>CM029524.1:37066384-38374786 GCA_017140615.1 Eucalyptus cladocalyx | reverse complement strand
GAAACTAACTTACTTGCCTAAAGATTACAAGTTCATTAATTGCAAATTGGCATACAAAATTAAAAGAATTTCAAAGAAAGATTGTGGAATTTAAAGCCAAATTTGTAACTAACGTTTTAACTCTACAAGAGGGGTGGATTGTTTATAGTGAAGAAATAATTATTTCTTTAAATATTCTTTCAGAGTGAACGTGGCATTAATAATTTATTTTGATATGGAGTTACGCCAAATAGATACAAAATCTATATAGTGCAACTGGATGATTTTGCAGCAGATTTAAGTAAACTTGAATGTATACTGAAAAGTTCTAATTCATGGTCTTAAGCAAGTTTTCAGACAATATTATTAAAGTTTCATAGTGTTGTTATTTTGTTCAATTGGGAACAAAGTAATTCAATATACTGCAAGGTCAGTGGGAGGAAATTTATTTTTTTTCATACTTTATGTACATGATATTTTGCTTACAAGTTGTGATATTGAGACATCTTATATCCTTTATTAAGGATTGTTTTTGCCATATTATATTAAATTTTCTCAGAGGACATTTGCTGATTGTATATTAGAAATATTCAATATACATCATTGCAAGCCAGGAATTGCTACTGTTGTTAAGGGTGATGGACTAAATCTATCACATTGTCCTTATTTATATATTGAGAAAATCTAATTAAATGGTGTACCTTGTGTCAGTGCACTTAAAAGTATAATGTATGCTCGAATTTGCACTAGACTAAATGTTGTCTTTGTTACGGGACTTCTAGGCAGATATCGGTCAAATCCAGGACATGATCACTGGGTTACTGTCAAGAAGGTTTTAAGGTACTTAAAGAAGACAATAGATTATATGCTAATTTATAACCATGTTCAATTCTTGCAGTTAGTAGGGTATTTAGATATAAACTTTGCTGGCTGTTCTAATGACATGCAATCAATAACATAATACATATTTATGTTAGCAGTAAGTGCAGTAAATAAAGTCTTATGTCATCTTCTGCTATGTAAGTAGTGTTAGTAACATTCTTTTAGGTTGTTACTTGGGCTTTTAGGCTCCAAAACCTCATGACGGAATTGATCGTTTTAACTTGATGGATAGACCCATACGGTTGTATTGAGATAACAAATTTGTAGTATTATTTATTTACTACAGAGGTCTCAAGGGGTCTAAATATATGGTTGCAGATCCACTAACTAAAGGCCTACGCCCATGTGTATTTTAGTAACATATCGTTAACATGGGCTTAGGAGTATCTTCGGATACTGTTGTTTAGTGGGAGCTATTTTGGCTTTATCTAATAAAGTTTACATCTGTGGTTCGTTACACTTAATAACGGTTTGATATGTATCAACTTTTGCATTCAATAAAATATTTTTGAATGTATTGTTATTATGTTGAATACATATTGATAAAGTCTCAAGGGATTGTATAAACCTTGAGTGAAGGCTAGGGGCATCCGAGCATCCGGTTATTAGCCTTATGCATATGTCTTGTGATACATAAATAAAAGTTAACGATAAGGACAAGACATATGTGGGTTCATTGGAACCATAAAGTATTCTCTTGTGGCACAAGTTTTTGTGACACCTAAGGTAAGAGAATGGTGACTGACAAATGGGATCTCTACTATGAGAGACGTTATCCATTCGACACACTACCATATCAATCCATATCAATAAAGTTGAGAACATTCGTAACCATGGAAGGCTCTGTGTGTATACACGCGATTCATCCATGATTCGGTGTTTAAGACTTTATGGTATATGATTGACTATTAAGAATTATCTCTCGGACCAAATGTGCACACATACGGTATACGATGCGATTTCAATTAATATAGTCCAAGTGGGAGAATGTAAGAGTTTTCCTAATGTGCACTAAATTAATTGATATTGTAATTTACTATTTTTACGGTTACCGTAAAACATGGTTGGTCTAAAGAGAGATAGAATGTTTCTTAATTACCAATATGGGCTGATTTAGTGTGGGCGAGTTGAGCCCTGGCCCGTAATGAGGACTCACTTTAAACTCTATAAATAGTGCTTTCCTCCTCTAACCCTAATTCTCACATGTATCCTCACCTAAGGGGCGTTTACCTAACGTTAAACGTGAGGGGGCCGCCTCATTGAGCCAGTGATACGGAGGGCAATAGAGGAGAAGGACTTGATGCGTGGATCCCATCTATATGTGGGTAATCCATTTTTCTGCTTCCCCTTTATGTTCGATGGATCCAGGTGCGTTAATCTTTCTACTCAATTATGCATGTTCTTGTTCTGGTTATGGAGATCTTGGGGTTGCGCTATTTGCATCTAACAAGGATGACCAGCAATGACTAGATGCCATATCAGCAATTTTCGATAGTAATTACCCAGAAGGACTACACTAACATTTTGCACAAATGGTAAGCATTAAACTAGCATAATTGAAAAACTTATAACCGAATTAACATCCGTATAATGGGTCTAAGACTGATTTCGGTAATTATCTCCCCCAAATCGTACATTACCTTATCTTGTTCTCACAAACATCAAGTGATTTTACACAAAAAAGGACAACACATGTATCTAGTAAAAGTTGCGGCACTGCTCTCATTCATGCGTTGTCTCCATTTTTTTTCATTTTAATTAAAAAAAAAAAAAAGGGAAGAAGAGCAAAGCCGCAGAGACCATATCGCACGGCACAGCGACCAGACCGAAATATATGGACAAGGCTTTTCGCAGCTCCCTTGCGTCCAAAAGTACCAGAAGTCCACACGCGGTATTAGTGGGGCTGTTCAAAAGTGAAGCTTTAGGTAGATATTTTCAGCACGACCACATCGTTTCTAATTTTTTTGTCACGGTTGTTCGCTTTGATGTGTTTTCGAAATCGGTCGCATCACATCACCGTGGACGTGTTGATATTCGTAGGAGTCTTATTCATCCAACGTGGATGCCATGAGGTCGGAAAACCACGTTCAATTGAACCCTTCGACAATCCTCCTTCCTTTAGGTTGCTGGTCATCGATCGATGTCCCGTCCCCGTCCAAATAATAATAGACTTGCAAGAAAGTCACCCCAATCTTATTTCAAGGATTACTACTAACGAACTATTCCGATTACGCGGGGAAATGATTACGGTATAACCAATCGTGAATAGTGAGATTGGATTTTCAGTCCGTTCTTTAGAATATTAGGAGACTTACATCAAGTATGTGATTTCATAATAAAGCAAATCAAGACAGAATGAAGTCCAGAATAATATAAAACAAAACCAAATTTAGAAAATAAGAATGATCAATAGAGTATAGGGGTGTTTGGTTGGGTATTAAAGGGGGCTTTGGCCCCCAAAGCCCTAAAAAATTTTTGGTGTTTGGTAAATATTTTGAAAGCTCATTTGCCTAAATATGAGCATTCTGAATGCTCAATGCTGAAAGCTAGGGAGGGGCAGCATTGAGCATTCGGCATTTGGGAAATGCCATGCCTATTGTTCATCTTTTTTTTTTTCCCCTGTGTCTTCTTCTTCTTCTCGTCTTCTTCTTCTTCTTCCCAGCCACCGGGCTTCTTCGGCAGCCACCGTCGCTACTACCTGAGGGTCGCACGTCGCCGGTGACCACTGTCTGGGGGTGGCACGACGCGTGACCCAGGCGGCGTTGCCTAGTTCCGAGCGAACTAGGCGACGCCGCCTGGGTCCGCGTGACCTCAGGTGACGCCGCCTAAGGTTCGCGTCGCCTGAGTTCGTGCGGACCCAGGCGGCGTCGCCTGGTTTCGCTCAAACCAGGCAACGCCGCCTGAGGTCTGCGCGACCTCAGGCCGCCAGATCTGGCCTCTACAACCTCGTGCCGAGGTCGCGCCTCCAGCGGCAACGGCGTCGCTCGAGGTCGCACCGCTGGGTCCGCGCGACCTCGGGCCGCCAAATCTGGAGGTTCGAAGGCGGATCGGCCGCCGAATGGTCGATCGGCCTCTGCACCTCTAGGCGCTGAGGTCGCGGCGACAATGTCGCTTGAGGTCGCGACCTCAAGCGGCCGGGACGGCCGATCTAACCGTCCAAGACCGCCGACTGCCGGATTTGAATTTTCAGATTTTTTTTAAAAAAAAATTAAAAGCAAAAGCCCATTTGTAATAAGTTTTGCCAAACTGTATTTTTGCACAAGTCACTTTCCAATGCATAATTTGCCAAACTTTCGAGCATTCCCGAAAACCCCTTTACCCTAAAGATATTTGCATTTGGCCAAAGGCATTTCCCCAAAGTCGAACCAAACGGGCCCTATAAATAGGGTTATGTACATACTCGTTTCATAAAAATAGATTTGTCAAGTAAAATATTTTCTTTTAATAACTGCAACGTTGCCAATTGGTGATGCATGCTTAAAATTGGCTTCCCCACACCATCGTCATACGAAGACAATTAAGCAGGTAGAACAAATACGGATATAATATTTGGAAGAACAAATCTTAGTGATTCAGCGAGACACCAGAACTTCTGTGATCATAATGAAGCTAGAGGCAGAAGAGGAGTTGTACACAAACATAATACGGAGTATCGTATCCTCGAAAACATATTTGTTAAACTTCTAGATGTAAATTGGAAGAGTTCAAACACTCATATCTAGAATTAGATTTGGAAGAAGAGAACTCTCAACCCTAGACTAGGAGAGAAGAAAAAACAAGAAACCACAAGTAAAATCAATAAGAAAGGAAAAGAATGGTGATGTGAGTAGAAACTCTCCCCACAATTGAAGGTTGAAGAAGAGGATGGACAGAAAGGAGAGAGAGAGAGAACACTTTTCGACTACAATTTGAGCGCTAGTCAAAAAGCGTGTAATTTCGGACAAGTTCGACGAGCAAATGTATCATAAGTTATCCTTTAATATTATGATTAATCGTTTGTACTTTTGTAGAAATAAATATAAATGCATGTGTATATGTATATATTGGAGACAATATTGCGACCTAAAGCTATCTCTTGTCTCCAATTTCTAAAAATCGAAATTATGGAAGATGGTAGCCAAGAAGGAGACAAAAAAAAAAAGGAGGTGTTTATTTTGTCCATGCTTTCCCCCTTATTGAATCTTTACTCCTCCTTATGTATCATTACATCGAAAGCGC
Source organism: Eucalyptus cladocalyx (assembly GCA_017140615.1). NCBI lineage: Eukaryota > Viridiplantae > Streptophyta > Magnoliopsida > Myrtales > Myrtaceae > Eucalyptus > Eucalyptus cladocalyx. The sequence continues at coordinate 38,369,707 of CM029524.1, read as the reverse complement.
CTAAGTGAAATAAAACAATTCCATTAGAAAATCAATCTGGAAAATCAATTCATTTATGCTAACAATTTGATATTAAAATACAGATTGCAAAAACTTAAATATGATTTAACATATTTTGCTTGTTCAATAAATATTGTGATATTTGAGTGCTAATCCATGAATCATAAGATTGGTTATGACTCATCGATGTGTATTATTAATCCTAACTAACGTTGCCATGACCTTTGATTTGAATGCAATACTCTTCGAGGTTCTAATTACTAAGCCGTTGGATTGAAGAGAGTGTTAGAATAAGATGATCAAAACTCAATTAATTCCAAAGCTTTGAGAGTGAGAGGACTCTAAGCACACGCTTTGGCATGAAGAATCGACATTTTCTATCAGGGAAAAGAGAATCGATTATAAATATAAAACTGGACGTTGACCCGCGCGACGCGTGGAAAAGTGTACACAAAAGCATGGAAACTTCATGACCAAGGAATTGTCCTAAAGCTTAAAGCATATAAGCACGTGGGCACGTGTAGAGGTTTCCACGACCATGCAATTATCCTAAGAATGGCGAATACTTAAGAAATATTTACCTTTCCGACCAAAAAACAAAAAAAACAACACCCCCACGGGATGCACGAAATGATCATATGATAGCAATAAAAAAAAAAACTAAATTAAAGAAAATATTTGGAATCGGGTGGAAATTGAATTCACCGAAATTGTAGACTTTGTTGAAAAGAACATTTAGAAAAACGTCATATTGAAAAGAGAAATTGCATAAATAAATTTTGGGCAAATGTGTATAATTTGGGTTGTCTTTATCTTTCGCCATCAAAATAAATCGTAGTGTGAGTGCAAGAAATATACATTAGATAATATTTCGAAGCGCATGGGGAAATGGCATTTTCCTTTTCCTTTTCTTGAAGCAATAAAAATTATCCGAATATTTTCTTACATTATTCATCTATAGTCTACACTATCATAAATTTCGAATTTAATGTATGCCACCATAAAATGAATAGATACTTTATATTTCTTATATTGTCTTTGACTATGTCTCTGAAATCCAACATGTAATGACTCAACTATAGATAAGTCCCACCTTCTTTTGGCTTACGTTAAGTTAAACATGTACATCTAATGTTAAATGGCCGAAAGCAACAAGGGCATCTTTTAAGCTTTTTGAAAAAACCTAAAGAGACTTATACGTTTCAAATTCTTTGACCCATTTTAGGCCCGACCCTTTCCCTTGCCTCGACTCCATTCTTGGAATGAAAGAGATGCAACATCAAGTGTCACACGAAGAGTCACTCATCAACATCGAGATACCGTTAAGAGTCCGATTCCGCACAGTGATTTTGTCATGCCATGACACGCTAAAAGGATTCCTAACTTTCTCATGGCTCTTTCAAGCAAAATTTATGAAGTTCGCAATTATAAATGAAATGAGAAGTAGATGATCAGTAGTAGATGGAAAATGGTTGCTTATATTTCTTATAAAAACTAATAAATGAAATTGCTTTAATCAAATAAAACAATTCCTTTAGAAAATCAATCCGGAAAATCGGTCTATTTATGTTGACGATTTGATATTAAAGCCCGTATCGTCGAACACGGTTCATTGACACGATATAAAATATAAAATACAAATTGCAAATACTTAAAATATGATTTGTTTCACACTATTGCAGTTTTCTCTTCTTCTTCTTTTTCTTTTTTTCGCATTTCAATTTTAGTGCCTTTGTCACCCTTGTGGGCAACATAGGTAAATGTTGTAGGTATGGTCTTGGAGTAAATCAGTTCCATACGTGTCCAGCCCCCTTCGTTGTACATTGAAAACTTATCTACATGATTGAAAACAAGTAAATTTTAAAGGATGAGCGAAACCCTTTCAACTACAGTTTGAGCGTTAGTGAAAAAGCGTCTAACTTCGAATAAGTGCGACCAGCAAATGTGTCGTAAGTTATCCTTTAACATTATGATTAGTTGTTTGTATTTTCATATATATATATATTGGAGAAAATATTGTGACCTAAAGCTATCTCTTGTCTCCAATTTCTAAAAGTGGGAACTATGGAAGATGGTTGCCAAGAGGGAGACAAAATAAAAAAGGAAATAGAAAAAAAAAAAAAAAAGGTGTTTATTTTGTTCATGCTTTCCCCTCATTGAATCCTTACTCCTTATGTATCATTAAATCGAAATTGCTTTAGTCAAATAAAACAATTCCTTTAGAAAATTAATCCGGAAAATCGGTCCATTTATGTTGACAATTTGATATTAAAGCCCGTATCGTCGAACGCGATTAATTGACACGATATAAAATATAAAATACAAATTGCAAATACTTAAATATGATTTGACACACATACTAAAAAGTTAGTAATTTAATTATTTTGCTTGTTCAATAAATATTATGATATTTTAGTGCCAATCCACGAATCATAAGAACGGTTGTGACTCATCAATGTGAATTATTAACCCTAACTGACGTTGACATATGGCCTTTGTTTTGAATGTAATACTCTTTGAGGTTCTAATTACTAAGCCGTTGGATTGAAGAGAGTGTTAGAATAAGATGATCAAAATTTAATTAATTCCAAAGCTTTGAGAGTGAGAGGACTCTAAGCACGCGCTTTGGCATGAAGAATCGACATTTTCTATCGGGGAAAAGAGAATCGATTATTAAAAATAAAAATAAAAAACAATCTCTTTAGGAGAATTTATGATTCGAAGTAAAGCAGGACGTTGACCCGCGCGACGCGTGGAAAGGTGAACACATAAGCATGGAAACTTCACCATGAAATTGTCCTAAAGAAAACTAAATTAAAGAAAATATTTGGGATCGAGTGGAAATTGAATTCACTGAATTGGTAGACTTTGTTGAAAAGAACATTTAGAAAAACGTCATATTGAAAAGAGAAATTGCATAAATAAGTTTTGGGTGAATGTACATAATATGGGTTGTCTTTATCTTTCGTCATTGAAATAATTCTCAGTGTGACCGCAAGAAATATACATTAAATAATATTTCGAAGCGTATGGGGAAAATTGCATTTTCCTTTTCCTTTTTCTTGAAGCAATAAAAATTATCTGAATATTTTCTTACATTATTCATCTATAATCTACACTATCATAAAAAATATAAATCGCATTCGAAATTTATGCCACCATAAAGTGAATAAATACTTTATATTTCTTATATTGTCTTTGACTATGTCTCTCAAATCCAACATGTAAGAGTCCACTATAGATAAATTCCACTTTCTTTTGGCTTACATTAATTTAAACATGTGTATCTAATGTTAAATGGTCGAAAGCAACAAGAGCCTCCTTTAAGCTTTTTGAAAAACTCTAGAGAAACTTATATGTTTCAAACGCTTTGACCCATTTTATCCCCGACCCTTTCCCTTGCCTCGACTTCATTCTTAGAATGAACGAGATGCAACATCAAGTGTCACACAACAAGTCACTCATCAACGTCAAGATGCTGTAAAATTTTATTTTATTTTTCCTCTTTTTTATATTATTTTCATTGTTATTTCTTTTTTCCCCTTTCATCATTCTTTAATAAAATTTCATCAAATAGTAAATTGTACTAACACACCTAAAATACAAAAATACCTAAAATATATAATAAATATAAATATTTAATTTATAGATTGAATGTTTATTATAATATAGAATTAAAGTTGAATATATAAATTAAAATAAGATGAATTAAAAATTATTTTTTATTTTTTATTTCTTAAATTAGAATTCAAATATTATTTATATTAAAACATAATTTCAATTTTGTTAATTTAATAAGTTTGTTATTCAAGAAAAATAACTTTCCTATTATGGACATTAAAAATCATATCCACATTTATCCCACTTCCCCAATGGGATAATTTTATCTTATCTATATCCCCTTTATATCCGACTTTATTATGTCCTGAATGAGTACCAAACGTAGGCATATCCTACCCTGAATTTTATCCCGACTGCCAAACGCAGCCTAAAGAGACTCATATGTTTCAAACGCTTTGACCCATCTTAGCCTCGACCCTTTCCCTTGACTTGACTTCATTCTTGGAATGAAAGAGATGCAACAACAAGTGTCGCACGACGAGTCACTCATCAACGTCGCGATGCCGTTAACGGTCGGATTCCACACAATGATTTCGTCGTGCCACGGCACACTAAAAGGACTCCTAACTTCCTCATGGCTCTTTCAAGCAAATTTTACAAAGTTCGCAATTTAAAGCAGAAATGAGAAGCAGATGATCAATAGTAGATGAAAATGGTTGCTTATATTTCTTACAAAAACTGATAAATAAAAAATATTTTTTTATTGTCTACAAAAATATTTTAACATAAATTATTACCGATAACAAAAATATTTAGGCAATGCAATTGACCATTTTTAAAAATATATTTTCCAAGTTATTTTTTTTTATGAAATAAAGGGGCCTAAATAATATTTCGAGGCATATATTGGGAAATTGGCATATCCTTTTCCTTTTTCTGAAAATTTTTTTTTACCGGAATACGTTTTACATTGTCCGTCTATAGTTTACAATATCATAAAAAAAATATGAAATGCGTTTGCAATTTACACCACCACAAAAAAAATAAAAGACTTATATTTCATACATTATGTTTAACTATGTCTCTCATATCTGACGTGCAATGAACCAACTATAGATTTGTTTCACACTAATGTAGTTTTCTTTTTCTTTTTTTTGCATTGCAATTTTAGTGCCTTTGTCACTATTGTGGGCAACATAGGTAAATGTTGTAGCTATGGTCTTGGAGTAAATCAGATCCATGCGTGTCCACCCCACTTCGTTTTATTAAAAATTTATCTACATGAATGAAAACAAGTAAATTTTAAGGGTTGAAAGGTCCAAAGCAACAAGAGCATCCTCACAGCTTTTTGAAAAATCATGAAGATACTTCTACTTTTCGAACTTTTTGACCGTTTTAGCCCCGACTTTTTCCCATGCCCAGTCTCCATCCTTGGACGGAAAAGAGGCGACATCAAGCGTAGGACGACAAGCCTCGGGATACCGTCAGGAGTCCACTTCCACACAATGATTTCATCATGCGAGACCGTTGACTTCGGGTGCTTCTTTCAAGCAACTTCTACGAATTTCACAGTTCGAAATTCAACTTGTATTCCTTTTTATTATGGGAGGGTAAAATTTACTTGGATATTTTCTTACATTATCCGTCTACAATTCATGTTATTATATATATATATATACGAAACACAATCGAAATTTACACTACCATTAAAAGAATAAATGATTTATATATATATCATATTGTATTTGATCATGTCTATCATGTCTGACATGTAATGACTCAACTATAAATCCAATCACTTTTAGTTTTACATTGAAAATTTATTTATATTAATTAAAACATATAAATCTAAAGGTTAAATGGTTGAAAGTAACGAGAGCACCCTCATAATTTCCTGAAAATTTCTGAAATGACTTATGCTTTTCAAACTTTTTGACCTATTATGGCCTTGGCCTCAACCCTTTCTCTCGCTCTGTCTCCATCCTTGGGACGTAAGAGATGCAAAATCAAGTGTAGGACACAAAATTACTCGTCGCCATCGAGATACGGTTGAATGTCCGGTTCCGCATGGTGATTTCGTTGTGCAAAAGTCCACCGCACGCTAAAACGACGCTTGACATTCCAGTGGCTCTTTTAAGCAAATTTTTTTTATGGAGCCTGGGGTCCGAAATTTAGCCAGTGTCTTTTTACTTTTGACTATGGGGGGAACAAAGTTTGAAATTGGAAATGACGAGCAGATGATTAGTAGCAGATAATTCTTAGTCTATATAGGCTATAGCAACTCTGACCCAAGAAAATGGAAATCTTCGCACAGCTTTTAGGAAATGGAATCGGATTCCCCAAATGTAGCCTCTCGAGTCGAATCGAGGCGAGGCCTACCGTGGGTTTTGTCTGTAAGTTCACGACTTTGACCAGCCGAGTCGACTCGCAAGCCTCCAAAAAGAGTCCTAAACTTCTCTGCCTCTCTCTCTCTCTCTCTCTCTCTCTCTTCGTCTCTACTTTATTTTACGTGACTTTCTCAATGCGGACTGTTCCAACATACACGACAACTTTCTTTCTTTTTGATTTGAGGAACAGTTAATCCTCTGGATGCTTCGTCCTAATTCGCCATGACCGTGTACCTCTTGGTCTTGATTTCCGTGTCTGCCATGCGACAAGGGTCCCTTTCCAAATTCGGTCTCCAATATTATATTTAACCAAAGATTATCATTAGGTCGTTATCTCAACAACCCAAAATGTCATTCTTTTCACCAATATGGAAAATTGTTATTTTTATTTAAGACGGCAGGTGATGTCCACATCGGCTTTTTGTGCTCAACCCGCAAGTAAAGATACTATCTATCTTACTATGTAAGATAAAGGAGATGCACTAATCTAAATTCAAACGTTGCTACAATCATCGGCGATGTGTTGGAATTAGCGATCAAAACATATCAAATCCTATATTTCTTGACTTTCGATTTGTTCAATTTATAGCTCTAACTTTTTGTCCGGTAAAATACAAAAGTAATCAATCATATTTTCTTGACTCATAATTCTAGCTGTTTTGGTTTTTCCCATAGGCTAGGAATAGTCACGCGTTCTGTGCTCGTGTGATCTTGGAATTGACCAGGGAGCGTTCCTTCGGGTCAGCTCGTTGAAATGTCAGCTAGCCCCTTGACGGCTCTTCAAAGAACCAATCACCACAAGTGAAAAAGGGGGACTTCAACAGCCACTTTCCCCAGGAACAAACAAAGCTGTTGAAGATGACGCCTCTCCGTCTCTCTCTCTATATGTATATACTGGGAACTTGAAATGAGGTCTCTTCTCTGACGTTGTCCATTTGTCTCCCTTCTGTGCAAACACTTCTGCTTGTCCTGAGCAAGATTCTTCACTCGGAGAACTCAAACACGAAAAGGTTGTTTTCTTGGTGCTCTGGGTTGAAAAATCTGCTTAGTTGTTTTCTTCCCTGAAGACCCATTTTGGCAGAAAAGAAAAAAATGGTCTTGCTTCTTGGTACGAGCAGAGCATGTACTCTCCTCTCGGGAGAGCTGTTCTTGAACTTCTCTTCTGGCTGTATGCTTCTACACGTCTAGAAAGGAGGGCTCTTCTAACATTATCTGGTAATTCTCAGACTTCTTTAGATCAGTGTATCTTTGGAAGATTCTTCTGCGATTTTGTGGCTGAGGTTTGGCAGGTTGCTTGTCTTTGACAAGGTTTCTCTCTGGTGATAGAGTCAGAAACTGTCTGTTGTGTAACAAAAAATGAGATCTTTAGGGGTTATTTCTTACGAAATTGGTTGTGAAAGTTTGCTTTGAATTGGCTAGTTCCGAGAAATTGTTATTTACTTGCTTAGGGACGAAAAGTGAGAAGGAAAAGCTAGTCTCCGTATAATACAGTAGTAAGAGCCATATTGGCAGTAGGTTTAATCGATGTATATTTTCTTCCCAATAAGCAGAGGTAGAAGTTTCATTACTATTCTTGGATGATAAAATTAAGGCATTTGCTTTGCTCGCAAAGGTCAAACTCTTCAAGAACGTTGCTTTTTGAGTATGACATATGCAGACTGGTAGATGCTTGGAGGTTGAAAGAATTGATGAGACCATTAATTGTGTGTTACTGCGAGGGTGCCGAGAACTGAACTCAGGAATTAGCCAGGTCTGGTATCTTATTAAAAACGACGGGCACAGCCAGTTATTTTGATTGGTGCATTACAAGTTGTAGACATCACCTACATGCAAAATTAACTAAATACGAATATGGGTTTACATGGTTGTCACCCATCATTGAGAAGGGTGTATGGAGGAAGTTTCCTCCAACATTCGGAGGAAAGCAAAACCAATAATTGTTAGCAAACGGTGCAATCCACTGCAATGAATGGAAACCTATATGTTGTCTTAATTAAGTTCAATCTCAATTTGGTGAAAGGTCACATTCTTTGCCTAGTTTCTATGTGACCTTTGTCCTTTGCTTGAACTGGAAACTCTGGATTCATCAAAACTCAGAACTATAATCCTTTGATGAAGATGTCCTCCTGTTCTTATATATGTGTTTTAAGGGAACCCATTCTGAACATCCCATTTCCTTGTGGTGCAAAGGTCCGTATGAAGGAAACCAATTTATGAAGCGTGAGCTATATATCCGGTTCTTTTCATGAGGAAAGGCTGTTTTGTTAAAAGCACAAGTTAATGGCACCAGAGAAGTGAAAGCGAAATAATCGATAGCATGTGGAGTTTGTAGAACACGTCAAACACTGATTTACGTGAAAGAAATTGATAGCACTAATGCCATGATATTCGGTGGTTTTCAGAGTAGAGATTCTTGATTTTGAGGAAGCAGAGGCCTAAATATAGTTATGGCGTGTCCTGCTTGTTTAGAATCTTTGTTTCTGGTTAGTTAGCCATTCTTTAATTTCTGCAGAAAAGCTGTATTCTCTATTCTTTATTCTGGAAATGTCAAACTCTAGTTTAAGTGTTGCCAATTAATTTTTGCATGTCAAACCTCTACTTTGAGGGGCAGGCAAATAAAATTCATACTTTGCTGATGGTTATGTCCCTTAAATCCTCCGTCCATAAGCTTTTGCACCTGGTAACATCTCATGTCTGCTGCATTTTCAGAGTTATGATTGGTTGCTATTATGCAATGTAATTGATATCTCAACATAATATTTGAGTCTCCTGTGATTGGGTTGTGTGTTGGATTTGCAAAAAAGACATCATAATAATCTTTTCTTGTCAATACTTCTGCATCTGCAGATCAAGGAAAAATCAGTCCCTTTGAATGGGGAGTGGTACTGTGGTGGAGGAGACACTCTCTAAGTCTTATTTCAAGGTAAATATTAGTCAGGTTTTAAAATTTTTATTCCTACGCATGAGATTGATCATTTAACGTCCTAATGTGCTGTCTGGTAACTTTGTTCCATACCTGTTATTTGGGCTGCTGTGCAGTGTTAATTATGATAATAGAGCTGCATTTCAGCTTAATTCTCTTGAATGAGAAGAGTTTCTGACTTTTGGTGCCTTTGGCTTCCAAATAAGTGAGATGCTATTAGAAAAAATCACTAGCATTGATGAAGATGAAGCACTAAGTTGTTTCAGTTTGGAATGAAATAAGGACTGCACATTAAAAAAAGCGTGCTTAGCTTAATGTTTATTTTGAAGCATATCAGCACTTCATGGTACACATATTAAAGCTCTGTAGTGATTGGTTTTTGAAGTTATCCCTACTTATTGATCCGTCCTATTTATCATTTTTCCTTTTTTCTGATTTGGTTTAATATGATGAATCTAGCCAATGATTGCAGGTCCACTCTGAAGTGTGCATAGAACTTATGAAGTTGGTTCATAGAGTATCAAGTGTTATTCCACAAATAGAGGCAGCTCGACCTCGCTCGTCTGCAATGCTTGCACTTTCCTCTTTAACTTGTGAAATCGAAAAAGCCAAGCAACTCCTCCACTACTGCAGTGAATCTAGCAAACTCTACCTGGTGGGTACCTATGAGGTTGTTCAACTCCAAAGTAATGAGGTTAAAAAACATACACTGATTTGTCAAATGCTTGTTGCTTCTGGAAAATAGCAACTTGATCAGATTCTATGTGAAAGCGACGCAGTTCAAATTAGAAAAAAGTCATGAAGGGACGAAGAACAGGCAGAAAAGTTGGATATAGATGTTTTGGTGCATCATTAGTGGGGAGAATTTTCACATGCTGTATTGACTAAACATTTGACAGTCTTTCCTCTGTATTTCTCGTTCTCTACTGAGTCCCTGGGATTACTCCTCAAAATCTACATTAGGTCTGTTGCCAAAGTACGTAGGTAGATTATATATCAAGTTCACATATTTGTTGGCTTCGAATGTGTGATGATTGTTATAACCTTCAGGCATTAACCAGTGAGGCAATAGCCAGGAGATGTCAAAGATCAAGGGATCTATTGGCGTGCAGTTTAGACGCAGTTCGTAATTCGGTTCCAGTCTTGTTGGCTATCGAGGTTGGTTGCTTTTATACTTTATGTAGAGATCTCACACAGATTCTATTTTCTTGGGGTGCGTGTGTGTGTAGTGGGCATATTTCTGTGGCCAACATGGAAAGGACAGACTCCTTTGCAGCTTTCTGTTAAAGATCTGAGGCAACACTTTGTCCTATGCCTTCTGTCAGCCAGAAGAACAAAAATGCTGATCCTTGTTTCACTGACGTAGTTTTCATCTTCTCTACATTAAGTCCTTTTGTGCATGCTCGATCTGCATGACTGAATTTGTTGCAATTTACTGACCCCAGCTTTCAATTTATGTGAAATATCCGAATTCACACCTAGTAAGGAAAACCTTCCTTCGTTGATTGCACGGACTTCTTGTCAACCTCCCCTCTCTCCCCCACGCCCCACCCCACCCCACCCCACCCCAAAAACCATAGCTAAATCCACATCTTGTCAAAAAGATTACCTATGCATTTGTTGCAGCTCTCCTGGAGTTGGCATTTTCTCCGTAGATAGGTTTGGCGGGGGGTGCAGGAAATTTCTTTGGACGTGCATTCTTCTTTATGCTTGTGAGAAGGATGTTCTTAGTTGTGTATTGGAAGGTCAAACCTGGTTTCGTTCCTTTCTTTAATTTCTTTGCTTGCTTGATGCATCTGCAGATATGTCACATAGTTGACGAGCTTAGAAATGCAAAATTTATCTTGGATCCTTCTGAAGTGGAGGCTGGAAAGGTCCTTCGTGAATCTTTAAGGCCACATTTATCCGTAACTGTTCCGACAGAGACATTGGATATCGGAGCGCTTAAATTTGCTGCTTCAAAGCTTCATATCATGTCTCGAAGAGCTATCGTAATAGAGAAAAGATCAATCAAGAATCTTCTCAGAAAAGTTGGTGACGGAAACCCGGCAAAGAAAGAGAGGTTGAAATTCTTATTTTATCTCTTGGATAAGTACGGAAATTCCATTGTGACAGAGCAACAAGAGAATGCTATCCTTAGTGGTGATAAAACAAGTGAATTTCAAACCTCCAGATCCAGTAATGATGCTAAAGCTGATGTTGTCCCTCCTGATAAATTCAAATGCCCTTTGTCCCTGAGATTGATGTACGATCCCGTCACCATTGCTTCTGGAGTGACATTTGAAAGGATGTGGATCCAGAGGTGGTTCGACGAGGGTTACGATACATGTCCCAAAACAAAGGAAAAGCTGTCACATCAGTCGTTGGCACCGGACAGTTTCCTGAAACACGAGATATCAAAGTGGTGTGTAGAATACGGAATTAGAAATATTGACCCAAGCAGAGGAGCAGAAACCCTTTGCTCATTGGAATCTTCAATGTCCATCAATAGCCTTGGCAGTCTTGCTCATGGATATGGAGATTCCATCTACAATCCCAACCCTTCGAACAGTAAAGTTCTTAATGACCTAAGTTCAAACTCTATTCAGAGTGATGACAGTGATCAAAGATGTGAGACTTCTACACTGAGGACCTTGAGATCTTTAGCATTACTGCCTAAACTCAAGGAACTTAAATGGGAGTCCCAATGCGATGTTGTTGAAGACACAAAAAACTATTTGGATCGTGATGATCAAGCTCTTGGGTCAGCAACATTTGAGAATTTTCTTACACTGCTTGTACAGTTTCTTGTAGACGCCCATGACCAAGGTGACCTAAAAGCTCAAAGGACCGGGTCACAGTTGTTGCTGACATATGTCAGCAAAAATAGGTATGTTATTCTCTATAGTCACCTGGAATCCGTAAATACTAGTAATGGTATCATTCCTTTTCGGGATGATGTGATGATGACACTGCTAGCTTAGGATGACATGATTGCTTGACCTCGCTAAATTTTTTTCCTGGTCAGCGCTTTCAACAATGCTTCGAATATTTAGGCAGATCATTTTATGGCTGTGGGTCGCATCATACTTCACTAATGAGACATGAAAGTGTTTAAATCTATGTTAAGATGGGAAGTGTCGTTGTTTAAGTTTTCCTTCTCTCTTTCCCATCAACTTAAATTAAGTCTAGCCTCCTGTTAAAAGCATATGCTTGCTGGCGCTTCTTTTCTGCAATACATCCTGCAGAACCTGATTTCTTATTTGCTTTATTTGCTTCATGTAGATACGAAGTGACTTGTTTTGACAGAGGTGCCTTCTCTCAGTTGATATCATTGCTCGAGTCAGAAGTGTCTGAACAAGTTCTTGCCACGCTAGAAGTCTTGTCTGCTCATGAAAACTGCAGACCTGAGATTGCCGCATCGGGTATTCTTGGCCCCATCTTTATAATCCTTGGCTCTCAGAACAGAATTCTTCAGGAATCTGCACTTAAGATCCTCAACAATCTGTCACATGATTGCTACGTCTGTCAGCATCTTATATTTTTAGGATGCATCCCAAACATGATTCCATTTCTTCAAAGTTCCCTTTTTACGAAGCTTGCCCTGACAATCCTGAAAAATTTGTGCAATAGCGAAGAAGCAAGCGCTTCCATTGCGGAGACCGATAACTGCATTGCTACTGTTGCTGAATTTCTAGAGTCTGCAAGCAGTGAAGACCAAGAATATGCAGTGGCCATTCTCCACTCGGTATGCCATGAACAAATTCGATACTGTAAGTTGGTCCTGGAGGAAAGTTTTGCAGTTTATCCTGCTCTAATCAACATAAAGACGAACGGGAGTGACAAGGCAAAGGCGAGTGCTTCCGAGCTGCTAAGGCTTTTCCGAGTTATCGAACACGATGGCTTGTGACCTGAGGCATTCTATGCCTCTTGAAAGGAAGATATATAGTCATTTTAGAAGAACTAATTTCTCGAGTGACCAGGGTGAAATTTAAAGGCGCATCCTGGGGACTCTGCTTTTTGACTGTGCAGTGGTAGATAATCTCCATCAACAGAAGATAGCATAGAATCTTCTCAAAGAAAGAGTTCTCATCCCGGCGAGATTCCGCATCGCTAGGGATGGATTCTTTGGCAAATTTTGCTTAGGCCAGGTCCTGACAGTAGGCTTCGTTTTTCCTCTTTGTTCTTAGGTTTCAAGCTATTTTGATAGTGTCCATGTATATAGGAATCTACATTGTCTCTGCTTCAGTTTTCTCAAGCCATGAACTCAGTGGCGTTTGTACAGTTTTGAGTTGTTATTGGCCTTGAAGCTGAATGCAGTCATCGGATGCGGAACTTGTCGCGACGCATTCAAACTAAAATGTCCTAGGTTCTTCCTATTAGAAAGTTACAGCAAGTTATTTGCAGCATTGTGAAATCATTGTCAAATGGACAGAAATAAAATAACCTTGCACAAATGAAATATGCTCACAAGGCTACCGTCGTTGATTGTCAGTTCACGTGCCTCGTATTACCGATCCATTCCTCATTCTCAGGATAAGCCCTGAAGAACCACCTCGGCACACGATCTCTTTCCGGTCTTATGCGACTAACCCAGAATGGTAGAGAATGAACTAGGATGATTGCTCTTTAGACCTTGAAAGCATTCAGTCATGTCCTTCCTGATGTTTTCTTGTCAGATTTCTTGCTGATGTTTTCTTTCATGTCCTTACTTTTTTCCGGCTCAAGAGTATGCGAACCCCGAGTCCCGACCATAGCAGACTGCTCCGCAGCATGGATAACATAGAATGCGTAGGTATTCGGATTGAAACGCCGAGTGGTCGGATCTCCAGCAGCCGTCTATCAAATTCAAGCAGCAAATTTAGGAGCTATGGAAGGATCTTGGGTTGAGACTCTGATTTGCAATGCGGCTATGATCCTATTCCTACCTTTCATTGCCGAAGCGACATGATATAGAAACCTGCTGGACATTTTACCGCATGTCGAAATTGGCATTATGGAACTAATGTCGATTGCTTTCGATGTATCTTCAAACCAAAGACGGTTCGACATGTCCAATCCTGCCCCGGGGTTAACATGTGAAGACACTAATTATTTTAGCATGCTTTGACATTCATCAGTTCCGTCTTAAGCAGCAACTATGGCAAAAGGTATTCGGCGAGTCAATTGCCAAAAAATTCAAGACTTCTCTATTTGATGTAACAAAAGTGACCATTAACCTGTACATATATTTCGAAAACTTAAAAGATATTATTCTTTCGGTCGCTCTTATTTCGAGATATCCATGAGCTAATTAAACCAAAGAAACGCGAGAAACCTTGTCATAACATGGGGAAGTTGTAAACGAGGCGAAAAAGAAATTATAACATACGGATCTCTTCTTTTTTTCATCATACAATAATATTGACTATAGGGTCGGACGCTAGCAAAGCAGCTGGAATAGCTCAGTTGGTTAGAGCGTGTGGCTGTTAACCACAAGGTCGAAGGTTCAAGCCCTTCTTCTAGCGCCTTCTTTCCTATTTTCATTATCAAATTTTTTTTTTTGTATCTTTTATTTTTCTTGGTCTATTTTCATTACGGATAAACATTCCATTTATTTTTTCCCAAGTGATTAAAGATTAATTAAAATGATTTTGCTATTTTATCGTGTTGAAATCACAATGAAATTTGAGAGTGTCTTTGTTTGAGTAAGAAAATTTTTCGCAAATTAGTTTTCTAAGTTTTCACGTGTTAGGTTTACCAAAAATAATTATTCAAAGGAAAATATATGTTTAAAATTAGGAAAATGAGTTTTCTAACAAAAAAGGGAAAATATTTTTTGTAAGAAAATTTCTAAAAAATATTTTATTATATCATGAAGTTTCCTCCAAAATAAATCAAATCTATAATAAACATGTTTGTCAACGAAAAATTAATAGAAAATTTTTTGTCAAAAAAATAATAATAAGGCCCTTCTTAAGTAAGACCTCAAACTACTTCATTTGAGGCTTCGTGTGAATCTCAGCATTCCTAAAAAATAAAGCAACAAAGAGGGTATTTCCTCTTCTTGGAAAAGAAAAAGACACAAAAGGACACAACTATGGAATAGTCGAAGGCCATTGTAAGAATGAAAGCTCCCTTCTTTGGTGAGTTAAAGTTAGGGAAATGAATTCTTTAACAAAAAAAAAAAAAAATTATTTTTTCTAAAAGAGATTTCTAAAAAGTATTTTCTTTTATGGCGAAGTTTTCTCCAAAGCATAAAAAGGTCTATAATAAACATGTTTATCAGCGAAAAATAAAATAAAATAAAATTAGCGGACAGTATTAATTTTTGTGAAGATAACAATAAAGAGGTCAGATATATAATAGGTTTCGATCACCCTGCGGTTTGCGGCTTTTTCAATTTTTTCAAACAGCAAAAGCGCTCGAGTCGGATACCGTCGATCCTACTCTCTCTTTCTCCGGCTGTTTCCGATGGCGACGGAATCGTCGGAAGGAGAGGAGGAAGGGAAGATCACCGGCGGCAACCCCGTGCTCGCCGTCGACGACGACCTCCGCGAGATGGGCAAGAAGGCCGTCTGGAGCGTCAGCTCCTGCAAGCCCGGCAACGGCGTCTCCTCCCTCCGCGACGACAACCTCGACACTTACTGGCAGTTCTCTCTCTCTCTCTCTCTCTCTCTCTCTCTTCCGTGTTCTCTGTTGGCAGGAGGGAATTGGGGAATTGATCGTTGGGTTTGTTTTGTGGCGGTGGTTTCCTTGGGAGGTGACGCAGATCCGACGGCGCGCAGCCGCATCTGGTGAACGTTCAGTTCCAGAAGAAAGTGAAGCTCCAGGTTCGATTCTTCAGTGATTCCTCATTTTAAAAATCCAAACTTTCCTGCATTTTTTAAAGTCGTGAGCGTGAATTGTGGTCTTTGGGACTTGATTTCGGTTGAAGATGGTGGCCCTCTACGTGGATTTCAAGCTTGACGAGAGTTACACGCCCAGTAAGATCTCGATTCGTGCCGGGGATGGATTCCACAATCTGAAGGTTGGTTTTTGTGTGTGTGCGTGTGTGTGTGTGTGTGTGATTGATTATGTGTAGTTTCATTTGATTCGATGATAACTTTGATTGCTTGAGTGAGTAGAAAGTCGGGTCGTTTCGCTGGTAAATGTTTTTAGTTCTTTTGTTTCAGGAGATAAAGACGGTGGAACTTCTGAAGCCGTCCGGGTGGATTCCTATATCTCTATCTGGAAATGATCCTCGGTGAGTTCCGAAAGCACATTGGGTCGTGTTCCTGTAGTTAAGCGATGCTAGATAGTTCACTGCTGCTGTCTATGTATGAATTAATATGAATATGACATCATATGAAAGACAGCAGCATTTTCAGAGAAATTTTAGCTGGAAAGATAGGGTGTCATGTCCTGGAACCTTTCTGCTGGTCGTTGTTGGTGCCAATTGTCGTCGTGCTTAGCCGGGGTCAATTTAGGATCACCTCTTTTCCTGGAATGCAATGGGAGCTGGTTTATGAATATGATCATATGATATAGAACTATCTGTCGATATGTCCAGTACTTTTAGGACAGAAAATTGTTGAACATGGAACTTTTCTGCCAGGATACAGAAATGATTTTTAACCGAAAATTGCTGAACATAGAGATTTTCTGCTAGATTGTTCAAAGGATTATGTGTTTCGAATCTTTCAAGCATGTTATTGGCCCTTCGTAGACTTCCTGCTGTCTTCTTTTGGCACCCTTAGATCCATAAGGTACTGAAGAATAGAGTACATGCATTTTCTTGCATACTTGGTCAGTTGAAGCAACGTGGGGCTGGTCAGCAACATGGATACTTCAAGAACCGGAAACCATGTGCAGTGCCATATGATTCTCAGTTTTGGTTACACACTATTGATATCCATATGTTTGTAGAGAGACCTGAGACATAGTTTTATTTCTTCCCTTGCATTGGTTTTTTTGGAGTATCATTGTTGCAGACTGAAAAGGTTTTGTTTAGTATTGTATATCACTTCTTTGTGAGTTTTCCCTTTTTCTCTTGAGTAATGAGGAAGTGTTTGGACAGGGAAACTTTCGTCAACACTTTTATGTTGCAAATAGCAGTGTTGTCAAATCACCTGAATGGACGAGACACACATGTGCGGCAGATCAAAGTTTATGGTCCTCGACCGTGAGTTCATTCATCATCATTAACTCATAATTGTTCGGCTTTTAAATTTTTAATTGTTGCATCAAGGACAACTTATGGGCTACTTCTGGGAAGAACCATACTGTCATCTGTACTGACCTCAAAGCCAAACACTCTGGTTTGGCTATAGTGTTCTTCTTGCGCATTTCCAGGATTTTAACTTCTCTTTTTCATGCTGCATGACAGGAACCCATTTCCACATCAGCCTTTCCAATTTACGTCAACAGAGTTTATCACTTACTCCTGCGTGAGATGAGAAACGAGAATCTCCAGACTAAAAGGGGATGAGAAATGTAAGATCTTGTGCTTCAAGGGCCCTTGAAGAGTGTCTTTTGCAAATGCGAGTTACATGGCTTTATTCTCTACCTCGAGGCCATCCTGATATATTCCTACATACCCAGGCGAGACTTCACTGGTGCAAGCGATCCAGTGCAGGGGCAGTGCCCATCCACAAGCTTACAGATTAATTGGAGAGTGGGCAGCAAAGAGAGACATGAACGATATTTTCAGTTTCTTCTCATCATTGCTTTAGCAGACTGTTGAAATTGCAACCATGTTGATGCTCTGGCGACCTGGCGACCTTCATCTATTGATGCTTGTTGTTGATTTAGCCTCCAAGTTCAATTGAGTTCGGAGAGTTAAATTTCTTTCTAGTGCATGCTGCCTTGTCATCATCTGTTCTGTTTTAAGAGTTAGCCGGCCGTAGAGTTTTTTCCCAGTAGTGTGCTGTAATCGTCGTTTCTCTTTCTATGGTCCGGAGTTGGCATTTTTCAGATTTTCTAGTTGAATTCAAAGGCCATTTGGTGTATTGCACCCCTTATTCTAGAGCCAAGAGGTCATCGTCATCGGTTGAAGTCTCCTCGTAAGCGATGTGAAATAGAGTTTAGCCCAAAAAAGAAGGAACATTTACAGATGAATTCACATACTCAATGGTTGCCCTTTGAGTAGGGGCGCGTTTGTTTCTCCCAGTCGATCCTCATAACCCTGCTATCCGGCAAAGGTTTGGAGTCCTTGAGCAAAACATCCCATAAAACATCATCTTATAAATGCGAAGGAAAATTTGCCTGGAGAGTTGGAATAGAGACAACCTAGGTAGAGCGAACATAAAGAAGGAAAGCAGAAAGAGGGAAGGTCTGTCCGCAGCAGGAGAAGAAGCCGAATGTTAGAAGACAGCGCCTAAGGGCCGAGGGGGATGCAATGCATCCTTTTGCAGGGCATGGTCTCATTAACTCTATTGCGTAACTTGCCTTTTCGGCAATCATATATCATACTTGCAAGGAGCAAAATGCCCAGATTCTCAAGCATTGGCAAAGACTAGCATCGGATTTGTTCACTTCTTCTCGTCCTCACTTTCACACCTAAGCTTGAAAGGAAGCACCCTCTTTTTACGCTTCTATGGCAGCGGGAAAGGAAAGGAGCCCTATTGGCTTTGGTCACGGGTCAAATTAGAGTACTTCAACATGGAAGCCGAAATCCCACCTAGGACGTAATCAGGACCCTATCTCCATTAAAGATGGAAATGCAGCGGGTGATAATATAAGGTATGAATTCACAACCCTATTTCCATTAAAGATATGCCGCCGGGGCACTAACTAGGATGTAATCAAAAGCTCAGAGGTTCCAAGAGTTTTGATAATTAAGAGTCAAGTAGCCAGCTAATAAAAATACATCCAAAGTGCGCTATACCTTGGGAGACTTGATTAAGGCAATGCCATACAAACATAACATACAAGTTTTCAGTTTCACAATCCCCAGCTTTGATAGAGTAGCTATGGATGCTCAGCGAAGATTCTCCGCTGTTGATTTGCCATACAAACTTCCACATGTAATGATTATGCTTGAGCATTTGCTTGAGTTAAATAGTAAACACTGTCCATGGTGTCCAGCTTAAGTAAGGGTCATGTCATTCACACGCTGGCTTAGTGTCAAAGCTACTCAAGCAGATAGCAAAGGCTTGCAAAGCAGATAGTGGATAGCGGTAATCCATTGTAAAGATGTCTTTCCCAATCTTTCCGAATTGTAGGATTACCTTCTCTTGCTCTGCAGCTGAAATTTTGTGGGAGGGATCAACAGCAGCCACCAACTGAAAGTTCTTAACAGATGCAACTGTAACGCGTCCCCGGAAATTCAAACACCAGCACTGAAGCTGCTCATGCCACCTAGGTGCCTTGTTTTTGAGAACCAGTGGCTCACCAGCCCCCGGAACAGGAACTGGAATATCTAAGAGACTTGTGGAGCTAAATTCTGTGACCTTGTCTTTTCCTTTTGAGGCAGGTGACAGAGAAGACGGTTCATCGAATGAGTGGGTGAACAAGCTTGGTGTTGGGACACTACCACCCTCCTGAAGGCAAGAGATAGGAATGGAGTCCATTTCACAATGCATCCTCCTCGGCCCTCTAGTGCGGAGGACATTCAATTCATAAGAGACGGTGCCTACACTGTAGTTACATGCAGAAACTCTCGGAGACACCTGCTTAGAATTGAATCTTCTATTCAACCGACTGTTTGATTGAATAGCCGCTTCACATGGAGGTTGGGTGTCATATATGGTAAACTTGGTTCCCAGAAAATTAGACCTAAAAGATCAATCCCAAGAGATCATTATATGAAGCAAATATGATAGGTGGATAGAGAAAAGTACAGGTTAGTTCAAACTTGCCTCAATTTTCCTACATATGTACTGCTGGCCCGAGAAAAATCATCTGCAACCAGAGATATAACAAAATCTGTGCATGTGGCCCTCCGAATCTTTCTGGCAGCTAACAACATTTTATCTTTCTCATCCTCAGCTGTCAATATGAACAAAGTGAATGAGATAATCTGAGCAGCTTAAGAAATCAACTATTTTATAGGCAAGAAAGGCTGGTGCTTCCATCTTCATGAAAAGGAAGGAGGCAGAATCTCAACATTGGTTACAATAGAGACTCCCAGTCACAACATTCTCTTCAAAGCTATATAGAATGAACTCCATCAGGTTCAGCTATTAAGAAGGACTTGCACAACTTATGTATTGTTTGCAAATTAAAGCGGATGGACTGATCCGGCCACACTCTCCATATAAATTTCAAATGACCATGATCAATAGCAAGCTTTCTTCTAGAAATCATCTACATCTTTACAACTCAGTTCTACACTTGGCAAATAGCATCCATTGGGGATGAGCTTCAATGCACTGGACATGGGGAGTACCTTAAGTTGTGTAGACTAGACTATAGTACGTATCTACTATAGATTTTTTTTATTTTATTTTTTATTTTTTGGCGTGCAGGGACCAACAACGCAATGTCTTAGGACGGCTAAACTGTACTTTGGGTTATGTAGTAAAATGGGCATGAGTGACATCCAGATTCTGGGTCAAGGAATATAGCTTGGAGTTACCTTCATCGTCCACTACACTGCTTTCATGACCTATGCTAGAGAATGTAACCAAGGTAAAGAACCTATGCAAGTCTGTAATTGCTCAAAACTATACACACACACACACACACACACCACCAGAGCAGTCACAGCTTCTAGGGGTTAGACTAAGCAAATTCTCTATTCCAGCTCAACTATGTCAATCTCCTCTGTGCTTTGGCCTTTTCTCATCTATCACTCGTTTCTTATACAAATAGGAGTGCTAAAACACCAATAAGTTCCAATTTAACCGAAAGGAAGGAAGGGGACCAATCCATTTTGAGTTATATGGCTATTGCTAGAGAAATCTTCTACCTTGTAAGCCAGAGTTCCCCATATCAAAGAATACAATGAATCACAACAGCAGGGTGAAATTCACGTGGAGCAATTCATATATTAATTTCTGTCGATTCTCTAAAAATTTTGAAAAATCTCAAGATGCACAGACCTGACAATTTTTAAAGCAGAATAACAAGAGAAGAATCAGACTTACAAGGAACCAAACCAAAGTACAACAAATAAGTAGAAGTAGCTCTGTCCCTTTTGATAAAGCACTGGATTGGACCTTCGCGAGGTCCAGGCTGTTTGTCATGCAATCGAAAGTTAGCAAAAAAAAAATTGTGAAAGAATGCGAAGAAAATCAACAAAGTAGAACCCATCATATGATAAATTGACATGGACTATTACCTGCTTTAAGGATATAGGAAAGGTCAGCTTTCCACATTGCTCAGGAGTTTTAACAATCTCTTTGGTGATCTCTCTCCATGACTTGCAAACCGATGCGCAAGCTACCACCACAGCACGAGAAGGCCACAATGTCTCACTCTCTTCTACTCTCTGAATGATGTCCAGCAGCAACTCGGGTGGCAGGTTCGCCCACCGCCCTTGTTCAACCGACGTCGAAGGTGGTGCCGCGTGATCCGGGGCGATGTGCGACCGCGTACGGCTACGCCAACGCCTCCCTTCCGATGCCCGCCTCGACACATTACCAATCCCATCCTTCATCTCTTTCAGCTCGCGGACAATGCTTTTGAAGGACATTTTAATTCGACCACACCAAATTCAACCTTCTCGGACGTACTGCCACCCTGGAGCAAAACTCAAAGGATCAATACGCCAAAATCCAGTACAGTCAATCCAAAATGCAGGATGCAAATCAGACAATCCTCAGATTTTCGCAAGCCTCCGACCTCCAGTCAGTACCACTGAACTCAGATCATGGTATTAGAGTTCATAAGCACTCCAAACTAAGAAACCGTAAGAACCAAATCAGTGTCTCTCGACTACAGACCCAGCTACATCCTCCGGCGAAGACTTCCTACCGCGATTCGCGCATAAACATCGCAGACTACAGCCGGATGAAATCAAACCTCTATAATCTAACAGCGACTCGGAAAAACACACTCCGAACACAAAAAATCAAGTCACTCTTTCCGCGATGCAGAGCTAATCAGTGCTCGGAACGACGAACAGCGCAGACAATCCGCCGGTTCGCCGGCATTGCTCGAGGACTAACCTGCTCCCGCGAAGCGGACAGATCCGAACCCGCACCGTTCCAGAACCAGCTCGAGCGCCAAGCTACATTCGGAGCATCCGGAGGAAACAGATCCGAAACGACACCGAGAGGCCTTCCTCGTTCGAGAGCGAGATCAGATCGAGACGAGGAACCCCGGGGGCTGAAACTCCCCCACGCGCGATTCTCGCGGCTGCGCGAGCGAGAAGAGCGCTTGACCGGCCCCAGCTCCGGTCCCTCACCGCCGCGACGTCATCTCCGCCACCGCCACCGCCGCCGCCGTCGAAGATCTCGAGAACACAGTGGTTTCTCTCTCTGCTCTTTCTCTCGCTTTCTCTCACTCGCTCGTTCGCTCTCTCTCTCTTAAAACGGATCCAAGGCTCCTCCTATTTTTCGGTTGTTGTGAAATAAAAGTTGATTAAATAATAATATTTCGTTTTAAAAAGGTCATAAATTACGGGGACATTGGTATGAGCGAAACACGTCACGTTCGTCTGATTCTTACTTTTTAACTCTGAAGCTCCGTTTATTTTATTGAGAAATTAATTATTTTTTAAAAATATTTTCTTAAAGTTGATTCGTATAAAATATTTTCATTACCAAGAATAATTTACATCTTTGTTTATTTATTCACCTTTATAAAAAATGCATGCTATCAAACGGAACCTAAAAAGGAGCAAAAGTTTTAAATTTTCAATTTACGCCCAATTTTATCTCACTAAAGTAATTGAGAGTCAATACTGATCGTTACCATTTTGTGATTATACCTTCTTTTTGAAGATCTCGATCACGCTATGTAAAAATTATTTTTGGGTTGGGATAAGATATAAGATAGAGAGAAGAGAACGGTTATGTAGAGAAAATAGACCGGAATTAT
Source organism: Eucalyptus cladocalyx (assembly GCA_017140615.1). Lineage (NCBI taxonomy): Eukaryota > Viridiplantae > Streptophyta > Magnoliopsida > Myrtales > Myrtaceae > Eucalyptus > Eucalyptus cladocalyx. Next base: position 38,346,910 of record CM029524.1, on the reverse strand, counting down.
TTCCTAATTAGTTTTGAATTGTTGATCGAACTATGTCAACATTCTCGCCTTGCTAATAGGAAAAGGAGAACTTTTCTCAACTTGCATTGACCAACCGCGTCATGCATACTTTGGCCAAAAACACCATGTTCGCCTATTTATTTTTTGTATGCTAGGCATATTCCTAAACTTATTTGGAGCTCGCTGGGCCCCTAAGGGGCCCATTTGAAAAAACCTCATAAACCCATAAATCAATTATCCAAAAGTGGAGGGGTCTTACCTTCCCATTCTCATGTGGAAATGGGGTCACTAAGGCTAGCCTCAGTGGTTCGCTTTTCATTTAATCCATATATACTCAATACTTTAATTGTAGGCAACCTAACTTTAAAGTGAAAAAAAAGGGGAGAAATTAGCTGTGAAATATGTCCCAAAAAATTAACTTTTGACTTTCTATTAAGAAGCTGTGATTTTGTAAAATTTCTTAATTGTCCACCCAATGAAATAATTAATTTTATCCCTATATCCTATGCGCGAGGAAATTTAGAATGCTTCTCTTATTTCGAACTTTAAAGCCTCAAATGAATTTCAAATACTTGGATTTTTGTGCTCAAGTCTCTCGGACATGCATTGATATCGCGAACGTGGCATGCTCAAACCCTATCCAAAGACTTTTATAATAAAATCCACGTGGCGCCACATTAATTGAAGATGTCCAACCATATCTTTAAATAATTGCGAGGATATATCTCTCTCACTTTTTTGCCCACGTTTGTTGGATTAAATAAGGCATCCAATTTAGCAAATTGAAATTTTTCTAGAATGGAATCTCCAGCAAATACAATTATTTTTTGGAAAAATTTCAAATAAGACCTGAAAAGTCTTGCCATCATTATCTCAAAAGAAAGTACTGCGAAGTGAAGTTTATGCCGAATAAGGGCCAAAGTGCCTTTATTTTCTCAAAAGAGAACTTGGAGTGAAGTGCATGCCGAAAAAGCGACTCAAAGTGATCATTTAGTCTCAAAAAAGGACCTCATTTGCCGACCGGTGAATATATGCATCTCTAATGCATATTTAGATAGCCTAATCAGGGGTATTTTTGTCCATTTAATTTAAAAAAAAATTGATTGTCTTGTTCTTTATTATTATTATCATTTTGGGTCAATGTGGCACTGTTCATCATCTTTTTCGTCCCATGTTCGTCTTCTTCTCAAGAACATTGGACTTGGGAAGGGTCATCGAGCGTTGGCTATTGGTGAGGGCCGACGAGGGTTAGACGCCCGTCATCGACAATAGGCGAGGACCACCAAGCCCTTGCCGGCCATGGGTGAGGGCTTGCAGGCCGATCCTTGCAAGATCTAGCGAGGGTGGCCTCGCTTGCGCAGCGCGGGGCCGTCGAGCCCTCGCTAGCCGCCCTCGCGCCCTTATCAATGGCCGGTGAGGTGGGCGAGCCCTCACCTAGGGCTGGTGAGGGGTGACCTCACTGATGGCCGTGAGGGGCGACCTCCTCCACCTCCGCCCGTTGCTTCACTGACAACCTCATCTTATGCTAGGACTATGACTAGGACGCCCGCGTCACTTTCTTCATCCTTTCCTCCCCCCACTACTCCCAGATCGACGACTTCTTCAGCTACCCATGTTGCCCTCGAGGACCTTCTTATAGGGCCTTGATTTGGACAGCCCCCCTCCCTTATGGCCAACGAGGGCTCGATGGCCCTCGCCCGCTGTCAGAGATGGGCGTGGAGCCCTCGCTCACTGCTAGCGATGGGCGTCAAGTCCTCGCCGGCCCTTACCAGCGGCTTGTGCTTGCCAACCTTTCCCCAAGTTTGGTGTTCTCGATTTGGGCAAGAAGAAGTGAACAAGGGATGAAGAAGACGATGAACAGGGCAACCAAAAATGAAAAAAAAAAAAAAAAATGGATGAAAATACTGTAATCAGGCCGCTGGAATATACATTGGAGATGCATCTATTCACCGGCTGGCGAATAAGGTCCTTCTTTGAGACTAAATGACTACTTTGAGTCCTTCTTGAGACAAACTTCACTTCAGGTTCTCTTTTGAAAAAATGATGACATTTTGGGTCCTTATTTGAAAATTTCACTTCGCGCCATCTTTTGAGAAAATGATGACACTTTGGATCCTTATTTGAAATTTTCCCTTATTTTTTTGCCTGAAAAAGCTTCAATGGGATATTTTGAAATTAAAGGAAATTCTGTATTTTTTTTGGGGTGTGAAATCAAATTTATTAATTAATTTTTTTTCTATTTTTGGAGGAGGAGTAAATGACGATGAGAAGAGGCAATAACATGAGCGATTGGGTTCAAGACATGGCACGTGGGTCAAGACCATGTGGCAGGGTCCGATTTGCGTCCGAATTTGGTGCGGTGGGCCTGCAGTGCAACCTGGAATTGGCCCAAATGATTGATCAAGTGACGGAGTGGGAAAATAAAAAAAAAATAAAAAATATCATACAGGGGCCACAATGACTATATATATATATATAATAAAGGAAGGAAATTGAGGATCGCTTACTCGGCGCTTAGACTTAATGTACGTTTATTTCACAAAATAAAAAAAAAAAAACTTAAAATTTGCCATAAAATGGTTAGTTATATTGCTTTGAAAAAATAATTAATAAATAATATTTTTATTATCGATGATAATTGATAACAAACTATTTTCATGGGTGATGAATATATATATATATATATATTATATATTTGGTAAAGATTGATGAATATATTTTGCATTCATCAATTTTTATAAATGATGTAAATGATCATTTTTCAAAAATGCTTTTCAAAATCTTGAGTTTTCTATGAAGTAAATGCACCTTTAGGATATTTTTGTTTCGCAAGAAATTAACGATGCAAAAAAAATTTCCTAGAAATGATCGCTTCTACTGTTTATGAAAATGAATAAATGAAAAAATAATTCATCATTTATGAAAAATATCTAGACATTAATTGCTATTGATAACAAAAAAAAAATCAAATTAGTTATTTCAAGTGATATAATCGATTATATTCTACAAAAATGTTTTCCCAAAATTATTCATTTTCGGTCCTTGTATTACTTAAAACAATTAGCCAATGAAATTATTTTCTTTATCAACAAAAATTTATGTCTAAAAATTTTCAAACCTAGGAGATGGCTGGCGACCAGCTATAGGCAAGGTCACCTTGTCGGGATCTGGCGAGGGCGATGCAAGTGTGGACAATTTCTATAATTTCTTTATTTTTTTTCCTTTGTCTTCCTACCCCTAATTTCGAGCCTTGGCCATGGCCGATAGACTAGGATGAAATTAATCAACTCGAAAGGTCTAATTGAATAGTATAAGTATAATATGTTTATGGCTTTTTTGACAATTTACTTCCGAGGCGGGAAGACAAGGGGAAAAGCAATCCACTTTATTTATTTAGGAGGCTGTGAACCCGGCTTTGGCTTTGACTTTGCTTTTGCGCACGACGCTCTTTTTCTTGCCGCTAAGATTCTGTCGGAAAGCAAAATATCGAATCGCATCACCGAACTTTTTTCCCGGGCACGCCCTTCTAATTAGCTTTTTAACCGAAATTTAGCTTGGCATAATGTCGTAAAGGTGCCCCCCCCCAGCACCGGGTGCGTTCCATGTTTTCGTCTCCACGCTTTTGCTTTTTCGTGAGTAAAAAAAGTTAAAGAGCAACGGGACGGGACGAGGGACGAATTGACGTGACAAAAGGACGTGGTGGAATCTTGCTCCCCGCCGCTCTCGAGCGGCGGTGCGTCGGGAAACGAAGATATTTTCCTTAGCCGGTAAGGTTAGCGAGTGCTCCGAAGACATTCGTTAACGACATTTTGAGAAGAGACCGACCTTTTATGTGTTGGAACCTAGGATCTCTCTTTTACGTGATGAATGATTGACATATACACAGGAGAAGTTTGACAACTGATGTACTAATTCTAAGACAATCGAAGAGTCCAAACCCATGAGGTACTTATTTTCACTCACCCTTATTAGTGAAGTTGTGCTTCTACTCAAGAACTAGACCGGACTACTCACAAAAATAGGTCTAATTCCAATGAAAACAAGTTCGGTTCCCAATTCCAAATTTTTAGAATTGATATTTGCTAGTAGATTTCATGTTCTGGCTGTTGAGCCTACCCATCCATTCACTCACTCGGGAACCGATTAGAACCTAAAGAAGATGATTTATTATTCTTAAATAAGCTTAACGTCCATATTGCTTGATATTTCTATTTGTTTTGTATCAATATTTTACTTTGAGCCATTTTGTTACTCATACTATTTTGTTATAATTACTGTTTGTCTTGGTTTTAGTAAAAATGAAGCTAAAAAAAAAAAAAAAGGGTTTTCAAGTGGACCCTCATGTAAGGACAACCCCATTACATGATCAAGAAATGACCGAACTAACAATATAGGTTCAAAGCCAATTCCAAAGATAAACATTTCGGGTTTCAAATTTCAAAAATTGAAAACCGGTTCTAATAAATAGGTTTTAGGTTAACCTACTCACCTTGAAATTGATTATCCATATTTATCAGTAAAAAGTTTGGCATATCGAATAGCTAGCTCATTTAGATATGGCAATTTTTCTTCCTTTAGGATAACAAACTCACGAGACTCAGAGTGTACACCTTTGCAACTATGTCATGAACTCAACCATTGATTTCATTAAGTCATGGTACAATTGAAAACAATTGCAATCATAACATGCAATAACCCCCATAGAACATGGGCAGTTGGTTGGGTCGATAGAAGATTTCCGACTCAGAAAATGAAGATCGCTTATCTGAATATCTCATTTACCACATGCAAACTTCTCCGAATCAGATGCCATCTGAGCGTAGATTTATTTATTTCGCGGGGCTTGTCGGGTACTCCATCAATCTTCGATTCGATGATGTGAAGCGCGAAAAAGATCTCGGGCAAAAGGCTTAACCTACTTTAAGCAAGATTATCAAATATCAACTCATACCAAAAGAAAAGGACGGTCTCGTTGGTAATAACCAATTGAGTGACTCCTATCATCAATGGGTACGACTATCCCATCGATCATATCTCATGGCAGGCAACTTCTCTAAATTCCAATCGAGCTTCGACCACTAAAAAAATAAAATCTAATCGAGCTTTGGTTTTTCAATTGTTTTTTTCTTCCCATGAAAAGGTAAGATGGACTGGGGAAAGCGAGACATGCTTGGCTACAAAGGTTTCAAATCGAACCACACAAAAAAAAAATCATTTCTTTAGATCAAATTTCTGAAAAAACTAGAAGGTTTTGCGTGTACGTGTTAGGAATGGGAATCGCCATGATGGTACGCACGTTGGAGGGGGTCGGGGGGGAGTCATCATTGTAACGTTCCCCCCCCCCCCTCTTGCCCTAAAATTGGTGAAGGATGGTGGAGCCCCCAGTCTCTCTCGCTTTCTGATCGTCGCCGTCCCGGTGTCGTAGCTCCATCTCGTCCTCTTATTGTTTTGTTGTTACGTGTTTCCTTTTTTGCTCTCGTGTCGTTTTCCTTTTCGGTTTCTTGTAAGTTGGTGTGGTGGGTGAGGGACGTTCCCGCGAGTCGGCCGTCCCCGCCCAGCCAATAGTGCATTTCTAATTTCTCCCACACCACTGCGGCCAAGTTTGGTTTCAAAGTAAGAATGAGAAGCTAAGAATTGGATTGGCTTTAAGCTCTAGAATATGCTGGATAAAATTTTAGTTCTTAAAAATTGGATTATCTGTTTCGAATAGTAGGTTCTGAGTGTCTAAATTTTACCCAGAACTCGGAATAATTCTTTGTATTTTTATTGTTTACGTGTTTCACGTAAGCAGTGTAAGATTTTATGGTGTTCGATGATGAGTATATAATTTAAAATCACTAATATGTGCTTCCATTTTTTTTATTATATTCATAAACGAGAATTTTGGTTTGTTGATATTTTATAATGTTGGTGTCTAAACTTGAGTTGTGATCATTAGAGGTGATGATTTAATACAATGGGTGTAACCTAACTAGGCTCTGAAATTTATAACGGGATAGGTTTCGGTTTCTAGATATGTATGGTAGATTTCATGTAACCATTTACTCCTATCCCACATTGCCTCAATTGATGTTCGCTTCTCATTTAGAAGAAGTTCCGAAGATTATGATTAGGTGGGGATGTAACAATTAAGAGATTCGAGACCATGTTTGCCCGACCAGTATTTTTGGAAAAAAATTCAGACTTTCGAGGGAAAGGATCTTGTCTAACAATTGTGGATTTCGAGCAGATTGGGCCAAATTCCATCATCACCTCTAGTTATAATCATGTTAAGTCAATTGCACCATTCGCATGAGCAATGATCCACATGCGCGAGGCAACCTACTAAAAATCAATCCCAATTTCCACATCTTCTTGATTAGGTCATCACCCACAATTAAACTTAATTGGAATCGATATCGGGTGATGTTCATATCTACATTTCACGACAAAGAAAGAACCGGTCGAGAATTGCTTTTCCAATCAAAGACGAATAATGCAATTCTCAAAAGAATATGTTACGTGTTCATAAAGAACCGCTCGTTTCGACACACGATCAAGACTTTTCGAGACGAATGCTTTCCTTTTTTAAAAAATTTTCCCCGTAAATCCGGAGTACCTTCCGGTGATGCGGATGCAAATGTTAGTTGGAGCAAAAAGGTGGGGAGGGAGGGTGAGAGGCTGAGAGCGATGGGGACAAAGGGGGGCAGGGCAGGGCAGGGCATGGAGGAAGTTGGAGAGAGGTTGGCACGTCACATCCCTCTCGGAGACGATGAGGTTTTTTTGGGGCAGACGAGGAGGAGAGGAGACGAGGCGAGCCCATCTCTCGCATTTGCCAGCTAATCCCATCATCCGTTCGTGCGCTCAATTTTGCCAGATTTTGCCAGCGTGTCTTCTAGGACCGGCTACCGTCTCTCTGTCGATCGTATGTGCTTTTTCGACCGTTCGCCCATCGAGCAAGGCCCCGGGCTAACGTGGGGGTCGTCTGTGGTGTCGCGTCGTGCATAAAAGGACTTCAACTGTTGGATTACGCAAGGAATGATAGTGAAAAAAAAAAAAAAAAAAAAAAAAACCACTTGAACTTGGTCGTATTGGTCCTGTGCTTCTCCACCCACGGATGATCCTAGTCTGTTTGGCTGAAAATAATTGAAGAAAAGATTAGAAAGAAAGGAAAAAAGACATAGAGTTCGTGACAAGCCGGACGGGGAATACGGATATGGCCTACAATGGCGCGACGCTGTCCCTTTGCCAATGAGGGTGGTGACGACCCTCACCACAAGCAGGAGGTAAGGGACATTGATTATGCTTTATACAAGCAGTTTATAGGAGTTGAGTTCATATTATAGTTGAGATATCCAGACTCCATGTGGTAGGGAAAATTGCCCAAAAAGTCTTAAATTGATTGTATGACGGTCGATTAAATCCTAAATCTTTTAACCGTACTAATTTAGTTCTTCCAATCAATTTTAGCCGCAAACCGTTGATATAGTCGTCGGCTGTCTTACATGGGATTGCCGTAAGATTGGATTGTCCACATCAGAACCAATCATATGACGTAAGATGGTTGGCATTCATACATTGCCGATTTCCACCTAAAATTGGTCGAAAAGACTAAATTTATATAATTAAAAAGTCTTGTAACTGAATTGGCCGTCGTTTAAAAGGTTTAGGACATTTTGAGCAAATGATACCCCTATTCATATGTGCCAAAGAGTTTGATCTGTGGGCTAACGGGCTTACGTGCATGCGCAATTGAAGGAAACTGATGAAACTCTCGCTCACCTCCATGTGGATTTAGCATCGGGCCTTCGAGCTTAATGTGGCCTTATTATGACCTCCCGCAATATTGATACGGCCCATGCCAGATATCGCCTAAGCTGTATCGTTCCAAGTCATCGTCCGCTCTCATTCGAGTCCCTGCAAATGAAAATCATCCAAAGCAGACAATTTGCAAGATTTTGTCGCATTGTAGTTTGTGGGTGCAATCGATATCGATTCGTGCTGGTATTACAATACTATCTAGGTATCTCTGGTGGGAGAGCTTCTTACACATAATTTGGAGCCAAGTGCATGCTCACACATACTTAAGATGAGAGACAATCTCATTCCCAAATGGGTAGTAGCACTTACTCGGCTATTTTATAGGCCTCACAACGAGGTGGTTCGACTTCCCAGATATCTCGAGAGAAAACATGTTCTTAAATATCTCTAGAGAATACTTGATGCAGCTGATCTATTAACTGTGTATTCCTAAATAAATATATTTTCCCAGATACATACTAGATATTTCGACTTAAAATATTGTACAAGAAAGTATTTAGATATTTAAGGTGTGATTTAGAAAAATCTAGAATTCTCACAAAAAAAGAGAGGAGACGCAATGTTTTTTTTCGTATCTGCTGTGACAATGCCCACTTTCTCTCATTATTTGTATAAACATACATGATAAAGAAAGAGGTTAGATTAAGGTGATACACCAGAGAGCTCGTCTTGGCCAAAGCCTAGGGCACCAAGTTACTTTCGATAAACATGATACATAGATCGGAATTTTGTCGACTTAGGCGGAACAGGTCGACTAGATGGCTAAGATGCAGGCGAAGGCCGTGGCCCCGTCGCCACGGGGACGGGAAGCTCGTTCTGCACTGGCGTGAGAAAGCCTAAGGCCGTCTTGTGTTCGACCGAGGATGATGATTTTCAGGTCTGTTCACTGTGTACCCCCATACAGTGAAACGTCCCAGGTTCTCTCGCTTAAACCCCCTTTACTGAATTAAGCATGGGGGGATCGATTCGGATCATCGGATTGTCATCTCAACAATGTCTGACGATCTCAAAAATTCACGAACGAGGTTATCGATACGCCGTAGAGGAAGAGCTACAAAGACAACACGGAAGATCATGCTATGTTGCTGTCGCATATATCGCGCGTCGCCGATTGATTTCAATGGCTGAAACTAATATATGAGAGTGAGAGCACAATGGACATGCATGCAAGAACAGATCAGAAGAATATCAAATTGCTTGGGGAAACTTGGAGCTTCCAAGAAGAAGCATTAGGTTCAAATCATGCCTGTGCAGAAACCCTAGGAAACCGGCTAAATCACTTTCAAGAATCTTTCATAACTTTCAATTTTTTTCAAGAAGCCAACAAGGAAACCAGGCACACCAGCAGAATGATCGCCATCACGGCCCAGACCCACTTTGCCCAATGCCGGCCCTTCCTCTTCATCTGGTTCGCGTAGTACAGATTCGTCGTCCCGCCGCTGACGAACGCGTTCGCGCAGGCCACGTTCTCCTCGATGTCGCCCAGCCCCTCGCCCTGCGCCTCCACGAGGACCGCCATGTCCAGGAACACCTGGTGGAGCTTGTCCAGGCTCTTCTGCAGGTCCCGCACCGCCTCGTGCCTCTCCGGGCTGCCCAGGCTCAGCCTGGTCTTTCCCCCGAAGAGCTCAATCTTCCCGCCCGATGAGATGATCTTCTCGATCAATTCCTCGCCCGCGACCTCCCCGGTCGCGTTGAAGTACCTCCTCTTGAGATCCTCCTTGTGGTCGGCCACGATCTTGTCCCTCAGAAGCTGGAACTCGTTCATCGTCTCCCTGAGCTTTGTCCTCAGGCCGCTGGTGACTGAAATCCTCGTCCGGTCCACCGAGCTTCCTTCTTGGAAATTCGCCGAAAGCCCGCGATTCGTCAGGTTCGACTGGTCCAGGGACTCGAGCAGCGCCTTCACAGACTTAGCCTTGCGGAGGACGGAGATCAGGTCCGAGTCTATCCGGTCCCGGAGGCCGCGAAGGGCTTTCGCGCTGTAAGTGGACTTCGACTCCTCGTTTAGGCTTTGTAGGTCGAGCAAGAGATTGGTTATCTCCTCCATTTCGGACTCGATCGCGTCGACTTCGTGGAAGAACTGCGAGAGGTTTTGTTGCTCCGCCGCGTCGAGTTGGCCCAGTTCAAGGTCGAGCTCGGCTTCGAGGTCCTTCTGGGCCTGTTTCTTCAACTCCACATAATTTAAGAACGACTCCGTCATGAGATCATTCATTTTTGCGAAATTTCGTCGCAAGCTTTCACCTGCAAACACAAGAAATCCCTTCTCTCAATTTCAACACGAACTTCTGAAGCAAGAAAGGGTATAAGGAATCAGAGAAATCTGTATCGTAAGCGATTGATAGACTTTAACCTCACAAGAACAGAACGGAAAGATTTGGGCTATCTTCCCGAAGATCCGCGGTTATCGGTTCTCACTTCGATGCCGTCGTCCAAGTAATCTGAAACAAACCGAGCAGCGACGACGAAGTTAAAGAACGCGCAGAAGAAACAAGAAAGCGAGATGATTCGCAACGAATCACGCAGCGTGAATATCAGAGAAAGCAAATCATCGATATATGAAAAGGGAAAAATCTGTGATCCGATTCCGTGATAAGAATTCCAAAAAAGAAAAACACCATGGACTACGAAACCGAAACAAGATGAACAAAGATAACACGCGCAGAATCGCATCGATTCGAAGTTTACTGAACAAAACACGCGAAAAGGATCAATGTCGCAAAGTGAACGAAGATGATCGTCGAATGTTCACCGAGGATAACTCAGTTCAGAAGCCGAACCTTGGACTGCAATGACGCCAGTGATCTCTCTCTCTCTCTCTCTCTCTCTCTCTCTCTCTCTCTCTCTCTGGGGGATGATAGCAGAGAACGGAAAAATTAGGGGTGTGGAGTTGAAGAGCGATTCTTGTTTGATGATAGACGATGACGAGCGTTTTAATAATTTCGAAATTTCAAATTTCGGTTTGGTGGTGGCCGTTACAAGTCCAAGCGTGGCGGTTCCACTTTTACATAAAAAACGCCGTCGTTTTTGGGCGAAACGGGGGCTTTTCGGTTTCTCTGAGCAGTCAACCCTTTAACCCTCGTTTCTTCTATCTTCGCATTTTACATGATAACAATTTATTTGCTCTAAGCACTTACCAATTCAAGGTCTAATAATTCTTGGCCCCAAAAAATAAAAGGAAATTGAAAAACTTTCAAACTGGAATTTACAAAGTATATTCGCTACGCAATGCGACATCTCTGCTTTTTTTTTTTTTTTTTTTTTTAAAAGATCAGTAATCATGAAATCAATCTTCTGGTCGAAGGGTCTACTCGGTGATCTGGGGTACTGTTGATTGCTTATTTTCTTCGTATGATGGCTTGCATTCTTCTCAATTCGCGATGTAGACATTATAGATTCTACCGTACGTACCGAGATCAGGTCGGGGAGAAGTCAGTCTACATAAGCAATTTCCATCATTTGATAACACGAGTCTCTTCACTCAGCACTTTAAAGGAAAAATGGAAGGATCAATTCCAATAATTATTCATTAAATTTTGGAAATGACAAATTTCTTATTAAGTTACAGAGCAATTGTACCGGGTAATGACTCAATACATTGTAGTGGCAGGAAAAGATACACAAAAGAAATTGTTCCTGTGAATTATCTAGGAAAGCACGTAAATAGCTTCCTGGCTATTATCGTTTGAATTTCCTTGAAGCCGTTAATTTCGGATGTCGGATTTTGGGGGGACGGTATTTGTCTCGGCCGGTTGTTGATTAGCGGCCTTCTCGGCTTCGAGCCTTCGCAATGTGCTCGAGCTCAGCTTGTCTCCGCTCGATCCTTCGGAAACTAAATCCACAACTTCGATCTACACGAAAATCATACATTCATTCAGCCATGTATGAACAACTGGTGATCTACAAGAGGCATAGGAATGGCTGTGGAAAGGCGCGCAACTAAAAAGGATGCACAGAAAACTCTGAAATCTCAGACCTTCAACTGTGAAAGACCTCGGTCGGCCCTCTTTTTATTTACGGAGATTCCACCGGGTAATGTCTCCTTGCTGTCGCCAGAAAATAAAAAAAATGAAGGAAGGAAGAAGAATGCATTAGCTAGGAGGCATTTCTATACCATTTCTGCGAAAGTTCAGTCTTTAGCTGGTGCAAAAACCGATTGATGCTGCAACGGTGAGAATACAAGATAAAAAAGGCCAAATACTATATCGACAGAAACAAACCTGACAACAATAGCCTCCAATTCTGCATCCACAATGGAAGGCCCATAGGGATCGGTAATGGGTTCAACTTGGACTGTCAAATGAGGTTTAACAGACTGGCAAATATCCGTTGAAGGGACAGAGAATTAGAAGATGAGATTTAATTATAATGAGCTAATGAGTTCGAGACACAATAAGGATGACATACACATTACAAACGCGGTACATAATAATGCTCCACATGTTTCAGCACCTAGTTGTACCACAAGAGTTGCTGAGAACAGACAAATCCCTTCTGTGCATACATATAGTTTCTGTATACTTTGATTTGATGGATATGCGTCCTTCGCATAGTACAAAGATATGAAGCTTTTAAGGAGCCATGTTGATTTGAGATATCGTTGCAGGGAATGTACCGCGTTAACCCCACAAAATTTTGGATATCGCACAACAATCGGTCCATAGCACTACGTGCATTATTGGCACTTGGAATTCTATTTTTCGACAAGTTCACAAGCTTCTTCCATCAAGAAAGAGACACAAAAGTAAAACATAAAGGTTTCTTTTGAGATAAAATTATAAGGATCAGAAAACATAAACAGAAGACTACCTTGATGTAGTTCTCAACATTTTGCATTCTCTCCTCGATTGGCTGTATTAGATCAGCAAACTGCAAAAAAGATAATCTGGCCATTACTCTGGAGTGAACAATCCAAGGAGAATGAAGGGCAAGAGCCACGAGACTATCTATCATCACCAAACCAAATATTTGAGCACAGAGAATGGCAATAGCTCACACTTCCACAACCACCTTGGAGAGCAAATTTTTATTTCTCTTTTAGATTACTATGAAAAAAAAATTTCAGTAGCAGGAAAAGTTTTGTAATTATAGCATATAGTACATCGTAGTTTCTTATGATGATAGAAAACCGAGCTTTCTCAACAATCAAAACATACCCTTTCGACAGCCAAAAGTTACAAGATATCCCAAAAACAAACAACAAATACTTGAACAGAGAAAATTGAAAATAATTTCAGAGGAAGGAACGTAAACAACAGAAATAATCACACCCCCCAGTAAATATAGAAGATAAATAAAGTCTGCAGAAGGATTGTTCTACAGCTTGACCAATGCCCAAGGGCATGATTGTTTATACAAGAACTGGAAGAGCTTGCCACTTGAGGGGGCATTATTAATTAGCAAGTGCATTCAGAGTATGTTTCTATCTCAGACCAAAGTAAAAGATTTTACTAACAATTAGCTCTGTCTGCTCACAACTTTACTTTCCTGAATACTCAAGCAGTAAGTAAGCAAATTACCAACTCATAGAGAAGAAAACTTAAGGACTGTATCTGGCACAGAAAGTCACTGGCCATTAGCTTCAACTTAGTAATGCTACAATCACCTTTAAAAAAGTGATATAACTAAGGCCTGCCTCTGCACAAAATCAAGACCTTCGTATGTATATACATAGCGTAGGAAATGAGAACAGCTAAAAACATTCACTCGTTTCTGATTGACCAAATTCCAAATTGCTACAGACAAACGGCAAAGGTTTGCGCAATGCCGCAGAAAACCAATCTCTCTTCATCCCTGCAGCAGTAGCAAAGATGCAATAACCACATGGCTCACTAATAATATTATCAGACAAGCACCTGCTTTTTGGCCAGCATGGGACCGTCACACACGCCCACCACGATGCGCTCTTTCGCCAGCTCTGCCGATGCCTAAAATTTTGGCTTTGCCCATCAGATAAGTTCAATCATAAGAACCGTCGCATTCACCAAGCCACCACATTACCAAGATAAGCAGAACAACAAGAAGCAATCTTCCCAAACTAGCAGAGCAGAGATGACCATGCGCAGACTACGCACGTACAGAGGGAGAAAAGAGCGCCGACCTTGAGAAAAAGTCGATGCCCCTCGTGCAGGCGATCGAAAGTGCCGCCGAGGACGACCGCGCCGTACGAGTCGGGCGGGGAAATCGTCGAGCCCGCCGGTGAATTCTCCGAAACCACCATGACTTCACGTAGCGGATCGAACGGAGCAAGAGCCTGAACCTGTGCAAAGGCGCCAAATTACTGCTTTTTATTCTCCTCGGATCGATAGGGACATTGAAAGAAGGAGGCGGAGATGTCAAAGTGCATTGAATCTAGACATAATTCGGATTCCTCATAAAAAAAAAAAACAAGGGGGGCAAGTGAGGCACGTACCTGCCGAATTGAATCCAAGAAGCCGATCAGCGTCGTGTCAGGACTGTAACGACGCGAGACCCATCACGGGTATTTGACTGCGGCATTCCATCGAACACCTCGAGCACGATAACGCGAGCACGGCGGGGGGAAGAAACGAAAGACGGGTCGGTGCGATGGTGCGGGAGAGGGGAGGGTGGCGTCAGAGAGGGAATGCGGAGGGAGAGGAAAGACCTCGTCTTGGTCGACGCTTGATCGGAGATTCGTACAGTGCAGGGTTGGTTTGGTGGATGGCGTGGAAGGGTAGGGGGGGCGGTTGGCGGCGGCGGTGGGGAGGCGGCGGAGTAATGGCGCGGTAGTTAGGCGGGGAGGATTCCTGTGGTGGCGGGCGCACGGCACGTGAACCAATAGAGAACGTACACGCGTCATGATAGACAAATCAAATCTTGGAATCATGCACTTTCTCCTCTTCCATGATATTTATAAAAGGATACTTAGTAGGGAGAAAATTGATTGAGACTCCTTAAAAGTAGGAGGACCTCTTTACTTTATATACCGATGTAGATTATTACATCATTGTATTATTGACATTTGGTAATGGCCACCTTACCCTGATTAATTGTATACTTTAGCTATCACGTGGAGCGATGAAAAGAAGATTATTGTTTTGATGAAGTATTGTCATGATAAATCATGCGAGCCGTTTCTCTTTTCATTGTTCCTTTTGTTAGGATTACCACCGTGTCCTTATTATGTAGGGCCTCTCGTGAATGGACTATGCTTGAGAATGAGTCGCCAAAATTATTAGTTAGGTGTAGTGAGGTTAACTCATCAATTAAATCAATGTTAATATATTCAATTTACCCCATGTCAAATTAATAGCAAAAAAAAAAAAAAAATATTTCTTATCCAGTTACTTAGCATGTGTTTGATAATTGATACCCACTAACTATGCATAAGTTAACCAATTTTTTTAAGTAAAGATCACTCGATGTTATAATAGGAATGACTTCTTAATTGATTGAGTGATGAAAAAAGATAAATCTTATCAATTATATTGTCCAAAGTTTCTAATAATTCTAACTATCCTATGATTGGTAAAAACAATGATATTTATTGACTAATTTTCTTCCAATATCAAATAACTTCAACCTTTCAATTTTAATTGTTGGAAATGAATTCCTTAAAAAATGAACTGATACTCAAACAATCGAATATCAAAAATAAATATGAAATGTGCTTGGGAAACATATAACACCGTTCTCCAAGAGGGAGTATATTGTTATTTCAAGAGAAGAAAAAAAAACGTATTGTTTCATTCTATTCTCAACCTTCCTCCTTTGTCATATTTATACATTAGTTATTTTCACTTAAAAAATAACCGTACCCTTTCTCTTATGGGCTTTTTTTTTATGGACCGAGTTTGGCCCAACATGGGCCGGCGGATGGGTTTGATTTAGCCCAATAAATAAAAAACCCATCATCAATAATTAAAGACTTCAGCAAGATCTCTCTACTCTTGCAAAGCATACATTTGCGCACCTCGGCTGTTATTTATTCTTTCCACCTTTTGAAGATCCTGTTGTTCTGGTATTTTGACTTTCATTGTGCGAAATCCCACAAAGCTTTTAAACAAACACCATGTGTTTGCCATAGCAGTCTTTGCGACAGAAAATTTCAAGACTTTTTAGTCATTGACATGGCGGTCGCCAGTATCATTTTTCTAGACAAGACGGCTATGACCATTTCTGCAGCCCGAAAACAGTGGTGACCACTGACCAGTGCCGTCCATCTTTTCTCCAAGAGGAACGGCACAAGAGGATGATGCAGCACAAGCAATAGAACACCTATGTCCCAGCAAATTGTGGCCTTTCCAGCTGATAAATTCTCATTACATACGCTTACGTTGCTCTCTTCATCAGCACAAGCAAAAGTGCTTCAAATTGAATACAGCCTACCGATCCTTCATGAAACACCGCTGCGAGGAAAAAGGTGCTCCAAGCTGTCCGCAGGGTTTGATGATCCCATTCACTAGCAGAAGCTCAATCAAAATCAATCATGGTCAACATGATTAAGTCATGGCTACGCATAGGCTACGTCAAAAGATTAACTGGAACATCAATACACATTGCACATTTCTAGATTGTCACTAAACTAATCTAAGTCATCATGGGACGGAAGATGAGGAAACCTATCCAGATTGTCAAACCCAGTTTGTCCTTTGTCCCCTACTGTCACTACTCAAGAGAACAATGTGAGTTGCAGTATGTTAAAGTGAAGAACAATGACTAACCGGAAACGGAACAAGCACCAAAGATAAAACGGTTAATCAAACAGCATGAAGAATGAGAAGATCGATCAACATCATAGGTCTCATCATCATTTGCAGGTATTCACTTCTTAGCTGTAGCAAAACATTCTTTGATGAAATTATCGAGCTGCGACATGTAGAGGTCAGGAAATGTCCTATAGTGGTCCACGTGAGGAGATGATCCAAAGTTGAAAGATGACACTTTTCTTCCCATCCTCCTCTGAGTTTCCATAAACGACTCCACAGATTCATATGGTATTACATTATCGGCTGTACTATAGAGGTAGAGTTGCGGACAAGATGGCTGCGCCTCTGAGAGGGTAGAGACGATTTTTGTAAGCCTCCTACAAAAGCAGAAGCATGTAACCATTACATTTGATCATTAGGTGAAGACTCTAGTCTCTTTATAATAAATGGATGGGGAAGCTCTTATTGCAATTACCTCTCCACATCAGGCAACTTCAGAGCAGCAGAGAAGAACCATTCCAAAGCTGAAAGGAGCACTGTTTCAACTATGCCCTCATCTTCTTGTTTGTTTGATCCTTCCTTATTTAATTTATGTGCATCTTTTCCCTCAACTGAAGAGTTGCTTTTTTTTATCAGAGCAGTGGAGAATCCGGCAGCCCAAACCTGCCAAGATGGAAAAAAGTCCAACTCTAGCTTAATCACCAGGGACGGATCTAGAAACTTTCTTTATTGGGGGCAGAAATCAATAAATAATTACAATTAAATCAAGAGTATTTGTTTTAGTCACTAAAGTAGTATTTTAAAGCTTCAAAGTACGAATAAAAATAAATATGGTGCAGTTTATATTAATCTAAAGCAAGTCCATATTCATATTTTCAAAATTGTACATTGAGTTTGGTTTATTTGTGAGGTCAATATGCAATGAAAATATTCAATCTTCACTTACCTATAAATTTTTTTAGGTATATAACTGGGGCAAAACTTATTTGTGTAGCCTAGCATCACTTAAAGACCCTTAACTAATTCAATGAGCCCCACTCTGGTACATATAAGTTCATCCCTATAAACAAGTAATGAGTCTCTTGAGGTTAAATTGACTCATTGAAGAGTTAATATTTTCAAAATCAAATGCAAGAAAATGCTTAACATATCATCCAACCATGTCAGCTACTGGGAGGTTAATGTCCTCAGCTATGTTAGCATGCCCAAGTTTCCTCTAGGAAAAACTTGAGATCATGATCAACAATAGCTGTACATTCTCCAGTCAAAGTGGCACCTAGGTCTGATTCTCATATACCTGATGGCCTAGTCATGGACTAATACACAGCTATCCGGCATGACAACCATATCTGTCAATCAGTGAACATGGTTTAAAGGTGTTGTAGTCTACATAAAGCTCACTATGCTATGGGGATCAATATCATTACATAACATTGACTCCTCATGGTGGAGCAATGCTCAAAATCAAAAAAAAGTCGCGATTCTGTACATGCATCATACCATTTTAACTGCAAAGGCCATTTTCCTCGCTTAGTATCTGTGCACAAACTTCCTTCAGGACTCTCCATTAATCACTGCCGGTCACATAATATGTTCCCCACGCACTTAGATATTTAGGTTAATGATTCTCGTCTACCTAAGCACTCAGTCATACAAAAGTTCACTGGTATGTTTTTAACAGAAGTAGCTGCATACTTTGGCTTTCGAGGATGAAGTTCCTTGTAGAAGCAGCTTTGCCAAGTCTCAATCTTCCTGACAAGTCTAAATCTTGCTCCTCCTCCAATACAAGGAGAGTTTCAAAGGCATTATTATATTCAAGGATCTGAGAAGTAATGATTTCATCTCACGTTCTTTTGGCTTCACAACCAAATGTATATTTGATAGTTAGGCCCATTATACATGTGATTTTCCCGAGAGAATAGTTACTGTCAATAACTTTGACAAGCAAAGTGTATCGATAGAGTAAACTTGAAGGTCACATTACTTAAATGACCTAGGCTATGATAGTTGAAAATTAAAACCTGAAATTTGGTACTAAAAGAGCATAAATTTCTGCTTTTATTTACACTGCTGTTGTTCATAGCATTGTCCAATACTGAACAACTAGAGTTTCAAAACAAGGGAGGATATAAAAAACACAACTTAATGATGCCTCGTTGCAAACACAAAACTAGCTCTGAACACTTCCATTAGAACAATTTCACACAGCAATAATCCACAAGATGACTCTGCATGCTACGAATCCAGCATAGAATTGCATCAATGAGTAACCAAAACAGAACCAGAAACCAAGTGAAGGGTTAAACAGCACAGTCTCACACCAACCGGACCAAAGATTTTGCGCTTATTCTTCAAATGTAGATAATCAACAATACAGAAATCACCAACCAGAGCACAGGACGTTTCTTAATTCACCTTTGGATTAAATGGTTCGGCTGCTCCAGAATCGACAATACAGCCTTGGATTTTGTCAATCAAATCCTGCCTACCACGCATCCTCTCCAGTATCGCACCATATCTGACCAACACAAGATTCTAACAAATGTTTAACCCATGCATGCATTCTTAATCCTAAACACCAAAAGCTCAGGAAAATCAACCCATCGGTGAATGAAAGAAATTAGAACCGGTCAACCTACACAAACCACCCGGTGTTGCTGAAGGTGTGGAAGAGCAAGCATCGCTCCCTGCCGTCCTCCTCCCTCTCCGAAACCCAAGCGCTCAGCTCGTTCGCCAGCTCGTCGATCCGGGCCTCGACGCCGCGGCCCAAATCGAGCGACAGCATCTCCCTGACGCCGACGACGAACGTGACCGCGTGGAACCCCTTGGAGTTGTACCACTCCACGTACCTCCTCAGGTGCTTCCGCCTCGCCCCGAGCCACCCCAGCAGAACCACGGTCACGGCGGGGCCACCGTCGCCGCGGGCCCCGCCCCTCGCGCCGCCGGAGGTCGCCGGAGCCCGGCTCCAGGCGAGGGAGGAGCCGTCGCGCGCGTTCGCGGACGGGGCGCCGTTCGCGCTGGGGGGCGCGACGGGATTGGAGGGGCGGTGGAGCGGGGAGAGAGAGGAAGGGAGGTTGAGGGAGCTCGAGCCCGGCGAGGGAGGCCGAGGAGGGGCGCAGGCGACGGGGAAGGCGCGGCTCCGCCCGGCGATCGAGGCGCGGCGGCGGAGGGGGAACGGGGACGGAGGGCGGACGGCTTGCATGGGTGGGTGGCGGAGGAGGAGGAGGCGGTGGTGGAAGGCGGAGGAGGCCAATTTCCTGACCGGAGCTTCCATCGGAGAGGAATGGGTCGGAGGAGGTGGAGAAATGCGAGCGTTTCGCGGGGATTTCAGATCGCCGCCGCGGCGGAGGTCAACGGCGGCGGCAGCGGCGGAAACGAGAGTGAGTTCTTTCACTCCATTTTCAGGTACGAAAACGAAACCAACTCCTCCCTCCTTTTTCTCTCTAGGAAAATGCCAAAAAGCCAGTAATCTGACAAGTTCCCCTCATTCTATTTTGCAATTGATGCCCCCAAAAAACCTTTTTGACCTTAGGCATACTCCTAAGTTCTACCGGGAACTTTTTTTAACTACTCACTTTTTACTCGAGTCCTTAATTTATCTCATTAATCTTCCGTCCAAAATTTGATGTGAACAATTAAGAGATGAAAAACTTTTGAGCATAAGTTGTTCGAGCGTTCCAAACACGAACTTAAAGATTAAAAACTAAGCGTAAATCACAAATTCTTGAGATAGAAGAAAGTAATGTAAGAAAATCAACCCTATTTGTTCTAAAATTTGCCCAGATTTCATATTCAACGAGAAATCAATTTGGCTAACATGGAAATTTATATCCAAAACAGGTCTTTTAGAATTTTAAAATTTGGGGAAAAATAATATGGAAATGCCACTTAGGATTACTAAGGACGATTTCGGATGTAGGGCTAATGGGGTAAATATGGGACTTAAGTAAAAGTGAGTGATGGTTGTTTTCTATGAGATAAAAAAGTTTAAAATTGGGATTATATCTAAAGTTTCAGACAAAAAAAGTTAAAGTAAAAATTAAGACCGAAATTATAGTTGGGGTTTTTTAAGGGTATTGGGCCTTGAATTTTGATCATTCTATTGAAAAGTTTAAGATAAAAGGTCCTTTTGTTCAAAGAAGAGTCATTTAAGATAAAAGGACATGACTTTTTTTTTTTGGGGGGGGACGATTGTGACTTTTCAATTGGTCAAAAGCATTTTCGTTATTTTTCTTTTGTGAATTTTTCATCATTTTCTTCTTCTTTTTTTCCTGGTATTTTCTTTATTCTTTGTTGATGGCTGGTCTCAAGCAATGGCTAGCCACTGGCAGTGCTTGAAGAGGACTTGGCAAGTCACCGAAAGGGAAAAAAGAAGAAGAAAGAAGAAGAAGAAGAAATGAAAAGAGAACAAATAAAAAAATATTTTAAAAATAAAATTATCTTTTGATAAAAGTATCATTGACTGACTAGAATATCTATTCGGCCGATGATTGACGAGATCAGGCCTATATTTAAAATCGTCATGATCACTTCAGGTTTTTATTTGAAATAAAATCATTACTTTAAGATTTATTTGATCTACAAAATTTAATTTAGATTTTGATAACATTTCAAGTCTTTATTTGGAATTTTCTCGGATTTAAAATTTCATTGCGCAAACTTAAGAATCTTGAATCGATAGTTTTTAAGACATGAATGATAATTATTATAATTAGAAATTAAATTCTAGAACAAAAATATTTTTATTTTTATTTTTATTTTAAATGAATTTTTAAATAAAAATACTCTTTCGATAACAACACAAAATCTCTATCAATGAAATAAAAATTCTTTTAAAAATGACATAAAATTTCTGCTATCCCAGATGGCAGTGGACAATAGATGGCGTAGTGACCGGTGGCAGCAGTGGGACGACGAATGGTGGCTGGCGAATGGCAGAGGAAAAATGAAATTGCGTTATTAAATAAATTTTTGTTCGAAACTTATTTTTGGAATGGAAAAGTAGTTGTCGCGCAGAAATGGAATGGTTATTAGCTATATGTGATTATCCCGCCCGCCCGAGAAATTATCACGGTCACTTCTCGCGCTGCAAGCTTTTTGTCCGGAAGAAAATCATCAAATGGCTCGGAGTCGGCCACACCTCCAGGAGCCACTCTCACCACACGAACCACAGACCCTCTCGCAAGGCACGATCCAAGAGCCAGAAAAAATCCCAAATGGCTTCGCTTCTTCTTCTCCAAGCAATCCCAAGTCCGAAAACGTACCAATTCCTCGACGTGGTCGAGCTTCCTTTTATTAGTCCCCAGCGCACCTCGCGTACGTACAGAAGATCCCATGTCTTCTTCTTGGGCCGTGCTCCCTTCCGCAAGAACCGGCTTCGCGAACCCGGGTCGCCAGAGATCGTTGCTGCCCTCGAGAGTTCACGAGCAAAGTAATCTTGGGTCCTCCTCTGAATCTGCTGTGAATTTTTAGTTCGCCGAAAGTTTTTAGCTTTATGCTTGCTCGTGTCTTACGTATCTCGGGTTTCCCTTTTTTCCGTTTTCGCTTGAAGGAGGCAGATGTCACTTGGGTAGGAGGAGCTTCACGTTCAGAGGAATCGTGGCGTCGGGGGTTGCGATGGCTGGGTCGTCCCTATTGACTGAACCCGTCAAAGGTCAGTCGTTTGAGCTACTTGTCATTGAGCTGATAAAAGATTTTTTTTAGCTTAATTTGCGAATTTTACTTAAATACACGCGACTGTTGTGGCGAAGTCCGCTTCTAATTCTTAAGATTGTTGGGGCGTAGTGTAGCGGATTCTCAGTGAGTGCCCATGTTGATCTGCTTGTTTGATGGCCTGCTTTATTCTTTATCCAATAAGAGCTCCAAGCGGGAAATTTGTGTTGTTGTTATTTGACTTTTTGCCTGCAATTGAATTTTAGTTAGATTAAGCTTAAAGCTGGTTGTGTTGTTTATTTATTCTGTAGGAGCTGATAGGTTACCTTTTAAGCCGGAAGGGTACAACTACTGGACATGGCGAGGTCGTAAAATACATTACGTGGTGCAGGGGGAGGGGTTTCCGGTTGTTCTGATTCATGGGTTTGGTGCGTCAGCATATCATTGGAGGTTTGTCATACGACTCTATCTTCTGTAATTCCCCAGTTTTAACGTGGCCGCATGAATTAACTTTGCATGAGGAAATGGGAAATACTGGTTAATAGTTAGCTACCATAGGGCAGTTCTCTTTAAAGTTGTTTTTGTTATGACTCCTGCTGAGAAAAGAGAAGTGTTGGCAGTATGAAAAAGGTTGTAGGAATTGGAGTTTCTTAAATACAATGTTAACCCGTGAGTTCTTCTAGAGAACCAGGTGAAGGAAGTCTGATAGGATGAGCTTTGTAGCTAGTGAAATAGAAATGATGATAGCTAGGAAACTCTCTGAACATATTTTCTTGGTTTGAGCAGTTTGAGTCTCCTGCAAAGAATCGGGTCTATTTCCAGTGAATGGGAATTCTGTTAGGGACTTAGGATATAACTTGTCAGAGAAGAAGATTGGTTTCACATCTTGCTAGGTCTGATGCCTTAGCAGTAGATTTTCCTTTTTACAATGTTTCAGAGTGGATCAGGAGCATTATGCACCAGACGAGAAAGTTCACATACCCACTTGCATGGCCTTGCTTGGGTCTTTTCTTCAGTTGTCATAAGTGTCTGTCAACCCATTTGGGACCTCTCATAGTGCCAAGCCCGTCTAAGAGGTTTCCTCTCTTTTTTAACACAATCAAATTACAGTATATTCTGCCGAGTCACTATCTAATATCACAAGGCTACAAAATTTGGCTTTACTATACTCACAACATTTTGCTCTTAATTAGCCATTTCTGTCGCTACATTAGGACTAACGTGTTCATTCACTCATTTGAGAATGCGTGGATTTTCTGCCTGCATATATGTAGGTATAACATTCCTGAATTGGCTAAAAGCTACAAAGTCTATGCTCTAGACTTACTGGGATTTGGTTGGAGTGAGAAAGCACTGGTTGAATACGATGCAATGATATGGAAGGATCAAGTTGTTGATTTCCTGAAGGAGATAGTGAGGGAGCCTGCAGTTCTTGTTGGCAACAGGTATTAAAGATTGTAGTAATTGAATCTCCTCTGTTTTTAGCCAACAGGAACATATGTATTTGTACTGTCTATCTGTCACTTTTACTGTGAATAAATAATTGATATGTCGTTTTGATAGAGAATTTTTGATTTGTATACTCCTGCTAATCTGATATGGAGTTTATCATCTCTGGATGTCGGTATCGATAACAATGATAATAAAATGAATGAACCACTATGATGCATTGGGTCTTGAAGTTAAAGCACATGTGTATGAGATAAAAGGGCTATATGTTGAGTATGGACTGAAGATCACTCCAGAAGCCGGCCATACCCTTTTGTAGAATATTCCAGGATAAAACGAATGACCTGCCTTGTTTTCTTACCCTCTTCTGCATTTCCCAACTGAGATGGATTGGTTGTAAGGTGGAGATTTCCCGTTATCTTGTTCTTTAGATTTTCAACCAGAGTTATTGGGCCAAAAAATACCATACCATTGTTATAAAGAAAGCTTTGTGAAAAGAATACAAAAAATTATGGATTGAAAATGGTTTACTAAACAGATATTGGAAATCGACAAATTTGCAACTTGATTAATTGAAAAAACCTTTTGAGTAATATCTCCAGAACCAAACACAACTCAACTCTTGGCTCTCTCTCTCTCTCTCTCTCTCTCTCTCTCTCTAATGTGAAATCTTGATTAGTTCAGCCAAAAATGTCAGGTCTGCTTTCGACTTCTGTGGATTTATTGTAATTTTTTCCTCTTTCCTGATGATTTATTGCAACTCACAGTCAAAGACATGATGAGAAGCAGAAGTTTTTCACCCCCCACCTCTCTTTTCTTTCAAGTAATGTTTCTGAAACTTGTATGTCTGATATAAGGCGACATGAGCCCCAATTAAAAAAGCCCAACTTCAGATATCTTGACTTTCAATGGATGCTTTGCATGAAATACTTTTCTATTGGCACATATGCTGTTTCATACAGTGAACTATGGGGCCCCATTCAAGAAAGCTTCTTAGTTCAGGCACATTTTAAAATGAAGTCCTCTGATTATTAAATTAGGCATCCATTGAAATGTTCGAAAAGTTGGTTGAGGCCTTAATGGTGTGCTCTTTTAACCGTAGCTAATGTTTTAACTTTTGTTCGCTTCATCATCATGAATACTGGATCCCTTCTTTGTACATAACTAATGGGGTTTCTATCTTTATATGCACAGCAGTTATTCTTTAACACCAAACATGTTCACTTCTTTTTGACCTTCCACAATAACTTGTCTTGTCACATAACGGTGAATTCTTGTAAATGTACAGCCTTGGAGGATTCACTGCTTTGGTATCTGCTGGGGAATTGTCTGAGCAAGTCGCTGGAGTAGTACTGCTCAACTCTGCAGGACAGTTCGGAGATCCTAGTGCTAAAGCCAAGAATTCTGAAGAAAGTCTCCTGCAGAAGGTTGTCGTGAAGCCACTGAAGGAGATTTTTCAGCGGATATTCCTTGGGTTTTTGTTCTGGCAAGCAAAGCAACCAGCTCGTATCCAATCTGTCTTGAAGAGTGTATGTTGCTCTCTCACTCAATCTCCACTCTCACAAAGATTTGAATGGCTTAGGACCATATACCTGAGAGGCTGCATCACCTCCCAGCAAAGGGGAATGGCGAGATCTAGACTTGATCATGAGATGTGGGCTTTGGGTATCTAAAATTTGAAGAAATAATAATGGAGAGAGTAGGGATAAAATTGAAAAGATCTAACTGTTTCAGGCAAGTCAATGCCGTAAGTTCTAGTTTTAGGTTCTGTTCAGGCTGCAGAAGCCAACAAAACAATATTCCATAAAATCCAGTTTTAGGACCATATATCTGAGAGGCCACATTACCTCCCAGCGAAGGGGAATGGCGAGACCTAGACTTGATCATGAGATGTAGGTTTTGGGTATCTAAAGTTATAATAATGGAGAGAGTAGGAAAAATATTGGAAAGAACTAACTGTTTCAGGCAAGTCAATGCCATAAATTCCAGTTTTAGGTTCTGTTCAGGCTGCAGAAGCCAACAAAACAATATGTCTGAATTAAGCTAACTACAGAATCTCCATGCCTTTAATTTCATAATCTTGATTAATTAAGACAGACTTCCTTATGTTGTCTGTTCTGATGCCTTCACTTATGTAATTTGTGAGCAAATGGGCTTGTTAATGAGTGTCCCAGGGTACATTTTGCAAATGCTTAAACACGAAACTTTCAATTTCCAGAACACTAATTTCATATAGTACAGAAGTAACAGTGCCTTGAAAACTGTAGATTTTTGTTATTTAAATCGCTTAAAAAGTGCCTCTGGATGCTCTTTAACGAAAATCCCTAGGAAAAATTGACAGGCTGAACTTGACTGGTGTTTTCTGATTATGTTTGTGGGCCGACTTCAGTTATGTGGCCACATTGTAATTTTACTTAAAGTACCTCAGGATTTGACTTTCAAGCTAACATAACGTGTCCCAATTGGTTGGTGCCTCTGAATCCCGAAAGGAGCAGATTGGGATTGCACCTGGTCATGCCAGCCTCTCTGCTGAGAACATGATAGTTGAATAAAACTCCACAAAAGCAAATCTTTTGAGCTGAGTGAACCTGAATGAGGATGAGCTATCTGGAGTTACTGAGTTTCAAAATTCCCTAAGTGGTTCAGACACTCTGCTCTGACCAGATGAGCAAAATATTAGATCCTCCACTGCGGAGGTGGGCTTGTCACGACAATGGGGTCAAGGCCTCTGATGGTGTCTAGATAGGCTCTAGCTCTTCATGTCTAATAAGTGATTATCTTTTTCACTCCTAGACTCTATTCATGTTATGCTAATTATGCTATGGCCGCCACATGATTCAGTTTTCTGCTTCTCCAGGTTTACATAGATTCCTCAAATGTAGATGACTATCTTGTCGAGTCAATAACTATGCCGGCAGCAGACCCCAATGCCGGAGAAGTTTACTACAGGTACAAATTGATGTTCCCTTCCTAAATGTGATCTACATAAGGGAGTCACATGGTCATGAATTCTTCAACTTGTTCCGTATGATTCCCTTCAACTTGATTGGATATATGATATCCATCGCTACCCCAGTTTTCCTTTTTTTAAAGGTATTTTCTGTTTATGCTGAAGTGAAGAAATATATATATGGGTGCAGATTAATGTCACGGTTCATGATGAATCAGACCAGATATACCCTGGACAGTATCTTGAGCAAACTCTCGTGCCCGCTGCTGTTAATTTGGGGTGATCTAGACCCATGGGTCGGTCCTGCCAAGGCCATTCGTATCAAGGAGTTCTACCCGAACACATCCTTAGTCAACCTTCAGGCGGGCCACTGCCCTCACGATGAAGTCCCGGAACTTGTCAACAAGGCATTACTCAATTGGTTGCCAACCATAGCTCCAGAGACCTCCCTTCCGGAGTTGTAAATACAGATATTAATTTTTTCCTGCCAGCGCCACTGGCCCTGCTTCATATCTGAGGATTCAGCTACTACAGTGTAAATTCCATTTAAAGGCATTAATCAAAGTTTTGGCAGGTTAGGTTGGGAACTCCTCCTTGGCAGAGGTCGGTCACATGTTACTCTATAAGAAATTAGTTGCCGAATGGTTAGCTTGTGCATCCGTACGTCTCAACTACCAGTTTGTTTGACCTGTGATGTCGTCTAATAGCTACAGTCAGTATCCTCAAACGTTAGTGGGACAGATCTGAGACAAGATAAGCCGAGCCCTTCCCCTGCCATCCCTATGCTAGACTAATGACTTGCTTGGGAATTGAGTTCGAGTAGCTTGTTGTGTCGCATTCCATTAGCCCGTTGAGTCAAATTCGAGTCTACAAATACTTGACCCGATGGACTCGCAAGCCTAATCGCGTAGCTTCTTTTATATATACTCACACTTAAAAATCGAGCCGACCCCCCTCGAGCTCAAGTATGTTGAGTATTTGCATTGAGGTGAGTGCGAGCGGGAAGAAAAAGTAATCCATCGAGCTCAAATCGAGTTTCGCACTTGGAGTTGTCCTTAAGCCTGGCACCGTGTCGGACCGACCTGACTAGGTGTACCCCTAGATGTCAGCACCCGACAGGAGCATCCGCAGGGATGAATGGAAGTATATGCAGCACATTGTTGGCCAGGAAGAATATTATTTTCCATCGGTTGAGAACTTGCCACTGCGACAATCTTAGATTGACACGTTTAAAACGTTGTCATTCAAACAGTCTTCTCCTCTTTCGAAGCGTCCTGCAATTTGAACGACAGGTGGGTTCAAGACAATATTTACCTAAAGAGGATCGATAATTTTTGTTTTCAATGATTGCGTTTATTGAATTGCCATTAAAGAAAGACTTCGGCATGGTCCACGCTAAACAATCTAGAGGCCTGACATTAGAATATGCAAATGCAAAGATGGAGGAACAAGCCTTTATCCTTCGAATTCGGGGTTGAAATCTGCTATATTCTGTTCCCGGAACGTGTAATAGTTATTGGCATTAAGGAAAAAAAAAGCATTAAAAAAAAAAAGTTGGACTGGGTCAGATGTATAGCACATATATTGCATCCGATGCTTTTTGCAATGTGCATATAATGAGATTTGGTTGTTGTACTATTTCTTTTCCTTCTTTCTTTTGTCCTCATACAAGAATCTGCTGCTTCTGTTAATAACCTTTTGGTACAATATAAGAAGGGACATAGAGATGCTAAGTAAGGTAATTAGTGGAATTAGCTGCAGTGACAGAGATACTAACTAATGTCAGGTTGGAGTAACCGGTGGGGAAAGTGAGCTGCAGCACGTGATAGTCAAGTTGCCTTAATAAACTATAAGGCGACAAAGAATAATGTCAAATTTTCCTAATTTAAGATCCACTCAATCTGGTCTACTAGCCTATATCTCCGGGGGAAAAAGCCCAGCCTGCAAGGTCAATTTTTCATCTTCTTTCTTTAATTCTCGTGCCTTGAGAAAGTGCGATAAAAATGGCAGAGAAGAGCAGGATTTTGGTCATCGGAGGGACTGGATATATTGGCAAGTACCTGGTGGAGGCAAGTGCAAAAGCGGGTCACCCGACTTATGCACTGGTTAGAGAGAGCACGGCTTCTGATGTCGAGAAGTCGAAGCTCATCGAAAGCTTCAAGAGCTCAGGGGTTTCGGTAGTTTATGTATGACTCGTAAAACATTTTTGGAAAATAATCCTATTTGTAGTATTTCAACCACCTGGCGGCATAAGCTCACATTAAATTCTGTTCTATTTGACTTTTCAGGGAGATATGTATGATCACAAGAGCTTAGTGACAGCAATCAAGCAAGTCGATGTGGTGATCTCGGCGGTGGCAAGAGGGCAGCTCGCCGATCAGGTTAAGATCATTGCAGCAATCAAAGAAGCCGGAAATATAAAGGCAAGTTACAGTATGTGACAGCTTATGAAAATACTCATCGAGAAAAATGGAATTGCTCTTCACCATCTTGTATTATGGAAGGTGTTGTTTATAATGCTCTCCGGAACTCTATTCAATATCTCAAACTATCCATTTTGTCACAATGTTTCCCATGAATCATTCCAAACGCGTTCATTTTGCATCACAAAAATGCGGAAAATAGAGATGTATACAGTGACAAAAGCTTCTGAAAATACAATCTTATAGTTGCACAACTACCATCCATAATTGATATGGATATATTTTCCCTTTTGTCATAACATTAGCTTCTGCTCCATTGTCTAGAACTCTTTTTAGAGATGTTCATGAATTTTGCAGAGGTTCCTTCCTTCTGAATTTGGAGCCGACGTGGACCGTCACAATGCAGTTGAGCCAGCAGCGAGCCTTTTCGGGGTCAAAGCTAAGATCAGGAGAGCAATCCAGGCTGAAGGAATTCCTTTCACTTTTGTTGTCTCCAATGGCTTTGCGGACACTTTCTTACGACCTTGGGACAGATGGGTGCTAAAGCTCCTCCGAGGGACAAAATCACAATCATAGCTGATGGATGAGAAGAAATTGAACATAGAACAAAATCTGTATATGAAAGAGATTTTAACTCTTGAACAATCAATGAGAAATACCTCAGCTCAAATGTATTCATTCTTCTGAAGTTCAAGATCATGCTTTACAAGACTTTACCATTCTCGAAAATACAGAAGTGAAGAGAATAGCTACTGACGATTCCAAGAGAAACAGAGTTTTAAAGGATGAAGATAAGTGCTCGTATCTACTCTCATTCTATTATCCTTTTATACTAGTGCAGGTAGTTCAAGTACTTCTGTTACAGATTTGTTACAACAGAATAACCAATATAGAAATATATGAGAGTTCTTCTAGCTGTACAGTTCCTTTAATCTTGCTTGATCAACTTCTGTTTTTCCAGATTTTTTGATGCCATGGATCGCCAGCTCATCAATTCACCTGGATCGCCAGCTCACAACCTTCCTCTGCTCCAGTTTCTTCAGCTCACGACTTTCCTCTGCTCTAGCTTCCTCTGTTCCAGCCTCCTCTGCCTCAGTTACTTCGTTAAGTTTGATTCTTCTACTATTACTAGCTCCTGTGTTTAACTGCTCTTTTGATATCTGTTTAATCCCTCTAACATCCCCCCTCAAATTGGGAATGGGTATAGTACAAGTTCCCAATTTGGTTCTCATATAAGAATGTACACTTCGTGTCAGTGATTTGGTGAAAACATCAGCTAATTGATAAGCACTTGGAATGCATCTGACTTGTAAAGATCCCGAAGATACTTTTTCTCGAACGAAGTGGAAATCTACTTCAATATGTTTGGTTCGAGCGTGTAAAACAGGATTCAAAGAGAGCGAGATGGCTGACTTATTATCACAGTACAAATGAATAGGAGGATTAAGGGAACAACCTATATCACGCAATACAAAACTAACCCAAGTAAGATCGGCAGTGGCTGATGCAAGAGCACGGTATTCAGCTTCAGTAGAAGATCTGCTCACTGTAGGTTGTTTCTTTGCTGCCCAGGATATAAGGTTAGATCCAAGATATATACAAAAACCAGTTGTTGATCTTCTGGTTTCTGTACACCCTGCCCAATCTGCATCTGAGAAACCATAGAGATTCATAGTACTGTGAGAGTGAAGGAATACGCCAAGCTTGATAGTACCCTTGATATATCGCAAGACTCTTTTTAAACGGTTGAAGTCTGCAATTGTAGGTTGCTGCATTCTTTGGCAGAGTATATTAGTAGCATAAGCAATGTCTGGTCTGGTTAATGTGAGATATTGCAGACCTCCAACTAGACTTCGATATTTAGTAGGATTGGTCAAAGGTATAGTATCATTGATTAGAACAGGTGGTTTTAATGCCAGAGGAGTTGAAACTGGTTTGGAGTTAAGCATATGAGCTCGAGTGAGAAGGTCTAGAGCATACTTGGTTTGACATAAGAACAGTAATCCCGAAGTTCGTGTAGCTTCAATGCCGAGGAAATAGTGCAAGGACCCTAAATCCTTCATATGAAAATGAATACTCAGAGAATTAATAAGAGCAGAAATCATTTGAGGAGAGCTTCCAGTGAGAATTATATCATCTACATACAATAATAAGAGAATGGTTGCTGTTTTAGTATGCAGAATGAATAGGGAAGGATCAGTAGAGCTGCAGAAAAATCCATATTCGAGCAGGAAGCTGCTAAACCTATCAAACCAAGCTCGAGGAGCTTGTCGAAGTCCATAAAGAGATCTTCGAAGAAGACAGACATGGTGAGGCTTTTGTGATTCTTTAAATCCTGGAGGCTGCTCCATATATACTGTTTCACTTAAGGTTCCATGTAAGAACGCATTTTTGACATCTAATTGATGAATTTTCCATTGTTTCATCATAGCTACTGATAGAATTATTCGGATTGTTGCATGCTTTACTACAGGACTGAAGGTTTCTGTGAAATCAAGACCTTCTTCTTGATGGAAACCTTTAGCTACAAGCCTTGCTTTGAGTCTATCCAGGCTCCCATCAGGTGCAAGTTTTGCCTTGAACACCCATCTGCATCCGATAACATGCATATGATCATTTCTAGGAACTAAATCCCAGGTTTGATTATGATATAATGCATCCATTTCTTCTTTCATTGCTTGATACCATCCTCGGTCTGCTAATGCTGACTTTACTGATTTTGGTTCGATAGGAACCTGATACTCAACTAGACATGCATATTTGGGATTTGCTTTAATAATTCCAGATCGAAGTCTTGTTTGCATAGGATGAGTTGAAGAAGTACCTTGCATCTGTTCAGTTTCAGAACTGATTTGTATTTGTTCTGTATTAGCATTTGATGTTGAGATAGTCTCTTGACTTATAGGTATTTGTTCCTCTATGATTGGAGATGACAAATGCAATTCGGTAACTCCAGAGGTATTATTAAGATCATTCTGCATCTCAGTATCAGATACCATCTGGATTTGTGATTGACTTGCAGGATTACCTGTACTGAGCTCATTGTCCTGCATTACTGAAGTTGTTTGAGTGGATATGGTATGCTACAAATGCTCCCTTGATATATTGTCTTGTGATTGATCCTGCTTAGTAGAACTGGAAATAGAAGATAGTACTCCTTTTATCCACTGTTTGTATAAATCAGACCCCTGCTGATATTCAGTATGTAGAGTATGGGAGAGGGGAAAAACTTTCTCATCAAATATGACATGTCTGCTGATGTATATTCTTCCATTTGTAGGTAAGAGACATCTGTATCCTTTATGCTTCTCACTGTAGCCAAGAAAGATACACGTGAGAGATCTTGGATCAAATTTATGCTTGGTATAGTGTCTGAGACATGGATAACATGCTGATCCAAAAACTCGAAGATAATAATAGTTTGGTGTCTTATTGTAAAGCTTGTAATGAGGTGAATGCATATGTAGTTTTGCTGTGGGAAGAAGATTGATAACATAAACTGCTGTTTTGAATGCATCGACCCAATACTTCAGTGGTACTTTAGCATGATACATCATTGCTAGACCTAATTCAATCACATGTCGATGTTTTCTCTCCGAGACACCATTTTGTTCTGGTGTGTGAGGACAGGAGATAAATTGCTTAATTCCACACTTCTGTAGATGAAGTTGGAGTTTATTACTAGTGAACTCACCACCTCCATCACTCTGGAAGATTTTGATCTTGTGATTAAGCTGATTTTCTACAAGTCTTTGAAACATAACGAATATCTCATATACTTCTGATTTCTGTCTCATGGGATATAACCAGCTATACCGAGAAAAATCATCCACAAAAATGACATAGTAGGAGAATTTCTGAACAGATTGAATTGGTGAAGGTCCCCATACATCACAATGTATTCTTTCTAACGGAACATTAGAAATATTGTCTCGAGAAGTGAAAAGATAAAGTGAGCTTTTAGCAACTTGACAGCTGCCACATATATTCGAGTTTTGGAACTAAGCCGAATGAGATTTTGTTTATGCAGAATCTTCATTGTTTTAAAATTGGTGTGAGCAAGCCTTTGATGCCGGATATCTTCTGCTACTTCTGTTGAGTCTGTATGAAGAATGCTTCTGCAGCTTTAGGTTCCACCTGGTAGAGTCCCTTGACTTTCCTTCCTAGCTTCACTGTTGTATGATTGTGATTGTCCTTCATATATACCCCATGTTTGTCAAAAATAAAAGAGCAGGGATAGTCATCTGTCGGTTTGATACGATAGAAGATTCTTGGTGATTGCGGGGACTATTAATACATCATTCGTAGGTAATTTACTCTTTCCCGTATTTAGTATTCCATTACCAATGCATGAGATTGACAAATGAGATCCATCTCCTATCATGACAGTGTCATTACCACTATATGTGTTGAAGTTTTGAATCATACCGGGTTCGGAGATAATGTGTGATGTAGCCCCTGTATCCGGATACCATTCTGAGCCATAGGGTTCCTCAATGTGTACTGCTGCTAAAGCAGTTGGTATCTCATCAACCTGGTACGAATTGTCGAACCTATACCAACATCTCGAGTCTTTGTGTGACCTGATTTCTTACAGATCTAGCATTGCAGAGGGCCATTATTGGTAGACTTTGTATTCTGTGTTTGTCTATCACCATTTGAGCTTTGTGGTGGGTACGACCTCACACTTTGATACCTTTGTGCAGGATTTGAATAGGGTCGAAACCCTTGTCCATAGCTAGACAAATTATCCTTATTAACCTGACCTTCTTGAGTTGAATACGGGTTATTCATTCTATTTTGTTGATTCCTTCCAAATTTTCCGTAAATTATTTCCATATTCTCTTCTAATAAAAGGCTGACCTCTGCCATAGCTAACTTCACCTCGAAAATTTTCTCTTTGATTTCTGGGATTGATTCTTTGCTGACTTGTTCCAGCTCTTCTTTGCCCATAATAGGCCAAGTTGGTATTATACTCATTCACAGAATATGTTTGTAATCGGGTTTCAAACCTTTCAAGTTGTGAAATTACCTCATCATATTCTGGCTGAGGCTTAAGACAATACATGGTTGTTCTGAAAGTTTCATATTCAGAATCTAGCCATTCGAGTATGCCAAACATTCTTGTTATATCATCAACAGGCTTTCCAATTGCATTTAACTGATCACAGATGGTCTTGAACTCACGAAGGTATTCGTTTAGTAATCTATTTCTTTTCTTGCAGGCTTGAAGTTTTCCTCTCAACTCAAACTCCTTTGCGATAGATTTCTGTGTAAACTTATTTACAAGAGCCTGCCATACTTCGAGTGAGGTTTCTAAACCAATTATCAGACTTAGAATATTCTCTGATACTGCACACTAATCCAGGATGATATGAGCTGATCGGTTTTTATCCAATCCAGATGATTAGGATTCATTATTTCTCCTGTCACTGTCTGTATCATTTGTGTTGGAGGTAATGTTTCACCATTAATAAAGCCAATCAGATCTTGGCTTTTCAGAAATCGATTGAATTGAGCTTGCCATAACAGAAAGTTCTCTTCATTCAACTTGATAGTAACGAAATTAGCTATATTCACATGGATAGGGAAATGATACTTTTGCACTCTAGTTGCCATTCTTATATGGCCAGAAACTTTGAAGATTCGAAGAAACAATCCAGCAAACTTTGAAGGTAAACTACCTAAGAAAACACCAGAATCTTTATACTATCTTGCAGCAAGAACATATCAGATCTATTACTCCCAGGCATTCAAGCTCTGATGCCATGAGAAGAAATTGAACATAGAACAAGATCTGTATATGAAAGAGATTTTAACTCTTGAACAATCAATGAGAAATACCTCAGCTCAAATGTATTCATTCTTCCAAGTTCAAGATCATGCTTTACAAGACTTTACCATTCTCAAAAATACGAAGTGAAGAGAATAGCTACGACGATTCCAAGAGAAACAGAGTTTTAAAGGATGAAGATAAGTGCTCGTATCTACTCTCATTCTATTATCCTTTTATACTAGTGCAGTAGTTCAAGTACTTCATTCTGATTTGTTACAACAGAATAACCAATATAGAAATATATGAGAGTTCTTCTAGCTGTACAGATTCCTTTAATCTTGCTTGATCAACTTCTGTTTTTCCAGATTTTTTGATGCCATGGATCGCCAGCTCATCAATTCACTGGATCGCCAGCTCACAACCTTCCTCTCCTCTCCAGTTTCTTCAGCTCACGACTTTCCTCTGCTCTAGCTTCCTCTGTTCCAGCCTCCTCTGCCTCAGTTACTTCGTTAAGTTTGATTCTTCTACTATTACTAGCTCCTGTGTTTAACTGTTCTTTTGATATCTGTTTAATCCCTCTAACAATGGAAATCCGAAAGGTAATTGTTCTGAAGGCCAGCTCTCTATCTTGTTCTTCATGTTGTAGTGATTAAGTACATTCACATTCCCAGAAGACCCTATGGATCCTCAGGCATAATCATTCACACCTCGGGAGACTTTGTGTCCTGTGGAGCAATTAATAATTTTAGTTGTCCCATAACTCATTAACTTAAACTTTTGAGTGAAGATGGGTCCAGTGGATTCAGGTTCGCTCTTGGTATCTCTCATTGTGAAGCTGTTGAGCTTCTTCAGCGCGTCCCACTATTATGCATATCTCTGCAGTGTAGACCTAGCAGATTTTGGAGGGATGTTTGCCTGAAACGCGTCTAGTAGACTTAACCCATCATAGTTTAGAATACACCTTAGATGTTTGCTGAGGTGTGAAATGCTATTGATCCTGAATTTTTATTCGCAAGTAGCCGCCTGATTGTTGTCGATTCTAAGCAATGTCATCACTCGAACAGGGAACTATTTTGGTAGCTCTCGGTCTGATCTTAGCTCTATAATTGATCGATCATTGCTTTCAGGAGTGCGTGCTCAATCTGTGTTCCCTGTTCTATTTGTCAGTTGCTTTTGTCAAGGAGGAATATATTGCCACATACACTATCAAGGCAGCGGATGACCCAAGAACTCTGAACAAGATCCTCTACATGAGACCGCCAGCGAATGTTCTGAGCTTCAACGAGATTGTTTCCCTCTGGGAGAGGAAGATCGGGACGACCCTGGAGAAGACATATCTCTTGGAAGATGAACTCCTCCAAAAGATCCAAGGTTGGTTGATACGCAGAAACAGCATAAATAGAAAGCATATAAAAAGATATCAGCTTTTCTTTGATGGTTTCTTGGTTAATGCCCAATATTTACTCTCTTCGTTTCCCAAATTTTGACTGATGCAGAGTCTCCACTCCCCATCAACATCTTTTTGGCCATACGTCACTCAATCTTTGTGAAGGGAGATACCTCAAACTATGAGATAGATGCTTCGATCGGAGCAGAGGCTTCAGAACTTTATCCGGAAGTGAAATACACAACTGTGGATGAGCACCTCAATTTCTTTGCCTAGTTCCCTCGTGTGTAATTGTCTCTTGCTATATATCTGAATCGCAGACCAGTCTCAACTCACATGTACTGAATGACTTTCCGTGCACTTTTATAACAACTACATGCATCCACGTACCAAAAAATTTCTCAATTGATATTGGCATGTCCTCCTTGTCCACTCGCTTGACGTAGCTCGATGATTAGATAAAGGGTGCGAATGGTAACGTTTCCCGAAACGAAAAACAAAAAAAAAGTGTTTATGTTCCGGGAACAATTTTTGAACAAAAGAACGCGTTTGGTAACGTTTGTTCCGGGAATAAAAAATGAATAGAAACACGTTTGGTAAATTTTATTCTTTTTTATTTCTTTTAATTTTTTAAACATTTTAATTTTAATTTTCTTTTTTTTCCTTTCATTTTTTATTTTTTATTTTTTTCGGCCGGTCCCCGGCCTCCGGCGACCGGCCAACGGGGCCGGTAGCCTCGCCGTGGTTGGGCGAGGCTTGGCCTCGCCAGCGCCGGCGAGGTCGCCGACCCTCGAGGGCGTCGCCGGCCCTCGACGGCCGGTCGCTGGCCATGGCCGAGGCCGGTGACCGGCCAAAGAAAAAAGAAGAAAATAAGAAGAAGAAAAGAAAAAAAAAAAGAGAAGAGAAAGCGTTTTTATTCCTTTCGGCGTCCAAGAAGTGTTTCTCAAGGCCAAAAATAAGAATTTGTTGTTTCTTTTTTTTGTTCCTATTTTGCTCCGGGAACAAAAAAATAAAAAAAACAAAACGCAATCAAACGCGTTTCTGTTCTTTTTTTATTCTCGGGAACAAAATCCGTACAGAAGTGTTCCGAAAACCCTTCTTTGAAGCTTTTTCATGCACGCCCAAAGTATCTCAGAGAGTTTGGGCAGTAAAGGTACTGCAGAACGAATGGACTAGCAATTTCAGGATGCTCGACTTTTTAAAAATGAAAAAGCTATCAGAAGGTTGCGCTGCTCTTGCCAATCTTTTCAAGCAATGTATGAGTCGGTTGAATCAGCAAGACTCGTGGTATTGCTGACGAATCATCAGGTATCGACAATACTTATTGCAGGCGTAGGTTATATCTTCATAAATAAATGAAAATTACTGTCAGGTCAGCCACACAGTAGACTGCTCATGCAGTTCTTCTGGGTTAAACAGGACCATGTTACATCAATTATCTCCATCTTAAAGTGACACGTTTTTGAGCTCTCACTTATCATTGAATTAGTCTTCTTTGGTTCTGACTTCGTCCTCTTGCCTAACTTTAATAAGAGAAGAAAAAATAAAGAAAAAGAAAACAGGTTAACTAGTTCTATTGAGGGGTCCCGGTTATAACAAGAGAGGGTCATTGCAAACTTTGATAATGACTTTTATGACTATCATAATTTCTATAAAAAAAACGTTATTTTCAAATATTTTGAAATTGTTGAAATATCCAATAAAGAAAGTGTCTTGCAGAAGGTAGTCTTGAAGCCACTGAAGGAAATCTTTCAGCGGATCTTCCTCGGGTTTTTAGTTCTGGCAAGCAAAGCAGCCGGTTCGTATCGAATCTGTCTTGAAGAGAGTGTGTTGCTCTCTCGCTCAATCTCCACTCTCACAAAGATTTGAATGGCTTAGGACCATATATCTGAGAGGTGACATTACATCCTAGCAAAGATAAAAACGAGTCCTAGACTTGATCTTTAAATATAGGTTTTGAGCATTTAGAGTGCGGATGATAACTATTATTGTCAGAAATTGATTTCGGAAGAAAAATGGACTTTTCTATATCTACTTTTATATAAGTTTCTAAATAAAAATATACGTTTGATAATGACACAAAATTTCTGAATAGAAGTTCGTTTAATAACGACACGAAATTTCTTTCTTTCCGATGGTGACGGTGGCAACTAGAGACCAGCAGCCAACAATCGATGACCGACGGTGGAAGTGGTCGACGACCGATGATTGACGGCGGTGGTGGCGGCTAGCGATGGGTGGCGGGCGGTGACCAATGGTAGCGACAGCTGATGGTGAGGAGTGGCAACAATGGGCGGTGAATGGCGGCTGGCGACAACAAAATAGCAAACGACTAATAGCGATGACAAACAATGTGAAGAGTTTTTATTTTTCATTTATGTTCCATAAATCGAAAAGTAAAAGTTTTTTACTTATGATTTCCATTTTAAATTTATTTCTGGAGTAAAAATCTATTCCAGAATTAGAAAAATGAAATAGTTTTATCAAATGAATTTTTGTTTCAGAAACAAGTTCGGAATAGAGAAATTGTGATATCCCGAAAATAGGTCCCTATTTCAAAATATATGAAATTGTTCACTTCATGAAATTGTTCACTTTACTTTGAACTGATTATTCACGAGTTAACTGATTTATTGGACGAGACCGTATAGGGTTAAAACGTGAAAGACTAAAGAATTCAATCGGGAATAGACTACTCAACCATAAGAATCGACAATGGTCAATACTACGTTGTATAAATAAATTTGCGAATGGATATAGATCGATTCGACGAAAGTGCGTAGTCGATTCGTGAGTGATTCCGTATGATTACGATTTTTGCATAAATCGATTTTATATTGATATTATATTTAGGGTACGTAATTGAACCCTCGTGATTACATGACATCTGAAGGTTGTCCGTGATTCGAAGATGTACAAACATAGATCGAAAATTATCGACCATAGGTTAACCGCGTGAGAACTCCTAAAAGCCACCCGATAGATTATGTCGTACTAAAGTCACATTCGATCGATTTTAACCATGAAATTTAATTTGATTTCGGGTATCGAACTTTCGAGAGTTTCAAGATTAAATTATTGGACGTCATCTTATAGTCCGTCGAATTATCGACAAGTCAAAGCTTTCGAAAAATGAATTATTGGACAAAAAAATTAGAGAACAGAAAAAGGGAAATTCAGATCCAGTGGTAAAATGGTGAATTATGATGGGTCAAGATTTTGGTTTGAAAAAAAAATAGATTTAAGAAGATATTTTGGAGACAAGGGACTTGGTGTAAAGGGTTTTAAGGGGAGTGGTTGATGGGAAAATTATGATTTTTGGAAGAAAAATCCTAGAAATTTTATTTTTTTCCCTTCCTTCTCTCTCTCTCGCCCATTTCGCTTCCCCTCCTTCTGCCGATTCCCCCAATCCCCCCGCCCACTTCCCATTTCCTCTCTCTCCCCCACGTTTTCTTCCCCATCCCCTCCGTTCACCTTTCCTCTCCATTTCTTCCCCCTCCCTCTTCTTCTTTTGCTTGCCGCCACTTCACCACCACCGCCCATTTCCCCTCATCCCATCATCAAGCCAGAACCTTCATCATCCCACCGCCACCATCACTTTCTTCTTCTTCTTCTTCTTCTTCTTCTTTTTTTCCCTTTTGTGGCTGCCACCTTCATCCCCATCCACCACCGCCACTTCCATCACCAAGACCTTGGTGCCGTTGGGCCGTCCATTTGGCTACCGCACGTCCACTTGAGCCACCACTGCCGTCCTCGTCGCCTCAAGCCACCCTTCACCACCGAGCACCCCATCTCCAAGGAGGCCGTGGACTTTGAGTGCCAAGCCGCCGACTTCGCCGTGCCGCCGTCGATGCCGTGAGACTCGAGCCCTTGACGCCGTCGTGCCGCCGCCGCCGCGAGCTTGCCGTTGCCGAAAATCTGTGAATTAACTTCCTAATCGTGGATTAGGGTGTTAATTACATTTATGGGTAAATTAGTTAAAGGATAATGGTAGTTAGTATTAGTTAATTTTAGTTTAGCCTTAATTGCAATTAAGGACGGTTTAGATTAAATTTAAGTGCAATTAATTTAAGTAATTTCGATTAGATTAATTAATTTTGATTAGTTTAATTAATTGTAATTTATTTAATTAATATTGATTTATTTAATTAATCATAATTATTTTAGTTAACGATGATTAATTTTAATTAGGTATAGTTAGGTTAATTAATCGAGTTTAGTTTAATTAATCATAATTAGCCTAATTAATCATGATTAGCTTAATTAATTGCGATTAGTGTAATTAATGACAGATTAGCCATTAAGTAGAATTTTATGCCTGTTTTTATGGATGAGTTTGTGCATAATTCTGACGGTTTACATGTGTCATGCTATGTTATTGATTGCCCAATTTTAGATTTTAGTTATTATAAAAAAGGGGTTTATGGGCAAGAAAATAAATAATTTTGAGATGTCGTGTTTGGAAGCCAAATTTTTCACGTTAAATAAAATGATGGGGTTTTAAAATAGAAGTGTGCAAAATTTGATGGGTTAATTTCAAATACGTGACAATGTATGAATATTTTATTGGAATTTTTAAATGTAAAAATTTACCAAAGTTAATTATTTGAAAATGAACTCTTTTGTTATGGGCTAATTAATGGCAATAAAAATTGGCTTGATTGTTGGCGTGCTTGAGTGGTCATTGGAGTTTGGGGACGATGCCCGATTTTTATCGGATGCTTGTGGGGTCCAGATGCCGAGTCGCGGTTGAGGCCAAGCCGATGCTCATTTATGGAATGCCATCTAGGCAAGGGTTCTAGACGATGCTATGCCTGATAGAGCCGGATGATGACTCTTGTGTTGGCCGTGGCCCAAGGGGTTATAATAATTGAAACACGTATGTTTGACAGTGCGCTTGGCTATTATGGATTGTGTTCTGATTATTATTTATGCGTGTTGCATTAATATTGCCATGTGAAGTGTACTAATATGCAAGGGTGTGCTAAGGCGAGATAAGATTGTATGTTGTTGTATGTTTAGGCTATCTTTGAGGCGAATTAGTTTTCTAAGTTTAGGAAGTTGACTCTCTGAGATTTTATCTAACCCCATTGTTGTTAACTATTTTTAGGGCCATAGCGTGGAGAATCGCTAAGTGTAGTTGTGGTGGGCGCGAGATGCAACACTTTTTGACTAGCCTTGCCGTTAGTGAAGCTAGAGTTAACCCTGACATTTTTTTACCTTTTTTGCTCATAGGTTGTGTAGGAGTTGCATTTTGTTGTAGGCATGTAAATATTAAACTCCTTGGGTTAACAAGTGGATAAATAAAGGTGTGGCTCTTGGAAATAGTTTGTTGTGTTTTACTATCCCTACTTTTTTTTATTAACTAGGTGTTTATTTGAGTTACTTCCGTATGCGTTTAATTGAAAGATAAAAAGAATGAATCGGCGATGCATCCTGGGATGTTGCAATTTAATCAACCGCTAAGGGATGTTCATGCACTCAGGGTTTGGGACATGACATCCTTGTTTAAGGGGTTTCAGAGCCTGGTCAAGGTCTGAAGTGATAAGATGTGATGAGTTTTATGACAGTTAGTAGGAAAAACATTTTCCTTATGCTTATGCTTGTAATTGATTGATTGTTTTGTACAGGTTGCTCAGATTTCTAATTCATTGTTGGAATTGAAAAGTAGGTTTCTGTAAGGACCTTGCGAGATGAGTGATCCTGAACATAGGTCATTTAATCAAAATGTTTATAACTAA
The DNA here is from genome assembly GCA_017140615.1 of Eucalyptus cladocalyx. NCBI lineage: Eukaryota > Viridiplantae > Streptophyta > Magnoliopsida > Myrtales > Myrtaceae > Eucalyptus > Eucalyptus cladocalyx. The sequence goes on along the minus strand of CM029524.1, from coordinate 38,305,069 downwards.
ATCAACATAATTGAAATGCTTAAAACTGAACTAGTTACCGTATAATAGGTTTAGGACTAAATTGGCATAATCGATTTGCTTATGATTAAATTGGCAACCATATAATAGCTTTTAGATTTTTTGGATAGTTTTTCCATTCTCGGTCAATCAATCATGAAAAAATTAACACAAGAAGTTCCATAAATATCACCAACAAGTGTTAAATCATGTCTCAAGTTTGAGATTGTGTACGAAGTCTGACCTGATTGGAGAATATGGACCAATCTATGTTGCAGGAACGATCCGACGAGGGTTTGAAGAAAAGTCCAACTTTGGGCGTGAGAATATATGTGAATGGACGTATGTATACACCCGCGCACACAAGGAAAACTCCTTTTTGCCCACAAAAGAATTCATTTTTGTTGGCTATACAGTGGACGTCTCTTCCTTCTCGTGAGCGTTTGTCCTTTGAACTCTTGGAGCTACACACTAGAAAATATAAGTAGAGCTCTTGTTTAGGTTGTGTCCAACAGACAATTTCGTACATAAGTGGTCGAGTTTTGCAGTAGTGCTTGCCATTCGAAGCATACGATTAGCAAGGGATATTCATACATAATGTGTTGATAGGACTATTATATATATATATATATATCCGCACTAGGGGTGTGCATAGTCCGGGCGGGGTTCCCGAACCTAGAATCGGGAACCGTCCACTAAGGACCGGTTCCCAAAAATTGGAACCGGAATCCACCCGTTTGTTGCATGGATCCACTTGGGAATCGGACCGCTGGTTCGGTCCGGTTCCCGGGTGGATCCATGGAACCGGTCAACTCGGTTGGTCACGGCAAGGTCGTCGACAGCAACAACGTCCCAAAAACAGGGAGTTATTGTAGCAAGAAAGAAAAACTAAACAAACTCGGCGTCGCTGCTGTTGGGCTTCCCGAATCAGGGCGGCAGCGAAATCGACGTCATCGTCAGAGGCACCCACGCGGTGAAGGAGAGTAGAGGCTCGTCGAGGCAAAGACTTCCGCTGTGCGGGGTAGCAATTCGTTGGTTGATATTGCAATTTGGTGAGGTGGAAAAACGACAGTGAGGTGCTGGATGGACGCCGGTGTGGAGCTCCAACAAGGAGACCGGCGAAGGTGTGGCATTAGCAACAAGGTGAACTAGCAACGAACAGGGGAAAATCGGAGTCGCAGGGGCTACAGGGATCGCGCGGAGGGGCAGCAGAGCAGCGACGAAGGCACATCGATCGGTTCGGGATCTGCTAGCGTCGGTCGTCGTGGCTGTAGGGGTTGCAACATCGTCGAATTTTTGGTAGAGGGGGCTCGGAGCAGAAGCAACGGCGATGGTGCTTGGACGGAAAGTAGCAAAAGCGAAGGCGATCACGGTGACGGGCGAGCAAGCAAAGGGCGCTTGCGGCTGCTGGCGTGGTGGTCGGCGCGGAGGCGAGCTATGGCGTCGCGGGTCACTACTAGGCAAAGCAAAGGCTGTGTCAGCTAGCGTGAGGGGGCGGAGGAGCAGCGGCGGCAGCGATCGACGCTCAAGGAGGAATCGAAATGGTGATAAGAGGAACCGAGGAAGAGATAGAGAGAGAGAGAGAGACAAAACCGAAGACGAAAAGACAGTGAGATGAAATCTAGGGTTTGTTTTAGTAATTTTTTTTAATATTAAAAATTAATCGGTCTGGTCCGGGTGGGTGGGCAAGCGGATCCGCCCATGGAACCGGGAACCGGATCGGTTCCCTCAAGAATCGTCGGTTCCGGGCAGTTCCGGTCCGATTCCGAGCTGTCCGGGCGGATCCCGATTCTTTTGCACACCCCTAATCTGCACCCCTCAGCCTCCAATTAAGAAGGATACTTTTCGTCCTCCTCTCCTAAGAATATCCTGGATTTCACTTCTCACAATTTATACGTAGCACTTTTTACATAAGAATGTCCTAGGGTCCAATTCTTATAGGGAGATCTCAGCCACTATATTTTTCAAGGGGTGGGAGTTGCCTCTACCCCTACTATTTTTACATCACCAGAGTATTGGGACTTGAATCTCAGCTCACTCTTGGTCCCTCCTTTCCGAGAGCAGAAGCTCCTGTCAGTGGCTCGAGGGCAGTTTTACCACTTACCTTGGGGGTTTTATGGGAGGTCCCCAGCCACTACATTTCTCAAGGTGTGGGGGCTGCCTCAACCTCTATTATTTTAACTTCCTGCAAGTATTGGGACCTAGGTTTTGGTTGATCCTTAGCTTCTCCTTTTCGAGAGCAAAGGGCCCCTTCATTGGCCTGGGCAATTTCTTTAGGAAAATTACCAAAACAATTTTAAATCTATTGCAACTTTTCCAATTTAGTCCTAAATTTTTTGAATTTGTACCAATTCAGTTCATCTAACCAAATTTACCCAGTTAGCACTAATGTCGACACCGACTGTTTGGCCAATATTGATATGGTAACTTTTAAATATTTTTCCTTTTATTCCTTTTTCTTTCTTTTTTCCCTCCTTTCCTTCTTCCTTTGGCTGGTCTAGCAACTAGCTAGAGGCTAAGGCTGGCAAGGTCAACACCAACCACTGGTGAGGCTCACCCTCATCGGTGGTAGTGAGTAGGGGTGTGCCAAAGAATCGGGATCCGCCCAGATCGCCTGGAACCGAACCGGAATCGCTTGGAACCGGCGGTTCTTGAGGGAACCGGTCCGGTTCCCGGTTCCATGGGCGGATTCGCCTGCCCGCCCACCCGGACCGGACCAATTAATTTTTAATATTAAAAAAAAAATTACTAAAACAAACCCTATATCTCATCTCACTGTTTCTTCGTTTTCGGTTTTGTCTCTCTCTCTGTCTCTTCCTCGATTCCCCCTATCGCCATTTCGATTCCTCCTCGAGTGTTAACGTCGTCACCGCTACTCCTCCTCCACTATTGTCCGCCCCCTCGCGCCGGCCGCCACAGCCTCTGCTCTGCCTAGCAGTGACCCGCGACGCCACAGCTCGCCTCCACGCCGACCACTACCCCAGCAGCCGCGAGCGCCCTTCGCTTGCTCGATCATCACCACGATTGCCTTCGCTTATGCCGTTTTTCGTCTAAGCACCACCACCGTTGCTTCTACTCCGAGCCCCTTCTGCGAACAATCTAACACTGTTGTAGCCCCAACAGCCGCGACGACCGACGCCAGCAGATCCCAAACCGGTCGCTGCGCCTCCATTGCTGCTCCGCGCTGCCCCTCCGCACGATCCTTGCAGCCCCTGCGACTCTGATTTCCCCTGTTCGTTGCTGGTTCGCCTTGCTGCTGACGCCACACCTCCGCCGATCTCCTCGCCGGAGCTCCACACCGGCGTCCATCCAGCACCTCACTGTCGTTTTTCCACCTCACCAAATTGCAACATCGACCAACGAATTGCTACCCCGCACAGCGGAAGTCTTTGCCTCGACGAGCCTCTACTCTCCTTCACCGCGTGGGTGCCTTTGACGATGACGTCGATTTCGCTGCCGCCCTGATTCGGGAAGCCCAATAGCAGCGACGCCGAGTTTGTTTAGTTTTTCTTTCTTGCTACAATAACTCCCTGTTTTAGGGACGTTGTTGCTGTCGACGACCTTGCCGTGACCAACCGAGTTGACCGGTTCCATGGATCCACTTGGGAACCAAACCGAACCGTCGGTCCAGTTCCCGAGTGGATCCATGTAACAAACGGGTGGATCCCGGTTTCAATTTTTCGGAACTGGTCCTTAGAGGGCGGTTCCCAGTTCTAGGTCGGGAACCGCTCACCCGGACCATGCACACCCCTAGTGGTGAGGGCGAGCCTTAGCTCCCTTGGCAAGGCGTCGCCCTTGTTGTCATTGGTCAAGGGCAAGCCTCGCCATGGCGAGGCAAGGTTGACCTTGCCGAACCGGCCAAAGGAAGAAGTAAAGGAAAAAAAAAATAAAGAACAAAAAAATATTTAAAAATATTTAAAAATTGCCACGTCGGCTTTGATTAGATGGTTGGTGTTGGCTGGCATCCATGTCAGTGTCGATCGGTTAAATTTGGTCAGATGGATTGAATTGGCATAAATGTAAAAGATTTATGATTAAATCGACAAAAAAAATGTTTATGATTGAATTAGAAAAACTGCAATAGATATATGACTGTTTTGATAATTTCCCTCAATTTTTCCACTTACCAAGTTAGTAGTCATACGGGAGGCTCCTAGCCATCATATTTCTTGAGACGTGGGAGTTGCCTCTACCCTTATTATTTTAACATCCTCGAGCATTGGCATCTAGACTGACCCTTGGCTCCTTTCCAGAAGTGGAGGCCCCTTCATTGGCCTGGGGCCAATTATACCACTTACCCAGGTGGGTTCATACATATATGGTCGAGTTTTACAATAGTTCTTGTCATATGAAGCGTACGGTTTGCTAGTGATGTGACATGGAGATTGGCTATGCTACCAATTGTTATGTTTGTGCATGGTCACATATGGATATGCATTTTCATGTTTTGGATTTCTTCTGACACTGACCTAAAGCCTATTAAAATGGGGAAAATTATCCAAAAAGTTCTCAATCTATTGCAAAAAGTAAAAATATTTAAAATTCAATTGGTAAAATTGAAAAGTTTAAAATTGAATTGGCAAAAGTGCAGTGGATTTGTGACTTTTAGACAATTTTCTCGCTAAAATGCACGTGTGAGTTGTGGATGTAGTGTGAAGTAATTAATATATCATAATTCGCTCAAAACTTATTAACTTAAGCTTTTAAATGAAAGTGAGTCTAACAAATATGCTAATTGGCTCGGATTTCGACTTCCCCTTGGCAATTTTGGTGATCTTCCTCAGTAAAGGTGCGTTCCAAACAAAGGTCCCGACAGAAGTTAGACTTGATTGCATACATATATTCAACAACCATTCATGGCCTGATCTGCCTTGATATCCATGCTTACGTCTTGATCTGCCTTGACATGCATGACATATATGCTTATGTACTGACTTGCCTTGACATCCATGCTTACGTAATGCTCATAAAATGTTACTTATGGAAATCAAATGCATTCCGCAAGCGAATTGCCTGGGCAGGCGATCCCGATTCCCGACAAAGTTGCTATCGAGCTGATTTCTTAAGTATATCATACCCCAAACGAGTCGGAGAAATCTATAAACACGGTATAATATAGCCGACAAACATTTTGGGATTTCGTCTTCGGAGCGTTGCGGTACATCGGAAAGTACCTGGAGGCAAGTCGGAAAGCAAGATAACCCACTTTGTGTTTCTGTGATTCATAAAATTTATACAAGAATCTAAAATTGATGCGACAGTAAGGGATGAGCATTATTTTAGGATAGAACCTGGAACCTGAGAACCGGACCAATAGAAACTTATATATTCTGGGTTCTACACTATGTAAGTATGTTTTAGATTTCAAAAAATGAAGAATCTGTTTCGAATGTTAGGTTCTAAGATCTTAATTGGAGGAATTTGAAACTTGAAACTTGGAACCAGTAACCCAAAACTTGTAATGTTTTTCTTGGTCCATATCTCTATATGATCCTCAAATATTTCATGTCGTTCGATGATGAGTGTATAATTTGAAAGTATTAATTTGAATTTTCATTTTATGACTAAGATTTTTATTATTATTAATGTTCATATTTTCGTGTGTCTAAATATAAGTTATGATTAGTAAATTGTAATCATTCAAATACTAATATAAGTGGAACTTAAGTAGACCCTGGAATCAGTGAAATGATAGGTTCTAGATTCTAGAGAATATATGGTAAGTTTCAGATTTCAAAAAATAAGGAATCTATTCTAATGAGTAAATTTCAAGTTGTAGATGAAACCCGTATGAAGCTCGAAATTCCTCACTCCTACTATCTATCTTGTGTTAGACAACCTTTTAATCAGAAGTTCTATTGAAGAAACTAGTCACTGTAGTGATTTCGAGAATCCATGGAGAACCCGACAGGTTTTACGATAACTTAAGTGGGGGATCTGGGAAATACTCAAATGTTAGAGGGACATGTTTGAGACAAGATGTGCTGTCCCAAACCCGTCCAGCTGCCATCTCTAGCTCGACTAATGACCTGCTCAAGATCGCCTCGATTTTTTTCGAGCTCGAGTCGAGTTGAATTTGAGTCTAAAGATATTTGATTCATCAACTAGCAGGTGTAATTGAGTATCTCATTTTTTTTATATAGATTTCGTTTTTAATTTCAGGGATAGATAATATTAAATAGACGTTTATTATTGCTTTTTTACATGTAATTACACTTTCATCCTTCAATATATTTTTTAACACTAACAAAAAGAGTGAATGTGAGTATTTTGACTTGAGGTCGAGTTCGATCGAGCTGGAAAAACTCAAATGCATGAGTAATATATATTTAAAATTGAGTTGAGTTGTGTCGAGCTTTGGTACATCGAGCATTATATAAAGTTGAGATTGAGCAGGAAAAAGAGTACTTGATCAAGCTTCGGTCAAGTTTCCATATTCGAGATAAATATATAAATTTGCAGTTATTCTTCCACTTGATTCAATTGCACTCCTATATCTCAGCACCAAACAAGAGCATCCAGAGAGATAAATGTTATAAATTTGCAGTTATTCTTGTCCAGGAAATCAAGACCATGCTTGGGTTATTCAAAAAGTTTTCAAAGTTATTGAAATATTTAACGAGAAACTATTGCCAACTATTCTAAGTGAATCTACGATTTATTATTTATATATTCTAATATTTTTTCTTATATTTAGTTTAATCTTTTGGCGTAGTACTAAGCATAGAAAAATTAAACTGGGAAGGCAAATTGGGAATTATAAAAGTTCGAACTTTTTAATACCGGAGCATTGACCTCTGAAATCTCCCAGTGACTGGCTAAAAAGCGACCTGCTGCATATAATAATTAAGTGGGCTAAATAAAATATAACGCGACAAAAGATTAGGTCAAATTCTCCTCTTTTAAAAGCTCCTCTCAGTCCGGCCTATTAGCCTGCAACTCCTGGAAAAATCCTCCAAGCCTGCAGAGTCAAGTTTTCATCTTCTTTCTTGATTTCTTGTGCCTTTAGAAAGTGTGATAAAAATGGCAGAGAAGAGCAAGATTCTGGTCATTGGAGGGACTGGATACATCGGCAAGCACCTGGTGGAGGCGAGTGCAAAAGCAGGTCATCCCACTTATGCATTGGTTAGAGAGAGCACGGCTTCTGATGCCGAGAAGTCGAAGCTCATCGAAAGCTTCAAGAGCTTCGGGGTTTCAATAGTTCATGTATGACACGCAAAACATTTTTGGAAAGTAATACTCCTTGCTGTTTTTCAACCACCTGGTGGCATAATCTCACTTTAGATTTTTGTTCTCTTCGACTTTGCAGGGAGATTTCTATGATCACCAGAGCTTAGTGACGGCCATCAAGCAAGTTGATGTGGTGATCTCCGCAGTGGGAGCAGTGCAGCTCGCCGATCAGGTTAAGATCATTGCAGCAATCAAAGATGCTGGAAATATCAAGGCAAGTGATAATAGCTTATAGTTTTTGAACATATTGTCATTGAATAAAATGGAATTGCTATTATAGAAGCTGTAGTCTATAATGGTCTATGTTTTGGAAATTCACATCCGTTGTGTAAGCTATTCATTTTGTCGCAATTTTTCCCATGAATCATTCCTAGCGTGTTCATTTTGCACTGTATATATGTCAAAAAATGGAGATGGATACACTAACAAAAGCTTCTGAAAGTATAATTTCATTGTTGCGTGACTCATGTCCAAAATAGATATGGATATATTCTCCTTGTACTCCGGATAATGTCATTACATGAGGCTGTGTTCCCTTTTTTGGAACTCTTTCTAGAGATGTTCATGAATTCTGTAGAGGTTCCTTCCTTCGGAATTCGGTACCGATGTGGACCGTACCAATGCGGTTGAGCCAGCAGCAACCCTTTTCAGCACCAAAGCTAAGATCAGGAGAGCAATTGAGACTGAAGGAATCCCTTTCACTTGTGTTGTATCAAATGGCTTCGCGGGATACACTCTTCCATCCTTGGGACAGATGGGTGCTAAATCTCCTCCACGGGATAAAATCACAATCATAGGTGATGGAAATCCGAAAGGTGATTGGTTTGAAGCCCTGCCTTTTGTTTTATTCTTTGATTGTAGTGATTAAGTACATTCACATTCCCAGAAGACACCAACGATCCTCAGTCATAATCGAACGCCCTCTGATGCATATTGAAAATGCTCTGAACTTGGGTTGGTTTCATGAGCAAAATTTAGATCTAGCAGATTTTGGAGAGATGTTTGCCTGGAATGCATCTGATAGGCTCAAACCGTGATAGTTTAGAATGCACATTAGATGTTACATGTAGTGTGAAAATGCTAATCCTCTTAAGTTTTTTTGTGGAGTGGCTGGGAATCATTGTATCATGTTGATTATAAGAAATGTCATCAGACAAACAAGGAAACTATTTCGGTGTCTCATCTAAACTCTACGATTGATCTATTTCTCGATTATGCCAGACACGTTATAGTCGACTTTCAGAAAAGCCTGCTAAATCTGTGTCCTGGTTCAACTCGTCAGTTATTTTAGTCAAGGAGGAAGATATTGCCACGTACACAATCAAGGCTCTGGATGACCCCAGAACTCTGAACAAGATCCTCTACCTGAGACCGCCGGCGAATGTTCTGAGCTTCAGCGAGATTGTTTCCCTCTGGGAGAAGAAGATCGGGACGACCCTCGAGAAGACATATCTGTTGGAAGATGAGCTTCTCAAGAAGATACAAGGTGAGTGGATACCCGGAAGCAATTTAAACAGGAAACACATATAAAGATATCGGCTTTTCGTTGGATGGTTTCTTTGTTAAAGCCCAATTTTTACTTCTTCTTTCTTTCCCTATTTTTGACTGCTGCAGAGTCTCCATTTCCCAGCAACATCCTTTTGAGCATAGCCCACGCAACCTCTGTGAAGGGAGAGTACACAAACTATGAGATAGATGCTTCGATCGGAGCAGAGGCTTCAGAGCTTTATCCGGAAGTGAAATACACAACCGTGGATGAGTACCTCAGTTTCTTTACCTAGTCCCCCTATGTTACTGTCTCTTGCTATATGTGTATCACAAAACCAGTCTCGACTCGTGTGCTGAATAACTTGTCGTGCACTTTGATATTGACTTCGTGCATCGATGTACCAGAACCATTCCGTGTGTTCCATCAAATATGTAAATTGATACTCGCAGGTCCTCCTTTTCCACTCATTTAACGTAGAATAAATCGAGTGAACTAATAACGACTTCAGGATGCTCGACTTTTGAATGGCGAAAAAACCATCAGAAGGGTTGCTCTGCTCTTGTTGATCTTTCCAAGCAATGTTTGAGTTCCATGGTTCGGCAAGACTTGAGCCGGCCCCAGCGAAGCATAAGTAAATGAAAGGTTATTGTCAGGTCAGCGACATGGAAGAATGCTTACGCAGTTCATCCTCCGCGTTGAATCAGTCGTCGCTAGTTCTAAGACTTCGTGCTCTCGCCTGACTTTGATGAAAATGAAAAAAGCTAAGAGACAGAAAGGTTGCCTGCTTCAATGGAGGGTCACACTTGCACCAAAAGAGGGCTTTTGCAAACTTCGATGCAACGGTCACATTGTCGCGACCTAACCTCTTTTGAAGGTGTGCTGTTTGATGCGACTTGAAGAACAGGAGCATTACCATACGCCTTTCCTCTCTCTGTTTCTTCGCGCATCACTCAGGAACGGTTGCGACAGAAAGTGCTCGGCGATCTTATCGGTGGAGGCACGGCCTTCAGGTGTTGGGGCACGAAGTACCCGGCCGTCGACTCTCTCTCCCTCTTTTTCTTTTCTCACGTGTCTCTGAAATTATGATTTGCCGGCTTCTAATTTGTGAGGCATAGTGCTCTATTTATAATGCAAACCTAAGTTAACTTCAATATTATGGGCTTAACTTAAGCCTTTTTTCTAATTTGATGGGTTCTAATAACTTAAGGCTTGTCCCTAATTAAACTCTTGATGGGTTGAATTAAGCTCAAATTAGGCTAATTAAAGCCCTTCAAGCCTATGAATTTCAGTCACTATCTCCCCTAGGCTTAGCCGAATTTTCTCCCCTTCCGCGGGCTCAATTTATCAAATATTAAGCTCAAAACCATCAACCGTCAGTCTGCAATTAATTAGAAAATATAAGCTGAATAATAAAAGCTTCTAAAACTATATGCTACACAATTTAATTTTAACGTTTTTGTTTAGGGATTACAAATTAATTCATAATTTTGTATCTAATAAATGAATGATTGGGTCGTTAAAATTTCGGTGTCAACATAGATGACAAAGTTATGAAAAAAAAATCAAGAAAACTAAGAAATTCATCGGTTTGAAAAACTATCATGTCTCACAATTCTTAATCAATTTACCATGAATAAATAGCATAAGAAATTATGTATCGAGTTTGACTCCATGTACTAAATCCGACCCGATTGGAGATTATAGACCGACCTATGATGCAGGGACGATCCATTGTGTTTCAAGAAGAGTCCAACTTTGGCCATGAGAGGCGGAATACATATACACACAAACAGCAGAAGATTTCTTCTTGCCCACAGATTTCAATTTTTGGCCGTGCAGTAGACGCTCCTTTCCTCTCAGTGTTTGTCCTTTGACCTCTTGAAGCCGCACAAAAGGAAAAAAATAAAATAAAAATGGTAGGGGCTCTTGTTTTGGTCGTGTGCAACAGAGAGTTTTGTTCGTAAGTCGTCGAGGTTTACAAGCAGTACTTGCCATACGAAAGTGTTAGGCGATTCGCTGGCCATGTTCATACATGGAGAATGGCTATGCTACCAAACCTTTTGTCTGTGCATTGTTGCATACGAATATGCATTTTCAATCTTCTGAATTTCTTCTGTTCGACATAGCACGTGAAATTGACCTAAAGCCCCCAACAGAAGTGAGATTTGAAAGCAGATATATTCAACAACCATTTATGCCCTGATCTGCCTTGACATACATGCTTGCGTAATGCTCATAAAACAGCTTATTTCTAGAGATCAAACGTTTCATTCTGCGAGCGACTAATCTGGAAAGGTGATCCCGACAAGTCGTTATCGAGCAATTTCTTAAGTATATCATACAAGTTACAACACACGAGTTGGAGAAATCTATGAACACAGTAATATAGCTAACGAACATTATAAGATTTCCTCATTTTGAGCGTTGCGAGTTCAGGTTTATCATCTCTTCTTCTCTCGAGTCTTGAGAAGGTGGTAAAATGGCAGAGAAAAGCAAGATTCTGATCATTGGAGGGACCAGATACATCGGAAAGTACCTAGTGGAGGCAAGTCGGAAAGCCGGATACCTGACTTATGCATTGGTCAGGGAGAGCACGGCTTCTAATCCCGAGAAGTTGGAGCTGACAGAGAGATACAAGAGCTCAGGAGTTTCACTGATCTGTGAATATGTGAAAGAGAATAATCATCAAATCCTCAAATGCTTTTTTTTTACTTCCCACAAATATTCTCACAAGAGAGAGCTTCTTCTGTTTGACATCGCAAGGAGAAATTTTATAATCACGAGAGTTTGGTCACGGCAATGAAGCAAGTTGATGTGGTGATCTCTGCGGTTGGACCAGGACAGTAATCTGATCAGTTCAAGATCATTGCAGCAATCAAAGAAGCTGGAAATATTAAGGTAAGTATTCAGTGTTCAGCCGAATCATAGAAATTCTTGCACAAAAAAGCACTGCATAGCCTTAGTCGATGACGGAAACATTTTCTCTGCGATGTACACTTAGTTGACATTGTTGTCCACAACTCTGACCTTATGAAATTCATGAGTGATCTAGAGGTTCCTTCCATCCGAATTTGGAGTCGATGTGGACCGAATCAATGCAGTTGAGCCAGCTGCAAGCCATTTCCAAATCAAAGCCGAGGTCAGGCGAGTGACCGAGGCTGAGGGAATCCCTTTCGCCGGCTACTATCTTTCCAACTTGAGCCAAATGGGGGCCAAAGTCCCACCGAGGGACAAAATCACCATCTTAGGTGATGGCAATACAAAAGGTGATGTGAACAAGGCCTAAATATCCTGTCCGTGCTATATTCGTTTTCAGCTTTTCCTTGGTGATTATTGCACACGTTCTCGAACCGCCTGACTCATCCTTAGGCTCATATTTATCAGACAACATGTTGAGCTCAGGTCGGTTTACTTTTATATGATTGCAGACACCATCATCATAAGTTCAATTTCAGTAATGACAGCTAAGATGGTAGTGTTGTCATTCTATATTACAGTCATTGTTCTCAAGGAAGAAGATATAGCTTCTTACACTATCAAAGCAGTGGATGACCCATGAACGCTGAACAAGATCCTCTACCTGAGTCCGCTGGCTAATATCCTGACCTTCAACGAGATCATTTCCCTCTGGGGAGGAAGATCGGGAGCACCCTCGAGAAGACATACGTTCTGGAAGACGAGCTTCTCAAGAACATCCATGGCAAGTTGGTAAAATCAAAAACATAACATTCACAAAGATGAATGCATGCCCTCTTGTTAATTACGTGGTTGAATCAGCTTTTGGCTTGATAGTTTCTTGACAGACACTCCGTTGTTTTTTGCGATGTCTCGTGCTTCAGAGTCTCCATTTCCAATTAACGTCATTTTGTCGATCAGCCACTCTGTGTTTGTGAAGGGGGATCATGCAGCAAATCATGAGATCGACGATTCAATTGGAGCCGAGGCTTCAGAGCTCTATCCAGAAATGAAATACACAACTGTGGATGAATTCCTGAATCTCTGTGGAGTTGAGGATCAAGAACTTCATTAGACCGTGCTCTATGTATGTTAAAGAACGGTGTCTGAATAATGATATTTCATGGATTTGCCTATGATCTCGCACCACTATGTATGACAAGCCACAGTTCGGCTTCAATTAAACACGAGGGTTTGTATCGTGATATGACTAACGATCTTCGAACAAGTAGCCCAGCGAATAGGCAATAACCAAGATATCTTCAGCAAAAGCATCGGTTGTCGACATTACTCGTCGCAGGTCGGGTTGCAACTGCACAACAATTGTAACGTGTTCCGAGTTTTTTGTGAAAACTTCAACACCTCCATCGAATCTTCCGTCCACAATCAGCATCGCCAAAGCTAGTTCTCTTGAGAACCACTTACTGGAACCGCCCTTGAATCCCGGGAGGCGATGATTCATGTTCCAAATCGCACACTAAATCCCGAAACAAGAACGCGTCCGTGGTCATCTAGACCATCGTGGGCTAACAGGGACCAGTTCTTCTATCGAATCAGCACCGAATCTTCCCTTTCTTTGGCGGAGCGTAATCACAACTGAACTGTTATGAAATCTTTTCGAGCAAAAGAGTTGCCGTCCAACGGTTCGGTTCTGACATGACAATAGAGAAACAAGACCAGGGTAGATAAGTTCGTAGTATCAATTGTCTTGCCTAGTTTGGGACCATGTAGTTATACGATGAGGGTAAAATCATGGGGAGAACCATTAAAAAGCCTAAAGAGCTGGACTCTAAAGTTGGACTCTAGCTACAAAGGCGGTATTGTTCCTTGCCTATTTTTGGTATTTTGTAATTTAAGAATACCAGCGTTACTAGCAGACGTGTAGCCCATTAAGCTACTCAAATTATTTGGGAGTTACGATACCAAGAATGACTGGCTATCCTCAAGTTATTTCAAATTCCTTGAAATCATCATAATTTGATTGCACTTACAATAAGTTTTCATTATAATTCACAAGTCGAGAATGATATCATTTAGTAATAAATTACTATCATAAAAGGCCCTAACCGATATACCTATAATAAATTTATCAGAAACTAACTTTTTAACTACTAAAAATCCCAAATTGATAATTTTGTGATAGATTTATCTCAAATTAATTTTTTAATTACAAAAAAAAACCCAAATTAGTAAATTTGCAACAAATTTGTCATCCATCAATTTTTGTTAAATTTGATTAATATTACGAAAAATCACAAATTAAATATGGGATATAAAACCCCAAACCAGTACAGCCATCAACTATTATGTGTCACCATCAACTATTATAATGGATGTTTACACCATATCGTTTAAGATTTTTGGTGGTAAATTTGTTAGTTTGACTACAAAATTTAATCATCTAAAATAATTTTCCTAAGGTGGTTAAGGACAAGGTTAGGATGGGAAATTTATCACTCCGAGGAACAAGCGGCTTCAGAGAGGATGGGGCTTTGATCCGGCGGTCTTCTCCTCGGTCTCCTGTTGATCCTTCTTGTTTTCCGTAGCTGGTTTTTCCATTCTTTGGTGAGTAAATTTGTGTCTCCATTTGTCTTCTTCTTCCTTAGGAGTTTCGTCACTTATCGTGTAGCCTATAATGATTTTCGTGGTATTAACCGTTTGGTAATCATCTAACAACAATGTAATTTTCCTCAACATGCTGACTCGTAGCTTATAGTTCTTGTTCTCATTGATCGTACCTTTAATAATTGTAATTTACTCAAAATTAGAGAAAAATCGGGCTGCGCTTATAGTTTGCACTTTCTTATCTACATAATAATTTGACTATGTGCACAAAGTGACCATGTTAATGCCAGTGGTGTGACAAGTTCCCTAAAATTTGTATGGGGGATAGTATACATTGTAAATTTACCTAAAGTCCCAGTAAACAACAATTTGCTTTCAAGTTCTCGTTTTAACATTCGTTACTTCTCTCCAGAAATCATAAACATTGCGAATTTATTGAAAATTATTTGTTTCCATCGTTAGTAACTTATATCGACGACCACAATGGTCATTTTTGTTAATATAAAACACCTTGAAATCTTTTAGAATGGTGTCCTACCGACACGTTGATTTCCATAAAATCTTTTTGTGACTTTTTTTTTTTTTTTTTGGAATATGAATAAAATTTGGAATTTTGAGGAAAAGTGAATTGTCACTTTTTGACTTTTCAAAAGTCTAGGCAAAGATAATCGAACCCAATGGATAATCCTCTTTATTTTGAGAATATGCTTACTTTTTAAAATGGCGAATATAGGAAAACTAATAATAAATAATAGGACATCGTGAACCTTTTTAAGTATGTTTTTTAGGTCTGTATGTTAATAAATATCTCCTCGTTTGCCCGTTAACAAACTCCAAAAGTTAAAATTCCGACAAAAAAGAAAATCTAAAAGTTAAAATTCTTACCAAAAGATCAAAAGACAGAATGGCATCGAAAAAGATAATTCCCGGCATATCCATTATCCTCCATGAGCTTAAACTCTACGCCACCGTTAGCTTCCGGTGGGTCGCTCTCACCTGATTGCGCCTCCGCACACGTGTGCTGCACCCAAGTGGTCCTCCTCCTAGGAATTTCTCCACGGCACAGGGAAGCATAAATGACGTCATTAAGCGCAAATCTCAGTATTCTCTGTTCAGTATTATTCAATTCTTTCTCCTTTCTATTTTATTTTATCGAAACCCACTTCCAGAAGTAGCGGGATCGACAGAATATTCCTAACATCTGGATCGGACTACAATGACAAGCTCGTCAATTTCAATTAAAAAGTTATGACTCAATTAAATCGTTAAATTAAATTGAAAATCAAACGAATGTCTCGAGAATCGACTTTAATCAGTCATTTCGACTTGATTTGTATAATTCTTTTTGTTCACTCCTATTAAATCATACTTACTCAGTTGCGTAGGTCCTCATAATATTCACATCCCATTTATTTATTTATTTGACAAGCCTCGGGAGCTGGTCCGGCCTAGTAAATCACTTTTGGAACTCCTAGGTAGTCGCGAGCATCCGGAAATTTGAATTAGTTCATTCGGCGATGAGACAGTAAAGCCCAACCATCATGACTACCTACATTCCATTTATTCTTTTATTTTGGTAAAGTGGTGACATCCCATTTATTTATATATGTATATATCTAACATTTTTCAATGGTCCAGGTTCAATCAGGGCAGGATAATAAATTACTTTTCCCAGGAAAAGAGTTGCGGTTCTCAAGGCCGCATAAAATCCCGACACATGGCCCCGAGCCCTCCGCCGTCCGATCATAATCGCTCGCGTATCCGGCGGCCAGCATCCGGCGACGACCGACAGCTGAAAGTGCTTTTACGGCTTATTTTCTCTATCCAGAGAGAAATAGACACTCGTCCTCCTTCTTCAACATTCCGTTACGCAAAGCTTATAACTCACTCTCCCTCTCCCTCTCTCTCTCTCTCTTCGGCTTGCATGCTCGCGTTAGGCTCTCGGATCGAAGAACATCCATCGCCGCCCGCGTCCGCCGTGAGTTCCGGCCTCCTCGCTTCTCCAAAGGCGGCGCGCCGCCGCCCGCCTTTCGTCTCCGTCCGTCGCGAGCGACGATCGATTCGTGTTCCGGTCCGGCGAGTGGGGGGAGGGCGGGCGCGTCGATCTCGCTCGCGTGCTTTCGACGAGCGACGGTTCCCTTCGTGCCGACCTCCGCTCGCCACCGACTTTCCTGCTTTTTTTTTTTTTTTGCTCTGCGTGTGCGTGTATGATTGCTGTTCTCTCTTTGGCATGCTGGATTACTGTGCATGGCTATGGACTTGTTTCCGCGCGTGAGTTTTCAGATGCTCTGCGAGTGCTTGCTGGTGATTTCGTTTATCTCGATCGCTGTTTGTAGGAGGCGGTTCTGCTTTCTTCCTTGTGTTGATTCTGCTACGAGTAATCTGCATGTGGTATTGCGTTTTTTTTTTTTTTCTGCTTATTTTTTTTTCTTTTGCTGTGAGTAACCCGACCGTGCGCAGTTTTCGTGGATATTGCAGAATCTGCACCGACTTCTTGCGTTTCCTTAGCTTTTGGAGTAGTTGGTTGGGCGCTGGGTAGTGATTTTGGTCTAGATTATGCTAGGCGCGTGGTTGGTTTTGATGAAGCATCTTAAATGGGGAAGCTTTCGGCTTCGCAATTACCCGCGAAATTGCATTTCGTGTTTTTTCGAACGGAATGAGCCGGTCGACAGAGTTGCAAAGAATCTGCGAGGTGTAATTTCACCTAATGTTGATTCTGTCTCCTTTTAAATGACTGTTCGGTTCTTCTGCATTGGGTTCTTACAGAGTTTACCATATGTAAAATGTATAAGATTAATCATTCTCTGTAGAGTGGATGCTCTTTTGGTTTTCTGCAATTTTAAAAATTAACCGATCATCATGGTTTGGAAGCATGTTGATGTACCTGATTTTTGTTTGATGTTTCTTCAAGCTGTTTCAAAAGCCGAGATATGGCCAACTCTGGTAAAGGAGCAAGTGGGAAGCATTCAGCATTTTCTGGCGTTGCCCTGAATGAAAGGATTCTGACCTCAATGACTCGACGATCTGTAGCTGCTCACCCGTGGCATGACCTGGAAATTGGTATCTCTCTGAGCCTTTGGTCCTTTACTATATCGTGAACCACTTATCAGTTGTGAACGTCCAATGCTTACGTAGTTTGTCATTAGTAATCATTTTAACTCTCTATTTTCAATTCCTGATGTTACAGTTTATTCCCTATTTGAATTGCAGGACCGGGTGCTCCAGCAGTTTTTAATTGTGTAAGTTTGGAGGAACCATTTCTCTCATGTGGATTGTAGCCATCATTTTCTAAAAAAATGTGAATCTCAAGAGCTCTGTCGTTGTGCAGAGTATATGGAAAACTGACAGTGTCCCTTTGTGGATTGTAATCTGCATATGATTATTTGTCTCAGCATTACATCTGCTATTTTGCTTTCTTCTTTCACCGTATACATGTTGAACCCTTTGTATAGGTCGTTGAGATTAGCAAAGGTAGCAAGGTGAAGTACGAGCTTGACAAAACCACTGGTCTTATAAAGGTCCTTCCTTTTCACTGTCTGCTCCACTTGTTACAGTTTGTTCTCAGGCTTAGCAAATTTGCTTATCATGTTGCCTAGGAGTTGTACTCTATGTAACTTGCCTCGTAAGTTCATTGGGTACAATATGTGGTACCATTTCTTCATTAGGGCAGGAAGATCTTTTAAAATAGATGGTGGAGGTACTGCACTTATAATGACGATGATTATCTAATTTGTTATTTAAAACAAGACGTTGAATTGAGGATTGAAGGCTCTCCTTTAGTCATGTGATCCTTAAATTAAAGTTGCATATGATGTGATTGTCACATTTGCGGAGATAGTCATCAATGGATGTCTTGCATGGAGAAAGGTTGTCCTTGATCTTTCATTTTATCGATGTCAATAGTTAATCAGCAAGCGCTAATGAGTGAAGAGAAATCTCTTTGAATCAAGGTCATGAGAGAGTCAAACAACATTTGTTGGACATATCCTCTATTCCACCTGCACTTAGCTGTAGGACCACCTTGTAGATGTAGAATTTGGCCCGCTTGGGTGCAGATATGTGTAATATTTCCAGTTGACATGGAAGAGCTGAGTGACTGATGCTTAAGTAAGGACAGGTTGATCGTGTTCTCTACTCTTCAGTGGTTTACCCGCACAACTATGGTTTCATCCCGCGTACGATTTGCGAAGATAGTGATCCCATGGACGTATTGGTACTGATGCAGGTAGATTATCTTTGAACCCAATATTTTAATCACTTTCAAAGCTTTCTACTTCAGCTTCTTTAATCATATGAGGAATTTCGATGCTTATTCTTACAGGAGCCCATCTTGCCTGGTTCATTCCTCCGTGCTCGGGCTATTGGATTAATGCCAATGATCGATCAGGTAATGGCTTAGTTTTAGATATGTTCTGTTGCTGACGCGGTACACAATTACAAAAGCCAGAGAGGAAATGTGAGAGGAAAATTTATAATTTCATCTCTACAATGGTGAGACCACTGAACCATATCCATCTGGCAATAATTTTGAGGTCTTATACATTGCAACGGTCTGATTCTTTTTGCAGGGTGAGAAGGATGACAAGATTATAGCTGTTTGTGCTGATGATCCTGAGTTTCGCCATTACACGGACATTAAGCAGCTTCCTCCTCATCGCCTTGCTGAGATCCGGCGTTTTTTTGAGGACTGTATCCTTTACGACAATTCAGTTCTTGAACTTTGCTTATTAGGAAGTTGTAATAGCTAGTATAATCTACTATGTCAAATTCAGTCACTTAGCTTGCTTCGTCACACTATCAAAACAACTTAGTGAACCAAAGTTTTGCAGTATTGGTGAAGATGCTATAGCTATAGTTACTATTTCTTCAAGAATTCACTGTCCAGACTAATACCTTGCTGAGAGATACATGATTCCTTTACTAGTTGCGATTGACAGACAAGAAGAATGAGAACAAGGTGGTTAACGTTGAGGACTTTCTGCCAGCTGAGTCTGCCATTGATGCCATCAAGTACTCCATGTGAGTGTTCTTCTCTCTTTAAGTGGTTTCAGATGAGTTTCTTTGGTATACTTGGGTACAGCATGAGAAGAGTCTTTTAGTCTGTTTAGGAACTAACTTGATTTTCTTTACTTTATTATCTCTTCAAATTATGGTTCCCAGGAATTGACTTATCATGTCATGTTTTTCCATAAATTGTGTCCATTTATCTTGGTAACCCTATCTGCAGGGACTTGTATGCATCTTACATTGTCGAAAGCTTGAGGCAGTGAGGAAGATGGGACGAGAGGATCAATGTTGTGTTGGGTAGTTATGGTTGAGGCCAATAGACTCCTTGCTGAATGCCCTTCTTGGCAAGTTTTAGCATTTCGAGTAAAGTTAGTCAACTCTTGTTCTTCTGAACAGTCCTGATGCTGTAGTTTCAGCCTTCGGTATCTACTCTCTGAATACTACAAGTAAAGAATCATGAGAACGACAAATTAAACTGTTCATAAGCCCATGATCGAGCATGTATCACAACCTATAAGTACAATATATCGTGGTTTCATTATATCTGTACAGATGAGTTCTACGGTCGCGAATTGTGCTTATTTCACTGTGCCGATTTGCTTTGGTAGCTACACTCTCGCTGTTTTTGCTTAGTTCACTTGGTCATGTTCTCCCGAGGACAAATCGCACTTGCTTGTCAATCTGTTTCTTTCATTTCCATGTATAGGATAATTGTTTTGGCCAAAACTGAGGGTGGACAGTTTGAACTAGGAAATACCCGAATCTTTTCAAGTACGGAATGGCGTGATATCGGTACCATAAACTTTGTTATCAAAAACAACTTTACATGTCCTGCAAGACCCTCGAATCGAATCCACCAGCAGTGAACTTTGTCTGGAGTTTCCTCCTGGAGACTGAAAACCCTGTCATCTCTCGGCTAAATTATCAGCTGAGACTCCATTAGGTCTCGAGCTTTTTGTCCCTCCGGACCCGCGGTGACCAAACGGAGCACAAATGGAGCACCAAAATGGCAGAGCAGAGTCTTTAAAAAAGCTCTGTTGGGGAAGCACGAGGTGGGGGAGGCTGTTGGGCCGGGGCACTTTCACTGGTGTTTCTCTGCATTTGCTCTATATATAAAAATTCTTGCAAACGTAATTCGTCTTGACTACGTTTTAAAGCTATATTATGCATTTGAAAGAGCAGAAACAAATTAATTTTAGTAGCAAGACAATCTAAAAATCGATCAAATAAAATTTTGCTTGATGCGTAACGTGATATCCCTACATAATTATGCTGTTTTTGATCCCATGACGTTTGTGAAATATTTGCTTTCACTCCCTTGAAAGTTCCTCGCATTTCGAACTTGTTTTGCCCTGGATCTTTTGTTCATTTTCTTTTTCTTAATTGGATTGTTTTACCCTAATTACCCATTGACAACTTGTGAGAGATTTTGAGTAGATATTACAGGTTATGTATGAAAAAAGAGCAAACTAGATTTATTAATTTTGATTTGCAAAATTAGTTTATTAAGTGATTTGTTAGACTCAACTTAAATTTTAAATAAGTGGTTATATTCTATAACTAATAGCAGCTTGATATATTATTTAGTAAATTAATTTTGCAAATCAGCATTAAAACTAGCCTTCTTCACAAAATTGTGAAAAGAGGACACTGCTGTAATAGTAAGCTGGAATGATTAAGAATAGAAGCAACACATCATCTTTCCTTGTAGTTTTTTTTTTTTTTCACTAAATAGAAAATTGTGATTTTTTCTCTAAGCAAAATGGTAGAAAAGGAGTATTAAAAGCCAGCCACACCTTGAGTTTCCACGAGAGTTTCAAGTTTTCGGTGAAAATGTTCGATCTAAATCATAATTATAATAAATTTTGAGCAAACTCATCGTCGTTGCACCATTAGATGCAAGTCAAGGTAAAAAGTCAAATTCATCACGTGCTCAATGTACAAGCCACCTCTACGCGCGAATTGGGATTTTATAACTCAGGTTAAAAGGACTCATAATCAACCAACCCTATCAAACTTGACCAGTACTCAATGTAGAAAATGTACCTATGTCACCAAAAATATCACTAAAGTCGGCCGCGGTCGCAACTCCAACAGGCCGACACGTGGCACAGGACGATAGGCCGTCTCCGCAGATAAAACGCGAACTTTATGCCTCGTCAGCGACGTCGCGCCCCCCTTCTCCTTCTCCCTCTTCCCTTTCTCTCTCCTCCATTTCCTCACTACCAACAACAGTCTCTCTCTCTCGCAGTCTCGCAGCTCGGAAAACGCCGCCGTCGCCGTCGCGAACCGCCGGCGCCGCCGCTCAGCGATCCTCGATCGGAGGCCGGGGACGGAGAGGATGGGCACGCTGGGGAAAGCGATCTACTCCGTCGGGTTCTGGATCCGGGAGACCGGCCAAGCCCTCGATCGCCTCGGGTGCCGATTGCAGGGGAGCTACTACTTCCAGGAACAATGTACGTCTCTCTACCCATCGTTCCACGCGGATATCTTTCGTTATTAGCTCTGTTCGGTGCGGAGGCGATTGGAAACGAGGATCGGTGGAGGAATTTGGGGATTCCGGAGGTGTGGTGTTGGTGGTGATATTGTTGGATTGATGGAGTGATGATTGTTTGCGGTGCTTTTTCGGGCGGCGAGTGATTGATTGAGGTTTACGAGAGTGATTTTTCCGTCGGTTTGATGGTGCAGAGGTGAAAAGATGAGATTTTAGGTGGATCCCGCTATGAAAACCGCCCTGTTCAGTTAGTCAAGCGATGTAGGCTGGTGTAGGGTTTTGTAAATTGTTGGAAGCATGGGGTTTTCCTCTATATTCTTTCGAACTTGACTTTAGTTGGACTGCAATTTGACCGCAATTGCCTACTGGAATTTATCGCAAGACGTAAGGCATTAAATGGGCACTATAACAGTGAGCTTCCGTGATAGTAATTTCTTGGTGAATTCATAATTATCGCGAGCATCATGTTAATCTTCTATATTCCACAAAAAAATGAGAGTTACTTCCAAATCAGTTGTAGAACAGTTGTTATACAGCCCCCCCCCCCCCCCCCCCCCTCTCTCTCTCTCTCTCTCTCTAGTAGGTTGTACACAGTTTGCTCAATTGGCTCAAAGGCACAACGTTTCTCATCTATGCATGAATGGAAGTAGTATTATGTCCAAAAAACCCGATTGCTTCAAAGGGGAAAATCTCTCTTTTGAATGGTTGAAATTACTGATGCCATTAGACATGTTTTAGCTAGAGAAACTACAGATACTTATCTACAGTTTGGTTTCTCGGAACCTGGACAAAGCATTTTTGGGGGAATTTTAGTTAGCTATGGAGTGAAACTTACGATTTTCGTTCCATACCAAAATCTGTTGATGACTTGAGGGGGAAAAAAAGCCATAGCCCCTCAAGGATATGTTTGAAGAATCTGTAGGTACCTTGTATCCCTATTCTCTGCAAGGTGACCAACCTCTTTTTGGTCATGATTTAGCTGAGTGATATTGTTACTACAAGCAAATTAATGAAGAGGGGTCTTGGCTGTACCGGGTCAATCTTGGTTCAAGCTATGAGGAGAGTGGCTTATCACTTGTTGACTTCTTGTCTTCTACTATTATTAATGCCAGAAAAACGACATTTCCTCATACTTTGCAGTCAATTTTTTTTGCACCTGATATTCCATCCTTTATTGAGTTTAATTCTGCAATTTGTCTTCTAGTTGTGCTATTAGCTAAATATAGACTGCCTTCAATGCATTTTCTGTTACTGTATCATGTCATGCTTCAAATGCTCAACTTTCAGTTGGTCATGTGATAAATGCATAATTGTGTGCGCGTGTGTGCATGTGTGCGTTAAAGAAAGGAGGAAAAGTTGAGTTGTGTGTTTGGATGCACATGTCATCAAAAAGGTTGATCAACGTAGAAATTTTACTTTTAGATATTTCCACTTCTAATTGAATTAGTCCTTGAGTGCCAACTAAAATTAAGGCAAAAGATTTGTAAAACTAAGAAGTCTTAGTTGAAAATAAACTTTCTTCCAAAAGGATAAAACGGTGTAATGACTAGGAAAAACTGCATGATCTCCTTAAAAATCTTTGGAGGAGACAATTGTTTGAATTCGTCAGTGTCTTGGATACGATGAGGTTTTTAACTTGAACAACTCCACGGAGAAGTGTCTGGTATTGTCAATTTGAATTTCTTGTTTGAAATATGAGGGAATATGTCAACTATTCAAGGCTGCCTTGCTATGTAATGTGGCTAGCAACATTGGCTATTTGCTTGACACAAACCAATGTTTGTATAATGGGGGGAAGATATTTCAAGCACAATCTTGCTGTGATGGGAGTGAGGGAGGAATTTACATACTGGCACATGTTACCTGGTATAATGTGCAATTATAGAGCCAAAATAACTGTGAGGGCACTGAAATGCATCGTTTAAGGTGGTGCATTCTTTCTGTTCTTAAATTTATTTGAATCTACTTTTACATTCACACTTCTGTTTTTTGTTTTTTTTTTTTTTTTTGGGCACTTGCTAGGACATTCTACAATACCCTCTAAATTGTTTTGGTCCTGAAAATTAACAATGGATATCTAGTGAAGACATAGATTAAAATAAAAAAGAGAACAGTGGATCCAAATGGTTGCTATTTTAGCTTTGTATTTCATATGTTGGCTGTATAAGAATTGGACTTCAGTCTTATACATTTACAAAGGTGAGAGGTGAGAGAGGACATTCTGTTCTTATCTTTCTTTTCTTCTTGTCCTTTTTTCCAATCACATAAAAGGTTCCATATAAATTATACCAATAGGTGTAAAAGGGCCTTCTTGCTGCCGTCATTGCCTTTTTCTTGTTTTCAATTTTCATTCTCTGAAAAAACTGGTATTATAGTGCACATTAGTTTGCATAACATAGAACGTTCTCACTAGACCTGAACTGCTTAGGCTCTATTTGGTAGTCCAGACAAGGGCCAAAAATAGGATATGTGCTTAGTGGCATACTTTGGACTGGACAGACCTGGATTAGGTCAAATAAATTCGGAATAAACTATTCCGGGTTTAGGGGTGGGATAAAATTATCGCACCTAGATTGGATGACAATTTTTTCTTTTAATAACAAAAATGCGAAAAAAGAAGCATAGTCATGTTAAGGAACGAACAGCGGTGCCACCATGGGGGCACCACTCACAACCACTATGCGTTGGTCACCAGAGATTCTCTCTCTCTCTCTCTCTCTCTCTCGTGTCCAAATATGATCACCACAGACCACCATTGTAACATCACATGTGGTGGCTGCACCCCAAAGCCCCCCCTCCCTTCTCTTGGGGTGATGGTCACCCTCTTCGTGGTAGATTTGGGTTTTTCCCCTTTTAAAGTTATTGAGATAATTTTCTTTTTTATTTATCCAATCCTAATCTAGAAATACCGAATACAGTATTATATTCAGTTGCCCACTGAATGAGATATAGGATATACCAAACTTTTTTTCAGATTCCTGATGTTATCCTATGTTATAATGATCCTTGTCCTGCCAACCAAACACAACATTCGTGGTTCTTTATATGATATGAAAACAGAAAAATTATAGGTGCTTTTCTTTTTAACTAATCTATCTTCTTTGTACAGTATCGAGGCATCGGACGCTCATGAACGTATTTGACAAAGCTCCTGTAATTGACAAAGATGTATTTGTGGCCCCAAGTGCATCTATCATTGGTGACATTCAGATTGGCAGAGGTTCCTCCATTTGGTATGGGTGTGTTTTGAGGGGTAAGCTGTGCCACATTGAATTTGATGATCCCTATCAAAACATTATATACTGGATGCTACTGCAATGAGGGGATGCTCTTTCTTCCGTTTATGCAATCAAGAAGTATGAGCTAATGAGTAAATTGTTGGTAGTGTTTTGAACTTTCTACCACGTATTAACCAAAACAATACACATCATAAGTGGGTGTTAGCATCCTGTCTGTATTGTGCTTATCTGTTAGTTTATCAATGGCTAACAGTGTCATTATGGGTGAGATCATTTCCAAGAGATCCAAGACGGATTCTGAGTTTGGTATAGATTTGTGCGTTTATAACTTATTTGTTTGCGTCTTGTGCGTATCTGCATTTGGGCTTATCTGAGGTAATTGTAGTGCCGGTGAAGAATCTATCTCGTGCTAAGTCTTAACTGTCAAGACCTTCTATCTTTGCTTTTGGTTTCCTCAGCCTTGCTACTGGAATGGAGAACCATTCTATATCTAGATGCTGCTGGATCTTCTACAAGAATGAATTATTATCTGTATATATATAATCTCTTAAGAAGTTCGTCTTGTAACACGAATTGGAATTGAGAAGGAACTTGACCCTTGCAACCTGTTCTGATATTGAAAGATCTTTATTGCTGATTTATGTTCTGACATTTCTGTGAATAGGTGATGTAAACAACATTAGCATTGGAGCAGGGACCAATATACAAGACAACTCTCTTGTTCATGTGGCAAAATCGAACTTAAGTGGCAAGGTTTTGCCAACTATTATTGGAGATAATGTTACTGTAGGTGTGTCACCATTTGTTTATTCCAAACTATAATCAAATTGAATATCTAGTTGCATTATGTATATGTCAGTGTGGTGATTTAGTTTGCCTTCTTCAGGTCATAGTGCTGTTTTACATGGATGTACTGTTGAGGACGAGGCATTTGTTGGTATGGGTGCCACTCTTCTTGATGGAGTCTATGTTGAGAAGCATGCCATGGTTGCTGCTGGAGCCCTTGTAAGGCAGAATACAAGAGTTCCTTGTGGAGAGGTTTGTAATATTAAGCCTGCAGATTTTTCCCCTAAAATTTGTAAATCACTGATTTGATTATAAATTTGAAATCCTCATTCTATCCTTTTCATGTATGTTGATGTTTTTGATGGCATTCTTCTCCTCATCATTATCCTCCTTATGTTATGGTGCACCATTGTCGTTATTACTGATGTTTGCTAAGATTTGGATCTTTCATCTATTTTGAGTACTATAATTTGATCAACATTACACAGTTGACGTTTACAGCCAGATTTTAATCTGTCAATATGGTCAACCTTCACATGGTAATCTCTGAGGCTGACAGTGATTTTACTTTGCTCGTTTTACATTTTACCCAAAAGAAACAATGAGAAAAAAATAAAAAAATAAACTGGATGGTGTATGAGATATAGATATTGAATTGATGAGCTGATGACCAGTGCTTTTGGTTGAGGGCAATTGCATCTGCCTGCTCTGAACCTGGCTGAAGGGAAATTGAATAATCTGGAATGAATTGCTTGTGATTTCCAACATCTCTTTTGTAGTTCGTTGCTTGCCTTCCACTATGGTGTCACTCGACTCCTAACTGCTTTACATTTTTCGACTAAAACAACTGAATCACAGGTATGGGGAGGGAATCCAGCCAAGTTCCTGAGGAAGCTCACGGAAGAAGAGATGGCTTTCATATCACAGTCAGCTGTAAATTACTCCAACTTGGCTCAGGTCCATGCTGCTGAAAATGCAAAGAGCTTTGATGAGATTGAGTTTGAGAAGGTGCTCCGCAAAAAGTTTGCTCGTCGTGATGAGGAGTATGACTCTATGCTGGGTGTTGTTCGGGAAACACCTCCAGAGCTTATCCTTCCAGATAATATTTTACAAGATAAATTGCATAAGGCAACTTGATTACCCTCATGCTCAAGGTAATTATCTCCAGTTGAAATTTGATTTCAGAGGTATGCTGTCATCTGAAGATTAAGCGACTACACAGTTGATATCCAATAATATTTGTGGCTGGATAAGAATTCAAAGCACGATGCCTACGTGGCGTCTGGTCCTGCTTAATTTTTGAGGTCAAGTGGGCACTCATTTAACATTGACTTGGAGTGACTGTTCCTCCGATTACACATTCAGGTATTCCACCAGATGTTTTCTAAATCTGTGTCAGACTTGTTTTCCATATGTTCTTTCATTAATAAAGAAGGTACTATTCTTCCATGAAACCAACAAGTTCTAGGAAGTCGAGTCAAGTCGAGTCGAGTCATCATACTTTGCCTCACTGATTGAATGTTGATGTTTGTGGTATAAGTTCAGGAACCTTCTTAGATCATCCTTGCGCTGGTTTAGTTTAATTCATCCAAGACGTCGAAGAGCGCCTTCCTAAAAACCAAAGTACTTGTCCCGAAACACTCCTAAAGACCGTGTGAGCGGTGACCGACCCAATTGACATGATAAACAAACTAGTTTTTTGTTACTCTAGTGGTTTGCAATGTCACGGAGCAGACTATGGGAGGTTCTCGGATATCTGTGGCCACTGGCCCGATATATGTCGGGGTATTCGTGACTGGTGAAATCACTGAGAACTAGTGCAGAGCTGTTGAAGTCCAGGCGATGCGATTTGGGCTGGTCATAAATTTCCTAGCATCCACGAAAGATTCCCCTGAAATCGGCACCTGGACCGAATGTTGATTTGTCAAACTTTCTAGCAGAAATCGTGAATCTAATTTAAGCAATCGAGGATGGTACCATTTCGAGGATGGTACCATACACGAGAAGATTTTGTACTCTTCCATCAAGTATCATCTGTATGTATATAGTCTCATTCATCAGGATGTGATATCATCAAGCAAGAGGCATTGGCTAGCCGTGCACTTACAATGGTTCGGTAAACTGTTGGAAGCAGCAAAATCAAGGCGCCAATTGGGGAAGAAATGAGAGCATCTGCTCTACTTTTTCAACGGCGTGCGCTTGTGACCTCACTGCAATCGACATCGGCCACCTCGAGAAATTTGCTGCGGTTCGAGAGTTGAATGGTGGAATCCCAGAAGAAAATGAAAGTTTGATTGCTTGAAAAGTCGTTTTGAAAGATTAGAAACTTAAAATGGAGAAGTCATCAGTCGTGAGTTTGCAGACTAGGGATTGTAATTAACAGAACAAAAAAGTTAAAATAAAATACTTTCTATGCTTTTAAAGTGAAGAAATAATTTTATTCTAAAAATAAAAATTTCAAATAGCTTGCCTGTCTTATCGCAATAAGGTTGGAGGAAACCGATCAACCTAGTGAAATTCGGGAAAATTGCCTAAAAAATCCTAAAATTTTAAACTTTTTTATATTTTGCCAAATTAACTTAGCCGACTAATTTTAGTTTGAAATCATTAAAATGACATGGGCCGTCTTATGTAACATGGGAGGTGGCATTGATATGGACAAATTTTCATAATATTTTAATATTTTTTTAAAATTTGTATTTATTATTATTTTATTTTATTTTCTCTTTTATTTCCTTTCTCTTTTTTTTTTTCCTTCCATTGTTCCTAGCAACTAGCTAGAGGCAAGGCCTAGTGAGGCCGAAGCTTGCTTCTATCAACCTTTAGTGAGGGCAAGCCTTGCTCACCCTAGCGTTGGGTGAGATTGACCTTGCTAACCCTTGCCTTTGGCTGATCGTTGGTTATAGTTGAGGCTCAATAACTGGCTAGAGGAAGAAGGGAAGGAAAAGAAAAAGAAGAAAATTCAAAAAAATATTATTTAAAATTATTAATGCTGGTGCCAATGGCACCACGTAGAACAATTGACATCTATATTAATGACTTCCAATTAAAATTATTCGGATGCACTCGATTAACAAAATATAAAAATGCTTATGATTCATTTGGCATAATTAAAAGATTTAGGACTACATCGACAAAAAATATAACAAGTTTAGGATTTTTTGGACAATTTTCCTGAATCAATCAATATTGCGGTCTTTAGCAAAGAATTGGTTGACGGGAATATTTCACTATCATTTTTCTCTCAAAAATTCACTTCGACAACAACATTCGAAGTAAAAAAACATAGCTTAGACCCGTCTGGTACAAGGGCAGGAGTTCCAAGCGAACGCACGGCATGTCACGATTTAGTCAATGATTCAAAAGAATGTGACAGCATATCTGTCTTCGGTCGATGACTGAATCATGTACTCTCTCCAGAATCAATTTAAGTTGTGCGATTTTTGCTAACCGAATAAGCTATCGAGATTTATTTATTTATTTATGGTAGGATAAAACCGCACTCCATTGTAGGACTCGCGAGTTTCGCAAGTAATCTTCCGGTACAATTCTGCAAGTTTTGTTTTCTGATCTGTAGCGTCATATCCCCCCCTTCTTGCTTCAGTCTCTTGAGTGCAGCATCGACTCACCTGTGGACCTCCAGATTTCTTGCTAAGGAGAGTCTCTGATCCTATTAGCCACCGACAAAAAGCTCGACAGCATCAGTAAACATCCAAATCGAAGTGCCTTCCACACCTGAAATAGGAACACTGCGCCGAGTGCCGCGCGGATGAATAGGTTGTCGAACATACCTAATGACATTTCATATGGGATAGTTACCCGAATTGAAGCAAACATAGAATATGGCGGGGAGAAGAAAAACTCACGACTTTCGTACAATGTTCACTTGAGTATCCAAACTTCTTTTTTCTCTTACTTGAGTGCTTCATTAGAGTAAAATTGCTAATTTCGAAAAATCATCCCACGTGAATTTTTTAATTTTTATTTTATTTTTTCTCTTGCCGAAGAGTGTCACCGGTTACTCTTGCCCTCAGTTGCAAAGGCCTAGGGCAAGGGCACAAAAAGGCTCTCGCCTAATCTGAGCAAGGCGGCGTTGCCCACAGCTGGCAAGAGCCTTTGCAACCAAATTTGGGCGAGGGGGCCCTCGCCCAGGGCCTTCAAGGCCAGATCTAGATGAGGCAACCCCTACCATTGGGTGAGGGTTTCGCCCTTGACAACCCTAATAAAGGGGAAAAAATAAGAAAATTTAAAATTTAAAAAAATTGTCGACATCAATGCCTACAAAGCCATGTAAGTAAGGGCCTGCATGGTTGGCGCTTTATTTCTGTTCCTGGGAACAGAAATTTCTGTTCTTTTGTTCCGGGAACAAAAAGGAACAAACGCGTTTGTGTGCGTTTCTGTTCCTTTTTATTCTTTTGTTCCCAAAAAAAAAAGAAAAACAAGAAACAAAGAAAAACTTGTTTCTTGTTTCCGGAACACAAATCGAAACACTTTTTTTTTTCTTTTTCTTTTATTTTCTTGTTATTCTTTCACGGCCGAGGCCGGCCGCCGGCCTCGGCCACGGCCGGCGACCGGCCGACGAGGGCCGGCGGGCCTCGCCCGGCCACGGCGAGGCTCGCCGGCCCCCGGCGAGGCCGACGCTCGCCGTCCCCGGCGAGGCCGAGGCTCGCCGTAGGCGGGCGAGGTCGGCCTCGCCATGGCCGGGCGAGCTCGAGCTCGCCCGGATCCGCGAGGCCGACCTCGCCCGGCGGCGGCGAGCCTCGGCCTCGCCGAGCCACCGCCAGTCGGCGTCACTGGCGGTGGCTCGGCGAGGCCGAGGCTCGCCGGCCGGCCGGGCGAGGTCGGCCTCGCCGGATCTGGGCGAGCTCGAGCTCGCCCGGCCATGGCGAGGCCGACCTCGCGCCGGCCCGGGCGAGCTCGATCTCGCCCCGGATCCGGCGAGGCCGACCTCGCCCGGCGGCCGGCGAGCCTCGGCCTCGCGGCGGTGGCCGGCGAGGCCGCGCGGCTCGCCGAGCTCGGCCTCGCCGGATCAAGCGAGCTCCTCGCGCCGGCCGGCCCAGGCGAGCTCGGCCTCGCCGGATCAAGGCGAGGCCGACCTCGCGCCGGCTGGGCGAGCTCGATCTCGCCCGGATCCGGCCTCGAGCTCGCCCGGGCCGGCGAGGCCGAGCTCGCCCGGCGGCGAGCCTCGGCCTCGCTGCGGTGGCCGGCGAGCCTCGGCCTCGCTGCGGTGGCCGGCGAGGCCGCGCCTCGCCGCCGGCCGGGCGAGCTCGGCCCTCGCCGGCCGGTCGCCGGCCAAGGCCTTGGCGGCGACCGGCCAAAAGAAGAAAAAAATGAAAAAGAAAAAAAAACAAGGAAAAATAAGAAAAAAATAGAAAAAATAAAAGAAATAAAAAAATTATCCAAATTTACCAAACATGTTTTTGTTTATTTTTTGTTCCCTTAACAAGTTTACCAAACACGCTTTTTTGTTCGGAAATTGTTCCCGGGAACGAAACACTTTTTTCTATTTCTCGCATTCCCTGAACAATTTTTAAACGTTAAACGTTACCAAACGCACCCAAGATGACCGGAGTCTAAATCGGATTTTCGACAAGGTAAATTATCGATGGTACCCAAGTGGTCAATTTTTTAAATTTGCGGTACTAGCGAGCGAAAAAAAAAAATTGTGATATTCTAGTGAGTATCATCTCTCTCAGACTATGATGCAATCGATATGCCGCTCTCTACAAAAGCCTGATCCAATAAAGGCATAAGTTTAATAGAGGCCTGCAAAAGGCATAAATAATCCCGACGCGTGGTCCCATTTACGAGCGGGATGACCCCAGCTCTAGAAGAATTTTTCAAGATCGTTAGTTCACTAGCGAAACTGACGGAGGACTTAAACAAATCGCTTCTTCATTTTGAATCGTTCAAGAAACAGGAAGGCGTGAGAGGGTCGAGAATGCTTCTCGTCCTATAAAATACGAATATAAAAACGCAACTTTCCGTACCTAACACTTGCTATTTTATGCAGCCAACGTCACATTTCTGCCCCGATACACCATACTACCGTTCCATATTCACATCTGTCGTTTGACCTTTCGCTACTCGTCTTTATATAATTAGCAGCCCTGTGTCTGAATCAAATCAATCCGGAGCACTGGAGCAAAACCAGGAACCGAGTCGAGCCATGTTCAGAGCTTTCAGCACCAGAAGAGGCCACGGCAGATACGAGAAGTTAGGCAGTGAGTCTGCCGCGCCTCCTGTGGAAGCCGCGGAACTGAGAAGGACTACGAGCTTGCCCGCCGGAAGGTTCGGTTCGTCTTCGGGCCCGACGCCGGCGGTGGCCTTTCCGGCCGATCCCCAGGGGAAGCCTCCCAAGAAGGTCAACAAGAGTCACCCCCTGTTCGGTCTCTTCGACGCTCGCCGCAAGAAGAAGACCACGGCGAGGCCCGAACTAGCCAGGTATCTTGAATATGTGAAGGAGGGCGGGTCGTGGGATGCGAACTCGGATAAGCCCGTGATACATTTTAGCTGAAAGGGGTCGTGTTAATAAAAGTTTGGTAGATTTGAGAATATAGGAGAGCTTCAATGAGAAGCGAGCTCCTTTTCTATCTTCTCTGAAGGGCAATTCAATGTGAATAGTCTAGTTGATTACCATGGCCGAGTAGGCTTACGAAGTCATCAGAAACATCAGAAACATCAGAAACACGATATTGCACATGTACTTTTTCGGTTTTCTGGGATGTAATAGGCAGGATCGATTCTTGTCCTGCTAAACCCTGCCGAATATTTCCGATCTGTAGTGATTTGAGGGGCTTCATACCCCACCTGTCTTGATACTTCAGATCTTAGGAATGGGGAAGTTATCTGTGCGGTGGATTCAAGATCTCTTTCGAGAATCACGAGCTCTGGAAATGCAGGTCCTTCGATCTGGCAAACCAAAAGGAGAGTAATTTGTCTCTTGGGATCACGGACGTTGTCCAAAAGAGATTCACAGGCATGAAACTCCCTGCAGTGACTTCACATCTCAATCATATACCGTTTTCTTTCGGGGATCCGTTCATGGTCTTTCGTATGTATTGTCATTCTTCTGTTATTTTTTCGTTCTTTGGTCATGTATGCTGAGCCCCATGGTCTCGGGCTCGGCTACAAGCGCTGGGGTCCTGGCTCCGGGAGACGAGGCCTCGACCGGGGCACCTAGGGCCGGAGCTTGGTCTTCCGGGTCAGGAACCTAGCCCTCGAGGTCCCAACCTCTGCCCTAGGGTCTCGAACCCCACTCTCGCCCGGGCCCGACCCCCCGGGTTCATATGTTGGCGCCCGAGCGTCTCGGCTTCGGGTGGCCGGAAGTGATGGAACGAAGTAATATAAATTGGGTTTTTCATGTCTTGAATGATCCAATTCCACATCCGACCAAACAACGACTTGAGGCAATGGCCAGTAGCTTAAGTTAAAAAGAGAGAAGATAAAATAAATGACCTCTAAACATTGATTCAATATGCAATGTGATATTTAAAGTTTTAATTTGTTCAATGCGATATCATTGTCATCTCCGAAACTTTTAAATTGTTCAATATAGCTCATGAACGTTTGATACATATTCAATGTAGTCCATAAATTATGTGAAATTGTTCAATGCAGTCATTCCACTAATTCAAGCTCGAGGAGAATACTTAATATATACTAAAGGTTCAAGGAATAAATTAAATACATTTAAAAATTCAAGGACGGCATTATATACTAAGTTAAAGTTCATAAATCAGGTTAAAGAGCAACCATGTTGTTCATGAAAATTTTCTGTTATTATCTCTAGAAAAGAAGGCCAAAGTCCAGCGTGGGAAGGAACCGCTCAGGACAGGCAGAGGTCCATTCTTTATTTTGAAAACGTTTTCTGTTTTGTCGTTTTTACGAAAGTGTCAAAGAAAGAAAAAATTATAGGAGATGATTACAAATGGACGGTGAGGTGATACTCCCAGATCTGAATAAGCTTTTTCCAGCTTAAGTGGACAAAGTCAACAATAGCAACCTGGGCATTGACCTTTTTTTCTTTTTATGCAATGATACCTGCCCCAAATAAAAAAATGCGAAGTAAATAATTAGATAATTTCTGTATATTTCGCAATCACGCATATGTCATGTGTTGGTCGATTACGATCGATCAAAACACTGTGCGGCCTTAGGATTATCGATCCCAAGTCAACTTTACGTACACATGTTCGAATACAAGAGTTGAATGGGCAAAAAGAGTGTATATTCACTTGTGAATGAACTAGTTACAATGAGGGAGAGAGATCTCTATTTATACAAATGCGGGTCGCATCTTAGCCGTCGATCATCCTTCCGATCCAACGATCCATTTTGAATCTGTATCATTATTACAATGCTACACAACAAGCTACTTGATGGCTGCACATGATAGACCCTTGGGAAGATCGTGGGCGTGTGTCAGAAGTAAGATCCGGGTCTGTAGGGCTGTCTGACACGAGAGCAACCGAACGGTCATGGGCTGCACATGAGCTAGTCAAACATTGCTCATGGGCCGTCCATGGGTCGCGCCTGGGCCTTTGCTCGTACCGCTCATGGATTGATCGTGGGTCGATCATGGGTTGATTTTGGGCAGCCCTTTGTGCGTGACACGGCCGATCATGGACGGTCTTGGATCATGCTCCGTCCAATTAATGATATGTAACACAATGATCAATTTGATATATATGGAGATATAAGAAAAATAAGAAAAATCTCCTATAGATCTTTTAATTTTATCTAATAATACCCATCGTTTTGTTCTTTTTCCTACATCATGGTTAGTAAAGGTAAATAAATTAACTTCAGAAATTGTTCAAAATACTGGCCATGTTGGAAAGAGGAACCGTATACGTTCAATGTAGTGCAGCGCTGTGCTCAACCATCTTGGTTTCTTCTCGTCGGTTTCTTTGATTGATAAAAAAATTTGATTGGGCTAAGCGGGCGTGGGAGAACTCCAAAAAGAAAATTGTTTGCATAGACCACACATTTTGTCCTTTAGGTCGCTCGCCACCTTGTCAGGTCTAATCTAATATTAGTAAAATAATAAGAAATTTGTGTGGAATGATAGTTTGTGATTCAGCTCCATCATTACAAAGCTTCAATCTGTCCATTTTCCCTTCACATAAGTTGAAAGTACAAACTAATTGGAAACAGTAATAGAATTTAAAATTTTTAAAAAATAATATTTACTAAAATAGACTCTTGAACATTTAATGTATTTCTTTCACAGATGAAAGTCTGAAACTTTGGTAAATGAACATAATAGAGGACAGTATTCCTA
Source organism: Eucalyptus cladocalyx (assembly GCA_017140615.1). Taxonomy (NCBI): domain Eukaryota; kingdom Viridiplantae; phylum Streptophyta; class Magnoliopsida; order Myrtales; family Myrtaceae; genus Eucalyptus; species Eucalyptus cladocalyx. The sequence goes on along the minus strand of CM029524.1, from coordinate 38,270,021 downwards.
AATATGTAAATATCTTTCATAATTCATGATTTAAAGTAGCGGTGAACATGATTCTAGAGTAGAACCAAATTGGTAACTAGTGGGAACGGTTTGGTTCTAGGTTCCATTGTACCCTAATCCAATAATTCCAATTTATGGTTTCAATTTTTTTGGAATTGCCGGTCGCTGGTTTGGCCCTTAGTTCCCGGGGAACTGGACCAAGAATGAGAAACCAAACCGAGGAAATCAAGAAAACCCTAAAAGAAAGTGTTTTGCTTTTTCCTACAATATGTTATGGTGAAAATACGCAATGACAAGTATCATACTATCACAAAATTTCACATCACATTCAATATATTTAAGGTAGATTTGTTGTGCTCATTTAGATAGATTGGAATCCATGGACCTTATGCTCCGTAGGACGGTAAATATGGTGATTAATATGGTCATGATCTTCACTGAAGATTGGTGATCACATGTTAATCCGTATGGCAATAATTTAGATTTTAATCTCTCACTTGCTTTAATAATATGAAAGCCTTCCATTTATATTTTGTTATCATTGTGTACGTATGAAGTTAATGTATCAAGATAACATGTCAATGAAGGTGGAGGGACATGAAGACATGACTCCGATTTCATGAGAGGGATGTAGATGATTGAGGACTAAAATTCTATAATTTAGGTTTCATGTTATGTGTTTTTAAATTTTTATCGTTTATTTTATTTTGTGTGTTCATTTTTTATGGATTTTTTTTCTATTAACAAATGGGAAACGTTCATTTTTGTTATTGTATTTATTTTCATTTTGCTTAACTAAAAATGAAAAAAAAAAAAAAAGAAAAAGAAAAAAAACCCATGTTAAACCTCGAAACCGATCTTGAAACTTATGACATAATAGGTTTGAGATTTCAAGGTATGCGGAGCTCATAAAAAAAATGAGAAACCTATTTTACCAGGTAAGTTCCATGTGGTACTTGGTATTTCTAAAGGACCTGAAATTGTTCACCCCTAATTTAAAGGAGTATATAACGTGATATTGATATATAAGCAACGTAAAATGATAAATTAATGAGACTTAACTTTGGGGAAGTCTCTTGAGGAATTAGGTGCAAAGCTCGCTGGAGGATTTTTTTCTAGATTATTAACAAGAATTAAACCTTATTGCGTGGATTGTATTTACACGCACACCTTATTTAAATCCTTGTCCCATTTTTTTTTATAGGAATATCCATATATTATCCTGTCTAAATATATTCAATCAAGAGACATGCTGACTCTGACTTTTAATACCATCAACGAAAACAACACTAATTAATGACGATTACAATAGTGATCATAGTATAAAAAATTGCTGAACGAACTTTCAAAAAAGTATGATGAAAATAATATGATAAGCAAAAATTCTTTGACAAAATGGGATGTCTGCACTGAATATGTGCAAAGTAAGTTTCGTTACGCTATATACACAATGGCACTGGAAAATTGCATGATTGGTCTCAACCCTATTTCGCCACATTCGATCGAGTTGCAAATTCTTTAAATTGAACCAATTTAATTTTAAACCTTTAAAGAAAAGTGCAATCGAAGTCCTCTCGGTCTAGTCTCAACTAATTATTTGATGTGGGAGTCCAGTTAATTGCCAACTACCCTACATGCATCAACAAGAGTATGACGTGGACTGATATTTAACGAAATGAGATGTTTTTACTTAGCTGAATGGTGTTATTTCTCGCTCTTGGTCGAGCAACTAGAGCCCAAAATCAGCCCCAATACCCAAATCAATCTATTTATGCTAAAAATCAATAGTTTTTTCTAAAAATCAATTTTTTGCCAGAAATAAGATTTTTATTTCTATTTTCCAGATAAGTTTATGAGAAAAAAAAATCTTATTTGATAACAATACAACAATATAAATTCATTTGATAACGATACAAAACAAACGCTTGGCGCTAGTAATGAGGATTAACAATGAAAAGAGTTTTTATTTTTTTGTTTATTCAAGAAATAGAAAAATAGAAAATTTTTACTTTTCATATTCGTTCTAAATTTATTTATAAACAAAAAATTTATTCTATAATTAAAAAAAATGAAATTAATTACGTTTCAAACGGATTTCTCGGTTTCTGTATTCTTGTGAGTAACAAAATAAAAAATAAAATAGTAAAATAGAATTGTTATTATGTGATTCCTAATTTGTTGAGAAACCAAATTTCGATAATGGGGAGAAATTAGCAAAGTGGTCGTAATCGATGACGGTGATTCCTCTAGTTGACGCCAATAATTTATGCTTTAACCACTTTGTGCGGCCTGAAATTTCCTCTTGGAAACAGTAAGTACGAAAGAGAATCGGTAAAGAAATCTCAACTGCCGAGATACAACCTTAAACTGTCCAAAAGTCAACCTTCGATCATGCGTCATAGAGGTTGATCCCATTTTTCTAGAATTCTCTTGCCTCTTTGTCAACATTGGCAGGTACATCATTAAATATAAATGTGTTTAAGGATCTTTTCCTCGACTATAATCCAATTAAAAAAAAAAAAAAAAAAAGACTAAAAATCTCGCCCATCAATCGAAAAAATCTTTAATTTTTATGCGTCACGATATTCGCCATAAAAAATTATGAGAAACGTACAAAAAGTTTCGGCCTGTTACCATCCAAAAGTCCGTCCCTAAAAAATTCCTAAAATTGTCCAAGCACAAGTTGCCCGCGACATTAGAAATGGCCTTTTTCACCTTTTCTTCCCACCCAAAAAGTCATACCTTCATCCCCCTTTTTTTTCTCTCTAAAATTATTATGTGACCGGAATTAAGTACTCGTTAATTTCAATTTCCGCCACAAACTTTTGATTAGCGTGTGAACTGTGTACGTCCACTTTAATCACGTGTTGGTTAATTTAATTGAATTTGGGCAGATGAGTTGGGCGATTGGACCTCAACATTGAAAATTAAAAAGGTTTAGTTGAAGGGTCAAAGGCACGTGGGTGTTAGACAAAGCTTTTTCTTCTTTTTGTTCTTTAGACAAAGCGTTGAATTTGCAAGAAATCTCCGCATGCGTCTAAGTTCTCCATTGTTCATGATTGGGAGCTGAAATGGGTACGAAATAACGACACCAATGATCCCCGATTCACAAACCTCGTGTGAGACTAATAGTTTGCATTTCACATCTCATGGAAAACCCTTTTCGCTCCGCTTAGCCCTATCCCCTTCTAGGGGTATTTTAGTGATAACAAGTTCTCCTACTAAATTATTAGCATCAATAAAAAATATTTGGCAGAAATGAAAAAGAAGAAATGTTCAATTATTATATTCTTTTTCCAAATTTTGAAGACAAAAGATTTTCTTTCTAAAGAGATTCGATTCGAAACTATTATATGTCCAAAGTCCAATATTGAAAATTTTGGTATGATGTTTGAAGAATTTGGAGAAATGCTTGATTGTCCAAATTAAGGTTTATATTTGGGGCAAAGCATGTAGGCTACGTCATATAGACTATTCATACTAACTAAGCATGCCAGTGAGTCTCATTGATTGAAGATATTGATAAAAATATGGCCACATTGAGTTCTGGCTATCCAAATATAAGTTTGCACTTAAGTGAGAAAAAAAAAAGACTTTCGACTTTTAAAGTGAGTATTGTACGGAATTTTTTGCACTTATAATATCCTTATACTTGGCTATATGTATTCAATCAAGAAACATGCGAACTCAGACTTTTAACACCGTTGATGATAACAACACCGGTAGTGATGATGACAACAATAATCATAGTATAAAAAAAAATGCGGAACGAACTTTCGAAAAATAATGATGACAATAATATCATAAGCAAAAATTCTACTTATATCATTAAATTCATCGGACAAAATGGGATGTCTACACCGAATATGTGCAAAACCAAGTTTCATTATGACACCGAAAAATGACACCATCAATTGTAAACCTATTGTGCCGAATTTGATCGAGTTGCAAACCTCTAAATCGGATCAATTTATTCCTAAATCTTTGAGGAGAAGTGTAATGAAATCATCTTAGTCTAGTCTCACCTGATTATCTGATGTGGGAGTCTAATTATCGCTAACTATCCTCAAATGCCCAAATCCGCAAATCAATCCTTCTTGGCACCCTATTTTTCAGAGAAACCTATTTCTGATAACCGTGACATCAAAATCCATGAATACATTAGCAAGCAATCGATGACAATGATTCGTCCAAGACAAGCTAAAACGGGGAAGAAGACATCATAACTGCCGAGGCATCGCCTCTAACCGTTCGAAAGTCAACTTAGGATCATGCATCATAGATGTCGATCCCATATTCTAGGATTCTCTAGCCTCTTTGTTAACATTGGCAGGTACATCATTAAATATGGATGTGTTTAAGGAGCTTTGGAGAACGATTCCTCACTCCCTTGACAATCATCTAATAAAAAAGAGACTAAAAATCTCGCCCATCAATAGTAATTTTTTTTTAATTTATGTGTTATGATGTTCAACATAAAAATTATGAGAAACATATAAACATTATGACCCGTTACGATCCAAAGGTCCGCTCTTAAAAAAAATTCCTAAAATTATCTTATTGAATGTATGGCAACACTAAGCACACGTTACCACCGGCCGTGGTGGCTCTGCTGATAGGCTCCTGCCTTTGAAGGGAAAGGTCGGGTGTTCGAAGTTCTTGCAACGCAATTTGCAGGGAGGCTGGCAAACCATTAGGTGTATTACGCGTGGCGCTCTAGTGGTGGGTCCTGGGCTAGCGTCGCCTGGGGATTTACGTGGCGGCTGTTGGCCAAAGCGGTTCCTCCGGCAAAAAAAAAAAAAACTAAGCACGCGCTGCTTATGACGTTAGACATTTGCCTTTTTGACATTTTATTCCCACCCAAAAAGTCGTACCTTCATCCCTTTTTTTTTCCTATCGAAAATTATTGTGTGAAAGGAATTATGCACTCGTTAAATTCCATTTCCACCACATGCTTTTGATCCGTACGCTAATTGTGTATGTCTTTAATGGCGTGTTGCTTAATTTAATTGAATTTGGGCAGATGAGTTGGGCAATTGGACCTTGACGTTCACATTGAAAATTCAAAAAGGTTTGGTTGAAGGGTCAAAGGCACGTGGTTGTTGGACAAAGCTTTTTTTTTTTTTGTTCTTTAGAGGAAGCGTTGAATTTGCAAGAAATGTGCGCGTGCGTCTAAGTTCTCCATCATTCACGATCGGGAGCTGAAATGGGTAGGGAAAAAGGACATAAGTAGTCCCTTAATTTTGACTCAACGGGCATTATCGTCCATGAATTTTTAATTTATTCAATATAATTTATGAATGTCGTCCACAAACTTTTCTTTTGTTAAATACGATTCCTTAACTTTTAGTACATGGTCAAGTTAGTTCCTAGACTACATAAAAATGTTCGATGTTATAATTTATGAGATTAAATTGAATATGTATCAAAAACTCAAACATTGCACATTAAATTAAAATTTTAAAATTTTTTAGGGATAACATTGTAGATTAAATTAAAGCTCAGGTATTATTTGCCTCATTATCCTCAATGGGAAGTCGTGAACATTGTGCAAATCAAGGAAATTAAGTTTGAAAGGAAAATGGGGACTGGAATATAAGGGCATTTCGTGAAGAGAGGGACGTGCACAACTCCAAAAGACTATTATCTTTCGATTTAATTTCAATTTCTGTCTATGTATTTCGTGTCAATGTAATCTCAATTCAATCCACTTGATTTTCCATAGCACTTAGATTCACGTAGTTGTCACCTCTTTCAAGCTCTATTCGAGCACTTTCTACTCTAGTGTAGAGGTCGCGGAGCAATCTCAATCGCTCTCCAATCATCTAAGGGTCGGGTCGTCTCGATCCTCGAGATGTTTCATCAACATCTCTTCTAGCATGCTTGTGGAGGTTGGTGTTTCTTAGTAGTACAATGGCAAAAAGACAATAAAATTTGTACTAGATTAAATTTGGATCAACGAAAACGAGGACCCTATAATAGGTCCCACATGAATTTCATTAAATTTAATGATCTAATTTCTAAAAAAAAATTCCATGAGAAAAAAAAAAAATTATTCATAGAGGGAACCATATCGTCAACCTTAAATTCCCTCATCAATAGATAGAAATTCAAAAATACAGTAATAAAAAATTCAAACGATTCTCACTTTAATTAGACATGAGAGACAATCATCTAGGATTGAAGTTTCTTAATCAACAATTGGCGAAACTATAAAGAAAATGAGAGCAATTACTTAAAGGGAAAGGACGCGATAGCAATTACTATTCTAGTATCAAATTAAGAAACTGAATATTCAGTTAGACTAAATTGAATTAGTATTGGAAACTTAAAGAAAAGTCAAGTCTAAATTATATTTGGTCGAACTAAAAATATATCGGATGGGCAAAACTTGAGTTGCTAAGCTGAACTGAAAACTAAAAGAAATATTCAGTCCTGAGCACAAATTGATATATAGCCTCACAAAGAATTTAAATTGAAATTAAATCAACTACTAATTCCAAAATAGATATCAAGAAAGTAACCGAATTCCAGACCGAGTTAAATTTGGAATGAGGAATCCAATGCATACGATGTTTGTATTAAATGCAAGTAAAATCGAGCTAAACACCACAATTGCAAAATGAAAAAAAAAGAAAAGAAAAGCGAATCTTATAACAGGAATTGAACTAAACTTCTAAAATGATAAAGTTCTATTGTTTTCCAAGCCGATAATAATCAAAGAAATTCCCAATTTAAACAGTTTACCATAGGTTTGACATATCATGATTGTCCATTATATAGTATATACCATAAAAAAATAGGACTCAAGTCCATTTGGTCAAAATTGCAAAGCATTATAATAATTCATTATAATTTATTTTTTTATCAATCTAATTCTTTTAAGTTACTCTGAAAATGAGCATTTTCTTACAAGATTCCCTCCCCCGGGGCACAACATGCCAAGGACATTTAGTTGCGACCATACCAAGTCAACTTTGATCGAGCGATCACCATTAAGAAACTTGAAATCGAGCTCGCCAATCTAGCTGACTAGCCATAACATGTCATCAATGGGAGACATATGACTAAATAACACCACATGCCCTTTTGGAAGGGAGATTGGCACGTCGTATTCTCCTTACAAATGACAATACATGCGCGTAAAGACATTAATGAGTGTTTAGAAATCTAGATTTATAAGTTTTTTTTTTTGTCGATCTTTACTTATTCTACTCTATACTCACTCTTTTTTGCCTTACATTTTACCTACTTCTAAAACTTACACGTCCCCACCCCATCCCTCTGAGAAGATGGGGATTTAAACTCCTCACTTTCCCCTTCCATATTGGAAAGGTGGCCACCGGGGCGAATCTCAGTGGTTATCTAGATTTATAAGTTAATCGGGAAGAAAAGTGAATATTTTTTTTAATAATTCTTATTTCATTTTCCCTAACGTCAGCATTACGCCGGAATTAGCAATTTTCAAAGCCTATATAGCCGAAGCTACCCCCGTGACGACACGTGGCGCGACATGCATCAAAAAGGCCCCGTCACGTTTTGCGCTCGCCTGGTGCGAAACCCTAGCTGCCGCCGCTGCGCTGCTGCTGGCCATTCATTGTTGCCTGTCTGTCTGCCTGCCCTGCCGTCATCGATGATTCTGGAAAGAAAATTAAAAATAAAAAAATAAAAAAAGAGGGGGAAAATCGGGAGGACCGTGGAGAGGGCGCCAAGGAAGCATCCCGGGTGGGGCCCGGCCAGGGTCCGGTCACATCGAAACTTTTGGGAGGGAGGGAGGGAGGTGGGGGAAGGCGAAGGAGGGGAAAAGATTCTCCTCCCCACCTCGTTTTGACGAGGCAAAAAGCGTATCAAGACCGCCGCTTTGGAATCACCGAAGCGGCGTCGTAGGGAGGAGGCTAAGGAGAGGAGCCCCTCTCCATCTTCGTTTCCTCCTTTTGCTACTTCCACGCGCGCCTCTCGTCGAGCGGTTTCCCCATATTGCCCCCCCCCCCCGCCCCCAACTAACCGCGCGCTCCCGCGTGAAAAGTCCATATAGTCCCCCCCGGGGGGGGGGGATATGCGGAAGTACTCGGCTCGTACTTATCGGATATGAATGCAAAGTATACGTGTTCCTGAGAAGCTCGTAATTTAAATGATCCTATTTCGAAGATATTTTCTTATTTGCAATATCAATGATGATGTAAGCTCGTAATGACATTATTTTAGGTTCTAATACAATAACGCGGAACCTCTTTATACTAACTTAAGAAGAATGGCGGCGTACGTAGGTTTCGTATCTCGTACCTTAATACTTCCTATCTCATACATTAACTATGGAGGGCGACATGCAACTCTGATTAGGCAAATTGGAGCGACTTGAGATTAGTAAACTTGGATGGAGATAATTACAAATTGACACCTAACAAGAAACACGAAAGTCACTGGAGGTGATGACTGAAGTGGCATGAGCCCTATATATCATTTGCATGGTCATTGGTGAATGGCTTGTCATGCTTGAGAATCGAAATGATGAAAATGCATTTCACACGATGATGAAATGGGTACGTTTATAATTTTGACGAATAAAACTTATCAAATGATATGCCTTTCGCAAAACAGCATTTTAGAAAACATCTCCATTAATATTTGGGAATATGCCCATGTCGGTTCAAAAGCACGAAGGCATTACTATCGTTATCATCTCTTTCAGCGTTCCAAACTCGAGTCTATCCCCTCCCCCAAAAAAAGAAAAAAAGTAAAAGATAAAGGGGGCATTTTCGACTTTTCCTAGGTCCGAGCGGAGAGGATAAATAGGAGGAAAGAGTGGGTGGGCCAGGTGGCGAGGAGGTCGAGGAGCAGCAAAATGCAGCTGGTGAAATTAAAAAAAAAAAAAAAATAAAAAGGAGGGGAAAAATACGGAAATATTAAATAAGAAAGGAAAGGAAAATGATCGGGTGGCGTTTGAATCGCTTTGCGTGGGGGAAGAGGCAGACAGGAGGTAGAGATAGAGAGAGAGAAAGGCTCGACGAATTTATATTTCGCCTGCTGGGAATCCCCCCGAAGGTGGACATGGATTCTTCGTCCCTTCCCCTCCCTCCCTCCCCCTCCTCCCCCTCCGCCTCTGAAACGCCACACCGGCCCCCCCTTTCCCCTTCTCTCTCTCTCTCTCTCCGTCCGCCTCCTTCCCTTTCCGCCGCCGTCCGTCGCTCGCCGGCTAGGGTTTCTCCGGGATCGCCGCCTCGAGGTTAGGACCCGCCGCGGTTTCCGCGCATCTGGGGGTTTGGTGTTTTTGTGCGTCGTCGTTGTTGCTGGGATTCGGGATGTCGCGTGTCGATGCAGCTCGCGTCGTTGGATAGGTGTGGCCCGGTCCCGCGCGTGTTTCGGCCGAGTAGTTTGGAGGCCCCCCCCGGAAATGCTCCGGCGGCGGCTCTCCGGATCGAGACCTGGATGTCTTTCTCTCCCGTCTCCTCCTCCTCCCTCGGCCGAATTGACGAGCGTCGCCGTCGTGCTTCGTGCTTCTGGTCGTTGCTAGCTTCTAGTTCGCTTATTAAAAGGGAGAAAAAAAAAAGTATTCTGAAGGGTTGATTTGGTCCTGTGTTCGTTGGTCTGGCGAGTCGGATTTATTGGATTTTTTTTTTTTTTGGGTGTTTGCAGCGAGATTGAATTTTTGAATTGTGTTCGTTTGTGTTCGTTAACTTTTTCTTCCTTTGTTTCCGGTTGCTTGATTTGACCGGGTTTCCCATGTTTTTGGAATACCGATGTGGCCTGTCTTGTCGATCTGTTTGGGTGGATTCGTTTATTCGTTGGCCTATGTGGTTTGAAAATCTGTGATTCTTGCTTAGTTGATTGGTTTATGCAAAATTCCAAGCTCGAGTCTTTTTCTGGAGGGTAATCGGCGAATCTCTTAGAACGTTTTCCCCTTGGAAATAAGATGGGATGGGAGATTAGGGAATGCTAAGAAGAGGGTTTATTTGCTTTTCTATTTAATGTTTTGTACGCATGGCGTTTTTAGTCGTTTTGGTATGTTTTTACGCTGTCTAAAAGGTCTAATTTTGTGCTTTGTTTCCCAGAGCCATGCCAACTTTTACTGCAATAGCTTTGGATAGGCTATTGGAACCCAGAACATCCAGAACGGCCGATAAATCTGTTAATAGCCCCATGCCTGTTCCTAAGTCGAAGCCTCCTAGGCCTGAGCCGGTGCCTAATGCGAAGCTGGAGAGGAGGAGAAGTACCTCGGTCATGGAGAGGAAAGTTCAGCGGCCTCAAATGACTCCGGCGCTCTATGCGACTCCAGAGAGTACCCCAGTTCCGGATTCACCATCCTCGTTCCCTCCGTCCCCCTACATCATCAATCACAAGAGACGCGGCCCACGTCTTGTGAAAAGCCTATCCGAGGATGACGTTTCTGCTAGGAAGAAGAGCATGGACGAAGCAAACACCAATTCAACCCTAACTGAAGTGAAAAGTGAGGAGATAGCTTCTGTGGGGGATGTCCCTGTAACGTTTACACTATCTAATACGGTGGAAGACGAACATGTGAATGGTATTGATGATGTGCGTGAGGTTGGAAGCAGTGACAGGTCTGCGAGTAGTGCTCTGGAAGTTGGGACTAGCAATTTGAATAATGGCTTTGTGGGGGAAACTGATACGCTTGTTCCTGTTCCAATGACTCCCGAAAGAGAGGTTGATAGTGAAGATTTTTATGATCCTCAGGAAGCAATGAGTTGTACTAGTAACACTGAGGGAGAGGACAATGGCACCGCGGAACGGTCTGTGAAGTTCACGCCAATGGGAGAGTTCTTTGATGCATGGGAAGGTATTTAAGATCTTTTGTTTTCCTATAGCATGTTCCATTTAATTTCTGGAATCTTGCTCTTGTTGTCTGGGTGTTTTATACTAGGTTTTTGTTTTTACTACAGCAAGCATTACTAAGAAACAGATGGTTAAGAAACAGATCTGTAACCATAGCATTACTAAGTTGTGGGTCTCTATAATTATAATTTTCGCACTTATCATATATGAGAATCCCCTTTCCTGAAACTTACGTTGGTTAAGAAAGGCTTATGTGCATCCAACAGAACTATCCTCTGATGGTGGGGCACAATCTTCTCTGCGTGATCTTGAAGAGGAATTGCGAGGGATCAGATTAAGTTTATTAATGGAGATTGAGAAGCGGAAGCAAGCAGAAGAAACCCTGAGCAATATGCAAAGCAATTGGCAGAAAATTCGACAACAGCTATCACTGGCTGGTCTTACCCTTCCTGCAGATCTAACTTTGGAGTCTGACCAACTGAGTGTGGAGGCTGCAGAACAGCTGAATCAGCAAGTTCAACTTGCTCGTTTTGTTGCTGAAGCCATTGGAAGGGGCATGGCCAAGGCTGAAGCAGAGACAGAAATGGAAGCTCAGCTTGAGGTTAAGAACTTTGAGATTGCACGATTGTGGGATCGACTGCATTATTATGAGGCTGTGAATCATGAGATGTCTCAGAGGAACCAAGAAGCTGTTGGTGAGTTTCTGAACCTAGCCCTTCTGGTCTTCTGGTCTTTGGTCTTCTGGTCTTTGCTATTTGGCCCATTCTGTATCCTGCAGAGCTCATTTCACTCTTTGTTCTCATTTGCTGTAGCATCCGTCATTATCAGTATATTTGCTTATCATTTCTCTTTAGACAATTTAATATCCTTCTCCTGCTCATTGTGGTAGAATACTGGATTGCTTTGTTTGCCTTCTTGTAGATGTTAGATGTCGGATTAGGCTTGAACTAGGCACCCCTATACATTTTCTTGGGAGAGCAAGAAATGGTTTGATTGAGTAATCCACTGCTGGGCTTCGGAGTGTTATGTATTTGAGTGAATCCACTGTTGAACTGCCCGATCCTATTTTGAAATTATTGGTTAATTCCTGCTATCTACCCTGATTGCAGCAGTCGGATCTATTTGTGAGGATTGTCATTTCTCTCAGGAAAATAATCTCCATATTTTCTTCCCCCAATAAGTTAACTTTACCTTGATCGGTGGCTGTATTTGGTTGCATGATGTTAACACTTGGTTTCCTGATTTGGGAAATGAAAACATCCCTTGTACTTGGTGACATAGTTTTTATCCATTATCCGTCCACTCACTTAGAAGAAGCAATATCCATGCTTTGACAACATTCTTGTCAAGGTTCTGAGGTCTCTTGGCAACTTGTCGTCATTGTCCTTTGTATTCAGCCAATATGGGTTTGGGTTTGGGTTTTGTATGCCAATTCTTTTTTGAAGTTCTCATTCATTGGATTGTTTGTCAAGGTCATCATGGAAAAACTTTCAAGTTTAACCTCTCCTATTGTTTGTCTTTGCAGAGACTGCTAGACGACTAAGGCAACAGAGGAAGAGGAGGCAGAGATGGGTGTGGGGTTCGATAGCTGTCGCCTTATCGCTCGGTGCTTCGGCATTAGCATGGTCATACCTCCCATCGGGCAATGGATCGCGCAGCGATGATAATCAGGCGAGCGAAAGCAGCAACGACGCCGAGTGAGGCAGGTATTCTTCCTCCAGAGTCTACTAAGATGGGCTCTGTCATTAGAGGAAGAGAATAATAAGAAGGGCCAGTGCTGCCTTGTTGAAATTAAATCATCTTCTCCTAGTAAGTGCGCAAGGCATGCCGCACAATATTAGTTCTGACAAAATAATATGCCAAGCTGTGATGTTGCAGCTAATCCAGAGGTTGATATACCGAGTCTGTATATTTGTTGGAAATGCATGATTGTTTTGCTTTAGCTCTTCCTGGCCTCTGGTGCCCGATTTGCGAGTTCCCGTGGACTTTGGAGGAGCTGAAGACAAGCTTTTTTCTTGAGCCTCCATGGATGGCGATTTTGTAGCAGTAAGACATATGAGGCAAAGTTGTTTCGACAAGTTTTACGAACAGAGTTGATGTTTCATTGTGTAGAGCAAAATGAGTATATTGGAAGTGGGATGTGATGCGGCGGAACAGTAAAACTAATGTCACGATGTGTACTGAACTGACTCTCTCAATTGTTACATTCATTGCAAATTAATTTTTTTTATTACAAAAAAATTCTAAACTGATGTGCCACTGCCCGTGTCATTTAATGATTTGGAATATTTCTGTCATACGAAAATTAGTTTGGGAGAAATTAGGTATAGATGCACGTGTTTCTGATTCTTTGTGACTTAATTCTTTTGGAGGAAATGTGGTGCGAGAGAGGAGTGATCGGTTGTCGGTTCGATCCGGTTTCACTCAAGAATTAGGAATTGGACCGGGAGAATCGGTTCCCAATTTTTGGGACCGTTCTGGTCCAATATGGTCCAGTTCGATTTGGTCCTGCTTCAATGGGCGAAATCACTTTTTGTCATTACATTGATATATACACACACGCTCGTTCCCTAGTTTTTTAGATCAAGAGCTCTCTTTAATCAAAATTTACATAGAACGTGATACTCTTTGAAAGGTGTTGATGTCGAGCAAGAAGGAAAGGCGTCAATGTTGAGGCTTGAGCGACTCGATTGGAGCAAGGCGTGTGGGAGTTTAAAAACGTTGGCGTCCGATGGATGTTGAGGAAAGGAGACTAACGCGTGCAAGGGAGAGCATGCTGCTCTAGAAAGGACAAGAGAGAGAGAGAGAGAGAGAGATTCAAAGTGAGATCCTTTGTCAATTTCAGTAGGCTTGAAAATAAGATAAAAGAAGATGAGTAAAAAGAGAGGACGTGAGTAGCTTTTCGATTAGGAGACTGTGCCGTAAGGTGCACTAGGAGATTACAGTGGGCATTTCACCCATCTTTTACTCATCACAGGCATGTGTGGCTATTATACCAGCCTACTCGATAGTAGTTGAAGTATGTAAGTATGCCTCGATGTGGAATCTACTTTCTCACCGTGAGATCTCCTAATTTCCTATCAATCTTTATCTTCATGATAGAAAGAGAATACGGAGGAAAATGTGGGGTCTCTTATTCTAGGGCGAATCTCTCACCTATTTTTTCCTTGAGTTTTCTAAGGACCTGCTTAGGTCCAATCCTTTGTTGACTTGCTTAGGTCCAATTCTTTGTTAGTTTCAGTAGGCTTGAAAATAAAATAAAAGAAGAGAGTAAAAAAGAGGATGTCAGATAGGCGCCTGCATGGTTGCACCTTGTTTCTGTTCCCAGGAACAAAAATTTCGTTTTTTTGTTCCCTTTAACAAAAAAAAGAGAATGCAAACAAAAACACAAATTTCTTGTTTTTGTTTCCGAACACAACGAAACACTTTTTTTTCTTTTCTTTTTTTTCTTATTTTCTTGTTCTTCTTTCTTTTGGCCGGCCGCCGGCCTCGGCCATGGCCGGCGACCGGCCGACGAGAGCGGCGGCCTCGCCCCGGCCACGGCGAGGCCGAGGCTCGCCGTCCCCGGCGAGGCCGAGGCTCGCCGTAGCCGGGCGAGGGTCGGCCTCGCCATGGCTGGGCGAGCTCGAGCTCGCCCAGATCCGGCGAGCCTCGGCCTCGCCGAGCCACCGCCCGCGACGCGACCGGCGCGGTGGCTCGGGCGAGGCCGAGGCTCGCCGGCCCCGGGCGAGGTCGGCCTCGCCGGATCGGGCGAGCTCGAGCTCGCCCAGCCATGGCGAGGCCGACCTCGCGCCGGCCCGGGCGAGCTCGATCTCGCCCAGATCCGGCCTCGAGCTCGCCCGAGCCCGGCGAGGCCGAGCTCGCCCGGCCGGCCGGCGAGCCTCGGCCTCGCTCGGTGGCCGCGAGCCGCGCCTCGCCCGCCGGGCGGGCGAGCTCGGCCCTCGCCGGCCGGTCGCCGGCCAAGGCCTTGGCCGCGACCGGCCAAAAGAAGAAAAAAAAAAATGAAAAAGAAAAAGGAAAAAAAGGAAAAAAAGAAAAAAATATAAAAAATAAAAGAAATAAAAAAATTTATCCAAATTTTACCAAACATGTTTCGTTTATTTTTTATTCCCTAACAAGTTTACTAAATGCGTATTTTTGTTCAAAAATTGTTCCCCGGAACGTAAATACTTTTTTTTCTATTTCGTTCCCTTAACAATTTTTAAACAAACACAACCAAACGCGCCCATAGCTTCCTTTTTCCTTCTTCTTCAATTAGGGGAGTAGTTGCACGACAAGTCACGCCTTGTTTCGGGATTTCTTTCTTTCCCCATAAAAGATATTGGGTACGCAGCACTTTTGATTATCCTTTTCTCAAACTTCACTTCGCTCGACACATCATCAGTAATAGGGATGTTCGAAATTAAAAATAAAATAAAATTATAGATGGTCGATTTGGTTCCCATTCACCAGTTCCAAAAATAGGAACACGAGCTAGACTAGGACCCCTTAGAATTGCTTAGAATCGGTTGGTCCGAGCGGTTCCTGTCGACACCCTTTCGGGAGTGTCGACTTGTAAGGTTAGCTCAATTTTTCAGTAATTGAATCTCTGATTAAGGCGGTGTCCAAAAATTAGAAATCACCTATGTCTGTTACATAAATCTCTAATCAACTAATATAGCTTGCAAAAAAATTCTTATTTTCCTACGTGGAAATTAAGGGCGTTTTAGTAACGTTTGTTTAAAAATTGTTCTAGTGAACGAAAATAGAAAAAAAGTGTTTACGTTCCTGGGAACAATTTCGAACAAAAAAGCGTGTTTGGTAAACTTGTTCCAGGAACAAAAATAAACAGAAACATGTTTGGTAAATTTGGATAATTTTTTTATTTCTTTTATTTTTTCTATTTTTTTCTTATTTTTCCTTTTTTTCTTTTTTTCTTTTTCATTTTTTTTTTCTTTTTTGGCCGGTCGCCGGCCAAGTCCTTGGCCGGCGACCGGCCGGCGAGGGCCGAGCTCGCCGGCTGGGGCGAGCTCGAGGCCGGATCCGGCGAGATCGAGCTCGCCCGTGCCGGCGAGGTCGGCCTAGCCTTGATCCGGCGAGGCCGAGCTCGCCCAATGGCGGCGAGGCGCGGCCTCGCCGGGCCACCGCCCGGCGAGGCCGAGGCTCGCCGGCCGGCTAAGGGCGAGCTCGGCCTCGCCGGATCTGGGCGAGATCGAGCTCGCCCGGTGCCGGCGTGAGGTCGTCGCTCGGCGGTGGCTCGGCGAGGCCGACCCTCGCCCGGCGACGGCGAGCCTCGGCCTCGCCGGATCCGGCGAGCTCGAGCTCGCCCGGCCATGGCGAGGCCGACCCTCGCCCGGCCTACGGCGAGCCTCGGCCTCGCCGGAGGGGACGGCGAGCGTCGGCCTCGCCGGGGCCGGCGAGCCTCGCCGTGGCCGGGCGAGGCCGCCGGCCCCTCGTCGGCGGTCGCCGGCCATGGCGAGGCCGGCGACCGGCCAAAAGAAAGAAGAACAGGAAAATAAGAGAAAAAAGAAAAAGAAAAAAAAAGATTTCTCAATGTGTTCCAAAAAGAAACACAAATTTGTGTTTTCTTGTTTCGCTTTTCTTTGTTCTTAACAAAAAACAAAAGAACAGAAAAAACGCACACAAACGCGTTTTTCGTTTTTCGTTCCTCCCGAACAAAAAAATAAATTTTTGTTCTAACGAAAACAAGTGCAACCATGCAGGCTAATTAAGCACACCGTGCCGTCCGTCCCCAAAACGGTGCGTTTCAATCGAAGCGCTCCGATGGAAAAACTTAAAAACGAGCAAGCTCACTTTGCGACGCGCGTGGGCAGTGGGCACGTTATCCAGTCAGAACGGAAAAACTCCGCGGGAGAATGAAGGGTAGACCGGCGCGCGACTAGCGATGGCCGGAGCTCCGGCGATGGAGCTGTCTTCTCTGCGCCCTCTCTCCAATCTCTCTCCTCACTCCTGCTTCGCCCCCGCCGGCAGCTCCCTCTTCGCCCCCCGCGGGAGCGCCCCCGCGGTTTCCCGGACCGGGTGCCGGTTCCGGGCCCCGAGGGCCGCGGTCGCCGGCCGCCGGGGCCTCGCTCTGGAGCGGCGGCGGCGGCAGTTCTGGGTCGACGAGCGGGAGAGCGGTGCCGAGGAAGGCCGGGGAGAACCGAGCTCCTACGCTGCGGATGACGATGACGACGATGACGACGACGAGGCTCCGTTGTTGTCGTTGAGCGAGAAGCCGGACCGGAGCGTGGCGCTGCTCGATGATTACGAGATGGAGGAGCTCGATTATGCTTCTAATCCGGATCATAGAAGCGGTACGTGGCTTGTTCATCGATTCGAAGTTCCCAACGGCTAGCGCTGGGGGGTGTGTTGGATTTTAAGTTGCATCAGTTCTGTGGTTTGTGACTTGTATGCCTTTGTCTCCTGAATATAAGCATGAATGGTTGAATTTCAGCTTATTCTGTCGTCTTTTTCGTTGCGTAATTCGATTAAATTTGATCGGGTAGATTATACAATCTCGTCCTGATGGAAGTTCTCCAGGAAATGTGTCCTCTATCCTGAAAAAGTGGTCACATTTTACGAAACAGATGTGGGTTTTTGATTAATTGCTCAAATTCCTCCTAGTATCAAACTGTAGAGCATTTGACAGAGTATCATACATGCTGGAGCAAAAGCGGTCACATTTTACGAAAGCAATTGATTGACATGATTATTATTTGAAGTTGAAAATGTTATAACCTCTCATGTTTTGTTCCGCTGCCACGTGCAATTGACGTGTGCTGGACCCCCACTCCATGCTATAGTTTTTCCTTGGCCTTGGCCTGGTGTGTGTTAGTTGTTCTCATATGATGAGCTATCAAATGCAGGGTATGTGGCTGTTCTAGGAAAGCCTAATGTTGGGAAGAGTACAATTGCGAATCAAATGATAGGCCAGAAGTTGTCAATAGTTACAGATAAGCCGCAAACCACAAGGCATCGCATTCTTGGTATATGTTCAGGCCCAGAGTATCAGGTACGATGAGCATTGTGTTTTGAGTAAGATTTTTTAGTTATGATCTTCCTAGATAGGACTGAAGCAGTAAGTGGTTGTGTTAAGAGTTAACGCTATAAACAGAAGGCATAAGGGGAAAACCCTAGTATTGTCTAATGCAATAGACTATCTACAACGGGACTGGTTGAATTATAGCTTGACAATGTCTTGTGTAGATTTGCTGAGTAACCTTGGTATGCTCATTGATTTGTAATCCCTTCATTTGAGCATTCCCTTCCTTGTATTGTCTATTCTTATTGTGTATATGATGTGAGGCTTAATCTCCCGTTTATCTATCTTGAGTTATTATAATCCTTCATTCACTAGAGATGAGATTGTCAGTAATAGGTTTGAATTCCTCTATTTTTCTTTCTTTGTTTTTGACATTATATGATCACCTAAGTTCATTACTCCGGAGACTTTTAGAGTGAGCATTTTCTATTCCCTTGGTGACACTCATATGGGAATACTTTTTCATGTCCAGACAGACCATGCTTAATGAAAATGCAACCTTATATAATACTACGAATCTGGGAGATTTCATGTTGAAAGACAATTGATTTGAATATGGTAATGTGCTACCTGTTTAGTATTTCCACAACAAGCATCTCTCCTTCCCCCTAATCTTCAACTATTCTTGCAGATGATACTTTATGATACTCCTGGTGTAATTGAGAAGAAGATGCACAAATTGGACTCCATGATGATGAGTAATGTTCGAAGTGCTGCTATAAATGCGGATTGTGTATTAGTTCTCGTGGATGCATGTAAAGTACCTGAGAAAGTATGCATTTGTTCTAGAGAATGATTTGCATATCTTGGTTTCCCTCATCAGATTTATGTGAATTTTGCTTATGTAGATTGACGAAGTATTAGAAGAAGGTATCCGGGACCTGAAAAATAAGGTGCCAACTCTGCTAGTAATGAATAAGAAGGATCTGATCAAACCTGGTGAAATTGCGAAGAAGCTCCAGGTTGGAATTTCTTACAGTTACAGGCATGACTGCATAGACATTCATTAGATTGGACTCCTGCTGTCACTGTGAAAAACATCATAAGAAAGTAGATGGGGCGACTTATTTACTTTGCCAAATGTGATTTTGCTCCTTGTGCTTTCCCTTTGGTTTTAATTTCTTGGGAATTCGGATTTTGTCCTTGAGCCCTGGAAGCTCTTATACCTCACTCAGAATATCAGTTTTCAACAATCGTCTATTGTTGATTGTGATGGCATTCACGAGGTTAAATTTCTGCATGTACATGTCATTTCATACTAGCACATAGTCAGTCGCGAGGCCAATTTTTCTGTATCAATTTATTATCTCCTAGATATCGTGTGTTGTATTCTCTGATTCATCTCCTGAAGGTGTTTGACTATACTTGCAGTGGTATGAGAAATTTACAGACGTGGATGATGTTATACCTGTGAGCGCCAAATATGGTCATGGTGTGGAAGATGTCAAGGACTGGATTTTATCCAAACTTCCTCTGGGGCCAGCTTATTATCCCAAGGCATGTACCAGGCTCCTTCTTCAATATATTTTGCTGTTCCAGACTGCTACTGATAGTATATATCTATGTTAATGCTAGATGTATTGTTTGCTAAAAGCATTGTAATGCAAATAGTGAATCTCCAAATGATTTTTGGTAATCTACAAACTAAAATGAAGAGAAGAGGCTTCATTTTATAATTTCTTTTCTTATCATCTCTTATGCTATACAGAGTAAAAAAAATTTAAAATTGCTGGAGTGTTCAAACTCCACACCTGAATCAGAGTGGTTCTCATAAGATGCATCTGTTGGAGATCTGTGAGCAAGTGTCCTCAATCAATCTGAGTTTGACGGAAACTCTAGATCAAGTAGTTGAAGGATCAGCCAGGAACTGTAGCTTAGGTCCATCCAGTAGTTTCTTCATTTCTTGATGTTATGGTTGAGTCAGCAATTGTCGGCAGGAAATGACGGTGAATCTTTTCTTCTCATTCTAGTGTGACTGGCTACCTTTATGCAGTTTTGCTCTATATCGGGCCACATCCTTTGAGAGATTCTAATAGTCAAAATATGCATGACATATGTCCATTGGTTAGCAGTGGCGGAGTAGTAAGTTATGATTCAGGATAGGATGCTGAGGCCAGACGTGTTGTATATGTTTTGGCAGTTTATTTTCTTGAGGAGCATAACATTGTAAAGCTCAGAACTTTACAAGATTATCTATTACTGAAACTTCTTATTCCAGTCCTACATAATAGAATGACTCGCTTCCTTTCTAATTGCCATCTTGCAGAGGTATCGTCCTTCTAGATGAACCCATCTAGAAATAGTCACGTTGGGGCTTTAGGAAAGTCTTGCTCTTGCTGATGAGGAGTTTAACTGTGTTTTCCTTTGTTCTTTCAGGACATTGTTAGTGAGCATCCAGAAAGATTCTTTGTGGCCGAAATAGTTAGAGAGAAGATTTTCATGCAATACCGCAATGAAATTCCTTATGCTAGTCAGGTATAAATATGCAATCTTAACTATCTCCTGCTTTCTGTCTCTGTCTTCCCTCACTCTTGAGTTTTTCGTAAAAGTGTTGGGATTCGCATAATAATTAACTCTTTGGTTTTTGGCTTTTGAATACTCAAGGTTAATGTGGTGAGCTACAAAACCAGGCCAAATGCTAAAGATTTTATACAAGTGGAGATTGTTGTAGAGAAGAACTCACAGAAGATCATCATGATTGGAAAAGTAAGCTCTGGATCTTGCTTATGTAAGAGAAGAAATAAAAAAGATAGGAGAAGAGGAGAAAATGAACATTTTTTTTCCCATGTATTTATTGTTCGTTTCTGCATGATAGTTTATGGACTGCACCATGAGTGTGCTCCTGTCATCTGGAGCTACATGGGTGTGCTTTCTAGGGTGAGATAGCTCCATGCTGCATTGAGATTGGGATACTAACAGGGCATGGACAAGCATAGAAAAGAGAAGAGCAGGACGTGCCTTAGTATGAGCAATTGTGGCTTGTTTGCTAATTTTGAGTTTTAGGAGCCTCCAAAGTCCAACATAAATCATTAAGTTGAGAATACTGGGCCTTTGTGCTGCAGGAGGGCTCATGATTATAATAATTTTATTCCTGAGATTTGCATGAACAGCGTCTGCATGCATGGCTTGTAAATCTTTCACTATATCAGTACCCTTTTTAGCTTCGGTTATGGAAAGTGTGGAGGGGCTACTCAAGTTTTTGCTTCTGATGTTGTTAACAGTTGCATTTTTTTATCTGTTATTCCGGTATAAAACCCTAGACACTTATTGCATAATCTGACTGACTAAGGTTGTTCTGTCAACTATCAACTGCTATTTGGGGACATATTCCAACCTTGTTGGTCTTGTCTTCCTCCTTGAGCAGATGCTTTGAGGGATTTGAGGGAGGACCAACGTTTTCCTGTCATTTTTTCAAAGGCTACACTTTCAATTCTGTATTTTCATGCATCATGTGGCATGCTCTGCAGTTTGGCTTTATTTCTTGGTATTTCAAGAACAATTGTTATATACTTTGCTGTTAGCCCTTGCATTTTGAATAACTAGTTCTCCTTTGTTGCCCGCAACATATAAAAGAATTTCAGGGGATTGAAAACATAAGTTTGGATGATGGAGATGGAAAAGATAGATGTTCTATGTATAGTTTTGCCTGCTTTTTCTGTTGGCTCATGCATAGGTCTGTATAAACTGGTTAATGTATCTTTGCATATATTTTGCAGCAAGGGAGGGCTCTCAAGCTACTTGCTACTGCTGCTCGGCTCGATATTGAAGATTTCTTGCAGAAGAAAGTATATCTTGAGGTGCCTAATTACTCACTACTTTTTCTGTAGCCCTACATTTTCTAGTAAAAAAAATTGTTGTTTATGTAATGAACTTGTCTATCTTGTTTGTTACAATTTCTCTTTCTAATTAATAGCAGCTAAGGTAGGCTATTCCGGGTTTTATATGATGGGTAGTTACTTTCAGAACATGCATTTACTTACACAAGTATTGAAATGAGAACATGCACTGAGGCTAGCTGTGTGACAGATTGAGGTGAAGGTGAAAGAGAATTGGCGGCAAGACGAAGGACTTCTCAAGTACTATGGTTATGGGGGACAGATTCGAGCACTATGATATAAATTTCTTCAGCATTGTTCTCAGCCCAACGTGCTATTCTAGAGGCCGTGTCACTGGGAAGTCTCTCCAGCTGATGACCAAGCTAATTCTCACCTTGTCCTTTGTGGATAAACGAGCGACCACCTCCATCTTCTTGGTAGCCAATCTTTGTTGATTTTCTAAGCAAATTTTGTTTTCAAAGTCCAAGTTTGTCTAAAATAGTTGATTGTGCCCTCGATTTGCCTGCCTTCTTTAGAAAAGAATGCATTGTTTTCGATAGATTTATTTGATTTCTTTCTTAGAAAAGCTTGCAGTTGACTGACTGGTTTGCAGTTGTGTGCTACATCTCGGAAGAGCGAGGATGCAGAGAAGAAAGAAGCATTTCAGTATCGAACTTGCAGGTTTTCGCTTTGTATCAAGAATTTCGAGCTAATTATGTTCTTTTGCGAAGTAGTTTTGGCAAGATTGGGTGAGGTTAAAGAACATGGAAGGTTTGCAAATGTTGAATTCTTCATTGCAATTTGCTTGGACGAAACATCAAAGCTAAGGTCGGCAGCATCGAACAACATTGATTTCCTAGAGTTGGTTCATCACAACCAATACTTACAAATATATTGAAAACCCACTTTTTTTGGGTCAAAGTTTTGAAAACTCAATTGCCTATCGACTTTTGCTTTCTTCAAAAGAAGATAAAAGGTAAAAAAGGACCGCAATTTGATCCGCGATTTTGGGCGTGACTTCGCCATTCATGTCCACTCATATTGGAGTATTCTTTTCTTCCCATTCTTCTGGCCCTTTCCTACGGTCGTAACGAAACGCATTGCGTGATGGACATACCATGTAGAAATATGACAAGGTGGAGCCAATCGATCTTCAATATTCTTTTGCCTTCCGTTCTCACTTTCTCGATTAGCTTGTTATATCACGATTCCTGCATAAAATACATTCTCATAATTGAGGGCCTTGTACAGTATGGCTTGCGGTTCCCTAGGTTAAAACGATTATTTCAACATAAAAAAAAAAAATCACCTCACAAGCCGACAGGCAAATCGAATCAATCGTAGCAATATCTCGCGAATTGGTGCACCGACACAGTCAAAATCCATTTAAGGTCGTAACCCTAGTGAAGCAAATCCACCAAACGACGAAGGGTCGGTCCCGAACGAACCTAACGTTAGGACAGGGGGATGTGAGTTAGGGGGCAGAGACACATGCGCTCGTGGTACAAAGGATCTTCACAAAGAAAATTCGTGGGGGCATTCGCCATCATCAATTGAAAGCGGACATGGCTGCGTGTGAAGCTGTAGGGCACCTTCGCTTTTTGGATGCTTCTTTCTGCTCTCCTGCCGCGGATGGCCATCGGGAGGAGCTGCCCTAATCTTCATCCGCAGATAAAAGCGCCGCTTCGAGGGTGGGTCAGTGGACGAGTGGGGACACGAAGGAAGGAAGCGACAAAAAGGAAAAGGGTAAAAAAGCGTAAAGGGAAAAAGGGGAACGAATAGCGTGATTACGCTCCACATTTTCCCTCCTTTCTGGTTTCATCTTAGGACAGTGCCCCGACCCATGTCATGATTTCAGTTTAGTGCGAGCTATGCGTCCGTGAACCGGGTGCGCATGAGCCCGGCAGGTATCAGCCGTTGGACCAACCATCCAAGGACTTTTCAGATCGTGCTGCCCTCTTTTCCTTCGAGTGAATCACGACCTTGGCCCACCAACAAGAAGTAAAAAAGTGTGCCGGTAATGATTGAGGGAATAAGCACACTCACTTAAGTATCTTAATTTTTTTTTTTACTCCTCGAGTTTTATAATTTTTAAAAACGTTCACTTTCGGTGTCATAATTTTCAACCAATCATTTAACTCCCAGAACCTTTTTTATAAACATTTACCTAAGTACCGAAAATTTGATGTGACATAACATTTATGGTAAATATTTTTAAAAAGTTATTTGACAATTAAATAATTGAAAAAAAAACTGTACTAAAATTATGGCACCTATAGCAATTCTTTCCTATTGATTGAGTAGTCAAACATCGGGATCATTTACCTCACAAAGTGTCGATTGGAGGGAGTAGATTTCGATCTAGAGTACTTTAGTGTCGGCACGAATGCCGTCCTCCTCACAGGATTAAAGAGATGAACTGAGCCTGATAATGGATACTACTGATCCGGAACTTCCCTTAAGCTACTCCAGGGAAAAAGCACTTAAAGAGGTGGGCTTTCCACTAGCACAGTGATGATGCCTGAAGGGCATTCTTGAATTGCAAAGCTCCAGATGAAAACTACAGCTCCATTACTAGTCGGTCGGTCGGTCAGTCTAGTAGCTAGTCACTTTACTGGAGCCAGTGTCCCCATACACGCTCAACCGGACAAGAGGCGTCAGAGATCCGCACCATAGATTTGCACCCTATCTACAGCAGAAATGAAAAGACAAATCTCACTCTACCCCAGATTCAGTCCACGCAATGCAATAAAGAGACAGCTCCTTTTAGAGCCTCCCTCCTTAACCATCCTCAACTGCATCCCCTGCTTTCTCAGATAACCCTCCACCGCTCTTTCTCTCTCTCCCCTTCCTGCTTCACCACTCTCCATCACTTATAGTTGCATAAGCCTCAGGGAGGGAAAGAAGGCCAAAAAGGAAATAAAGAAAGAATGAAGCATTTTGCTCTGCCTCTGCTCATCGCCATTGTCGTCCACCAGGCTTGTTTCCATGCCCGCCAGGTGGAAGCAGGCGATGGGTTCGTGAGGGCCAGAGGGATACACTTCATGCTGAACGGGAGCCCTTACTATGCCAACGGCTTCAATGCTTACTGGCTGATGTACATGGCCTCTGACCCTTCTCAGAGGCACCAGGTCTCGGCTGCGTTCAGGGAGGCCTCGAGCCATGGCCTCACGGTGGCCAGGACCTGGGCCTTCAGCGACGGTGGCTATAGGCCTCTTCAGTACTCCCCTGGTTCCTACAATGAACAGATGTTTCAGGTGATTTAATTAGTTCTCAGAACGATTCTTCATGAAATTGGGATTGTGGGTCTTCCAAATGTCTTGGATTTTGTGAGAACAAGATACTGATCTGTCTAAAGCAAACCACTTTCTTGGTATACTGACGTCTGGGTTCTTGGTTTTTCCTCTGCCTCTCTCTCTCTCTCTCTCTCTCTCAAGGGGTTGGATTTTGTGATAGCTGAAGCCCGAAGGTATGGGATCAAGCTCATACTGAGCTTAGTGAATGACTATGAGAACTTTGGAGGGAAGAAGCAGTATGTTAATTGGGCCAGGAGTAGAGGGCAGTACTTGACGTCTGATGATGATTTCTTCAGGAACCCTGTTGTCAAAGGTTTTTACAAGAATCATGTCAAGGTAAAGCAAAGGATGCATCAATCATTATTTTTTAATTTTTTCCCTTTACTTTTTAGTTTCTTTTGTCTCATTATGTCTCAGATCTTGCCTTGCGAATCATGGCTAAGGAATTGTGAGCATGAAATGGTGCTATTCTTTCTAATTCAAGCAATCTTGCTTCTGCAGACTGTTCTTTATAGAAATAACAGGTTCACTGGAGTACGCTACAAGGATGATCCGACAATCATGGCTTGGGAGCTCATGAATGAGCCTAGATGCACATCAGATACTTCAGGAAGAACCATTCAGGTCACAAAAGAAATATGGTTTAACTAGATCCTTTATAGTCCTTGAAGCAATGTAACTGTTCTAATCATATAAATGGATTCGGATATAAATCTCCTGGAAATGCATTAAAGACTTATTTGCGGAGTTTAGGTCCTTCTTTCTCTGGTTATCATCTCTAATTAGCCTCCAATGAATTTCTCCTGGCGTGCACATATTCATTGAATTCACATGTATTTGTCCATGCTCGTTCTGCATCGACAGTGACACTTCTCTTCAAAAGCAAATACTTCATGACATTGCCAGTTCAGAAACTTAAAGCTCACATGTCAACCTGCTATTATCTACTTTTTTGCTATCACCATCACAGTCGATCCCTGCATGAATGGTATGGATGATACTTAACTAGAAAAGAAAGGGAGAGATTCTATTAAATGTAGTTACTGAGTAATGATTGCCAAACCTTCTTGGTTTCCTTTGCAAAAAATCTGAAGCTGATACCTCATCGTCGGTGCTTGGCTAACAGGCTTGGATAACGGAGATGGCTTCTTTCGTGAAATCAATAGACCGGAATCACTTGCTCGAAGTGGGTCTAGAAGGATTTTATGGACAGTCAACTCCTCAGAGGAAGAGACTTAATCCCAGCTTCGATATCGGAACCGACTTCATTGCAAACAATCGAATTCCTGGGATTGACTTTGCCACCGCCCACTCGTATCCTGACCAATGGTAACTCTTCTCTCCACTGCGAATGTATTGCTTAAATTAGCTCAGACTTGCTGTTCTTAAGCTGGGAAGATGAAGATTGTAGACTAGGAATTTCTATAAGCCCTAGGATCTTGATTTTTGTCAGTCTCCACCGGTCTGGAAGGACAATTAGTGTAGAGTATAACAGGTACTAGTGATCTTAGTTATCCGTAAGATCTTCATTATGCTACCTCTTCTGGCCTAAGAGACCTCTTTACCAATCAATGTAAGAAAGCAGTAAAGTGAGATTCAAATTATATTAAGTTCCAACATCATTTCATGAACACAAAATCATTTCACTCATAGTTTTATAACAGCTGATTTGCTCAACATTTGTTGATTAAATCCTTGTGGGATGAGCAGGGTGTCGAGTTCAAATGATCAGTACCAGCTTTCCTTCTTGAACAACTGGCTCAACACCCACATCCAAGATGCTCAGTACATCCTCAGGAAGCCGATACTCCTGACCGAGTTTGGGAAATCACAGAAGGACCACGGTTTCAGCACTTACCAGAGAGACCAGCTCTTCAACATGGTCTACTACAAGGTGTATGCGTCAGCTAAAAGAGGTGGGGCAGCCGCGGGATGCCTGTTCTGGCAGCTTCTAACCGAAGGCATGGACTCTTTCCGAGATGGTTATGAGGTTGTCCTCAACCAGAGCCCCTCGACCGCGAACATCATCGCGTATCAGTCCCACAAGTTGTATCAGATTCGAAAGATCTTTGCGAGGATGAGAAACGTCGACAGATGGAAAAGAGCACGGGCTGCACGTAACAGGGGAAGGCCGATCGGGAATTGAGAACACGCATTTTGGTAAAAACACTACGCAGGTTTCACAAAACGCAAGTTTCGCAAAAATTTAGAGAGTTACAGATAACAATGATGTTATGTTTGGGAGTGGGCAACCTCTCTTTAGTGATGAGTTGGTTCCTCGTCCAGGAGGGTAAGCTAAAATTAAGAAGCATAAATGTGTGATCTTTATAGGTTTCTGCTCATGTTAAGGGCATCATCCACGACCGTCTGAGAAGCTGCTGTATGGAAGCTTAAGCAGCGACAGTGATTTTATATGGTTTTCAACTCAGTTTATTTCCACATCATGTGTTACAATCTTCATGTTGCTACAATATCACTTACCGAAAGGTTACGAATAAACCAGCGCTTCATAATGCCGACGACATTTGGTCCGCTAAGCTGATCAAATTACTGAATCTGCCAGATCAGCTGCGAGACCTATGTAGTAATCTTAGAGATTCTTTCGAATGTTGATGCGCTTCACCTCGGAAATCATGTGGCGACCGTACGGCTAATGAAGGACACGATAAACCAGCAACCTATCATCCACGAAAGAGATGGAAGCCATGTTAGAAAAAGCACAATAAAACCGCGAGAAACGGTTATTTCCAAGAGTATTATATTGGTATTTATAATCTCTCGAGGGACTGATTTATCGTCCTAAAAATTATTATATTCCATCACATTTTGTCGTATTTCATAGACCATTTCAAAGATTTCGAAAGACCAAGATTTGTCTTTTCGTGATCCAACAACGACCAATCCCCCCAAAAACCGGATCCTCGGACTGCTATAGTTTTTTTTTTTTAAGTTTTTTCTTTTGGGTGGAGAACCTCGGACTCCTCGGACTACATAGCTTGGAGGAGAGAGAAGATTCTGTGTCTTTGTTGTTGGTTTTCATGGGCCAGATTTGCTTGGGCTGTGCTTCGGCCTCTCGGCTTTTTCTTCCTTTTTTAGCAGATGACAGGCCGCATGTGATCAAGGGGCCTCCCGCTCTCATTCATTCGTTTGTCAGCCACCTTACGAATCGTCTCTGTTTTCTGTGTTCCATACAAGATCTCTCATGGCTCGATAAACATGGAGGTAAACATGGGTCGCCACTTGCACCTTCAATCTTAGGACCCAGTAAAAAGAAGGGGAAGCAGAAACTCCGACTCAATGGAAACGCGTGGCTGTTTTGTATGTTTAAGACGATGAACTCGCTGGGCAGGCCTCGTGCTTGGAGGCTGTTTTCAAGCTCGAGCATGGCGCGCGCTGATCACGGACACCTTCCGTTTCGAGGGACGATGCCAGATTACTGTCTCGCTGAGCCCAACGTCGCAGGTCGTCCGAATATGCCCGAGGCGAACTCGCGACTGAAAGAGCTGGTGAAGCTCGGTCAGTTGAGCAATGCTCGCAGGATGTTCGACAGTATGCCTCACCGGGACGAGATCTCGTGGACCACGATGATGTCCGGGTACGTCGCTGCCAGGAACGCCGGCGAGGCTCTGGGCTTGTTCTTGAATATGTGGGTCGCGCCGGGACTCAAAATGGACCCTTTCATCCTCAGTCTCGCGCTCAAGGCCTGCGGGCTCGACGTGAATCTGAATCTTGGCGAGTCATTACATGGGTATGCTGTGAAAACGGGACTGGTGAACTCTGTTTTTGTGGGCAGTACCCTTTTGGACATGTATACTAAAACGGGCAGAACCGAGCTAGGTTGTCGGGTCTTCGATGAGATGCCACTGAGAAATGTCGTTTCTTGGACCGCCATCATCACCGGACTAGTTCGTAGTGGTAATTGTAGGGAGGGGTTGTCATACTTCTCCAAAATGTGGAGATCAAAAGTGCAATGTGATACATATACATATGCCATTGTGCTGAAGGCATGTGCTGATTTGGGTGCTTTGGACCATGGAAGGGAGATACACACTCACACTGTTAAGAAAGGATTTGATGAAACCTCATTTGTTGCCAATACCCTTGCGACAATGTATAACAAGTGTGGAAAGTTGGATTATGGATTGCGATTGTTTGAAAGGATGCCAATGCGAGATGTGGTTTCTTGGACCACAATAATTACTACCTACATTCAGATGGGTCAGGAGGAATCTGCCATCAGATCTTTTCTCAACATGCGAGAATCAGATGCTAGTCCTAATGAATACACGTTTGCTGCAGTTATATCTGGTTGTGCCAATCTTACCAGAATTGACTGGGGCAGACAATTGCATGCCCATGTTCTGTGCATAGGTCTTTTCAGTTCTCTGTCAGTGGCAAACTCCATTGTGACTATGTACTCTAAGTGTGGACAGTTGACTTTGGCTTCAATGGTTTTTAATGAAATGAAAATGAGGGATGTGGTTTCATGGAGCACATTGATTGCGGGGTATACAAATGGAGGATGTGGGGAGGAAGCTTTTGAGCTTCTATCACTAATGAGAAGAGAAGGACCAAAGCCAACTGAGTTTGCTCTTGCGAGCATCCTGAGTGTGTGTGGAAGTATGGCCATCCTTGATTCAGGAAAGCAGCTGCATGCTCATGTCCTTCTGATTGGTTTAGAACATACGCCTATGATACAAAGTGCTCTAATTAACATGTATGGCAAATGTGGGAGTGTGAAAGAAGCATCACAAATCTTTGATGTGGCAACAAACAATGATATTGTTTCTTGGACAGCAATGATAAATGGATATGCTGAACATGGATACAGCCATGAAGCAATTGATTTATTCGAAAAGCTGCCTGCAGTGGGCTTGAGACCGGACCCTATCACCTACATTGGTGTTCTTACGGCCTGCAGCCATGTCGGGCTGGTTGATCTTGCATTTCATTATTTTGATACGATGAGTGTGAAGCACCAGATCATTCCTACAAAGGAACACTATGGCTGCATGATTGATCTCCTTTGTCGTGCTGGTCGCCTAAATGAGGCAGAGAACATTATTAAAACGATGCCATTCAAACGAGATGATGTTGTTTGGTCAACTTTGTTGAGAGCGTGCAGAGTCCAGGGTGACGTCGACCGTGGAAGGCACGCTGCTGAGCAAATTCTTGAGTCAGATCCACAATGTGCTGGAACTCACATTACATTGGCTAACATATATTCTGCCCAAGGGAGATGGAGGGAAGCAGCAGATATAAGGAAGACGATGAAGTCTAAGGGAGTAATTAAGGAACCTGGATGGTCTTGGATCAAGGTGAAAGATCGTGTATCTACATTTGTAGCTGGTGACAGGACTCATCTAGAGTGTGAAGAAATATACAACACATTGGATTTCTTGGGTCTGGACGAAATTGATTTCAATGATATGGATATTTTTCTGGATGATGTTGGAGATTGAAAAAGCAATGCTTCATCTTTCATTACAGCTGAAGTCAGCTCCATTTATGTTGACTGGCTAGATCTTGTCATGACACAGATTTGTGGGGAAACCATTGCTGGTCATGAGCAACAACTCACAATAGCATGGAATATACTAGTTGTTCCTTGTGAAAGAATCATTTTGGAGACTTCTCAAAGTTCTAAGCAGTTCAAGGTCATCAAATTATCCACTACACAAAAGTCTTCAAAGCATCCCTGCGGGTCTTCTGGTTTTCAGGAGGGGATTGCTATCTTATAGGGGAGCCGCAACAGTGTGAGAAGATGACGCTTCTCCCCTTTGTTGCATACTAACTATGCTGGAGATTTGTCAAATAGTATTCTGGTATCCACATTGCTCATTAGATGGTAAGAGTTTTTGCACATTGACGACGATTCATAGGTTCCTTGATGCTGAGATTGTGATCTTTGTTCAAGGATGCCTCTCGGTAAACTAAGGTTTAGAAGTTGAAGCAGAATGATTGTCTTTCAGACTTAAGGGCTTAAAGGAAATTTTTCTCCCCTCAACTGGGTTGATTCTATTAAATGGAATTCACATAGGATCAGCTTTCCTGAAGAAGTTCATGATAATGAGTGTAGTTTCTTTTCCAATTGAGTTGAAGAATGACTTTATGAAAGCTGGCTGTAGAAGTTATAGATATCTTGTAATTTAAAGGGAGGCGCTTTTTGTTTCTTCTTGATATTCGGATGTTCTGATCATAGAAGGCTGAAGAGGCATATTTTATCTTTTTATACTTGATCGTTGTAAGAGGGTCCGTAGTGTTGATCAATTTCCAGAATGGATCTGTTTCTGCATTATTTTTCACCTTTAAACTCCATGGGTCTTTTGTTTGGTATACAACTTGTTGAAAACGAAAAGCTTACAAAAGCTGTGCTGGAACTTGATGGTTTTGGATTATGGTGAAGCACTGTGTGTCCACATTTGTAGCTGTTGACAGGTCTCAATTACGGGTTGAAAAACTTTGCAATGTTCTGAACTTTCTTTGTTTGGGAGAAACAACTCTCGAGGATGTGGTTTCCCTCATGCTTGATGTTGAGGATCGAAATGGAGCATCCTTTCACTGTTCCATTTTGTAGTTTTCTTCATCAGTCTCGTTTGTTACCGGAGTTGGCAGCAGAAAAGGCGTGACCGGAAAAAAGCTGATGTCGCTCAGTATTGGTCTCAGGCAACAGGTATGTGGAAGGTGATTTTGTATGGTTGCCTTGTTCCTGGAAGAATGGATAATTTACTGATTGATGTTGCTTAAACCACATGGATCCAATCAAAATAGATATGAGAAAAAAGAAGGTGCATTATGCATGGTCTTCTTCCAGAAAAATGCACGGTCAAGCTCAACTGCATTTGCTGATTTTGAGTACAATCATTCTTTTCTCTTCTCTGCTTTACAATTCTCCAGCATTTAGTATTGACAGGTCTTCAGAAGGAATTTAAACAGTGAAGCATTTTGCATTGCCTTTCCTCTTAGCTATATTTACATGCCAAGCTTGTTTACTTGTCCAGGAAGAAGCAGGTGATGGTTTTGTAGGGATCAGATATATTAATTTGATGCTGAATGGAACCGCTGCTTGTGCCAGCAGCTTCAATACCTATGGGTTGATGTACACAGCTTCCGACCCTTCAGGCATATAAAGATTCAGCTGCATTCGTGAAGCTTCATGCCATGGCCTCACTGTTGCTAGAACATGGGCTTTCACTGACGGTGGTTACAGACCTCTACAGCACTCTTCTGGTTCCTACTGGATAGGTGTTTTCAGGTAATTCGCCGTCAGAGTATTTTGTGAAAATTTTTTATGTCTTCAAATCACCTAAAATATTTCTAAGCACAAGATACTGATTATCTACTCCACTCCATGTTCAGAAGGATTGGGTGAAAAATGAAATAATTTTAGAAAGAGAGAAGAACTTCTGTATCTTTTGGAACTGAAAGTTCACTCCATTTCAGTTGAGTTTAGTATATGGTGAGAGTGGTAGATAAATAACTCTGCAATTTACAAGAAGTTAGGAAATCCTTCATTTTTTTTGGTGTTTCTAGTCGAGGAAGCAGCCTCTTTGAAAAATCAGGGTGCGTACGTCAACCTCTCCCCACTTCCCAAGAACCTATGCACCAGGGCGTGCTAAGCAGTCTTATGATGGCAGAGTATTGCTTTATTTCTGTTTGCTGATTATTTCACTGTTGGAACACTGGCTCGATACGCATTCAAGATGCCTGGCACATCCTCAGGAAGCCGTCTGGCCTGAGTCCTGGTCAAGTTTAGTCAATCCTGGAGGAACCTGGTTTCAGCACTCACCTGAGACATCAGCTCTTCAACACAGTACACTACCAGGTACTTGAACTACAAGAGGCAGAGTGGCTGCAGGAAGCTCACTCTGGCAACTTTTAATTGATTGTCTCTACCCAAGCCAGTTATGAAATGAACCTGAGCCAGAGCCCTTCAAGTGCAAGTTTCATTGTATATTAGCCCAATAGTTGTATCAGATGTGTAAGATTCGAGCTAGGATGAGAAATATTGAGGACTTGAGGAGAGCACTGGCTGCATGTGGTAGGGGAAAGCGTACTGGAAGCTGAAAAGCTGGGTCTATGCGGGAAGTTACAGGGTTTCATGTAAATATGAAGAGTTGACGACGGTATATATCTTGGAAAGAGGTGACCCTTCTCTCTGATTAGCTGTTTTCAACCCTTAGGGTAGCTGAAAATAGTATAAATTGATGATGTTCATAAGGTTCTGTTCTTGTCGACGGCTTTGAAATATGTAAGCTGTCTGCTATGAAGCTGTTTGCAGTTTCACATTGGTTTATAGCCGCATAAACTGATTTCCTTTTGGATAAATCGGAGCTTTATGATGTCAATGAGGCTACAAGATGATTCGTTCACTTCCATCCACGGCTGAGTTTTCATTAGGCAACAATTCCAGGGTTGCTCATTGATTAATTATGGTGTCGTTTTCCCCTTCTGTGATAGGAAAGCGTTTGTGATGGGAAGGGGATGCGACGAAGACGAAGTTCTACAGTTCAAGCCCTCATTTCGACAAATCTTGTCAGGGGGGAATAAAGGGGAAAGGCTTCGAAAGTTGCTTTTCAACTTCATCCTATTTGGGTCTCCAATAAAATAAAAATAAAAATTCGTCCTATTCATTCCATAGAAGACTTTATGTCCATGCCATCCTATACAAATCGGCTACTTGGTCTGTACATGCTGTTGAGAGATAAAAAACTGAACTAAATGTTTGGTTAGGTTGACGTGATCTCAAGCTATCTATTTATAATAAAAGTAGGGGATCAAAATTATAATATCGCACTCATTGCCGGCATACATAAAATAATAAAAGAAATTGATAAATATGCCCCGATCGACCAAGTACTCTCAACCTCCTCAAGTTAATGCATAGATTCACACATGCCCAACTTGACTAAAATGGGATGAAATGATTAACAGGTAATTTTTTAGTGAACACATCAAATCACTCTTTAACTTTTTCTTGATAAAGTGCTTGTAAATCTACACATATTTTTTATGGTCATGCTATAAAAGATTGTGAGCAACACTAATGGCAGCCTTGTTATCACAATATAGCATTAGAGGAATAGGTACACATACACCAAGATCTTCGAGGAATTCATTAAGCCATAATAGCTCACGAACTCCCTATGCCATTGCCTGAGACTTTGCTTTAGCACTAGATCGAGCAACCACATTCTACTTTTTGTTGCGTCAAATCACAATATTTCCTCCTAATAAAGATATTAGAAATAGACTTTTGATTAGAAGATCTACCCCCAATCAACATATGTATAGGTTTCAACTTTTAAGACATCAGGAGGAGACAAAAAAAATTCCTTTTACTAGAATCATACTTTAAATATCAAAGTGCTCGAAAAACAACATCCATATGAGTAGAGTATGAATTATCCATAAAATGACTCACCGGACTTATAGCAAAAAACAATATCAGGTTGGGCATGGGACAAATAAATCAACTTGCCCACTAACTATTGATAACGACCCTTATTTACTAAATCATCATTTTTTTCTCGAAAACGAGTATTGGCCTCAACAAGCGTATTAGAAGGATGACATCTCAATAATTCAACCTCTATCAAATGATCAAACACATACTTCCTTTGGGATAGAAATATACATTTTGAAAATCTAGCAACTTCAGTCCCGATAGAGTATTGGAGCTTCCAAAATCCTTCATCTCGAACTCTTGTCCAAGAAACTTCAAAGCATGCATCTCATCCATCATTATTGCCTTTCACTTCTCATCTCCTCCATTTGGTTTATATCTCCATCCACATTACCATGGCCCCACCAATCGCAGGTGAGGCCACCTTCTCCCTCTGCCGGCCAGGCCATGGTGAGATGGCCTTGCCTACGGCTGCCTACACCTCACTTGAGGTTGAGAGAGGGCTGCAACTGAGCAAGGGCTTCATGGCCCTCTCATAATGGCTGGTGATCTTTGATGATCTCATCGGCCATATTGATTCAAAATTTCAAAAAAATGAAAAAATTACTAAAAATGTCCAAGTTAATACTAGATGTGCCATGGAGGACATCTAGCATTTATATTAGCAATTTTTGGTTAAAATTGATAAGATGAATTGAATTAGTACTATTTAAGATTAAATTAGTTCGATTGAAAAGTTTAAAACTGAATTGATATCAATGCAATATATTTAAGATTTTTTTCGGTATTTTTTCCGATGCACACTCGAGAAAACATAATGAATGCACTTTTCTTGAAATTGAAATGCCATTGGAAATTTCAGAGCGTATAAAGCGCCGCATAGCAAGGTAAAAAGGGTCATGTTTGAGGAGGAATCTACTTTACAAATAAATGGATGCAATTCGAGACAAAGGGAATCTGAGGTACATATGCCGTTCTCCAGTCAGTGATCTATTCTGACGGACGCATGACGGGGGGAAATACCGATTTGATGCCCTTTAATTCTTTTTCTCTTCACGAACTAAAAGGCTCACGTCGTGCTAATTCATGTGCAGCTTATTCCCCCTCCTCCTCCTCTTCTGGTCCATCTGCCTCTGCATCATCCAAAATAATGGATTCCCCTTGGAAACGTGCGAGATGTCGATCTCGCCTTTTGAGCGAAGTGAACCAGCACCACGTAGTCGAAATGAATTTCTAGGACTAGGAAAGACACGGATTAAGATTCGTCGAGAGTCCCATAATCAAGTCTCTCCACTTGTACCTTCACGAGCTCTTTACAGGCGAGAAAGTGGGCACTCGCGTTTATCTCCTTACGGAGAGAGATTGCTGCTCCGAATCAGCAAGCCACTCCCTCGAAAAGGGGTCGTCGGGCTGGAGATCGAGTGAAATTGGTTTTCATCTCCATCATTGCATGAATCAAGGGCAACTTTCGTTATCTTTTTACACAGTGTTTTAGGATTCCGCAGCTGCAATGTTTTTCCACCACTAAGTTTCCTCCCCCACTTTTCAACCCTTTTTTGGCCTTACTGTGGCTTTGCTTTTTCCCCTCTCCTCCCTAATGCTTTTGAGATAAGCTAATCTATACAAGGCATGCGAATGCAAAGTGTATCCTTTTGAAACAGTTCGCCTGAATGAGAGAGAAAGAGAGAGAGAGAGAGAGGGAGGAGGGAATAAAGCAGGAGATGCAGAATTTATGGGGGGAAATGGAGCCCATGGACTCATCTTTTTTTTTCTGAACTATAGTGGGAACTTGGGGGAGAGATTTTTGTGTGTTATGTGCCCCTCGTTTGCAAAGTGGATAATGGGGTGGGTCATTAGTGCTTTTGCCTTTCTCTGTAACAAGGATTCCTCTCCGGTTCTTCCATGTTTTCCTCTTCCTTTTCTTTCCTCTTCCTTTTTGGCATCGAGAGGAGGTCAATGATGAGACTAAGGCAGGAGCTCATCCGGTGTCCTCCGCGATCTTGTCGATAAGAGACGTGACATATATGGGTTTTTAGTCTAGAATTACGAGGCTAAAAACTTGCGAATGACGAGGGAAACATGATTCATTTGACGGTGCTGACATTGTTGAAAAAATTTATCTTTGCTAATATTAGAATGCTCGGCTCTTTTGTCGATTGATTTTATATGGTTCAGTGATTGTGATGATTGGTGCAAGTCTTTTTCATAGCTAATGTAAGACAGCTTTTAAAAAAAAAAAAA
The DNA here is from genome assembly GCA_017140615.1 of Eucalyptus cladocalyx. NCBI lineage: Eukaryota > Viridiplantae > Streptophyta > Magnoliopsida > Myrtales > Myrtaceae > Eucalyptus > Eucalyptus cladocalyx. The sequence goes on along the minus strand of CM029524.1, from coordinate 38,233,451 downwards.
AAAATTCTCATGCACACTCGATGGATGTGAGCTTAGCACATATATCCTCCTGATTTAACAGTCCACAACAAGGGAAACATTATTTGTGGTTCTTGATATTTAACGGTGCTGACATTGTTGGGGAAAGTTAACTTTGCTAACGTTAGAACTCTGGGCTCTTATGTCAATTGATTTTATATGGCTCAATGATCGTGATGATTGGTGTACGTTTTTTTTCATAGCTAATATAAGACTTTTTTTTTTTTTTTTTTTTTCAAAAATTTTCTCATGCGCACTAGATGCATGTGAGCTTAGCACATATATTTTCCAGATTTAACATTCCACATGTACAAGGTTCATATGTAGAGAAAATGACAAATGGTCTATAGGCTTTGACTCGATGTACAACGTAATCCCTCAATCTTTAATTTGTTCAATATGATTATTTTTTTTTTGGTAAATGGTAAGAATATGTTTAATATGATCATTAAACTTTACATCTGTGTGCAATATAAACCCTGAACTTTTAATATATTCAATGCGGAACGTTTAATTTAGTTTCTATAATTTTTTGAAAATGCTTAATTAGATCCATGAACTTAAATTAATGGAATGATAATATTGAAAATTATTGTATAGTTCATGAATTAAATTAAACATATTTCAAAAGTTCAAGGATTACGCTGAATCATGTACGAGTGCAAGTTCTTATTTTACCATTTATGAAGGAAAAAAAAAAAAAGGAAAAGGGAAAAGGAAGAAAAAAATGCCAAAAAGAAAGAAAGAAAGATGATATAATTAGTCATGTGAGTCTTCGAAAGGCTTATAAAAGAGCATCACCTTGTCTCGCAGAGACAAAAAGGCCTAAAAGCTTTTCTTCCAAGCTTCCCCTTCTCCTTCTTCTCTCTCTCTCTCTCTCTCTCTACAGAGTCCATGGACACCGCCGGCTCCGACCGCAAGCCGGAGAAGCAGACGACCGGCCTCTCCAGCTACTTCCGCTTCAATGTGGTGCTGACGGCCTTCCGGTTGCTCGAGGTCGGGTTGGCTCTCTTCTTCCTCCTCCGCGTCTCCGCCCGCGTCCCGTTCGCCGTGAAGCTCTCCTGCGAGTACTCTTGCCTCCTCCTCGGCTTCATGGCGCGGCCGCTGTTCGTCTTCATCGTCTGCAACGCCATCATCGCCGCCCTCCTGACCAAGCCCGGCCGGTTCTGCGCCCGCAGGCCGCCGGCCGACGACGACGGCGGCGGCGCGGCCGAGGAGCTCTACGAGGAGATCCTCAAGACCAGCGAGAGCCGGGCCAGGCCCGTGCTTCCCCTGTTTCGCGAGGCGGAGGAGGTCGTGTACGAGGACAAGGAGATCATCAGCGAAGTCAGCACGGGCGCCCGAGCTGGAGGAGGCGGCGTTGGCGCCGTCGACTTTGAGGAAGAGGTTGCCAAGGAGGAGGAGGACGAGGACGAGGAGTGCCGCGGGGGTCGCCGGCCGCCGCAGGCGGAGAAGAAGCCGAGGACGGCGAGATCCGGCGGGGACTCGTGGGAGAGCTCGCGCGCCGACTACAACCGCGGCGGCTGCGGCGGCGATGACGACGAGGAGCTGAGCAACGAGGAGTTCCAGCGGGCGATAGACGCATTCATCGCGAAGCAGCTGAGGTTCCGGCAGGAGGAGAGCTTGGCCATCGTGCTGCAGAGCCACTGAACGGGCGCCAAAACTGGTTTTCAAATCCTGTTGAATAGTGTAGAGAGAGAGAGAGAGAGTTCAGGAAGTTGCCGATGGCGAATGGCGAATCTTGTTTTTCCAGTTATAATGCCCGTGTGTACAGTCAAAGATATCAAGAGCCGATGAGTTTTAGAGACTTGCTCACTTCCCTTCCTTTTCTTCCACTCTATTCCCTCCCTCCCTCCCTCCCTCCCTCCCTCTCGTCTTTGAATTTTCTTTTACTTACTTTTCAGAAGCATACGATTCCCTCCCTCCCTTTCTCCCTCTCTCTCTCTCTCTCCCTCCTGCTTCTTCTTCTTTTTCTTCTGGTGGGGGATTAGAATAATGTGGGGGAAGAGCAATGGCAGGGACTGCAGTGCCGTCAAATCGCTCGGCATTCGGCGCTGAAACCTTTGGAGAGAGTCCCTCTGAGCCGAAAGCGTGAGGAAGCAGAAGCAGAAGCAGAAGGAGAAGCAGCCGCAGCAGCAGCAGCAGCAGCAGCAGCGGTCATTTCGTCGGTCAGAAATAATTCACGGACGCATATATATTACTTATATCTGTAATCTCAAGGCCTGCGTTTGCCTCTTTCCAGTAAAAGAGCGAGTACAATATTAAGCAAGCAATGCCTTTCATAATTCATGAGTGATAGTTTTCGGTTTCATCAAATGGGTTTCTTTTTCAAAGGAGAGAAATCATTCCGCACCTATAATGGACCGCAAATGTCACGACCTTCGTACCCCCTTTTTTTTTTTTTTGGTACTTTTAACATTGCTATTAATCGCAAGTGTCGCAATTCTTAAATAACATTTGGTTCGGCATTGTGACTTTTTAATTGATCATTTGATTGATATCACTTTTTTAAAGAAGAGGTTTGCCACTATTGTCTTTAGATTTTGATGTGATTTCGAGTTTTCCAACACTCGTGTGGTTGATTGAAAAAATCATGACTCGAGTAATCGATTGAGAAAACGATGGCATCGAAACGAGCGTATGTACGAAAGGGTTGAGTGAGACCGAGGATTGAGTGAGACCGTTCGTCAAAATGAAATAATTTGCATTTTGACGGTACGAAGAGGCTTTAATACTATAAATTTTTAACTTTTTATTTATTTTGCCCTAAACCCTCCATAGGTAGTGTAGCCGATGCAAGCTTCCTTTCTGCATTTAATTCCTAGAGGGTCGTCGTAGATGTAGACCAATTTTGTTATTATGCAAATGCTACATTGAACATCAATTATTTTGCCAGGCTAACATGTAGCATCCCTAGCTTTTTCTTGTCTCTTGGCCATATGTACTCTAAAGACAATCATATCATCTTATCAAAATTATATCAAATTGCTTACATAGTTGCGCAAGCACTTTGTCGCATTAGCCACGACATCATTTATCTAACTCATTCCCATATTGCCAATCACCTAGCTAACATTTTGCACCTTTTTGTTAGGCATATAGATGGAAATTTGATTCTAGAGTTTTATTATTATCAAATACATTACATGTCTTGTACCACATTTCATCTTAATTACGTGGAAATATCTTTATCTGTAATGATGGCATATGATTAATCAATGTAGATCAGTTGGTTATATGTTAAATATGGTGAGAAATTGACTTAAAACATGTGGTACAAGAGAAGTTTCCTCTAATGGGTGTTCCCAAGGCGACATCATTAACCTCTTGTCCTTGGGCTAGGGCTTTCTTTTCAATGATTAGGACTAAAAATCAAGATCTCATTTTTAGGTTAGGACAAGAATCATGATAAAAAGTCTAAGAAACCACACCTACTTCTCTTTCCTTCTTCTCGAAAATGATGGGGTTGATCTTTTACAATGAGCCCTTGAGAAAATAGAATGAGAAACAACCATAAACTTTTTTAGGACATTAGGACCACTTTTCAAATTAATTTCTTTTTTGTCATCTTTAATGTGCCACTTTGATCTGTCCTCAGTTGAAAGCAAACTCCAACAAAAAGTCACTTTTGCTTTATTTTTTTTTTTTCTCTCCATCGTTCTAACGGAGCAGATTCTTCAAGAATTCTTTAGATTTATTTATTTATTTATTATAATATAGAGTGCACAACCTCTTTTAGCATGCTAATGACACTTTTCTTGCTCTTCTGTCATTAACATTGGGGCGTCATCATTACTTCCACCACCGATAATTGCGGGTTGGGCCGGTTATTTTATCTAATGAGGGATTCTTATGCAGTTCCTCTCCACTTTGCCTCTCTCTCTCTTTTTTTTTTTTTTTAATTACTTTTTTTCTTATTTTATTCTTCCTAGGACAAAATTTTAGGATTAATACCACACACAATTATAAATTGATCTACCTATGACAAATTTAGTCAAAACTAATTTTTTCACTACCAAAAACTCCAAATCGGTATACTTATGATAAATTTATCATAAACTAATTTACCGACCACAAAAAATCTAAACTTGTATATTTATGACAAATTTATCTAAGTTAGTTTTCATTAAATTGGATTAATATACAAAAAAATGACATATTGATGAGGTAAAATCTTAAACTAGTACACTAGTCATATCATGCATTATTCAACTCAATAATTTGACAGTAAAATTTGATTAAAATTAATGGAGGGTAATTTTAGTATAGGCGTATTAATTTGATATTTTTTGTGATAAAAAAATTATTTTATGGTAAATTTATCACAAATTTATCAGTTTATGCTTTTTCGTAATATTAACCTAAAATTATAACATATTTCACATATTGTAACGAGCTTTCTCCATAAAATAGGTTAGTTTTTTAACAGTGACAGAAATAAATCTCTTCTATCTTGTCATGTGTGATTCCTAAGTTCTTCAAGGAGATTTCATAAAATTTAGGGATATATCGGCATCGGTTCCTGTAATCTTTTGGAAATTCAAAAATTCTATATTTGTTATTTTTGTGAAAAACTGTCCGTGTGCTTTTCTAATAATTTTTTTGTTGGTTTTTTTTCGCCGGATTGCTCACTTGCACAAATAATTTTTTTTTTTTTAAAAAAACAGGTTTAAATTAGGTTTTTGACTGGCTTGATGCTCTAGCGTATGATAATATGAACCAAACCCGGTGACCAACCGTTATCCGATTGCTCAGGCCTGGACTGATTCTTTTCAAGCTTGGCAAAGGCATGGTCGGACTTCAGGCCTTCTTTTTTCTTGGGCAAATCCAGGCCATCGATCATGAGTAGGTTTGCTTAAATAGCTTGAACCGGCTTGAAGTATTTTTCTTTTTTTTTTAAAGCACGAATAGAAAAAACATTATCTAGACATCGTAATAAAATTATAAACCAGTTGAAATACACAATTAAATATGAAATGATTTTTGACTGATTTGATGTTCCGACATTATCATGATAAGAACCATATTGAATGTTCAATTATAGTTTGATCAAACTGGCTAGTTCAATCTGATTTAAAAATTGATTTACCACACTGAGCAAACCTGGAAAGGCATGGTTGGGTTTTGGACTGTTTTTCTTTTAATTTTTTCCTGAGCGAGTCCAAAAAAAAAAAAAAAAACTGGAGAAATTCTTTCCATTTGTATGAGTTTAGTTTGACAAACGCGTGTATTGAAATTGACGGTTAGCTATCATATTCTTTTGTAACGTAATCTTAATATAATTGAAAAAACAGAGAAATTATTTCCTTTGGTATGAGTTTAGTTTGACAAATACATATGTATCTGTTTTGCGAGCGTCCATAGTTCCCAATTAAATACGGTTCCCAGTTACGTCTCTCTTATTTTCTTCCACCAAGAACCTTCTTGGCTTCTAGGATGCTCTTACTTTGGGTGTTGTGATCAATGGATTTCGGTCGAAACTATGCAAGTTATTTTCCCAAATGCTGAATTTCTAATGGCAACCTCTTCATCAAAATAGACTCTGGAGAGAATAGATCATAGCAAAAAGGGCGCAGACAAAATTGAAATAAACTTCCCACCTTTACTATCAAGATAGGTCCCTCCCAAAGATTAATTCTAAGGATGAACCTCTCCCAATTTTTTTTTTTTTTTTTGTGTGTGTGCATATTATATTTCTTATTGCCACATTATACCTAAAGATCGTCTAGTCCTCTTCACAAAATCTGTCGATATAACGTTTAAAGATTTTTATGATCTTTGTGTTTTTAGAAATAAGCGTTAATATCACAAAAAATCCCAAATCAGTATATTTGTGATAAATTTATCATAAACTAATTTTTTGGCCACAAAAAACCCAAAACCGGTATATTTATGATAAATTTACCCTCTGTTAGTTTCCATCAAATTGGATTAATATCACGGAAAACCACAAATTGATATATCTATGACAAATGGAGGGTAAAACCCAAAACTAGTATATCTGTCAACTGTCACATGTCATCCAAGATGAATTTGACAGTAAAATTTAACAAAAATTAATTGAGTATAAATTTATTATAGGTTTACTATTTTAAAGTTAATTAGTTTATGGTAAATTTGTTACGGATATAATAGTTTGGATTTTTTTTTATGGTATTAACCCCATAAATAATCAATAAAAAAGAATCAATCCGAACAAGAAGTTGAATACATTCAATCTCTAAGCTTTTAATTGCTGATTTGTTACCTTGCAAATTTAATCTCTCTGATTAGGTCTAGATTCAAATTAATAAATTTAATTATTGTTTATAGTCAATACAACACCATCATACCAAAAATAGAAAAAAAAGGTTAATACCATAAAAAAAATCTTATAATTAATGCATGAGCAAGCCGTCAATACTTTCACAATATTTTAGTGTTTTATGCCCTTCAAAACCTCACACTCTCCTTTGAAACTCTTGAGACCACCATGCCATGTTAAATTAAGCACCTTCACTGCAATGACATTTCCATTCTCTTGGAGTAACCCCTTGTACATGGGCCCAAAACTTCCGACCCCAGTTAGATTAGTCAAAGAAAAGCCATTGGTCTTTAGAAATGTTCCATAAGAAAGATTCAACATTGAAGCATCTAAGGAGCTTGAAATCGGCTCATTTCTTTTCTTCTTTAACCAACATAGATATAGTAAAGTGACAATGAGAAGTATTATGAGAAGACCGAAAACAATGACGATGGTAAGTTTCAACTTATGGACTCCTCCGCTACTTTTGGCGTTTTGAGATACACACTTAGGAAGCGTAAATTTAGGCAATCCTCCATAGAGCCTTTAATTCCTAAAAATTGTGGGCCTTCCAAATGATTGTAAGATAGATTCAGCTTTTCCAAAAAACCAAAATGCCTCTAAGAACTTTGGATTTCACCAAAGGAACTGTTGTTGGGAAGAGCTAATTCCTTTGGTGAAACATTGAGGAATTAGCACTTGTCGTAGAAAAATCACTGATGCATATTGCAACCGTCCCACCCAATCTATTGCTGTGTGCCACCAATGCCATTTAGTTAGCGGCATCGGTTAGGGAGTAAGGGAAGCTCAAATCATCTACATCAGACCCTCCATTCCCGAGATAATTGTAGAGTAAGCCTTCTCTGAAAGTGTTCATTATAGAAAAGAAAGGTTCAATCCATGTCTATTTGGGAATTCCAAAGCCTATGTTAATCCAGTCTAATGGAAGTAAAGTGGAGCCTAAACTAGCGTCCTCACCTGCTCAAGGTTATATAAATTCACCAATGAAGGGACTTTCTCAGAGAGCTCATTACTTGAAAGTTGGAGCACTTTTAGATTTTTGGAATTGGATATTGACGAAGGAATTGATCCAATGAAGTGCTTATAAGCAATGCTAAGAAAATGAAGGTTCGGGAAAGTGAATCTTATATCTATAGGAAGATTGTCGTTGATTTGGTTCAAAGATAAGTCGAATGCAATCAACGAAGACAAGTTGAAGCCTGAAGGTGAAATGCCACTTGAAAGCCAGTTGAATCCCAAGTGGAGTACTTGTAGCTTGGTTAGTCGACCTAGAGATTGGGGAATAATCCCACTCAAACCGTTGTCGGAAAAATATATTCCTTCCAAAGATGATAAGTTATGGATGAAGAGACGGTGGTAGTTAATTGGTTTATATTGAAGCTGATAAAATTAACATTTGACAAGGAGCCTAGCTGCACTGGACTCCCTCCAATTAACTAATTGTATGTGAGGTGGAGAACCACAAGATTTGAGTACCTTGATATATTCTTGGGGATCTTGCCCATCAGTGAATTCATGGATAACCACAAGATTTGGAGCAAATGCAATTGGCTAATTTGTGGTTCAAGGCCGAACCTATTGTTTTGGAGCTGTAGTTCTCTCAACAAGCTAAGGTTCCCAATGTGAGGAGAAATGATTCTCGATAGTTGTTGGGAATTGAGGTTTAGTATTGTGACTTTGTGGCATCGATGACTGCATATTGCCCCCAGCCATTGGCAGAAGTTGGTGTTGTTGTTCCATGAGTGAAGTAACTCAAGAGGGTCACTAGTCATTTCAGTCTTGAAAGCAAGCAATGCAAGTCCATTTGTATCGTTATTAGCAGAAACAACTACACCAAAGCACAACTCAAGAAGGGCGACAGAAAGAATACAAGAACAACGGAGTTATGTACAATTGAGACGTGAGTGTCCCATTTTTGCAAGCATAAATTGGGTATGAATTCGCTAAGGGAGGACAAGAAGGAATGAGTGAAGTGATATGCATTGGTTGAGCAGCGTGAGCTACATATTGAACGCCCTCAAAGACAAGAACTTATATGGAAGCTGTGTGGACCCTACAAGAGTTCTTTCCGATAGATGTTCGACCCACAAAATCGGTTTGAAGTATGAGGCAGCTTAAGATGGCTTCTTAAGGCTATAATTCTTGCACCAGTATTTCCACCATTCTTTTTTTCCAACCAATCTGAAAGCCCAAAAGACGTGCTTGGGCTCCCATTGGCAATATTTGTTTAATGTCAACAAAACCTCTTTGTGAAAGGATTATAAAATGTCGATGTTAGTAACCATCGGACACTCCATAAACATTATTTTCCACGTACTCATCATGAATTTGAACCCAAATCACACTTCTGTGATTAGGGATCTTTACGTGCTTATTCCGCTCAACACCCAAGACAAAAAATTGACTTTTTCATGCTCTAATTAGGATGGTTGACAATTTGTATCGCATTGATTGAAATATTTTTCAATTAAATATCAGTGACAATGTGTTAATTTGAATAATCATTTAAATTAGCTCCATGGTGTCATATAGGATTCTTCTCGATAAATCTCTAACTTGTTCAAGCTCATCCTTATTATGAATTGCCACCTTTACCTCTGTTAGTGTGACAATTTGTGGAAAGAGTGATTTGATGATCGCAAAATCATTCTAGCAATGGCTTATTTAAGTTAAAAAAGAAGCAGGAGGAGGATTAAGACAAAAGTTGATGGTCATCGGAAGTTCTACCAATTGCGATTACCATGCTCATATGATAAACATAGGAAAGAAAGATTACGTTAAAACTCTTAAACCTTTTTTACGTAATGCAATCAACTACTAAATATTTTCAAAAAGCATCCGTATGCAGTGCGATTATTGGCGGTAGTTCCCAATCACCATATGTGGGGCGGGCAGCGTGGGGCACGTCCTCCGGGGACAGCGTGGGAGAAAAGATTTTCATTAAATTTTTTTTTTGAATTTTCTTAATGCATTTGTTAAATTTTCAACAAAATTATGAATTATTCTGCTGTAAACTTATTCATATACTCTAATTAAAAAAAAATCACAATCTCATGAGCTTAATTCTACCTATCTATATTGATGCGTTTACATCGTTCACTTAAAATATATATACACACGCACACTATAAGATATATTAGGTTATATGATATAATAATTAAATCTTAATATATTACTTGTAATTAAGATGAGGTGAGATTAATAGCGACCCGCCCATCCCCATGAATTGCTCGCACTTCAATCTGTACATTTTGTTCTGGTTTTCCACTTTTGTAACACACATTAACTTAATTCTCGTCGACAGCATACACAAAAATAACATAGCCCAAAAAATTTGCTTGAATCAAGCCATGTATGTACAAATTCTTTAGGACCAAAATGACTCGGGACCAACCCAAGGCACCCCACGCAATCGACGATGGTCTAGCTCATGACTACACGCAGTTGTGTCGAAATACACAATTAAACATCAATCGTGCGAAATCCAACCGCTGCTATTTAATTAATTTAATTCACTGGGTGATCATATTTAAAATGAAGACGATCGATCGTGGGGAAGAGGTAATTTGATGCACTCAGCAAGGAGCTTTAAACGTGGTTCCTTATGTTTAGCTTATAAATTAAATTGTGCAATAATTACAGTTGATTAGCAATGCTCTTATAAAATAAAAGTTGCTTATAAAATTAATTGTTCCGAGTAATTTGAAGGGTAGAAGCACTTATCAATGCAAAGTATATGGAATAATCTTTGAAATGATGGAATAACTTTCGTATCGCCATTCTAAGTTGTATAGAGCAAACATGTTGATTCCATTCAACGTGGAGGATCTTTAAGGAAAGTACTTACTTTTTTTTGGTCAAAAGAAAATTGTATTAATCGTTCAAAATGAAATATAAATAGTGTATATATTTCATAGCAAAGCAAATTGAAATAGAGCAAAGTTTGCAAAACAAAACCAAATCCAAATAACAAAGTGGATTAATAGAGCACCAATAAAGGTATGCACGCACTTGTTCCATAAGAACAAATCTATCAAGCAAAATATTTGGTGACTGATCACCGAATCTCGTACTTTTATCAGTGATGAGCATAAGCTGGAAATTTCTTCTCCAATAACTACGGCATTGCTAGTTTGCGGCGCATGCTTAGATTTGGCTTCCTCTACACTATTGCTGTATGGAAACAATGGAAACAACAAAAATAGATTGCATGAACATATAGACACTTGTGAGAGCTTATCTACATGATTCAGTGAGATGCCAAAGCTCTTACAATTACTATTGAAACTAGAGGAAGAGGACTTGTGCATGGACATAGCACTAGGGCATCAAATCCCAAAAACATATTTATTAAGCTCCCAAGTCTAAATCGAAAGAGAGAATAGCTCACATATTTAGAACTAGATCATGAGAGTTTGCACTCTCAGATTTGAAATTCAATCGGAAAAAGAGATCTCCCACATCTAGATCGAGAGTGAAGAATAAATAAGAAAAGAAGAAATAGAAGAAATATACACAAATAAAATCAACAAGAGAGAGACTAGTTCAACCCTCTTCCATGCCCAAAGTTGACGAACGATGGAGAGAGGAGAGGGAGTGTGGCGGAAGAGACAACTAGAAAAGCACCTAATTTGAAACCTCTTAATCCATGATCTTAAGGTGTTCTATTCATGGTCTTACTTACTTATTGCGACACATTTCTCAAAAAAATTACAAATAAAAAAATTCATTTAGTTATATTATAGAAGTTGGAGATTGCAAATTATATTTATCAAGAAAATTGACCCGACATATGTGATAAGCAGCCAAACAGGTTTTTCTGGAAGTGGTATTTTAGTGTGCATTTGGTTGCGACGCAACCGAGTGGTGTTTGACTGCAGATGTCGTTGGACTTGAATCGGGTTACTTCTCGGTTTCTAGTAATGCATGATGATTCTATTGCTTTCTCAAACATTACATTTCAATTGTTAGCAGAAGACTATGTTAGCAGAAGGCTGATCGAGAGTGGAAAATGCGGTCAGTTTTGCTAATTGGGTTCTGAAGCTGATCGATTGTCGTGATTTGTCATCTGTTATTCAACTGTATATGTGATTTATCGAACCTTTGTTATGCTGGAGAAGAAGTTTGTATCGCGGTGAGTTTTGGCTTACGAAATCTTCATTCAAACTTACAGAAAAAAGGAAGAAGGAATTCCAAAGAGCCGAAGAAAAATAGAGAGCGAGGTTTCATGCAGACGTGGTTGGAGCTTCAAGAGATTCCTAATTCGTGATGCAAGAGTACTGAGCAGTGAGTACAGCACAAAGCACAAAGCACAATGCACAAAGCAAAAGCTAGTTCCTAGATTCTGGGTCTCTTATACTACCAGAATTCCTCGATCCGGTCCATTGGAACCACATAATTGATGGCTGCGATGGACCCGATCCGTCGAGGCAAGTGCTTGCCCTCGGTACTACAGTGCAGTCATGATTTCGTGAGAGCCAAGAGGAAAGTGACAGGCCTAATTTCTTCTCTGGCCGCTTCTTCATCTAGAACTCGTGCATAATTCTCAAACAGGCTGTCCACAATTCCTTCACCGAAGTGGTGAGAGATCATGGACTCTTGGACGGCCCTGACCGTGGTCGCCACTGCTGTTCCGTAGCTTTCCCCACCTTTCTCCTCCCTCTCAAGTTCAAACATCTCGAAGCGATCCAATCGGAACGACCCCTCTCTCTCGATCTCCTGCTCCATTTCATCCTTGGAAGGCGCATAGAAGTGCACATCATAGGAATCCAGCTTCTCTTCTTCCACTTCCCCCTGAAAGAATCAAGAAAAAATTGATCTAGTCGAAAAACATGCATTATTCCCGTCCAAAATCACAACCAAGCACACAGACTCTTTTTCTAAACTTTTAATGGGCAAAATTGTTTGTATTCATAACTACTTTGGATAAGTCAAATATTACACATGGCAACGCAGGATGTGGACGTAATCACGTCATTCAGACAACAAGAGGCGGAAAAAACGGACGGCCTAACAAACCAAACCATTCTTTCGAAAAAGTTTAAGCCATTACAAAACGGGCGAACCATGTAAATTCATGCCGTATTACTTGACATTGAAAAAAAAAAAAAAAAAAAAATTTAGAGCTCGAGGATCCCCTAGGAATTGAGGTTACCTTAGCAACTAACATGGAGACGCTTCTTGTGAGAAGCTCCCAGAAGAAAGAGTTGCCTCTATCAGCATGGTGTGGGCCCCTCCTGCCCAGCAAGATCAGCACCATTCTGCCTCCAGGCACCAGCTCTTCAGATCTCAAGCGGAGGAATGATGTGAAGTCCTCTTGGAACTGCCGCAAGTAAGCCTCGGCTACACAGGGAGGGCTGGACTCAGAGATGTAGATAGTGCCCTTGTTGATTGGTTCTCTGTTCTCACGATAGAGTGCTGGAGGGACCTGAAGAAAAAGACAAGGGAGTTAGCCAGTTTTGTGAGGCTGAGTCCATCTACGATTGGTCAACTTCGACATGCCTCATATTGATCTGATGATATGATGCTTTTTCATCATTTGCTGATAGTAAGTTAAGTACATTATGCCTTTAATATCCTAATAATGCCGATTTGAAGCTACATAAAGATACAATTTGGGCTACCAAGCCCACGAGTGTGTCCATTTCTTTCCGGGTGGTCCTTTTCATCCTTTAATTTGGTATAATTCTTCCGCTGAGTGGTTCATGTGTCTCAGCTCAATCAAGATGGAATGCTGTAAAATTCAAGATTCTCCTTGAAATAGTGTCAAAATGGGTGTTGTGACAAGTGAGGAGGCTCTCACCAGTGACCCAAACAGGGCAAAAAAAAAAAAAAAAAAAGTGAGGGTGGGATAGAATCTTGTTACCCTTGACAGCCAGTGCAAACTGTAGGATGAATAGACAAAGTGCAAGCATTTGTTGGGAAAAAGCCTCCCATAAAAGGACCCAGGATGAGCTGCCATGTACAGAGGAGGATGACATAGCCCGCCCTCTCTCCTTCTTGCCTCCCTGAGCTCTCTGTGGAAATCTGGCAAGGCCTTGAAGATGGAGTTGAAGTCATTGGTGGGGAGGTCGTTGAGGTAGACCCTGAACTCAGGGGTTGGACTCGTGACCCTAAGGCTTGTCCCTTCCACTACCTCAATCACATCCCTGATGAGGGACAGTGTGTTGGGTCCTGAGGAACACCCCAAGTCAGCTATTCCAATGCTCTCTGGCATGAGACTCAGGTACACTTGTTGCACTGCTTCCATGGCTATGCTCTTCACCGTATCAGATGCCTTCTTCTGTGGAGAGAGAAAGAGAGAGAGAGAGAGAGTCAGGAAAGTGAATGAAATCAAATCGTGAGGCATGAAAAAAGTTTCCTGTTTTGCGAGAGAGAGAGAGAGACCTGAAGGGAAGAGTTCTTGGCATAGCTAGTGTTGCCAACACCTCCTGTCATGTGAAAGACCTTCTCCACATCCATGATCTGGCTGGGCAACCGAACAAAGAAAAAGTTCCTTCTCTTTGATTATCTGAAGAGAGCTTGAAGAATATATGGTGTCTTATGCGCTTGCCCTCTGTACAGAGACAGAGAGAGTAGTCGCAATGGGGCAGCCTTTTTCACTTTTTTTTTAAAAAATATATCTACTTGGTTATCATGGTAGTTCAAGATGCATTTAAACTCTAATGTCATGATGATTTTCGATGTTGATAGTAACTTATTGGCAGGGGACCTTGAATGAGCCCTCTCTCTGATTCTTAAGGATGGACCCTGTAAAATTAATGCTCCATTAGTGGGCAGCTCAACACACTTTTGTTACCATGATTAATGCACGACTTTGCTTTTGTGGGCTTCTTTTTCAGTTGTCAGCTTGGTTTGAGAAAAGTAGAAGCTCTGTACAAGTGAAGATCCGAGAGATTCTAAAAGCTTGCGGGACATGTCGGCTGGCTTCATGGACAAAGTGGCCATCTTCAGCTTTGATTACTGTAGCATGTCAGTGAGGATATCATGTACCTTCTCCATCGCAGGCCCACACTTATCTTCAAAATATCACAAAGCGTTTAATTAGAAAATTCGAGTCAATAGAGTTTAGGAGAGGTCGTCCAAGGTCGAATAGACTGTTTTGGCGCGTGGTGTGGAGCTATCGGGTACGGGGAACTTGTCCTGTCCCAATTTGTTAAGATACTCGAACCGGGGGGGGAGAAAAAAGCACTGTAATTTGGAGGGTCTAATCGAAAAGCAGAGCGTGAAGCTAGCGCATGCAGAAAACTAGTGCATTATCGCCCATTATCTTCCTTTTGACAAATCGCCAAAATTCTGTGGCGTTTGCACAGTGCCATTCACTACCCCGAAGAATATGGGACAACTGAACTTTGTCCCATCTTTCTTCTTTTGACTTGAGGCCATTGGCCAATAGGGGTGGTGGTGCGTTCAATTAGCTCCGTAGCAAATGCCTCCTGTCTTGTGCTGAAATAGGAGGTCTCATCATTGCTCCCACTCGGCGTGGGGATGCCATTTTTTGAGTCCATCAAATCAACGGTTACCTTGGCATGGGGAAAAGAATCTAACTCAGGATAAGAGGGGGACTCGCCGTCCACACAGAAAAAATAACAATTTTTTTATTTTTATTTTTATTATAACCGATAAGTCACGGAATTGGAAAATAATCGTAGAATTTGATCAACAACTAAAGTCATTGATGAAAAAGCCAGTCAACAATTTGAAGAGCATCGATAGCCCACCAAGGAGGTCATCGACAGTGAGCAATTGCCACAAAAATGTAACTACTTAATAGTTATGTTTATCGTTGGTATTTTAGAATTTCGTAACTTCTTATAAACGAGCATAGTTGTAACTTCTTGTAACCGCGAATAGGATTAAGAAGTTATTGTTTTGAAGAAAGGATTATGAAGTTATCTTTTCAAATTCAATATACTTGTGACCATCGATTGTGGGCTACAAATATATCAATTTTACTCTTTGTAAAAACCCCCTAATCAATCACAAAAGTCAATGTTCTTTGTAAATTTATCTGTATCTTAATTTTCCACAATTTAAATAGTGGGCCACACCTCCACTTTTCGTTTCTTTGAATTATTTTGTCAATTTTATGTCCAAACTCAAGTAAAGATCTTTCATATTCTTCGTCAATTTATTTATCCGTTCATTAATACTTCGGAAGATACTTCATCAACATCTTTTAGTAAAACATTTTTTTGGTATGCCTAGTGGGATGCATTGATTCGAGGAGACTGTAGTGACAAGAACCGAATTCAACGAGAGTTCAATAATACTGCTAGTAACGATAATCTAGCACCACAATCAGGTGATGAAGTTGCCGCGCACTTCAACTCTTCAAGTTTTCAACTGTTAACCAAGCAAGCATCAAAAGAAAGACACCGTCAATGGGCAGACCTTCCCTGATGTCTCATTGTTGCAACAGATCCCCATATGTTGGCTGCCATGAAGAGGTTATTTGAAGAGTAGCAGAATGATATGGCCAACTACATTGTGAGTCACATCTTCTATGTAATCAAGCCTCGTCATAATGCTGTGAATGTTGTTCTCTTGAGGTTCGGATCGTCCAATCAACCACCACTATTCAATCTAGTGGTAGTAGGTTACTTTCCTAATCCTTCTTCATTTATCGATGCTAATAGTGTTGGTCAAAACAACCAAATTGGAGACAACAATTTGACAAATCAAACCGGTCGACAGGCTGGTTAATTGCCAAATATTGAAAATGTAAGCCAATGGCTTCATTGGTATCACCCAATATGAATATTTCTGTTAGGCCTAACGTGCCGATTAATGTAGACAAGTCGGCAAGATTAACATCATTGCCTAGGGGGTTAAATGGTTAGACGAATCCACAATTAAACCCAATATAATTTGTCAACGATTACGGTTAGACAGGGGTGTTATCATGCTTGATTATAGGAAACTATGTTTTGAATGGGTCGATAATCAGCCTTTTCCAAGAGGTTTGAAAATGCTTGACTTTGCCATTTTTATTGGCGAGGATGAACAATCGACCATGAACACATTGTTCGATGATGTGTTCCTAAAACTTACATCATTTCTCTTGTCTTTGTCGAAAACTGTTTTTACTTGATACACTAGTCTACTAACTAATTCGGTGTGTAATTGGGTAGAGATGAAAAGACAATTCTATTATCAATTTTACAGAATGATTGCTAGACTCTATCGATACAATAATGAGTTAGCTGATTAGTTTGTTGCTCGATTTAAAAAGGTTAGCAATAAATACCTTACTTCACTCTCAGAAAAAGAGTTCACAAATTTGGCTTTCGATGGATTGAAATTCAATCTAAGAGAAAAATTCGAAGGCCAAGACTTTGCTGATTAATTTCAGTTAGTAATGAGAATGTCTAAGTATGAGAGATTCTTAAAAGCTAGAGATAAAGGGCCACTTGAAAACTTTGCACAAAATGTGGTTTTAATGAAAGACTATGATTCAAAATATGAATTTGACTCAAATGAAAACATTAAAATGGAGCCAGAATGATGTTCGACAAGCCTTATGGTTGTCGACCCTTAAAGCTTGCCAGAATAAATGAAAGCATAATGACTAAGGATAAAGACATTCAAGTTTACTTGTTCGACAATAACAAGTTGGACAAAATCTTTAATTTATTCTTAAAAGATAGCCCAATAAAATTGATGGGATGCCAATTTATCCTGAGTAAAGAAGATTTAGTAATAAAAGATATTGCAAGTGACACCATTCATGGAGTCATAACATGGTTAATTGTATTGTTTTTAAGAAAGAGGCAATTTAGTAGAAAAAAATCAAAGTTGCTGTTGATCAAGGAGCATATGTTGCCTCCTAATTATCTAATTTAAAAGAATTGAATGATCGATGAATATTCAATTCTTTTAAAATGTTTATACAATGACATAACGAAAAAAACTAACTTTTGGTTATAATCAATTAATGATATACTTAGTCAATAATAGTAGAGTTTGGAGAACAACAAAGTCATCAATGAAAAAGATAGTCGCTAACTTGGAAAGCATGGACAACTTGTCAAGGGAGGCATCAACAATAGGTGATTGACACAAAAATGTAATTGCTAGGTAGTTATATTTACAGACAGTATTTTAGGATTTTGTAACTTCTTAGGATAAGTGTTGTTATAACTTTTGGTAAGCATTAATGGGATTAGGAAGTTATCTTTTCAAATTCAATAACCACTTGTTGTTAGGAGAGGTGCAAGGCAGGTGGGCACCGGCCCATTAAAATAAAGAACACATCCTCGCAGCTTGCTGGGTTACCAAATAGGCAGAGGAGTTCCCTATAGGGAGGACACTCCACTATCTTGGTGAGGATACCCTTATGACCAAGCCGAGGATGCAAGGTAGCCTTGGTTTACTCCCACATAAGAGGAATTGGAAATAGCAGTGTATCGGGGAATTGATATCTTCTAGTTTTCGCCAATGTGTCCATAACATTCTTTTGCTCTTACTAATGTATCGGTCCTCAGCCGCATCACGTGCTACGCGACTTGTGGGGATGGAACATTTAACGGTAGGTAATTTTGTCATTCTCTTGGATTATCAGAAAAGTGAAAATAATTTTATCCCTTGAAAAGAAAATTCGTAGGTTTTTCTTTGGGATTAGGTCAAATAATTTTCAAGTACCAAAATCTATAGTGCAAGAAATACTTGGATTATATTGGGTAATGCAAAGCTGCTTTTAAAAAATTTCTTCCCACCCCAGCTCTCTCAAGCCAAATTCTTCATGGGTGGGATCCTCACTCCCACTGAGATAGAAAGATTACTGAGATCGATCATTTCACCACTTTCACCATCCATACTTTTCCCCTAAAAGATGTAATGTTGCTTGACACGTGTCAGTTGAGGGATGACTGATAGTTTGACCATCTTTTTTTTTTTTTTTTTTTTTTTGGCCTTTATAAGTTGAGGCCTGAGGGGGGGCCAGTTTGGGGGACGCGTGAAGTGGCCATTTTTGCTTAACATGCATGAATCGAGTGCCGAACCTTTGGTCCCCTAAGTTTGGACCCTGTTAGTGTCGTTCGGTGGGCTTTGAAAGGAATATCCATCCTTACCTATTGCCTATTGGAGCATGCTTGTCAAGAAAGAGGGTAGGATGTGGGAAGATAGAGTTTCACTTTCTAGGTAAGTGATTTGAGCTTATCCGTTTCGTTTCCAAGCCGACAGAGTCATCCATTTCTCCGAACCTCAGGTCTTCCTATTAGATTAGATCGCAATATGGTAGGTTTGACGGCGACTTTGGTCGGCCTCTTAGTCGATTCGAGTCATGGGTAGAAACCGGATCACATGCGTGCACTTTCTTAGAATCCCTGTACTTGTGATACCCAGCAGGGTCGAGGAGGGGCGAGCAGAGGTTGTTGCTCCCCTCGTAATGTTCTGCTATAGGGTTTAAGGCCTATTATGTTGAAGGATTATTGAGGTGGATTTAATTGTCACGGCGTCCCTTCAACAAGAAACGGACTTTACTTATATCGTACACCCTTATGATGGAAGATGAAATTTCTATCTTCGATCTGAGTCCATCTAAACCGGTTTAATGAGTCGAGCGATTATTAAACTATATGGGACTCCCTAAATCTAAGGATACAGATGAGTTTAATCCACTAATGGGTATGGGGAGCGAAAATTACTAATAAAAAGTTTTAGACATGTATGAATGCCAATTCAGCTCTAAAACTTTTCAATATATTTAATTTAATCCTAAATATTTTGACAATTTGCCAATTTTATCATTCTGTCTAATTTTGACAGAAAATTACTAATATGGACGTCAACCATTTTACGTGGCATCACTTTTACATTTTTTTGATATTAATATTTAATATTTTCTTTGTTTCTTTTTCTCATTGTAGCTAGTAGAGGTTGTGGTCCTTGCTGGGGCCAGCAAAGACCTAGGTGAGGACTGTAACCCTAGTCAACCGCATTGAAAAAATGGAAAAGAAAAGCTATAACAATTATAAAAAAATTAATAATTGTACATGTTGTAAAAATTAACAAGTTGAAGATTGAATTGGCATCTACATGGTAGATTTATAATTTTTTTTTGATAATGTTCCCAATACGGGTATGGCTTGATAAGTGAGTGCAAGAGCCCCATAGGAATTTCAAAATTGTTTTATGTTAAATGGTTTATTTCTTAACTAGTTGATTTATACTTATAAGAGGTTTTGACCCCCACTGATCAGAGTAAATTGCGAACTTTAATCTCTCAATGCTATATACCTCATTTTTTTTTTTTTCTGGTCAGATATATACCTCAATTTAAAAAGCTTACTTCAACGGAAATCCAAGTTTCGATTTCAACTCATGAAAGATGTGAAATCCCATATTGCTCACTCAACATGAATTTACATATTAAATCTCTTTGCTGAGGATAATAAAATGAAATCATTCCATTCATTTTTTTTTTTTTTGCAAAGGTAATGCCAAAATTATTTCTGCAGTTACATTGTCATGTTTTTAATCTTGTTACGGTTTTCTTTCGTGGCTCATAATAAGAAATATTCATATTTTAGACGTGGGAAGAAAATCTAGATATTTGTTTACATTTCAAATAATTTAATTTCGTTATGTCACCGCACCCGGCGCGTCAAAGCACATGCTCCAACTCCGTCCGTGTCCACAAACGGCTCATCCACAAGGAAGTTTTTCACGTCACGAAGATTTGAAGTAAATTGCAGGTGGGCAACTACCTAACTTTGACTAAACCTTTAGGAGCTCCTGTCACATGTACAACCATATTCAAAAGTCCCTGACCTCATCGTGAATGCAACATTGTTACAATATGAGATAGAGATAATTGCACGAATAATTTCTAAACTTTGACCCAATATGTAATGTGATTTCTGGATTTTTAATTTATTCTATGCGATTATTGGACTTTAGTAAATGTTTAGTTTAGAGTAAATGAAAATATTCAATGTTGTCTTTCTATTGATTTAGATTCAAGGGTAATATTAAATATTTTTATATAGTCTAGGAACTAAATTGAACATTTACAAAAAATCTAGGAACCACATTGAATAAATTAAAAGTTCAAGGATCATATTGTATATTTGATTGAAGTTTAGAGACCACATTATAAATAGGGTTGGAGTTCAAGGATTATTTATGTCATTTTTTCTATGAACTAAGATAGTTACATCGCAATTCACACTCATGATTAGTGACTTGATATCGTTAATGAATTTAAATAACACTAGGTAAATTCTCCAAGTTTGATGTGATTTTTGTAAGCCAAGCCAATCTATCGGGGAACACATATTGTCCATCTTTATTTGCTACGTATTTTACATTTTCAGTATTATTTACATTATTGGCAATAGTTATTCTCGGTATTCTTACCTTCTAAGCTTTGTCGATCGGATAAGTTCGCGTAATTCAAAAGGTATTTCACCCTTTTGGTGGAACAAGTATAAAATAGGAGAGTTAAATTGCAACTCACGCCCACGATTCAATAGCTTGATATAATTAATTATTTTGTATAATTCTAGGTAAAATTTTCATGCTATAGGGCAGATTCCCGTTAGATTTTGAGACGAAAGAAGACTCTTATTAGGTTCGGATATGACCACTCGTTCGGATATCGACTTGCCCTTGTACCACGTTATTGGTATATCTGTTTATAAATCCATTTACCAACACTACTTTAGATGTTTTATTTGATTCACCGTCGGAAAATATATCTCACTTTATAGAATCGCCTATTGCGAATTCTACTTTATGATAAGGTCCTAAATGCACCGACCAAAAAGAGATAAGGTCCTAAATGCATTTAATTTTTTTCTTTCTCCATGATGTAATTGGAGGGAAGTTGAGGGTGGGAATGGAACTAATGATGCTGGTTGAGTGTTGAGTGGACTTTAAAGACTTTTTAAACGTTCATTAACAACTTAGAGAATGTAGGCCGCACAGAGAGGAGCACCATACTGAAAATAATAATTATTTTGTACAAGGGAGAAGGCAGCGGTGTACCGTTGAAGAGTTTTATATAGTTAAATATATAGAAAAATACTTGACTGAACTTGATGGTGTGTGCACATGACTTTCATTTGCGCATCGTGCGTTTGATTAAAAACTCACCCTTTGAAACCCTACGATTTCCATCTTATACAACTTTAAGACGAGGATGGGTCTACTGTGCCGTTAAAAAAAATGTGTTTTTCTTCGTGCTGATATAATTCTGAAAGAGTATGGAAGCGTTGGATAGGCGATTAGGTTACCAAATTTTCCCATAACTTACTGATAATTTATCGGCCCAACTCTTTTTAACAGATTACAAATTGCTGGTTTTTCTTTGACAACTAAAATTTACTAACTCATATATGAAATTTACCAATCTTTATTTAAGTGAGTTACTAACTTTGTTTCCAATTAAAACACTAATGAATTTTGAGTTACCGACTCTTATTTAAGTTACTTACCAACATTTAATTTAATTTATTTTATTATTTTTAACATCTACCTACTTTTATTCTTCTATCTTACAAATGCCTTAAGATATATTAAGGTCTTACATGGATTTAGCAAACCTAATTTTCGTAACTTATTGGCTTTTCTTTCTCACAAGGTCAACAACTAGTTGTGGTTAAGTCTTATTTAACTTGCTTACTGACGTTTATTTGATTTATTTTTAAAATTTAACAACTTTTATTTGCATCTACTACCAATTTGTTACATTTACCAACTTTTTGATAAATCACTAATCTTAATTGGGAGTAATTCACGACTTTTATCACAAAAAGTTACTAACAAATTTTGCATTACGAAGTTTTATTTGAATTAGTCACTAACTTTATTTTATTTTTTCAGGTTAATGACTTCTTTTATTGATGAAAGAATAATATTTTTCTTATAATCTACAAACTTTAAATTGCCTTTCTTACTTAAGTCTTAAATCTGTCAAATATTATGTGAAATTACCAATATTTGTTTAAGTGACACTTTCATACCATTAATTATCAACGACTTTTGGATTACCAACTCTCATTTAAGTTGCTTATGGCTAAATTTTAATTGTTTATTTTTAATTTACTAATTCTCTTTGAGTTATTACTTTTATTAACCTTACATGCTAACTTTTTAATTTACAATTCTTCATACATATTACTAACCTCAACTAAAGTGATTACCAACTTCTCTTCAAGTATCACACCAACTGCTTTTGCATTACTAACTTTTATTTGAGTTAGTTACTGAAATCATTTGCCTTTTAGTCTTATGAACTACAAACCTTTCTCCAGTTAAATTACCAGCACTCATTTGAGTTGCATACCATATTTATTATTTTTAAATTTTTTTTTACTAACTTCTCTAATGAGTTACCATTTTTATATGCCTTACTTATCAACTCTTATAAGTTTTTGATTACTCCAACACTTATAAATATTACCAGTACGGAAAAAAATTCTGTATTTGTGGGCACAGAATAGTTCTGCCTTTCAATTTTTTTTTTTTTTTTTTTTGAGAGAGGGTTTATTTGGCTTTTAGATTTTACTAAGCATTCGAGTTTGAATAGGAAACTTTATATAATATTAAGTATCTCAAAATTGGAAAATTGTAAATATATATTACAATATTTTAAATCTCCTCAAAATCTTTACTCATTTGGAGAAAAATCCTTAAGAAGTATTTTGGTTTTGCTAATGGGCCCACAAAACCCAAAAAAAAAAAAGAAAAAGAAAAAGAAAAAGAAAAGACATTCTATGCCTCTATATTACCATGTGGTAGTGGCACGCTAAGAGGGAATCTGACTAAAGGAAGAGTTTTGAAAAGTCATGCCTCAGATTAGTTGAGATTATCGTGACTTCGTGTATTGTACTATGTCGATCATGCAAAGGCCCAACCAAACAAGAGGCGTGATTGCGATCTGCAACCACTAATCTAACAAACTGAAGATCCAGATGCAATTAAACCTCAGATTTTCTACATGGAGTTACACTATGGTCTTTTTCGGGTGCTTTGGTGACCATGGATTATCTCGTAAGTGGGTGTTGGCTGACTGTAGGTCACATGAGATTCTGTACACGGGTCTTTGTGAACCTCTTTGTGTGGAGCAGTACCTCTCTTAGGACTTAACTCCAATTCAACAGGTGGCGAGTTCATATGGTGGTTGACCAGGCTCCCAATCGACATGCACATAAATCCAACTTCGCAACATTGGGGAAGATGTCATATGGCACGAGGATGAGGGGGTTGGAATCCCAAGACTTTGTTGGGGGGGGGGGGGGGGGGTGCGCTTTCATTGACATAAGATTTGCCAAAATATGATTATAAAAAGATTGCCATTCTATGACTAAATGACAAGGGAGTTGAACCACTCTGAATTTAGATCCTCAAACCCTAATGCCGGTGCTCGGATTCTCTCCTTAAAAACCGTCTCCAGCTGATGCCAAGTTCGAGAGCTCCAAGATTGTAATCGAAGTGGGAGAGAGAACACTGTATCCGTTCCTTAATTATGGTGAAGAAGACAGCCTTGAAGGTTAGTATCCCATGCGAGAAATGCAAGAAGAAGCTCCTCAAAGCAGTCTCTACATTAGAAGGTAAGTTACAAGCTTCCCATCTCATGCACCTTCTTTCCCTGATTTCTTCTTGTCTGCCTGTTTAATTGCAGAACAGTTTCCATTCCAATGCATTTTGGAATTTGAATGTGTGTTAGAGTCGAGAAAATGCTCGCTTTTCCTGTTAATTTTCCCATCCCGTCTCCACATCATTATTTGATACTATGCTCCTGGAACATGAAGGAACTGAATCTCGAGTCTCCTATTGTGATTTCATTTCGCAAATTTGGTCTAGATTATGGGTGGTGGTTAAACGGGTTGCTAATTTGTGAGTGCAGGTGTAGATAAAATCGAAGTGGACTCCTCCAAGGGAATGTTGACGGTGACGGGCGACGTGGACCCTTACGACGTCATACTCCAGGCAAGAAAAGCGGGCAAATACGCTGAGGTCGTGAGCATTGGGCCTCCTCCTCCGCCGCCTAAGCAAGACGGCCAGAAGAAGCAAGAAGAGAAGAAGCCCGCGGAGAAGAAGCCCGCGGAGAAGAAGCCCGAGGCGACGGCGACCCATATCCACAGTCCCTACGATTGCCCCATCTGCTGGCAAATGGCGATCGTCCATCCGCCGAGATGGGAAGAGCGCGATCCGTCCTGCTGCATCATGTGACATCCCATCTGCACTAGGGAATCTGCCAAGATCTAGATTTGGTAGATGTGAGATAGGAGTCATTTAGCCACATTATTCTTACTTTCTTAGCAACGTGCGCTTTTCTTCCTTGTGATCATATAATTGGAATCCAATCAAATTTAGTTTCAGATGGCCCCCAAATCTTATTTAAAAAAGGAATGGATTGTAAAATAATGAAGTAAAGAATTAGGGCTCATCATTGTTGCAGTTCAGCTATACACCAGCTCATAAATCGAATAATATAAAAATCAATTTCGAGTCAGCTGCATACGAGATGAAATTCGTAGTTCACATCCAGTCTTGATTACATCGACCCGGCCAATTTAAGTTAGTCATATACAATCAACTGGTCATGCCGTATCTTGTCTTGTGGTCAAATTTTGCTTTGGGTTTCTACACGGCTGGGAGAGCCTGAGTGATGGATTTGCTAATTCACCAAGCATTTATATGTACCATTCTTTCTCCATGGACTAAAACAAGAGTGGTTTTTCAATTCCCTTGCGAATGCATGTTTGGTAAGTGAAAATCAATCAATATTAGGATTATTGATTTATATACCATTAGTGTAAAAAGAATTCCGCACGAAAGATTTTATTCACCTTTGATTTGAGAATTATAACTACTCACTCTCTCGAATCAACGGCATATAAAGCCGCTTGTGTATGATTCCTTTTCACATCAACATGGTATTCCAAAATGACATCAATATCTAACGAAAAAAAGTGCTTTATGCTTTGCCAGCGTTACATATTAGGCTATTTTTAAAGTTTTCCAAGTGCCCTCGTCTTTCATTTTGGAATGAAAATAACATTTATTAGATTTAGAGTAGCTTTTTAACTTAATTTACCTTGTTTTCAATTTGTCGATATTCTACATTCAAAGGATGTATAGCTAAAATAAATATCAATTTGTTGGAACTAACAGAAGTGGCAAATTGTAACATCAAAAATGTACTCTGAATTCTAAGTAATATAATAACTATTTATTGGACGTAAGAAAATTTGAGTTGCTAATAGGTAGGGGTGAGCATGGTCCGGGTTGGTCCGGGTCACCCCCTAACCCTAGGACCAACCCGTACAGTGTCGGTCCTCAATTTTTAGGACTGAGGACCGACCCTATTGAGCCTAGGACCAAGTACCGGACCGACCCGATGGGTTCGGTCCGGTTCCAGGGTCAACCCGGGACCAATCGATAATTTTTTTCGTCTTATTTTTTATACTCCCTAAAAAAGCAAACCTACAAATTCAAATTACACATCCATTGACAATGCAGCATTGCGCAACTAAATTATAAATACCAATACATATTTAGCAAATTTAATATGATACAATAGAAATTTCGTACTTGTTAACCGCTCATCGAGATATGGGACAAGATGGAAAGTTCTTGTAATCATCTATCTTTAATATTCATAACACCATATGCAAAAGCGTTTTCCTGCATTTGATTATGTAGAGTCCACTCAACCAAAAAATGAGTTTCACACCACTTGACTAGCAAATCACCGTAGCAATTACAGTACTACTCTACTCTTCAAAAACTTCTACCATTTGACATAAATTGAAAAGCAAAGTGCAGCTGAAATTCATTAGTAAAATACAATTAAACTATAAAAAGTTCAAAATACTTAATATAAATCATGAATATATAATTTCACATCTTGTTAATTCACTTGAACTTCTAAACACCTAAAAACAAAACAAACGACACATAATTAATACTCAACAAAAGTTTTAAATTGAAATTACTATTAGTGTTATTGATAAAACATTTAAATATAATATAATATAATAGACATTTTACTTAGATTTGAATATATAAAAGAATTATATATAATATAATATAATATAATATACGGGGTTGGTCCAGGGTTGGACCACGACCTAAAACTCTTAGGACCGAGGACCAACCCGCACAGTGTTGGTCCCCGAATTTCAGACCGAGGACCGACCCAATCCCCTTGGGAACCGGACCAGATCGCGGGTTGGGCCGATCCGTGGTCGGTTCGGGTCGACCCTAGACCGCTGCTCACCCCTACTAATAGGTGCGGAAAGATCTCAATGATGCTAATAGCTCTTGTAACTCGATAGGAGAGGAATCGATATTGATTATAATGATAGGCGACTTGCTGCTGAATTTATCATTTCCATCCTTCATAAAATTTTGAAAGAACTAAAAGAAGGAAATTTATGATATCTCTAAATAAAGTCTTATTATTTACTTTTTACTAAATTTAAAATCTTGTAATGGAATTTCGTCTTAACTATTTTTTTTTTTTTTGAACAGACAATTTAATCTTAACTTGAAAAACTCAAGACTTTCATAATACACAAATGCTGACACGTGTGTTCACATGTAATATCTTCATACATTTATGAAATTGAATAAATTTTAAATTTTGGCGCGAAATTAAGAAATTTTCCCTTTGCTTAAGTGCAAACAAGTACATCCATCAGTTCTTATATAGAAAACAAACTTTTTCGTCCCAAAAAAGAAAACTATTTTTTGGAATTCGTGTCAAAAAAAGGAAAACACCAATTTCATCCCAAATGGGAGAAAGACAAAAGAAAGAAAGAAAGAAAAAAAAAAAGGCCCACATTTTATCTTAATATTTATTCTTTGAGAGCTTTTTTTATTGGTCATAAATTTTTTGAGTTAAACACGATAAATTTGTTAACTAAAGAAAAAAATTAAAACATGTAAGAAATCTTAAATTAAGAGTAGGACCAAAATAACTTATTAGTTAGGGTTAATACCCTAAAAAATCCCAAACCTGGTATACTGTGACAAATTTACCTCAAACTATATTTTTGACCATAAAAAACTCCAAATTGGTACATCTGTGACAAATTTACTCCGACTAACTATAAAAAATCATAAACTGGTACATTTATGACAAATTTACCCCAAACTAATTTATTCGACCGCAAAAAACCCCAAATTGATAAATTTGTAACAAATATACTCTCCGCTAAATTGAATTAATACCACAAAAAAATCACAAAAATTGTAAACGGTGACAAATGGAGTGTAAAATCTCAAATTGATATATCAGTCAATTGTCACGTATTATTTAACTTAATAATTTGATGGTAAAATTTAACAAAAACTAAAAGAGGGTAAATTTTTCACAAGTGTACCAGTTTGGGGTAAATTTGTCAAATGTATACCAGTTTAATGTTTTTGGTGGTCAAAAAAATAGTTTGGAGGTAAATTTGTTACATGTGTATTAGTTTGGGGTTTTTTAGGAGAGAAAAACAAAAAAGAAGAAAAAGGAAAGAAGTAATAGGCCGCACGTTTGATCTTAATATTTGTTGTTGGAATTGGATAGCCTTTTTTGTTAACTAAAGAAAAAACGTCAAAAATGCAATAAATCTTACATCAAGAGTGGAAACCACGATAACTAATAAGTTATTTACCGAATAAACTATTTTTTTCTTTTGGGGCAAAGAGGGATACCAATTTCATTCCAAATGGGAGTAAAACAAAAGAAGGAAAAAAAAAACCCAAAAAGAAGTAAAAAAAGGTAAGGTTGTTTGAATTGAACATGATAGATTTGTTAACTAAAGAAAAAAAAACGCAAAAAAGGTAAGAAATCTTAAATAAAAAATGGATCCACAATAATTATTAATTATTTACTGAATAAATTATTATTTTTTGGGTAAAGAGGGATATGAATTTTGTTCCAAATGGGACAAAAAAATAAAAGTGGAAAAATAAAAGAAAACCCAAAAAAAGGGTAAAAAAAGGGTGTTGACACTTAAATTTTGACAACCCGTTTAGTCATTTATTACATTAAAAATTATAGGGGTAATTTTATCCCTGAAAAAATATTAATTGCATAGCATTTAGATTTAGGGTGCATTTATTTTAATTTTGCATTTTTTGCATTTATTTATTGCACTGGTGACGGGTGGGTTCGAATTAGTGGTTCTGAGCTTTAATTTGGCAGACCAAATTAAGTCCACGAAAAGAGCAAATCGGACCAAGCCCGTATCCTCGGAAGTATTTTACAGATTTATCTTTATAAGATTTCAATTCAAAAATAAATATTGCGTTTTCTGAAAAGAAATCTCCGTGGATATGGATTTGGAAAAAATTAAAACCCTAATCTGTGGCCTATAAATAAGTTAAACGCGTAAGGTTTTGGAGGGCCACACATTGAATATACAGCCGCACAAAGGGGGCTTTTCTTTTCATCACTTCGTAGAGGTTTTATTTTGTTCGGGGAACTTCATTTTTATTACTTCGTAAGAGGGAGGCCACACGGTGGAGATACACAACCGTGTATTGGGTTGCATCTCATGTTGCTGGCCTGGGCGCCTTCATCAGAACGTTCTTGATTGGCTCGCCTTCACTTTGCAAGAGACAATCCAGAGAGAGGAGGGCATGAAGCATTGAGACGCCATTAGTGAGTGGAGGAATAAAAAATAAGGAATTAAAGAGGGATTGTGAGTGGTGATTTGTGGAGATTAATTCACGCAATTCTCACATTTCGGACGCCGCTTTTCCGAGACCAACATTAACGAAGCCAGTCCTCGCCCACTCCGCAACTTTCCGGTGTTTCATCCAGCGATTCTAGCGGCCGCCACGCCAGTTCCAGCATCACTACCGCGAGCCTCGACAGCTTGCTGCACTTCCACTGAGACAACGCAGTCATTGTTTCCTTGACGTGGTGCTCGCCTCGCTGCAACGGCGACATTGTTGCTCTGTCCCGGTGACACCGACACTGCTGCACCGAGACCACGCGTCGATCTGTTGTCCAGTTGTTGCCTCATTGACGCTGTCCCTGCCTTGCTGATCTGTGCCGAACCGAGAGGGCCCTGCACCGTTTACTAGCCCCGACCTTCCATGACCGAGCACCACCGTTCGATCCACTGTCCTTCAATTACGAGCCACTGCCATGATCCCATGAATCGCTTCAGATTCATGCCTCCAATTTGAGTTATTATTATTATTATTTATTTTCTCTTGACTACCCACTAACCAAGAAGAAAATTTCTAGGGAAGAAGCCGAAAACACACTGGACTCATTATGCTCGCAAATTCTTCAACAACTTTAGTATTTTCACGGAGATCCTCAACTCGAGTTCCAGTCTCGGTAAATTACGTCCATCGTGGGCGTCGCCACCGTCAACAATTGTGAGCCGAGCAAACTTGCTTTGCCATCCTTGTCCTGGTTCGCAACAGAGCAGTTGATCTGTCCTTTGCTATTGACGTGCCTCAACGAATTGAAGACATTGACGAGCCACTTGCGATCCACCACGAGACAACCCGTTGTCCTAACGCCGTGCCGAGCCTACCGCTGCCGTTGAGCTCACCGATGAACTGGGCCATCCCGTAAAGTTTCTGTTTTTGTAGGTCCTTTGGCCATAAACTACCCATCAACAGCAGCGTCGTGATCTCGGTCACAATTGTGCTTGGTCCAAATTTGGAAAGAATATCCTCAAATTAGGCAAGATGCACATCTCTAGTATATTTGCATATTTTACTGCCTAATATATGTCTATTAATATCTAACATGCATATCTGATAGACATATCTCCCAATTAGGATTTATTGCCTAAACCACAATCGTACGGATTTTTATCCCGGCTTTAGATGGAATAATTATTCATGTGGGAGTAAAATTGATATCTTGATTTTTAAGGCCTAAGATCAATTTATTGATTTTATTAGCGAAATAATCAAGTTTGAATTTCAATTCGAATGGTGGATAACATTTTGATGACCATGGATGATTTGGTGTTTATCTTTTAATTGTTTTGTTTATCTTGAAAATCCAAAAAAATTGCATTTGCATTCCATCTAGATTAGAATTGATTGCATGATAGGTTAGTTAGATTTTTTTTTTTTTTTTTAAAGATGCATATATTTAGAATAGATAACATTTCACTTTAGTTTTCACTTTAGTTGGAGTTTCAGTAATTTTTAATTACGAATTTTCATAAAAGAAAATATACAAAAAAATCATGCGCATGTCATGTAGGATTAGGTTCATGAAATGCCCGATTGTTGCTAGGTTCATTTAGTTCAATTGCACATTTAATTATTGCATTTTTTTAAAAATTACTTTACTCATGTCATATAGTTCAGGCTATACTGCTATGTTATATCATTTCATGTTAGATTAGTAATATTGCATTGTATATAGATTAGATTCTCATTAAATAAGTTAAAAAAAAAAAATTGAGTGATTGCTTGTTAATTATAAATCATATCTAAGGTTGATGATGTAAATTCTGATCTAACAATGCAGATGCTTTCATTGCTACAAGGTAAGTCTTGTAATTTTTTTTTTTTTTTTTTTTTTTTATGACCTAGGGAAGCCTCGTAATTTATTAATTGCTTTCTTGTTAAATTGGTGGTTTGCGAACACACATGATCACCTCACATATTAGGGAAATAGATTTAAAATCAATCCAAACTGCTTGCAAAAATATTTTTGAAAATAAAAAGAAATGGTACCGAAATGGTATTAGAAAAGTCTAGTGTAACCAAGTCCTCGTACCCAAAGTCTCTGGTTTGTGGGAGTAAAATAATCCTCAAATTATTTTACTTATGTGTCTAATCAACTTATTGTAAACTGATTAATGGCGACTCCTAGATAAAATCCATTGGCATGTTAAGAAATTTGAACTTAAGTCGCGAATTGGTATGGGCTTGGGAGATCTCGAGTTAAGTCTAGGCTTAACAATCCATTAGCCAAATCCTAGGTGGTTCACATTCGAAATTTAAGTCGTGACAGTAAGAAGTAGTATGCGGTACATTTGACCTTAATATTCGTTGTTTGAATTGAACACGGTAGATTTGTTAACTAAATAAATAAATAAATAAGGTCAAAAAAAGGTAAGAGATCTAAAATCAAGAGCGTGGGACCCAAAGACGGATAAGCGATTCAACGTCATCTACCGTCTTTTGGAAACAGAACTAAAACAGGTATGGAAAAGTGTAAAATCGATTTGTAAGAATTTTCTTGATGTGGGTTATATTAATTGAGATTGTAATTTACTGTTTTACAGGATTTTTCAAATAATGGTAAGACATAAGGTTTTCTTAATAGTTGAATATGAATTTGACTTGTGTGAGTCGAGTTGGGCCAGACCCATGATGAGATGGCTCATCCAAAATGCTTAGCCTCTGGTAAGTTGAGCTCGCGACCACTGGGTAGGGCTCTAGCCTCGCTAGTGGCCGACAAGGTTGATCTCGACCTTGCCGGTTGAAGGAAGGAGAAGAAGGAAAAAAGAAAAATAAAAATAAAAAGAAAATAAAAAATTCAAAAATATTAAAATATTATAAAAATTTGTGCATGTCGCATTAATCGTACCAAGTCAGCTAGCCAATTCCCAGTAAGCAAAATCTGGCCAAAATTAGTCGGAGATGACTGAATTGGCATTAAGCAAAAAGTTTTAGATTAAATTGGCACAAAAAAGGGTTTAGGACTAACTTTGCATAAATGCAAAAAGTTTATGATTTTTTTAACACTTTTCCCCATTTTTAGGGGCTAAGAGTAGTTCTAGAAAGGAAGAGAGCAAAGAAAAAGAAGGGAAAGAAGAAGAAAAGAGAGGGAAAAAAGAAGGATTCTTTGTGTGCTCACATGAATGCCTCACCAAGTAAATTTGACTACATATTGTGACATTTGATAAGTGCTTGCGCCCCTTGTTTTTCTAATCGGATTAGTTTTTAAGGTTAGAGTTTAAATTTGAAATCATGTGATATTTAATCTATAAAGTCCGATTTTTAAGTTGTTGAGTTATGGAATTTCATGGAATTGTAGATTATGTTGTTATAGAGCCATGGGGTTATTTGAAGTAACAGTTTAATTGAAGAGAAATCCTAGTTTTTCACATTCAAGTTTTGCATTGCAAATGACTTGAATAATTTTTTTGAGTATGTGATTAGTTAGAGCATATGAGTCATTTTGTTAGTGTTTAAGCAATATATAACAGTTTCATAGTTGAAGTAACATTTTACTTGATTTAATGTTAGGACTGCAAGTCTGACAATTTGAGTAACATTTGTTTCTTGTTTGTAGGCATTCCGAGGTGAGTGGTTTTATGGTTTTGTAAAACATATATCTTGAAAATGATAAGATGACATATTATGGGTTAAAGAAGCATTACATGATTTGATATTCCTTTGAAAAGAAACAAAAGTGGTGCTTAGGGCATATTTGATGCATAAAATTAGATCGAGTATTTACTACCAATATGTCTATTGGAAATGGCAAAGTATATTTTAAACATAGTTTGAGCCGATTGTTGTGAACGGTTTGCGAAACATTTTATGAAAGACACTTTGAGAGGCTTTTTATGAAAGATGTTTCCAAAAGTTATACATATTGATTTGTGAATTTGGTTTATGAAATGATGAGAAATGCTTTATGAAAAGTATTTCTATTGGATGGACTGAGTTATGAAAAGTTATATGATCAATTTGTGAAATGTATTGTGAGTTATGAGATTGATTATGGATTGAATTTATGGTATAATAAGATATGAGCTTGGTACTCAATATTGCTATAAACCCATTCAAAGGTTTGTGGGTATGTATATCCAGTTTAGGATATCCTTTTGGTCTTGTCACTAGGCATTGTGTCTTGACCATGGTAATATATCGAGCAATAGATTAGTTAATGGAATGGAACATTGACATGATTTTTGATAGAAATTAATCAATGGACTTGACCATTGATATTTAAATTGTGATAATGGTTTAAATGTGTTTTTTTATTAGTATAAAGCCTTTTTGATAAGAAACAACTCATATATGATTCGATATGTATTTCATACTTTGACTTTGAGTTATGAAGTTTTTGTAGTGCTTTATATACATGCATAGTGATTGCTTAATCTGCTTAAAAGATGTACTACTCACTAGACTCTAGTTATTCATTCCACTAGTTTTTCTTGTTTTTAGGTCTCTCGGTTGGGGTGTGCATGATAACCATCTTTTTTTTCTATTTCTCTTTTTTTTTGTTCTCCAAAATAGGTTTAGAATAGAAAACCGTTTAATAATGTAATTTTATTTTTCTATTTCTAGAACATATTTCTATTTTAGAAATAGTTTTGGAATAAATTTTAGAAGTGAGAATTTTTAGCTTTTTTTTTCTTGAAACAAAAATAAGAAATAAAAACTCTTTTCATCATTCACTTTTGTCACCACCCACTGCTCGTTGCTCGCAACCAATCGTTAGTTGCCCACTACTTACTGGCCGCCTCCGAACACCATTCGTAAGGGAGAAATATTGTATTGTTATCAAAAAAATTTATATTCCATGAATATACATTTTGTAAGGTTATAAAACGTGTATTTTACTCAGAAACTCGTTCAAGAAATAAAAATTGATTTCTGGAACAAAATAGTTGTCATTCATGCCCTTAGTGGCAAGTAGGGCGAAAGCACTATAGGTGCATGCTAAA
Source organism: Eucalyptus cladocalyx (assembly GCA_017140615.1). Classification (NCBI taxonomy): domain Eukaryota; kingdom Viridiplantae; phylum Streptophyta; class Magnoliopsida; order Myrtales; family Myrtaceae; genus Eucalyptus; species Eucalyptus cladocalyx. The sequence goes on along the minus strand of CM029524.1, from coordinate 38,199,506 downwards.
GGGACCTTAGCTGTCCCACATAACTTGAGAAAAGCCCTTTGGCCTACTTTATAACAACTAGAGCCCCCCTCACCTCTCAAGATGTCTTTTAAGGCTGAGACCCCCAAATTGGTATTAGAGCCAGGTTAAGGTGGATTCGGGAGCATGCTAAAGGGATCTTAGCTGTCCCAAATCTCTTGGGAGAAGCCCTTTGGCTTGCTTTATAACCATTGCGGCCCCCTTCACCTCTCAAGACGTCTTTTGAGGCTGAGACCCCCAAATTGGTATTAGAGCCAGGTTAAGGTGGATCCGGGTGCATGCTAAAGGGATCTTAGCTGTCCTACATCTCTTGGGAGAAGCCTTTTGGCCTGCTTTATAACCACTGCAACCCCCTTCACCTCTCAAGACGTCTTTTGAGGCAAAGACCCCCAAATTGGTATTAGAGCTAGGTTAAGGTGGATTCGGTAACCACTGCGGCCCTGAGACCCCCAGATAAATCTTAAACCTATTAACACTTTAGCCAATGCAGTCCTAAACATTTTCACTTCTTGTCAATTGAGTTCATTGGGTCAATTTTGGCTGGAAAATGCTTATGTTGACATTTGCTGTGCCATGTAGGACCCCATGGCATTGATGTGGACAAATTTTAATAATATTTTATTTTTTTTTAATTATTATTATTATTTATGATATATATATTTTCATTTCTTTTTGGCCTTTTTTTTTTTTTTTTTTACCTTTTGTCGATGGATGGCCACCACCCACAAGCAATGGGTTAGGCGAAGGCTGGCCACCGGCTACGGCTAGCCTACTAGCCTCGTTAGCCATAGGTGAGGCCCGATTGGGCGAAGGGCTTTGCTAGATTTGGCCGAGGCGAGGGCTTCCCTTGTTGAGGCTTGCCCTAGCCCGATTGGGCCTCGCCCATGGCGGGCGAGGCCAGCCAACTGGTCATCACCGGTGGCTAGCCACCAACAAAAGGAAAAGTAAAAATATTAAAATTTTATTAAAATTTGTACACGTCGTCGTTTACTTTCGTCTATGTTAGCATTTTCTAGCCAAAATTGACCAAATGAACTCAATTAATAAAAAGTAAAATTTTTTATGATTGAATTGGCAAAATTAAGCGATTTCCAATTGAATTAATAAAAATGCAATAGATTTAGGGCTTTTTGGACAATTATCCCAGGAAACTTTTGGGAGTTGTATTTTTGGGTATGGCTTGAGGAAGTTGTGTATATCGTTGGAGATGCAAATGCGACATTCCTAGGTAGTGTTGCCGACCCCATTCATTTATTATTGCGCAAACGGAATGTATAATAAAACCTTTGACAACGAAATACGGGATAGAAAAGCATGAAGCAAAACTACAACATAACACTTTCATAATTCAACAGAATTACAAACAGAAGCCTACAGCCAAAAGTCTACAAAAGACCGGCTCTTGAAAAAGAACTGTCCTACGACCTACAAGTCGGACACGCTCTCCAATCCTTATGACTTCACCTCTGCAACTCCTCAAGGCCAACCAAAGCTATCTAGCCGCTCCGTCCACCAGGGATCTGAAATTGTAATCCCCAAACTGGGATGAGATAATGACTTAGCAAGTTCAACCCCCTTAACCCCTATTAGAAAGAAAATACGCCTCGGGTGGCCTAGCCACATCGTACAGAAGATTTACCTCGCATTAGCCTTCATCTGCAGGTTAGCACAATTTATATCATTTAACCACGTACAATTATGATAACCAAACAACCATGGCACAATCACATCATCAGAACAATTCAACCACTTGGATCGTCTCAGCGATCAATCGACTTGGCCGATTACATGTCATTCTAGCAAATCAATCATTGCTCTCAATCATGGCCCTATAGGAAGGTTTAATAACTAGTGGCAATCACGGCCCAACTCGGCATGACCTTTAATTAGGTGGTCCATCACTACCTCATTGGGCACAACCTCTAATAGGTGGTCAATCACGGCCCTATTAGGAACGACCTCTCATAGATGGTCCATCACGGCCTCACTGGGCACGACCTCTAATAGGTGGTCAATCACGGCCATTCTCCCATATATTTCCACACTTAGGATTTTATAAAGAATCCCTATTTATCAAAATCACACTCCATTTGCTATAATCAATCATCAAATTCAAATTCTAAATTCACAGCAGTGATCAACACGAAATTCTGAGAGAATAAGGTTCCGATGAAATTTTCGGAATTTAATAAATAATTAAATTTATTCCGAAAATTAATTAAATAATAATATTCATATTTTTCGCAATCCACATTCAATTTATAATATCCAATCATCAATTTCAAAATCCGAATATACAGCAACGGTCGGCACGAAATTCTGAGCAATCGGGGTCAAAAATAATATTTCCGTTTTTTAATAATATTTTAATAATTTCGGAATATAATATAATATTATAAATTTCCAGAATTTCGAAGTAATTAAATAATTAAAAATTAAAATCCTATTATGTCCCATCAAGGTTTATTATTAAAAAAACTATCTTAGCCTTTAATTAAACACACTTTAAATTAAACAAACCTTTGAACCCAAATCACAATTAAATAAACTCAGTTATCCACCTAAACTTGCTTAACTTAGACTAAGCATACTTATGGCATAATTAACCGTTTAATCAAGGTTTAGTGAGCTAAACTCACAGGAATCGCTTTTCAACGAGTCTCCGGCGAAGAGCACGACGACACCGACGACAAACCTACACGGATCAACACCAAATGAGGACTAATAAGGGGCCAAAACGAGCTTGGAAGGGGCTAGATCTTGTTGGGTTTTCCAGCAACTAACCGAGCTCGGAGGGTGACGGAACGGCGGCTGAACGGGCGGAGGAACGGCGGAGGAAGATCGGCAGCAGCTCGAGCAACAACCGGCGGTGGCTTGGGCGGAAGAACGGCGGCGACATCGGGCAGTTGCTGGCTTAGAGAGACGATGACACGGGAGGCTCAGCGGATGGAGACAAGGCAGCTCGCACACGGGATGGCGGGCGGTCGCGTGCGGGCGAGCGGCAACGGCGAGCTCCGGCGGCGAACGACGAGCGGCGGCGGTCGAGCGGGCGAAGGCGGACGAGCAGCTCGGTTGGGCGGTTCGCACGAGCAGCTTTTCCTTCTCTCTCTTCCAAGCTCAAATGGAAAAGATGATGGGGATAAAGGGGGAAGTGACATCCTACCTTTCCAAGACCTCATCTTCACCTTCTACTTGTCACCACCCTAGCCCATCTTGCCTCTCCCATGACATCATTTGTGATGTCATCATCCACTCACTCCAACTTTCCACAACTTTAGTCCAATAGGTTCAATTTCATTTTCCGCCGGGGTCCAATTCTTGTACAATCTAATTTCTTCAATTCTTTTCCAATTGAACCCAAATTAAAGTCCATAGTTTAATCCAATGTCACCACACTTCAATTCACATCTTCACTTGTTCATAGAACCAACTTAGGTCCTAAAAGTGCGACCAAAGGCGGGCCTACTAATTTCTCAAGCCAAATTAGCCATTCTATGATTTAATCGCTGAAAAATTCTGATTATACGAAAAATCTTCTAAAGATGAGTTAATATTCATAAAATTATTTGTGACACATCCAGACTTCCAATTTCTGAATTCGATCTCAATTCCACGGTTAATTTCACTTTGGCACGATACTAGCGCGGCCCAACCTACTGGGTAGCCTTTAGAAATTTTCATGCATTTGACATGTGGTTGATCATCTTAAGCCACAATGTACATCTTAAGTCATAATGTACATCTTTGAAACATTGGCGACTTTCGGTTGTCGGGGTAATCTCAAGATTTCAAATACGAATATAGGGTACCCAATCGATTGAAAAGTCGGTCTAGTGCCGATCAACAAGAATTGTGCGATCTGGTGGAAATCACCCACACCTGATCACATGCCTTTGTCCAGTCGACCTATCTCCGATCTCTAATCGATTTTTAATTGTGCCGTAATGACCCTTGTAGATTAGCTCGGTGGAAAGGTCGCTTCCTGGTCAAATTCTCGAGTCTGATGCATTAGAAACTCTTAACAGCTTCACTCGATAGACTAGTTTTTCACATGAGTGGCCGACTCAAGGAAAAGAACTATATGCGTGCCAACGAAATGGCTGTCTCAATTTATTGAAAATAGACTTGGAAAATCGGGATGTCACAACTCTTCCCTTCTTATAAAAATTTCGTCCTCGAAATTTAAACCTTTACCAGTTCTTAAAGAAAAAGGTGGGGGTACAGTCATCTCTTATAATCTTCTCTTTCTCAGGTTGCTCCTTATGTACTAGTGCTGTCAGATCACTGCTATCTTGCCCAAACCACTTCGGATTCAAAATACTAAACACTCGCCCACTTAAAATTCCAAAGGTTTTCAACACAAAATATGCGAAGCTAAATTGTCAATTCTGAGTAGTCTCTAAATTGTCTCTAATAATTGTGACTGAATCACTAATTTCTGAACCAACTCTGGACCTGCGATTTTCTAATCTCTGATCTCATCTCAACAACTGAAGTTCTGAACACTCTGCTCTACACTGACTAAAAGAAACTATCTTACTGATCTGCTGAAACTGGGAACCTCTGGTCAAGATCTGGTATGACTCTGACACTGATCTTGGTAACTGCAATCACTGACTACTGTTCTGACCTTGGCCTGTGATATTTCTTTCCCTGACTTCATCTCAGCAATCGAAATTCCGCACTCTCTGCTATGCATTGCTTAAGAAAGAACCATCTGAAAGCTCTGCCAACTTGGAACATCTGATCTAGATTTGAAATACAATTCATACCCGGCACTTCATGCAGATGATTTATATGATATACCCACACTTCGATATACTTATTCTAATTGAGATCTTTTCGTGCTGCACTAAGGTGAGTTGACTCTGTTCACCTGTCGACCACAACCCCATAAGGAATCAATACTCTTCCCGACTCCTTAATAAGCCCGTCATAACATTCCATCATGCTATGCTTCCATTCCCACACAAGACTCTCTCAAGTGCTTGAAAAAAGCTTTCCTAGCTTACATTACCAAATTCTCACTTACTGATACATCCAACACTTACAACTTGTTCGACGATATCTATCTTCATACCGATCTACCAATCCCGATGAGGTAGGTTCCGACTCATCTTCATACTATCTGGACAACGCTGAAGTTGCTATGATGAGCTTCTCATAAGATCTCTTCTTTAATCTCTGTATCGACAATTACACACAATCGTCCTCAGAACCTTAGCGTTCTGCCTTCGGTATGAAAATCAACCCCTCTCTCATCTGTATTCTCTTATAGAGTCTTCTGAATTTCTGAATCTGTCCACTGAAGCGTTTTGATTCTGATCTGTACTCTCGGCTCAATTCTGAGGATGGTCATAAGATTCACAAGGTGGCCTGCCTTAGATTTGAAAATCGAATTCCGGACTTCCTCAAGTGAGATCCAATCCTTGAGTACCAACTGTGCAACTAAGGACTCTCGACTCAATGCATTTGTAACTTTGCTCACCTTTCCAGAGTGATACAAAACATCATAGTCATAATCCTTAAGGAGTTCCATCCAGCGACTATCTCTTATTCAATTCCTGAGGTCTCAACTGACGGGACGCGTATGCAACAACCTTATCATGCTGCCTTAACACGCAACCCAATCCTTTAAATGACACATCACTGCAGATCTCATAACTTTCAGGACCAGATGGAATGGTCAGCACAGGTGCGGTAGTCAGCTTTTGCTTAAGCTCTTGAAAATTACCCTCGCACTTGCCTATCCACAAGAACTTCTCTTCCTTTCTCAGTAGTCTTGCCAACAGTAACGCTCACGCTAAAAACCCTTCTACGAATTGTCTGAAATATCCTGCTAATCCTCAGAAACTTCTGATCTCTATCACTGTAGTCAATATCGACCAATTGATCACTGCTTTAATCTCGGACGAGGTTTACGAAGATTCCTTCTCCTAAAATCACCTGACCTAAGAACACAACACGAGTCATCCAAAACTCGCATTTGCTAAACTTATTGTAAAATCCAAAAGCACTCAAGGTCTGAAGTACCCTCTCCAAATATCTCTCATGCTCCTCTGCACTCTTTGGACACACCAGGATAACTTCAATGAACACGATCACGACTGATTCAAGTACCCTTAAACATTCTACACATTAGACCCAAACGAATAGCTACGGTGTCCATCAAACCACACGGCATTACAGTGAACTCATAATTGCTGTATCAAGTGCGAGATACTAACTTCGGTATGATTTTCTTCTTGATCCTCAACTGATGATACCCGGACCTCCAGTCGATCTTGAAGAATATCGATGCACAAACACAACGAACCACCTTTCTTCTTCACGAACAAGACGATACTCTCCAAGGTGATGCACTGGGATGTATGAATCCCTTATCTAATAATTCCTACATTTGTACCTTCAGTTCTTTTAGCTCTGACAAAGCCATCCAATAAGGAGCCTTAGAGACTAGCTCTGATCCGGGTACAAATTCAATCACGAACTCTATTTCTCTTATTGACAGCAAACCTAGCAATTCTTCATAAAACACCTCAGAAAACTTCTGTACCACGATTATGTTCTCCATATCCGGCCCCTCAACTGACGCATCCATTATAGTTGCCATATAGATTCGGTAACCATTAACCTGAACCAAGTCATCTTTAGTGACGAATAATAAGGATTGAAGTTCCTCTTCAACTTTCAGTAATTCAAAACTTTCATACGCTAACTGAACAAACTTAATTATATCACTGCCACAATTTATAACAGCAGAAAGCTCCTCGAGCCAAACCTTTTCATAAATGACTTCCAAGTCATACATAAGCAAACCCATCAGGTACAACTATAGTCAAAGGCTCATCTTCCTATTACTTTATTACAACAACGGAAACTCCACAACCTTCACTCAAAATCCTATTGCGCTACTCTGATAAAACACCTCAAAACATTCTTCCCTTGATCGATGCATGGTCAATCCCTTCATGCTCCTCTAGTCATCCTAGTGGCATCCTATCTGCAGTAACAATATTTACATTCTTCTGAACATTACACGGACAGTTCCTAACCCGGCGGCCATGTTGGCCATTTTCAAAGCATGTTCCCCTTTTTACTCTAACACTAGGCTGACTTATGTCTCCTTTCCAAAGACTCGGCACACAATCAATGAGTCTTCTACCTCATATCAAGGAATATCCAGCACCCTTCCTTGCACCGGGGTCCATTCTAAGTACCCCACTGAACATCCTGAAGCATGCTTCCTCTGTTCTGTCTTATCAACGGCGGTGACAGAAACAGCTGTGACTCCATCTATTTACACGGAAAATCTTTGATCAGATGACTGTACTGGCGACCCTTGTAACAAGTCCTTTCCCTCTTGCAATACAAAACTGATCCGTGCCTTTTCTTACAGACACGACACACATCTAGTGAGTTAAGCTCTGACTTTTCAATTCTACTCTTCTGATTGGGTGAAACAGGGCACATTTCTTCTGACATTGGCATCTCCCCAATTAATTTCCATCTCTATCTAAACTAAACCTTGACTCAGATACGATGGCTTGATCCTCGATCACAACTCCAGATTGGATCTCAATAGGCACGGCAATAACAACGGTCACAACACTGGGAGTGGTACTCTCACACTTGCGCTGGTCTAAGCCTGCGCTTTACCTCGGGTACCAACTCTTTTCAGCATCCTACCCCGAGGTATAGGTCCTACCGACCTCTTCCAAGGAGTTCTTCACTCCTGGTCACTCATTCTACAGGCTCTTTATAGACACTTGTTTTCCGATTCCAACATCAGGTTGAAATTTGAGTGACCCCACAAACACATTAACAAACAGCTATCAACCACATGCATCAGCATATTAAAAGCCTTTTCTACTAACTATCCCATGACTCATCGCACCTTATCACTCCATACACAGACCATGCTCTGATACCACTTAAACGGGGATGTCACGCCCCAAACCTCGAGCGCGCCAACATCCCACCATGGTCATGCAAATGCGACATTGCCAGGTAATGTTGCCGACCCCATTCATTTATTATTGCGCAAGCGGAACGTATAATAAAACCCCTGACAACGAAATATGAGATAGAAAAGCAGGAAGCAAAACCACAACATAACACTTTCATAATTCAATAGAATTACAAACAGAAGCCTACAGCCAAAAGTCTACAAAAGACCGGCTATTGAAAAAAAACTGTCCTATGACCTACAAGTCGGACATGCTCTCTAATCCTTATGACTTCACCTCTGCAACTCCTCACGGCCAACCAAAGCTATCTAGCCGCTCCGTCCACCAGGGACCTGAAATTGTAATCCCCAAACCGGGATGAGACAATGTCTCAACAAGTTCAACCCCCTAAACCCCTATTAGAAAGAAAATACGCCTCGGGTGGCTTAGTCACATCACACAGAAGAATTACCTCGCATTAGCTTTCTTCTGCAAGTTAGCACAATTTATATCATTCAACCACGTACAATTATGATAACCAAACAACCATGGCACAATCACATCATCAGAACAATTCAACCACTTGGATTGTCTTAGCGATCAATCGACTTGGCCGATTACATGTCATTCTAGCAAATCAATCATTGCTCTCAATCACGGCCTTATAGGAAGGTTTAATAACTAGTGGCACGACCTTTAATTATGTGGTCCATCACTACCTCATTGGGCATGATCTCTCATAGGTGGTCAATCACGGCCCTATTAGGCATGACCTCTCATAGGTGGTCCATCACGGCCTCACTGGGCACGACCTCTAATAGGTGGTCAATCACGGCCCTATTAGGCATGACCTCTCATAAGTGGTCCATCACGGCCTTACTAGGCACGGCCTCTAATAGGTGGTCAATCACGGCCAATCTCCCATCAATTTCCACACTTAGGATTTTATAAAGAATCCATATTTATCAAAATCACACTCCATTTGCCACAATCAATCATCAAATTCAAATTCTAAATTCACAGAGAATAAGGGCGCGTTTGGTTGTGTTTCGTTTAAAAATTGTTCAACACGAATCAAAAATAAACAAAAACATGTTTGGTAAATTTAGATTATTTTTTTATTTCACGAAATTACGAGAGAATAAGGTTCGGCTCGACGAAATTTTCAGAATTTAATAAATAATTAAATTTATTCAGAAAATTAATTAAATTATAATATCCATATTTTTCGCAATCCACATTCAATTTATAATATCCAATCATCAATTTCAAAATCCGAATACACAGCAACGGTTGGCATGAAATTTTGAGCAACCGGGGTAAAAAATAATATTTCCGTTTTTTTAATAATATTTTAATAATTTCAGATATAATATACTATTATAAATTTCCAGAATTTCGAAGTAATTAAATAATTAAAAATTAAAATCCTATTATGTCCCATCAATGTTTATTATTAAATAAACTATCTTAGCCTTTAATTAAACACACTTTAAATTAAACAAACCTTTGAACCCAAATCACAATTAAATAAACTTAGTTATCCACCTAAACTTGCTTAACTTAGACTAAGCACACTTAGGGCATAATTAACCGTATAATTAAGGTTTAGTGAGCTAAACTCACCGGAATCGCTTTCCGACGAGTCTCCGGCGAAGAGCACGACGACGCCGACGACAAACCTACACGGATCAACACCAAATGAGGACTAATAGAGGGCCAAAACGAGCTTGGAAGTGGCTGGATCTTGTTGGGTTTTCCAGCAACTAACCGAGCTCGGAGGGTGACGGAACGGTGGTTGAACGGGCGGAGGAACGGCGGAGGAAGACCGGCAACAGCTCGAGCAACAACCGGCGGTGGCTTGGGCGGAAGAACGGCGGCGACGGAGGCTTCGGTGAGGCGCGGCGACGTCGGGCAGCTGCTAGCTTAGAGAGATGATGACGTGGGAGGCTCGGCGAACGGAGACAAGGCAGCTCGCACACGGGACGGCGGGCGGTCGCGTGCGGGCGAGCAGCGACGGCGAGCTTTGGCAGCGAACGACAAGCAGCGGCGGTCGAGCGGGCGAAGGCGGACGAGCAGCTCGGTTGGGCGGTTTGCACGAGCAGCTTTTCCCTCTCTCTCTTCCAAGCTCAAATGGAGAAGATGATGGGGACAAAGGGGGAAGTGACATCCCACCTTTCCAAGACCTCATCCTCACCTTCCACTTGTCACCACCCTAGCCTATCTTGCCTCCCTCATGACATCATTTGTGATGTCACCATCCACTCACTCCAACCTTCCACAACTTTAGTCCAATAGGTTCAATTTCATTTTCCGCCGGGGTCCAATTCTTGTACAATCCAATTTCTTCAATTATTTTCCAATTGAACCCAAATTAAAGTCCATAATTTAATACAATGTCACCACACTTCAATTCACATCTTCACTTGTTCATAGAATCAACTTAGGTCCTAAAAGCGCGACCAAAGGCGGGCCTACTAATTTCTCAAGCCAAATTAGTCATTCTCTGATTTAATCGCTGAAAAATTCTGATTATACGAAAAATCTTCTAAAAATGAGTTAATATTCATAAAATGATTTGTGACACACCTAGACTTCCAATTTCTAAATTCAATCTCAATTCCACTGTTAATTTCACTTTGGCACGATACTAGCGCGGCCCAACCTACCGGGTAGTCTTTAGAAATTTTCATGCATTTGACCTGTGGTTGATCATCTCAAGCCACAATGTACATCTTTGAAACATTGGCGACTTTCAATTGTCGGGGTAATCTCAAGATTTCAAATACGAATACAGGGTACCCAATCGATTGAAAAGTTGGTCTAGTGCCGATCAACAAGAATTGTGCGATCTGGTGGAAATCACCCACACCTGATCACATGCCTCTGTCGAGTCGACCTATCTCCGATCTCTAATCGATTTTTAATTGTGCCGTAATGACCCTTGCAGATTAGCTCGGTCGAAAGGTCGCTTCTTAGTCAAATTCTCGAGTCTGATGCATTAGAAACTCTTAACAGCTTCACCCGATAGACTAGTTTTCACATGAGTGGCCGACTCAAGGAAAAGAACTATATGCGTGCCAACGAAATGGCTGTCTCAATTTATTGAAAATAGACATGGAAAATCGGGATGTCACAATATATGTTAATATCGTGTTATTGGTTAAGTTTGAGGCTATGCCTTTTGTGTAGAAGGATGGCCATATCGTCCCAATTTCTTACACTTTTCAGGGTATGACATTTATAGAATGCATTCACTTATATCTGCGGTGTCTCCTTCGGATCCAACTAAAATGTTTGGTTTATTTTGGCTATCTAATAATCTTTTCAATTTGGTTCAGTTTACGCTCTAAAAAAGATTTGCAAATCAACATATTTGATTCGGTTCAAAACTCACCCTGAACTTATCTAGGGCATTTGGGTTCACATTCAGGAACTTGACAATCCATCATGGCAGCAGTAGTGGTGGTTTGCAAATTATTCATTTTCCACGAAACAAATAAAGTCTAAAGTCTTACATGAATTTAGCAAACCTTATTTTTTTTAACTTATTGTTCTCTCATTCACCAACTAGTTTGATTAAGTATTATTTAACTTGCTTAACGACATTTATTTGATTTATTTTTATATTCAACAATTTTTATTTGTATTACCTACCAAGCGTTACATTGACCAACTTTTTTGGTAATTACTAACCTTAACGGGAGTGATTACTAACTTTTATTAGGATAAGTTACCAACAAATTTTGCGACACCACCTCTTATTCAATTTTATACTATTAATTACCAACTAGTTTTGGGTTACCAAATCCCTTTTAAGTTACTTATACCCAACTGTTATTTGTTTCTATTAATTTACTAACTCTTTCTAGCTATTACTTTTAACCTTACTTGCCAACTTTTTAAATTTACCAACTCTTTTTAAATACTATGATAATAAAAAACTCTTCTTAGGTATTACCAACGTCAACTAAAGTGATTGCCAACTTTTATCCAATTACCATGCAAACTGCTTTTGTAATACTAAATCTTATTTGAGTTACTTATTGAAATTATTTGCCTTTACTAGTGTGACCTACAAATCTTTCTCCAGTTAAATTTTAACTGGATTACCAACTCTCAATTGAGTTGCATATCATGATTTATTTCTTTTTCTTAATTTTACTAACCTCATTAATCAGTTACCATTTTTAATTTCCTTACTTATCAACTCTTATAAGTTTTCAATTACTCCCACCATTATAAATATTACCAGTACGGAGAAAAAAATCTGTATTTGTGGGCACAATATAAATCTGCCTTCCAAAATTTTATTAGGGTGTTTATTTGGCCTTTAAATTTTCTTCAATCTTGGTTTAAAAAGGAGAATTTTTATAATATTAAATAACTTAAAATTCAGAAAATTATATATATCTTACAAGATTTTAAATCACCTCAAAATGTTTACTCATTTGGAGAAAAATTCTTATTAAGTATTTTAGTTTCGCTAATGGGCCAACAACCAAACGAGAAGAATCCAATTTTTTAAAAAAAAAGAAAGGAAAAAGAAAATACATTTTATGCCTTTAGATTATCATGTGCCCACGTGAAGAGGAAATCCGACTAAAAAAAGAATTTTTAAAATTCATACGTAAGATTAGTTGAGATTATATCTCACGGACTTTGTGTATTATAGTACGTCAATCATGCAGATGATGCATAAAGTACTTCTTTCCCCAACCAAACAGCAGGCGTGATTGCAATTTACAACCACCTATCTAACAAACTGAAGATCCGTATGCAATTAAACCTCAGATTTTCTTCAGAGAGTTATCCAAGGAGTCTTTTTCAGATGCTCTAGTGACCATTGATCATCTCGTAGGTAGGTGTTGGTCGACTTTAATGAGCCAATGAGATTATTCTCTTTGGCACTCGAACTTATACCAAGCAGCCATCATGGTAACTAATTTAGTTGTGCTTTTACACATATAAATACGAAACGATTTCCTCATATCTGAACGTGTTGACGTTCATTCCCTATTTGCTAGGGTTGGTGCAACTTCCATATCTTTATGCGGGTGAAAGCACTAACACCGACCCCCCACTTAAGAAATTCTGTCCACCCTATTTAGCATATAAAATCGCATACCGTCTAGAATCATCCATCGTCTTTGATCATGGGTTGTGACCAATGAGCAATCGATGCACAGATGATTAATGGCCATAGGTCGCATAAGATTCTTTACCCGGGTCTCCGTGAACTTTATGTATGAAGCTGTATTACTCCTTAGAACTCAAATCCAGTTCAACAGGTGGTGAATTCGTACGGTGGTTGACCAAGCTCGCAATGGACCCAAGCACAAAAATCCAACTTCGCAACATTGGGAAGGTGTCAATATGGTATGAGGATGAGGGGTTGGAGTCCCAAGGCTTTGCCTTTTTTTTTTTTTGGTTGGGGGGGAGGGGTTTCGTTGACATAAGATTTGTCAAAATAAGGTTATAAAAAGATTGCAATTCTATGACTAAATGACAAGGGAGTTGAACCAGTCTGAATTTAGATCCTCAAACCCTAAAGCCCGTCCTCAGGTTCTCTCCTTAAAACCATCCCCAGCTGATGCCAAGTTTGAGAGGTCTAAGATTGTAATCGAAGAGAGAGAGAGAGAACATCGTATCAGTTCCTCTATTATGGTGAAGAAGACGGTCTTGAAAGTTAGTATCCCTTGCGAGAAATGCAAGAAGAAGCTCCTCAAATCAGTGTCTGCATTAGAAGGTAAGTTACAAGCTCCCCATTCCATGCACCTTCTTGCCTTAATTTCTTTTTGTCTGCTTATTTAATTGCAGAACTGTTTCTCTTTTAATGCACTTTGGAATTTGAATGTATGTTAGAGTCGAGAAAATGCTCGCTTTTCCCGTTAATTTTCGCATCATTATATGGTACTGTGCTCCCGAAACGTGAAGGAACTGAATCTTGAGTCTCTAATTGCGATTTCACCTCGAAAATTTGGTCTAGATTATGATTGATGGTTAAATGGATTGCTAATTTGTGAATGCAGGGGTAGATAAAATCGAAGTGGACTCCTCGAAGGAAACGTTGACGGTGACAGGCGACGTGGACCCTTACGACGTCATACACCAGGCGAGAAAAGCCGGCAAATATGCCGAGGTCGTGAGCATCGGGCCTCCTCCTCCGCCGCCTAATTGATATAGCTAGTATGAGTACCTAGAGGGGGGGTGAATAGGTATATAAAAAATTTCTCGAAGCTTGTACGATATTTAAACAATTAATGATTCAATCGCAAGAGTTAAATATCAATCGAGAGACCGAGTAAGGAAAGAGAGAATTGAACACTCGGTTTATAGTGGTTCGGCTTGATTCAAGCCTACGTCCACTCTTCTACACCGACACCGATTGGCTGGATTCCACTATGATCAAAGAGATGTTACGGTGTTGATCTTCCTTGATTTCTAGGTGTAGATGATCTACCACACTCACTCAAGGCGTCACCAAGTATATACTCTCTCTAATTTCGCTCGAACAGGTCTCAAACAACAATCAAGGATCTTCGACTCGGAATTTTTCTATCAATCACCCTCTTAAAATAACTAGAACGACTTCTTTTTATACTCCTTCATGCCATCATAGCCGTTGGCACTTACCAAAGGAATTCCTCCAATCTACCCGTTGGACGGAATCAATCAAGAAGATCATCCGAGCTATTTAAGGAATCGATGATAGCCCATCAATCTGTTCGCCCATACAATCGGGATCTCGGTTTCCATGAATAGAACATTCCAAGATTATTTCGTCGACCAACGGATCTTCAATCGATCTTAGATAAGAATTAAAGAATCCGAAATGATTATCAACCAAAGAATCTATTCCGAGAGAATAGGATCGAATCCTCAACCATAAACCTCGGCTTTGGATTTCCTTCGTCACTGGATTAGAAAGACGTCGTGAGAACAGACTTAAGTCTTGAGTCCCGAGTCTTAAGTCTTGGGTCTTGAGTCTTGAGTCTTGAGTCTCGAGAGAACAAAGTCTTCGGACTTTAAACCGACGGTCTCCGAACTTCCGGACTTTAGGCGAAAGAAACGTTTTGTCGACTTCAAAATATTCTGAAAGATTTCTCCAACAATCTCCCCCTTTTTGATGGTGACAAAACTTTCTTGAAGATTTGAACAACTTTGACCTGCAAAACATTTCTCAAGTAATATGGCTAACTCATAAAGATTAATAAAATAACCAGACTCTGCATCCACCACGGAAAATTGGTTAGACTTTCATGAGAAACACCATATAACAAAACTTGAATAAATGCGACCAGTCAAGCATCACAATCGACAAATCAATTCAGTCATCCAAGTTCAAGTTCTCAAGTCATACTCAAAAATAAACATAACCAAAAAGGTCAAAGATTAAAATATGAAAGTTCAAATTGATTCTCCCCCTTTTGTCATCATTGAAAAGGGTGAGAAAGGAGTCATGTCGCAGGAATGCGCACGATCTGGAAATCCCCAATAGACGGACTACTCCTTCGAGCTTCTTCGGTCTTCTCTCGGATGAGCTACCTCTTCTCCCTTGGCATTGGCTTGAAGTTGCGGAGCGAGGTCTTTGAGTCTATCCTCCATAGAGACCGAAGATGCTTGTCCGGTGCTCTTCAAAGCTTGGATTTCACGATCCGAACATATATCTGGTTCCGCATTTCCGAAGAATATTCATGATGCTACGAAAGTCTACGGAATCATCCGTCACGTGTGTACTTGCATTGACTCTCTCGGATGATGGCGTTTTTGAATGGTCGGCAGATTTGGAATCGATGCATCACCTTCTTCGGGCAATTGAGAGACTGAACTTCTTCTCGGTCTTCGGAGATTGTCTTAGATCTTCACCGACGGCGGGGAGGTGTAGACCTCTCTTGCTCGCTAACTCCCCGTCTCTAGGACATCGAAAGGGGAAGAGTGATGATCATGCTCTTCATTTCCCTTTTCTCCAGAATTGTCGCAGACTTTTCTTTTTCTCCTTCTTCTTCTTCTTCAACTTCTTTGTTCTGCTGAAGATCTGTTTGATGAGACACGAGAACGTCTTGTTCTTGTCGGCGCTTGGATAGTGGGATCTTCATCATCTTCATCTTCATCTTCATCATCAAGGATGAGAGTTCTTCTCTTCTTCTTCGATGGGGCACCCATGGCCTCCTTTCCTTTCCTTTTTTTGAAGCAGATTGGACTTTGGAGATTTCACTTTGAATTTCTCCATTGCCTTGGAGAGTTCTTGCGACGCATCTTCATTAACATTTTCAACCCTACCACCATCTTTTCACACGGTCGATCACAAAATGTATGCGGTAGTTCAATGTTCGGATGTCGAAGATCTTGGTCACCCGGACCGGGATAAGGCAATTGTCCTTTGTCTTTTGACAATGCTCGTACATATGGAAGAGAATAGTGTGCGGGAGAAAACTTCCGTCACGAGTTGATCGCATACATCAACTTTGCTTCGGAAGAGACACGAAGTCTTTGACGTAGACTTCGGTCCGAGACGGTTAATCACAATCTTATGAAGCACGATGTTGATGGCCTTCATCCTCGAGTAGGTAATTTTCTTCTCTGCGTCCATATCTTTAACAAGATCCCGAGTAGTACGAGCGGTGAGACTTTGATAGGGAGATAGCGTCCCCGTTCAACTCCAACAATGTCCGCCAACATATTCACATCTACCACGTAGACTTGATCTCGAACAACTTTGAATGAAATTCTATTCGCATCCAAAAGCTAAGATTTGAATAGAAATAGGCGGTCGATTGAGCATACCCGTCTGTAGAGTCGGAGCGAGAAAGTCTCAAGTTGAAGCAATTTCAACTTTTCTCTTAAGTTCACGTTGATGGAGTCCGAAGTCAAAATCGACACTTCTAGGGTTTATCACCCCTCTTTTCAACAGCCTGAAATACACTTTCTCCGATCCTTGGATTTAAACAAATCCATCCGATTTCCTTTCACATTCGCTTGCCACACCCATTCTAGGTTTAAATTCAAGGAACATTTTGTCATCATCGTTCCCGTCAATCGATTTTGTCCGGCATACGAGGATCAGGAATGTTCTCAAGAGCCTCCATTGCCCTTCCTTTAGGAGCAATTCCCAATTCCTCCATTTTCCGCAGAAAAGATACTCATTCCCATAATTTTTGTCCTTAAGGAAGTCATCTATATACTTTAATGAAGTGCCGGTGACTTTCAACGCACGATAAAGCTTATAGATAACGTAGGGTTTTTGGACTCTTCTTGCGGGTCGGCATCCTCGATTATCTCTTCTTCCGATTTGCACCTTGTGGGGCGGAGATGCTTGAATGACGTGGAGGAGAGCGAATCGGACTTTGTCGGCCGACTTGGTAAGTCTTCATCCTCGCAAGATCGAAGTGTGTCGGTCCCTTCTCCATTCTCTGTGGTCCCCTTGTTTGCGATTCTTGATGATTTCCTCGAAGACGACATCTTCCTTTGTCTATAGGAGGATTCCTTCACTTGCTTTTCCCAAGAAAGATGACCACTTTCTCGACAATGAACAAAGAGTAGAAACGATATCGAGAGGAGAGTGCTTTTTAGGGTTTTGAAAATTTGGGGGTAGAATAACCGTGAATTTATATGTGCCTCGGATTTGAAAAGAGAAGTTTAACCGGCACAAGGAAAGTGTACGAACACTTCTTTTTCAAAATCAATAACTGCCAAAAATAACTTCCTCTAAAAAGACAAGTTTTCAAATTTCACACGAATTATATCTGAATAAAAGAACGTACCTTTTTTCGAGATAAGATAAACAAGAATTAGTACCTTTTAGATAGAATAGCAACTTACGGTCTTTTAGCCATGAATGATTGAGTCTCGGGATTTAGAGTCTTAGAGCTGGTGAGTCTCTAGACTTTAACTTCTTCACGCTTCAAAATGTTGAGTCTTGAGCGGATAAAATCGAATTGATTTTTCTCCAAAGGCTTTGTAAATATATCTGCTAGTTGGCTCTTTGAATCAACAAATTGAATAGAGATTTCTCCATTTTGAATATGATCTCTAATAAAGTGATGACGAATCTCAATATGCTTTGCTCTTGAATGAAGGATTGGATTTTTGGTGAGATTGATCGCGCTGGTGTTGTCACATCGATTTCGTGCATGAGTCTTCAATGCCAAAGTCTTGTAGCTGTTGTTTTATCCATAGAATCTGCGAAACAACAGCTTCCAAGAGCTACATACTCGCTTCGTCGTTGAGAGAGCTACGGTGCTTTGCTTCCTTGAGAACCAAGACACTGTCCCGTTTCCAAGCAATTGACAAGTTCCGAAGTGCTCTTTCTATCGACTACGCAACCGGCCGGATCTCGCATCTCGAGTATCCTAGAAGATTAAAGTCTCCCCTCTTTGGATACCAAAGACCGATGCTTGCGGATGAAGCAACGTATTTGATAATACGTTTCACGGCAATGAGATGTGATTCTCTAGGATCTGATTGAAACCTAGCGCGAGATGCAAACACTCAACAAAATATCGTGTCTAGAAGCGATGTAAGATAAAGAAGTGAGCCGATCATGCTCATACAGCTTTTGATCTACTTTCTTCCCTTCTTCATCCTTGTCTATCTTAAAGAGCATGACATTGGTATGTCGGTCTTCTTGCAATTTTCCAATCCAAATCTTTTGACAAGATCATTAGCATATTTTTCTTGGAAGATAAAAGTTCCTTCCTTCAATTGCTTTATTTGAAGACCGAGAAAGAAAGTTAATTCTCCCATCATACTCATTTCAAATTCGTCCCGCATAGACTTAGAAAATTTCTTGCAAAGACTTTCATTAGAAGATCCAAAAATAATGTCATCAACATATATTTGAACGAGTAAGAAACTTTTGTTTTCCCTTTTATGAACAGAGTAGTATCTACTTTACCTTTGACAAATCCGTTCGTAATAAGAACTTACTTAGTCTGTCGTACCAAGCTCGAGGTGCTTGCTTGAGACCATACTGAGCCTTTTTCAAACGAAGACGAGTCCGCTTCTTTGGGTCTTCAAATCCAGGCGGTTGTTCCACATAAACTTCCTCTTGGATAAATCCATTCAGAAAGCACTTTTGACGTCCATTTGGAATAACCTGAAATTTTTGTAACAAGCAAACGCAAGTAATAGACGAATAGCTTCTAACCTTGCAACGGTGCGTAAGTCTCGTCATAGTCTATTCCTTCTTCTTGCGTGTATCCCTTGGCCACGAGTCTTGCTTTATTGCGTACGACTTTTCCTTCTTCGTTCATCTTGTTCCCGAATACCCATTTGGCTCCAATAACAATGTTTTACCTTTCGGTTTAGATGTCAATTCCCGGACATCATTAATATTGAACCGGCTCGAGCTCCTCTTGCATAGCTTCGATCCAGCTTTCATCGATAAAGCTTCTTCTATGCTTTTTGGTTCAATTTCGAGATGAGAGCAACAAAGCACTAGACTCTTCACGCCTTTTTGATCGGTGCGGATTCCTTCATTGATTTCGCCAATAATGAGATCTTTGGGATGACTGGATTTGTGTTTCCGATCTTGGTTGATTTGCTTGGTTGATGATCTCTTTCTTTATTTGAATCTTCATGAGTATCTTGATGATGGACTTCCCGAGTCCGAGATGCTTCTTGAGTTGAAGACTTTGGAAGGTCTAGCGTGAGTTCGATTCTTCATATTGAGTCTCGGGCTGGATTCATCTTGCGCTTTGAGTCTTGGAATTTGACATTCATTGATTCTTCCACAGATGGCTTTTCTTGTTATAGACTCTGTAGGCTTTGCTTGATGCAGAATATCCAAGGAAGATGCCTTCATCTGATCTTTCTTCAAACTTACCAACTCGATCATTTGCATTTTTCAAAATAAAACATTTGCAACCGAATACATGAAAGTATGAAACAATAGGCTTCTTACCTTTGAACAATTCATAGGAGTTTTCTCAAGAATAGGTCTTAGAAAGACTCTATTTATAATATAGCATGCGCTTGAAACCGCTTGACCCAAAATCGTGAAGAAATTTTACTTTCAATTAAAAGTGTTCTAGCCATTTCTTGAAGAGATCTATTCTTTCTTTCCACAACTCCATTTTGCTCACGGAGTATACGGAGAGGAAAACATGTGATTAAAACCAGATTTATCACGTAATTTTGTAAAATCTTGATTTTCAAATTCACTTCCATGATCTGTTCTTATACTTGAAATAGCAAATCCTTTTTCATTTTGAACCTTTTTAGCAAACTTCTCAAAGTACGAAAAAGTTTCGACTTACTTGCAAGAAAATATACCCGTGTAAAGCGAGAGTAATCATCTACAATTACTAGACAATACTTCTTACCTCCAATGCTCGGTTCTTGTTGGTCCGAAGAGATCCATATGAAGCAACCGTAATACATGATTAGTAGATACATGATTTACTTGCTTAAATGAATTTCTTACCTCGCTTTCCCGAATGCATGGAGTGCATAGGTCGACTTTAGATATGGCAATTTAGGTAGACCTCGAACAAGCCGCTTAGAAGAGATTTTGGCTAATTGCTTCTTGTTGATATGGCCAAGTTTTCTCGTGCCATAGAACTGCTTCATCTTGAATTGAGATTAAGCATTGTTCTTCATTTGGCTGTACATCAAGGAGGTAGATGTTTCCATGCCTTCGACCCATAAAAGACTGAGTCGAATCTTTGCTAGTTCCGAACATATGCCTTCTTGAAAGGAGATCTTGTAACCAGTATCACACAAACTGGCTAATCTTGAGTAGATTGTAGTTGAGTCCTTCCACTAGTGAGACATTGCTTATTGTGAGATTTCCAATTTTTACGATCCGAATCCCACAATACTTCCTTTGCTATTTCCTCCGAAAGAAACTTTTCCACCATTTACTTGAATAAGCTTAATGAAACAATTTGAGTCTCCTGTCATGTGTCTTGAGCATCCGCCGTCAAGATACCACTTTATCTTCTTTTTGACAGAGACCGCATTCAAAAGAGAGTCTCAAGCTTTCTTTGGTACCCAAACTTTCTTGGGTCCTTTGGTGTTAGTAGGATGAGCATTATTAGGCCATACTCTCTTAACGAGCTTCCAAACCATAGGACATTCTTTTTCAAAATGATCCTGATCAAGCACTTAGAACACCTTAAAGCATTTCGACCTACCGACTTTACAAACACTCTTTTGAAATGATTTTTATAAGCCTCTTTTGATGGTCTTTTCTTAATTCTTTCTTTTACTTTTGGAAAATCAATCAAGGGGATTGTTTCCACTTGTCATACCTAGACCAGACTTATTAAAGTAAGGTCTTTGACTTGAAAGCACTTTTTCAAGCTTTTCGGATCCTATCGAAAACTTCTTTGAAATATTTGATAAGTCTGTTTTTAAGAAAACATTTTCTTTCAAGAGATCATCTTCTTTTTCTTTAAGAGCAGAAACATTTAGATCTAGACTTTTAATTCTTTCTTCTAAAATAATTTCCTTTTGTTTCGAAATGAGTTTTCCTTTTTAAGTTCGGAAATTCTTTTGAGAGAAGTCTTGAGACTGAAACACGTTCATCAATATATTTAGAGACTTTGACAGAATTTTAAAATTACTTACCTCAAATTCATCAGTCAAGTCGATCCAGACCTGAGTCCGAGTCTGAATGTGCCATCAAACATATGTTGGCGTATTCATTATCACTCTCTTCACATTCTCATGTATCACCCGTTTTCGCTTTGAGAGCCTTTCGAAACTTCTCAGCTTTTCCTCTTTTCTTTTTCGAAGAGGACAGGTTGGGTCCGATGTGTCCCTTCTTTTGCATTCGAAGCAAACTACATCTTTGTTTGGTTCCTCATCATCAACAGACTTGGTCTCGCATTGTCTCGAAAACTTTGTTTCCTTGGGATGAACCTTCTGCCTTTTCTATTCAGTTTTCAATCTTCTTATCATAAGAGCGAGCTCCTCATCATCCATATCATCTTCGAAATCCGCATCATCGAATCGTCATTTGATTTTAATGCAATAGATTTCTTACCTCTTGGATCTTCGTCTTCATTAATTCGTTCCACTTCGTAAGACCAAGAGTTCCAATCAGCTCGTCTACGATAATGGCATGATTCTTTGCGTTTCTCTTATTGAAGTCTTTATATGATTCCAATCCTTAGAGAGTCCACGCAGAAGTTTGTTCACCTTCATGGGATCAGAAATTTTTTGTCCTTGGTTCTCAAGACCATTGACAATATCTCGAAAACGACTAAACATGTCGCTTATAGATTCTCCTGGTTTCATTTTGAAGGCTTCATATTGACCAAGAAGAATGTTAATTCTGGTCTCCTTCACTCGATCTGTCCCTTCATAGGTGATGTGTAATCTATCCCATACTTCTTTTTCTGTAACACAAGAAGATATTCTATTATATTCGGTTGGAGATAAAGCACAATATAAAGAATAAATTGCTTTAGCATCGAGTGCTTGTCTCTTGTTTATCTCTTCTTGAGACATTCCGCTGGCTTCAACAGTTTCTTTCCCTCTTTCAGAGATTGAAGCAGCAGGAGTGATTCCTCTTTCCACAACGTCCCATTCCAGAGGATCCTTTGATCGAAGGAAAGCTTTCATCTTGTTCTTCCAGATGTTGTAATCCTTTCCATCGAAGTAGGGAGGTCTGGTATTGCTTTGCCCTTCCATCAGCCCCGGTGCTAGCATACTAGCCATGGATCTTTTACTCTGAAGTAAAACACTTCAAACAAAGTGAGAACACGGGCTCTGATACCAATTGATATAGCTAGTATGAGTACCTAGAGGGGGTGAATAGGTATATAAAAAATTTCTCGAAGCTTGTACGATATTTAAACAATTAATGATTCAATCGCAAGAGTTAAATATCAATCGAGAGACTGAGTAAGGGAAAGAGAGAATTGAACACTCGGTTTATAGTGGTTCGGCTTGATTCAAGCCTACGTCCACTCTTCTACACCGACAAATTGGCTGGATTCCACTATGATCAAAGAGATGTTACGGTGTTGATCTTCCTTGATTTCTAGGTGTAGATGATCTACCACACTCACTCAAGGCGTCACCAAGTATATACTCTCTCATTTTACAATTTCGCTTTCAACAGTCTCAAACAACAATCAAGGATCTTCGACTGAAATTTTTCTATCAATCACCCTCTTAAAATAACTAGAACGACTTCTTTTTATACTCCTTCATGCCATCATAGCCGTTGGCACTTACCAAAGGAATTCCTCCAATCTACCCGTTGGACGGAATCAATCAAGAAGATCATCCGAGCTATTTAAGGAATCGATGATAGCCCATCAATCCCGTTCGCCCATACAATCGGGATCTCGGTTTCCATGAATAGAACATTCCAAGATTATTTCGTCGACCAACGGATCTTCAATCGATCTTAGATAAGAATTAAAGAATCCGAAATGATTATCCAACCAAAGAATCTATTCCGAGAATAGGATCGAATCCTCAACCATAAACCTCGGCTTTGGATTTCCTTCGTCACGGATTAGAAAGACGTCGTGTGAGAATGGACTTAAGTCTTGAGTCCGAGTCTTAAGTCTTGGGTCTTGAGTCTTGAGTCTTGAGTCTCGAGAGAACAAAGTCTTCGGACTTTAAACGACGGTCTCCGAACTTCCGGACTTTAGACCGAAAGAAACGTTTTGTCGCTTCAAAATATTCGGAAAGATTTCTCCAACACTAAGCAAGACGGGCAGAAGAAGCAAGAAGAGAAGAAGCCTGAGGAGAAGAAGCCCGAGGCGAAGGCGACCCATTTCCACCCGCCCTGCGATTGCCCGATTTGCTGGCAAACGGCGGTCGTCTACGCACCGAGATGGGAAGAGCCCGAGCCGTCTTGCTCCATCATGTGACATCCCATCTGCATTAGGGAATCTGTCGAGATTTGGATTTGGTAGATGTGGGATAAGAGTCATTGACCACGTTATTCTAACTTTCTCAGCAACATGTGCTTTTCTTCCTTGTGATCATACAGTTGGAATCCAATTAAATTTAGCTTCAGATGATCCTCATATCTTTTTTTAAAAAAGAATAAATTGTAAAATAATGAAATAAAGATAGGGTGCATCATGTTTGCAGTTCAGCTATGCTCCAGCTAATTAGTCGGATAATATATAAATCTCTTCGAGTCAACGGCATACGAGATGGAATTAGTACTTCATGTCCATCTCAATTACATCTATCGACCTACCAAATTTGACTAATTGAGCCGGTCGCGACGTATCTTGTGGTCCATTGTGTCCAATTTAGGTCTCTACTCTCCTAATGGAGCTTGAGTGATGGATCTGCTCATTCACTAAGCATTTATATGTACCGTTCTTTTTTCCATGGAGAAAAAAACAAGAGCAGCTTTCAATTTCCTTGAATGTGCGCTTGCTAAGTGAAAATCACTAAATATTTAGGAATATTTGGCCATACACCGCCAGCGTATAGAAAAATTTACAGGAGGGTTTCATTCGCCTTTGCAACGAAAATTGTGATTATTTACTCTCTCAAATCGACATCGTATAAAGTCGCTTGTGTACTATTCTTTTTCGCACCATCATGGTATTCTATATTTACTTAAATATCTAACTAATAAAAAGTAATAAAAGTGCTTTATGTTTCAACAAGGTTACAGGAGAGGCTGTTCTTTTAGTTTTCCAAGCGCCCTTGTTTTCATCTTGGAATGAAAATAACATATATTAGATTTAGAGTAGCTTTTTAACTTCATTTACCTTGGTTTCAGTTTATTGGTATTCTAAATTCGTGGGTTGTATAACTAAGATAAATATCGATTAGTTAGAAATAGCAAAATCAGCAAATTCATAACATGAAAAAAGTACTCTGAATTCTAAGCAATACTATAACTATGTATTGGACGTAAGAAAATTTTAGTTGCCTATAGACGAGCAAAAATCTCTATGACGCTAATAGCTCTTGTAGCATGTTAGAAGAGGAATCAATATTGATTGTAACAGCGGGTGTGAATTTATTATTTCATCCTTCATAGATATATCATAAGAACCTAAAAGAAAGAAATTTATGACACATTTAGATAAACTTTTATCATTTTCTCTGTATTAGATTTAAATATTACGATGGATACGCTTTATTTATTGTCTTGAATAGAAGAACCTCAGGCTTTCATAATATACTGATGTTGGCATCCGTATTCCCATGTAATATCTTCATACATTTTAGGGATTTGAATAATATTTGAGATTTTGGTAGGAAATTAAGAAAATACTTTGTCACTTTGCTTAAGTGTAAACAAGCACATCCGTCGAGTTCTTTAATAGAAAAGATCCGTAGTGATTTCTTCCATCAACTTAAAATTATATATAAATCAGAATTGCATTATTTGATATTGAAAACCAATTTTTTAAGATGGTTATCTAAATGGTAGTTATATAGAATTTAATTTTTTAACTTTTGAAAACAAAAAAGAAACTTTATATGTAAATGCAATTAAGGTTTGTGCTTTTTCCATCCCTTTCTGCTTCTCACATTCTCTATCGTCTTAAATTAACTACAATATCCCTTGCATATCCTACATATGAGATTATTTTTTTACTTTTTTTTTTCCTGTTTCTTTGGAAATTATAATGAATTTTGAATTGACAAATAATATGCTTTTGCAAATTGAATAGATTGTCTAACAATGCAATTGCAGCTGTCATAATTCTCTTGTTAACAGCTAATTATTCCATGTAATCAAGGTAAACATAATATTCTATATAATTTTTTAAAGAGCATTTTCTTCTAAATTTGCATGATAATAATGGAAGTTTAGAATTTTTAATATAGTTAATTTTGTCATACTTTTAAATATTTTGAAACTATCTTTTATAAAACCATGCAGTGATGGCATGAAAAATAAATAAAAGTTGGAATATTACATTCACCAAATAAAACGAAGGTGGAGCAGTTAAAATACATAGATTATAAAGTAATCCCACATATTAGAATTATAATTAAACTGGATGCATTCATTAAAGTTAGTAGATGATTTTTTCACTTTTACTTGTGCTTTAGTTATTTTTTGAATAATGGTTTTCTAGTAAACAAAAAGTAGAACTATACAACTCATTAACATGATAATTTATTAGTTATTTGTCGAATAAAGTATTATTTTGAAGACAAGAGATACCAATTTCGTTCCAAACAAGAGAAAAACCAAAGAGAAAAATGAAAACAAAAAAAGCTAAAAGAGAGAGAGAGAGAGAGAATAAACCCCATATTTGATATTCTTAATGATTTGTTTTTAAGGCTCTGCTCGTTTTACAAAAATATGATGTTTTTGAAAAATGTTTTTCAAAGAAGTCATTTTCTACGAAAATGATAATATTTTCTAATATTTGACTGAAACTTAAAAATGAATTAAAATATATATTCTCCCCTTTGGTTTCTCGTTTACTTTTTCTAGGGGAAAAATTAACCAAAAATTCAATTTTTTAAAAATTATTTTTTAAAACTATTTTTCTTTCTTTGTTTTCTTGTTTTTCCTTCTCTCAAGTGAGCAGCTCACTTGAAGGCCAATAAGTTGGGTGCGGTAGCTGACCTCGAGCTTTAACGGAAGCCGGTGAGGCTTGAGCTCATTTGTGAATGATCGGCGACTACCGCCATGGTCGACACGTCGAAAAGAAAAAAATAAAAGAAAAGAAAAAATTAAAATAATTAAAACTTGCCTTTTTTATAAAAATAAAAATTTTAAAAAAGATATTTGGTGAAAAAAAGTGCTTGAAATGAATGAGAATGGAAGATGTTTTCCGTTTTTCGAAAAGCGGAAAAAATTTGCCCTATTTTTAAATGTATTTTTTTTATTGACGAAAAATGTTATTCTGGACTATTTTTTTTTTATTTATGTAAGTCAAATACTGAAACATTTAGAAAAATATTTTTTTAAAGTTATTTTTCATGAAATGAATATTTTTTCTAGTGGATTTGAAGCTAAAGTAAAAGGAAAATCACAAAAAAAAAAAAAAAAATGCATGGAAAAAGTGTAAGGTCGATCGTCACCCTCAATATTCCTACTCATGATTTCACTCTCCTGTCTTCACCATTTCTTCAGCCAACCGCTTCCGCCGCAGCGAAGTCAACCACCGACCCATCGCCAACAACCGCTTCCTTCTTCGCACCCTTCCTCGCTCCCCGGCCAAACTCGAGTTCGCTCCGATCTCCGGCTCCGTCGCGGCAAGATACAGAGGAGGAAATGGCGGCGGCTCCACCGCGAGTCTTCTGCATCGGGACGGCGGACACGAAGCTCGACGAGCTCCGCTTCCTCGCCGCCTCCGTCAAATCACACGTCGCCGCCTTCGCCGCCGGCTCTCGCTCCACGGTACGTTCGCTTCCCCGCTTGAATCCGAACGGCGTTCGCATTGTTCGGAGAGGACTTGATCCGGCGAAACGTAGATATCTTCCTTTGAGATGATGATGCTTCTGCACTCCGTTGCGAATAGCCTGCCGAGTTTGATTCCGGCTTTTGAGTATTGAAATTGTGTCAAACGACAGGTAGAAGTAGCCGTTGTCGATGTATCGGCCGGTCCGGATGAGATTCGAAGTGTCGAAGGCCTGATGTTTACCTCTCGAAAGGAGCTGCTCTCTCAGTACTTCGAATTCAGTGACCAAGAGCCGCAGAAACTTCCGGACGACAGAGGCGAGGCGGTCTCGTTAATGAGCAAAGCGCTGGAGATTTACCTGAAAAGAGCTAGCGAGGATCGGATTCTAGCCGGAGCTATCGGACTCGGAGGAAGCGGAGGCACCTCTCTGATATCAGCAGCATTTAGAGCTCTTCCACTGGGTTTGCCCAAGGTAATTGTGTCGACCGTGGCCAGTGGACGAACGGAGCCTTACATTGGATCGACGGATATGGTGCTGTTTCCTTCTGTAGTGGATGTGTGTGGGATCAATAGCGTGAGTAGGATGGTGTTTTCCAATGCTGCGGCTGCTTTTGCTGGAATGGTGATCGGGCGGATTGAGAGGTGCAGGGAGAAAAGTAAGGCGGATGCGAAGTCAACTGTGGGTATTACTATGTTTGGGGTTACGACTCGGTGCGTGAATGCTGTGGTGGAGAGGTTAAGTAAGAATGGTTACGAGACTTTGGTTTTCCATGCCACAGGCGTCGGAGGCAGGGCCATGGAGTCTTTGGTTAGAGAAGGATTCATACAGGTATGTTCTGATTGCAACTTTCCGGCATGTAGTCTTTGAATGTTGTTAATTTAACTAGTTAACGTCCCGTGTTTAAAAGAAGAAACAACGGGACACTTAGTTATGCTAAGGGGAGAAAAGGCTATTGGTTCCAATGAGTGCGTTGGTATGGACTAAATCTTATTTTTAGCTCCACTTTTTGTGTTGTTCAGGGGGTTTTGGACATCACGACAACTGAGGTTGCTGATCATATTGTCGGAGGTGTTATGGCTTGTGACAGTTCCCGTTTTGATGTTATTGTAGAAAAGAAGGTTCCTCTAGTCCTCAGTGTGGGTGCTCTAGACATGGTGAATTTTGGAGCTAGAGATACCATACCTTCTACTTTTCAGCAAAGAAAGATCCATGAACATAATAAACAGGTGATGAGACTTGAATCTTTTTTCCCCTTCATTAGCAGCTGGCATCATGTTATTCTGCTCATCAGTTTTTCTTTTCTTCTTTTTCCGATGCCTTAGTTTGTACTTCATTTTTCAACACAATGTTATATGACTATTTTATGAGGAAGATGGACCTTTCTCTTCATTCAAATCACAACGGACAAGATGAGATGCCTTTTCCTATTACCAGAGTACAGAGCAAGATCTCATAAAAAAAATGAAATTTGGCAGGTTTCACTTATCCGGACTACAGTCGAGGAGAACAAGAAATTTGCTGATTTCATAGCGGACAAATTGAACAAATCATCATCAAAAGTTTGTGTTTGTCTTCCGGAGAAGGGTGTTTCTGCTCTGGATGCACCAGGAAAGCCATTTCATGACCCTGATGCTACTGCTGCTCTTTTAAACGAACTACAGAAACTTATTAACACGAACAATGACAGAAAGGTATTTGGTTGCTTACCAAACATGATCAATTGAAATTTGATGCAGTTGTATTTGCTCTCCTGCTCCAAAGACAGAGTGTATCTATAATTGAATTGACTTTATAGTACCCCATTGTTATTTAACACAGATCAAAGTGTATCCTTACCATATCAATGATGTGGAGTTTGCAAATGCAATTGTTGATTCCTTCTTGGAGATTGATAAGAACAGTGGTAAAGAATTCAGTCCTCAAACTTCTGTAGCTGTATCTATTGAAGATTCCAATGTGGGAGCAGTATCGACGATGGGTTATTCAAGCTTCAAGGCTGCTATTTACTCTCCAAGTGATTTCCCAGATGCACATCCAGGTGAAAATTTGATCACTTTACTGTTCTGTCACATGAGGGGCATGACTAGATTAACCTTTATGTGTTGCTGGAAGTTGTTTTAGGTGTATTATTTGGCTTACTGGTAGATCTAATGAGTAGTGACAGTTGAGAAGTGCAAAAAGGATAGCATAAAACAGAAAGAATGCTTGCTTGAGGTTTGTAACAGCCTTTGTGTGGTGTTCCAGATTTCAATTGCGGATTTGGTTGACATAGCTTATTTGTCAATACATCACGTTCATTTGAAAAGATGGAATGGTTGGGGCAGAGTTTCACATCTTCAAACAGTCTTGTAGGCATGTAAAATATGGTGATTCTATATGTTATTGTTGGAAGCAGCCCAACATGTTCGGTAGTCGATTTGATATATCCTGATAATTGCTCATCAAGAATGCCTAATGGAAAGGAGTCCTGTTATGGTGGGACGCTGAAAAGGATGAAATCTAAATAAAGAGTCTCAGTTAGGAAGAATACCAGGATGAAATCAATTCTGATGATGGCCCAAATAGAGGAATTGCAGTCAATTGGGGAGATTTCTAATTGGGAGGTGATTATCAATCAATTAGGGAGGATTCCTACTTGGGTGGAGGTCTACCACTATAAACAGAAGGGCTTGAGTGGAGGTTTCTTTGTGCACTAGAAAATACGAAAAAGATCAGAAGAATCTTCAATAATGTGTGTACACACGAGAGATCTTGAGAGTTCATCAAGTGAGGATGTGTTTTGTGACAATTTTGAGGATTTATTGTGAGAGAAACACTGTAAAGAGTGTTAACCGTAATCCTTTGATTATAGTAGAGTAGTTCTTGGATCAGCTTCCTCTGGTTGTTCCCATTTGGGATTTTCCACGTAAAAACTTCTGATGTATTGTGTTATTTACGTTCTTCTGTAAAGAGAATATATGGCCACATATTGCGTGATTCTGATAGTTAGAATTCTGCTATGATCAGTTGCGATCCGACTTAAATTACAACCGTTATTTGGCTAGCAATTATTACCATAGCTATCCCCATCCTCTATGGGCTTTTAATTCTGTTCTTATATTTATTTATTGTGGCTGCAAGGCAACTATATATTACTAAGCATCTCTCATCTTCTTCCTGCTTTGCCTACACAACTAGGAACTGCATGCGGTCCTAATCTCAAAGTATGATATCTAACTGTTTAAGTAGGTTCTATGTTGTTCAATGGCAGTGATACTTATGTAAGCAATTGATTGCAGAAACTTTGAAAAGAACACAAGCTATATTGCACCAGCTGCAAGATCAAATAAATAGAGGGATTCCAATAATAGGGGCTGGTGCAGGGACAGGCATCTCTGCAAAATTTGAAGAAGCAGGTGGTGTTGATCTGATAGTTTTGTACAACTCTGGACGCTTTCGCATGGCAGGAAGAGGTTCTTTGGCAGGGTTGTTGCCTTATGCTGATGCCAATGCGATTGTGCTAGATATGGCTAATGAAGTGCTGCCTGTAAGTCTTCTTTCCAGTGCCATTGATAAAATAGAATCATTTGTTGTCAAATTTTGAATGAGCATACTTTAGTGCCATGTAAGTTTTTCACTTTTCTATGGTTGCCTTCTAAAACCACACTAACCTTGAAGATATCTTCAAAGGAAAAAAAAAAAAAGTTTATTGGAGAATGCAATTAAGATATGGCATTCGATATATTCTTTTACCGTAACCTTTCTTGTATTCACATCGCTAAACAGAAAAAAATACATTATGAATGTGGTAGAAAGAATGGACAATTCCATTTTTTCACCCTATCTTGCAAAAGAATGGAGAAATTGATGAAGATCTCACTGGAAAACAAAATCATATTGAATGAAGTAGATAAGTGCATCTATTGTCTTGTGCGATCATAGAATGCCTTGTGTAAGATGGCAATGCGATGAGGATGCATTGTGCATGAGGTTGGATGGTTAAGCACCAATATACGTAGAAAATGAGCGGGGGAGATGAAAATTTTACGTTGTGTATGGCCTCACTTAGTGAAAAGATAGGATGCAAGCTGAGTGTCTAATTGGTGGATTTGCAATGGAGAACAATATGAAACTGTTTGAGGTGGTTTGTTGATGTGTAACAATAGCCATTGGATGTTATGGTGAGAATATGTGACTCTCTCATTGAGATGCACATGAAAAGGGATGGGATGATCTTTAAAAAATGTGACAAGAGATTATGATGAAAATGTGACTCTAGTATCTGGATCTTTCTATAAACTCAATGTGAAGTGGAGTTCAACAGCGCAAGAGGATCTACCAAGTCGACCACACTTAGTGGGATAAGCTTGGTGGCTGTTGTTGTTCCTCCTCTTGACAGCTTGTATAATATCTCATCTAAGACACTGAGCAAGAAAGGGGGAGTGCAAATCTAAATAAGGTGTTAGAGAACCTTGGCAGCACTGGTAGGCAAAGTGGAAAAGGTGGACTCTTCTCATCTCACTATGGGTATTTTCGTTCAGTTACAGGGATATTTGGAAAGATTATAATGGATGAGTGAAATCTGTCAAGGTGGATTGGTTAGGAAAACACCTTCACATGCTCAGAGTTTCCTTGGGAAGCCACAACCTAGGATGGTACTAGATATGACTGCCATACTTGGGGAGAATTTTCAAAATTTTGCTTATTTGATATCTATCCACGCCTGTGCCATCTGAATATATCTAATTTATCCCCTGTTACATCTATTAATATCAGAAAAGATGTTCTTCCATGGTTATATTTGCTTTTCTTCCACATAATATGCTCAAATGAATTAATGGATGCTTAACCTTTAAATTTTAGTTTTTCATTACATTCTCAAAATAGGTGCCATCATATATCGAGTCTATATTTACGCAGGTTGTGAAGGCTGTACCTGTTCTTGCTGGAGTATGTGGAACTGATCCTTTTCGTCGAATGGATTACTTCCTAAGGCAAGTTGAGTCCATTGGATTTTTTGGGGTGCAAAATTTTCCCACAGTGGGGCTTTTTGATGGTAATTTCAGACAGAATCTGGAAGAAACAGGAATGGGATATGGGTAGGTTTTCCCAGATAACATCTCTTAGTTCTCCAACTTGATCCCTTATGGCTTAATGAGCAGTTTCTCTCTTTGATCTTTGTAGCTTGGAAGTTGAGATGATAGCAAAAGCTCACAAGAAGGGTCTATTAACAACTCCTTATGCTTTCAACGAAGATGAAGCTACAGAAATGGCAAAAGCTGGAGCTGATATTATAGTGGCTCATATGGGCCTCACAACTTCTGGTTCAATAGGTGCAAAGACTGCTTTCACATTGGAGGAAAGTGCAGTTCGTGTACAAGCTATTGCAAATGCCGCGCGTAGGATCAATTCCCATGCTATCGTCTTATGCCATGGAGGTATATCATGAAAGCATCTTTTACGTTGTTTCTGTACTATATTCCTTTGTCACCTCTGATTGCATCTCTCTGGAGTATGATTATGAGTGGCATTTTTTTTACTCTGCTAATGCCCAACCTCTTGTGGTTGAACCATTATCCAAATCATTCCGGCACCTCAGAGTAATTTTTGTGCAGCATGACTGGAGAGATGTGTGCTATTAGTCAGTTCTCTTTTCTAGGCGTTCTTAATTCCTCGTGCATTGTCTTTGTTTCTTCCTTTGAGTTTTCTGGTTCTTCTACTTGTTTTGCTTGAGTTCTTTTTCAGCTCCTTTTTTTCTTTGTCATACATTGTAAAACATCAAATGCTATTCGCTGTTCTTGCTTTGGCCTTCGAACACTCTGTCCAACTTTACTTATTTTGCCTCAAATGGTTTCTGTTCTGATCTACACCTTGGGTGAGTAGTCATATTGGTGGTTCTGTTGTCGCTGATCATCCAATAGTTCTGGACATCTTGGAAAAGTGAACGAATTTTGTTGTGAATGTGCAGGTCCTATATCTGGTCCGAAAGAGGCAGAATTCATACTAAAGAACACTGAGGGAGTTCATGGGTTTTATGGTGCATCAAGCATGGAGAGGCTCCCCGTTGAGCAAGCAATTAAAAACACAGTCCAAGAATACAAATTGATATCCCTGAAGTGAGGTTCAGTGCATCGCTCTGTACACTAAGATGTTAGTTACAAGTTTGTACTTATCTACATCTGAGTACTATAACAATAAATTAGTTGTCAAATTTTTTGTGGCTGAATAATCAATAATATCCCTCTCTATCACGATTGGGAGCTTTTTGAAAATGAGTATGCTGACTGCTACTTTATATTTATCATTAATAACTGAAGGCTGGTGAGCGATTCTATATTTTCTTCCATTCTGATTGAAAATGAAAATTACTCTTAGCTTCTTTGTTGTCCTGCTTTCCTGAAGTTTCTTTCTCTTTGAAATTGTTAAAATGGAGGAAACACTTTTAGCGGGACTGGTGTCCTGTCACTTCCTCCCACTTCAGCATGATTCGTGGACTTCTCTTTTGACACAAGAAGCAAGCACAGTTTTGTTCTTACTTCTAGTGAGCTGGTGTTCCTGACAAGCGCCAGCAGAAAAAGGCTAAGGGTGCCTGATTATGATTTCTTCTCGGAACTGAAATTAGATCTTTTGATTGACATGAAAGCCCTTGTTGCACTGATCGTACCCACAAATATCAACAAGTTTTTTTTTTATGTTTTTTCAAATATGGAGCTTCAGCTTGTTCTATCTACTGATAAAACAGAGTAGGCACTTGTTGCACCACATCACCGCTAGGATTTTCTGAGCCATCTTTCTTCTCCTTCTCTATCATATTGCCTTCAAGGTTATGGGGCAGCCACTCCTCAGCCTTGGAATATGTGCCTTCTTTTCTAAGCTGGTATCTGGGTCATCAACTGTCCACCTGTAACAAGAGGAAATCAAATTTCATGCGATAAAGACAAGGATTCTTCTAATACTCATAAATATTTTCTTTTGTTTTATTTTATTGGATATTTGAAAGGGTTATACGATAATGTCAAGATCTCTTCTATGAATGATATGGTAGACAGAATCGATCGTACTGAAGGCTACGTGATTGTTGATTGATTTGTGATGGGCTGAATCTTTTAGAAACGAGTTTATACAATGAACTTTTGGAAGGAAACATTGCTTAGCGGAGCTGCAGAGAGACATACCTGTATCCACTTGTCAGCCGGTGCAAGAAGGCCAACATGGTAACTTTTGCCATGTTCATTCCCAAGCATGTTCTTGGTCCGGACCCAAAAGGTATGAAACTGTATGGCTTTTGCATTTCCTGAAGATTTGTAGCAGTTAAATCAATGGTCAGAGCTTTGAAATGCTCATCAGTCACATGCTGATCGAGGAAATTGCAAGACAGAGAAACAAAAGGCGGTGAAGATGGCATATTTACATCAAATCTCGAAGGGTTAAATTGAACGGGATCCTTGTATATGCTGGGATCATAATGAATGCAAGTCGCATCAACGTTCACATGCCATCCTTTCTTGATACTGTGACCTGCATGTTCCACGGATGATTTAGTACGTAGTTTTCAGGTAAAGCTTCTCTGCAAAAGATAACGTTGACTTGCCTTCGATAGTACAGTCTGTGATTGCCACCCGAGGGTACCACAGGAGCACATTTGACATTCTAAGCGTCTCTTTAGCAACCTGGAATTTCATTAAAATGTCAAGCATTGCTCTGTATCACACATGCTGCATTGTCCATGGAAAGAGGTCAAAATCTGCACCCATGCATGCGATAGGGAGATTGTCACCTTTAAGCCGTATGACATGCTGTTGAGATCTTCAAGAGTGAGGGCAGCCCCTTGAGGTTTCTTCCTCAGAATAGCCAACTGCTCTTCCTAAAATTTCATCTTCATATCAGTTTTGTGTTTCAGCGAGTTTACACCGGTCGGTCTCTCTCTCTCTCTCTCAAGTAAAAAAGTGAAACTTATAAGTAACATAGCAAGTATTTCTTTGGATGACTACAGAGAAGGCATTTACTTGTATATGCAATGTCTCATCCTGATCAAACTGAAATTTTTGGTTCATATGGCTGTCTAATCTCTTCAATTTGGTTTGGCTTTCAGTTCGAAAAAGATTTGCAAATCAACATTTTGATTCCGTTCAAAACTTACCCTGAGCCTATCCTGAGCTTCTGGGTTCTCATCCAGGAACTTGACACTCCACATCATGGCAGCTGCAGTGGTGGTTTGCCCAGCAATGATCAGGGTCAAAAGATTGTCCATGATCTCCGAGTCATCCAGCTTCTCTTCAGGAGGCAATGAATCTCTGTCCAGCATTGACTGCAGGAAGTCCTCAGGAGCTCCCTTCCCTCTTCCTCTTCTCTCCTTTATCATCTCTCTGAATGTTTCCATCAGCCTATTTCTTGCCTGCATCAACCATTTCACCATATTCTATCAGTTTCTTTTACTTTTGTATCTTTATTGCAATTTTATATGCAATTTTGGGCTTCAAATGGCCGGCTATGATAACTTGATTGAACATTTTTTAATTGTTTAAACGAAATTATTCAAAAATTCCCAAGTAGGAGAAAAATTTCTAACCAAGAAGACATGCTGGACAATATCGTGAAAACAAACGAATTTAGTGATATCATGAGGTCTAGTGTGATTAAGTTAAACATAGAAAACTTGATGAG
This sequence comes from Eucalyptus cladocalyx, assembly GCA_017140615.1. Lineage (NCBI taxonomy): Eukaryota > Viridiplantae > Streptophyta > Magnoliopsida > Myrtales > Myrtaceae > Eucalyptus > Eucalyptus cladocalyx. The sequence goes on along the minus strand of CM029524.1, from coordinate 38,163,588 downwards.
TGAACTTAATGCGCTACTTTTTGACCAAAAAAAAAAAAAAACTTAATGCGGTACTTTTCTAACTTCTTTTGAGTTTATATCTCTCTCTTATATAAATACCTTGGAGGAAAAAACACCTGTTGACATGCTAATGTCAGCCGATTGGTTTGGGAACAAATCATCGACCAGTTCAATTTTATTGACTTTTTTCCCCTGAAAGGCATTTGTCAATGTAGTTTAGAAAGTGGGACTGGAGTGCACTTGACTTCCCTCTTCTTGTTCTCTGTTTTTTTGGGAGGATTTGAATTGTTTTCTTCCTTAAGGATGCTAATAATATAATGTCATGATTAAGTATGATGTCCTTCTGGCCAAGAAAAAAAAAGAAAGCACTCGACTTCCCTCTCAACTTCTAGGGTCATGAAGAAGTTTCAAAGTCTAGAACGAACTTCATTTCCTAGACAGAGTCTCCCCTCTGCTGTTTAGTTGGGTCCATCTACCATCTTGGACAGTACCATATATTGCTTTCATGATTCAGCCTAGTTCCTACTCTAGTCGTACCATGCATGAAGGGCCCAAAAAACGTGTTACCTTAATTCCCCTGTAGTACCGAGTGCCTGGTATCATGACCGGGAAGGACAACATGGCGTTGGACACGTCCGTGCAGTCCTTCTCTATCTGTTGCAGCATCGATTCCTCCGTCACGCTCATCAGCATTTCGCACATTGCATCAAAAGCAATCTGTTCATCATAATTCACATGAACCAGTTGTGACAATAAGTTGGAAACTTTTTAACTAACGGATCTTGTCTTCTTTGTCGCATTCTCTATCTGTTACAAAGATTCATTGGTGGATTGAAACAATCATATAGTTCGAGCATTGTTCACCTTCATATTGAAATCCAGCACCACAAAGCTTTTGCCATGCTCTTCTAGCTTCTTCAATCTCTGGCACAGCATCTTGTCAAACTTGGTAACGAACTTGGATAAAGAAGGCATCGAGAAAGGATCGGACAGAAGATGCCTTATCCTTTTGTGGCTCTCATGAGGCACACAAAGCAAGCTCTTCTTCCCGACAGCATCAGCCATGGACTTCACATAACCCTTGTTGAATTGTGCAAAGTCGTTCGCAAACACCGTTTTCGCGCCCCCCGTGGTTGGAATAAACACATGGACCTTCCCAAATATCCTTGTCTTGAACCATTTCCCGTACCTGCACTTTCACCAACAAATGGATTGTAAATTTGTTATCTGTGAGCCTGGAGGCATCAAATCATTAGTTAGTATTATTCCCACTTCATATGATTCGAAATTAAAGTGGATTTTCCTGGTTTCCCAATGATCTTCTTCATATCATGGTTGATGTGCATTTTAGAGATTAAGAAACCTCCATGTATACATTGAAGGTTAGTGTCTACAGCGTCAGTGGTAAACCAGTATGCAAGTTTCGATGGTATTAGGTATGATTTCATTGAAAGATTCCTCGTAGTTGAATTTGAGTCAATATATATACCAGAACGAGTAAGTTTAAACTGAAATGATCAACATGAACTAAATTGGATGATCATGATAACATACAGACTAGTTAGGGGTCAAAACTACATCTCATACAGATGATATAGAAAATAAAAAATGGAACAAAATGAGAAGAAGAATAATCACTGACCAGAGTCTCCTGAGTCTCACAAACTCATAGCATCCCTTAGTGCTGTTGGTGGCTGAGAGAAAAGAGAAGGTCTCTCCTACGAATGGTACTCCCAATCTACCAGGAATATGGTCTCTCTCACCTGATATTTTCTTGGCTTTTGCTGAGAAATAAAACATGAACCCAACTGAAACAAGGACAGCAAAGAGAACATCATAGTAGCTCCTCACAAAGAAGATCAACTCTTCCTTTGACCTGATCATCATGGTCCTGTGCTGACTTGTGCTTTAACAAAAAGGAACTCTTTTGCAGATGAAGAACATAAAGTGATCTACAATGGGGATTTAAGGAGAATCCAACCAGTGAAATCTTCAATAAGTGGACAGATAGAGAATAAAAGGTTTTGAAAAGAGACAAGATGCTTCGGGCGGCAAGAATTATAAAATGCAAAGGGCATCTTTGCTTAGGTCTTGACAAAAACAGTTGGCAAGATTCATATAAGTACAAGACGAGTCCTCATTCTTCATTCTTGTTAGAAAGCCGAACCTACAATTTTAAACTTGTAAGCGGAGAGTGACCGGCATATAAACCGTCGTTAACAGGCCATGTGCCATGCTTTAACCATTCTTTTTGGGATTCTAGTCAACAAAAACGTGAGATGAGTGACACTGCAAGCAATAAAATAGTGCACTGAAACGGGAATACTTTTAGTTTCTTGATTATTATCCTGATGTGGACCTTGGACAATTCAGAAAATGCTCCATAGTGATCCAGAGATGCTTTGCCGAAGCGGATTGCATGCTGAGATGTCCTCTCTCTCTCTCTCTCTCCCCCCAACTTTGTGTATATGTTGGGGCACTACAACTGCACATGATGAGCCAAAAAGCTCTACAGTGGATTAATGGTGACATGAGGTCTAGTCACAACGTAAGCCACCCCCAAGTTACTTTGGGGAAGGATAATTGGCTCGATACACCGTGCTCCGCTCTGACAAGTCAAGTAGTCAATTCATACAACCTTTTTCTCTCCCCAAATGCACCACCCACGAATAAATGGATTACGTTCCTCACTTTATATCCCAAGTGATCCTAGCAATGCAAAAAATTTAGTTTGCAAAGCTTTCTGAAAGAGCTTTTTTCCAATCTTATGGGGCTCAGTGAAAGATTATATACCTGTCCTTGGAGTGAAATATTCACTGGATATGACTCCCCCCTTTTCTTTAAGAAATTCACCGATGATTCATCGTGTTATTTATTTTGTAAATCAATCGTTGTCTTTCTAGTGTTCTTATATTCGTTTGTTACTCATGTTCGAAGAAATTTGATGATTAGAAGTGGATAAAGAGATGACATGTGAGGCTTTGGTGGATGTTCTATTCTGCTTCCGATACGCATGGATATCGAAGGACCCACGTAAAGAGAGGATTGGACATCCTGAATTAATGGGATACTGTCCCTTTACAGGTCCAACGTCAAAAATCGAATATTCATCGATCTCTAGGCATAATTATTACCACCTTAGATAGATGGACTTCATCTTTATAGAGACGTACATTTGATTAACATCCACAAAATAGGCATAATCAAGGAGTCCAAAAGAACGCATGACCAGATTCCAATTGAAGGTGCACCTCCCTCCCTCTCAAGGATGTACAAGCCTGTCAACCTCACCATCTTAGCAGAGAGCGTTTGTGTGGAGAGAGACAGATGAGGACGGCAACAGCGAGGAGAGGATGACCAAGCATGGTCCGAGACTATGGTTGTGCACGATGCGTGGCTGTGACAAGGAGAGGAGAGCGAGAAGAGAGAACAAAGGAAAGATAATAAAAATAGGACTCCTTTTCTTGGATTTATTTGGGGTTTTTACGGGCGTGACTCTCACCAAGGTTCATTTATTTTATACTTAAATAGCCTCTCAAACATAATCAAGCAGCAGCAGTAATGATAGAGATTAGTTGCTACCCAAAATTAGACTTCCCACAAAGAGCAGCCTTTCATATAATTGAGAATTTGAGATGAAGATTTTCCCCAAGAGGGCAACGTGGGATAGTTTTCTATACTTACCACCAGATGGACCTTCCACCGTAGAGCTTTCAAGGATTGGAGGTTGTTGCTTTTGGTGATATAGCCTCGTTCAAATTCATGTTGTGTAACTTACTCGACAGGACCAGATCCTAATTAGTCACGCATTATGCAAGATTTACTAATACATCCTCATGACCATTGGAGTCCCCACTCCCGCCACGTGGCAGTCTTAAATTGCATGATAGCTGCTTAATATGATATCTTGTAGTTATCACTCTTGATTAAGAAGAGATTAAGTTCTATAAATTTACTAGCTACTAAACAGTTTGGATGATTAGGAAGAAATATAGTGCCTCAGGAGACGGGAAGGGTGGCAGTGGTAAGTTTGCCCGCACGGACTATGCAATGGATATTCATCTTCAGCAGACCCACACAGGGCAACTTTCTAAGCAGCTACCAGTACAAGCTTTACCTCTATGCTTTTTTAAATTGGATCAATTAGACAGATAACTCTCAGAAGACGGGGAGAGTGGCACTGGCAAATTTGCCCGCATGGCCTATGCCATGTGATATTCATCTTCAGTAGACCCACACACTCGGATATTGTAAAGGCGACTTTCTAAGCAACTATCAGTACAAGCTTTACCTGTATGCTTTTTGGAATTGGATCGATTAGACAGATAACTCTCTCTCTCTCTCTCTCTCTCTCTCTTCTTTTGTTTTCCTTTTTTCCTTCCTTTTCTCGATTAGTCAGTTTGAAAAAAGATCAGAGACTCTGAGAACTTTGAAGAGGTTGACGACGAACTAATGGATATGCATGACTTCTTTATGGATGCTGGCATTTAGGTACATTTGGGACACTCGTTATTTGTTCAATCTAAGAGAAATTTAAAGCATGAAAAGCAAAAAAGAATAAAAGATTCCCGAGAAAGATCGGAAGCTCAATTGAAGAAAACACACTTGTTTATTAGAAGCACTCTCTATAATATAGATTGGGAGAACTTCTTACACACTAACACAAATGAAAGCACTTGGCCAATTATATCCTTCATAAAATCATGGTTCACTCCTAGATCATTTTAGAGATTGTGGTCCCACCTCTGCCCCCTCCTTGAGAAAATATTAGGTGTTGCTCTTATTCCAGCGTGTACTAGTCGGGTGACATGTGTCGCTTGATGCCATGCTGGAACCAGAGCAGATTTTGGAAAATAGATATATTAGTTTCTCTCTCTTGCTGGTCCACTGGTCCCTAGGTCAAATTTGAAAAAGTGACTCTCTCTACTGCACACGCTCTCTCTCCTCCTAACCTACACTCTCTCTCTCCTATGAAATACATTTATTATGGGAAACTTTTTTCTTTCTTTCTTAAGAAAGAGAAGCAGTCATTCTTTTCCATTTCTTTCTCCACACGAAGGTTCCAAAATTTTGAATCTCATATTCTCTCTCCGCCCTTGTTGTTGCTCCGATGTTCATCAAGCGGCGGTTCCCCTGCTGTCTCCAACGAAGCATATTATGACTACCCCTACTAGGGCGCTTGCTCGCTTTTGTCTCTATGCTCGTTGCTCCGGCCAAGGAGGAGAAGATCCAAAAGATCGGGAAACTCAACTCGGCGTTGGAGAAGCGGGTGAAGTTGTCGTGCATGGAAAACAAGATTTGGAGGACCTCGCCTAGGCCAATGAGGCCATCCCCAACGCCATCTACACCAACCTCGAGTAGGTCCTAGCAAAGGTCAGCAAGGATGACTGCCCCTATGGCGGGGCCTCCCTAAAGGATGAAGTGGATGTGGTGTAGTAGATAGGGCAAGAAGGGAGGCACAAAGGAGGGGAAATGAGGAAGTAGTAGATAGGGGAGGAAGGGTACCAAGAGATCGGCCGCAAGGGTAGGCTAAGCACCATTGATGAGTCCGGCGGAGAAAGGGCGGCTCGCGAGGGCATCTTGATCAATGAGTCCAAGTTCAAAACTAGGAGCTAAGTTAAAATGTAGAAAAAAAGATAAGGAGATGTCTAATATTTGCGATTGTTGAGATTTGTTGTCATAAGGCAACGTGTCTAGGTTTTTTGTTTTTGCTAGTTCAAGGAGCGCAACATGGTTCTTGTATATTTGTGCTTCTTGATTGTGTAGGGCAATCACCGTAAGTACTCTCATACTTTCTTTTTCCACCTTATGGAAAAATGGCCACTAGGATATAGGTCCACTAATAAAACGGAGGGAATACCCGCACACCGCGCACAAACACAGGTGCTGGCATGGCAACAATAGCACGCTCACCTCCTCCTTCTCGCACTTCCAAGACCACGTTGTCATCGCCCTCCCTCTCATCTTATCCTCCTGTGCCTCCCTCCTGCCCGCCTCCTGCTCTCCTCCTCCTCGACTTTGTAATTACTCTTGCAACACAATGTGGCATCGTCTGCTTCATCCTTTAGGGAGGGATGACCTTCGCTAGGACTTGCTCGAGGTTGGTGTAGAGGGCATTGGTGGTGGCCTCGTTGGCCTGGGCAAGGTCCTCCAAATTTGGTTTTCCACGCATGGTGACTTCACCCGCTCCTCCAGTGCTGAGTTGAGCTTCCCGATCTTTTGAATCTCCTCCTCCTTGGTCGGAGCAGTAACGAGCAAAGATAGAAGCGAGCAAGTGTTGGAGCAGGGGTAGTCGTAATGTGCTTCGTTGAAGACGGTAGGGGAACAGCTACTTGATGAACGCCGGAGCAACAACGAGCGAAGAGAGAGAATTTGGGATTCAAAATTTCAGAACCTTTGTGTGGAAAGAGAAATGGAGAGGAACGAGTGCTTCTCTTTCTTGAGAAGGAAAGAGAAAAGTTTCCCGTAATAAATGCATTTTAGAGGAGAGGGATGAGGTGAATTTATATTTATTCAATACTCTCCTTCACCAACTACTCTTGTCTCAATGTAGATCTAGCAACCGTACCAAGTTGCTTTTGGAACTTTTCAAACTTTGTAGTGGCAAGTCCTTTGGTGAAAATATGTGTTGCTTGATTATTTGTCTATATGTACTCCATCTCTATCCCTCCCAACAACACTTTTTACGTGAGAAATGAAAGTGTACTTTTACATGAGTAATCCTTGCATTAAGGATCGAGTTCTCCACCAACCATGTAGTTCATTGATTATTACAATGGAACTCTACGAGGAATTCAATAGGTTGATTAAATCCTCCATAACTTGCGATAACCTCGTACTTTCTTGAGGCGCCATTACTGCTACTCTATACTAAGTGGTTGCCTCTTGCTACACCATGACTCTACTCTTGATCTAAGGTGACACATATTTTTAGTAGTTGAACATCGTGTGTCATAGTAACCAACATAATCTGAATCCAATATCTTTTTACTTCACATTGGAGAGAATTCCAAAACCAAAGGTCCCATTCACCTGCCTTAGTATGGGTCTAACTACATCTAAGTGAGGCTTTCATGGTTTGTTTACGAACCGACTTATTACACCCATTGCAGAGGCAATTCATGTTATAGTTAGGTGGATTAGCTTCCCACTAATTGACTATGCATGATTCATCTTACAATTCTCTTCCTTCTACCATGCATAGTTTGTATATCCATCCATAGGTGTAGGAATCAGCTTGCAATCAAGCATCTCGAATTTCTCTAGAAGATCCTATGCATACTTTTGTTGACGTAGGAATAACCCTTCCTTGGTTTTGTCAACCTAGAGTCCTGGCAAGTGTATTAGTTCACCAACTCCTTCATCTAAAACTGCATAAAGGGATTGGCTTTAATTCGATATATCACAACTTCATCATCTCCAACAATGATTCGATCATTCACATAAATTAGCACAATTACAAGCATTCCACCTTCTTCCTTCACAGATAGACTTGAATTTGCTAGTGCTAAGGAGTAGCAATTGTGCACAGGAAATTATGTGATCTTCTCGGACCAAGCTTTTGGAGCTTTTTCAAATCATAAAGCGCTTTCTTTAATTTGCAAACATAATTTGGATGAGTTTTAACATCAACAATCTGGCTGCTCCATATGTATGGCTTGATCTAACTCTCCATGTAGGAAGGCATTCTTCACATTTATCTACCACAACTTCTATGGCCTGTTTGTGGCCAACGCTAGTAAGACTCAAACTATAGTAACCTTTGCCAATGGACTAAAGGTTTCATCATAATTTATCACATACTTTTGAGAGAATCCTCTAGCAACTAAATATGCCTTATATCCTTCTATAGACTCATGTTGTGTATCAAGTTTGGCACCAAATCTCATATCTCATTTTGCTCCAAAGCTTTGAATCTATTCTTCCATAGCCTACTTCCATTCTACCCTCTATGAGGCCTCCTCATACATAGCTCTATTACTCCAATATCTTTGGGTGAAGTTGTTATATATATGATGCGATCTCTCATTTTTTTAACCCACGTTTTCTCTTTAAAGTAGCAATTATTCCACATGCAGTTCTTATTCACTTTGTACATCTTCGTGACAATCGTCCATTTGGTAACTGCCTTGATGGAAGATTGTATATAAAAGGAATGATTGTTCATTTTCTAAGGGTAATAACAAGGTCTAACGCAAACCCTCTCATTTGGAATACACCATTAGTAAGCGAGGGAATTGAGTTAGTAGAGCATGCTCGATATTTCGCCGAATCTCTATGAATTTCCAACAAATAATGGCTAGAGGTTTGTTTACATTTGATCTTGTTTTTTCCACATTTGATTTTTATGTCTAACATTTGGTATAAGAGCAAGTTTAGTGCCTTAGCCTTGTTTTTGTTGATGTTTGGTGTGTTTTTCAAGGCATTTTGAAATGAACAATAATTTGGAATTTTGGGGCCAAGAGAGAAACTCGCTGATTTCGGGCAAATTCCAACGACCGACCGCTCAACTTCGGATTGGTACGATCACACCGCCATGAGGAAGAATAGCTGTAAATTATTTCGGCATATTGATATATGCCAAAGGCTAATCCATCGACGGAAGTTGCGATGGTTAAGGGTTTTAAATTTTGGGAAATTTTTGTTTGATTTGGGGCTAATTACTTGGTCTTTTATATTGAAACTTGAATTTTTGTGGTCATGTTGGTGTAGTCTTCAAAACCTATCATTTTATTTTGGTTTGAAATGGGCTGCTGGAGAAGTAAAGGACGGTGGAAGTCACAGCAAAATGGCGAAAAATAACAAGAGAACGCCTTTTGTTCAGCGCTAGTACATGGCACCCACATGCACACACGGCAGCTGCTAGGCGCGTGCAGGCCACGCGCCCATTCTTGCGCCCACTCAATTAAGGAGGGCGCGTGCTGTGCATCACCTAGGCGGTGGTACATGCGCGTGCATTGCACACGCATGCCCCATTTTTTCCTTTTCTTTTGTTTTGCCCTTGTCTTATGCCATTATTACATTCTACCCCTTGGCATTTATAATTTATGGTTCTATCCTTGACCGAATTTATTTTATAGTTCTACCCCTTAGTGCATTTATTTACTATTTTGCCATTTCATGCATTTTTAAGAATATTTTATAAATGAAATTAAATGTCTGATGATCCATATATTTAATTAATTAGAGAGTAGCCAAAGCATCTTTAATTAATTAGATTATATATTAAGAGCCTCCGGATCATATTTAGAAATGGAAATTAATTGTAATTAATTATAAGTATAATGAATTTTATCCTACATGAATTTTTATTATATTAATATGATTAATTATGATGAATTATTATACTATTTTCTTCATTTGCCTTTTACTCACAAGGATTAAGAAAATGTATATATTATGGTAGTTTCTTCATGATGTAATTATGAATCCGTTTAAATTAAAAACTTAGCTCACATGCAATTTTTATGTTATGTGATTCATATCCATGACATATTTATATTGGTAAAACACAACTTATGTATATTTTCCTTCAAATTTTGTGACATAAGCATGATTGTTTGATATTCACTTTTGCAACCTATGAATTTCTCTAAATTTAAGTATGATGTTCCTATACTGAATGGTGAAAACTATAAAGTTCAGAAGGAGTTAGTTTTCATTTTCAATTGAGGTGGATGGATATTGATTATGTTATAAGGAAAGATGAACCACCTACTCCGCGGTTTGGTTGGTCAGCATAGTAATGCTAAGGCTTTATCGAAGGCCATTGATGCATAGTTTAAGACTTTAGAGAAGGCGCATGCCATGATTCTAATTATGAAGTTTTCCTCGTTGAAACTCACTAGTGTTAGAGGTGTGCGTGAGCACATTATGAAGATGAGGGACATTGCAGCTCAGCTTAAAAACCTTAAGATTGAGATATATGAATCCTTTCTTATGTATTATAATCTAAACAATCTCTCGCAACGGTATGCACATTTCAAGATCTTTTACAATACACATAAGAATAAATAATCAATTAATGAACTCATGACCATGTGTATTTAAGAAGAAAGATTGATTATGGAATCGAGAGAAAAATGCTCATATGGCAATATAATGAAAGAATAAGGGCCATGGCAAGCATTATGGAAAATGTAAGATGTCATGCCCCGAACCTCGAGTGCGTGCTCATCCTTCAGTGGTCGATAAAATTTTGCGACGTCCCAAAATGTGTCACCGACCCAATCAATTATGCACATGCGGAAGCGAATTACTAATCCCCTAACCACAACAAACATGGGATAGAAAAGCAGGACAACCAATTTCAAATCAAACACACTTTTATAACGAATCTGGTTTACACATAGAGGCCAACACTAAGGTTTATGTACATGAGGTCTATCTCCAAAAAGAACTATTGAGCCACCCATGCTCCTGACCCTTTTTGCATCAAGGTCCGAGTTCTTCACACTAGGGACCTAAAAATGGTAACCCACGACGGGGTGAGATATAAATCTCAGCGAGTTTACATCCTAAACCCTGATTAGGAAGGTAATACATCTAGAGGCAGCCTAATCACATAGCACATAAGACTCATCTCGCCTTAGTTCCTTCCTGCACGTTAGCACAATTTATATCACATATGTATATAATAAATGCACACATCAATTGGAATGTCTCACACAGCTCAATCAATCACATGGGGTTTCGATTATAAGACCAAATCGTTATGACATGTTTTATTCTGTGCCACACAATTTTTTTCCCATAATTAGACATGCTTATCTCAATCAATCACGCGTTCCAATTGATTATTGCTCACACAAGCATGATCTACTGGACACAGTGGTCTTCCAACATAGTCGGGCGTCGTCTATCTCGCACCATCGAGCACGGCAACGTCTATCTCAAGACGGCATTCCACATAGGAGCATCGACCCAGCCTTTACTGTGACCAGTATCTATTGTCAATGACTTTTCATATAGGAGTATCGTCCACTCATCGGACATTGGGTGATGGGTTTTCATAACCAGCACACGACCATCCAATCCCGGCCAAGGATATTGTGCATTGTACTCAAATACCTAAATTAAAATGATGTGCTTAGCCTATTTTCTTTGTATTAAAAATACATAGTAAAAATAGTCGTGTATGGGTACATGGTCAGATTGAACCAGAAAAATCGATATTCTTCCTTTTAAAAATCCTAGTATTTAATATAGTACCTAAAAACATTTTCGGTGTCAAAATCCGACACTCGGTATTTTCTGATTAAATATCGAAATCTCAAATTTTTGAAATAATAATTCGAAAATTAACACTTAGCATCAAATTGCACAAAGTAGCACTCAATTGCATAATTCAACCACACCATGACAATCAGCACGAAATTTCGGCTACCGACTATCCCGGAATAATTTTCGAAAATAAATTATAATTATATAAATTACAAAATAATTAAATAAATGCAATTAATTAAATAAACCACCAATTTAAATTAATATAAGCTAACCTAACCATCTAAGTACACTAATTAAATTACTCCACTAAACTAGCTAATTACCCTAACCATCCTAACTAAATTAATCTAATAACTAACTACATAAACTAATTTAGCTAATTAAATTAACAAACAATCCGTCCTAACTAAATTAGCCTATGAACTAATTATTCTAACCACCTAGTTACATTAACTATCTAATTAGGCTAACTAGGGATCTCACTAATCCCTAATTAATTCAACCAATCCACCTTAAGCATCATTAGCACCCTAATGAGAGTTTAGTATATAAACTCACCGGTTTAGTGCGAAAACTGGTTCACGGCGACGACGGCGCGACGGCGGCCAAAACTCGAGTCTACGGTGGCGTCAAGGAGAGCTTAGACCGGGCTGAAAACAGTCCAAGACAACTCACGGTTGGACTAGAAAATCGTTCCTACTTGTTGCCCATTTGCTGGACATGGTTGAGCGGTGGAGAGAAAAATCGGGCTGGCCTTGAGAGGGATGGAGACTTGCGATGGTGGTGGCTTTATGGGTTGGTGGCGCGGGACTATGGCGTTGATGGAAGTGACAAGATGGGGGTGATGAAGCTGATGATGATAAGGGGAAATGATGGGATGGGGATGGAGCGGTGATGGATGGACTCTGGATAATGGGCAGATATTGGCAGCAAATGAGACAACGTGAAGAAAGGGGCTGGTGGGCTAACTTCGTGCATGGGAGGGCTGGCAGCGAAGGAGGATCGATGGGGTTTGACTTCGATGGAAGGAGGGATTGACGAAGGTGGAAGGCGTGCGGGCATGTGGCAGCAGGGAACAAGGAATTGGCGTGAGGGTGGAAGCTCATGGGATGGTGCGGTGGCGTGAGGAGGGCAACTTGTTCACTAGCTTGATTTGATGGAGGGTCAAGGAAAAATGAAAGGTGGCAGATGACAGCAGATGGTGGAGTAGTTGGATCGGAGTGAGGAGTTGGCTTTGAAGGAAAGAAAAATAAGAGAGGGCAGAGGCGGTTCGTCCAAGGAAGGGGATGATCGAGCAGAAAGAAAATGAAATAAAGATAGAAGCTGTGAAGGAGGGGAAAACAGCTAGCCAATCATAAGTGAGAAGCTTAGGAGGGATAGAAAGTCAAATAGAAATATCTACTTAATCAATGCTTAGTTCCTTAATTTTTTCTTACACATAAATCCCACAAAAACTCAATTTTTGTGCTAAATGTTGTAGCTCCCATATCAGCATACGAATTTCCTTCAATTGAACTTCAATTTCTTCACAAACTTCCTCAATTTGATGACCAAATTTGCTGCGGAAGAAGCCTACACAATTTCTCTTCACAAAGTAACTCACTTTGAAGGCCAAAAATCCCCTCAATTTGGCCCATCCAAATTTCCTTTCTTTTCCAAATCGTTTGAATTGATTTTCCATAAAAATCCTAAGCTCACCGAAAATTCTTCAGAGAATGAGCCAATGTTCCTAAAAAAATCATGACACGACATAATTTTTCAATTTATGAAATCAGGTTCAATTTCATGGTTAATTTCAACTAGACGCGATTTTAGTGTGACCTAACTTATCGAGTAGCTTTTAGGAATTTTTAGCGCATTTGACCCGTGATCGATTATTTTCGATCCACATTGTGCATCTTCGACTCATAGGTGGCTATCGATTGTAAAAATCTCGAGGTTTTAAATACGGGGACGAGGTATAAAAATAATAGAAAAATCAATCTAGTGCCATTCGATGAGAATTTTGCAAGTAGGTGAAATCACCCAGACACTAATCACATACCTCAATCGAAACAACCTATCTCCGATCTCTGATCAATTTTGGCGATGCCGTAATGAACCTTGCAGATTAGCACGGTCAAACGGTCGATTTCTAGTCGAATTCTCAAGTCTATTGTGTTTAGATTCTTTAACGGCTTCACTTGATAGGCTAGTTATCTTGTGAGTGGCCAACTCAGAAAAAAGAATTATAGATGTGTCGATGAAAAACCCAACTTATTCAATCAAAAACAAAACCTGAAAATCAGGATGTCACATAAGACACCTCTTTAAGCTAACATTAAGAAAAAATCCAAATGTTTATTATGTAAAAAAAAAAAGGCATGTAAGGAAGGATTGCGTTAAATCTAAGGCCTAACTCGAAAAGAAATATAATCCAATATCTTGTATTTGTTATGAATCTAATATGATTGATGTAAGTCACAACACTTAATGGATTGATTTTGGACCTACAATCCACATTTCAAATTCTTTGCAGGGTTTTCAAAACCACAAGAAGCCATGGGAAAGTGAATAAAGTATCTATTCAAGAAACAAGATGCATTCACATGTAGAAGCTATTGAGACATGTGGCTAGTTCTTAATAGCGTTTTTGTTTTTTATTTGGAAATGACCTTTTATATTCATAATTTCTCTAGAAACTTAATTTCAATTTCAAGACATGTATCTTTGAGTTACTCTTTTAACTTTTCAAATTCAAACTTCTATTTATCATTTAAATTTGAAATTGTGGAGAGTGGTATTTTGTCTGATGATCTTTTTTCGAATTAATTTATAATATAATGCAATGCATGTTCATGATAATGCTAGTATAAAATGCTGTGTTGTGGATGAAAATTCCTTTATGTTATGGCACTGGAGATTGTGACATATTTCCATAGATAGAATTAAGTGATTGGTGAATGATGAAGTACTCAGTACTTTAGATTTTGCCGATTGTGATAATTGTGTAGACTGTATAAAGGAAAAGCAAATCAACAAGACAAAGAAATATGCCAAGATGAGTATAGAAATATTAGAAGTTATGCATACGAATATTTGTAATCTGAATATGGACACGTAGGGTCAGAAATACTTCATTTCTTTCATAAATGACTATTCACGTTATATGTATATCTAATTACTTCATAATAAGCATGAAGTGTTGGATTCCTTTAAAGTATTTAATGTGAAAGTAAAGAAACAATGCGATAAACAAATTAAAATTGTGAGATCAGATAGAGATTGAGAATTCTATAATAGATATATTGAATATGGACAAGCACCTAATTCATTTTCAAAGTTTCTTCAAGAGCATAGGATAATAATCCAATATACTATGCCTGGTTTTCCGGACCAAAACGATATAGGGAAAAGAAGAAACTGAACTTTATTAGATATGATGCAGAGTATGCTTAACAGCTCCAAACTTCTTAAATCCTTGTGGATTGAAGCACTTAAGACGACAGTGTATATATTAAATCGAGTTTTGACCAAGGCTATCCCAAAGACACCTTTTAAGTTATTTAAAGGTTGAAAACTAAGTTTGCGACATGTATGCTTTTGAGGATGCCCATATGTAGTAAGAGTTTACAATCCACCAAAAAAAAAAAAAAAGTTAGGACTCAAGGACTATAAGTAGGTATTTTATTGGATATGCCGAAAGGTCCGAGGGATGCATGTTTTATTATCCATCTCACACCACTAAAATTGTGAAATCAAGAAACGTTAAGTTTATTGAAAATGACTTGATTAGTGGGAGCGATCGATCGAAATACCTTATTTCTAAAAAAGATCATTCAAACACTCAACATTCCATTTCGATATTAGGTTGGTTGTAGTTTGAGGTATGGACACCTGGAGTACCAAAACTTGGCATGAGATGACACTTAAATGCCAAAACTATGGAAATGTACACTTAAGTGCCAAAATCAGAGTAAAATGGATCACTTAAGTTGCGCATGATAAAATTTCTGGCCAGAAATTGATTTCTCAATTTCTACCCAGACAAGTTTCTGAGCAAAGAAACCCGTTTGATAATAACTCAAAATTTCTATTTCTGGAACAGAAATCTGTTTGATAATAGAATAAAATTTTTATTTCCAAGAATAAAATTTTTATAAGTAACAAAATAAGAAACCCCAAATACAAAATAATAGTCGAAATAATACTAATACATTACAAAAGTTGAAAATACAATTTCATGGAATTTCTGGCATATTATTATCTCTTGCCATTTTATTGGCAATGGTTTTCCTAAGCGTATTTATTTGGTTTCCCTCTTCAGTCAACTAAACGTTTACAAGCTCATCCTACGTAGGTTCAGCCAAGTACATTGGATCTCTATATAGGGAAAAGTTCTTATCTATCTTGTCTTGATCACAGATGTAATTATGGATGGCACAACATGCAATTACCATATGTGCTTACTTTTGAATTGCAAATGAGGGCATGTGTCTCAAAATGAAAAATGAATTCTTCAATGCCCCAAATGATCTTTCAATGACATTCCTTAAAGAAGAATGCCTATAGTTGAACAATTCTCTTGCAGTTGTTGGCCGTCTCGCTCTACCCCTATACCCATTTAAATAATACCGATCACCTCTAAAAGGAGTTAAAAATCCTAGAGTTGCTGCATAACCAGAATCCATGACATAGTATTTGCCTACAACAATGTATTCATACATTAGTCATAATTTGTAACTATAAATATGATCATAAAGAAATTTACTCCTTAAAGGACAAACAAATATCTAGTGGCGGCCAACGAAATTCCAAGTGAGGAGTCTCTAGTGCTACTGCAAGCACTCGACAATCGTTAGCAGAGCCTTCCCAAGCAGCATATACAAAAGTAAATTTCATATCAAATGAACAAACGCACATCACATTCTGAGTGATGGTGCATTTCTTACCTCTAAATGGGATTTGCTTCGACACATGTATAGAAGTATGAATGTGGGTGCCATCTGTAGAGAAGAGTCTGTATTTTCTCATATTTACATCAAGTGATTACACGGTATATATATACAGGAATAGAAGATCTAAATTAGGTCAGAAAATCAAGAATAGAGAACCTAATCTCTGTCAGTAGCTAATTTACAGCTAATGGAATCAAATCAAATCAAATCAAATAATATCCCACAATATCCTAAATGATTTGGGAGAGATTATAGGAGATTTTCTAACACTCCCCCTCAAGTTGGTGAGTGAATGTCTTCCATGCCCAACTTGCTGATAATCTCCTGAAATCTCGACACGGGTAGACCTTTGGTCAAGACATCCGCTAGCTGATCTTTGCTAGGAGTGTAGGAGTACTGATCAAACCAGATTCAAGCTTCTCCTTTATAAAATGCCTGTCTATCTCAATATGCTTGGTTCGATCATGCTGAACTGGATTATGAGCAATGTTGATTGCTGATTTATTATCACAATAAAGTCTCATAGTTCCTTCGTGTTCCACTTTGAGGTCTTCAATGACAATCATGAGCCACAAAAGTTCGCATATCCCATTCGCCATTGCTCTGAATTCAGCTTCAGCACTTGATTTAGCAACCACATTTTGTTTTTTACTCCTCCAAGTGACAAGATTTCCCCCTAGAAAAGTGCAATATCCAGAAGTGGACCTTCTATCTATTGGTGACCCAAAGATAATCTGCATCGATATAGACTTCAAGATTCAACTTGTCACCCCGTTTAAACAGAATACCTTTTCCAGGAGTGGCTTTGAGGTAGTGGAGAATCCGGTAGACAGCTTGCATATGTTCTTCTTTAGGATCATGCATGAATTGACTTACAACTCCCACAACATAGGCTATGTCTGGCCTAGTATGAGATAGATAAATAAGTCTTCCTACTAACCTTTGATATCTGCCTTTATCAACAATGCCGCTCTCTCCGTGTTCATCCATTTTATGATTTGCATCAATAGGAGTGCTCACCGCCTTGCTATTGAGACATCTTGTTTCTTTGAGAAGATCAAGTATATACTTCCTTTGGGATATAAAAATACCTTTATTAGAATAGGCCACCTCAATACCAAGGAAGTATTTCAACTTTCCAAGGTCCTTGATCTCAACCGTTGAGCAAGATTGCTCTTAAGAGAATCTTGTTCAGCTTCATCATTACCAGTCACAACTATATCATCTACATATACAAGTAGAGCTGTGACCATACCTTCTTTTGAATGTTTGATGAAGAGGGTGTGATCCCCTCTACTCTGCTTGTAACCCATTTCAAGCATTGTCTTAGTAAACCTTCCAAACCAAGCTCTTGGGGACTGTTTGAGACCATACATGGCCTTTTTAAGTCGACACACCTAATTGTTTCCAAAATCCTTATCAAAACCTGGCGGAGGCTCCATAAAGACTTCCTCATCCAAATCTCCATGTAGAAACGCATTCTTCACATCAAATTGCTGTAAAGACCAACCAAAATTAGCTGCAAGAGAAAGTAATATTCGTACTGTGTTCATCTTTGCTACTGGTGCAAAGGTCTCTTGATAATCCACCCCGTAGGTTTGGGTATATCCCTTTGCAACCAACCTCGCTTTATACCTCTCCAAGGTGCCATCAGCCTTGTACTTAAGGGTATAAACCCATTTACATCCCACCGGTTGCTTGCTCTTGGGTAAAGTCACAACTTCCCATGTATCATTCTTCTTCAATGCATTCATTTCCTCCGTCATAGCTTGCATCCAATTCCTATCCTCAAAAGCTTCATGTACCGAGTTAGGAATAGTAATTGAGTCAAGAGCAGTAATAAAGGCTTTGTGTTGAGTAGATAGTCTATGGTATGACACAAATTGGGAGATAGGGTGTTGGGTACATTTCCTGGTAGCTTTTCTCAAGGCAATAGGTAAATCCAAATCACTTGACTCAAGTTCATTAGAAGAAGGGTGAGTAATTTCATTACCTGATAACGGTTCGGATAACGGGACTTGATTCGATTCCGGATTGAGCTTTGTCCTTCTTGAGTAAACTTGCAGTTTGGTTGGTTCATTCTTAGGAGGACTAGATGAAGATGATGATGAACTAAGCAGAGGACTTGATGGGGAACTAGGTGGACTAAGAGGATTAGGACTTGATAGTGAAGGAGACGAAGTTGGATTCGACAAAGTAGGATTGAGCGACGCACTAGGTAGTGAAGGCAGCGAAAGCAGCATACTAGGTAGTGAAGGCAGCGGTTCAAACCCACTATCTTCATCAGACCCACTATCTTCATTAGGAGTCTCCCCCTGAAGATAATGGTGGGAAGTAAAAAATGATTGGTTTTCATTAAAAGTGACATCCATAGAGATAAAAACTCGACGTGTTAAAGGGTCATAACATTTATAACCCTTATGAGTACTAGAATACCCAATAAAGACACACTTTAGAGCACGAGGGTCGAGTTTGTTTCTGTTGTGATTATGAATATGCACAAATGCAACACAGCCAAAGACTCGAGGAGAAATGTGATATTTATGGGAGACATCAGGGTAAAAGGTAGACAGGGAGCTGTAAGGGACTTTTATTTCCTAAGGTTTTGGAAGGAACCCGATTAATAAGATACGCTGAAGTTAAAACAGCTTCCCCCAAAAATGCTTTGGAACAGACATCTGAAATAGAAGAGCCCGAGTAACATTTAAGAGGTGCCTATTTTTCCTTTCGGCTACTCCATTTTGTTGAGGAGTATCAACACAAGAAGACTCATGAATAATACCTTGTGTTTGGAAAAAATGGTCAAGATACTGATTGAAATATTCTTTCCCATTATCAGACCTAAGTCTTCTAATTGACACCCCAAATTGATTGACTATCATCTTATGAAAGTTCTGAAAAATAGATTGAACATTAGATTTGTCTTTCATAAGATATAATCATGTAGTTCGAGTACAATCATCAATAAAAGAGACAAACCACTTAGCTCCCGTAAAATTAGCAATTCTAGATGGACCCCATACATCGGTATGAATGAGAGAGAATGGTGTTGAAACTCTATTATTATTCAAAGGAAATGAAACACGATGATGTTTTGCAAGTTCACAAACTTCACAATGAAGATTTTCAACAGCAACATCTTTGAAAATGGAAGGAAACATAGTCCTAAGAAGACTAAATGGTGGATGTCCTAATCGAAAATGGTGAAGCCAAATCTGAGATAAGTGAATAGAATTACAAGAGTTATAAGAGGTCTTATATCCCACAAGAGACCAACCGCTTCTGCTCGAATCCTCAAGGTAGTAGAGCCCATTCCGTTCCTTAGCAAATCCAATCATCCTCCCCGTTTTCAGGTCCTGCAAAATGCAATGATCAACAGAGAAAAGCACCTTACAATCCAGATTTTTGGTAAGTTGATGAATGGAAAGGAGATTGGTGGACAGCTTAGGAACATGAAGGACATTGTTAAGTTTAAGTGAGGGATTTAGAATTATGGTTCCTTGGCCAGCTACGATATGGGAGAACCATATGCTATGGTAATACTCCTATTTCCTGGTAATGGTTTATAAGTTTCAAATTTAGTGGGATCATGTGTCATATGGTTAGTTGCTCCTGAATCAAGAATCCATGAATTAGGTGCGAGAAGCTGTTGAGTTTTCGGAAATTAGACACGCACCCGACGAACCAATGAACACATATCGAAAGACTTAGATAGGGAGTCAAGAAGAGCCCCGATTTTACCAACTTCTTCTTTGTTAAATATCTCCTCATTGACAGTTTGTATTGGACCATCGGAGCGGCTTCACCTTCACTAGTCAAGTGTGCTTGTGGCTGTCTTTTAGCTCTCTGAGCAGCACCTGCGTTCTTCCATGAAGCTTGAAGCAATTTTCTCTTGTATGGCGTGGTTTCTTGCAGAAACTACACCATAAACCTTCACTGCATGTTGTCTTGATCGGATATGGTCTCTTGTTTTTGTAAGGATTCATTTCCTCCTTAATTGCTTTCATGGCGAGATCCTTCGGTGTGTTGATCTTCAAGCATTACGTTTCTTCGGCTTTCTTCTCCTCTTACGGTAGAAAAAACTTCATTCAAGGATGGCAGCCGCTTCTTTCCGAGAATCAACTCGAATCTGGTCAAAGTTTGCATTCAAACCTGCCAAAAACTCAAAGATCCTATCTCTCTCCATATGGTTTTGGAGAGTATTAGCGTCTTCTGGACACCTCATATGGATATTCAGATTGTGATCTATTTCAAGCCAAAGACCTCTCATCATATTGTAGTATTCTGTAACGGAACGATTACCTTGTTTTGTTGTTGAAGCCTTTGTCTTGAGTTCATAAATTACTGCTGCATCTTGAACTTTCGAATAAGATTGACGAACAGCCTCCCATATCTCCATGGCAGTAGGAAGAAACATGTAGTTTTTGCTGATTTCAGGTTGCATTGAGCTCCAAAACCATGACATAATTGAGGAGTCTTCTTCATCCCATGTCTGAAACTTGGGATCACCTTGTCTTGGACCAGTGCCTTCTAGATGACTGAGCTTCCCTTTTCCTTTAAGAAATGTCCTCACAATCTGTGCCCACTGAAGATAATTTTTCCCATCCAATCGGTACTCCTTCATGTTGGGAAAATCTCCAACCGATGAGTTGGATTGATTACGAACAGAGGACCCAAACTTGGCCGAGAGATAGCCTTCCCAAAATCTTCCATTCTAACAACTTTAAGGACATATTATAGGAGAAGACTAAGAAGGGATTGAGAGACAAGAGTGGTTATCACACAATTGGAGGCCAGCAATAAGGCTGGTTAAGTCAGCAATAAGGCTGAAACAGAATAACAGTGATAAGGCTGAAAAAAAAGGCTGCAATGAAGCGCAGAGAAGAAAAGGAACAGAGGTAGGAAATACAGATCGAAAAAACTAGGCTCGATACCATGTAGAGAAGAGTCTGTATTTTCTCATATTTACATCAAGTGATTACACGGTATATATATATAGGAATAGAAGATCTAAATTAGGTCAGAAAATCAAGAATAGAGAACCTAATCTCTGTCAGTAGCTAATTTACAGCTAATGGAATCAAATCAAATCAAATCAAATAATATCCCACAATATCCTAAATGATTTGGGAGAGATTATAGGAGATTTTCTAACACCATCAATATTTTATCAAAGACTAGTATTATACAAGATTATCGACAAAATAAAATTGATGGTGTAAATGAATATATGAGAATTTTACCTTGAAGTAACGTTTATGCGTACGATCCATAAGAATCTCTTGTGGAACAATATCAAAGGAAGGTGGTATGATAACCTCTTTTGCCAATTTGAGAACAAAAATTCTATTTTTGAAAGATGGAGAAAAGGAAATAATTTTTGTTTCTATTTCGAAACAGAGAAGTTACAATTTATAGATTCTGATTTATCTTCCAAATCAATTTTTGGAATAAAAATCTATTTCAGAAATAGAGAAATCAAATTGCGTTACCAAACGGATTTTTATTCCAAATTTGTTCCGGGAAATATAGAAATAGAGAAATCAAGAAACAAAAATTTTATCATGCACAACCTTAAGTGCCATTCCGGCCAAATTGTTGACGTGGCAATTTTTCGGAGAGGTGAGTGCAAAACGGCATCGTTTTGCACGCTAACGTGAAGAGAAAATGCAAAAACGATATCGTTTTATCTCTGATATGTAAATAATTAATACAAAAATAATTTAATTTAATGTAAAACTAAATTTATCTAAAATATTCTAAAAAATAAAAAAATAAAAAAGTTAAAATTAAAAAAAAAAAAGGGGGGGCGAAGGGAGGTAGTTGAGGGTTGAACCCTCGCCGCCGCCGCCGTCAAGAAGGGCCGGCGACGAAGGGGGAGGGTCGGCCATGGCCCTCGCTGCCCGGTCGGCCAAAGGTCGGTGACCCCGGCCGACCCACCCCCTCTCCGTTGCCGGCCCTTCCTAGTGGTGGCGGCGGCGGCGGCAAGGGCTCAGCCCTCAGCCGCCTCCCTTCGACCCTCCCCTTTTTTATTTTTTAGAATATTTTAAATAAATTTTGTTTTAAATTTAATTTAATTAATTTTTATATTAGTTATTTACACATCAAAGACAAAATGACGTTGTTTTTGCATTTTCTCGCCACATCAGCGTGTAAAACGATATTGTTTTGCACTTACCTCGCCAAAAAATTGCCTTGTCAGCAATTTAGCCAAATTTTGGCCGAAGTGGCACTTAAGTGATTAATTTTACTCCGATTTTGGCATTTAAGTATACCTTTCCGAAGTTTTGGTACTTAAGTATCCATCCGTGCCAAGTTTTGGCACTTGGGCTGTACTTTTGCCGTTATAGTTCATAACGCCTTTTTAGTTCAACCGACTATTGAACAACTAATCATTGAAGTTCCATAACCTTATGATATTTATCTTATGGATCAAGTTGTTTAGTAATTACTAGAAACTGTTGAACAATTGGTTGAGCAACACGCTTCTCAAGCGAATGTTAATGCAATATTAAGAAGATCTACTAAAATAAGGAAATAAGCAATCCCTAGTGATTATATTGTGTATATACAATAATTTGACTATAATATTAGAGCTGAGAATGATTCTAAAATGTTTTCACAAGTCATGGACAACGATAAATCCAATTTATGATATGATGCTATGAATGAAGAAATGAGTTCTATTATATCTAACGAAGTCTAGGATTTGGTTAAGTTATCTAATGATGTGAAGGTCATTGGTTGTAAATAGGTCTTCAAAACTAAAAATGATTCATTGGGAAATATTAAAAGATATAAAGTTAGACTCGTCGCCAAATGATTCACTCAAAAGGAATGAATTGATTACACAGAGACATTTTCTCCTATATTAAAGAAAGATTCTCTTCGTATTGTTTTGGCATTAGTTGCCCATTTTGATATGGAATTATATCAAATGGATGTCAAAATGATGTTCCTCAATTGGAAACTAGAGGAGGAGGTTTACATGAAACAATCTGAAGGATTCTCTTCTAGTAAATGTGAGCAATTGCTGTGCAAGCTCAAGAAATTTATATACGACTTGAAACAAACATCTTGCCAATGGTACCTAAAGTTCCATGATGTCATCTCTTCATTTGGTTTTGTAGAGAATGTCATGGATCAATGTATATATCAGAAGGTCAGCGGAAGCAAAATTTGTTTTCTTGAGCTATATGTGGATGATAATTTACTTGCAACCAATGATAAATGGTCACTACATGAGGTGAAACAATTTCTCCCTAAAAGTTTTGACATGAAAGATATGAGTGAGACATCTTATGTAATTGACATTAAGATCCATAGAGATAGACCTTGATGAATTTTTGGACTATCTTAAGAAACCTATATTAATAAGATCCTAGAGAGATTTTGAATGAAAAATTGTTCATCAAGTATATGACCCATTATGAAGGGTGACGGGTTTATTTTGAATCAGTGCCCAAAGAACGATTTAACAAAGGGAACAAATGAACAACATTTCATCTGTTTCTGCTGTCGGAAGCTTGATATATGCTCAGGTTTGCACTCGATCTGACATCGCTTTTACTGTGGGAATGTTGAGAAGATATTAGAGTAATCCAAGTATGGACCACTGAAAAGCTATAGAGAAAATGATGAGATACCTTTAAGGTACCAAAGGCTACATGCTTATATATAAACGGACTGACAACCTAGAAGTAGTTAGTTATTCGGATGCGAATTTCATGGGTTGCATTGATTCTCGAAAATTAATATCTAGATACATTTTCATGTTAGCTAGCGGAGTCGTGTCATGGAGGAGTGCGAAATAGACTTTGACTACTACTTTCACTATAGAGACTAAGTTCATTTCTTATTTTAAGGCTACCTCACATGTATGGTTGAAGAGTTACATTTCTAAGCTTAGAATTGTTAATTTTATTTCTAGACCATTGAGAATATATTGTGACAATTCACCTATAGTTTTTATGGGGGATAAGTATACTAATGGTGCCATAAGTTGTGTACGGTGCTCACTTTGGTGTAAAAAGTTTCCGTTGGATCATTTAAGTGCCAAAAAATTTGAAAAACGCTCACTTTGGTGCCAACGCTGATCTGATCAGCCAGAAATCTGAAGTGGCCTTTTTTTATTATTAATTTCTTATGCTGATGTGGCTTGCCGGAGTTTCCATTGGATCACTTAAGCCTTTAAACGATGTCTTTTTAGCATCCTAACACCAAAATGACGCCGTTTTGCCTTTCCCCCAAATTCAAAACCCTAAGTCCCAAAACGACGCTGTTTTGTGTCTTTCCCCCAAATTCAAAACCCTAAATCCCCAAACGACGCCGTTTTGTGTCGTCTTCTTCCCCGAACAGATCTAGCAACACCAACAGCGCCGAACCAGCAACACCAACAGCACAGAATTAGCAACACCAGTAATTTTCTAGAAAAGAAACCACGCATTCGCCTCCGCCCTCACCTAGTAGTTTTCCCCAATTTTCAATCACCTTATCAACCTTTCAAATCCCCGAATCTTAGCCCCACCACCGCCTTTTCCCAAGGAATATCGTTGGGTGCAGACGAAACGCGAGCTCGAAGAATCTCTAGAAGCACGAGCGATCCGGCCAATGGTAGCTGCGAAGATCTGGAACGCCGCAAAGGTTGTCGGCGAAGCCAGCTGCTACGAAGGTGGCGGCCGTGGCCCTGCCATCCCCTCCTCCGCCCTCATCGTCAACACCTCCCTCTCTCTCGGGATTTTCTGTTCATTTTTTTTTTCTTTTGTCTTGCTGTGGCAAGCAACTACGATGGAGGTAGAGGGACGGCGGTCGAGGGACGGCGGTCGAGCGATGGCGGACGAGCGACGGCGGACGAGCGACGGCGGACAAAAAAACCCTAATTTCAATCTCCAAATAAAATTAAAAAAAAACGGCGTCATTTTTGTGAGGTTATCCACGTAGGACGGCAAAACGACGTCGTTTTCTTAAGGAAGACGGAAAACGACATCATTTAAAAGGTTTCTCGATTTTTTATTTTTAAATATAAAAGTCACATAATCATTTTAGGCTGGAATCTGTCGCTGGTGGCACCAAAGTGATTGTTTTTCCTCCGATTTGACACTTAAGTGATCCGACGGAAACTTTTGGCACCAAAGTGAGCACCGTACACAACTTATGGTACCATTAGTGTACTTATCCCGTTTTTATGGCTAAAAATGCCAAAAGTGACAGTTAAAATAAGCGTATCGACATCAAGTATTTTGACATAAAAGAATGTGTTAAGGAGAATAAAGTAATCATAAAACACTTTAGCACTAAATTAACGATAGTTGATCCTTTAACTAAAGGTATGCCATCAATGAAGTATAAGAACCATGTAACTAGTATGGGAATATGTCCCATCATGTGATTTGTCGTCATATGGACGATTTTTGTTGTGTGAAACTCTTATTCTATTGTAATGTCGATTCTCAATTTTTGGCATACACATTCTATTGTTTATGAGAACAATATTTATCCTTGGTTCTATAATAAACATATGATTTATTCATTAATATGTGTTGTCACATATAGGCTGATATTAAAGAAATAAGATATATTGTGATACGTGAAAGATATTACTCTTTCTTAGGGGACATGTCACAATGATTCATGTGTTTTGTTTCGTTTCTTTAAGCATAAGGTTTTAGTGGATTTGGTTGGATAATTTGTATGATGAAAATGTTGGGATCAAGTGAGAGAATGTTATATATATAATGCAATCCCTCATTTCGAGCCCACATTCTCTCTTTAAAGTAGAAATAATTTCACATGGAGTTTTTTCACACTTCGCACCTCTTCGTGACAATCGCTCATTTGATAACTGTCTTGATAGGATACGATATATGAAAGGAACGATCATTCATTTCTTAAGAGTAATCACTAGATCTAATGTAAACCCTCTCATTTGGAATACACCATTACTATGCAAGGGAATTGGGTTATTAGATTGTGCCTAATATTTCACCAAATCTCTATGAATTTCCAACGAACAATGGTTGGAGGTTCATTTACATTTGATATTGCTTTTCCGCATTTGATTTTTATGTCTAACATAAGTTGCAATTGCATATTTAGGATTAAACTTCCTTTTGCCCTGTTGACCTCTTTAGCTAAGGTGCTTACTCTTCAAGTTGGTCCATTTAAATTGGTTGAGGCTCTTCCATTTTTTTTTTTTATGTACACTTGTCCATCATGGGCTCTTTGATTTTTCAGGTAGTTTTCTCTTAGGTCTTCTCCAAATTCACATTCTATAATTACTTATTGAGATAATAATAGAAATAGTCCTTGAACTTTGACCTAATGTGCAAATGTGGTCCTTGGATTTTAGCCTAATATTCAATGTGATATCTAAACTTTTAATTTGTTCAATATGGTCCTTGAACTTTTGGTACTTGTTTAGTGTGGTCCATAAAAAATGTTCAATGTAGTCCTTTTATTAATTCAATATCATGGACAATATTAAATATTTTCATATAGTCTAGAAATTAAATTGAACATGTACCAAAAGTTCAAAGACTATATTGCAATTGAGCTTTGTTTATGGACTTTTTATGCCATTTTCCTTACTATTACAATCTGTTGGGCCTCACCATACACATCTTCTTCCATTCTTTCTTGTAACTCTTCAATTTATCTTGAATTTGGTAGTTCAACGGCTTGCGAAGACCACGACAATGGTGCTTTGTTGAACACCACATTCTTGGAAGTGTAATGTCCCCTTGTTGTAGGATTGCAATGCTTCCACCTTTCCTTTAGTCATCGTATCACACAAATATGCAATGAATTGTCTTCTTGTCAAACTTGTTTCACGGGTGATCGAGTACAAATGCATAACATATGCATCCAAACACTTTGAAGTGACTACTTGTGGACTTGTAGTTCCACAACTTCTTATATAGTGTCACCAAGTGCAGCTCTGAGGTATGCTGTAGATTAAGTGTGCTACTGTCTTCAATGATCCAAAAACTTGGTGGAACATTCTTAGCTTGCAGCATGCTCCTACAAGTCTTTGCTATATGCTAATTTGTTGACAACTCCAATTTGTTGCGGTGCAAGGAAAACTATCGGCGTATCTTACCCTTTTACAGATATTTTGTAAACTCATATGATGTCTACTCACCCCATTGTTAGTACGAAGGTATCATATTTCCAAGCCTATTTCTTTTTCTGCTTTTTCTTTAAAGTTATAAAAGTCATTTAATGCCTCAACTTTTTCTTTCAAAAAATCAACCTAGACATAACTGGAGAAATCATAGATGAACATTATTGTGTATTCAGAACTCAGATTGATGGTTGCTTTGCTAGTTCAAATACAGCTAAGTAGAAGAGCTCGAGAGATGTCTTACCTTCGTACTTTGACTCTTCATACCAAAGTTGGTGTACCTTCCTATACTAACACTCAGCAAATACTATGTCTTCTCAAATATCTAGCGGGGGAAGTCCCTTTAAAATAGCCTTATTCATCATCACCTTTAGCTTATGATAACTTATGTGTCAGAGCCAAGAAAGTCACAAATTAGGTGTTTTGCTCTTTTGTGTTTTGGCCGTGTATCTTGCCTATGCGGATGTCATGTAGATAGACTCTAGTTGATGCCCAACCATGATTGGTGTACTAATGGGTGTCTAGCTGTGGTACACCTTACATCATTGAGGCCATACAATACATGGTTCCCAAGTTTGTAGGTTGCGATACCAACAAGAGATATGTCTTCATTCTCAGCATGCGATATACGTTTTGCAATTCAATTTATTTGGAACTGAAACGAGGTGTTATCACCATTTGGCAAACATGTGTGATTGGCAACATTGAGTTGTTTTGTTGACGATTACTTGCCTGCTAATGTACTCAAACACGCTTGATAGCTTGTATTGATTTCCCCTCATATTGTTTGAGCATCTTGAGTTAACTCTCCGATCATCATCATCATAGTTGATAAACTTATCACATATTGTGACTAAGGCCGTCTATCGCATCATCCAACTTGATAATAGAGGAGGCTGCAAGCTCTTCTTATTCCCCTAACTCAATGAGCGCTTAAAAATCCCACTCTTCTTTGCAGTCATTCTCCTTCTTGATAAACGCTGCAACATTTCATTCTACTCGTTTGAATGGACAACCCTTTGCAAAGTGGCCTATTTTGCCATAAATGTAGCAGCAACTGTCTTGCCTCCAGTTGTTCTTATCTTCGATCTTGTCATCTTTCCCTCAATTCGACAAGTTCCCACTAGTTAAGTGCCCATCCTTTCTGATCGCCTCCTCCAATCTAATAACCTTTCCTCTATTTCCTATCTCTAGTGCCCGATCTGCTTTCCCTCTCACTCTTGAAGCCTTCTTTATCATTCAAGAGTGCACTTTCACCATCCTCAACATCCTCAATTGAGATCTTAGACAACTAACTGTCTAAATCCTCTTGGCAACTAATTGTCTAAATCCTCTTATAGTCCGATGGTAACTAGTGAATGGTTATTCTCCTCATCCTTGTCTATGAAGCATGAACATGTTCAAAGGGCCTCTTTGTCGTGTCGGACACGCGACACGTGTTGGACACGCATGGACATACGGTCAACATGTGTTGGAAAATTCGATATGTGGTCAACTCTTTGCAACACGCTCCAACATGCATGTCCGGAGGTTTTTGGGGCAGGTTTGAAGGGAAGATAGTGATGGAGGCTGAAGGCAAGGGTAAGGGAGTAGAGGTGAGGCCGCGAGTGATGGCGAGGGAGGGCTAGAGGAAGAGTAGAGATTGAGATGATTGAGAGGGCTGCGACTGCCAACTGTGATGCCGAGTTGGAGAACTGCGATGCCATGATGGAGGGTTGGACGCAAGGCTACGACAGCAATGGAGGGAGGGCTAGAGGCAAGTGATTACGATGAGGCGACCGAGAGGGAGCAGAGATCAAGAGGTAAACACTGAGCAAGGGAGAGGAGGAGGCGACTACTAGAGTTTTTGGGTTGTTACTTTACTGAGGTTCCTTTTTTTGTTTTAGGAAGAAGAGTAGGGGGGGAGGCGATGGCTACTAGGAAGAAACGAGAGCTTGAGGGTGAAAAGAATTTGTGAACTTTCTTTTATTTTCTTTTTTTTTAGAGGGAGGGGAGGATGGAGCCTCGTGCAGGATGATTTCAATTTTAGGAAGTGATAGGTGCCCGGTGGTGGCTGGGGCGGGGGAAGAAAGCAAATGATGAAATAAATGGGTGGGGCCCATTTAGCCCCACAAAAAAAAAAATACCGAATGCTAGATAAATTTATTAATAAATAGGTAAGGCTAAAAGATAAATAAATAGGTGGGTTAAAAAAGTTATTTCGAAAAATAAAAACACTAGATATTAAATAATGATAAATTTGGATCACCATAGAAAATCATAAATTTGAATTGACTCTAATCTCTCGTTAGTCATTTGTTTCATCAATAACTTTTGTTATAGTCAAAAAAGTCTCTCCAATTTTTTTATGAATAAATTTGTTAATGTTATTAGTGTAGATTCATTATAGGCTCTTTTTTATTATTTATTTATTTATGAATTTGAATAAATTAATGTAAATATAATAATTTATCATGCATATATAAAAATATTCATTTAATACACAACATGTCCCAACGTGTCAGAATTCTCTTTTTTGAGAAATGACGTGTCAGCGTGTTGTGTTGTGTCATGTTGTGTCACGTGTCACGTGTCTGTGTCAATGTTTCTTAGATCATTGTCTCAAAGATGGCGTTAAAAGGGGAAAATTATCCAAAAAAGTTATAAACCTATCGCATTTTTGCTAATTCAGTCCTAAACTTTTTAATTGTGCTAATTGTCTCCTAAACATTTTCACATTTAGTCAATTAAGTCCATCAAGCCAATTTTTGACATAGACATTGTTTTTATCCATGGCATAGTCGGCACTAACGCGAACAATTTTTAATAATATTTAAATATATATTATAATATTCTTTTCTTTTTCCTTCTTTGCTTTTTTTTTTTTTTTATATTGTTAGACAGATAAGGGGCAACTAGCCATCGGTCAAGGTTTAATGACCGTCATCAGCCACTATGTGAGGGCTTATGAGGGTGGCCGATGAGGCCTTCAAATGCGATAAGTGAGCTATATCACTAGCCACTAGATGAGGTCATGGCCCTTGCTCATAGCTAGGCAAAGGCCATGACCCTCGCCCAATGGCAACAAGGGCAAGCCCTTGCCAAGTGGCTGGCAAGGATCACTAGGTCTTGGCCAATGGCTAGCAAGCCCCTCCCAGCCTTTAAAAAAAAAAAAAAAAAAAAAGATAAAAAGATAAAAGAAAGAAAAATAAAAGGAAAGAAAATAAAATAAAAATATTAAAATTCAAAAAATATTAAAGTATTAATAAAAATTATCCACGTTAATATCGACTATGCCACATTGAATAAGTGACATCTACTTTAGTGATTTCTAGTCAAAAATGGCCTAATGAATTCAATTGGCAAAATATGAAAATGTATAGAACTCAATTGGTACAAACAAAAGGTTTAAAATAAAAGTAGCAAAAGTACAATAAATTAAGATTTTCTGAAGATTTTTTCCCATTATATGGATCCAACTTTAAAATTTCTTCATAAAAATATCATTCTAGCAATTTGAGGATCCAACTTTGGAAAAGTTTTGACTCATTCATGTGTTGTTATGAGACTAAAAGTAGTTCATTCTCCAACCTTTACGGCTTGGCATCATTCGTCCTATTGCTACTACCAAGTTATTTTATGCCCCTGTTGGGATCTTGACATTCTTGATGTACCCTAATAACTCATCTTCAACGGTTACCATAATAATAGAGCGCCTTACTAGCCTTTTGTCTTTCACTTTCTCTGCTTGTCATCATTTGTGGGTGGTGTATTATTGCTACTGTCGATTATAATCCACAAGTTGTAACCCAACAGGTAAAATTGAATGCAGGCACTTCGATTATTGGAGTTGTTGAACTTCTCCACATCACTTATAGAGTTTGAGATATCCGCTGTCATGACTTGGGGGAAAAGTACCAAAAAAATCTTAAGCCAATTGTATTGATATCAACTTAATACAATTTAAAATTTTTCAATTTGGCCAATTTAGTCATAAATATTTTCACATTATTACTAATTCAGTCCATTTAATCAATTTAGATAGGAAATTGCTGATGTTGAGGCCAGTCGTCCTATATGGCACGGCTAGTATTTTTATTTTTTATAATTTCTCTTTGTTTTTTTTTTTAAATTTCTTTTTCTTTCCTTTTTGCGATTGTTGCCAAAGGCTAGCCTTGCCAAACGTGGCTCGACAAGGCCGACCCTCACTTGGTCAGACATGGCCTATGACCAGTGGTTGAAGAAAAGGGAAAGTAAAAAAAAATAGTAATAATAATTATAAAAATAACCAATGTCATCACTAACCATGCCACATAAGACAATTGACGTCTACGTCAGATTTTTTTATACCTAAATTGGGTAGATGGACTAAATTAATATCAATGTGAAAATGTTTGAACTATCCTGACGCCATTTATGAATGGAATGTAGATGGCGTTGCTGAAAGCAATATCATGAACATATTAAATAACATGGTAATGCTTGCCAATGCTTACAAAACCCAGCAAGATGTTTCCGATCATGCTGTTGCTAATCTTTTAGTAGCTGGATTTACTGGACAACTAAAAGATTGGTGGGATAATTATTTGACTGATGAACAAAGAATACAAATTTTAACTGCCAATAAAATAGATGACTTTGGCCAACGCATAGATGATGATCAAGGACATCTCATCCAAGATGAGGTTAATACTCTTATCTATTCCATTTCACAACACTTCATAGGAGACCCTTCACATATTAGAGATAGGAACCAAGATCTCTTATCCAATATGCGTTGCAAATCCTTAGGGAGATTTAGAGAATACAAGGAACTATTCCTTCAAAGGGTTCTTATTAGACCTGATTGTAATCAACCCTTTTGGAAAGAAAAATTCTTAGCAGGCTTACCCCAAATTATAGGTGACCAAGTTAGAGATAGAATTAGAGAAGAATACAATGGCCAAATACCTTATGACCTTCTTTCTTATGGAGAAATAATCAAAGGCAACAGTTCTATTGGTGAAACCATTTTTGTTTATGAATACTCTTACTTTATATCTTATATATTGCTTTCGGTCTTTACATTATTTTTAATTCTCGCGATTTTATTTAAGTCATCTACTTTTTGTTCTTATATTTCATAACGTTTTCTTCAGATATCCTTCTCTGTTCTCATATAGATCTGTTAAATCTCTTATACT
Source organism: Eucalyptus cladocalyx (assembly GCA_017140615.1). Taxonomy (NCBI): domain Eukaryota; kingdom Viridiplantae; phylum Streptophyta; class Magnoliopsida; order Myrtales; family Myrtaceae; genus Eucalyptus; species Eucalyptus cladocalyx. Next base: position 38,131,141 of record CM029524.1, on the reverse strand, counting down.
GGATTAATTGTATGAAAGGTGTTCCAAGAATTACCTGTTGCCTCATATTTTTTACTAAAAGAAAAGATGTTTTGTAAGACATTTGATCATATATATAATCATGGTTGGTCTGGATTGAACCAACTCTAAACTCCCAAAATTGAGGACCAATCCGTACAGTACTAATCCAAGAATTCCAAGACTAAAGGCTAATCCAGTCCTCCTGGGAATTGGACCAGGACTGGGAAGGTTGGGCTAGTCTAAGGTTGGTCCAGGATTAACTCTAAACTGATGCTCACCCATACCCGATGCCATTTGCTCTTGAGATATATCAATAATACCTTGTCGGCCGCCACTTCAACTTTCAAATGATGGTCTTAAACAAAACCTTGATTGGAGTATATATGTGACATATGAATACAGGCTTGAATATTTCATAATATAAAAAAAAAAAAAAAGGATAATGATGTCAAGATGAATATAATTTAGACTTTTTGGCGTTATCTTTTCTAAAATAAAATAAAAAGGGGGCGAGGAGAGGCAGATAGATGTGGGAAGTTGGCCCAGATGGTCCATGCCATGTGATATTATTATTCATCTTCGGCAAGCCCACACGCTCAAATCAGAAAAGGTGTCTTTCTAAGCAGCTAGTAGTACAAGCTTTTCCCAATTGCCTTCTGGAATTAAATCACTCAAACAGGCAACATCTCTCTCTCCCCCCCCATCCTTTCCTTTTCCAATGTAGTTTGGTGGCAATGTTCATATAATCGGATGCAATTGCGTGCATTCTTTCGATTAAGCGAGCAACGCTGACTGGCACTTGGAAAACCCTCAAATCAAGTGGTCCAAAGTTCAGCAAAGCTTAGACTGCAAAATGCACATACGACTTCTTGAAGTTTCCTGGCAACTTCGATTTTGGAAGGCATGGAAAACGTACAAGAATTTCTGACCAAAATAAATAAATAAATAAAGTACAAGATTGGACCATAGTCTATGTGAATTTCGGGGGACTGAACCTTGGTGTTGAACCTCGAGCCTATTCCTTTCACGCTCAACAAAATGTGTGAAAACTTCATTAGCCCCTAATGGTGCTATGGCGACGAGTGGATCATAATTTTCACACGAATCACAAAGAAAAGCTTGACTAGGCGCTGCTATAACCAGGTGCTATGGATGTCTCCTCCACATGGTATTACACCCTGCGTGTCCAGGAATTTGGCGTCGAACTAGCTTGGCATCAAGGATCACGTGCTCCTTGGAGAAACTGAGGATTCGACCTGAACCGCCAAAGTCATTCTGGCCTAGCTTGCGAAGCAGACTTTGAAGGACATGATTGAGTTTCTTCAACATGAAGATGAAGGAGAATGAGACGCTCAAAGCCAAGAAGGCTGAGCAAGAATTGTTAGTAGAAAAGGAGGGGAAGATAGTGGAGGTGCAACAAGTACAGGATGCGAATGAGGGGTAGGATGAAACAGATGATGACGAGGAGTGACTATTCTTATTATTATTGGCCTTTTGTATTTGTGTATTACATGATTATCTTAGATCCTAGTACAAATCATTGGATTGGAGCATCTAAATAGGCTTCCACGAGTCTTGTCCATCCTCCCAATCGTTATACTAACAGCGTAAAAAGATTATTCTTTAAGCAGGACTTAAGCAATGACACAGGTATTTCAGTAACCGGAACTAGATAAATTATTGGGGGTTAAGTGGGAATCTGTTGAATTATCAATATTTCTTGGCCTCTGGCAAGCTGGAACTAGATAAAACAACAAAAGGATGAGCTAGAATTTTTATGAACAACATAGAGGAAACTTAAAAAAAGAAAAGAAAGCAAAAGCAAAAATAATTGGCTACATAGAGGACAGATCGCATCGGGATATTTTTAATATGCGTCCACAACATGTGAACCAATTGCAGCGTCCTCATTCATTTTGATGATTTTCACATGAGATTTCGCTAGATCTAGTTGTCGCTGTGCGACTGGCGCACATAAGCCGAATGCGACTGATAATGCCTCCAGCGCATCGAGGAGAGATGCCAAGGCGACAAGAGTTAATCGGAAGCTGAAAATACAAATAAAAATAATAAAAATGAAATGACCTTTCTTTCTTCTTTGCCAATAGTTGGGCATCCGATTCCGTTAGTAATCTCGTAGTTATTTATGTTATGGATCTATGGTTGCTCTTGATCCAAAATTCACACGTGACCCAAGGTTTACTTTCATGAATCACAAAGGACAAGACCCGAGAGCCCTTGGTCTATAGTATAGTTTTTTCCTTTTCAGTCAGCATATAAAAATAGGGAAAAATGTTTAAAAAGTCCTAAACTTTTTGCATTTGTGTTAATTAGTCATAAACCTTTTTTTTGTGCCAATTTAGTCATAAACATTTTCATTTTGTGTCAATTCAGTCATTTCCGATTAATTTTGGTTGAATTTTGCTGATTAGGCACTAATCGGCTAACGTGGCACAATCAGTGCTAACATTGACAACTTTTAATAATATTTTAATATTTTAGAATTATCTTATTTTCTTTTTTCCTTTCTCCTCCTCCTTCCTCCAACTAGTCACTAGACCTCGGCAACCGACCAGAGGTGACGGCTAACAAGGTCGACCTTTGGCGAGCTCGCCGACCGCTACAAAGCTTGAGCCTCACCCATGGCCGGCAAAGCTCAACCCTCACCACCCCGTGCGAGGCTGCCCTTGCGGCCAAGGCCTCACTAGAGGTTGGGCGAGGCTTGACCTTGCTAGAGGTCGAGCCTCGCCCATGGTCAGCAAGGCTCGACCCTCGCTAGATCTGGTGAGGGCGAAACTCGTCACCCTGCACGAGGCTAGCCTCACGACCATTGGCAAGGGCTTGAGCCTCGCTGGTTGTCACCTCTGGCCGATTGCTGGAGGATGGAGGAGGAGAAAGAAAAAAGAAAAAAATTAAAATTAAATATTATTAAAATATTATTAAAAGTTGTATATGTTAATGTCGATCGTGCCACGTCAACTAGCCAATGCCCAGTTAGCAAAATCCAATTAAAATTAACCGGAAATGACTGAATTGACACAAAGGGAAAATGTTTAGGACTAAATTGGCATAAAAAATGTTTATGATTAAATTTGCACAAATATAAAAGGTTTATGACTTTTTTAATATATATTTTTTATTTTGGTTTTGGAGGAATCGGCTTGCAGCCGAGCCGTAAACCCCCAGGTGACACGTAGGGAGGATCCACCACCCCTGAAGTCACACTTCATACACCTAGTGCCTCCCCTGGATTTCGAACCCTTCACCTCTAGGCTGAGGATCAGCAGAGCTTTATCCAGCGGAGCCACCGCGGCCGGTGGTACTTTTTTTAACATTGTTCCCTATAGAAACATGTAAATCAAATGGACTTTATATATTCGACCCCAAAAGTTGAATTATATTGGTGTAACAGAGAACGTTCCACAATCAGGGTTAAGATATGATTCTTAAAAAAAATTATATATGCTTAAATTCAATAGATTGCCCTCTAAGTAGACTGCTGAATAACGCTTGACAGATTTAGATCTTCAAATAAAAAGTGGATGAGGTGGGTTGATAAGAATAGCATCTGTGCTCCCCTTAAAGAATAATACATGTTTGGCCTTTCAAATAGTAGTGGCGCCGTTTTCTCCTCCGATGAGATAATTTTAAAATGGTTTCTTATCAAGTATTGTATGCGGTGCGACTCATGCCCCGAGATCATCTTCTAAAGAAAAGACTCGAGAGGGAATTACGAAGATAAAAATGGTCAGCCTCATATTTACGTGCTTAAATCAGCATCGATAGATATACCCTTTTGACGGATTGTCGAGTAACACTTGACAAATTTAGATCTTCGAATGAGAAGTGGATGGAGTGGCTTGACAAGTAGCATTTGTACCGCCCTTAAAGAACAATGTATAATGAATTTTTGAACCTCCAGAAGATAGTATAGAATCTTCATAATTTTCAAATTGAGCTTTCCAAAATCTATATGGAAGATTCTATTGCCACCTACAAAATATTGTATAATAAATAATAATCTTTGCAAAAACGTCACATAATATATTCCTTTGATTTGTGGATCAAACTTGCTAGATATAATATATCTTCTAAGAATATAGCAAGAATATCTATAAATATGCAATAATATCTTTCGAGATCAAATGGATTTCCTTGAACATAAATTTCAAATATATATTATTGATGCATTTTGCAAAATAAAAGATGAAATTTCTATCACGTACCAAATCAAGTAAAAACTTGCAATGCCTTATATTTATGACAAAATATGTTCGCAATATTAATGATAAATAATCATCCAAAATCATGATAAATGCATGTAAAAATTTGCAAGGTAGGATGATAAAAGAATTTCTCTTACCCAAGGTATATATTTGAAATATACCATAAAAAAAAAATCATTACCAATCTTCGCATGAGATACATTTTTGATTGTATCATGATTTACATAGATTTGCGATCATTCTTCCCTTAAAGAATTTCCTACAATCAACTTATTTCCCTTTTTGGTATTCATCAATTTGGATCATTCCATGATGTTTGAACAAAATAGAAATCTCCATAATCAAATATTCTTTCTTAATTCATCATAACAAAGTATTCAAAGAATATTATGCACAATGATATTTTGAAAAAGAAATTATCACTTAGTCATAGTACGATAAAAACAGAGAGAATAAAATCCTTGAGTATCTAAAAATATTTTGCGTAATTAACATCATGTAGAATCAGATCTTTACTTTGCAAAATATGACAATTTGAGAGCATAAAATTAAACAAAATAAACTCAATTGTCTCTAAGTAAGATATCAAAAATAATTACATGATTCTTTCTTCAAATCATAGAATATGGTCATAATAAAATCTAAATCAATCAAGGATATGTTGAATATGAGAATTACGTGCCCAAATCTAATTTAAAAAAAAAATAGCTTCCTTATCAAATTCTCTTTCTTCTTTCTTCTTTATATTCTACAAAAACAACTCACATTTTCTTTGGTACCCATTTTTTCTTGGGTCCATGAGAGTTAGTAGATTATGTTGTTTTTACCCAATTTTTCTTAATAGGTCTCCAGACTTTAGGACATTCTTTCTCAAAGTGTTCCAAATCTCCACAATTTAAATACTTGAGGACATTTCGACCAACATTTATAAACATTTTTTGAAAATAATTTTTGTAAAATGCCTTTGGAGGTCTTTGTCTAAGTCTCTCATTGGCTATAGGAAAATCTATTAGATAATCAATTTCCTTTCTGAAACCAAGTCCCGACTTATTATAGTAAGGTACTTGTATGGAAAGGATATGCTCTAATGTTTTCGAACCATTTGAAAATCTTGTCGAAATATTTGAAAATTCTTTCTTCAAAGAATCATTTTTTTTAACAAGTAAATCTCTATTTTCTTTTGTTTGTAGAAAATCTTTTTGCAAAATTTCAAACTTTTCTTTTTGAGAAAGATCCTATTGCCTTAGCTGAGAATTCTCCTTTTTAAGTTCGGAAATCCTTTTGAGAGAAGATTTGAAATTTAAGCAAAACTCATTTATATACTTGAGAACTTTGATGGGAATTTTTAAATGGCTTACCTCGATTTCCTTATCAGATTCTGAGTCTATGTCTGACTTAGACTCTGATTCCGAATTCGAGTCTGAATCTAAATGTGCCATCAAGCATATATTTCCTTGCTTATCATATTCTTTCATGGTTCTTTTATGCACATTTTACTTGTATTGTTTTCTTCTACGGAATTTCCTTCCTTTTCTACTCAACTTTTTGAATTTTTTAATCATAAAAGTAAGTTCTTTGTCATCCATGTCATTTTATGAGTCTGTATCATTAGAATCGGTATTAGTTTTTAAAGCGATGGACTTCTTACCTTCAGGATCTTCGTCATTGAGTTGTTCCACTTCATAGGATTGAAGAGTGCCAATCAATTCATCAACGGAGAGTGGCATAATCCTTTGAGTCTCTCTTATTGAGGTCTTGACATGGTTCCAATCTTTTGAGAGACCTTGCAAGAGTTTGTTGACCTTCATTGGGGAAGAAATTGGATGACCTTGATATGCCAAACTATTTACAATTTCTGTAAAACGATCGAACATATCTCCAATCGACTCTCCTTGGTTTATCTTGGAGGATTCACATTTGTCGAGCAAGAAGTTTACTTTTGTCTCTTTTATATGATCAGTCCATTCATATGTAACATGAATTCTATCACAAACTTCTTTTGTTGTTTCACATGAAGAGATTCTATTATATTCAGCATGAGACAAAGCACAATATAAAGAATAAATTGTTTTTGCATCAAACGCTTCTCTTTTGGACATCTCCGTTCGAGACATAGGAGCAGGGGGTTTGATTTCTTTGTCTTTGTCATTCGTATTTGATGTAGACGCAGGAGTGGGATTGATTCATTTTCCCACAACATCCCATTGCAAGGGATATCTGGATCTTAGGAATGCCTTCATCTTGTTCTTCCAAACGTTGTATTCATTTCCATCAAAAAATGATGGTTTAGTATTGCTTTGCCCTTCCATAAGTCCTAGTACCAAGATACTAGCCATAGAAGATCTTTAGCTCAAAAGTAAAAATATTTTTATAAACCGAGCACTTGACTCTAATACCAATTGAAAGTGCTAGTAAAAACACCTAGAGTGGGGAAATAGGTGTGAAGAAAAAATATTGCAAAAGAACAGTAGAAATATTTTTCTTTTGAAAATGAATCTGATGAATAACAAACTTTTGAAACTGTGTCTAAAGAGCAGCAGATTTTGAGAGAAATCAAACTTTAGCAGTTAAATAGAACTACGAACAAAATAAAGGAGTTCGGGGAAAAGAATAAGAACACATAATTTATAGCGGTTCGGCTTAGATTAAGCCTACGTCCACTCTCCCACGCTAACAACCTTCTTGGCTGGACTCCACTATGCAATTAACAAGAGATTACAACTTTGAGTGCAAACACTTAGTAGTAGATCACACTATCTCACTAAGTCACTCTTTTGGTATTTCTCTCACAATCACAAACGTTTAAGCTCATAAGAGACAAGTGTATGATTGAAGGTCGCTCAAACTTTGGAATTATAAATTCTACGCTCCGTCTCTTACTTGCTCATCGGTCCTTCATCTCCTTAAATACTCATCCACTTCCAAACTAGCCGTTGGACAATATCTCGATGATTGTCTTCCAATCTACCCATTGGACAGATCTCTATCTAGAAGATTTGGTAGTCGTTGAGTGACAAAAGTAGAATTCCAAATTGATTCCGATATCCCATACAAACAAAATCTTGGTTTCCATAAGTAGAGCTTCTCCGAATAGAAAGTTCTTGTCTTCAATATCCAATTGTCAATTAATTAGATTGAGTCAATCAAATCAAACTTGATGTAGAATCCAAACCAAATCACTAGCCATTATATGTTTAGGACTTGTGTTATGATCTGTCAAGTTGTTTCGTTCTGAATTTGCTACGTTCGGAACTTTTGTCTAAAGTAGAGTCTAAGTGCAATAGACTTTACAATCTAGATCTGAACATATTCTACTTCTGAATAGATTTAGCTTTAAGTCTTAACACAATCTGAATAAGTTCGGCTTCAGCATAGAGTCTGTTTTTTGGTTTTTCATTCACGTTCAATTTGGAATTTGTCAGAGTGAGCAAACTTTTGATGTAGAACAGACTTTGACACTAAAGACTGGCACTCTTCAAACTTTAACACGTAAGTTTGGAAATCTTCAAAATATACTTTGGACATATGTTACATTCAGTCTTCTGGCATTTTTTCAAACTTTGATAATATCATTTACATGTTCTATCATATGCATAGTCTATTACTCAACCATTAATCACGTTAGTAGCCTTTGATTTATTTTGTCATCTTCAAAACATCATAAGGGATTTCCCTAACATAATCGAATGCTAATCAAACTTGGAGGACTACACATACTCTATCACCTCTTTGGGAGTTTGGCAGATAAGATGTCGGATGGAACAAATGAGGGAAAATGATGAAGAGGGTTTAGCAAAAGCGGAATATGGGTTCACAAGAGGAAGTTGAGTTTCAGATATGTTTGTGTCATCACTAAGAGAGATCTCATAAAGATAATCAATCTTAGAAACATTTGACACATGAAAGTTTGAAAGAGAAGAGGAAGATGGAGATGAATTAAAAGTAACAGGTGCATTGAGAGTTTCAAGGTCAGTCATGATGATGAGAAAACCTTCTCGGCACTGGATTCACCATCTTAGCGCATGAAACTAACAAAGTTGTAGATGAAATCATGGCTCTGATATTAATGAGAGGATCTATGCTTTGAACTAGGGAAGATTAGGTGGTTGAGGGATTCTACAACCTCTTACTCCTCAAGGATGTACTGAATCTTTCGATACCAAATATCATAATTGTCACCATTCATCTTCTCACACTTCTTTAGGTTAGCCATAATGGTTTTTTATGCCAAAACCATAATCAATTACTACTAAACATTGATATAATAAACATAGAATCAATAGTAGCACATTTTCCATAGTAACTCACATATGAAATTTGCAACAAAGACAAACTAAGTTAACGATAATTCAACAAAAGACATAGAAACGAAAGTTCACTGTGTTCCTTCTGTGTACTATTATTATACTATTATTAACTTGTTTAATTTGCGTAAATTTTAATTTCTATGTGAGAATTTCTTTGAATTCTACCAACCTATGAATTCCCACTAGAAAAAATAATTACATGACTTCATATATTTATCATATATTCAATTAAACATAAAATAAAATAAAATAAAGTAGCATGATATGAACCAACATACAAAACAATCATGTAGAAACTATAATCAAAATCGAAATTCATAACATAATAAAAAAGATCAAGGGTCTTTAGCTATTATTCAAACTTGCTTGAAATTAAGAAATTGCTAGCACATTAAACCATATACGCGTTATCATTTAACCAAACTCTACACAACTTATATGATAATTTTCATGTAGGCTAACTTCTGTATTTCCAAAACCATAGGGAAATATAGATTAGAAGGAATAAGCAATGCACTTATACCCCAAAAATATGCATATTTAGGGTTTCGCACGTATTTTTATACTTTTAGAAGTCTCAAACATATAAAACAACACCACCAGTCGTTGCGGCGTAGATGGTAGATCCTTTGTAGTTTCCTCAAGGAGGCCAAGGTTCGAAACTCCTGTAAAGCAGGGAGGCTGAAGTGCTGTGTGGTGATTTACGTGCGTCGCCGGGCTGGTGGTTTCCTGCTATCGACACCTGGGGGTTTACGTGGTGGCTGCCGGCCAAAGCGGTTCCTCCAGCACAAAAAAAAAAAAAAAAACATATAAAACAACCATACCACAATGTAGAGCACTTTAATATGAATGCATTGACACCAAGCATGCTCCAAACGGAGCTGGCACGCGCCCACACGCCTTATGGGCGGGGCATGTGACGCACACTCTAGCAAAGCCAATGTGGCTCCTGGCCAGTCTGACCAATTAGACCAATCCAATAGTCAATCGAGTCGGATCATCGTTAGTAAATTGGTTACCAGTGGTTTGCTAATGTCAGCATCGTCACGCGGCCCTCACGCGTTGGCATTCCCAGCCTTGAGATCATGTTCTGATGGGTCTTACAATCAAGTCGTGCACTTTACCCATCGGGGAAAAAAAAACAAATGCCAATTGTCAAAAGTTTAATTAAAACAAGGCTTTTGATGAATTTCGTGAGGTGCACAATCTGAATTCGATGTGAAAGATCGACAGACGAAGAAAGGTCAATAACAAAACAAAGCCACGATGTTTCCTCAATTTGGAGGTTTGTTCCAAAGCTATTCAACCAGGATGGCCGAGGAAACAAGACGTATATAACACCAGGAAAAAAAAAAAGGGAGCATCATATAAGGCACTTCATCGTCTCAAAAGATCTCCTTCATTTTCAGTCTAGAAGAAGGAAGAGGGCAGAAGAAAAGGCTATTCGATGGAGTCAACTTCATCCTCTGAGTCCAATCTCGCCACGGCCAAGGCAGTGCTCTCGGCCGCCGCATCCGTCACGGCCACCGTGATGCTCGCTCGCTCCATCACCCAGGACCTGCTCCCCGAAGACCTCAGGTACTACTTCTCCTCCGCCCTCCAGGGCTTCCTCGCCCGCTTCTCCTCCCAGCTCACCCTCGTCATCAAGGAGTACGACGGTCTGGTCAGCAACCAGATCTACGATGCCGCACAGACCTACCTGTCCGCCAAGACCTCCCCCACCACGCGCCGTCTGCGGGTCGCAAAGCCCGAAGGCGAGGAAAACCTCAACGTTTCGATGGAGCCGTGGGAAGAGATCGTTGACATGTTCAATGGCGTCGAGCTCAGGTGGGTCATGGCCTCGAGGAGGGTCGAGAATAGTGTCGGACCCAACCAAGGGTGGTGGATGATGGAGGGCCCGGTTGCCATGGAGTCCGAAACCCGGTACTTCGAGCTCAGCTTCCACAAGAGGCACAAGGACATGGTCATGGGCACGTACCTGCCCCACTTGGTGGAGGAGGCCAAGTCGATGAAGCAGGACAAGAAGACGCTGAAGCTGTTCACGCCGAGCTGGGAGAACATTTATCACGACAGCCTCTCCGATGCGTGGACCCCGGTTAACCTCGACCACCCTGCGACGTTCGAGACGCTTGCAATGGAGGCGGGGACCAAGGAGTTCATCATGGAGGACTTGATGAGGTTCGTCAAGAGGAGAGAGTTCTACAGGAAAGTAGGCAAGGCGTGGAAGAGGGGGTACTTGCTGTACGGACCGCCAGGGACGGGGAAGTCGAGCCTGATCGCGGCGATGGCGAATTACTTGAAGTTCGATATTTACGACCTCGAGCTGACGGAGCTGACCCGGAACTCGGAGCTGAGGAAGCTGCTGGTGGCAACGGCGAACCGGTCGATCTTGGTGGTGGAGGACATTGACTGCACCATAGAGTTCCACGACCGCATGGCTGAGGCCCGGGCGGCGTACCCCGCGCCCCAAGGCAAGCAGGGGAACCAGGTTCATCTCTTCATACTTCGATTATTGAGGTTTTTTCTTTATCATTAGGTGGTTAAAAATATCTGTCCTGCACGTTAAGCAGTATAAGCGAATTACGGTTCATTTCACAAGTGTATGCATGTCATGATGCTGAGATTGTCAATAGAAAGAAAACTATGTTTCTTGTAATATATCCTCATTAACTGAAAATAGACTAGAACACCAAGCACAAGCATAGAATCTTACTCACGCGACTCATTATTGAATTTGCCAGTGTTGGTGTTGATAGAGAGATTTAGAATTGGAGATTTTTATCAGTAACTAGGTTTTCAAAAGGACATGAATCCTCTCACTTTATTTAGATAAATTGATCTAATTACTCTCAAACATATCAAAATTGATCCAATCTTTTGTTTAATTTAATTTCGTGCTCAGATGTTAAAGGGTAATTAAGTATGTGACATGACAGTACATGGAAAAGGAACCCCGTCCCATGGGTTAGAAAAAGAAAATATACACATCCAACTTACACTGACCCTATGAAATTTTCAAATGGTTGAATTCGTCAGTCCAGATGTGACAGATAATACAGTTTTGGACAAAATAAATTATAAGGATTAGAGTACACAACAAGTGGCCTCTTCTTCTATGGGAGTTTTCTGTCAAGGCGTGGATCATCTTGCGACCCACTTAGAAGCCAAACATTAACGGAGAATAATGAACCTTGGTTTTCAAGAGGAAAGCCTAATTTATTATCTAAAAATATTCTATCACGGACCCTAAAGCTTAAGTCGGATTTTAATTTTGACTTAAAAGAGACAAATTAAGGATTTCGAAATCATGTAAAATTTTGTGAGATTATTATTAACTATTACAAAAGCCTAAACCGTTAATTGAATACATGATTAAAATTTTTAATATTTTAACGTGACCCTTAATGAAGTCCATACATGAAGATTGATTGTGGGACAGAGAATATATTTCGGTTTTAAATGGGTTTATTCACTCTCGGGCAAATGACAAAATTGAAGTTGCAGTGAGAGAAAAAGGATGAGTAAACAATTTCTTTAAATCCTCATACCACATTTATTGCCTTGTGCTTTTGGATTTTGAACGAACACATGCATCAATATGAAATTTACATTTTGAAAGTGCGGAAAGATAGTGATGGAAATCCCAAGCAAATTGAAGTCACGGCTAAAGCTGGAAATCAAAATTCAAATAGCCACAACCGAGTCGACAGCACAATTATAGTCCAAATCACCCTGTATAGACATAAACTTGTCTGATTTCTCTTTAAGTGAAATATATGTGTGTATATATATAAATATATATGTGTGTGATGATCATTGACTTTGGCATACCGCAAGTCATGTTGTCAGGTTTCCTCAATTTCATCGACGGATTGTATGTGTACCCTTTCTATTTGCTCCAATTATTAATGATCACTGACTTTGGCATGCCACAGGTCACGTTGTCAGGCTTCCTCAATTTCATCGACGGACTCTGGTCGAGTTGTGGTGATGAGAGAATTATAATATTCACCACGAATCACAAAGAAAAGCTTGACCCTGCACTTCTTCGGCCGGGCCGTATGGACGTTCATGTTCATATGTCTTACTGCACCGCATGTGGGTTTAGACTCCTGGCTTCGAATTACCTCGGGATCAAGGATCACGTGCTCTTTGAAGAGATCGAGGACTTGGTCTGCACCGCCGAAGTAACTCCAGCTGAAGTCGCGGAACAGCTGATGAAGAGCGAGAAGCCCGAAGATGCATTGAGGGACGCGGTTGAGTTCATGAAGGTGAAGATCAAGGAGAATGAGGAGCTCAAAGCCAAGAAGGCTGAGCAAGAATTGTTAGCAGAGAAAGAGGAAAAAGTGGAGGTGCGAGAGGTTCCAAATATTACTGTGGAGGAGGACAAATATGCAGATGATGAGGAAAATTAAAATCAATTTATAAGCTTTTTGTACTATAATGATCTTGAAAATTCAAATAATAATCATTGAGTCTTTCTTGCAGAGGAGACGTCTCAAATAAATTTCTCATCTCATATCCTCTAGTAATAACTTCTTCCACAAATCTCATGGACGCTGTAGTTGGACGCCACTATCAACACATTTCACCACTGCTTTATTTGCAACACTATTGTCACGCTTCGATATCGTCACTACATCACATCGACCACCACCATCGACAGTATTCCACCACTCTATTTATTTGGGACAAATAAATCCCACGTCTTTTGCCCTTATAAAGTTCACTTCACTTTGGCGGCAAGTCACGTTGGTCGAAATATATTAAAATATTGTTACATTGAATTTTCTCTTGCAACCCAAATTAGTAATGGCAATCTAAATCAACAATGGCATTAAAATGATCTCTTTTTTTTTTTATATAACCAAAATGGCATTGAAGTGAATGCTTGAAAACTTTTAACATTCAACTCGAAAATTATCACACTTTTAGTATCTTTTTTTTCTATTCTTATAATTATTTATGTTATGGATTAGCAACTTCCCAATTGCTCTTGATCCAAAAATTTACACGTGACTCAAAATTCATGTTTGTGAATCTTATAGGACGAGACCCAGAGTTGCAATGGTAGTCTATTTTATCTTGGACTTAGGACACAAATCATCCGATGGTCTCCCTTTTCGCTCATTCATAATTTTCTTGTTGTTTAGGCTTCATTTGTCTTACAAAAATGAACAATTTGGAAAACATTTTTCTAAAACCAATTGCTTGTATCGCTTACGAATAAATAATAAATATTTTCAATGTTCTCTAAAATATGTAAACATAAATTGATGTCGATAATAAAAATATTTTCTATTGATTAATTATTTAAAATGATACAAACAATCATTTTTTGGAAAAAATATTTTTTAAATTATTCATTTTTCGCAAGCTTTCATTTTGCTTTATAAATTCACTTCCACAATAGGTTGATTGGCCATGATCAATGTGTTTGAGGGGGACAGTAATATGGCACTGGAAGTGGTGCGTGCTCATAGCTAAAAATGGCTGTACAACGGAGGAGCTGCCGATAACTGTTGAGGATAGCAACGGGCCGGTTAAGAACAAAGGGAAAAAGAGAATTATAGAGAGGAAAAATAAAAGGCATGAACTTAGAAATTTAGTATGCGACATGAAAGGAGTTTTAAAAATTAACAGTCAAGATATTACAAGAGTTAGACAATTTTGGCCACATCAAACTACAAAAGACGTACGTAACATGTGGCTTGTTCTTCTATGGGAGTTTCCTGGCAACTTCGATCGGGCAAAGGCGTGCATCTATTTGAGACCGTTTTCGAAAAGTTCAACCATTAAAGTTTGATAATGGGCCGTGAATAGACCATATAAACTTGTCAGATCACCCCGATATATCATGCGATTTCTCTGAGTAAAATGTATGTGCCGTATAATCATTGCTTTTGGGATGTCACGGGCCACATTATCAAGGCTTCCTCAACTGTATCGACTATGAACCACAAAGACAAAGAAAAGCTCGACCTGCCGCTTCTCCTGTTTGATCGTAGATGAGAATCCAATTCAAAAGTTTAAATTTCAAAAGTTTAAATTGATGGGTAATACATGAATCTATTGAGTATTTAAGATCCATTATCAAGCGATGAGGGATAATATAGATGTCCATGTTCACATGTTTTACTGTACTCCACATGGGTTTAGGCTCCTAACTTCAAATTACCTTAGGGTCAAGGATCATGCGCTCTTTGGTGAGATCGAGGATTTGGTCTACACTACCAAAGTCATTTCGGACAAAGTCACGGAGCATATGATGAAGCAAGCGAAGTCTAAAGATGCATTGGGTGACATAATTGGGTTCCTTATGTAAGAATTTTCCTAATGTGAGCTCCATTAATTGATATAATTTACCATTTTATGGGGTTGATTTAAGGTGAGATATAATGTTTCTTAATTAGTTTAATATGGAGTTGGTTAGTGTGGGTTAAGTTGAACATGACTCATAATGAGAGAGCCTAGTTAGAAACTCTATAAATAATGTTTAAATATCTCCTCTAATCATAATTCTCACAATTATCCTCATAATTGAGCATTTACCTAGCGCTAAAGAGTAAAGGGAGCCATCTCATTAAACCAGTGGTACATAGGGCAATAGAGGAGAAGTTCTTGAGTTTGGATCATCGCTATTCTGCATCAAGAATAGTGGTCCAAATCAGGTGTATAAATCCGTTTATATACGTGTTCTTATTTCTAGTTATGAAGACTTTGGGTTGCGCTTTCGCGTCTTACACCTTAAGGTGAAGATTAAGGAAAATGAGGAGCTCGAAGCCAAGAATGAGCATAAAAAAATAGCAAAGAAAGAGGGGAAGATATCATAGGGGAATAAAGTAATGAATGTCAATGAGGAGGATGAAACACGATTATGATGAGAGTGAATAAAGTACCGAATGTCAATTTGGTATACTAACGGCGTAAAAAGATTATTAGACAAGTAGAATTAAAACAATGCCACGTATATCTTAGTAACTGCATCAATACCATTATTTGATTAAAATATCTAGTTTATATTTTCTTGTATGAAGTAGATATTTTACACAGACGGTATTTTTTTAAATATAAAAACGATTTTTTTGAACTCACAAAAAACTTAAACTTCCATCGAGATCGGCACCTTTGATTTGCACATTTACCTATCATCGTGATCAGCTTAAACGCACCACCCGTCAGCACCTCCATGGCCGGCTTCAGTGAATCCGCTTAACATTCTCGGTCTATATCTATTATGCACTATTTCAATCATCTATCTAAAATGTCAGATAGTCAATATCGGCACTCACTTAAATGATTTGCTTCAGAATTCCATTATGGTTCGTGGGAGAACCAGTTTTGATTGATTCAGATTTCAGAGGAAGACAAAAGGTCAAAACAAAAGGCGAGATGGACCCAAATTCAATTAGATCCATTTCTCTACAATTTAGCATTTGCGAATGAATGGAATGGCTGCCTCGCGATTAACAAAAGATCTTCTTTAGAGGGTTAATTTGTTTCTCTTTTAGTTTATCGTTGGTTGCCATGTTTCCCTACACAAATTGTAGAATCAAAAGAAGTTTAATGGTAGCTAGAGAGAAAATGAAAAGGCAATTAGAAATACGATTTAGATGAGAAAGAGAGGAGAGGGTGGGGTGGAACCGGCAGCAATGATGGTTGCAACTCCTAGTGGTGAAGATTGTCGTCACCAATCATTCGAGTGTTCTCGTTTGGGAGCACCCATGCATGCACGCGAGAGTATGTGTTTGTCCTTGGCAAATGAAGTCCGGCAAATTCAAAAGGGCACTTTGGCCTAGATCTTAGGCAAAAAATCGACTCAGGCACCTAAGAAAGGGTATTGTAACCCATCATGTAGACGTTGTCAGGGAGAACTCGGATACAACAATTCACCACGGTCAAACGCAATCCAGAATCAATTTTCCCTTGAAACTAAATCAACTAAAAATCTCTTAACCCCCGGCAACAACAAGAAATGTATAGCCTCACAATAAATAATAAGTAGACAAAGCAAATAACAATACAAATTATTTAATGTGAAAAATCCGATGCGGGAAAAATCACCGATCGCCCAAAAACATTCACTAATCACCAAGAATAGTAGAATATATAAAGTATTCTTCTCTAGTCACACACTAGGCTCAACATCAACATTACAATAATATTTTTCTCACCACATAAGTAGTCAAATAAGTTTAAAGTAAGAAAATTTTAACTACAATCAAAGAATTCGAAGTTGGTTTTTGACAAACAAAAACCATCAACTTGTAATGCTTGATTTCACGAACAACATATTGAAATTTGAGCCGATTTCGTCAATATTTGGCTTTCGAATTGAAGCCACAAAATTACAGCCTTCTTCCTTTCTTTTCTCCCTTACTTCTACAATTTTTTTTCTCTTGTTTTCTCTCTCCTCTTCGCTTTTTGGTCGCGCACATGCACGACCCCACTTCCACTTCTTTTTGTTCATTTCTTTTCTTTTTCTTATTGTTTTTAATGCTAGCTGGGCCCCCACATGAAGGTGGACCCAGCCAACAGACGCACACACAGACAACGATACCACATTCACACGTACAAAAGGTCACGTGATAATGTTCTCCAAAGCATGGGAATACCAATCGCAACAAGTTGGATGAACTAAGATAGGTCACGAGTATGATGAGATGCGTATTATGATTTGAATTGCATGGACATCGGATGGAACCCGTCAGGACTATCCGATCAGGATTCCACTCACTGGATAGCGGCCATCCAAACCCGCCATTAGCTATAGCCCGTAGATTAGGATCCCCGGCAAGCCCGGAGTCTTAGTTTCAGTTCAGGGAATCGTCGTCGGTCTGCCTGGTTTACTTTCTAGAAACCTCAGTCAATGCCGTTTCGTTTGGACTAGGGAGTCTCGGAGAACGAGTCTACACAAGCCCATCCTAAAGTCTCGAACGTGTCTCCCGGAAGCAGGAAAGTCTAGGATGCGTTTCCACACGCGTCGAACACGATGTGGTTTCTCTTGATAAACGTGTTGATAAGCCATTAGATGTGTGGACATTTCTTTGTCCTTTTCCCCTCTTTTTTTATGTGGGTGGTCAGTTGGAATCTGTCGAATTATTGTTCCTTAGCCACTACTCGAGCAAGCTGGAATTAAATTGGACGACCAAAGGAAGAGCTTGAAGCTTCATTACCCACGAAGAGGAAAATTTAAAAAAAGAAAAAATTGGCTACCGACAGCAGAAAATTGTAAGACGCGTCCGCGGACATGTGTTACGAGTTTAATGCTGTCGTTTATTTTAATAATAGGGGTACGATAAGTGCACATGAACTGGATGCACCCGATAACGCCTCCGTCATGCCGAGTAGAGACGTTGGGGCGACCAGGGTTACTCGGAAAGCAGAAACAAGAAATGAGATGCTAATTTGCTTCCTCTTTTCCCACCCCCAACCTAAAGTAAATTTGTTTGGCCAATTGGGGTGTCTTGCCAGTGGTTGAGAATCTGATTTTGTCATTATTCTTGTAATTGTTTATGTTATCGCTTTAGTAATTTCCCACGTTTCTCTTTATCCAAAAACTCATCCGTGACTCGAAATATCACGTTCATGAATCATGAAAGACGAGACCTAAGAGCTCTTGGTCAATAGTATTATATTTTTATCTCAAACTAGGGCACAATGATTGAGTGGTCTCCTTTTCACTTATTCACAACTTCCACGATAAAAGTTGCACAATATTAGGCAACAAATCATGTGATACAATAGAGATTACAATCATACTATTGTTATTCAAAGACTCAATATTTTCCAGTCGCTAATTATTCTTAATCTCTCGAAAGAATTCACAAATTTTACAATTTCAAAATACTTATATTTTTTTTAGAATGTAATTCACACACGCGCCCGCAAAAAGCTCATATTCTCATTGATGTGCAGAAACCAACACTCACCTCTTCTGTATAGTTAAGAAATAATAATGCAGAAAAAGTGACTATGGAATTTCCTATATATTTTAATATATATTGATAAATAATAAATGATCCTATATAAAGTAACAAGATAAATATAATACAATATATAATCTAAAAGATATACAGAATCAAGTAAATGCCATAATATCGCTAGCTCGTCTAATAGTTCTATCTTAAATATAAAAAAATCTAGGAAACCTACTCAAAATTCTAAAACATAATTAGATTGAGTTCTCTTAATGGGATCAAACTCGAGTATTATTTTCGTCGGTAAAGCTCCGGCTAAAATAAAACAAAACAATAAAAGTAAACGAAAAGTCAACAACAAAATTCAAATTCGAGGCTCATTCAAAAGCTATTCAAGCTTGATTGCCAAGGAAACAAGACTTTTATATATGTAAATAAATAAATAAATAAATATATATATGTATGTATATGTATCCCCCAGCAACCACACCCGAACCAGAAAAAGAAAAAGAAAGTTTTAATCCTCCAGATTAAGCCCAGAAGAAAAAGATATTCGATGGAGTCAACTTCATCGTCCGAGTCCAAGATCGCCACGGCCAAGGCGGTGTTCTCGGCCGCCGCATCCGTCACGGCCACGGTGATGCTTGCCCGCTCCATCGCCCAGGATCTGCTCCCCTACGACTTCCAGTACTACCTCTCCTCCGCCGTCCACGGCTTCCTCGCCCGCTTCTCCTCCCAGCTCACCCTCGTCATCGAGGAGTACGACGGCCTCGTCAGCAACCAGATCTACGATGCTGCGCAGATCTACCTGTCCGCCAAGATCTCCCCCACCACTCGCCGTCTGCGGGTTGCCAAGCCCGAGGGCGAGGACAACCTCAATGTTTCAATGGAGCCCCGCGAGGAGGTTGTAGACATATTCGGCGGTGCCAAGCTCAGGTGGGTCATGTCCTCGAGGAGGGTCGAGACAGGTTTCGGAGGTGGCCGAGGGAGGTGGGGGATGATGGACCCGGTCGCCACGGAGTCCGAGGCTCGCTTCTTCGAGCTCAGCTTCCACAATAAGCACAAGGACATGGTGATGAGCACGTATCTGCCCCACGTGGTGGAGGAGGCCAAGTGGATGAGGCAGGACAAGAAGACGCTGAAGCTGTTCACGCCGTGCTGGGAGAACATGTACGGCGGCAGCCCCTCCGATGCGTGGACCCCGGTTAACCTCGACCACCCTGCGACGTTCGAGACGCTCGCAATGGAGGCGGGGACCAAGGAGTTCATCATGGAGGACTTGATGAGGTTCATCAAGAGGAGAGAATTCTACAGGAAAGTAGGCAAGGCGTGGAAGAGGGGGTACTTGCTGTACGGTCCGCCGGGGACAGGGAAGTCGAGCCTGATCGCGGCAATGGCGAATTACTTGAAGTTCGACATCTACGACCTCGAGATGACCGAGGTGACCCAGAACTCGGCATTGAGGAAGCTGCTGGTGGCGACGGCGAACCGGTCGATCCTGGTGGTGGAGGACATCGACTGCACCGTCGAGTTCCACGACCGCATGGCTGAGGCCCGGGCGGCAAGCCCCCCAACCCGCGGGGGACCGGAGAACCAGGTTTGTCTCTTCATACTTTGATTATTAGTTTTTTTTTTTTCCTTATTATTAGGTGACTATGTAGATATACTTGTCTCATGATCTCGAGCCCTCTCATAAAAAGAGAACTTTGTTTTTGATAAAATTACTTATTTTTTTATACCAAATTAACAGAAAATAGACTAGAACAGGAAGCACAAGCATAGAGCCTCACCCACACCACTCATAATTGTGCCCGATAACGTTGGTGGCGATGAAGAGAGAGATGCAGAGAGAATTTGAGGGTTTATATTGGTAACTAGGTTTTCAAAGGACACAATTTAGTGTTGTGTCCAGATATTAAAGGGTGAATAAATTAAAGGATCCAACTCTCTTTCTTAATCTAGTGAACTACAAATAAAAAGTAGCGAGGAAATCAGATAGAAAAATGCATGATTAGGCGAAATTAAGGATGTGACGTGAAAGGAGAAGAAAATCGACCCCGTCACATGGGTTAGAAACTGTCCATTGTATATAACCTACTTAATCATAATGGCCCTTTGAAATTTTCAATTGGTTGAACTAATCAGTCAAGACACATTAAATTAGTCAATTTTGGCCAAAATAAACTATAAAGCAGTAGAGTACATAACTCGTGGCCTCTTCTTCATGGAAGTTTCTCGGAAACTTCATTATTGGCCTTTGCAATGTGCCGTATATGTACTCTTTCTCATGTTAATGAGAAACTTCACGTCAGTGATATTTGCCCTTTGGGATGCCCCAGGTGACATTATCAGGCTTCCTTAATTTTATCGACGGACTTTGGTCAAGTTGTGGCGACGAGAGGATTATAATCTTCACCACGAATCATAAAGAAAAGCTGGACCCGGCGCTTCTCCGACCCGGTCGTATGGATGTCCATATTCACATGTCTTACTGCACCCCGTATGGATTTAGACTCCTGGCTTCGAACTACATCGGGATCAAGGATCACGATCTCTTTGGAGAGATCGAGGATTTGATCTGCACGGCTGAAGTCACTCCTGCCGAAGTCGCAGAGCAAATGATGAAGAGTGAGAAGCCCGAAGATGCGTTGAGGGACGTGATTGAGTTCCTTAAGATAAAGATCAAGGAAAATGAGGAGCTCAAAGCCAAGGAGGCTGAGCAAAAATTGTTAGCAGAGAAAGAGGGAGAAGTGGAGGTGCAAGAGGTACAAAATACGAATGCGGAGGGAGATGAATAAGCAGATGATGACGAAAATTAATGTCTATTTATTAGCCTTTTTGCACTATAATTATCTTGCAAATATAAATACTGATCATCGAGGAAAAAGCGAAGGGGTTTGTACTATAATTAGGTCGAAAGCGAAGGGGTTAGCAGCGAAAGAGGGAAAAGTGGAGGTGCAAGAGGGACAAAATACGAATGCCAAGGGAGATGAATAAGCAGATGGTGACGAAAATTAATGTCTATTTATTAGCCTTTTTGTACTATAATTATCTTGCAAATATAAATACTAATAATCGAGAAAAAAGCGAAGGGGTTTGTAATTTTTTTCAACACGTTTATTTAATGGAAAATCTTTGTATTCACGAACGGCCTCGTTTATTGTTTGATCCGAAAGGCATACGCTGAGTCTTTCTTGCACCGGTGATGTCTAAAATAAATTTCTTATTTTATACCTACTAGTAATTACTTCTTCCATAAATCCCGCAAGCACCACGCCATGGCCACCACCATCGGGACCTTTCACCAGTACTTTATTTGCAGAGGTTTTGCTGCGCTTCGACATCTTCACTGCATCACATCAACAACCACCACCACCGCGGCCGATGGTAGTTCACCGTTTTACCGCTGCCAATCTCGATCAAACCATTGCAAATGCGTCTATTCTTATTATATCATGGCTCTCTTAACTTGAATTAATATGTAGTTTTTTTACTTATACTATTCATTAAGTGCTATTTAGCTAAAGATGATCACGTGCAATTAAAAATCTTGGAAGTTATCATATGCCCTCTTATAAGCAAATGAATAAGTAAAAAGAAAATAGCAGAACAATCTAGATCCAAAATGTGCAAAATTCACAAGGACTTGACCATATATTTGGGCCTGGCCCATTCATGTCCAAAACGGGCCGGGCCGGGCCACCCTTTCCCCTTCTCGCGTCCTCCGTCTCCTTCTAGAGCTATTAGGCACTATTTCAATCATCTATCTAAAATGTCAAATAGTCATTATTGGCACTAACTTAAATGATTTGCTTTTAAAATTACCTTTCGGTTCTTGGCTTAACCAGTGTTGAGTGATTCAGATTTCAGAGAAGACAAAAGGTTAAAACAAAAGGCCAGATGGACCCAAACTCAACTAGATCCATTTCTCTAAAAATTTAGCATTTGCGAATGTAATGGTCGCCCTATGATTAACAAAAGATCTTCTTCTTTAGAGGGTTCGATTTTTTTTATTTTTTTTATGTTGAATTATCCTCGGTTGCCATGTTTCCCTACACAAATTGTAGAGTCAAAAGAAGTTGAACGGTATTTAGAGAGAAAATGAAAATGCAATTAGAAATATGAATCGAATGAGAAAGAGAAAACAAGGTTGGATGGCGGCGGCGGCGACAATGATTGCCAATCCTAATGATGAAGATTGTCATCACCAATCGCTCGAGTGTTATTGTTTGGGAGCACCCATGCACGCACGTGAGTAAGTATGTGCTTTTCCTTGACGGATGAAGTCTCGTAAGTCCATGTGGCGTGACCTAAAAAATGACAATTTGGCTAACTAGAGATCTTATGCAAAAAATCAACTTAGATAACTGAAAAAAGGTGTTGCAACCCAACACCTAGATGCGCACAAAGAGATAATGATACCGCATTACTAAGTACAAAAGGTTACATGATGGATTTTCTTGAAAAATCAGGAATATCAATCAAAATAAGTCAAATGAACTAACATAGATCTATACACTCCATAATCACAAGAAATATTTATGTTGTGTGGTCCCGGATCACAAGGTCATATTATGATTTGACTTGCGTTAACATCAAATGGAATCGGGCTGATCCAAGGATTAGAATCCGCCGGTCGGGCCTATGCGATCGGGACAACATGAAAATCCCCGGCAGAAAGTCTTGGTCGATGCTGACTCGGCTGACTTGGGGAGTCTCGGACAAGGAGTCTACAGAAGCTCATCTCATCCTAAAGTCTCGCACATGTCCTCGGGAAGCCGGAAAGCCTAGGATGCGTTTCCCGTGCGTTGAACAGAGTCTAAGTTCTCTTGCTCGTCGTGTCGACAATTCATTAGATGTTAAACATTTCTTTGTCCTTGTACCCCACTTTTTTATTTGGTTGGTGAGTTGGAATCTGTTGAACTATCGGTGTTTCTTGGCCGCTGCACGGGCAAGCTGGGATTAAAATAAAACGACCAAAGGAAGACCCAGAAGTTTTATTACCGACGGTGCGGAAAGTTACATTAAAAAAAGAAGAAGAAAAGTTGGTTACGTTGAGGATACAACTTTAGAAAATTATAAGATGCCATCTGCGGATGTGTGAACCGAGCACAGCGTCCTCATTCGTTTTAATAATGAGGGTGCGACAGGTGCCCGATGCAATGGATAATGCCTCCATTGCACCGACTAGAGACGTTGAGGCGATGAGTGTTACTCGAAAACCAAAAAGATAAAATGAGATTAGTCTTTCCTTTCCTCTCTTGCCACTCTTAACCTAAAGTAAATTACTTTGGTCATTTGAGGTAGCCTGCACTGTGGTTTCTTTCCTTTTTTATAATCAAAAGAAAATTATATTTATTGCTCAACAGGTCACATGAGAAGTACATAAATTTCATGGCAAAGCAAATCAAAAGAGAGTAAAGTTCAAAATACTGCAAAATAAAGCCAAATTCAAAAAAAAAAAAAAATAAAAAATAGAGCACCAATAGAATTAAGCGCACACTCCTTTTACAATAATGGATCTGTCAAGTAAAATAATTGATGGTCAATCACTAGATTTCATATCTTTGTCAATGATAAGCACAAGTCGGAAATTCCTTATCCAATAACTATGACGTTATCGGTTGGTGATGTGCACTTAGGTTTGACTTCCTCTACACCATCGTTGTACAAAGATAATCAAATAAGCTGAACAAACACAAATATATCATTTGAAAGAGCAAATTTTCATGGTTTAGTGAAATGTGCAATTGCTATTGAAGCTAGAGGCAAAGGACTTGTATACGAATGGAGCCAAAAGGTATCGAATCCTCAAAAGTATAATTATTAAATTCTCAAATCTAGGTTTGGAGAGTATAGCTCCCATATTTAGAAGTAGATTGGAATAATAGAGATTCCAAATCTAAATCGAGAAAGAAGAAAAAAAAAAGAATAATAAAACACAAACAAAATCAATAAGAGAGGGATGGGAGGGTGAACGCTTTAGTAACTTCCCACGTTGCTCTTCGTCCAAGAACTTTCACGTCGCTCTGAAAATTCTCGTTCTTGAATTATAAAGGATGAGGCCGAAGAGTTATTGGTCAAATTACCGTACTTCATCTCAAACGAGGGCGCAACCGTCCGGCGGTTTACTTTTCACTTATTCACGAGTTCCGTGAAGAAAGGAGCATGGTATTGTATGATGGACCAAAGCGTCATATTAGAGATTACAACTATACTCGAATAACTCAAGAGTCCTCATCATTTCTCAGCTACCCATTAGTCTTAATTTCTCAAACGAATTCATGAATTATACAACTTCAAAATACTTGTATTTTCTCTATGATGTAATTCACGACCACTCCATTATTACAATCAAAAGCTCATAATCTTATTGATGGGTAGAAATTGACACTCACATCTTATGTATGATTTTGTATCGAGAAAAGTGTCAAAAAAGTCCTAAATATATTATATGACAACTATAAACCTTTCAATTATATCAATTCAATTAAATTTTCTACAACTTGTCAATTTAATCATAAACCTTGTAACAATTTACTAATTCAGTCATTTTAGTCAATTTTAGTTGAAAATTGCTAACATAACAATTTAGTTAACACCATTCATCTTACATGGTCTAGATGGAGTTGATGTTGATAATTTTTATAATTTTTTTCTTTCCTTTCTTTGGTTGTTTTTTCTTTTCTTTTTTCCTTCCATTGGTCATCACCAAACCTCATCAATGGCTCGCAGATGTTGCGGGCCTTAGGCGAGGGCCACCATTGCCGGATCAAGGGTCAACTTCGTGAGGACTAGCGAGGCATGAGTGTTAAAAGAAAAAGGAAAGGAAAAATAGATAAAAAGGAAAACAATTATAACATAAAAAAAATTATAAAAATTATCTCCATTAGTGCTGGCTATACTAGTTAAGATAGCCAACATTGATTAAATTGTTATGTCGGCAATTTCTAATCAAAATTTATAGGAATAATTAAATTGTAAATCATTAGAAAGGTTTAGGATTAAATTGAATAATTAAAAGGTTTATGATTTAATTGGCAAGTTGTCAAAATGTTTAAAACTAAATTAGCACAATTGAAATATTTAAAATTGAATTGACCATTTACAATAGATTTAAGATGTTTGAGACAATCTTCTCTAGTTGTATCTAAAATAAAAGTTCTACTCAAATGACAAAACATAATCGGTTCGTGTTATCTTCTATAGTTCAAACTCGAGTTACGTTTCTTCGTGAATTTTTTTAGGTTAGAGAGGTAACCAGACGGAAGCGACGATGTTTCCTCAATTTCGAGGTTCATTCAAAAGCCATTCAACCTTGATGGCTGGGGAAACAAGACGTGGGTATAAATATATGTATAGCCCTAAGACTCACATACACAGGAACCAGAAAAAGTAAAAGAAAAATTTGCATCCTCCAGATCAAGCCTAAAAGAAAAGGCCATTCGATGGAGTCAACTTCGTCGTCCGAGTCCAAAATCGCCACGGCCAAGGCAGTGTTCGCGGCCGCCGCATCCTTCACGGCCACGGTGATGCTTGCCCGCTCCATCACCCAGGATCTGCTCCCTGACGACCTCCAGCACTACCTCTCCTCCGCCGTCCGCAGCTTCCTCACCCGCTTCTCCTCCCAGCTCACCCTCGTCATCGAGGAATACGATGGCCTCGTCAGCAACCAAATCTACGACGCAGCGCAGATCTACCTGTCCGCCAAGATCTCCCCCAACACTCGCCGTCTGCGGGTGGCCAAGCCCGCAGGCGAGGACAACCTCAACATTTCAATGGAGCCCTGCGAGGAGGTCGTGGACGTGTTCGGCGGTGCCAAGCTCAAGTGGGTCGTGGCCTCGAGGCCAGTCGAGACGGGTTTCGGAGCCAGCCGAGGGAGGGGGAGGGGGAGGAGGAGGACGATGGACCTGGTCGCCACGGAGTCCGAGGCCCGCTTCTTCGTGCTCAGCTTCCACAACAGGCACAAGGACATGGTGTTGAGCACGTACCTGCCTCACGTGGTGGAGGAGGCCAAGGGGAAGAGGCAGGAGAAGAAGACGCTGAAGCTGTTCACGCCGTGCTATGAGCGCATGTATCACAGCAGCCTCTCCGATGTGTGGACCCCGATTAACCTCGACCACCCAGCAACGTTCGAGACGCTCGCGATGGAGGCAGCGACCAAGCAGTTCATCATGGAGGACTTGAACAGGTTCGTCAAGAGGAGAGAGTATTATAGGAAAGTAGGCAAGGCGTGGAAGAGGGGGTACTTGCTGTACGGTCCGCCGGGGACAGGGAAGTCGAGCCTGATCGCGGCCATGGCGAATTACTTGAAGTTCGACATCTACGACCTCGAGCTGACCGAGGTGACAGGGAACTCGGCATTGAGGAAGCTGCTGGTGGCAACGGCGAACCGGTCGATCCTGGTGGTGGAGGACATTGACTGCACCGTCGAGTTCCACGACCGCATGGCTGAGGCCCGGGCGGCGAGCTCCTCAGATGGCAGCGAACCCGAGAACCAGGTCTGTCTCTTCTAACTTTGATTATTCTTATTCAGGTTTTTTCTTTATTGTTGGTGACTAAATAAATATAGTCGCCTCATGATCTCGAGGTCACTTAATAAAATGAAAACTTTAGTGCTTATAAAAACACTTTTTTTTTTTACCTAATTAACTGAAAATAGATTAGAACAGGAACCACAAGCATAGAGCTTCCCTCAGGCCACTCATGGTTTGTACCTGTTAGCGTTGGTGGCGATAGAGAGAGAGATGCAAAGAGAATTTGAGGGTTTTCATTAGTAACTAGGTTTTCAAAGGACATTAATCCTCTCAAGAATCCATGTAATTTACTCTCCTCATATCGATTTCGTCCTTTTTAATTTAATTTAATGTCGTGTCCAGATATAATAAAGGTTAATTAAGTTAACAACAATGCTTAGCTAACCGTACCGTTAGCTTGGAAAACGGATGATTAATCTTCAACCATACATTTAGGATAAGAGAGAGGGAGATTTCTGTCATGCTTGGAAACTTCCTAGTGCTTATGTTTGAGAAAAGAAATTTTTGTGGACATCCTTTGACTGTCACACTGTGAGACGGTGATGCTAGCATCACTCTTAAGTTAAAGGATCCAAGTCTCTTTCTTAATTTAGTGAATTAAAAATTAATTGTTGGGAGAACATCATAGAGAAAAATGCATGATTTGGAGAAAGTAAGGATGTGAACGCGAAAGGAGATAAATTTAAACTCGTCGGATGGTGTAGAAACTGTACATTAGACATGCCCTACTTACTCATGATGACACTTAAAAATTTAATTGGTCGAACCATTCAGTCGAGATATAGTAGATTAGTCAACTTAGGCCAAAATGAAATATAAATTATTAGAGTACACGAGAACGTGGCTTCTTTTTCCACGAGAGTTTCTTGGAAATTTCACTATTGGCGTGTGCCGTTGGATTTTGAATGAACACGGGCATCTATAAGAAATTTACATTTTAAGATTACAAAAATTATAATTCGAAAGTTACAACAACAAACCTAATAACACTTTTCACATGGAAATAATGACATAAACAATCTCTAAACTTTGACCTCATGTCTATTTTTTTTTTTTTTTTTGGGTAAAGGGTAAATAATGTATAATATAATCCCTGAAATTTTGGTACATGTTCAATACAAATGCCAAACTGTATGAAAATATTAAATATAGTCATTCTATTAATTCAAGACTAAAGATTACATTGAATATTTTAATACAATTCAAGAATTATATTGAATAAATTAAAAGTTCATGAACCAAATTGCATATGAAGCTAAAATTTATGAAATATTTGTGTCATTTTTCCTTTCACACGTGCAAATCACACACAATTCAAAGTTACGTTAAAGATAGGGACAAAAAAAAGCAAGACCATAGTTGAATCAAAAAGCATGTTTGTAGTCAAAACCAAAATGATTATTGCTTTGGAATGCCACAGGTCACCTTATCGGGCTTCCTCAATTTCATCGACGGGCTCTGGTCAAGCTGCGGTGATGAGCGAATCATAATCTTCACCACGAACCATAAAGAAAAGCTCGATCCGGCACTTCTTCGGCCAGGTCGTATGGACGTTCATGTTCACATGTCTTATTGCACCCCGTGTGGGTTTAGGCTTCTGGCTTCAAATTACCTCGGGATCAAGGATCACGCACTCTTTGGAGAGATCGATGATTTGATTTGCACCGCTGAGGTCACCCCCGCCGAAGTCGCGGAGCAGATGATAAAGAGTGAGAAGCCCGAAGATGCATTGAAGGATATGATTGAGTTCCTCAAGATGAAGATTCAGGAAAACGAGGAGCTCAAATCCAAGAAGGCGGAGCAAGAATTGTTAGCATAGAAGGAGGGGGAAAGGGAGGCGCAAGAGGGGTACAAAATATGAACGTGAAGGAAGACAACAAAGCGAATGATGCCGAAAATCTTTTAATTGCGATAAAGTGACGGCCCACTCCCATTTTTTTTTTCTACTTATAATAATTACTATAAACAAGCATTTCATATGTTTTTTTTTTTAAAGCTTATTAAAGATAAGTGCATTTGGACCCACCCGTAGGTAGCCGTGATAGTTGGGTTTTATCATCTCATCGCCGAAGGAACGAGTTCGAATTTCTAAATGCTCGCGACTTAAGTGGAGGTTCGAAGAGTGGTTTACTGGGCCAGCCCCCCGAGGGTTTACATCTAAATAGTGGCTTGCGGCGAGGTCCCACCGGTGCTATTCAGCATCGGAGAGTCGTGTGATCCCCGAAAGATGATCTTCAGCGATCCCTCGATCATAAAAAAAAAAAGATAATTACATTCGAGCCCCCATTTGGAACGTTTTCTTTATTTTTTGTCTCTCCTATCTCAAAAGCTCACTTTCTTGGTAAATTTTTTTATTAATTTCATTAATCTAAATAACATATCAAGTCCCTTTATTTGCTATATTAAAGAATTTATCTTCTTTCCTTATTATATTGGTGAATACTTTTATACAAAGTATGTAAGACGTAAAAAGAATATATAGAAATATACTAAAAACATTTATGCATGATGAAGTACCTTAATATTTTTCTACAAACAGTTTATCAGTGATATTAATTTTTGTCAATCCAAAATAATGATATGTCACTAGTATTTTCAAAAAAAAAAATTATTGCTCTATGCAATTTTTTGATTTAATTAAATTTCATCTATTATAGCAACTTATCAATAAATATGATTGGCAACATGGAAAATAAATAGATTTCTTGGAAATTTCTCTTTTCGACAAAACAAATTAGTATGGAAGTAATAACTAACAAAAAAAAAAAATGTGCCTTTACTGTACATGGAAAATCACCAATAAACAGAAATATATAAAATTCTCCACCGGCCGCGGTTCTTTCACCTGGATATATAAAATTCTTAATTATGGTAAGTAGATCTTACATAAATTTGGGAGCCCCAATTTAAATTACAATTGAATAACAGAGGACAATTTTGTCTTCTTGGTAAAAAGTGGGCGAATTTAGTTATATAAAGGATAGAAGTAGTGCCACCATAAAATAAAACAAAACAACAAAAGTAAGAAAGAAATGTCGACAACAAAACAAAGTCACGGTGTTTCCTCAATTTCGAGATTCATTCAATAGCTATCCTTCCTTGATGGCCAAGAAAACAAGATGCACGTGTGTGTCTATATATATTCCGTCCATGATCATTTTTTAGGAAATATTTTTCAAATCATTCATTATTTGTAAAACAAGCGCATCATTAGTCTATGTCAATTCAGTTAACTTGGATGTCTCGGAGGAGTCTACACAGGCTCATTCTAAAGTCTCGAACAGTCTCTTTCTTAATTCAGTGAGTGACAAATTAAAAGTACCAAGAAAACCAGAGAGAAAATGCATGATTTGGAGAAAGTAAGGATGTGAACATGAAGGACATCAAAATCAACCCCGTTGCATGGGTTAGAAACTGTACATTAGATATATTCTACTTACTCACAATGACACTTTAAAAAATTTTAGTTGGTTGAACCAATCAGTCAAGATATGTTGGATTAGTCAACTAAGGCCAAAATAAAAGATAAATTATTAGAGTACATGACACGTGGCTTCTTTTTCCATTAGAGTTTCTTGGAAATTTCATTATTGGCGTGTGCTTTTGAATTTTGAATGAACACGTGCATCTTTATGATATTTACATTGATTGCACAAATTACAATTTAAAAGTCACAACTTCCAAACAACAAACCTAATACCACTTTTCACACGGAGATAATGACACAAACTAACTCCTAAATTTTGGCCTAATGTGTACTTTGGTTCACAAATTTTTAATTTATTTAATATGGTCTTTGAACTTTAGCCAAAAGTGCAATGTGGTCCCTAGAATTTTTATTTGATTAATGTAATTCCTGAACTTATGATACATATTCAATACAATCCATGAACTACATGAAAATGTTAAATATAGTCATTCCATTAATTCAAAACTAGTAGTTACGTTGAGCATTTTCATACAATTCAGGAACTGTATTGAACAAATTAAAGTTTATGGATCATATTACTCATTGGGCTAAAGTTTAGGGATCACATTGGACAAATTAAAAGTTTAGGAATAAAATTGTACATTGAGCCAAAATTTAGAGATGGTTTGTATCATTTTCTCTTCCACATATGCAAATCACACACAATTCCGAGTCACACTAAAAGCTAGAGACCCAAAAAAGAAGAAGACCATAACTTAATCAAAAAGCATGTTTGTAGTCAAAACCAAAATGATTATTGCTTTGCAATGCTGCATGTCACGTTATCAAGCTTCCTCAATTTCATCGACAACCTCTAATGGAGTTGCGGCGACAAGCGAATCATAATCTTCACCACAAACCATAAAGAAAAGCTCGATCCGGTACTTCTCCAGTCAGGTGTATGAACGTACATGTTCACATGTCTTACCGAACCTATTGTGAGTTTAGGCTTCTAGCTTCAAACTACCTCGGGATTAAGGATCATATGCTTTTTGGAGAGATTGACGATTTCTTTTGCACTGCTGAAGTCACTTTGGCCAAGTCGCAGAGCAGATGATAAAGAGCGAAATGCCTGAAGATGCGTTGAAGGACATGATTGAGTTCCTCAAGATGAAGATCAAGGAAAACGAGGAGCTCAGAGGCAAGAAGGTTGAGCTAATTGGTAGCAGAGAAAGAGGGGAAAAAGAAGGGGCAGTAGGAACAAATTGTCAACGTGAAGGACGACAAACAAGCAGATGATGACGAAAATTAAGAATAATTTATTAGACTTTTTGTACTGTAATATCTTAGAAATTCAAGTACTGATCATTGTTTGCAGGATGTAAAGGGGTTTACCAATAAATTTGCGCATCCCCCATATAGTTTTCTAATTTTTTTAAACATATAAAAGTTTATGAACAAAGTTTATATCCATAATTATAAAACCTTTGCAAGGGACTTTATATTGATATAATAGCTGTAACTGTACATTTTTACACTGATGGAGTATATTATAAGAATTCATAATTCATGCCCACTAATAGTTAATGCCTTCATAAATCATGCATGAATACCACAACATGACCATTGCGATCAACACCTTTCATCTAACTGTAATTCGCATCACTATTGTCGCTCTTCACCATCGCCACGACATCACCTCAACCACCGGCACCACCATTGGCAGTGGTTTCAGCATTACCGATCTCGATCAAACCATTGGGATTGCGATCCCATCTATGCATATCATATCATGTCTCTCCCATCATATACCCCGAAACTAAATTAAAAAGAGAGTCGTAGAGCAGTCTAAATTCCAATATGAGCAAATTCACAAAGGCGTGAAACCATCTATTGGGCCCATTGGGCCTGGCCGAGAACCGCTCATTGGGCCTGGCCCATTTATGTCTTAAAGCCTGCCAACTTTCCGGTCCGACCCGGCCCGTTTTCCCGTACCTCGCGTCGACAAGGTTTTCGAAATTCAACAGTTTTTCTTCCGCTCCGCCTTCGATCTCGAAACCTGTCGCAGGAACCAGCCGTCCCGATTCTAGCCCGATCCAGATCGCGCGGGTCAGTAACGAGCACAACCCGCCTCCGCTTTTCGAGGCTTCGGATGATCCTGCTCTCGATCTGTTGTTGCTTTTCTTGAATTTTCTCTTTTTCCGGTTCTTCTGATCGGTGTCCCGATCGATTCAGGTTTTTCAGAGGGAGAAAGAGAGACAGGCGAAAATGGACCCGGATGCGGTTAAATCCACCCTCTCCAATTTGGCATTTGGGAATGTAATGGCTGCCGCCGCTCGCGATTATCAAAAGGTGCGTTTTAAAAACTTTTTTAGCATCTGGGTTCGTTTTCTTTTGCTCTTCTGTTCGTGTAATTTTCTGGGTATGTTGAGATTTTGGGTTCTGTGTTTCGAATTTGTGGAAAGCTGGGAAATTTGCAATAACGGTCTCTTGCTGTTGCTGGGATTGCTCCTTTTTGATATAGTGACTGTTGAGATTGGATTTGATAGCAGCAGCTCCTTTTCTGCTTCCTCTTTTTTTTTCCCCTTCATTCTTACTGTTTTTGTTAAAGGTTTTAAAGGTTCAAGTGTAAGCTTTAGCCTTTTGCACATTCTTGGTGTTGTGCTTGACCATCTACTGAATTTCATAGGAGGTACTGGCCCAGCAGAAAGCTCAAACTTCCACTTCTACGCACCAGGAGGTTGATCTTGATGAGTTGATGGATGTAAGTCTGTATCTTTTGTTATGATCTTTTACATGTAAATTCATAAGCATATGCTTGAACCGTTGTTTCTACTCTGTAGTGCTAATATCGCCTTACGATGACAGGATCCTGAACTGGAAAAATTGCATGCTGATCGGATTGCAGCCCTCAAGGTGAGAAATTTAACTACTTGTGAGTTGTAAATATGAAATTTCGTTGATTTGTCAGTTTCACTGTCCGTTTTTCTTTTCTGCTTGAACAGAAAGAAGCTGAGAAGCGCCAAGCATTGAAGCGGCAGGGACATGGTGAATACAGGGAGATAACTGAGGGTGATTTCTTGGGCGAAGTCACCGGGAGTGAAAAAGTGATCTGTCACTTTTATCACCGAGAGTTTTACCGTTGCAAGTAATGTCATGAGAATATTCTTCCTCACTTGCAAGTTTCTTAGTGTTGGTGTTTGCTTGGTGCTCAATTGTGTATGTGTTTATACTTGGGTAATGCCTTCTCAGAATAATGGATAAGCATTTGAAGACACTTGCTTCAAAGCATTTGGATACCAAGTTCACCAAGCTTGATGCAGAGGTTAGACATTTGCCCGTCAGATTGCTTCTTTGAAACTTTGGCATAGAAGTTATCCCAAAAGCAATGAAACCAGAGTCCTAATATCTACTGTTGGCTATGATGCAGAATGCGCCCTTTTTTGTGACCAAACTAGGAGTCAAAACATTGCCTTGCATCATACTTTTCAGGTCAGGGCTTAGCTATATATTTCTGCTATGTTTGTATTCAGTTATTCATTAGTGTGTGCTACTTGTTTGCCTCAATTTTGGATATTTACCATTTCATTAGCCAGGCAGAGTCTGGCTACATCGAAGCTTGAGGTGACCCAGAGTCACTCTGTTCATGTTTACCCTAAGACAAAATGCTAAGGTTGAGATTTTCCTTCGTTCTCATTTCAGGAAAGGGATTGCAGAAGATAGACTAGTGGGATTTCAAGATCTTGGAGGGAAAGATGATTTTTCTACAAGGGCACTGGAGGCTCTTCTTATAAAGAAAGGTCTCTCTCTCTCTCTCTCTCTCTCTCTCTCTCTCTCTCTCTCCACATGCACACACACAGGAGCGCGCAAGCACATGCACGAGTTTGATACTAAATGCTCGTTGACATACAGGCATAGTTAGTGAGAAGAAGGACAATGAAGACAATGAAGATAGC
Source organism: Eucalyptus cladocalyx (assembly GCA_017140615.1). NCBI lineage: Eukaryota > Viridiplantae > Streptophyta > Magnoliopsida > Myrtales > Myrtaceae > Eucalyptus > Eucalyptus cladocalyx. The sequence goes on along the minus strand of CM029524.1, from coordinate 38,096,786 downwards.
GAATATCTGGAAAATAGGCACAGAAGTGTGAGATCTTCTGTGGATCCAGATTCTGATTCTGACTAAAAATGGAAAGCAAATGCAAGCTCTTTTCTCCAAGATTTTGTAGCTTTCACCGGCAACATGTTGTATAATTGTTCTCATATTTTTGTTTGCTATCATGTTTTCACCAATCAAATGCAGTTGACATGCATTTCCCGAAAGTCTGAAGCTTGATGCTGTATCTGACTAGAAAAGAGAAAACCAGATGCAGCTTTTAAATATTGTTGCTTCCATACCACATGTTTGTATGACTATGTCACATTTGTTATGCTTTCGCCATTCAAATGCAGTCACCTGCAAATGTTGCTCTAGTTATTGGATCACATACCTTAAGTGCCTGTGACACCTTCAATCGAGAGATTATGAATAGTGAAATGAGACTTGAACAGATTTTGCATCTCTAACTTAGCCGAGCAATGTACTTATATATAACTTGCATCTTTTGGTGTGTGCTTTGCTTGTTTACGTTTTCACCATAATTCTCGATTTGAGAACGAAAGACAGGATTAGCAAGAACGAACTCTTTTTTTCCAAGGAGTCCGAAGAAAGAAACTCTTTGCTCACTTCTTTTAGCACTAGAGAAAAGATAATCAAAGGTTGCACTACTGCCTCTGGTTGGACTTTGGGGAATGCAAAGTCATTTTTCCAAAGGTCATTGACCCGATGTGTATTCACCGAATGCAAATGGCATTTGGATCATTGACACCGAATCGAGCTTAGATCGGGTCAGTGACGACTGCAAATGGCTCGTCGGCATGGCGGTCAAGTGGCATGGGGTGGATATAGGGAGGCTCATTGGCGGAATGGGCTCGTTGGTATTGGTGGCTAGTTGAGCAGGAGGGAGCGAAGGAGTTGATTGAGCTACGTCAAAGAACGGCGACCAGTGGCCATAAAGGCTGCTGCTACGCGACTTCTCTTCTTCGTCCTCTTCACCGATCGTTGTGGCTGATCTTGTTGCTCCAATTTTTCGTAAAAGTCGTGGCCGAGGCAATTGATTTGACTGGCTCGTTGGCATAGCGACAGTCAGGCAACCGTCAAGCGACGTCGGTGTAGTTGAGCGGTGGAGATGGGCGTGTTTGCAGACTCGCCCGAACATGGCAGGCAAGCAACAGGGGGTGGAGGAGAGAGGAAGAAGACAGAGATTGTGTAATGTAGGGGTAGAACTAGAATTTAGATAATATAATGAGGGCAGTTTGGGAAGGAAAAAAATTCATTAATCCTTAAACTTGACTTCCAAAAATGCTGAAAGTCAAAAATGTGGAAAGCCTAAAGCAAATCCCCACCCATCTTGGCCCACCCATCTTGGCTTTTAATTTTGCCAAGGTCGGCAGTTTTTCAACATGATTCCAATAAAAAATGTTAGAAAAAGTAGTTTCCAAACGCACCAATGAATATAATAAAGAACAATAGATCCTTGTTAAAAAAAAAATTGACTTCTTAAGAAACTTGTTTCTTTTAATAATGAAATTGCCAAGTAATAAGCTTGTCTTTCTCTCATTTTCTGTTAGTTGAGTTTCGATGTTTTCGTTTGAAATTTCTTCATTCATGCCGAACCACTAGCAAAATCAAATCCCGTTCGACAAGATCCTCTATTAGCTATACATCCGCCTAGCTGAGATGTCACCGCCTGGGGCTTTGAATGGTTCCGAGCATTTTACAATAGAAAGGTTGATGACAAATAGCGATCCCCCAATAAGATATGCTAAAGTAACGAATAACATCTTTTGAGATTAATGTTTGGCCGGCATAAAAGAGTAGGGCGAGGGTTTAATCTTCCTTGGTGAGGTCCACGAAACCAAAGCAATGCTTTTGCAAGAAACAAATAATTTTCTAGGCTATTCAAAACTGAGGGGAGTCAAGGTCAACACTCGAGAAAGAGGGAACGAACTTTCCCGGGAAAATTTGGTAGGACGTTGATGGAGTCGTTCGGGCTTTCCACATGATGTCAAAGATGTGGCAAAGATGTGTCTTGAACGAATTTGCCTTCGAATTCGCATGACACTCGCGCGAACTCGGAAAGTCTGCATGTTCCTGTCTGTTGAAACGCACGTCATGTCCGAAAATCGCTCCCCTCCACTGGACAATCGTGAGGCTGTGCTCTCCCTTCTTCCTCAAAACCCTCTGCCTCTCCAGGAGCACCACCCCTCCAAAAAAAGAGCAAAGAAAGAATCATTACACATTCCCCACCCGCTTCCTGTTCTTACCCTTTTGGATTAGGTGCGCATTCTTCAGCTATGAATTTCATTTGATTCGTATGCTTTCATCTTTGGTATCGGATTTGGGTTTTGAATCGCGATTCGTATCGGGGTGGCTTTGAGCTAGGATTCCTGTTGCACGTAGAACCGACAATTTGTGATGGCGGCAACTCATTTGCGAATATCATCCAATGCAATCCAGCAATTTTGTGTTTCGGGTAGTTGTCGAAGTTTTGCAGATTTGTTTTCCCTTCGTAATTTGTTTCTTTGGGACGTATGCAGATAATTGATTAGGCATTCAAGGTCCTGGCATCGGATTTTATTGAGGCGAAATAGAAATGAGCGGTACCATGTCGGGACCACTATCTCCCAAACCAGGTAATGCTTTCCGCTACGATTCGCGACTTTATTTATTTGTGGTTGCATTAATGTATCGGCATTCAAGATTCGAGAGATTAGTATGGCCAGCAATATTCCAACATATACAAGAACTGCTAGCGTATTGATCCGTACCTAGAAAGAAAAGACAGTGCTGAAAGCTGATTGAAGTACTGTTGCCATTGTAACTCGTCGCATGAAATCTTGGTGAACTTTTGGGCAGCTACATCTTGCATATTGCCGGAAATATCCTGAGCATTGTTACGGACTCAGAATGGGATTTCTGATGGTTTTCTGCTCCTATTGTTTTCAATATGCAGCTGATGAGAGACATGATGAGAAGAACAAGATTTCATCTTTCAAGAAGAAAGCTATCAATGCGTCCAACAAGTTCAGGCATTCTTTGACCAAGAAGGGTAGGAGGAGCAGCAAGGTCATGTCTGTTGACATCGAGGATGAGCACGATGCTGAGGAGTTGAAAGCTGTCGATGCTTTCCGTCAAGCTCTGATACTGGAGGAACTCCTGCCGTCAAAGCATGACGATTACCACATGATGCTCCGGTACCTGATATTCATTTCAGCTTTTGAATGCATGAGTTACTGACTTAGCTATCATGCGAGGAGCAAAAACATGAGTTTGTTTTAACTAATATTTTGTGTTGTGTCGTGTTGTGTATGCTTGATATATGACAGCATGTATTACATATTTACCTTACTAGGGATGTCTATTTTTTTCACTGTTGCTTATGCCAAAAGTGTCTATGATTCTGCTGACCAGTCACTGCATCCGGTGTGCTAAGATATCGCCATTCTAATTGTTGGTTACTTGACAGTGGTCCCTGTTAGCAATTAATACCGAGTCATCAGCAAGCAAACTCTGATAGATTCATGTAGAAAAACTCGAAGAGCGGAAGTGATTTTCCTATTTTCCTAAATCACAGATAGAACACGGCTAAATTTATGGAGAAATGTGCTTTACCTAACAATTTAGACCCTGATACTGTAGGTTCTTGAAGGCCAGGAAGTTTGACATCGAGAAATCGAAGCAAATGTGGGCCAATATGATCCAGTGGAGGGAAGAATTTGGCGCTGACACCATCCTAGAGGTAATTGTCGCAGGAAATGTTGTTGAAACTAATGAGTCTCTCTATGAGTGATGCCTCGAGATGTCAACCCACACTCTGTTTTATCACGAGTCTGGTTTCCTGTCATGAGAGTCAGCATATCCTTGAGTTGCAATGTATTTATGCTAATTCCTGTTTGTTTGTAAGGAATTCGAATTCGGAGAGATTAATGAAGTCCTCAAGTATTACCCCCAAGGGCATCATGGGGTAGATAAGGAAGGTCGACCCGTGTATATTGAGAGACTCGGTCAAGTGGATGCCACAAAGCTGATGCAAGTCACGACCATGGAGCGTTATGTGAAATACCATGTTCGGGAGTTTGAGAGGATCTTTGCTGCAAAATTCCCAGCTTGTTCCATAGCGGCAAAGAAGCACATTGATCAAAGCACCACAATCCTGGATGTGCAGGGAGTGGTAAGCCAAAAAGCGATGATAAACAAAGGTTTTCATGTTACTGATATGAAAAGAAAATTAGTTGCTTGTCACAAGTACAAGATGTACAAGAACAAACCAGATTAGGGCCTTCTCTTAGAATTCGTTAAATCTGCAGGGGCTTAAAAACTTCAATAAGGCTGCGAGGGACCTTGTCACTCGCCTTCAGAAGATTGATGGTGACAATTACCCCGAGGTACTACATCACTCTCACCTTATCTCGAGGCAACTCGCTATTGAGCATCAGTCGTTAGTCTTTACTAGCTATCAGTTCTTTAACTTCACTTGATGCGACATGTTTTGTCTCCATTCAGACCTTGAACCGGATGTTCATCATCAATGCGGGTTCCGGCTTTAGAATGTTGTGGAGCACTGTCAAGTCTTTCCTTGATCCAAAGACCACGGCTAAGATTCATGTAAGCGCGTGCAATGTGCATCATATATATTTGAGCTATTGGACTTACATTGAAGACTTGAATTAACAAGACTACGTACTCATGCCAGGTCCTCGGTAACAAGTACCAGAGCAAGTTGCTTGAAATAATTGATGCAACGTAAGCCTATAATTGTACTTTCTCCTTTTGTTTTGTCACACGTTATCCTAATCTTTAGGGTCCTGATCATTTTTTTCTTCGATCATTCGGCAGCGAGTTGCCAGAATTCTTGGGAGGCACTTGCACTTGTTCTGACCAGGGTGGCTGTATGCTTTCTGACAAAGGCCCATGGAAGGACCAAGAGATAATGAAGGTCCCCCAGAACAACCCGCTTTTCGAGTCTTTGCTGTTCATTAGCGTTGGTTTGTTGAATTCTTTAGCTTCGGTCTTCGACTTAATCTCACTTAGCCACACGCTTTGCAGATGGTTCAAAATGGCGATCACATGTGCCGAAAGAAATCAACGCCTGGATTTGATGGGAAGACAACTTCTGAGGATGAGATGGCGAATGCCAAGGTTCGCCTTCTTTCTTAATCTCATTATTTGCTATGTCTAATCATGTATATGCATTTTCTTTGTGGCATGGTGTGTACCATGGTAACTTCTTTCTAGTTGTCGGGTCATTTTTTACAGTCTTTACTTCATCTGTTTCCTTGCTGAGATTTGTTGCTAACTTCTACAGGGATGTGATCACCCCAATGCTGATGCTTTGGACGCACGACCTCAACCTCCCCATCTTTCTCCTATTGTTGAAGAAGTACGTACAGCTAGCTTCTTAACCTTCAGACAGAATAGATTAGCGAGTAGAAGGCACACGAGAGTGTTATCATTTCTTAGCAACCACTTTCTTGCTTCCAACCGTGTTCTTGTTTCAGTCCATTCATAAAACTAAGAAGCAAAGCAAGAAACTACGATGGCCCGCGTGATGTTTCAAAGTCCTTTTCAACTCTACAAGATTCGTTTGTTTAGACAAAAAGCTTTAAGGAAGCTTGCACTTTTTCTATTTCTATCTCTTTGCTCCCCTTATGCACACAATTAGACTGGCAAGGCTATCTGTAATCACTTCCTTGCCTCCAAATATTCATTCCATTGGTCTCTTTTAGCCGGAAAATTGTTCATTTTATTCCTTCTCATTTTCCATAGTATCCACATTTATCAGATTTTGCTATTTCCTGCGTTCCTAAAGAAGAGTTTTTGCAGGGCTACAATAGCCAAAATCGCAAGAAATCTTTCAGGAGAGAGGATTTTGTACCAGTGGTTGATAAAAATGTCGTCATGGCTTGGGAAAAGTTTGCACATGATGATAAATTGGCACTTCCAAAAGGTACATTATGTCTTTTATTTTTCTGCCCGCCTCCTGACATACCATGTTCTTTATTAAGTTAGTTACTTAACTGCCTCTTGATCAAAGACAAGTCTTCAATAGTTACTTAACCGCCTCTTGATCAAAGACGAGTCTTCAATAGTTTGTGCATAGAACCCTCCAATTTCTGTCCTACCGGTTAGGCATAGTATGTTGCGTCAATATATCTCCAAGCTTTTCGAGAAATGAAGTGATCCATGTACTATTCTTTTTATTCGTTCTTGTCCCCCTGATCTGTGTTTTCTTCATGCTGCATCAGGAAATCACTTTGCCATGGCTGATCATCACAAGGCCCCCCAATCTGAAGGCTTTAGCTCTCATCTTTTCTCTGGCCTAATGACAGTGGTCATGGGCGTCGCCACCGTCATTAGAATGACGCGCAACATGCCCAAGAAGGTCACTGATGCTACCTTGTATTCTAGCTCAGACTACTATTCCGACAACATGGTTAAGAGCCAGATGCACGAGTTTGCTCCGGCCCCCATCTCTTCTTCTGACTACTTCATGATGCTGAAGCGCATGGCTGAGTTGGAGGAGAAGGTCACTGTCCTGAACATGAAGCCCGCTGCCATGCCAGTGGAGAAGCAGGAATTGTTGGATGCTGCGATAAGCAGGGTCAGCACATTGGAGCAAGAGCTTACGGCGACCAAGAAGGTTAGTACATTTGTCACAGTGGCCAAACGGTCAATACAACACTTGATCAGAACAGCTTTAACTTGCACCTCCCATGCACAATGATTGGAGTTTGAACTTGAAAATGAGGTTTCATCTATTTGATGTGTTAACATCCATCCAAATGTATCACTGTCTAAGCATCCTGGCTTTGCCCCTAAGTGAGGGTTCTTCAAAAAAGAGATTCTTCTAAAAAGTTCACGGTCATAATGAGCAGCAAGGATTCGAATAGCCATGTAAATTCTTGAAATTAGTTCATTGATTTATAGTTATCTAGCTGGATGGGCAATTTCAATTGTAAGCTGTCGAAAAGATAACCACATGTCTTGTTGCTTGTCCAGGCTCTGGACGATACGATTAGCCGACAGCAGGAGCTCCTGGACTACATGGAGAAAAAGAAGAAGAAGAAATCTCTGGTAAGACCGACTGCTTCTTCTTCTCTTCCTCCATTTTTGCATAATTTTAAGTCCCACAGATTGAAGATGCTTCACAATCTGAATCCTTTTTGCTTTGTTTTTTTCTCTGATGCAGTTTGGCTGGTAAGGGAGAGACACTGAATGCCCACCAAGGGAGATTGCTGGTGATCCCAAAAAGTGGTGGTTGGGTTACGTTCAGAGTTTTCAAGGCCATCCTGAAATTCCCAGTCTTTTTTCCTAAAACAGTTTCCTATAAACTTGTTCTACAAACTATTAAACATTTCAAGGGCTTTCACTATCTGGTGTATATATGATGTGGAAGATCTGTTTTGCGCTCGTTTTCCCGGCAACGGAACGCGCCAACTCCGCAGTTATTTTATTGGATACTAAACAATCATCTCCGCCTTTGAAGGGTTACGAATTGAACTACTGACTTTTATCATTGCCACAATGAGATCATGCATCTTAAAGGCTGTATTTTCGTGGATATAAGTGAAGTGAGAGAGGAAATAAATAGGCTGCAAATCAGGAGAAATGAAGGGAAACCGTTGCCTCTGAATCCACGGAGTCGACTACCATTTGAAACTTTCTGTCTAGCCATAATTTCCCTCAATTTGATTTTCAAAGGCGAATAATACGACGAAGGATATGTCGGTACATCGGCTAATGTACGTAAGTCGAGAAGTTACGGGCACTGTACCTTCTAGTTTCCCATGCCAATGATTTGGAAAACTTATATTCTCCTATGGTACTTGTCAGCATCTCCCAATAATTTCACTAATTAGGCCCCAATCTCACCAAAAAAAGCTTTGACATAAAATGACATTATTGACAAGGAATTAACGGTATGTTTTGTCTAACTTGAAACATCATATCATGCAAGAACATGATTGAAAAATTCTCCTGCTTTCAGCTATAAAAAATTAAGAAAGCATTTAGTTCAAATTAGCTTTCCAAGATATTTGGTAAGTTTTCTTAGGTAGTTTTAGGTCAACAACATCTGCATTTCCTCAAGCCTCATTTGCAAACCCAAACCAAATTCATCCTAAGCCGCATTTGTTACTAGAAAATTCGAAGTGAAACGTATTATTTTTTATAAATATTAATGTATTGAAGTTTGGGTAACACACGGTGGCTGTAGTTTAGTGGTTAGAATTCCACGTTGTGGCCGTGGAGACCTGGGCTCGAATCCCAGCAGCCACATTTGCGCTCTTTTTTTTGCGGTTCTGTCGCATCCACTTTTGCTTCAATTTGCACATGCATCGGCTCCTTTCTTAGAAGTATATGCATGTGAAATCGTCGAATATAGTTGCAACTCTATGATAATTAACTACACGATAATTAAGTTTATTTCATTTTTTATGTTAGGTCGATCATCTCTTATACGCTAGTCAAGAATGAGAGAATATTACGAGTCCACATCGCTATAAAATTGGGTTGCCAATTTACCGATTTTGGATTAAATCCTATTCTCTGAAAATAGTGATGCAGTACTAATGATGCGAATGTAGTTGCAACTCTATGATAATTAAGTTTATTCCATTTTCTATTCTTCTTCTCCTTTTTCTCCTTTTTTTTTTTTTTTTAATGTTAGATTGATCATCTCTTATATACTAGTCACAAGGGAGAGAATGTTACGAGTTCGCATCAATTAAAAATGGGTTTCCAACTTGCCGACTTTGGATTAAATCCTATTATCTAAAGATAGTGACGCATTACTAATGATAGTACTTTTCGGTGACATCCCACTATCCAAAAGAGGGCAACACTATCCGAAAAGGGCGATTGAGCAAACTTGATCATATTTTTCACAACAACAGGATCGCCACCATCAAATATGTCATTTGCATTGCACGGATGGTTTTGTCCTCTAGACAATATCCGACAAGATCATGCAAGTGGTGAGCCTTTTTTTTGCTTTCATTTTGCGAGGGATGAACGGTGGAAAGTGGCAAGAGCGTTCCGGAATTGCCCTTTAAAGTGAGGAGCCAATCTTAGTAGGGGCATGAAGATAAAATATCCAAATGGACACGGATGGCGACACGAGCGAAATGGCTGCGTCAAAGCATTTGCCAACGTGCGTGTAAACATTGTGGGTGGGTGCATGTCGAAAAGTCAGAGAAGGTGGGTTGCTAATTTGCTTTCGGATTTCATCCGAAGTTGAAAGTAAAACTTTCGAGCCCTCCCTCATCCGAATCTCCAGCATCTTTCCGTATTGCGAATGTAATAACATGTCATGAAATAGTGACATACGGTCTCTTTCGACGCTTAGGAGGAAAGGATAAGCGGTATGACGACCGCCTGAACAAGTTATCGCCAAGTCGAACGATGTAAACTCGGGATTGCCCGACAGCTAGCCACACGAAAAGGGTTCGGAACAAAACCGAGTACATCGGATTTCGCAGACCCACTTTGAATTAATTGCGTGTCGTAGTAGCTTTCTTCCTATTAATAAATCCTCTAAGCTGGCCCTCTCGTGTATATGATCAGCATCATTTCTTTTCTTCCATCTTTTCCTCTGAGAGAGAGAGAGAGAGAATTTGTCTTTTCTTAGGATATAGAACATAATTAGAAGGAAGAAAGAGGGTCTTCTCTTAGGAGCGGTTGGCAATTTCCGCATTCTTCTGTGGAGAACAATCAGTGGGCTTCTATCATCATCCTAGAGCCGACATCTTGTAGACAAAGGATGGTGTCTCATATGAAGTTATTAAAAGATGCAATCCTTGCATGCAGCCTTATCCCAAAAAAATTATAATGATAGGATATGATTCTTCTCTTACTTTTGTGGGCAGCCTTTTAGAAAAATTATTTTCTATATAGGCTCTGTGTTTACTAATTCATTTTATGTCCTGAAATTAGCCTTTTCTAGTGATATATATAAAATTACTTGCTTAGCCTTTACAATTATCTTGACATGAGATTATTGTGATTTGCGCGATTAATAATAGTAAATGAACTGCAAAATGTCCCATTTTTGGACCAATGATGATCGCTTGTCGAAACCCATATAAGATCCATCATTATCGACAAAATAGATTGCGTCGGTTTATCAAGATTTGAACAGAAATTGTACACAAAAAAAAGGAGGGTTGGGGACTTCACAGAAGCTTCCCTAAAGCTATTCATGTTCAACTTGGCCAAAAAGGAAAAAAGGAAGGCTATTCAATGTATGCATAGATTAGATAATTAGAGCAGAAGCCAAGTATTAGATAGCTGATAAATGTGGTAGCATAGGAAAGCACTAATTATAAGCACATGCTCATATCATTCACCCACCACTTAGCTATTACTTTAGTTCTTCATTGCCCGTGGCATTTGTGGCCGTGGTTGTTGAATGAACCGTTTTATGTTCATTGGGGGATGTATTCAAGAACTTTGACCCTCTTTGTCTATCTATCTATAATATTTATACATATATATTATTTGATTGAATGAAACTTGCCAAAACTTCAACTCTTTGGCCAATAAAAGGGGGGCGAAAGGGAAATTAAAAAGCTTAAATTTTAAATTGAGCACGTGCTAGTGATTTCACTTTCTATCCTTTAAATTTGCACCTTTAGGCAAAGAACGGTCCATGTGACGGAACAAGACTGTAAAGTTGAAAAAAGGATTCAATTCAATTCAACCCCTGTGGGCTGCTTTTCTATCGCTTTTGCAATGTATATTCAATGTGATGAGATAGGATTCAACCCAAAGTCTTTTTCTTTACAATGTTTGCAACCGAGCTAAGGCACCGTGAGGAAGTGCCCTAGGCACCATGATCTTGACATCACATGTCACGTTGAGGGTCGACATATACCTCCATGCCTGTCCAAGGGCCATTATTGAATATGTTGTCTTGTCTGCTCGATCACATACTGCTATCAACATAACCGATTATCAATAATTGTGATGGTTAAGACTAATGCTAGGCATGCGATGTTTTTTCTTAAAGGTGGCAAAATGGGTCTTAGACTCATTTAAATTATAAATGAGCCATATATTAGTTACTTATTTTTTGAAGAAATTAGTTAAATGGGTTTAACAATTAAAGACTTAAGATAAATGAGTCTTAAGTGGGTCTTAAATGAATTGGATTTAGAACTCATTTTCAACCAAAACCTTACAATCTCTCTCTTTCCTCTTAACTTTACAAAAATATTATTTTATAAAAATCGAAATTATAATTATAATAATAATAATAATTTTAATAATTTATTTTATTATTATTTTATTATTATTATTTATTTTTTTATTTTTATTTTATTTTTTCTTTCCTTTTTTTTCTTCCTCCTTTCCGATGGCCGGCATGACGACGGTAGGTGACTAGCTAGGCGAGCCTAGAGCTCGTTGGATCTGGCGAGACTCGAACTCACTAGCGTTGGGCGAGGCTCGAGCCTCTCCGATCTGGTGAGCCTCGAGCTCACAAGCGTTAGCCATCGGGCGAGCTCAAGCTCGCCGGATCTTGCAAGGCAGAGGCCTCGCCAATGTCCGATGGGGCTCGAACTTGCCGACGTCGAGCGAGGCTCAAGCCTCGCCGGATCCAGCGAGGGGCAAGCTCAAGCCTTGCCAATCTAGCGAGCCTTGAGTATGCCGGCGTCGAGCGAGCTTGAGACTTGCCTATAGCCGGTTGCCGGTCGTCATGGCCGACGACCAGCCAACGGCTGGCCAAAGAAGAAGAAGAACAAAAGAGAAAAATAAAAATTATATACTTAAATAATAAAAATGAAAATAATTAAAATCGATTTTTTAGAATAATTATTTTAAAAATTATAAAAATTGTCCATTAAATTTTTTTGTATAAAAATATTTTAGCAATACCATCTTTTGAAATAATATATATATAAGCTTTCTTAAGTTTAGTTAAATTGGTCGGGTATGGGTCAAAAAGTTTGCACTGTAATAAATGAGTCATAAACGAGTTAAATGGGTCGATTTGAGTCGGACCAATTATGACCCGACCCACATGTTTAACGGATCTATTTCTTCTAGATTTTCTATTATAAAAAGAGCGAGTGAGGTAGTAAAAGGTGGTCACGCCTAAGTATCTAAATGTATTGAGGTCGTTATCCAATGCTATTCTTACTTAATAATCAAGCTACCGCTTCATACATAAATAGAGCTACGGCATATTCTCATTCTTGCCTCATTCGTCCATATGTGACCGAACACTGAGTAACGATAAATCAGGAGAGTTTCATCCGATGTTATCTACGATGCCTTTGTCCTTAATACGTCTCTTGTCAGATTGGACACAGGAAAAATCATAACTTGGATTTGCTTACATAAAGAAAAGATAACAAGAAAAGGGAGGGAGAGCACGAAACCGTGCACTGATTCCCTTCTTTATCATTTGTTTTGTGAAGTAAGCAAGTGGTTTTCTTGATGGACTTTCCATCATCCACTTGCAATCGTGAACCCAATTGGGTTTGAAGGAGTTTACATCTCTGACCCTGGTGGTAAACCCTCAACAAAGGTCGCTTTTTGGGAGTCGTGCTGGACTTCGCGTTCCCTTACGTGCTTTCTTCTTCTACCTGATTTTGACTTAATTATATACGAAAAAAAAAAAAAATAGGTCGAATAATCTTGTGAACCAAGTCGCTATTAAGATCACTCAACCATGAGGTCAGCGTACCTGGTTGGAGTCATTGAAAGATTTCCAAACTCATGGATTGGAGTCATCTAATCAAATCTCATCAACTGTGAGCAAATATGTATGAATTTGGCCTCCTATATAAGCCAAAGATCTTGATTTAACCCGTTCATGGTTCATGTGGCTTGGAGGGTATTCCATGAATTTTCTGATAGCTGAGTCTCGACAATCATGTTTCAGATTATCATAATAGAAATAAATTATAATGAGAATGCTCTACCATGCGTAGACAACTTAACCATAAAAAAGACGCTCAAAGTCAATACTTATAGTGCCCTACGTAAGCCACAAAAACAAAAGGGTTATGGAGTTTTAGAATATGCTTGTCAACGTAAATCGTTTGGCTTTCTAAATCTTATAATCGTGCATTGGTGGGAGGTGATGTTTCTTTTCAAGCTTTTGATATTTGCATCATTATTCATATTTCCATCAACAATTACATCATAATTGGTGTGAGATGTATTTTCTTAAGTGGCATAGTTTACTTTATCTGTCATGGAGTGTTCACAGGGAAAGTTTTTATTTTCTTTGCATCAAAATATTAGTTTAATGAAAGTAAAAATCTAGTAGAGAGACATCTATATGGGATCCTACATCCTAGTCACTTTCAATTGATAAAAAAAAATGGCCAGAAAAAGAAAGAAAAAAAGATGATTTCACTGATACAACAACCCACCTTCTTAGAAAGATAAAAGAAAACGAGAAGGGTGCACCTAAGTTGTGACGCCATCATGTGGAAAGATAACCAAATGCTAATATTTTAACAAAGTACATCGAAATGCTTAGAGCACTACAGCACTCAGCACGTCCTTTTCCCGATGTCAGGACTCTAGGAAGTGGTAGAATTCAGGATCTGCAACTTGTGTCGATAGCAATGCGTACGCAAGAGTTCCAATAAAGCGTTGAAATACTCCACATTAATTGTTCACGGAGTTTCAACGGGCCTCATATTCATTTAGCACATCTTCCTTCACCACTAAAAAATTTCGGGTTTGGTTTTGTAATATCAAAATTGTTGTCGAGCACTATCTAACGAATGTAGAGATCTTTCTTGCTCAGCAATTATGGCACTGATCTTCACTGTGATAGCTCAAGGTCACTATCACTCGAAGGGTTGGCACACAAAGCAATCGGTTCATTAATTTATAAGAAAATTTTGAGACGAGTGGACCAAGATCAATATTGAGTTCATGTCCTCCTTTCGTTATTTTAAGGCAGAAACCCAAATTGTTGGAGTGCGTATAAAGCAAATTATATGAACTGGAATTAGAATGAAGCATGATAAAAGGGACAAATTGTACAAATGACTCATAAACTCTATCTTAATGCGCAATGCAATTCTTGAACTTTTAATTTGTTCATTATGGTCCCTGAACTTTATGTTAATCTACAATTCCATCCATAAATCTTTTATTTGTTTAATATAATCTCTAAACTTTTAATAAATGTTCAATCTAATCCCTATGTTATATGAAAATATTCATTGTCATCCTTTAATTAATTCAAAATTTAGGGACAATAACGAACATTTTCATATAGTTTAGTACCAAATTTCAGGGATCACATCGAACAAAATAAAAGTCCAATGACGATATTACATATTGAACTAAAGTTTAGAAACATCATTTAATAAGTTAAAAGTTCAGGAATTACATTACACATTAGGCTAAAATTCATAGACCATATGTATCAATTTCCCCATAATAAAGTGTAACCCTGATATTCTTCATCATGATAGAAGGTTGCAAAGATGATTGAAAAATGTCTTGAGAGTGCAAACTTAATATAGGGCGAAAGAATGAGTGAGATCTAAGATGTATGTTAAAAGAAATTACAAATTACATTAACCGTTATTATCGACTCTACTAATATATATATATATAGCCATACCAAGATTATTAATTTTATTTTTCATTTCAAGAGGCTTGATTTATTCAATAAAATTATGTAACATGACATTTGAACGCATACATGATCATTTCCAAAATGAATGTGCGCACCGTTAGTTAATCCTTGCCATTGGATTTGATGAATTATAAGCCTACATATGTAACAACTTATACAGTCACGTAACATGTGCACCAATTTCACACAAAATTATATTGTCCACGTTCCACATGCCAATGAATTTTTTTTTGTAGAAATTCGAGATCGATGCGACTGCATATTTTTGTGTTTAAATTATATGCAAACAACTATACGACACGCATGATTATGACCAACCGTGATTCATGAGATGTCCAACATAATCATATTTTAAAGAAGTAATTACCCTCATATGAGTAACTATCTCGTGGAAAACAACAACAGGAAAAAGCAAAGATCATTGAAAAAAAAATGAACCGGATCCACGTCCCTAACTGGAAATTCACATTATGAACGGCTCGGATCGGATCCAGATTCGAATCCGGACAACATTTCCTGGCCCCGGCCAGTGCGGTGGGTCGCGGCGCACTGACCGGGGCCCACCTGCTCGGGAGACCCGACGCCCCGCACGTGCTTCCGTACGGCGAACGCTTTTACCGCGGATTTTCCAGACGGTACGGTGTTCCTTCATCGCGAGTTTACCAAAGCATTCCAACGACTCTCATTGGTCCTCGCTCCCACATAGGCCAACCGGCTCCCGCCACGTGGAGCCTCGACTTCTTTATTTCCACTTTTGCCCCCGGTAAAAGCGCGCGGTTAACTGCCGAACGGTAACTCCACTCGCGCACGTCTGGCAGTTAAAAAATGTGCACACGGAGTTTCTCATCGCGCCGTGTGCACCGGCACGCAAAACTGTACTGCGGAAATCAAGATTCTCATTGGTCTACACTTTTTTAAATAAAAATTACTTTGTCAACACTTTCTATTTTTCATCCAGAAAGGTTGAGAAAAGGGAAAAGTATTTTGAATTTCTCAAAACTACGAAGCAGTTAAATATAATTTTACGCTTCAATAAATTATACATTTTGAAAATTTTAAAGCTGTTCTCACTATCTCTAACAAATAATCAAGTGAATCACGTGATTTCGCAAAATGATAAAGAAAAAAGATGCTCTAGTTGGCTTAAATTTGTACTTAAAACGCATCTTACCATGTCCAATGACTTTATTCCTTAAACAACATTTTTTTCCTCATAATATTACTTTTGTATAGATGAAAGGTACAATTTTCCGACATAAATACATGGGGAATAAAATTATTTTTCCTAAATGTGTGTTTATTTTATAAAAAAGATTAATGATTTAAAAAACATTTTTAAAAATGATTGTTTAAATCACTCGCAAAAATGGACGAACAAAAGATATTTTTATTGCCCAAGAAATTATTTAAATATAAGTTATTATCGATAATAAAAAATTTATTTATTTATTAATTATTTCAAATAATATAAGTGATCATTTTCTGAAAATTTCAAATTTAACAAAAGAAACCTAATTACGAAAATAGCCTCGTCACAACACCAATTTAATGGTGAAAAAATTTGGATGATCTAGGGAGGCATGACCTTTCACTTTTTCTTGCGTTTCATCATCGTGGCTTTGAAGTTTATTAATTAAAATGTTTTATAATGGCGAAAATAAAACAAAAATGAAAACAATTTCCTCAGCAAAAAAAAAAAAAAAAGCACCCTCTCTGTCTCAGCTCAATGATATATGGCGCCCAACTTCTTCCTCAGCCTTCCTTTAAACAATTATTTCCCCCTTTCTCTAAGATTAAAATAAAAAAGATTCCTCCAGAGCTTTTCAGCTTTTTCCATTTCTTTATCATTCCTGAATTCAGCAGCCACCAAGTTTTCTCCGTCATTTTTCCACCATCTCCCCTTATAAATTCCACGCTCCATTCCTTCAGAAAACCTCTTCTCCTTCTCCTTCTCCTTCTCCTTCTACCTTCTACCTTCTTTCCCTCTGGTTTTGCCTTCTCCTCCTTCCTTCCTCCTTCCTCCTCCTTCCTCCTTCCTTCTTCTCCTTCCCGTTGCTCTGTCCCCGCGCTTCTCGCCCTTTTCCTCTCCTCCCTTCCCTCGCCCCGCGCAGAAACCGAGACTCCCTTCGAGACCTCCCGGTCCCCTCCGCCCCGTTTTCATGATTTCCCACGAGACGCCGCGGCTCTTGATGCTGCGAGACTCATGACGTCTCCCGTGCTCAGCGAGATCCTGCTCCTCGGTTTTATGGTCAACTCCACCCTCCGTCGCAGGACCCACCTCGTTCAATCCTTCTCCGTCGTCTTCCTCTACTGGTTCTACGTTTTCTCATGAACGCCCTCCTCCGCTCCTCTTCCTAACCCTAGCGTCCCATAGAACTCCCCCTTTTAGTCTTTCCTGCGTGCTTTTTCCTAGGTTCTGGGCTGTAGTTTTGTTGTTTCTTTTCCTTTTCTGGTTGCCGGTGTTGTGCTATTTGTACCGCGGTCATGGCTTCTTTTAGTACGGGAGCATCTTCGGGGTCGTCCTCCTTGGCACTCCAGAACTCGGGCTCCGGCTCCGAGGGGTGTGTGCAGGAGCAGAACCAGATCGTGGACCAGCGGAAGCGGAAGCGGATGATCTCGAACCGCGAGTCCGCCCGCCGCTCGCGGATGCGGAAGCAGAAGCACCTGGGCGACCTGATGGCCCAGGTGGAGCAGCTCAGGGGCCAGAACGCCCAGATCGCGCACGGCCTCAACGTGACGACCGAGCTCTACCTGAGCATCGAGGCCGATAACTCCATCCTCAGCGCCCAGGCGGCGGAGCTGAGCAACAGATTGCAGTCGCTCAACGAGATCATCAGTTACGTGAATTCCGCGAGCTTGCTCTTCGAGAGCGACGAGCAAGTGCCGGTGCTCGGCGGGGACGATGGATTCATGAACTCGTGGAACGCCTCGGCGGCGTGGATGAACCAGCCCGTCATGGCTCCGGCCGATATCTTGATGTACTGATGGAAAATGGGCGTGGTTGACCGAAGATCAAGAGATATTTTAGCTGCTGGATGGCTCCTTTTCTTTGACGTTTTTCCCTCTTTTTCTCTTCTGATGGTCAAAACAAATTTGGCTCCTGGGAATATTTTAGGCCTGTAAGATGGGACGGTCATTAAGTTGATCATGTGTCATTAGATCATGTGTCGTCAGATGCAAGTGGGTCCCCTCTGTAATTCCCTGTTGATTAAATGAAAATTTGTTTTATTATTCTAACAAGGTGTTGCTCTCAGCCTCTTGCCGATAAAATAATCCTCATTGCGAAAAATAGACCATATGTCAAATCATCAGCGAGTTTATTCCCTTTGGCTCTACTCTTACACATAAGATCCTATATTCAAAACTGAAGAATACCGTCCTTTTCAAGCATTATATGCGTCGTTGTACTCTTCTTGATGGACTAAACTCATAATATAAATAAAGTAATGTAGGTAGGGGGGGAATTGAGTCAAGCAACCCACGGGTCACTCAAGCTTCGGATCAATGATTACTCGGATATCAACTTGTTTGAATTCTACTGGAAGCTCGAGCTACCCTGACATTTGGTTTGGTCGGGTTTCTACTCATTGAATCTTAGTTCGGTCGCTCACGAGCATATCCTCAACCTCCGCCGCTTGTCGATGCCATAGATTCTCCTATGCTCATGTCAGCTAGTCCACAAGCCCCTAACCCGAATCCCTCTCTTGATCTCCTTTCTCCTCTCCATCCAATCCCGCACGGTTCCGGTTAGGGCTCACAACGCCCTATCCTACGTTGCTGAGCCTAACCCTGTCCTCACTAAGCTCGGGCGACACAATACTTGGCATAGCTCAGCCATAGGCGACCGACCCTCCTCCTGTGACATCGATGTAGAGGATGCAATGTTAAACTCGGAGCGGCTTGGCAAGCAAAGCGATAACAGTAGGGAGGCACGGAGGCGAAGGGACAGCATTCGATTAAGTTGCAACAGCGATGGAGGGGAAGGGACGACATTCAATTAAGTTGCAATGGCGATGCAAACAGGCAGCAGCTCGATGGTGTCAACTACAACTAGCAAAGCTCCACTAAGAGAGGGAAAGAAGGAAGGAGGGAGGGGAAAGTTTGCTTGGGATGTGTGGTTTGTTGTGTAAATACCATATTTTGGCTGCGAGGTAACTTCATCAGGTAAATTTGCATTTCCTATCCGTAGGGGATACTAAATCCTAATCGAAATAGGGACAACATCGATAGCATGCGCGCGCATAGCACCATGTTTCATTTAATAGTCGAGGGTAGTGTTGACATCCGATTCAACAAAACCCAAAACAATCTCACGATTTTAATAATGCCTTTGTGGAAAACCCTTTTAGGGAAGGGAAAAAAGTGGAGGAAAATAAATAAAAGAAAGGGACATATGAGATCACTAACCATGTTCTCTAACCTTTTTCTTAAGCTTTAATCGCATGCTGTTAGATCGAGATTAGATGGGAATCGAGCAAGACTAAAGCATGTGGCCAGCCATCAACACCAAGGCTAAGCAATATAATAAAATCGACGCGGAGGTGGTCTAAATTTCAGGGGAATGCAATGGTCTATAGTGGAATCCTGTGGCTTTTGTCCTTCATGTGGACATAGAACAAAGCTGTGCCGATGATGTCATCGAAGTGAAAATGTATTAGGTATCATGCAATACCCACTTCACATTTTTTAAGTAACCTATCTAAAGGATATTTAATTATTTAATTAGCTTTGTTAGGCGATTTGGACCCCCATTGATTGCGTCATCTGAAAACCCATTATTAAGTGAACATTATTCGATGTGCCGATTGTGTGGAAAGGAAGGAGAGCTGATCGCCGCAGAAACATTATACTTCAATTCCCGTACCAAACGTTTATATTCTTCTTCGTGAAAATTTTTAAAAAATACATTTGGGCTATTTTTTTTCCTAATTTATCACCTAATAGATCCAGAAAAATCATGGACGGTAGCATAGTCAAAATTGGATAAAAAGTCCGAACCCGACGCAATCAGTAGCGATCCCAAGCTAGAAATTTATACATCGATTATGAATAAACAAATAAGTTGATTAGATAAGGTTATAATGGGTAAGACAATCGGCGGCATTCTTTACTTGAATTCAATAATCGTGCTTAATCGTGGCCGTATGGGATTCTACGACTGATCTCAAGCTGGCCTACTTTAACTTTCTTTTCCCCCTGTTTTATTCTCCCCCCTATTATTATTGAACGAAGAAAAGATTGAGGATCGACGGCATGTTCGTCGGTCAAAAAAATTTCTTTTTATTATTTATGATTTTTAAATAAAAAGACGCAACTGTGCCTTCGAATCAAAGAAATGCCGTGATTGGTTTGATATGTGTGTCGTGCAACTTTTTTTTAACGCCTTTTTTTCCTTTTCCTTTAGGGAAAAAATAGTAGTTTTGTTTTTTTTTTTTTAATAATCTTTTTGCTCTACCGTATTTAACAATATATCAAGCTTAAGATACAAGGAAAATGGTGTGGCAAGGCACTCATAACTATTAGTTTTTGAGTTTAGGGTTTTTGGATGCTTTTTGCCTTCTCTTTGATTTCATTAGGAGAACACCAATGGAAGCACAAATCGTTGGACTATTACATATGCAATAGTGGTGATTGCATCACATGAATTATGAATAAATGTGAGATTATTTTACAAAGGATATTTTAATTAATGCCCAAGTTTCATCCTGTCCCTCTCAATGTCGCCATCAAAATTCACACACTAATTGACGATTCTATGCTACAATAAAGTGATTCTTTTTTCTTTTTTTTGGTCAAAAATGCGATATTCTATTCATTTACTTAGATGAGTACGGAGCAATTACGTCGGAAACATCCGCACATAGTAAACCAATTAGTGATTCTAATGACACAAAATTCAGGGTCAAATTCCTCTTAGATAGTTACACATTGGTAGTGAGAGAGACCACCTAATGATATCGAAATTTTCCCCGGGTCCTGAAGATACCACCCAAGCATCTGACGTGAGGTTTGGCAGTACGAGGCTGCATTTTAATTAATATTGTACACATATTAATACTGCAAAACACAGATGAAAAAGTTACTCGTCAGTATTTTTTGTCAAAATCCCAAACAGCATTGACGTTTAGAGTAACAATATTAAACAAGCAGAGATCTAACACTTAAGAGATTGCCTTTACTTGACAAGAATGAAATGAACTCTATTTATAACTAACCTCCTGAAGATTGCACGAGTCCGGAATTCGATATTGAGGGCACCTACGGTGCTCGGTCGGACGTTGTGGGAGTTCGATCGTACTCCCGGTGGGCACGTCCGGACAAGGACAAAGTCTCTGGGCCTCCGAATGAGGCCGTACTTATCGGATGGGCTTGGGCCCTAAATGGTTTGGAAGATGGATTTCGTCTTTATCTAGTTGGTCTCATCCGTGTGCGATTGTTGTATTGCACCATGCATAACCCTAGGCCCGGTCCACATCACGACGGTACTCAGGGATCAATCCGAGTACTGTATGGGATGTAAGCCCGTCGTCATATTTAAGGATAAAATAGTGGATTGTCGGTCAGCTAATGACTAGATGAAGATGTTAATTTTGGACAAATTGCATGGTGGGGGTTTTTCCCCCAAGACATCACTAAAGTACCCTCGCCTTACCCAGTACAATGAGAATCTCTTTTCATTTGATTTACTCTTTATGTATAGAATAATTACACTATCGTTCAAGAAGAGTTACAACTTGCATTGAGCTGATACGTCGTAAGTAGATGTGCTCCGAGAGCTTGCGATAGATTCTTTAAATTGAGAGCCACTTCTAAGGAGCGATTTAAGGTTCCTTGAAGAAAGAATGAAGAGAGTCTTAGTCTAAGATTCGAACAAGGAGTGTAGAATAAAGCGAACCCCTTTCTTTGCCAGGATAGAACAATTATATGGAGAAAGCAACTAGCGTGGATCATCCAACCAGACCAATCTAAAATCGATACAGTAGTCGCTAGACTTACCACAATCAGCTTACAAAATTGGTTTATCGAGCTATGTGTCGGGCTTGTTATTGATTCCGGAATCACCAGTGGACCATATTTGCCAATCCATTTTTAGTAAGTCTAGTGCTGCTCAATCGATAGGGAAACGAAAGCAAAGTTTCCTTAGGTTTTACTTAAATCAGGTGGCAGCATTGAGCCAATTTTTTTGTGCCCACTGCCCGTAGTTTTCATACAGCCTAGCCCAAGCATAGCTCGGTACCGATCGGGTCTGATTCTCGAGTTGGATCGTTTTAGCGGCTATATCAACCTCTCGGACTGCCTCGGTTAGCACCCGGGTTCCGATTCAAAGTTTGGAAGCAAGGAATACGGGTGTTGTTAAAAACTTCTCGAGAGTCGGATGCTCATAATGTGCTCGAATTCGTCAAAAGAAGAGAGAAAGTAGCGGATCCTGATCTCCACGGAATACGAACGATTGGTTCGCTTGTTGAATGAATCAACGTGACTTCCAACAGCACCACGCGTGTCTCATCCCGGATTCCCCGCCCCCGCGTTCGCCGTTTACACGCCCGACCAAGATCAAGATCGTTGCGAACCTAGTCAGATAAATCTTATCCTCTTCCTCGGACATCCATCCACGTAGCTTGCCCGTTCGTTTTTGTCTGTTTCCCAGCAATTTTTTCGGTTTGTGGAGCCGTGTCTCATTCATTGGCCTCTAGGATGTTATGAGATCTGCCCAGTATACGTGAATTTCACGTGAGTCCTATATCATCCAAAGATGTTCGAATAAATTGGGATCATCCCACGAAGTGAAGCTAAGCTAGGTCCAACGAGATCGATTAGCCAGACAGTTGAATTAACTGATTCGATATTAGGCAGTATGTGAATGAGTAAGCTGTATTTATCTAGATAAGAAATCGTCTCATCATTTAGTGCATCTGTTCCAATCTGCCGACAAGGCTTTTCATACACGGATAAGAAAAAAGCAATCGACAAGGCATTAATATCATTGATCATGCAAGTTGATAACGTACGTAGGGACCTATTGGCGTACGACGTGTGTAATAACATGTGGAGCAGTTTCTGTGATTCACGAACGAGTCCTCTCCATTGCCGACACGAACTCCAACAGCTCCCGTAACGCGGTGAAGTGCCTCCGTGGCGGTTAAAGCTCTTCCGGTGGAGCTTAGCGACAACCCCGCCGACCCTCATCCACACGCAGCCGACACTACCGGACATCTCTCCCCTCCCACAACCGGACACGTGTCCTCATCCGAAGGAAGTGGGCGTGGCATGCACGTGTCGCGTGGCCGAGGCTCGCACTTGGAGGCTCGCACGGCAGGGCTCCCTATAAAACCCCCCTCGGAGTCGGATAGATCGATCATCAATCTCCAAACAGAAAGAGACATTCAGTGCGAAAGAGCGTGATTTCTTGGTCCTTAGTTATTTGCACGGTCACTTTGCGTAGAGACGTTTGAGAGAGGAAATGGCAGGATACGGCGGGCAGTATGGTGACTCTGACGTGCGTCGCTCTGGCAACGAGTTCGGCAACACCATCCGCCAGACGGACGGGTTCGGAGACCAGGTCCAGCAGACTGGATATGGAACTGGTGGTTACGGTGCCGGAACTGGTGGTCATGGCGCTGGAACTGGTGGTTACGGTGCCGGAACTGGTGGTTATGGCGCTGGAACAGGTGGTTATGGTGCTGGAACTGACAGTTACGGCGCCGGAACCGGCGGTGTTGCTGGAGCGACTGGTGGCCTCGGTTATGGCGGAGACCAGCAGCAGCAGATGAGAGGCGAACGTCGTGGAGGTGGCGGCGGTGGCGGAATGCTCCAGCGATCCGGAAGCTCCGGTTCTAGCTCCGTCAGTCTCTAACCCTACTTCATTTTCAATTTCCTTCCTTTCCCTTTTGTAATCCAAACTTTCAGCAACATTTAATTTCACGAATGCACGTAAATTACTCGTCAGTTGTCCACACATTCTGTCAAAGCTTTGAGAATGTCACGGCAAGTGCTTCAATTCATAGGAAAGCCATGCAAGTGAATCTCAACTGTTCTTTAAAAAACAATTCTTCTGTTATGGGTGCAGTCGGAGGATGATGGCCAAGGCGGGAGGAGGAAGAAGGGGATTAAGGACAAGATAAAGGAGAAGATTCCAGGGATGGGTGGCAACGATGAGCAGCGGCAGCAGCAGGGGGGGTCGTACCCATATTCCACCGCCGGGAGCGGAGGAGGCTATGGGGCGGAGATGGGGCAGCAGCAGGAGAAGAAGGGGATGATGGACAAGATCATGGATAAGCTGCCCGGAAATCATTAGATACCATTATTGCATAAGTCCCTCGATAAGTACTAGATATCTAAGCGGGGGTACGTATTTGTCATTCTGTCTCTCTGTATATGAGAGGGACTTCCGAGTTTTGAGTTTTCCAAATAAGTGCAAGAAGGCCGCTACTTGTCTACTTCCCTTTCCTTGGGAAGCTTGCACCTGAAAGTTGTTCTTGTGTGTTTTGTACTGAGATCCTTTGCAGTTTAATTACATATAAAGAGCTTTTGTTTTCGCTTGTTTAAAGTGATGCATTTTGGACATTGCGAGTGACCATTTAAATAAGCGGGTCTTAGTAACGAATGCGGTGCTGCCTACCCGCGGCAAACCGGCCAGGCTTCCAGGGACGATTGTTCCTGATGGCCTTCTGTCTTGCATCCTACGATTCGTGCAACCGAGATCTGTTTCCCGTTGCACAACCTAAGAGCCGAGGACAGCAACAGGAGCTGCGTAAATATCTGCAAGGAGAGAGAGAGAGAGAGACAGGATATTCTTCTGTTCCAATATTTCTATTTATATTTTTCATGAGTGTGCTTTTGAATTTGAGAAGTGAAAATTATGGGATATACTCAGCTAGTAAAGATGGTCAAAGCGAAGAGAACTGATCGAAAGGGTTTAACTTGAGTCTCTCCCACAGCCATACGATTTAACTTGAAGACAAGTGACTAACCCATTGGAAAACATCTTTAATGGATACATTTTGCCGGGCCCGATTCTCTTAGGAAGCACTCATTACAACTAGATCTTTTTCCCTATAAAAAGCACTTAATAAGGGTCTCAGTTTTAATTAAAAAAATTATCTCATAAAAGGCACTAAATTTTAGTTAACACCCAAATCTGACCCCTTCAAGTTTATGTCCAATCACCAAGTAAATGCGGAATAACGTGTCGCATCTTCAACGTCGAAACTTGATAGGGCCATATTTGGGTACCGACTGAAAATTGGTGCATCTTTTTTAAGACAATAAAAAATTTAGATTAAAATGGGATGCAACCTAGAATTTGCGCTTTTTATGATGTAAAAATAATTTGGGCCTGATATTAAGATCTAACCTAAAATTTGCAATTTTGGGGGGGTTAGGCCTATTTTAAAATAGGCATTTGGAATCTCAACAGTAAATTCTTGAGTGTGTTCTCGACATGGGATAATTTCACAGATGATTCTCAAACTTTGGTTCAATGTGCAATTCTATGAATGGTTCTTGAACTTTGATTCAATGTACAATATCTTTCCTAAACTTTTAAATTTTTGTAGTGTGATCTCTGAATTTTTATATTTGTTCAATTGCTCATGAACTTTTAATATGTTCAACAAGATTCCTAAACTTTTGATACATATTCAATCTATTTCTTGAACTATATAAAAATATTTAATGTTATCTCTGAACTTGAATTAGTTGAATGATTATATTGAACATTTTTATATAATTCGGAGACTAAATTGAACATGTACAAAAAGTTTAGATATCACATAAAAAATAATTAAAAGCTTATAGATGATATTGCATATTGGACTAAAGTTTGGAGACTAAATGAACAAATCAAAAGTTCAATGATGACATTGTACCTTAAGGCAAAATTCAAGGATTATTTATGTCATTTTCCCAATTAATAATATAAGTTTTTTTTTTTAAATAGAGAGGACAAGTGTTGTATTGCTTGCTATAAAGTGTACATGGGGTACCTGAAAAACACTACTTATCTTAGCAAGAATTGCCATCTCAAGAATTGCTAGAAAGTGTACGTGGGGAATTTATGTCGCGTGCAGGGCTCAAGTCAAATGGGGACTTTTGGCTTTCTTTTACCAGTCAAAAAGATAACGGGATCCAAACAAATAGGTGGAAGCTTAGTATTTCAATCACTAGGTGATCTCTGATTTGCATAGATAGCTGTAATTACCAATTCCACAAGGTCCGAGGATTGTTTCATGCTCCTTTTCTTTTATATTGACAACATAGGTCGGAATGACAAGGATAATTTGGTGCTCCCATCTTTATACAACGGCCTAGACCAAAAATGACAAGAATTATTCCATTATTCAATAATTGTTTCCCAACTTTGAGATGAAGGTGATAGAGTTATGAAGTCTAATAGAGGAAAATAATGTTTGAGCGTAGAAATATTTTTATTTTGGGTAGACACTTCCCGGTAGATCACCCATCCCATCATGTTAAAGCAAACAATATGGCTTTTATTGCTGCTAATGGCATATATGTAATTTCCATAATAACTATTATGCCCTAAACTCCTGCTATATATAGGGTCAATATCTTTTATAGTTGTAATACTAAAACTTGTAACTCTAGAGCTTATAACATTGATATTGATAGTGGAGATTCCACTGTTTTCTCTCCCTGATTTTGGGAAGAGTTTTCCATGTAAGAATTCTCGCTCGTTTTCATCTCTATTTTTCTCTTCATATATTCACGTTCTTAACAACTGATATCAAAGCTTGGTTTTCACGAATGGGAGTGTATATGGACAAAGGGAAGGTCAAGATTAATTGGTTCAATAGCAAGGACTTTAGTTTACGGAAGATGCAGATCAAGGATATGTTGTATCAGAAGAATTTGCATAAGCCTTTGTCTAGAGAGACACCAGATTCTAAGAAGCAAGAAGAGTGGAAATTGTTAGATTAGCAAGCTCTGGGTTTGATTCTTCTTACATTGGCATGGAACGTCGTTTTCAACATTACCAATGAGGCGACAATGGTGGATTTGATGGCGGCATTGTCCAACATGTACAAGAAGCCTTTTACATCAAATAAAGAAAATTTGATGCGTTGTCTTTTCAATTTAAAGATGGACGAGGGTGCTTTTGTGACAAATCACATCAACGAATTCAACATGATCACGACTCAATTGAGTTTAGTGGATATCAAATTCGATGGCAAGGTAAAGGCTCTAATTTTATTATCTTCTTTATCTAAAAGTTGGAGTACAATTGTGACTGCAGTGAGTAGTTTGTCTCATCAAAAAAAGTTGAAACTTTAAACTATCCAAGATTCGATTCTTAGTAAGGATATTTACAGAAGAAAATCGGGTGAATTTTCAAGTGCTACCTTAAATATTGAAGGCAGAAGGAGGAGCAATCAATGGGGGCGAACCCAATACCATGGTAGATCAAAGTCCAAAGAGAGAAGTAAATCGAGACCTCATGGAGAAATAATTTGTTGGAATTGTGAAAAGAAAGGCAATTTGAAATGAAATTATACATCCTTAAAAAAGAAAATTCAGTATCAAGATCAAAATCAAGAGGAAGAAAAATTTGTGAATATAACTCTTGAAGAGACGCATGATATTGATGCTTTAATTTTGAGCATTGATAGTCCAATTGACTCTTGGATACTTGAATTAGGTGTGTCGTTTCACTTTATTTCGTGTAAAGAGTTAGTACACAACTTTGTTGCTGGATACTATGGAAAGGTTTATCTTGCTGATGATTAACCTTTGGATATTATTGGAAGGGGTGATGTTTACATATAATCCACTAGTGGATATCAATGGAAGTTGCATGATCTTAGATACATTCTAGGACTTAAGAGAAATCTAATCTCTATAAATAAATTATATGACACAGGATATAGAACTATTTTTGGGATAGCTCTTGGAAAATAGTTAAAAGTGCTATGGATGTGTGCATGATATAACCATAAGGTTTCAAGTTCTAGGAAAAGAAAATTATGTTTGCAAACTATAGAAAATTTTGTATGGCTTGAAACAGACTCCTAGACAGTGATACACGAAATTTGACACTTTTATTTTTATTTATAGGTTCAGTAGAAGTGAAATGGATCACTATTTTTACTTCAAGAAATTTGATGACTACTATATTATTTTGTTGTTGTATGTGAATGATATGCTCATTGCAAGATCTAGCATAAGGGAGATCAACATATTGAAGTAGGACTTGGGTGTAGCGAATTAGATTCTTGGGATGAGGATCACGCGGGATAGATCCAAGGGAATTCTAAGATTATCTCAAGAAAAGTACATTGAAAAGATGCTAGACAATTCGGAGTTCATAATGCAAAACCCAAAAGTACCCCTTCAAGAAATCACTTTAAGCTCTCAAAGAAGTAGTCACTTCAAGTTAACGTCCCTTATGCATAAGCTATTGGCAATTAATGTACCTTATGGTATATACTTGACTAGACATAGCTTATACAGTGAGAGTTGTGAGCAAATACATGGCAAATCAAGTAATAAAGTATTGGAAAGCTGTAAAGTGGTTATTAAGATACCCGAGAAACACTCTAGGTATGTCATTATGTTTTATGAAAAAGATGCAACTTTAAAAGGCTTTCTTGATGTAGATCTGGATGGTGACTTAGATAATAGGAAGAGCACCTCAGGTTATGTTTTTACCTTAGGTAGGATTGCAATAGTTGGATATCTAGACTTCAAATGTGTATATTTCTTTCAACCACTGAGGCTGAGTATGTTGTTATATCTAAAGCTAGTCAGGAAATAATCTAGCTGAAAAATTTTCTGAAAGAAATAGGCAATGGGCAAGATAATAGTGTTATTTTTAGTGACAATTAGAGTGCTATTTATTTCACAAAGAATCTTGTATTTCATTTAAGGACAAAAATACATTGAGTTAAAGTATCATCAAATTTGTTAGTTGATAAATGATAGGACTTTGTCATTGAAGAAGATTCTCAGTGCATAAGGTCTAACAGATATGTTAATAAAAGTTATCACTGTTTAGAAACTAAGGTTGTGCATTACCTCAATTGGCTTCCAGGGTAAGTGATGAGGGGGGCCGCCGCACTAGGACAATTTAGGCTACGAAGATAAAGACTATGAAAGATTATTGTTATTTTTTGAAGATCAACCTCCAAGTAAGAGAATAATGGACTATAGGAAAATAATGTTCAAGTGCAAAAACAATTTATTTTAGGTAGTCACTTCTCAGTAAGTTACCCATCTTGTCATGTTAAAGCTCCTTTTGGGTAGGCACTTCCCACTAGATCACTCATTATGTCATGTTATAGCAGACATTAGGGCTTTTATTGTTATTAATGGCATACATGTAATTTCCATCATAATTATGTATCACTTAGATTCTTGCTATACTTTTATAGTTGTAATGCTGAAGCTTGTGACCATAGAGCTTGTAACATTGATACTAGTAATGGAGAGATTGCCTAGTGTAGCGCCGCAGTTTTCCACATCTTGATTTTGAGAAGGGATTTCCACATAAAAATTCTTATTCATTTTTTATTTTCTATTTTTCTCTTAATATATCCACATTCCTAATATAAGGACGTGGTTGAAGTTAGCTATGTGCAGTGTGCCAAGATCGCCGGACATAAATTTAATGAGTTTCTTAGTTTATCTCAAGAAATTTACGTCAAGAAGTAGCTTGAACGATACTTCCAAATGCACAATTGTAAACTTGAGAGACCTGCACGGAAAAGAATGTAGGACTAGGCCAATCAAGGATATGACTTTCCAAATGTCTCAGTTATTACCCCCATCCGTTTTGGAATCCTTCACCACTTCCATAGTTTATTTCGGGTGCAAATCAAGAAGAGAAGAAATTATTGTGGGATTTATAGACCAAACAAATCAAAATCATCTAAATCATTAATCACGTGAGTCCATCGTAGACACCGCACAATCGGATAAATGTTAATCCTTCATTGTAAGTCTATAACTATTATTTGATTCGCCAATTAAGTGAGATTAGCATACAATCTATTAAATTATGGTACAAAACTTGATTTGGCTGGGGTTGACTCGGAACAGACTGTAAAAAAGAGAATAGTTTTCCTATTCAAAATGTGAGAAAACTTAAAACATTTCGTAAGCTTTATGTATAAATGGACGCTCATAATGTATTTGAACTCGTCAAAAGAAAAGAGAAAGAAGTGGATCGTGATTTCCCCGAAATACGAGCGATTGGTTCGCTTGATACTTTCCTTCCCGTGATCAACGAATGAATCGAGATTGTTACGAACCAGGTCAGATGAATCTTATCCTCTTCCTTGGACATCCGTCCACGCAGCTCAACCCTTCCTTTTAGTCTATTTCCCAACGACATGTCTTCATAACACTGCATAGAACTTTTTCCTTTTTTTCCTTTTTCTGTCAGTGAAGCCGGGTCTCATCTCGATTTGTTCATCTCAGACGATGTCACGGGAGCAGGCGATGTTAAGGAGACATTCCTTACATCTGTTCAGTGGGAAAAATACCAAAAAAGTCATAAACCTATTGCATTGGTACTAATTCAGTCATAAACTTTTCAACTGGACCAATTCAGTCCAAAACCTTTTAATATTGGTACCAATTCAATTCATCCGGCCAATTTTGGCCGGTCGGTGCTGACGTGGACGTTGGCCGGTGGTCGGATGCCGACGTGGCAATTTTTTTGATTTTTTTCGAATTTTTTAATGATTTTTTATGATTTTTTATTAATTTTTTTCCTTTTTTTTTCGTTTTCCTTTTCTTTTCTGCTTTCTTCTTCGTGGTTGCCGGCGAGGGTCGTGGACTGGGTGAGGGTCGCGACCCTCGCTCGGCCTTGCCCTAGCCTTGCCGTTGAGTCCCCGACGCCTCCTCCGCTGTCAACCCAGGAGCTTCTCGACCTCGTCACCACCGCCCTCACCTCCACGAGATCCTAATTCGAGGCCCTGGTCCCCCACCTCCCGCGACTCATGCCGCCGCTCCTCCACCCAACCTTCGCCTCCGAAACCCTAGCTCGCCGCCCCCAACAACCTCCTCTCCTTCTTCCGAGGTTGGCCTCGCCCGCGGCCCTAGGTGAGGCCGAGCGAGGGTCGCGACCCTCGCCGGCGGCTGGTGAGGGCTTCACGGCCCTCACCTCCGCCTTGGCAATGGCTGCCATGGCCTCGCCAGCCGCGGGCAAGGCTGGCCTCGCCCGGTCGGGCAAAGCCGCCTCGCCGACGGCTCGGGAGAGGCTGGGCGAGGGCCGCAACCCTCGTCGGCGGCAAGCAAGGGCTTCGCGACCCTCACCCAGTGGCTAGTGAGCCTCACCGGAGGCTCGCCGATAACTGCGAAGAAGAAAGCAAAAAAAAGAAAGAAAAAAGAATTAATAAAAAATTCGAAAAATCATTAAAAAATCATAAAAATTACCACGTCGGCGTCCGATCACCGGCCGACGTCCACGTCAGCACCGGCCGGCTAAAATTGGCCGGATGAACTGAATTGGTACCAATATTAAAAGGTTTAGGACTGAATTGGTTCAATTGAAAAGTTTATGACTGAATTTGTACAAATGCAATAGGTTTATGACTTTTTTGGTACTTTTCCCTCTATTCAATACATTCGAAAATATATTGGACCATTTGAATCTCGCATAAGTCCTACATCGTCCAAAAATGCTGACTGGGATCATCTCAATTGTTTTTTTTTTTCATCCTCAGAAAAGAAGGTGAGTGAAATCCAACGAGATCGATTAGCCAAATTAGCATATTAACTTATCTGATATTTGCACATGCTTTTATGTGAATGAGTGAGATGTATTCATCAAAAATAGGGAATCATGTCACTATTTAGTATATCAATTCTAATAGGAAAATTACTAAAACAATCCTAAATCAATCGTAACATTTTCAATTCAGTTTTAATTTTTTTTTGTCGAATCAGCCTTCTACTTTTTGCAATTGTGTCAATACAGTCTATCTAGCCATTTTTGATCGGCCGGCACTGAAGTGGATGTTGGCTAGCCGACCAATATTGGCGTAGACAATTTTTTAATAACATTTTTTCGAAATTTTTATTAATTTTTTTCTTTTTTTCTTCACTTCCTTCTCCTTCCTCCAATTGATTGCCATCGGCGACTGGCCAGAGGCAAGGCCAAAGAGGGATCTCACTAGCCTCAAGGAAGCCTAGCCATAATTGCGTGACCTTGCCCAAGCCGCCAGCTGTGCTAGCAAAGCTCACCCTCATCGAATTTGACAAGGGTTGAGCTCACTAGCCATGGGCAACGCCCAACCTTGCCAAAAACCACAAGGTCGGAGGTTGTGACCTTATGCAGCCTCTAGCGAGGGTTGCTAGTGGCTAGGTGAGGCTCGCGCTCACTGAATTTGATGAGAGTCGAGTCTCGATAGCCATGGATGAGGCTCGGCCTCGCTAGAGGCCACGACCTTGCACAACCTCTGGCAATTGCTACCGGTGGCTAGGCGAGGCTTGCCCTCACTAGCCATGGCGATGCCTGACCTCGCAAGATTTGGTGAGGCTTAACCTCGCTTAGCCATGGCGAGCCGTAACTTGCCGATGACCGGCGAGGCTAACCTTGTCAATGCTCGCCTCTTGCCCGGTGGCTAGAGGAAGGAGGGAGGAGGAATTACATACCACGAAGACCACTCATGGGCCATTCAGAACAAAGGATGCTCCTCGAAGGTTAACGGAATTCCGTATCCTGTTAGCATCAGGTGGTGGTAGGACTGTGGTGGTAGGATTGTTGGCTTTTTTGGAAGGGCAGGATCGTGTCTTAATTCTGTTGGAGCGCGATTGGAATCATTTTTTTATTTAACACCATCCTATCCCTTAAGCTTTTTTTTTTTTTTTTTTTTTTTTTTTTTTTTTTTTTTTTTTAATGTCTTTAGCTTGTGATTGTAAGAATCTTCTTCTTTCGTTTCCTCTTTTATGTTAGAATAAATAAACATTAAGTCATGTCTTGATTTAAAAAAATTTAAATAATTAACAATGATTCCACAAAATTTTATGTTGTATTAAAATAGTAGGTCCCGAGTTCAAATTTTTTCACACCCCTATTTGAATCACTTTTTTGAGAGTGAGAGGTGTGCCACTTTCACAAGATCACTCGGTCCCCTTTCCCATTTCAAATCCCTCCCTAGTCTCTTCCAGGAGTGCATGAAGTACCCTTGAAATTCTCTTAGACTAGGCATTTGGGTCAAAGAAGTACTGGGATTAGTGAGCGTATTAATGGACAGCGAGAAAGCCCATATTGGTCGGCATTAATGGGCTAAAGTGGTCCCCAATGATTGGCGTTGATGGGCTTATGTGGGTCGGTTAATGACCGGCCCAAGCTCTCCTCAGTCGAAATTTTGGTCGTTGGACCCGAGGCTTCGAAATTATGATGTCCTTAGTTTGAAAATGCAGAAGAAACCTAGTAATGCGGGGTTTATATAAAATCATTGTTTATATCAAGGGTTGAATTTCATTATTATTGGCAAATTCGATCTCTCAGATTTTTTTTGAAAATGTAGATATATGATTGATCGATCGGCAAAATTTGAATGTTGGTAGGTATTCAGTAGTCTTTTGTATTTATATCAACTTCCACGCTTGGAGTAACCTATGCTAAGATTTGCGCCAAAAAGTTGAGTGTAAATATAAATGCTGTAGTTATTTTTCTCCTTACAAAGCTGTAGGTTTTTATTGTGGAACTCCTCGTGAGTTAGACCCGGCAATTTGACCTCTCATGGGCCTTAAATATAAGATTCACATGAACATCACGAGATGGGCCAAGTCCGTAAATGCAAATCTAGACAAGTTTTTCTATGCCTCGAGACAGGGGGAGGAATAGGTGACTTGTTTGCGTTAAATAAAGAGAAAAAAAGTGTACGGTGGCCGATGAGCCGCGTCTCTTCTGCTCACGAATTCAAACGAAAAGGATATAACAAAAAAAGAAGAACTAGAAAGAAATATTAGAAGGCGTTGAGTTGTCCACCAAAGGATGGCGCGCTCCTGAAAGTCAACTGTCAACTGTCGACATCTTTTCGCAGGCACTGGTTTCAGTTCGGTCAATTTTCGTGCAAATATTCTATATTTGATTCTGCATACATAGGTTGTAGTACTCCTGGCAGGGGAGAAAGAGAGGGAGGGGGAGGAGAAAATATTGGGTAGACTAGCCACGCCATGTCACTGTGAGCCGGCCCAATCAGGATGTGATCCATGTCACCACATGGCTCCTTGTGGAGCTGGGCCCCACCATTTTTTTAGTCAAACTTTTGCCTCCCCTCTCCTTTTCCTGAATCTCTTTTAGAGCTGTTTCACCATGTTCTGCGTCTTTTTCTTCATGAAAGCTGAGACGCTCGCCCTCTCTTTTTCAAAAATCTCTCCCACGCAAAAGTCTACAAGTCGCCTCCGAGCTGGGCTGCCTCCACAATCGCCGCAAGGAGCTACTTGCTCCCAAGAGCCCCACCGATTGTAGTTGTGTCTTGAGCTCTGACCATATCCGTCCTGACCTTTTTGGTAAGCGCAGATACCTAAAAGTCCACCAGTCGCCTCTGAGCTCGGCCACCTCTATCGTCGCTGCTAGGAGCCACTCGCTCCCAAGAGTCCCACCAATTGTGGCTGGGTCTCGAGCTCTGATCGTCTCTGCCTCGGCCTCTTCGGCGAGTGCAAACACCTAAAAACCCGCAAGTCACTTCCAAGCTCGGCTACCTCTGCTATTGCCATTAGAAGCTACTCACTCCTAAGAGCCCTGTCAATCGTGGTTGGGTCCTGAGCTCTGACAGTGTCCGCCTCGGCCTCTTCAGCAAGCGTGGACACCCAAAAGCCCATCGATAGCCTCTGAGCTTTGCAGCCTCCGCTGTCATCGCCAAGAGCAACTCGCTCCCAAGAGCCTCACTAGTTGTGCTTAGGTCTCGAGCTCTGATTGTCTCCACCTCAGCTTCTTTGGCTAGCATAGACACCAAAAGCCCACCGGGTTGCCTTCAAGCTCGGCCGCCTCTACCATCACCACCAAGAGCTACTCGCTCCCAAGAGCCCCCTGGTTGTGGCTAGGCTTTGAGCTCTGACAGTCTCCCCCTCGGCTTCTTTAGTGAGCGTGGACACTTAAAAGCCCGCCAGTCGAAGGCCTCCGCCATCGCAACTTGCTCCCAAGAGCCTTGTTGGTTGTGGTTGGTCCTGAGCTATGACTGTTTCTGCCTAGGCCTTTTCGGCAAGCGCGGACACCCAAAAGCCCGTCGGTCGCCTCCCAGTTGCAGGGTAGGTAGCTAGGTCTACACAATTATACCTATGGTTTATTTAAAGGGAAAAAACCACCAAAATCTCCAAATTTGGCCAAAAGTGACAAATTTACCTCAATTTTTTTTTTGTGACATGAAATACCCAGAAATTTGCCAACCATGATACATTTATCCCAAAAAAAAATTTCGTGACACAAAAAATCATGAATTTCTATTCGTGTGACACATTTACCCTAAATTATAGGGCATTTTGGTCTTTTTACTTTTTAATTTTTTTTTCTTTTTTGCTTTATTTCTTCTTATTCTCTCTTCCCTTTGCTGACCATGGCGGAGTTGACGGAGGGAAGCCGGCGTCCAGCGAGGGCTGCCCTCATTGGCGTCGGGTGAGGGTCGCCCTCGCCTGGGCTGGCTAGGGCCACCCTCGCTGGTGTCAGGCAAGGGCGACCCTTGGTTGGGTTGAGTGAGGGCACCCCTTGCCGGCGTCGGGTGAGGGTAGCCCTCGTCGGTGTCGAGCAAGGGCCTCCCTTCGCTCGACCCAACTGAAGGCCGCCCTCGCTCAATGCCGGCGAGGGCGACCCTTGCCCGATGCTGGCGAGGGCAACCCTCGTCGGACACTTTGCAAAGTTTTGGGTCTTTGGTGGTCTTTTCCCTTATTTAAAACAAAAAACCTGCAGCATTTTCTATCATTTTATGCAAGGCATTTTTAGTTTGATCACATTTGCACCTCAAGAGGCATGCATGGATGCAAGATGTGTTAGATAGCTATGGGAAAATATTGTACATCGCTCATGTACTATAACACTTTCACGTTTTGGGGGGTGCAAATAGAAAAATAGATGAAAAAAGAGTCTAATATCAGGAAGAATGCAAAAAAATGCTTGGGCCTACAATTGCATCTCGACATTCTTGTATAAACAACAAATTACTGTTGAGTAGAGAACGATTGGGCTTTTCTAAGAATGCCTATAGTGTTTCTCAAAGGTAATAATTACTGTAGTAGCAAACTAAAAAAAAAACAACCAAAAGAACTGATCGATGGAAAGGAAGAAAACAAATCAAATCTCCGAATTCTTGTCGCCCATTTCTTAGAAAAAAAATGAAAATGATCACGTGATATGTTTCCATACTGTTATAAGGTGCTGAAGAACTCAGAGTGAGCAACGACGACACCATGATTGCCGTTGTGAACAATTTTCAGCTTCAACAGATCTTGATGTTGTTGTACAACTTCACTATATGTTAGCTAAGAGAACAATATGTTTGAACATTAATGTTTGTTTCTTATATTTTATCTTGTTCCTTTAGATGATTTTATAGTATGTGAACGTTATGGTGATATGTTTCTTTGAACTACTTCTTGTCGCCCATTTCTTAGACAAAAATGAAAATGATACGTGATATGTTTCTATGCATTTATCAGGTGCTAAAGAACTCAAAAGAGTTCATAGACCACATTTTAATTTATAGACTTGCTGTTAAAAACTTGAAAATTAAGATTCGTTCGAGGAGTGTACACAAGACCGCAGAAAACACCTTGTACAAAAATATAAGAAGAACCAATTGATGCAGTCAAGACACTCTAGCCCATAAACTGCAAAATTAAACAAACAAAATAAAATGCCCATACTTAATAGTGCAGTCAATCAAAATGTTCAATGGATTAAAACTTACAAGACATAAAAGTTTGCCTCACTCAAATGATTAACTCAAGATTATAAGAAGATCGCAAACCATGTATAATCATGCGGATAAAGCAAAAGGGAAGGTCAACAAAAGTACCAACAAAAAAGAAACCAAGTCTCGCCCTCAAGCGCAAGTACTATCTATGCACGAATGATTAGCATAGAACTATCATATTTTCGGTAAAGAAAACTACTCTAAGATCCGTTATGGTGATAGTACCTCTAGTGAACATGTATGTTGAGTGTCTAGTAGTTGGTAGACCTGAGCTCTAGAATCTCTACTCGGTTATTTATTGTGGTGTTCTTTTGCAAAGAAAGAAAGCCATATGACTAGCATGTTAAGGATAGTTGATTTTTTATTCTCCAATCTTATTGAGGGCTTGGGATAGCCAATGTACATAATTAGATTCTGAGAAAGTTTTTATCTATAAATAGTTCTTGAGATAGGCTATAACTACATAAGATTAAGAAAGTCCGCCTACCGTGGTGTAGTAACAAAATGCTATATGTCAAAAATCTTCTTAACCGATTGTCATGCTCTTTATGAATCCTTCTTCCTTATCTAGGCCAATCTTGTAATGACATGTGGTATTGATGGTAGTGTTTCATTTAAGTTTCATATTTTGAGTGTCTATGGTTTTTAATGTTGTTTGATTTCCAATGCAGATTAAGATGGACTCGTAATTAGTTGTTGGAATATTGTGGAGGTTGAGCAATTCCATTCTAAGCTCGTTGCGACTGACATTCAGGTTAGGTGCTTTCATTTTTATCTATTTTCTTGTGCTATGATGATTCCCAAACTAGTTTGCTTCATTTGTTGTACTTTTTTTCTCTAATGATATTGTTGTTGGTTCCATGTTGTATCATTTTGTGCATCTTGTGAATTGTTGGGTATCAAGGAAGTTGAAATTGGGCTCATTGCACGCTTCTCTAGCACCAATTGATTACTTAGAATGTGTTGTGAAGCCGTAGTTTAATCTTATGGAATTGGAAATGTCCATAGTGGAGTAAAGAGCATTCTATTGTTTGTGATTATGTTTACACCACATAATTATTTCCTCCTAGATTAAAGGGGTGGATTGCAAGCACATTTTTTTTATATATGAAATTTTCGGTTGCACTTAATAAAGGTGATGACGTAGGAGAAGATTTGATTGATTATAACAGGGAGGTTTTTTAATCTATCCAAAATTTAGGTTACTAGAATATCGTTGCGTTCACATCTATTTATGGGTCTGCAATTAAATTCTTTGTACTTTTTTGTTATGATTTCTTGAGTTGATTCTTTCATGTTTATAGTTTTGGCATACATGTTCTTTTAAATTGTTTGTTTTTCTTTTGTTATAATATCTTCATTTGGAGTCACCAGGTTTCTTTCGTCTTTCTTGATGATCAAATGAACTAAGCTTTTCAACATACGCATCTTTGTGCTTATAAGTTGCTCCCATAGTTTTTACCAGTTCAATTTCAAAATCAGTTGCTGAAAAGATTATTCGGAGGGAACACAAGAAGTCATTGACTGCTAGATTGCTAGAGCCGTATTTTTCTGGGAATTCTTTTTTGTGCTCCAACAAGGACCGCAAGCTCTATAAGAACTCTAAAGCTGTGAAGTGCTACAACTATGATTCATGCAAGTAAATGTCATTGCTTTGATACTTGCTTCTCTTATTTCTCTTGCTGTAATGTCTGATTGTCACTTGCCGTCCTAAGGCTGGAGTTGCTCAGTACATGAAGACCGAGTGAAGAGTGGTCGCAATTTCCAATGTTATCATGTTTTTTTCTTGCTAAGGCAAACTAAATCAGAAGACAAAGGGTTGTTCCATATTCTTATCTAGACGTTTCAGTAGGTGTTCTTTCCTGGTTTTCTTCTAATTGCACTTCTCCAGCCAGTGATTCATTTCATCAGATGCTGCACGAGGCAAAATGCTGCTTGGAACTGCTCTAAAACTTGAGAAAAATAGGCCTTGATCCGAAAAAGGACTAATTATTGCCAAAAGTCGAGAGAGTTCTCTTCAAACAAGACCGAGCCAATGCCATTCTTCTACATTAGATAAACATATCGGATTTGTTTCTTCATTGGAATTTGTTTTGTGAACGCAAACATGTGTCAATGTGAGCTTAGTAGTTGAAGCATGAATTGTAAACATTTGAAGGATGAAATATTCATTTGTTAATGTAAATAAATTTCATCTTGTTTTCTTTGCTTACTTTGTGTAATGAGAGATATTTATTTGTCAATTGCAATATAAGGAGAAATTTGATATTTGATTCGAGAAAGTGGTATGTCCGTGAAGACTTTTCACGGTGATGAGAAATCAGTAGTTCAAGAGAACAAATTATAAATTCAAAGTGCATTTTGAAGAGTCGGTCTCTTTCGTATGTTGTTCCCACACTTTACTCATCTTTCACTTGCGAAAAAAGTCAGATTTGCACAAAGAAGTGAGTGGCATCAATGTGTAATTCTAAATTCAAAGTGCCAAGCTACCACAGAAGAGTTAATAAACACATGATGAATGAAGTCATTCATTACATCAAGTCTTGTGTATCGATTTAACAAGAGGAATGATATAAGATTAAACAATTCATACATCTACAAGATAGCTCTTAAATCCAGTAACTGTTCTGGGAAATCTATGGCATATTGGCAGGACAAATGAAACCAGGAACTTGAAGATGATGACCATGGAAGTAGAGAAGAAGCAGGACATTGGGAACACCATGTCTCCTGATTGATTAGCCTTGGTCGATCATTTTCTTCTTTATCAATGACGAGCACTGTTCTCTCATAACAAAGTTAATTGAATAAGTGCTGAACCAACATGAAAAAGCCATTTCATATTTATCCAAGGCTCAGATGTCACCGAAACAAGGATCACTCGCAGATTTGGATGCCAGGAATATCCTCTAAACCCATTTTCAGTGCTATCTTTCGGAATAGAACGGGAGGACTTTTCAAGCCAATGGACTCATAGAATCGGTTGGCCAGCTCCACAAGTGTCGTTTTGTCCTTCCCAATCTTCCTAATCGAGTTATAGTAACCAAAGCCAAGCATGGTATGCTGCTTCTTTAAAACTAGCATTAATTTTTGCCATTGAGTCCTTCCTCTGCAGCAGAGAGAATATTAGGCATAACAAAAAGGAAAGGCGAGCCAAACTTTGTTATTAACGAAAAGAGTGTCAAAAGCCAGAAGAGAAGCATTAGCGGAATTGCTCTTTGATTGTGAGTGAAATCATCATATTGCTCATCCCGAGAAAAAGGAAGAAACTGAAGTTTTACCTGCAAGGACGATTCCCTTCCTAGAAAAGCCTATATTGTCACTTTGATAACTTATTTTAAACTTCATAAGAAAAAAAATTAACATTACAGCGTTTGTTAGGATATTTAAATATCAACTTATCAAGCATGACGGCAACAATAAAAGCTACTCCAATCAGGTTCCATGAGCAACATGTACATAAGCATACAATTAGCAAAAGAAGATTGGGGCACATGAAAACCATGACTTTGACATCTGGATCCACAGATGGTACAGGGATTCTATCGATGTTCATATCTTTCGCTTCATCCAGGAAATATTCTATCAATGGTACAGCTAGAATGGGATTCTAGCATTGATTCCCAAAGCTCGTCATATATGCGAGTTCGGTAAAGCTGAGGCTTCCTAGAATGCACCTCTATAACACTCATCCTCATTTCATGAAGAAGTGAATACAGGAGCAATGTTATAAACACCTTTGTACCAAATACAATGACTTGGGCACAGTGATATTGTTAATGTGTACAAAATGACATCATTAAAATAAAAAATAGTCTCATTGACACCTTGTAATCAGGTGCCTCCCGAATATGCTCCTTGAGAAAATAAGGAACAACTTGAAAATGCATGTCATGAGGAGCAACTACATTGGACTGCTTAACCTTCAACAACAGGTAACATATATGTACAGCTAATCAAACATAAAGAGGAATTATGGATAGTTGAAAATAGTAAAAGAGTGAGAAATGAAATAAATATGGCAGTAAATTAGTCCATTATTAATACACATGCTTGTTTTTTTAACCCCCTTCCACATTTGGAATATAATACATGGCTATGAATAAAAGGCAATCTTGGCTCACTCAGTTCCATATTTTGTTACTTTAAACTACTACATACCAATATGCCTGCTCATGGTATCAATTAGAGTGACCATAGCAAACTTATCAGCTTAAGATAAGACCCAGATAGATTCAAATGTCTTAGACTACTCATGATGATCAATTCAGCAGAACACCACAAGGAGATTGGAGAATAAACAATCAACTATCCTCAACATGCTAGTCATATGGTTTTCTTTCTTTGCGAAAGAACACTATAATAAATAACCAAGAAGAGATTCTAGAGCTCAAATCGCCAACTACTAGATGCTCAACATACATGTTCACTAGCCAAATTAACAATATACAAGATAGGGCGGAAGTACTTTACCAAAAGCATAACCATAGCCATCTGAAAAGTGGTTATCATCTATCTCACGGCAAACAACTAGCCATTTATCCTTTAAACCTATTTTCAATGTTGTCTTTCGGAATAGCACAGGAGGATTTTTCAAACCAATGGACTCGTAGAATCGGTTGGCTAGCTCCACAAGTGTTGTTTTTTCCCTTCCAATCTCCCAGATCGAGTTATAGTAGTTAAAGCTGATATAGCTAGTATGAGTACCTAGAGGGGGGGTGAATAGGTATATAAAAAATTTCTCGAAGCTTGTACGATATTTAAACAATTAATGATTCAATCGCAAGAGTTAAATATCAATCGAGAGACCGAGTAAGGGAAAGAGAGAATTGAACACTCGCTTTATAGTGGTTCGGCTTGATTCAAGCCTACGTCCACTCTTCTACACCGACAAATTCTATTGGCTGGATTCCACTATGATCAAAGAGATGTTACAGTGTTGATCTTCCTTGATTTCTAGGTGTAGATGATCTACCACACTCACTCAAGGCGTCACCAAGTATATACTCTCTCTACAATTACAATTTCGCTCGAATGCCTCAAACAACAATCAAGGATCTTCGTACTGGAATTTTTCTATCAATCACCCTCTTAAAATAACTAGAACGACTTCTTTTTATACTCCTTCATGCCATCATAGCCGTTGGCACTTACCAAAGGAATTCCTCCAATCTACCCGTTGGACGGAATCAATCAAGAAGATCATCCGAGCTATTTAAGGAATCGATGATAGCCCATCAATCCCGTTCGCCCATACAATCGGGATCTCGGTTTCCATGAATAGAACATTCCAAGATTATTTCGTCGACCAACGGATCTTCAATCGATCTTAGATAAGAATTAAAGAATCCGAAATGATTATCCAACCAAAGAATCTATTCCGAGAATAGGATCGAATCCTCAACCATAAACCTCGGCTTTGGATTTCCTTCGTCCACGGATTAGAAAGATCAGTGAGAACAGACTTAAGTCTTGAGTCCCGAGTCTTAAGTCTTGGGTCTTGAGTCTTGAGTCTTGAGTCTCGAGAGAACAAAGTCTTCGACTTTAAACCGACGGTCTCCGAACTTCCAGACTTTAGATCGAAAGAAACGTTTTGTCGCTTCAAAATATTCTGGAAAGATTTCTCCAACAATCTCCCCTTTTTGATGGTGACAAAACTTTCTTGAAGATTTGAACAACTTTGACCTGCAAAACATTTCTCA
This sequence comes from Eucalyptus cladocalyx, assembly GCA_017140615.1. Taxonomy (NCBI): domain Eukaryota; kingdom Viridiplantae; phylum Streptophyta; class Magnoliopsida; order Myrtales; family Myrtaceae; genus Eucalyptus; species Eucalyptus cladocalyx. The sequence goes on along the minus strand of CM029524.1, from coordinate 38,054,610 downwards.
AGTAATATGGCTAACTCATAAAGATTAATAAAATAACCGACTCGCATCCACCACAGAAAATTGGTTAGACTTTCATGAGAAACACCATATAACAAAACTTGAATAAATGCGACCAGTCAAGCATCACAATCGACAATCAATTCAGTCATCCAAGTTCAAGTTCTCAAGTCATACTCAAAAATAAACATAACCAAAAAGGTCAAAGATTAAAATATGAAAGTTCAAATTGATTCTCCCCCTTTTGTCATCATTGAAAAGGGTGAGAAAGGAGTCATGTCTGCTTGGGAATGCGCACGATCCGGAAATCCCCAATAGATGGACTACTCCTTCGAGCTTCTTCGTCTTCTCTCGATGAGCTACCTCTTCTCCTTGGCATTGGCTTGAAGTTGCGGAGCGAGGTCTTTGAGTCTATCCTCCATAGAGATCAAGATGCTTGTCCAAGGTGCTCTTCAAAGCTTGGATTTCACAGTCCGAACATATATCTGGTTCCGCATTTCCGAAGAATATTCATGATGCTACGAAAGTCTACGTAATCATCCGTCTCGTGTACTTGCATTGACTCTCTCGGATGATGGCGTTTTTGAATGGTCTCGGCAGATTTGGAATCGATGCATCACCTTCTTCGTGCAATTGAGAGACTGAACTTCTTCCGGGTCTTCGGAGATTGTCTTAGATCTTCACGACAGCGCGGGAGGTGTAGACCTCTCTTGCTCGCTAACTCCCCCCGTCTCTAGGACATCGAAAGGGGAAGAGTGATGATCATGCTCTTCATTTCCCTTTTCTCCAGAATTGTCAGCAGACTTTTCTTTTTCTCCTTCTTCTTCTTCTTCAACTTCTTTGTTCTGCTGAAGATCTGTTTGATGAGACACAGAACGTCTTGTTCTTGTCAGCGCTTGGATAGTGGGATCTTCATCATCTTCATCTTCATCTTCATCATCAAGGATGAGAGTTCTTCTCTTCTTCTTCGATGGGGCACCCATGGCCTCCTTTCCTTTCCTTTTTGAAGCAGATTGGACTGGAGATTTCACTTTGAATTTCTCCATTGCCTTGGAGAGTTCTTGCAGACGCATCTTCATTAACATTTTCAACCCTACCACCATCTTTTCACACGGTCGATCACAAAATGTATGCGGTAGTTCAATGTTCAGATGTCGAAGATCTTGGTCACCAGCACCGGATAAGGCAATTGTCCTTTGTCTTTTGACAATGCTCTGTACATATGGAAGAGAATAGTGTGCGGGAGAGAAAACTTCCGTCCCGAGTTGATCGCATACATCAACTTTGCTTCAGAAGAGACACGAAGTCTTTGACGTAGACTTCGGTCCGAGACGCTTAATCACAATCTTATGAAGCACGATGTTGATGGCCTTCATCCTCGAGTAGGTAATTTTCTTCTCTCAAGCGTCCATATCTTTAACAAGATCCGAGTAGTACGAGCAGTGAGACTTTGATAGGGAGATAGCGTCCCCGTTCAACTCCAACAATGTCCGCCAACATATTCACATCTACCACGTAGACTTGATCTCGAACACCGAATGAAATTCTATTCGCATCCAAAAAGCTAAGATTTGAATAGAAATAGGCGGTCGATTGAGCATACCCGTCTCGTAGAGTCGAGCGTAAAGTCTCAAGTTGAAGCAATTTCAACTTTTCTCTTAAGTTCACGTTGATGGAGTCCAGAAGTCAAAATCGACACTTCTAGGGTTTATCACCCCTCTTTTCAACAGCCTGAAATACACTTTCTCCCGATCCTTGGATTTAAACAAATCCATCCGATTTCCTTTCACATTCGCTGCCACACCCATTCTAGGTTTAAATTCAAGGAACATTTTGTCATCATCGTTCCCGTCAATCGATTTTGTCCTGGCATACGAGGATCACCGGGAATGTTCTCAAGAGCCTCCATTGCCCTTCCTTTAGGAGCAATTCCCAATTCCTCCATTTTCCGCAGAAAAAGATACTCATTCCCATAATTTTTGTCCTTAAGGAAGTCATCTATATACTTTAATGAAGTGCCGGTGACTTTCAACGCACGATAAAGCTTATAGATAACAGAGGGTTTTTGGACTCTTCGGGTCGCATCCTCGATTATCTCTTCTTCCGCATTTGCACCTTGTGGGGCGGGAGATGCTGAATGACGTGGAGGAGAGCGAATCGGACTTTGTCGCTGACTTGGTAAGTCTTCATCCTCGCAAGATCGAAGTGTGTCGGTCCCTTCTCCATTCTCTCGTGGTCCCCCGTTTGCGATTCTTGATGATTTCCTCGAAGACGACATCTTCCTTTGTCTATAGGAGGATTCCTTCACTTGCTTTTCCCAAGAAAGATGACCACTTTCTCGACAATGAACAAAGTAGAAACAAAGATCGAGAGGAGAGTGCTTTTTTAGGTTTTGAAAATTTGGGGGTAGAATAACTGTGAATTTATATGTGCCTCGGATTTGAAAAGAGAAGTTTAACCGGCACAAGGAAAGTGTACGAACACTTCTTTTTCAAAATCAATAACGCCAAAAATAACTTCCTCTAAAAAGACAAGTTTTCAAATTTCACACGAATTATATCTGAATAAAAGAACGTACCTTTTCGAGATAAGATAAACAAGAATTAGTACCTTTTAGATAGAATAGCAACTTACGGTCTTTTAGCCATGAATGATTGAGTCTCGGATTTAGAGTCTTAGAGCTGGTGAGTCTCTAGACTTTAACTTCTTCACGCTTCAAAATGTTGAGTCTTGAGCGGATAAAATCGAATTGATTTTTCTCCAAAGGCTTTGTAAATATATCTGCTAGTTGGCTCTTTGAATCAACAAATTGAATAGAGATTTCTCCATTTTGAATATGATCTCTAATAAAGTGATGACGAATCTCAATATGCTTTGCTCTTGAATGAAGGATTGGATTTTTGGTGAGATTGATCGCGCTGGTGTTGTCACATCTCGATTTCTGTGCATGAGTCTTCAATGCCAAAGTCTTGTAGCTGTTGTTTTATCCATAGAATCTGCAACAGCAGCTTCCAAGAGCTACATACTCGCTTCGTCGTTGAGAGAGCTACGGTGCTTTGCTTCCTTGAGAACCAAGACACCGTCCCGTTTCCAAGCAATTGACAAGTTCCGAAAGTGCTCTTTCTATCGACTCGCAAATCGCCGATCCGCATCCGAGTATCCTAGAAGATTAAAGTCTCCCCTCTTTGGATACCAAAGACCGATGCTTGCGGATGAAGCAACGTATTTGATAATACGTTTCACGGCAATGAGATGTGATTCTCTAGGATCCGATTGAAACCTAGCGCAGATGCAAACACTCAACAAAATATCGTGTCTAGAAGCGTAAGATAAAGAAGTGAGCCGATCATGCTCCCGTACATGCTTTTGATCTACTTTCTTCCCTTCTTCATCCTTGTCTATCTTCTCGAGAGCATGACATTGGTATGTCGTCTTCTTGCAATTTTCCAATCCAAATCTTTTGACAAGATCATTAGCATATTTTTCTTGGAAGATAAAAGTTCCTTCCTTCAATTGCTTTATTTGAAGACCGAGAAAGAAAGTTAATTCTCCCATCATACTCATTTCAAATTCGTCCCGCATAGACTTAGAAAATTTCTTGCAAAGACTTTCATTAGAAGATCCAAAAATAATGTCATCAACATATATTTGAACGAGTAAGAAACTTTTGTTTTCCCTTTTTATGAACAGAGTAGTATCTACTTTACCTTTGACAAATCCGTTCTGTAATAAGAACTTACTTAGTCTGTCGTACCAAGCTCGAGGTGCTTGCTTGAGACCATACAGAGCCTTTTTCAGTCTGAAGACTGAGTCTGGCTTCTTTGGGTCTTCAAATCCAGGCGGTTGTTCCACATAAACTTCCTCTTGGATAAATCCATTCAGGAAAGCACTTTTGACGTCCATTTGGAATAACCTGAAATTTTTGTAACAAGCAAACGCAAGTAATAGACGAATAGCTTCTAACCTTGCAACTGGTGCGTAAGTCTCGTCATAGTCTATTCCTTCTTCTTGCGTGTATCCCTTGGCCACGAGTCTTGCTTTATTGCGTACGACTTTTCCTTCTTCGTTCATCTTGTTCCCGAATACCCATTTGGCTCCAATAATGCTTTACCTTTCGGTTTAGATGTCAATTCCCGAGACATCATTAATATTGAACTGTCTCGAGCTCCTCTTGCATAGCTTCGATCCAGCTTTCATCGATAAAGCTTCTTCTATGCTTTTTGGTTCAATTTCGTAGATGAGAGCAACAAAGACTAGACTCTTCACGCCTTTTTGATCTGGTGCGGATTCCTTCATTGATTTCGCCAATAATGAGATCTTTGGGATGACTGGATTTGTGTTTCCAGTTACTGGTTGATTTGCTTGGTTGATGATCTCTTTCTTTATTTGAATCTTCATGAGTATCTTGATGATGGACTTCCCGAGTCCGAGATGCTTCTTGAGTTGAAGACTTTGGAAGGTCTAGCGTGAGTTCGATTCTTCATATTGAGTCCATTCTGGATTCATCTTGCGCCGAGTCTTGGAATTTGACATTCATTGATTCTTCCACAGGTGGCTTTTCTTGTTATAGACTCGTAGGCTTTGCTTGATGCGTAATATCCAAGGAAGATGCCTTCATCTGATCTTTCTTCAAACTTACCAACTCGATCATTTGCATTTTTCAAAATAAAACATTTGCAACCGAATACATGAAAGTATGAAACAATAGGCTTCTTACCTTTGAACAATTCATAGGGAGTTTTCTCAAGAATAGGTCTTAGAAAGACTCTATTTATAATATAGCATGCGCTTGAAACCGCTTGCCCAAAATCGTGAAGAAATTTTACTTTCAATTAAAAGTGTTCTAGCCATTTTTTGAAGAGATCTATTCTTTCTTTCCACAACTCCATTTTGCTCGAGTATACGGAGAGGAAAACATGTGATTAAAACCAGATTTATCACAGAATTTTGTAAAATCTTGATTTTCAAATTCACTTCCATGATCTGTTCTTATACTTGAAATAGCAAATCCTTTTTCATTTTGAACCTTTTTAGCAAACTTCTCAAAGTACGAAAAAGTTTCGACTTACTTGCAAGAAAATATACCCAGGTAAAGCGAGAGTAATCATCTACAATTACTAGACAATACTTCTTACCTCCAATGCTCTGGGTTCTTGTTGGTCCGAAGAGATCCATATGAAGCAACCGTAATACATGATTAGTAGATACATGATTTACTTGCTTAAATGAATTTCTTACCCGCTTTCCCGCAATGCATGGAGTGCATAGGTCGACTTTAGATATGGCAATTTAGGTAGACCTCGAACAAGCCGCTTAGAAGAGATTTTGGCTAATTGCTTCTTGTTGATATGGCCAAGTTTTCTGTGCCATAGAACTGCTTCATCTTGAATTGAGATTAAGCATTGTTCTTCATTTGGCTGTACATCAAGGAGGTAGATGTTTCCATGCCTTCGACCCATAAAAGACTGAGTCGAATCTTTGCTAGTTCCAGAACATATGCCTTCTTGAAAGGAGATCTTGTAACCGGTATCACACAGGTGGCTAATGCTTTGAGTAGATTGTAGTTGAGTCCTTCCACTAGTGAGACATTGCTTATTGTGAGATTTCCAATTTTTACAGTCCCGAATCCCACAATACTTCCTTTGCTATTTCCTCCGAAAGAAACTTTTCCACCATTTACTTGAATAAGCTTAATGAAACAATTTGAGTCTCCTCATGTGTCTTGAGCATCCGCTGTCAAGATACCACTTTATCTTCTTTTTGACAGACACGCATTCAAAAGAGAGTCTCAAGCTTTCTTTGGTACCCAAACTTTCTTGGGTCCTTTGGTGTTAGTAGGATGAGCATTATTAGGCCATACTCTCTTAACAGGCTTCCAAACCATAGGACATTCTTTTTCAAAATGATCCTGATCACACTTAGAACACCTTAAAGCATTTCGACCTACCGACTTTACAAACACTCTTTTGAAATGATTTTTATAAGCCTCTTTTGATGGTCTTTTCTTAATTCTTTCTTTTACTTTTGGAAAATCAATCAAGGGGATTGTTTCCATTTGTCATACCTAGACCAGACTTATTAAAGTAAGGTCTTTGACCGAAAGCACTTTTTCAAGCTTTTCGGATCCTATCGAAAACTTCTTTGAAATATTTGATAAGTCTGTTTTTAAGAAAACATTTTCTTTCAAGAGATCATCTTCTTTTTCTTTAAGAGCAGAAACATTTAGATCTAGACTTTTAATTCTTTCTTCTAAAATAATTTCCTTTTGTTTCAAAATGAGTTTTCCTTTTTAAGTTCGGAAATTCTTTTGAGAGAAGTCTTGAGACTGAAACACGCTCATCAATATATTTAGAGACTTTGACAGAATTTTAAAATTACTTACCTCAAATTCATCGTCGAGTCGATCCAGAATCCGAGTCCGAGTCCGAATGTGCCATCAAACATATGTTGGCGTATTCATTATCACTCTCTTCACATTCTCGTATCACCTGTGTTTCGCTTTGAGAGCCTTTCGAAACTTCTCGCTTTTCCTCTTTTCTTTTTCGAAGAGGACAGTTGGGTCGATGTGTCCCTTCTTTTTGCATTCGAAGCAAACTACATCTTTGTTTGGTTCCTCATCATCAACAGACTTGGTCTCGCTGTCTCTCGAAAACTTTGTTTCCTTGGGATGAACCTTCGCCTTTTCTATTCAGTTTTCTGAATCTTCTTATCATAAGAGCGAGCTCCTCATCATCCATATCATCTTCAAATCTGCATCATCGAATCGTCATTTGATTTTAATGCAATAGATTTCTTACCTCTTGGATCTTCGTCTTCATTAATTCGTTCCACTTCGTAAGACCGAAGAGTTCCAATCAGCTCGTCTACGATAATGGCATGATTCTTTGCGTTTCTCTTATTGAAGTCTTTATATGATTCCAATCCTTAGAGAGTCCACGCAGAAGTTTGTTCACCTTCATGGGATCAGAAATTTTTGTCCTTGGTTCTCAAGACCATTGACAATATCTCGTAAAACGACTAAACATGTCGCTTATAGATTCTCCTGGTTTCATTTTGAAGGCTTCATATTGACCAAGAAGAATGTTAATTCCGGTCTCCTTCACTCGATCTGTCCCTTCATAGGTGATGTGTAATCTATCCCATACTTCTTTTGCTGTAACACAAGAAGATATTCTATTATATTCAGTTGGAGATAAAGCACAATATAAAGAATAAATTGCTTTAGCATCGAGTGCTTGTCTCTTGTTTATCTCTTCTTGAGACATTCCGCTGGCTTCAACGGTTTCTTTCCCTCTTTCGTAGATTGAAGCAAAAGGGAGTGATTCCTCTTTCCACAACGTCCCATTCCGAGGATCCTTTGATCGAAGGAAAGCTTTCATCTTGTTCTTCCGGATGTTGTAATCCTTTCCATCGAAGTAGGGAGGTCTGGTATTGCTTTGCCCTTCCATCGCCCCGGTGCTAGCATACTAGCCATGGATCTTTTACTCAAGTAAAACACTTCAAACAAAGTGAGAACACGGGCTCGATACCAATTGATATAGCTAGTATGAGTACCTAGAGGGGGTGAATAGGTATATAAAAAATTTCTCGAAGCTTGTACGATATTTAAACAATTAATGATTCAATCGCAAGAGTTAAATATCAATCGAGAGACCGAGTAAGGGAAAGAGAGAATTGAACACTCGCTTTATAGTGGTTCGGCTTGATTCAAGCCTACGTCCACTCTTCTACACGATGTACCGATTGGCTGGATTCCACTATGATCAAAGAGATGTTACGGTGTTGATCTTCCTTGATTTCTAGGTGTAGATGATCTACCACACTCACTCAAGGCGTCACCAAGTATATACTCTCTCTGTTTACAATTTCGCTCGAATGCCTCAAACAACAATCAAGGATCTTCGTACTGAATTTTTCTATCAATCACCCTCTTAAAATAACTAGAACGACTTCTTTTTATACTCCTTCATGCCATCATAGCCGTTGGCACTTACCAAAGGAATTCCTCCAATCTACCCGTTGGACGGAATCAATCAAGAAGATCATCCGAGCTATTTAAGGAATCGATGATAGCCCATCAATCCCGTTCGCCCATACAATCGGGATCTCGGTTTCCATGAATAGAACATTCCAAGATTATTTCGTCGACCAACGGATCTTCAATCGATCTTAGATAAGAATTAAAGAATCCGAAATGATTATCCAACCAAAGAATCTATTCCGAGAGAATAGGATCGAATCCTCAACCATAAACCTCGGCTTTGGATTTCCTTCGTTTGGATTAGAAAGACTGTCGGTGAGAACACGACTTAAGTCTTGAGTCCCGAGTCTTAAGTCTTGGGTCTTGAGTCTTGAGTCTTGAGTCTCGAGAGAACAAAGTCTTCGACTTTAAACCGACGGTCTCCGAACTTCCGCTTTAGACCGAAAGAAACGTTTTGTCAGCTTCAAAATATTCTGGAAAGATTTCTCCAACAAAAGCCAAGCATGGTATGCACAATTCATGTCACATAAGTGCAGTAACAACACCCGAGCTTTTGGAATGTCTCGTTCAATCTTAGTCAATCAATTAAATTAACACCATTAATCCATCATTCTATCAAACAATCCACAAGAGTCCCGATTATGAGGCCAAATTGTTATGACATATCTCATTCCGTGTCACATAATTTCGTCCCATAATGAGGTGTGGGTAAATCATATCGGTGATTCCATCTACACCCGATATTTACTCTCAACGTTCCAATTCAAAATCAGACTCAAGGCTTTAGAGGTGATCCTACACGAAGTCTTGTTGTCGTGCAGTACTTAGTCCTTGATTACAAATAACAATAATATAAGGCACTAGAGATAACTCACATGAAGTCTCGTTATCATGTAGCACTTAGCCCTTCACTACAAAAAACAATAGTATAAGGCACTAAAGGTAATTCATACAAAGTCTTGCTATCGTGTAGTATTTAGTCATTTATTGCGCTAGGTAATAGTATAAGGCACTAGAGGTAACTCACACGAAATTTCATCATCGTGTAGTATTTAGCCCTTCATTATGCATGACAATACTGCAATGTACTAGATGTAATTCCCATGCGACTTAGGTCGCCATGTAACACTTAGCCCTTGACTACAATAAGCAATAGTATAATGCACTAAAGGTGACTCACATGAAATCTCATACTCATGTAGTACTTACTAATTTACCTGTTCAAGACCCATCGAGTTCCCTCAACCCAACACACATCACCTCAACTTTCAACAATGAACACGCCTTGACTATAAACCACCACACAATTATTCACTCACGGCCAAAGGCAATGTGCTTCGCACTTAAATTCCTCAATTAAAATAATGTCTTGGCCTATTTTTTCGTGTTAAAAATACCCGATAAAAATAATCATGTGTGAATATACGATCGGCCTGCACCAAAAATATAATATCTCTCTTTTGGAAAATCCTACTATTTAAGATAGTCCATAAAAATATTTTTGGCGTTGTAAACCGATGCCCGGTATTTTCTAATTAATTATTGAAATTACTTAATTTTGAGATAAATTCTCAAAATTACAATCATCAATCAAATTGCACAAATTGACATCCAATTAAATAAACCACGCATACCATTGCGATCAACACAAAATTCTGGTCACCGGCTATCCCCGTCTAATTTTCGGAAAATAAATAAATAATTAATTAATTATGGAAATTAATTATTAAATACTAAAAATGCACACTTAGGTAGAAAAGCCTAATTAAATACCGAAACTGGCTTGGAAAATTCCCGAACATATCTAGATAATTAATATAATTTATCTATATGCTAATTTAGCCATTCTAACCACCTAACATGCATAATTAACTAATTAAATCACTAATATAATCTAACTAACCACCTAATCCCTAATTAACTTAAACTAAACATCCCTTAAACGTCATTAGCCTACTAAGTAGAGTTTAGTGCATAAACTTACCGGTTTAATGTAAAAACCGGTTTACTGCGACGGTGGCGCAACGGTGGTCGAAACCCAAACTTTCGGTGGAACCAACGAAGGCTCAGACCAGGCTAAAACCGGCCCAACACAGCTCAGCAAGGCTGAGCTTCGGCCTTGGCTTCTGCAGGGGCTACTAGTTGCAGCTACTCTTGATCGGACCGAGCTGAAGACGCGGGCTGAGATGCGCGAGCTGGGCTTGGAGAGGCGTGGGCTGGTAGCTGAAACTTCGCCGAACTTGCGGGTTTCAAATGGGCTGGGCTTGTGGCTGTTTCGGTGGGTGGATTTGGACGGATGATAGCTGGCGTGAACTGCACGGCCGAGTAGAGCAAAAGAACAGAGGCGGAGGAAGCTTGATTGTTGCTGGACGTGGAGAATTGCGGTCAACAAGTTGGGGAGTTCGTTGGTTGACCGAGGGGAGACAAAGTTGGTGGAGGTGGCTTTAGTGGTAAAGGACAGCACGTGAAGAGATGGAATTGATGGAGCTTTGCGAAGAAAACCGTGGCCGAGCAAATAGGAAAAGAAGCAACTGATGGTCAGCCGAATGGGGGAATGGGTTGGTGTGAGGTGTCGTGTGGATGGGCAAGTGGCAGAGAGAGAGAGAGCGGAGTTGATGCTGGGAATTGTTGCGGACGCGTGGGGCGGCTTCAAACGATGCTGGCAAAGAGGGAGAGAGAGAGAGAGAGAGAAGATGGCATGAACGAGAGAAGACTGAAGTAGCTGGTCTTCCGTGGAGATTGTCACACGAAGAAGACCGAAGCAGCTGGCGAAGCTTGCTGGAGACACTGTTGAAGGGAGAAGTCAGCAAAGCTTATCTCTTCAATTAACTTCTTGGTCCCCCCCTTAATACTTTCTTGAAAATTAATACCACAATTAATCAACTTGATGCCAAAATTCCAGCCCCAAACCTAAATCCGAATTTACTCAATTTTTGTTTCAATTTCTTCTCTAATTTCTCCAATTCAAAGTCCAATTTTGCCAAAGAAAATGCTCACACCATTTCTACATATTCACATCACCAAGTAGCTCGGTAAGGAGGCCAAAATTCCCTTTGATTTGGCCCATCCAAATTCCCGTTCTTTTTCCTAAATGTCCTAATCGATTTTCCGTAAAAATCTCGAAATCGCAGAAAATTCTTCGAATGATGAGTCAACGTTCCTAAAATAAATCATGACATGACATAACCTTCAATTTCGGAAATCAGGTTCAATTTTCGCGATTAATTTCAATCTAACACGATTTCAACGTGACTTAACCTACCAAGTAACTTTTATGAATTTTTAGTGCAATTGACCCGCGGTCGATTATTTTTGAGCCACACGTACATCTTCGACACATTGGCGACTCTCGGTTGTCGGGAAAATCTCGAGATTTCAAATACGAACACAGGGTACCAAAACAACAGAAAAATTGGTCTAGTACCAATCGACGAGAATTTTGCAACCTAGTGGAATCACCAACACTTTGATCACATATCTCAGTTGAATCGACCTATCTCTAGTCTCTGATCATTGTAGATTAGAACGGTCGAGTAATCAATTCTTGGGTCTATTACGTTTAGATTCCTTAACGGCTTCAAATTAGGGAATAAAACTATCAACGCATCAATGAAAGACCCGACTTATCCAATCGAAAATCAGAACCTGAAATTTATGATGTCACATCACCTGCTGAGAACAAAAATTTCAGGTTTTCATTTCTCCTTGTTCGTTCGTCCGTTCAATTGTTGTCTCGAGACCTTTTGGGAGATGGGTTTGATCTTCTCAAGCGAGTCCATGTGTTTTGCGCCCCTCGCGCCAACGGCGATGGCCATGGACGAGCATCGGGCCGACGTGCTCGTGAGCAAGTCGGCCATGAGCCGACACTAGCTCGACCCATGGTAGATGCAAGAGGAAGAAAAGAGAAGTAGAGAGAGAAGAAGGAGAAAGAGAGACACGGGCAAAAACGGAGGGAATGAGAGACAGTAAAAGTGAGAGAGACATAGTGTTAATGGAGAGAGTGGGGGCCAATAGGTGGGTCCAAATTTGCCACGTGTTGATGGGTCTATGGTTTGTTATATCATCCTATATGTCATATTAAACACACTTAATATTTTCTTGTGAATTTGTGTGGCTTGATGGAGAAGACAAATAAGAGATAGGGCGCTTCAAATGCGAATGGCATGAGAAGGCAAAAAAGAACGCATCAATTAATGAAGAGAGAGAAGGGGAAGGCAAAAATTTGGCTCAAACCTGGGCTCCCCATGGCTCCATGTGGAGCTTTTTGATTGGGCTGATGTCACGACCTATTTTTTCTCGGCACTCATCTAGGACGGGCGTTGGCGAAGGCTAATGGTTTGGCTAGGTCTATTAAATTAATTTTAATAGGTCCATTGGGGTGAATCAATAAGAAATCCAAGTGTAGTATCAAGAGAAATACTTACTCCTACGCAACCAGAGAAACTAAGTTCAAGGATTTGATCACACTAAGGTAGCGCATGCAAACGCTTCGTTCCGGAAGAGTTTTTTTTTCGTAAATGGTTCTTTTCTATTTCTCGCTCCGGAACAATTTCTCGAGTAAAAGAAACCCGCTTTGATAACGACACTAAATTTCTACTCCGGAATAGAAAAAGAATAGAAATGCGTTTGATAACGCAACAATTTCTTTTTTGTATTTATTCAATTTTTAATCTTGCCGAGGGATTGTCGCCGCCTCCGCCCGGCCGCCGCGCCGCCGCCCCGCCGCCCGCCGCCGCCAAGACGATCAAGGCGCCGCACAGGCGGCGATCGGCGGCCGGAGGCACCGGAGACGACGGCGGGCGGCGGTGGCGACGGGGCGGCGACGACGGTTGGCGGTGGCAGGCAACGGCGGCCGGCGACGACGGGCGTCGGCGGCGGCGAATCGGCGAGCCGCGACGGCGTCGGAGACGACGGCGGACGGCGATCGGGCGGCGGCGGGCGGGGCGGCGGGCGGCGGCGATCGGCGCAGGCGACCGGCGGCGGCGGGCGGGCGGCGGCGGGCGGGGCATGGGCGGCGGCGACGATGCGGCGATCGGGCGGCGGCGGCGGCGATCGGGGGCGGGGCGGCGACCGGCGGCGACGCGGCGGCGGTAGGGGGTGGCTCCAGCGGTAGACGTGGTCGCAAAGAAGAAAAGGAAATAAAACAAAATTAAAAAAAAAATCGCTTTATTTTCTACAAATTGTTCCCAAACAAGAACTTTTTTTGCTTCTTGTTTCTGCTCCCAAACCATTCCCGCTAAGTTTTTATTCCCTAACAAAAAAACAATGTGTCGTTAAGAAACGTTTTTGTTCTTTTTTTGTTCCTACAAAAGAACGTAAACCACGGTAAACAAACGTTTGCATGCGCGCTACCTAATTAATCTTTAATGTCCTTCCTACCTAATATTTTTTAAACCCTAAAAAATTTTAGATTTTTGAGAGATTTTTTCATACATTTGTGGAGGAAAACACTTTTTTGGGTCTTTTTCTTTTTTTTGAACATAAAAAATATTTTTTGATTTTTTTTTTTGGTCTTTTTGAAAATATAAATTATTTTTGGCTTTTTCGGACTTTTTTGACTTTTTTGAGAAAATATGGGATTTTTTGGATTTTTTTATTTCTTTGGAAAATAAATTACTTTTTATTATTAATAAAATATTATTTTTTATTATTAATAAAATATTATTTTTTATAATTAATAATTATTAAAACGATCTGGGTCGGATCCCCGGATTAGGTCCGACCCAGGTCGTCGGCGGCTGGCCCGGGTGGGCCCAAGGTGCGGGCCCAACCCGGAATTCCCTTTTCTTTTAGTATTTTAGTCAAGGCCCACCTATCCTCCAGCCCGCGTGAAACCAGCCCGTGTGAGGCCGGCCCAATCGACCCGGATGGGAGCAATCCTACCCAGTTGGGGGCCAACCCCTACCCGGTTTGGACCCTATTGCCCGCGTCTTCGCGGCGCTGATAAGGGTGACTAAGGAGCTACTAGGCGGTCGGACGGCGACGACGACGGCGACGTGGTAGCGACGGCGTGGGGATTGGCCGCGATTGGCGAGGGGTTAGGTCGCCAAGGGATGGAGCAGCGACGTCTGTGGGAAGCGGGTGAGGACAGATGGCTACGCCGCTTAGACGGAGATGGCGGGGAGGAGCGTCGACGGTCGGAGCAGGGCGAAAACAGGGCCTTCTTACCGGGGTTTGGCGAGTGAGCGGCGGACAGTAGTCGGAACGGTGGGGGCCAAGGTATGACAGTCGGCGGTCGGAGCTCGAGTAAGTTAGATGGCTGTGAGCTTGGCCTATTCGGAAGCGAGGCAGCAAGCAGGGGGTCGGGGGACACTCACCGTCTTCGGGGTTGCTGGCTGGAGGTCGTCAAGGTCGTCGAGGGTGAAGCATGAGACGTACCTAATATTTTCTCCTTGCCATTCAATATTATTTTTTTTCAGAGATGTCAAATCCATCCAAGTTGCAGACTCCAGATTCATGAACTTGTCAGGGGTTAAGTTAGCTGACTTTTTCCGCCATAGAAACGCATCCCACCAATATTGAATGACAAGGAGACGAGCGCGTTTAAGTTGAATTTAATTATCTTCAGAAAAGAGAGAGACATAATTTCCTCGAAGTCGTCTGAAGAAGTCTCCGCTTAATGTCTTTTGAACGTAGATACAAATAGCCTCTTAATCAAAGCTTCTACACCACATATCAACAAGACAGGATCCATGCCTTCTCATCAATGGAATTACGACGTCTTCGTGAGTTTCAGAGGCAGGGACGTTAGGAAGAACTTCATATCACACCTCTTCCACGAGCTGAACCATGCGGGGATTGACTACTACAGTGACGAAGACAGAGAGGACGCTGGGGAGGAGATCAAGGACAAGCTCTTCAGAGCGATCAGGCATGCGAGGTTCGCCCTCGTCGTGTTCTCTCCGAGCTATGCTGACTCCAAGTGGTGCCTGAATGAACTGGTAGAGATCCTCGAGTGCAGAAGGCAGCTCAAGAACCAGGGCCACGTGGTTGTTCCCATTTTTCATGGCGTGGCCGCTGCTGATGTTTCGAATTTGACGAGCGGAACCGAGTTCTCGCAAGGTTTCGAGAGGTTGTGTATGATCCAGAAAGATGTTAAGCAGATGAACACATGGAAAAATGCTCTAATAGAGGCTAAGCAAATTTTCGGCTTGGATTTGCAGAACGACGCCAATGGGTAAGTACCTGTGATTCTTACTCCACGTCGAAACTTAGTATCGCCTTCTGTGAATTTTCCTTTTTTGATTGTCATTTTTTGGGTTTGTCTGCTTTGTAGATGGAAATTGTGTATAATCGACGAAATTGGTTTTCTTAAGGGAATGGAATAAGTAGAAGTCTTGTTCCACTTTCCTGAAAATTTTTATTGCCATCTTTTGAAGGATTACGACTGAACCCTCTTTGCATCTCTCTTTCTCACAATGCTCTCGGCATCTCCCTCTTCTCGGGCATGGTCGGTGTCAAACTCGACTCAGATCTGTCGAGTTCGAGTTGGATCTGTCCCGGGTGTATGGTGACAGCGTGGCGGTTGTCGAGGGGAGGGCCTGAGCATTGGGTGGGCGGATGGAATAGGGTTTTGGGCAAGTGAGTTTTCATTGATGGTGAATTTGAAATGGTGGTAGGGACAAAATTGAAACGGAAATGACAAATTCGTAAATAGGATTAGATGTAAATATAATTGGAATGCTAATTATAGAGTTGCATAACTCAAGGTACAAATTGACATAACATTGAAATGTGATAATGTTTTAGATAATTTCCCCGTAAAGTGAAAGAGAAAAGCCGGAGTAAATTTCCCCAAGTTTGCAGTTTACATTGTTGAGGTTTCATACCCTTTTGGGGCCAAATTTTGGAGTTTCAGACTTAAAATCATGATTTTTACTGTTTTTAAGGCTTTAAATCAGAAGGGTGTCGCTTCTTCGGATTCATGGTACGGCGCAACGCAAGACGACCAAGAAAAACCATTAAAAAAAAAGAAGAAGCTGGACGCACCCTTCTCTGCCGTAGGATTTATATCGAAAGTTGAGCCTAGTCAATCACCCTTCTCTGCCGTAGGAATTTTCGTTACACATGCCAATGTCTCTGGTGATTCAGTCAAGCCCGATTTCTTCTCTTCACAAACCGTAGAAATTTGAGTATAATGTTCATCGTATTTTGTCTCTTGGGGTATATGTGTCTGTTTATTTTCTCATACATATTGCTCATATAAATTTGGTACCAACATTTAACGTCAGCAATGAGGCGAAGCTCACAGAACACATTGTCAAGTACCTTGCCGAGAAGATACGTCCAACACGGCCTCTCTACCCGACGAAAAAAGCAATTGGAGCAGCTCATTTAGCAGAAGATGTGATTGCCTTGCTAAGAAATGGCGGAGAGGAAGATGTGCGCATGATAGGCATATGTGGTACGGAAGGAATAGGGAAGACAACAGTGGCTGCGGTTGCTTGTGAGGGCATTCTTGCTGAATTCGAGTGTTTTGTCTTTCTCGAAAATATTGGAGAAGTGAATCGAGACCTTCTCGGCCTGCAGAAGAAGTTACTCCAAAATCTCATGAAGGTAAAAGGATTGAAGTTGTATGATGACATTCACACCAACATCAATGAGATAAAAAGTAACATGTGTCGTAAAAAGATACTTCTTCTCCTTGATGGTGTTACTGGGAAAAAACAAATGGACTATTTCGGCGCTGGAGAGCGAAAATCGTTTCACCCGGGGAGTAGAATCTTGATCACAGCAAGAGATCCAAATTTGCTGAAAGTTCTCAAGGTCGATGACAAGTACATTGTCAAAGGATTGAGTCCAGACAAAGCACTTCAACTCTTCTGTCATCATGCCTTCAATAGAGAAGAACCTAAACAAGGTTATGAAGAGCTGTCTGAAAGTCTAATTCATTATGCAGGGGGTCATCCATTGGCCCTTAAAAGATTAGGTTCCTACCTTAGTGATGAGTCTAGAGATCATTGGCATAAACTATTGGACAAGTTGGGGAGAAGCCCTTATCTTGATTGCATCGATGGAGTTTGTGGTTCACCCACTCTCCCATTGCAATCCGTTGGGCCGTATGGAGGTAAAGGTGGTGGTGCTTATGATGATGGAATATACACAGGCGTAAGGCAAATCAGTGTCCTCATTAAATCGGTTATCGATTCCATCACCATCGATTATGATCAAGAGGGCTGTTTGGTACGCTCTTTCGAGCACGGCGGACATCCTGATGGTAACATTTTTACGGTTAGTTTACTGTTACTCTTAAAAGTTTCATTGGACAGTAAATATTTAGCATTTGAATTATCATGATCAAGAGATGGATAGAAGTAATCATGTGCTTAAATAATACACATTATTAGCATATGACACAAAGAAGCAATAACCCGTGATATGATTAATATTAACTTTCAAATAGCTTGTTCAAAAGAAGTCCACCTAGATTAAAGAATAGATGAAAGGGACGGAAAAAAGTAAGAAAGTTAGGTTGCATGTGTGTGTATATAGGAGAACAGTGACACTAAAACAAATTCTTGCACTTGTTACAGGTCAAATTAGATTATCCAAATGAATACCTGACTTCGATCTCAGGCCATATAAGAGACTACCATCCTATTGTTATTCAATCTCTCAAATTCCATACCAACAGAAAGACATACGGACCATTTGGCTTTGAAAGAGGGCAATTTTTTCATTTTCCACAAGTTGATGGTGGAAGAATTATTGGGTTTCATGGAAAATGTGGCAGTCATCTTGATTCAATTGGAGCCCACTTTGGGCCAATTTCTCATGCATATCCTTTTGAAGCTTTTGGACCATGTGGGGGTGATAAAGGTGAGGACATTTGGGATGATGGGAGATATACAGATGTGAGAGAAATCGTTGTAGGATTCGATTCAACAATTAATTTTATCTCTGTTCTATACGACAAGTATGGATGTCCAGTTGGTCCTTTCACGCATGGCGCAAAAAGAGGAGGCAAAACATACAGGGTAAGTCATTCTCTCTCTCTCTCTCTCTCTCTCTCTCTCTCTTCCCCCACCCCCCTCTTTCTCTCGGGATTGTATAGCTGAGTTGAGTTCCGCTCATTTAAGCTATTGGGAAATAGATAGGGCAGAAAAGAGTTAAAAAGAAAAATCAGAAGAATTGAGATGTCATAAAACCAAGAAGTGAACATAACAATTTTCCTTCATTCTCATCTCTTGAATCTGTTTCTTGCTTTCGTCACTTCTTCTCAAATTTTGATTTTTTTCCCCTCAGATTAAGCTTGACCATCCAAGTGAGTACTTGGCTTCCATCTCAGGCTACATTGGAGAAGTTTCTAAAAACACTATTCTTCAATCATTAACAATCGAGACTAATCTGAAGTGTTATATGCCATTTGGAACCGCAAAAGGAAGGTATTTTTCATTTCCATACAGCGGCGGCAAAATTATTGGGTTTCATGGGAGGTGTGATGGCCCTCGTCTCGAGTCCATTGGAGCTTATTATGAACCGATTCCTCATACGTATCCCATTAAGGCCTTTGGGCCTTTTGGAGGTGCAGGTGGAGATTCCTGGGATGATGGACAATATGTCCATATAAGCAGAATCGCCGTTCGGTATGGAACGGTCATTGATTCTATCGCTATTGATTACATCGACACCAACGGCTCCAAACGGTCGATTAGGCATGGTGGAAATAGCGGGGAGAATATTTGCGAGGTTGTTTCTAAGACTCTTTCTTTTTCTCTTTCTCCTTTCCTACTTGAATGTAATAAGGTAACCTTCCTAGTTTATAGATCAGAATCATATTTCAAAAAGATCTACAAATTATTTTGTTCATGGAATGATGCAACATATAGTCACTAATGTCAAATATGTGTTTTTGTGGCCTGTTTGCAGGTTAAATTGGCATACCCGGATGAGTACATAACTTCTTTTTCTGGATATATCAATTCAAACAATAGTCACGGTCTAATCAACTCGCTCACATTTCGAACCAACAAAAGAATATGGGGACCGATTGGAAAAGAGGAAGGGAAGTACTTTTCCTTGCCATCAGAAGCTGGGAAACTTGTTGGATTTTTTGGGAGAAGTGGTACTTTACTTGATTCTATAGGAGCACACATTGAGCTCTTCTCGAACAAGCTGTATCCCTTCAAATCAGTGGGGTTATTTGGGGGTTCAGGTGGTTCATCTTGGGATGACGGCAACCACCATGCTAACGTGAGAAAAATCATAATTGTATTCGAACCAAGTAGAGAACCGATTGTCGAGTCAATCACATTTCAATATGAAGAGGAGGATGGAGATCTAAGGTTATGTGAAAGACATGGTGGCACAGATCAAGGCGAGATCCATGTGGTAAGTCCCCGTATATATTCCTCATAGAAATTTTGCATGTGTTTCTGTTCATGAGTTTGATATAGTCGCACCCCACTAATCTATGCAGATTGATCTGTATGATTCGGATGAGTATCTAACTTCGATATCGGGGTACATAAGAAGCTCTAGTTCTTGTCCCACTGTCATTCGCTCGCTCACCTTTCAAAGTAACAAACGAACAATTGGACCAGTTGGCGATGAAAAGGGAGTCTACTTCTCGTCGCCTACAACGGGTGGCAGAATAATCGGATTTTATGGAAGAAGCGGTGACCATCTTGATGCGATCGGAGTATATTTTGAGCCAATTTCTCATCTTTACCCGATCAAATCAATTGGACCATTTGGAGGCCTAGGTCGGAATGCTTGGGATGATGGTAAGTTCAGTGGTGTGAGGGAGATTGAGATCATGCACGACGATATCATCCATTACATTTTCTTTTGTTATGACAAGAATGGTGAACCGGTTTGCTCCAATAGACGGGGTGCTGACCCCAGAAATGGCAAGGCCAAAGTCACCAAGGTTAGCTTTTCCCACTTCACTTTTCTCGCTAAGTACCCTATCAGTTGTTTGTTCATATGTTTGACTGATTGGTGACGATCAAGACTGTTTCGAGTTCCTCGAGAGTACCTTAGTTACTGGTCCCGCATATGGGTTTAGCGCAAGTCCCTTATGAAATCGTGTAGTTTTATATAAAGGTTCTGTATCTTCACTGTTTTCACTGCCCCGTTAAATATATCACTTCGGTTCTGCCGAGCCAAACTTTATGAGAGAGAAATTGTGTGCAGGTTCGATTGGATTATCCACGAGAGTACTTGACATCAATCTCTGGCTACAAGCGAGAGACTGACGAACCCATCGTTGTTTACTCGCTCACATTCTATAGCAATAAAGGAAGATATGGTCCCTTTGGCAAAGAAATAGGAAGGTACTTCGGGTATCCATCGACCGGAAGCAAAATCATCGGCTTTTATGGAAGATCCGGTTCAAATCTCGATTCTATTGGAGTATATGCAGAACCAATATCACACTTGTACCCTTTCAAGTCCCTCGGACCGTTCGGAGGTGAAGGTGGAGGTCCTTGGGATGATGGAGTACATACCGATGTGAGAGGATTTGATATTGTGGTTGGATCTGTGATTGAGTCCATCAGAGTTGAATATGATTATAATGGTTCCTCGGTTCAATGCTCTAAACATGGTGGAGATCGTGGAGACAGACATGAGGTGAGTTCCTGGATTCACATTTAAAGGTGTTAGAAATTCACATAATTGTAGGAGTTTTGGGTATTTATCTTTAAAAGAAAAGGTCAAATCTCAAAACTAATATACATATATAATAATAGCGGGTAATGCTCGCACGAGGTTGAGCCACGCGGCACACTCAAATATGAACTTTCCCAGCAGTTTAATTTTCATCGTCACTTTGGCAAATTCCTCTCCCCGATAAATCTCTAAATCTAGATTGCTAATTCTTATGCATATTTTGGTAATGATTATATGTCTATATATGGATTTCGTTTGGAGATACATGTATATTATATGTTCAAAAATAATTTTTTATAAAGAGGCTTAGAAAGAGTTTAACAATTTAGGGATATCTATCTCATATTAACTCATATTTTAAAAAATAAGATCAATCTGATATAGGGCCAATATTTGATGAATAAATACTATTTAAATTATATTTGAGAAATAATAAAAAATTTAAATGATCTCATAATCAACTCATATTTGAAAAATATATTACATTAAAAGAATAATGAAAAACCCCATCATTGCAAAAAATTATGTGATATAAAGTATCAAATGAATGTAATGAAATGATCCTTCAGAAGGTAAATATATATAATAGTATACCAACATGTATTATAAGTGATGATTGTTATAATTGAAAAGTTGTATGATAGATTTAGAGGATTTGTGTTGCAGAGAGTGCAAGAAGTACATAAAGGAGATGTTTGGAGGAGAAAAAAAAAAGGAGAACAATTAGAGAATTATAAGTTTAGGCCGACATGTGGACAAATTTGGTCACCGCAACTATATCTAAATACTCGTCACTCATCCGACGATAAATGTGTAAAAAGCTGTTTAATTAGCATAATAAAAGCTCCGAAAGAGGTGTCATAGGATTATGAAAGAAATACTAAGGTTGGCAGAAGATTTTGTTGTCTGGGCTAATATTCCAGCGACAAGTAAAAGCAGAAAAGTAGAAGCCAGCGAAAAGAGGAAAAGGTATGACCACCCAGCACACTATCTAAGATTTATGTAGCATCGACATGGACACGTGACACACAACACAAAACGACACAATACGCCGACACGCCATTTTTTAAAAAATAGTGAATTCCAACCCATTCCGACATGTTATATATTAAATAAATATTTTTATATATAAATGCAAAAATAAATAAATAATAATAAAAAGAGCATAGAATTAATTTATACTAAAAATATTAATCCAACATTTGTTAATATCATTCATTGTTTTAATTTGACAAAGATTGAACGAGAAATTCAAAAATTACAAACATGAAAGTGTAAACTTAAAGGAACATGTCCTGTTTTCTTATATTTATCGGAGATTAGTGAGATTTTTTATAGTCCTAAACAAAGTTCGGAGTTCATGATATAGACTAGCTTGGAGCTCCTTTGCAAAACAAGGTTTGAGAAAAATGAAAATCCAGGACAAGAACTCTCAAAGTATGACCAAAAGGAAATAAAATACTAAATTTGCCATGGGAAATGTGAGAGATAACTCACAAATCAATAATATAGACCAAAAGAGATAATTAAAAAAATTATAACTTTAAGTATGTGGGGGCAACGGAACAACGCCGACAAGAAGAGAGGCGTTTCCATCTTTACTCATGAGAAGATCAAAACTTATAAGTGGGAAACTTGAGAGTAAGAATTTTCTTCTTTCCTCTTTATTTTTGTTATTTTCATTATTTTTTCATATATTTACATTTTAACCCCTAAAGTATTGAAAAATTTTAAAATTGACCCCATACGTATCGGAATCACGTGTTGAAATTTTGGACTCGCGTGTCGGAGCGTGTCAAGAAGAGTTGACCACATGTCGGATTTTTCGACACTCATTAACCGCATGTCGAAATGTGTCGGAGCGTGTCAGAGTGTCGAACACGATATGAAGGCTTCTGGAGAGTGTCAGTACTTCTTAGCCTGAGATAGTTAATGAATCATCACATATTTCATTAGTGCTGTTGGCAAGTGAAAATTGAAAGGACTTTGAATTGGCTAATTATGCAGGTCAAGCTAGACTATCCCAAGGAGCGTTTGATTTCCATATCAGGTTACATAAGAGAAAGCGGAGGCTCTCCACCCACCGTTATCCAATCTCTGAAAATACATACCACTAGAGGCATCTATGGACCGTTTGGCAAGGCAAAGGGCAAGAAATTTTGTATTCCATCAGATGCTATTGGTGGCAGGATCATCGGGTTTTATGGACGGTCTGGATCACATCTCGACTCAATTGGAGCACGTTTGGAACCATATAATTAGGCTTAAGTTATAGGATGTTCGTATTAGTGATTATCGTTTCAATGGCATTTCTGTGAAATAATCACAAGTAGTTGCTTTGCATTGCAATGGTTCGTTCAGTGGAACGTTGTGAAACCATGTCTCACATAAAGCCAAAGAAATGTGATCCCCGGTTTCTTTTTATCTAGTTGCTTTATGCATCTTAAATAATGTTTCATAATAACTTCAGAAAACTATACCTTATGATGCAAGAAAAGCATAAATGACGAGTATATATACTTGGCGTCTCATTTTAATGTCTTCTCTTCCTTTTGTGAAGAAAAGATGAAAATTTCACTTTTTTCTTTTCCTTCATTTTCAGAATCATCTCTCATTTTGTGGATTTGGATTCTTAAAATTTTGGTTCTTTTCTTTGCCAATAAAACTTGAGATGCCCTTCAACCTGGGCCATGTCTTCTGCGACAATCCTGTTTTTTTCACTTTTAGATGAGACTCAGCATGTTTCAATTTGGAAAGAGAATTTTCAAAGAAAACCTGTGATCTTCTTAGCGTTCAGGGCCAATATATATATATTCTTTTTGTTCTCGGTTGACAGCTAATTTCAATGTCTCACTAAATGCATTCTTGTGGTGTATTGTTTCAACTGAAAAATATGTAGTCGCATTTTTTCTTAAACAAAATGGAAACTTGATTCCATTTTTATTTCAATGAAGAGAAAGTTGAAAATAGTTGGGGCAATGTTTTACTGCCAACATGATGTTAAATAATTAATATATGCTGTACTTTGGCTTAAGATTAAGCATGAAAATAGATAATAAGATATGCAAATATGAAGTCATGGTTTAATTTTTAAATATTCAAACACATAATTGAGAAGTATCCCTCAACCAATTTGTAGAATCGATGGCAACAAATAAAATCATGTGTATGGACAGCTTTAGTCACAGCTAGAAAAACTCAACTTCTTTTCTATGTTCCCCTTTCTAGCTTAGCTCATCCACCCCCGTCATTGCTTCGTCATGGCCCTTGCCACCTCTACCTTGCAATTCATACATGACAGGTACTTAGTAAAAAGAACATCGTTGAGGAAAACATGGTCCAAGTTGTTTTTCTTAATGCCCAATAGATATTCGGTCTTTAACATACTTTTATAATGAAAGAAATGCACCCCAATAATCAATGGTTCTCTTTTCCTCAAATAAGCTATTGCATTGAACCTGGTCATGGAATGACAACTCGATGGGTTTATCCAGGCCCAAATGCAGTATAGGTGAGCTCAAGCAAGCATCATTTTCCACCTGAGCCTTCCACTTTTGTCTAGTCCATCCTGCTCACGCCTAACCATATTACGAAGAAAATTTAACATTACAATGGATATGCATGGGTAAGGATTATAAGCTCGATATCCGAATTGCAATAAAAAATTATTCACAGACAATGGTATTACTGGCGATTAAAACAAATATTCTTAAGAAATAAAAAGAAACCGACCTCTGTTAACCTCTTCTTTTATGTGCTTCCTTGCTGTGTTTTATACTTTTCAATTTTTAGCTAGTTTTTTTGGTCGGACAAATATTGCCAGTTGAACCACCATAATCGTAACCCATCCACTAAATATTACACAGGGATGTATAAAATTGAAAAAAATCTCGATCACGATTTTTTTGTTTTGGAAGTTGATTTCTGGGCCCGTGAATATTACTTTGCATATATTCGTTCTTTCTGTTGACTTATCTCTCTTGGATGCTTCTTTTCGAATAATGAGTTATTTTTTTGAATCCCAAATGATGAATTTATATCGAAATCACATAATAGTACGAATGATATGTTATGTGCCACTCTGTTGGAAGGATCTTTGCTTTTTTGTATGAGATATACCACGTAGTGAAGTAGCCAAGATCATCTATTTTTATCAGCTCATGCACATTTGCTTAACTACCTAGAAGTAGGTATCATGTGCTCGTTATTGTCATGCATAACTTTTTTGCTTGTTGCTCATTAACTAGTCCTTACGTTTTAATGATTGTTACAAATAAGTTTAGAATGGTTAACTGAGTGTCTAACTTCAGTTTCAATTCACTCGCATTTCAAAGCAATAAATGAACATAGGGACCATTGGGTACTGAAGAGGCAAGGAATTTGTCATTTGCAGCCATTGCTGGAAAGATAGTTGGATTTTATGCAAGTTCCGTAAAGACCCTGGGGCTATCACTATGTAATATTGTCCTCTTTGAGTGATAACTCTATTTTAGATAGAGTATTTTTACTAATTTAAGTTTGATATTTGCTAAGTTTTGATGATTCTCGGGTGAATTTATTTGCAACTCGTGTAATTTTATTGAATTTTGTAGGAAACATGACTTTCGAATTTATAAGGGACCGTGCACATCATTTGCAAGGACCAATGCATAATTTTCCCGAGTCTATGCTGGATTTACAGAGCAATCCCTACTCCTCAATATTTTCCAAAATATTTGAATATCGTTAAGGATATTTTTATATCTTTAAGAATATTTAAGTATCTTTTAGAATATCTTATTTTGAAGAAAAAAAGCTAGTCAAGACCAGTGGATTTGACCATAATTGAGGCTAGATTCAAAGAAAATCAAGTATATGAATCTTAAGAAGAAAAACTCCTAATTTGCCAAGGAGTCTTATCGAAGATCTAATGGGAGGCTGACGTAAGATTTTCAGAGGCTATATAAACCCCTCTTGTGCCGCATATTTCAAAGGGGAGAGGAGTCTTGAAGCCACTAGATTTTAGGTTTGCTTAGTTAGTTTTATGCTTCTTTTTC
The DNA here is from genome assembly GCA_017140615.1 of Eucalyptus cladocalyx. NCBI lineage: Eukaryota > Viridiplantae > Streptophyta > Magnoliopsida > Myrtales > Myrtaceae > Eucalyptus > Eucalyptus cladocalyx. Next base: position 38,028,981 of record CM029524.1, on the reverse strand, counting down.
TAGTGGAATTGACGTATGTCAAGGAAAGGAGGAGGCAAACCCAAATCTATTTGTGACTCGGATTGGTGAATTTGTTTTAATTTGGTATTATGTTCTCTTTAATTTTTGTAGTTAGTTTAGCTTCAATTATGTTCTAAATTTCTTTTCTTAGAGCTACAATGGATCTTACCCATGATTGATTGATCTTTCAAGACTTGTTCATGCAATATAATTAATTTTGATTGTGGCATTCTCTATCATGATCTTAATACTTTTAGAAGGGCAAAAAAAAACGCTTCAAGTGCCATAACTTTGCTCAAAGGGACACTTAAGTGCTATAACTTACGAAATGTACATTTAAGTGCCACATTCGAAGAAAAACAGATCACTTAAGTGCCACTCTAGCCAAAGTTTGGCCAAAAGGCTGACGTGGCATTTTTCCGACAAATTTCCGGTGAAGTGAACCCAAAACGACGCCGTTTTGCACGCTGACATGACAAAATAATGCAAAAACGGCATCGCTTTGGGCTGATGTGGTAAAAAATATATATAAATTAAATAAATTTAATTTAAAATTAGATTTAGTTAAAATATTAAAAAATATTAATTTTAAAATTAAATTTAGTTAAAATATTTAAATAATAATTTAAAAGGGGGGGGGGGTTGGGAGCCCTCGGCCACCATCGCCGCCTCCTCGCCGTCGCCGGAAGGGCCGGCGACGGAGGGGGGAGGGTCGGCCTGGGTCGCCGGCCCTTAGCACAGTGGCGACGGCGTGCAAGCCCTCGCCGGGCTGAGCCAAGGGCCGCCGCCCGTCGGGGTTCGTCCCGACGAGCGGCGGCCCTTGGCCCAACCAAGCGAGGGCCGCCGACCCTCACCGGATCGGGCGAGGGCTCGCGTGCCCTTCTTCTGCCGGTTGGCTAGGGCCGGCGACTCCGACCGACCCTCCCCCTCCGTCGCCGGCCCTTCCCAACGACGGCAAGGAGGCGGCGGTGGTGGCGACCCACCGCCCCCCCCCCCCCCCTTTATGTTAATTTTATTAATTTTTATTAATTTTAAAATTATTAATTTTAAATATTTTGACTAAATTTAATTTTAAAATTATTATTTTTTAATATTTTAACTAAATCTAATTTTAAATTTAATTTATTTAATTTTTATATTATTTTTTTCACATTAGCCCAAAAACGACACCGTTTTTGTATTATTTGGTCACATCAGCGTGCAAAACAGCGTCGTTTTGAACTCGGTTCGCCAGAAAAATGCCACATTGGCATTTTGGCCGGATTGGCACTCAAGTGATCCATTTTGCTCCGATTTTGGCACTTAAATGTACATTTCGTAACTTTTGGCACTTAAGTGTCCCTTTGTGCCAATTTTGGGCACTCCGGGGGTCCGCGTCCCCTTTTAGAAGTTTGGCCAACTTTTAAATGATTTTTTATGTATGCATGATGCCAGGTGGAGATTGTGTGCATAAGCACTAGTGATATTGAACCATAAATTAAATCTAGGTCAAGGTACACTAGATTGTTTGTGTGGTTGCAATAGTAGATCTAATTTAGGGAAATTTCACCAACACAGTTTTATCATTTAAGTTTTTGGCACCATTGTGGGTATTGATTTGATAATTTTCCAATTACTAATGATATCGAGCGATTCTTGGTTTAGACTAGCATTTATTTTTTTTAATTTATTTCTTTTGCAGGTCAAACTCACCTCTTTATATATGGTGGGAGGAGCATCACATCACCCGAAGCAACAAGAAACCTCGAAGAGTTTGATCCCAAGATTGAAAGAACTTTTTTTAGAAGAAGAAAAGAGCAAGCACAAGCAATTCCCATCGTAATGGTTGATAATCAAGAAGATGCACCTCCAAGGAGGACTGTGAAAGATTATGCAACACCAACAATTCAAGAAGCACAATTAAGTATAAGGAGGCCGCCAGTGCAAGCCAACAATTTTGAGATCAAGCCATCTTTAATTCAAATGCTTCAAATGTAGGGCAATTTAGTGGATCACCTAATGATGATCCAAATCTACACTTAGAAGCATTCTTTTGAAATTTGTGACATTGTTAAATTCAATGGCATTACTGATGATGCCCTTAAGTTAAGATTGTTCCCATTTTCCCTTTGTGATAAAGTTAAGATTTGGTTGACTTCTCTTCCTGCAAGCCCTATTACCACTTGGCAGGACTTGGCTCAAAAACTCCTAAGTATTTTCCTCTTAATAAATCTATCAAAATGCATAACGATATTACTACATTTATGCATATAGATGATGAGCCCTTTTATGAAGCATGGGAGAGGTTTAAGGAGCTGCTAAGGAGATGCCCACACCATGGATTGTCAATTTGGATGCAAGTGCACACATTCTATAATGGAGTGCATCCCACCGTTTGGGCTAGTATAGATACGATAGCTGGAGGCACTTTACAAAATAAGTCACCCGGAGAAGCTTTTGATCTACTTGAGGAGATGGCAAGCAATAACTACCAATGACCAATTGAAAGATACCAAGCCCAAAAGCAAAGTGGAGTTCATGAAGTTGACACCTGTAAAGCTTTGAATACAAAAGTTAATGCATTAAGTAGGATGATTACTTCTTTGAAAACTCAAGGAGTATCTTGTGAATTTTGTGGTGGAAATCATATTAGCATTGATTGTCAAGAAGGTAACCCTCACGCTAGTTCTTTTGAATATCCTAACTTTGTTTCAAATTTTAACAGGAGCCCTCAAAACAATCCTTATTTCTACACTTACAATCCGAGATGGAGGAATCATCATAATCTATCTTGGGAAGGTCAAAATCAATAAGGACTAAGAGCACCACCACCACCCATGGAGAAACCAAATTCCAACTTAGAGGATTTGGTTGCCAAGCTAGCTCAAATTGTGGACGAGCAAGCTCAAACCACGCAAGATTTTATGAGAAGCACCGATGTAAAACTCAAGAAGCATCAATTTGAAACATAGAGAAGCAAGTGGAGCAACTAGCTCAAAGAATTAATGAGAGATAAAATGGTGCATTGCCAAACAATACCGAGAAGAACCCCGTAGAGAATGCAAAGGCAATTACATTGAGGAGTGGAAAAAAAGTTAGAAAGGAAGACCGAGATGAGGATGTAGTAAAGAGAATAAGGCTGAATCTTCTACCAAGATCAAGCACAATGATGAGCCACTAAAGAGCAAGCCATCTCCAGCGCCATATGTTCCACCTATTTCTTTTCCAAAGAGGCTAGCTAAACACAAGCAAGATAAGCAATTTTCAAAAAATTTAGATTATCTTAAACAATTGTACATTAACATTCCTTTTGTAGATGCTCTAGCTCAAATGCCAAGTTATGCCAAGTTCTTGAAAGAGAACCTAGCTAACAAGAGGAAGTTAGAGGAGTATGAGATGTGAAGTTGAATGAAGAATGCTTGGCCATCCTTAAAAATAAGCTACCACAAAAATTAAAAGATCCAAGGAGTTTTAATATTCTATGCATTATTGGTGGTATTTACTTTAATAAAGCTTTATGTGATTTTGGTGCTAGTATAAACCTAATGCCTTATTCAGTATTTGTGAAACTAGGTGTAGGGGAACTAAAGGTGACCCACCATGTCTCTACCATTGGCGGATAGATCTATCAAATACCCAAGAGGTATGGTGGAGGATGTTTTAGTAAAGGTGGATAAATTTATCTTCCCGGAAAATTTTATTGTGTTAGAGATGGAGGAGGATTATAAAGTTTCTATTATTTTGGGCCGACCATTCCTAATCATGGGAAGAGCTCTCATTGATGTACACCAAGGAAAATTGATCTTTATAGTGTGAGAAGATAGAGTCACATTCAATGTCTTTCAGGCCATGAAAAACCTTGATGGACCAAGTGATTACTTGAGGATAGACACCATAAATAGGGAAGTGGAGACCATGTTTAAATTGACCTCAATTCAAGACCCTATAAAGGCATGTTTGGTTCAGCCAAAGGAGGAAGAGGCAAAGAATGAAGAAATTGGGGAGGCCGTGGATTTTCTAGAAGCAAGTCCACCATGCCCGAGATGGAAAGCATTTGAAAGCTTGAAGGAAAAGCTTATTTCGGCTCCTATAATGACGCCACCAGATTGGAGCTTGCCTTTTGAATTAATGTGTGATGCTAGTGATTATGCCATTGGAGCTGTGGTCGGTCAAGGAAAGGATGGAATTTTTCGAGCCATACATTATGCTAGTTGAATCCTTAATGGAGCCCAATTGAATTATGCCATCACTGAAAAGGAGCTTTTGATGGTTATTTTTGCTTTTGACAAATTTTGTTCTTATTTGATCGACTCTAAAGTAATTGTTTATACTAATCATGCAGCTTTTAAGTACTTGTTGGCAAAGAAGAATGTGAAGCCAAGGTTGATTCGTTGAATCTTATTGCTTCAATAGTTTGATATTGAGATTGAGGATAAAAAATAAAAATAAAAAATCGAGAACCTTGTGACCGATCACCTATCTAGGTTGCCAAATGCCCCTAGTGATGAAGTACCGATCTTGGATGACTATCCTGATGAGACAATCTTTTCCTTGAAAACTGAAATTCCATGGTGTGCAGATATTGTGAACTATTTGGTAAGTGACATTCTTCCCCCTGACTTGAATTATTAATAAAGGAAGAAGTTTTGCTAAACACTACTTTTGGGAGGATCCTTATTTGTTTAAGGTATGAATTGATTGAGTTATTAGATGTTGTGTTGCTAATGAATAAATCCCTAATATTCTTTTTCATTGTCATGATGGAGAGGCGGGTAGTCACTATGGTGCCACCAAGATTGCTACTAAGGTCTTACAATGTGGATTTTATTTGCCTACTTTTTTTAAGGATGCATATGCTTATGTTTCTCATTGTGATAGGTGTCAAAGGATAGGGAACATATCTAGAAGGTATGAAATGCCCTCAAACAATATTATGCTGTGTAAATTGTTTGATGTTTGGGGCATTGACTTCATGGGTCCATTTCCACCTTCTTTTGATAACACTTACATATTGGTTGCTTGTGAGTATGTGTCCAAATGGGTAGAGGCCGTGGCTTTGTAGTCTAATGATGCTAGGGTTGTTTGTAATTGCTTGAAAAAGCACATCTTTACATAGTTTGGTACTCTTAAAGCCATTATAAGTGACCAAGGTACACACTTCATGAATAAACGATTCAAGTAACTTTTGCATAAATATAGAGTTACTCATAAGGTAGCTACTACTTATCATCTCCAAACTAGTGGTCAAACTGAGATATCTAATAGGGAGATAAAGAGAATTTTAGAAAAGACTATAAATACCAATAGGAAGGATTGGGCAAGAAAACTTGATGATATTCTATGAGCTTATAGAACTACTTTCAGAACTCCTATTGGTATGTCACATTTTCGGCTTTTGTATGGTAAAGCATGTCATATACTTGTTGAGTTGGAACATAAAGCTTATTGGGCTTTGCAAAAACCTAAATTTAATATGCAGGCAGTAGGTAAGAAAAGATTGCTTCAATTAAATAAGTTGGAAAAGATGAGCAATGATGCATCTGAAAGTACAAGAATTTATAAGGAGAAAACGAAGAGATGACATGATCAACACATCTTAAGGAGGGAGTTTCATGTGGGTCAAAAAGTTTTATTATGTAACTCCTATCTTCGTTTGTTTCCAGGTAAGTTGAAGTCTAGATGGACCAGTCCTTACACCATCACCAAAGTATTCCCTTTTGGAGCCGTCAAAATTACCAATGAGAAGGATGAGACTTTTAAGGTGAATGGTCATAAGCTCAAGCACTATTTTGGAGGAGGTTTTGATGCCCAAACATCTTTCATCACCTTAGTTTCACATACTTAAAAGCAAGAGAAGAGTTCAGTTGCGAACTATAGAGCAAGCGCTTGTTGGGGGACAACTTAAATTTCTAGTCTTCTATTTCTTAAGTTTGCTTGGTTTATGTGTCGTCTTTAAAAAAATTAAAAAAAATTAAAAAAGAATTTTTTGTGGCAACAAATTTCTATTTTGCAGGGATAGCAGTGTGAATGAGCATGAGGTAGAATACATATTATGTCGCCTCGCCATGTGCCATAAAGGTAGAAGAGGGATTAGGGACACACGGTTGTGCCACCTTGCAAAAAAAAAAAAAATTCTTCAATAGCCTCTAACCACAGACCTGAGCTAATCATCACTCTATTAGGCCTAATTCAACATGGACAATTGGCATCGTCACATATCTAGGGGAGTATTTCGAACCTTACTCTACTCTAATTTGGTTGCCTCATTGCTCATGTTTAATTTTTTATTCTTACGCATTGAGAACAGTGCTTCATTTTAAGTTGGGAAAAGGGGATTCAATTTTTTTCAAAATTTTAAGTCTTGAAAATTTATGGGCCTATTTGAAACTATTGAAATGTTTTTAACGTAAACTTTAAAGGAGTGATGACTTTCAAACTGAAATTATGATTTCCTTTTCATGGTTATAAGTTATTGCAATTTTAAGGGGATATGAATCTTGTTTAGCTTGACATTGATATATGAGTTAGTCTTAATCTTGATTGTGCAATCCATATTGTGAGCACTCATCCTTACTTTTTAAGTTATGTGTACTTAGAATTTTTTTTACTATGAAAAACCATAACCCGGTACACCTATAACAAATTTATCCTAAATAACTACAAAAAACTCTAAATCGGTATACTTATGATAAATTTACCTCAAACTATTTTTTTTTTACTGCAAAAATCCTAAACCGGTATATTTGTCATAAATATATCATCTATTAAATTTCATAAAATTGGTACAATTGTAACAAACGTAGAGTAAAATTTCGGACTAGCACACCAATCAACTATCACGTATTATCCAATTCAATAGTTTAACAGTAAAATTTAATGAAAATTAATAAAAGGTAAATTTGTCATAAGTATATCAATTTAGGGTATATTTCAATTTGAAGTTTTTTGTGGTTAAAAAATTAATTTTGAGTAAATTTATTATAGATACACTAATTTGAGATTTTTCGTGATATTAACTCTTGTTAATATACATAAAAGGAGACTCTCTTTTTTTTTATTTTTTTCCAAACGCTAGCACATGATCTTTGTCATTCATCCAAGATGCAAAAAGTAACTTCTTTTAGAAAGTAATAGTTTTCATAGCTAAAATAATAATAATAATAATAATAATAATAATAATAATAATAATAATAATAATAATAATAATCCTATGTAAAGATAATCATGAATATTTTCTTGACAATCCCACAATCTCTTTTCTTTACTTTTCCTCTTGCATTTTGTCATGTTCTTCGAAAGACTTCAAGATGACTAGTAAGCTATGAAACACCGACACTCTCCAAGAGTTTTCGTGTCATGTTGGACACTTCGACACGTGTTTAACACTCGATCAACACATATTAGAAAATCTGACACCTGGTTAATTTTCTCAACACTCTCTAACACTCGAGTCAAAATTCTGACATACGAGTTTGTAATACGTAATTCCGATATCGAGGTCAATTTTAAAAATTCAATAAATGAGAAGTCAAAAAAAAATATATATATATATATATATGTAAAAAAAATAAAACACAATAATAAAAATAATAAATTGAGAATGAAAAAAAAAAACCTAGTCTTATCTTCTCTTCTAACTCCTCCTTCCCGTGATATAATTCACTCCTTAAGTTTTTTTGCTCCTCTTCCAACATATCTAACGTGCAAGTCCAAAATATTGATCGATTTTTTTTCTCCAAGTTTTATAAATTATTGAAGTAGAGTTGAATTTGTCAAATTGAAACAATGAATGATATTAATAAATTGTGGATTAATGTTTTTAGTATATATTAATTCTTGGCTTTTTTAATTATTTAGTTTTTTTATGAATTTGATTGAAACAATCATAAAAATGATAATTTATTATGTATATATAAAAAAAAAAATATTTAATATACAATATGTGTCAATATGTTGAAATTCTTTATTTTTATTAGAAACGACGTATCGACGTGTCATGTCGTGTAATGTTGCATGTTGCGTGTCAGTATCAATGCTATTTAGCTAGTAAATCATCATGCACTACCACCAAGTCTTCACATCAGTCACTAGGCGTCGGGCTCGGAGGCTTTAGTGCACATCCCATCCACACTTGCATGAACCGGGTGCAAAAATTCCAATGAATTTTCAGCAGTTAGATGGGTCTCTGATTTGCATAGATAGCTGTAATTACCAATTCCACAAGGTCCAAGGGTTGTTTCGTTCTCCTTTTCTATTGTATTGACAACATAGGTTGGAATAACAAGGATAGTTTCGTGTTCTTTTCTTTATAACTTCACGGAGTAGGCCGAAAATGACAAGAATTTTATCGCTAGTCAATAATTATTCCCCATTTGTGAGATGAAGGACATGGTTGAAGTAGGCAATGTGCTGGGTGTCAAGGTCATTGGAGATAAATTTAATGAGTTTCTTAGTTTGTCTAAGAAATTTACTTCAAGAAACTGCTTGAACGATACTATCAAATGTACAATTGTAAACCTATGGAGACTTGTGGGAGAAAAAAAAATGTAGGAAGTCAATCTGAGGATGTGACTGTCCAACTCAGTATTAACCCCATCAGTTTTGGAACCCTTCACCAGTTCCATAATTTATTTTTGCGCACAAATCAGAAGAGAAGAAATTATTATGGGGGTATTTGGACCAAGCAGATTGAAATAATCTAAATCATTAATCATATAGTCCACTGTAGACCCCCCCACGATCGGATAAATGTAAATCTTCGATCATAAATCACTTTGTATACGTTGAATCTCAGAGATATCTAGAACGTTTATGTGTGATAAATGTACAATCTATTGAATCAAGGTGCAAAACTTGATTTGGTTTGGTTTGACTCGGAACAAACTGTGGTAAAAGAGTATAGTTTTTCAATTCAAAATTTGAGAAAACTTAAAAAACATTTCATAAGCTTTATGTGTAATTGCTATTTTAGACGCTCATAATGTATTTGAATTCGTCAAAAGAAGAGAGAAAGAAGTTGATCATGATTTCCACGAAATACAAGCGATTTGTTCGCTGGATGCTTTCCTTCGTGTGATCAATGAATGAATCGAGATAGTTAGGGACCAGGTCAGATGAATCTTATCCTCTTCCTCGGACATCTGTCCACGCAGCTCAGCCCTTCCTTTGTCTATTTCCCAACAACCATGTCTTCATAACTCTGCATAGAACTTTTTCTTTTCTTTTCTTTTCTTTTCTTTTTTATTTTTGCCGTTAGAGCTGGGTCTCATCTATATTTGTTCACGATGTTAAGCAAACAGGCCATGTTAAGGAGACAATCCTTGCATCTGTTTAGTACATTCGGGATTTTACATTCAAAAACATATTAAATTATATGAGTCTCACATGAGTTCTATGTCATTCTAAAAATACCAATATGAACTAGGATCATTTCATAAATTCTTTTTTCCTTTTTTCATCCCTAGAAATGAAGCTAAGCCAAATTCAACGAGATCAATTAGCCAAATCAGCATATTAACTAATCCGATATTGTACCAGCTAGAATGTAAACGAGCGATGTGTATTAATCTAAAATAAGGAATCATCTCATCATTTAGTACATCACTTCTAACATTATGAGAAACATTATCTTACATACCTCAAAGTTAAAAAACACTCCATAAATATATTAATTTCGTTGAATTATGAAAGCTAACAATCTAAATGAGAACCTATTCACATACGACGTGTGCACCGACGAGTCCTATCCATTTCCGAAACAAACTGCCAAAGCTCGGATTACGCGGTGAAGTGTCACCGTTGCCCCTAAAAGCTACTCCGGCGGAGCTCTGCGGCGGCAGCCCAGCCGACCCTTATCCACACGCAGCCGACACTACGGGACACCTCGCCCCTCCCGCCCGAGGACACGTTTCCTCATCTGGTACGTGGGCATGGCATGAACGTGTCCCGTCGCCGAGCCATGCACGTGGAGGCTCGCAGAGTCTCCCGCGACCCTACAGCTCCCTATAAAACCCCGCTCGGATTCAGATCGATCGATCATCAGTCTCCAAACAGAAAAAGAGACATTCAGTGTGAAGAGCGCGTTTCTTGGTCCTTGGTTGTCTGCACAGTTTCGCTTTGCGTAGAGACGTTTGAGAGGAAGCGAGGAAATGGCGGGATACGGTGGCCAGTATGGTGACTCCGACGTGCGTCGCCAGAACGACGAGTACGGCAACACGATTCGCCAGACGGACGAGCTCGGGAACCCGGTCCCGCAGACCGGATACGGAACAGGTGTTTACAGTGCTGGAACCGGCGGTGCAGCTGGGGTGACCGGCGGCCTCGGTTATGGCGGAGACCAGCAGCAGCAGCAGCTGAGAGGCGGACATCATGGAGGTGGCGGTGGTGGAGTGCTCCAGCGATCCGGAAGCTCCGGTTCTAGCTCCGTCAGTCTTTAAAACTACAATTTATTCTCGTTTTTTCCCTTTCCGTGGTCCGAACTTTCAGCTACATTCAATTTCACGAAAGCACGTAAACTAATTGTCAGTTGTCCACATATTTTGTCAAAGCTTTTGAGAATGTCACGGCACGTGCTTCAATTTATAGGAAAGCGGTGCAAATGAATTTCAACTGTTCTTTAAAAGACAACTCTCCTGTTATGGGTGCAGTCCGAAGATGATGGTCAAGGCGGGAGGAGGAAGAAGGGGATTAAGGAGAAGATAAAGGAGAAGATTCCGGGGATGGGCAGCAAGGACGAGCAGCAGCAGCAGCAGCAGCAGGCGGGGTCGTACCCGACGTCCACCGCCGTGAGCGGAGGCTACGGGGCGGAGATGGGGCAGCAGCAGGAGAAGAAAGGGATGATGGACAAGATCAAGGAGAAGTTGCCCGGACATCATTAGATATTACATATGTTGATCAGTCACTTGATCAGTACTAGATATCTAAGTGGGTGCACAGAGTTGTCTTTTTGTCTTGTGTGTATGAGTGAGGGACTTGAATTTGGGTGTGCCAAAATAAGTGCAAGGTCACTATGTCTACTTCCCCCTGGGGAGCTTGCACCTGAAAGTTGCTCTTTTGTGTTGTGTACTGAGTCCTTCGCAGTCTAAATGTATGTGTTGAGTTTTTGAATTCAGTTGTTATAAGTGATGTACTCTGGATATTTTGAGTGCTCATTTAAATAAGCAGGTCTTAATAAATCAGTCTCGCAGCAGACCGGTTTTACCGCGTATGCAGTGCTGCCTAGCGGTGGCAAGCCGGCCGGGCCTCTGGGCACCGTTGTTCCTGATGGCCTTTTCTTGCATCCTACGTTTTGTGCGACCAAGGTTGGTACTCCGTTGCACAACCTAAGAGCCGAGGATAGCAACGGGAGCTGCTTAAATTTCGGGAAGGAGGGGGAGAGAGAGAGAGAGAGAGAGAGAGAGATATTCTTCTGTTTCAATGTTTTAAGGGTACTTTTGAGTTTGAGAGGTGAGGACTCCATTTGGATACGCTCAGCTGGTCATGCTTGTGGTCAAAGAGGGAGAAATGATCGAAATGCTTTGACTTGAGCATCTCCAACGGCCACACACTTGAGGACAAGTAATTAACAAAAGGAAAACATCTTTAATGGATACAATTTTTCTGGGCTCGATTTTCTTAAGTGCACTCATGTTAGCTCATGTTTTCATTCTTACTCGGAATTTGTAAGAATTTTTTCTAATTAAGAGCATTAATTTTAAGTTGGGTCTCAATTTTAGTCTAATTTTTTTTATTGTCTCGTAAAGAAGGCACCTTTTTTATATTCACCAACAAGATTTGACCCCATCAAGTTTCCTTCCATTGATGTTGAAGAAGCAACATGTCATGCCACATTTACTTACTCGGCAACAAGATTTAACTCCCTATCTAAAGTTTGTGCTTATGAGGTAAAATAGTTCGAGTCCAAATCGAAATTGGTCCTAAAGGTAGCACTTTTAAGAGAATAAGGCCTATTTTGCTGAATAGGCATAAAAAAATAGGCATATGCAATCTCAACTCTAAATTCTTCAGCATGTTATTAACGAGGGATGATTACACAATAATCATTAAAATTTGGTCGAATGTGCAGTATTATTTTTGAATTTTTAATTTGTTCCTATATTTTTAATTTTTTTTTAACGTGATCTCTAAGACTTTTGCATGTTCAATCTAGTCCAAAGACTATATAAAATATCCAATATTCAATAGATTCTTTTTCGGGAGCGATTTATAGTATACAACTCTCTATTGATCTATGCTCTCCAAGTGCCCCCCTCCCCCCTCCTCTCTTCCTTACCATGGCAAGTTTTCATGAACTCCAATGAGAAGAAAAAAGAATGCGTTAAGAGACAAGAGATAAACAAATAGACACATCCCATTGCACTAATCAAGGGCATTCTTAGTGACTAAGGGTTCAATATATAGTGCAAGGACTAAATTGAATATATACCAAAAGTTCATAGACCATATTAAACAAATTAAAAATTTAGGAACAGTATTACATATTATGATAAAATTTAGGGACCATGTGAAACAAATTAAAAGTTGAAGGAAGACATTGTACATTAAGCTAGAATTTGGAAATCATTTTTGTCATTTTCCCTATTAACAATATAAGTTTTTCTAGCAAAGAGGATCAAGTGTTCTATTATTTCCACATCAAGTTTAGAAACATTTGCATTTCCTTCTCAGCTCTTCAATTGCTTGCTAGAAAGTGCACTTGGGGGTAAGGGAGAGCAAAAGAAATTGATCGGACCGAAAACCACCCAAATCGAACTAACCTGCTAGTTCAATCCAATTCTTGGGGCATCGGTCTATTTCCTAATTCCACAAAATTGGAATCGCTAATTTCAATCTGATTCAAAATATGGAACCACCATTGACTAGACCAATTATTTTTTAAAATTTTAATCTTATTTCTTCGAAATTATTAAAGAAATAATTTGAACTCGTAATTGTTAGGGATTTTCTCAATGTTGTTGAGATGCAAATATTTAGAAAAAAAAAAAGTCGATAAAGGTATGCTTTGTACATATGCGTGACTTGGCTTTGATTCAAAACCTCTCTTATGATCTTTGCACACTTGTTCGATGTGTGACTCTCAGGGTGTATTTGGTTCAACATTCCCAATAGGCTTTCTCTTCCAAAATCTCTTAAGGAAATGCTGAACTGTTTAACAACTATTAAAAGAAGCTTTCACTTGAAAGTCAATATTGTGAAAACTAAAAGCCCAATGCTAGTAGGAATTAGTATTAGGCTTTTAGCATTTGACCAAATGTTGAACTCATTTTTCTCCTTCCAAAACTACCCTTACCAGTTCTTTAACTTTTTTTATTATGTCCCTTATTATTATTTTTATATTAAAAAAGGACCAAACCCTTTGCTAGTCCGACAAAAGGCTATAGTCCCCGATGAGCTAGATCTAGTGTTGGCGATTGTCAGTCAAGCGACCTAGGAGGCGCGTGATCCAAGTGACCTTGGTCAACGATTACCGACACCAAACCTAGCTCACCGGCAACCATAGCCCTTCGCCAATTTGGCGAAGGGTTTAGTCTTTTTCTTAAAAATATATATATTTGATTTTTTTCAATTTTAAACAAATAAAAATTAAAAAATTAATATTAATTACTAAATGACTTTTCAAATGTGTTTTCTACCAAATGGCAATTCTTTCAAAGTTGTTTATTAAAGCGTAGTTTACCAAGCGACCTTTACACTTTCTTAAAGCCCTTTACACTAAATTGCTTTGAGCTTTTAAAATGCTGAACCAAATGCACCATCAACATGTCTAGCTTGTCTCTCTTGTGATGTCTAGCCTTCCACACAAATGCCTCTGATGTAGGACTCTTGACTTGTCTCCGTTATTGTATCAAACCTTCCACACAAATGCCGAGAGTCCTATATTGAACGAGCACGCAAATACTGTAAAAGGGTTTATGAATAAAAGCCGAGCCATGCTCCAACAAAAGTACATCTTTCTTGGCCTTCTGGCTAAGATTTGGTATGGTATTTGTTAATGTGTGATGCTCACACAATTTTTGAAGCATTTTATCTTCTTGCAAGTAAAGAGCAAATGCTTGATTTTAAAGGAAAGGGCAAACTAGTTTATTACTGTGATTCACCAGTTCCATTGGACGACCCAAGAACTAGATCGGCTCAATTTGGTTTCTGGTTCCACAACCAGTTCATTTGGTTCCCGATCCTAGAAATGTGGAATTGGTCTTACCAATCCAATTCCCAATTCCTTGGTGAGACCAAATTTAACCAGGAACCAATCACCCTTACATGGGAAGTGAACATGGATCTAAGGTAAGACCAAAAACCGGACTGATTGAGCCATAGAGATTGGTCCATTCCAAGTTCTGGCAGTTACTAATTCGGTTCCCAATTCCAAAAAGGTTGAACTGGTACTATGCAATTGGAAACTTGGTTCTAGGATAAGAATCAAATTAGGAACCAAAGAACCAAGCCAGGAATTGGGAATCGATGAACTGTGTTACATTTTGGACTTTTTATTGTTTATTTTATTTTACATGTTCATCTTTTTATGGATTGTTTTTGTTGTTGCATTCACTTTCAATTTGCTTGAATAAAAATGAAACCCAAAAAATAAATAATAATAATAAAGAAATTGGTCGACTCGAGTAAACTTTGTAACTGATTGACGGGATTGCTTCTAGATTTCAGGGTACGCAAGGTAACTTCTATTGGAAGTTTGTTTGTAAAATAAACAAATAGTGTTTCTCTTTGTCCCACATGAGAAAGGTGGGAGGAGATGGGTAAGTTAATAAGTGTGAGCATTCTTTAATTTGTTGAAAGAAAAAATATTAGGTGCAAGCTAGACTTTACAATACCCACATGCAGATGTGTGAATAATTATGTGATTATTTTCTTTTATTTCATACGGTTACTCTATTAACCTTTATTTTTTTCAAATGTTGTTTTTTGTTCATTAAGTATTTTTAGAAATTATGAAAATTCAGAATTTTATTTATTAAAAAATTATTTTTTATTACGTTTATTCCTTTTCTTTGTTGCCTTAGTACGGCTATGTCATCCCTTTTATGAAACCGATGGAGCCACCGGACTTACTGCAAGAGATCAAACAAAAGGAAGAAAGGAAGAGCTCAAACTCTGTTTTTAACTTCTCCCTAGTTAACTGTAGATTCTGCTTAGATATATACCCACATAGGGGAACTACTAACTAGTTGCTCGAATGAAGGAACTAATCTTAGCTCGAACTACTAATTCACCCGCTTGTGGAGCCTTCGCATAGGCTCCACAAGATTCGGTGCGGTACACGGAACACAAAGAAAATATTGACGAATAAGCAAGGAAAAGAAAAGTTTTGACTTCAGATTCTGAAAAGAATGACAGGCGCCCGAGTCGGGTGTGAGTCTTGCTAAACTGATTGGTACCACAAACGCTGGAGACAAAAGAGAGTAACCTATTGGCAAAGAAGCCCCCTAACAAGAACAAAAAGGAGAACTCATATGTGTCTTTTCAAAACAACTTTTGGAAATTTTATTTATTCTATTTGCGACAATTTCTGAAGGGTTGCATTTGTTCATTTTGCAGCTCCTTTTGAATGAAAGGATATCTTTGTTTAATTTGCAACTTTTCACGAAGAGTCGCATTTGTTCTTTAAGAACGATTTATATATATGTCATTTTTTTGAATGAACGGGCATGAGATCATTTTCAAGTGTTCTTTCCAAAACCTACAACCATTTTTCAATTGTTTTCTAGAAAGACCCTGGAGATACTAGAATTGGTATCTAGTAGTCTCGTTTGAAATTTGGTTATATCCTATAAGATATTTGTCGGTGACCATTAGCAACATTATATAACAAATAAATCCTTAAAAAAATGATATCACACATCAAAATCCGACTTGATTGATCTATTGATTTGAAGTCATATTTTCCAACAACTTCTAGGTTTCAAAAACTAAGAAACCATTTTTAACATAATAGGTTTAAGGGAAATCAGAATCAATCTTAAAACGGCCTACCCTAGTTAAAGGAAGAAAGGAAGAGCTCAAACTCTTTTTTTAACTTCTCCCTAGTTAACCGTAGATTCTACTTAGATATATACCCACATAGGGGAACTACTAACTAGTTGCTCGAATGAATGAACTAATCTTAGCTCGAACTACTAATTCACCCGCTTGTGGAGCCTTCGCATAGGCTCCACAAGATTCGGTGTGGTACACGGAACACAAAAAAAATATTGATGAATAAGCAAGGAAAAGAAAAGATTTGACTTCGGATTCTGAAAAGAATGACAGGCGCCCGAGTCGGGTGTGAGTCTTGCCGAACTGATTGGTACCACAAACGCTGGAGACAAAAGAGAGTAACCTGTTGGCAAAGAAGCCCCCTAACAAGAACAAAAAGGAGAACTCATATGTGTCTTTTCAAAACAACTTTTGGAAATTTTATTTATTCTATTTGCGACAATTTCCGAAGGGTTGCGTTTGTTTATTTTGCAGCTCCTTCCGAATGAATAGATATCCTTGTTTAATTTGCAACTTTTCGCGAAGAGTCACATTTGTTCTTTAAGACCGATTTATATATATGTCATTTTTTTGAATGAACGGGCATGAGATCATTTTCAAGTATTCTTTCCAAAACCTACAACCATTTTTCAATTGTTTTCTAGAAAGACCCTAGAGATACTAGAATTGGTATCTAGTAGTCTCATTTGAAATTTTATTATATCCTATAAGATATTTGCCGGTGACCATTAGTAACATTATAGAACAAATAAATCCTTAAAAAAATGATATAACGCCTCAAAATCTGACTTGATTGATCTATTGATTTGAAGTTATATTTTCCAACAACTTCTAGGTTTCAAAAACTAAGAAACCATTTTTAACATAATAGGTTTAAGGGAAATCAGAATCAATCTTAAAACGGCCTACCCTGGTACCTGAAAAACACTATTTATCTCAGCAAGAATTGCAATTTCAAGTCCCTTATGGGTAGAGCTATGACGCCCTAAAATTAGCGGGAACATATGTCTAGGGCAGGGCTCGAGTCAAAATGAGGGGCCTTAGGGCTTTTCTTTTGCCTGTCAAAAGGACAGCAGGATCCAAACGATTAGGTGGAAGATGAGTACTTTTAATCCGTCGGTGGTCTCTGATTTGTATATGACAGCTGTAATTAACAATTCCACAAGGTCCAAGGGAACTTCCTGGCTGCTTTTTTCTTTTTTATTGACAACGTAGGTTGGAATGACAAGGATAGCTTAGGCTCTTTTCTTTTTACCTTTAATGGCGTAGGCTGAAACTGACAGGAATTATTTCATTATTCAATAATTGTCCTATAACTTTGAGACAAAGGAAATGGACGAAGTTAACTATGTGCTTGGCGTCCAGATTACCAGGGATAAATTTAATAAATTTTCTTGATTAAGAAATCTACATCAAAAGCTACTTAAACAATATCGATTTCGTAATTGTAAATCCATAGAGATTCCAATAGAGCCTTGTGGAAAAATTTGTTGAACTATGCCAATCTGAGGAGATGACTTTTCTAATGTCTATCGTAATGTCTATCCTAATGTCTTGGCATTTACCCCATTGGTTTTGGAATCTTTCATCACTTTCATAGTTTATTTTCACGCTTTTTGCGCGCAAATCAAAAAGAGAAGAAATTATTGCGTGATTCATAAAGAAAAAGATAGAAATCATTAATCACATGGCTCCACACAATTAAATAAATATTAATTCCCCATTGCAAGTGTCTTTGTACATTGAAACTTAGAGATGCCTATAATCTTCATTTGATTCGCCAATTAAGTTATAAGTATACAAGCTATTAAATTAAGGTGCAAAACTTGACTTGGGTCGACTCGGAACGAACTATGAAAAAGAGTATAGTTCTTCAATTCAAACACCTGTCCAAATAGCATTTTCCTTAGATGTAGTTGTGCAGTTGTGAACTGAATTATGGTACCGAGTGAAGTAACTGCTCAAGCGTTGTATTCTCATGTTTTAGATGCCTCAACTCGTTTTCGAATCAATGATTAAATTAGCCCCCTCGCTTGAAGTCGATAACGGGGAGTTGTCTACCGCTTTTATAATCAAATCTATAGAAAGCAACATTCGATCAAACTTACTTCTCACCTTTAAGCAACATACGACATAAGATTCCCCCGTAGAGTTTTCGTGATAAGCAGTCTATTTTACTTAGATCAATATAAGCATCAGAAGGAGATCAGATACTTATCCAACTCCCAAGACATCTCCGTAATTCTCTTTGTGTTGGTAATTGCATATTCTAGGCAGATATAGCATTATTTTATGAAAGATTTTATTTATCTTTTGGACTATTAAACTATGCTTGAACAAGCTTCAAAACCAAGAAGGAAATATGATGCTAAACCACTTGCGGCAAGGAAGAGGGTATTTATCTTTTGGACTATTGAACTATGCTCGAGCAAACTTCAAAACCAAGAAGGAAATACGATGCTAAACCACTTGTGGCAAGGAAGAGCTCTCTCTCTCTCTCTCTCTCTATCTCTCTCTCTCTCTCTCTCTCTCTCTCCCTCTCTTCATTTTTTGAAATAGATTCCTAAAGCAGACAACGTGGGATTTCTCTCTCTCTCTCTCTCTTCATTTTTTGAAATAGATTCCTAAAGCAAACAACGTGGGATTTCTTTTAATCGATTGCTTTAGTTACCCTCTATAGAAAATCCTCCTAAAAGCTCATTACTCTCGAGACCCATCATTCAATGCATACCCTCACACCAGTCAATGATTGAGATGTCATCCGGGCTTTGTCAACAAAGCAGTTGAGCCTACTGCAATAAGATATTCCCCGCTTTTGTGGGTCCATCTATGGCGTGCTTTTTCAAGACTCCAGGCTGCCTGCCGCATGTTTGTAACGGTCCGATCGACCAAGGTAAACGTTCCTCCTTATTCGAGTGATGTGGACCCAAAATTGCCTCGAGTAGAGAAGTGGCTGTTGATATGTCTACTGAAAATAATCGAGGAGAAAAAGGGGGGAGCATCATAATGCAGGCATTGACTGACTGGCCCTCCCTAATCCCATGAGCTTTTTAGTTATTATCATGACCTGAAACCAGCAGGAATCAAAGAAAAATGAATAAAGATATCCAATTTTCTATGCGTGGAACTTGAGACGTGGTGACATTTGTGAGGCTTAGAGAGGCTGAGGGGGCTAACAACTCCAATATGTTTTGTGATCTTCTGTTAGCAGTAGCTAGTAGAGCTAATCAGCTACCCACTCCAGCTTTGTTTGCTTTAGCTGATCCCTCTCTCGAGGGCTAGTTCAATAGAAAAAATCTATATAGACCCCTCTAAAGCACCCTATTTTCCTCATCACAAGCATCAAAAACATTTTCTCTTCACACTACAAGAGCTCTTCTGTAGAGATCATTCCTAAAAGAAAGAAGGGCAAGAATGAGTCAATCCATGAACTTCCTCATCATTTTCTGTGTTCTTGCTCTGGCTCCACTCGGTCTCTGCGCCAAGGCAGGTTATGGGGGTTACCTTTATCCCCAATTCTACGACCATTCTTGCCCCAAGGCTCAAGAGATAGTGAAGTCGGTGGTGGCCAAGGAGTTCGCGAAAGATCCTCGCATGGCCGCTTCACTCCTCCGCTTACATTTCCACGATTGCTTCGTTAAGGTCAGCGGCTAAGCAATTACTTGGACTAAATAAGTTTACACGTCTAATCTTTGGTTTCAAAAAGTTGCAAAAACAGTTTCTTATACATGTACTCTAAGTCAGCACTCTATGCGAAGAGTAAACAATCTCGTCGATCATTTTTCCTGGTTTAGAAGCTTTCTCGATGCTTTCAGTGCATTAACTGCTCGTCACAGCACAACAAAGCATTTCTTATCGCCACTGTCAGGAGTAATTTGTACCTACATTTTGCTTCCTATTAGAAAATGTTTATAATATGCTCTGTCTAAGTACCAACGCTGTCGATGTATGTGACAGGGCTGCGACGCATCCTTACTGCTGGACAGCAGTGGCACTATAATCAGCGAGAAGCGGTCCGTCCCTAACACGAACTCAGCCAGAGGCTTTGAAGTGCTTGAGGAGATCAAATCTGCACTGGAGAAGGAGTGCCCTCAAACAGTGTCTTGTGCCGACCTGTTGGCCTTGGCTGCCAGAGACTCCACTGTTCTTGTAAGCATATGTACATACAGTAGTGCCCAACTTCTCTCAGAAAGAATTACAACTTTTCACCCAAGAAAAAAACCAGGAAAAAAGAACTAATTTGAAATGCCTAACGAACATAAATCAATGCTTGAATGTGTAAACAGACTGGTGGGCCTAGCTGGGTAGTGCCACTGGGAAGGAGGGACTCAAGAGGAGCAAGCTTGAGTGGCTCTAACAACAACATTCCTGCTCCTAACAACACTTTCCAGACCATTCTCACCAAGTTCAAGCTTCAAGGACTTGATATTGTTGATCTCGTTGCCCTCTCCGGTAAAATAATTGGAATGTCTTGACCTTAGTTTTGATTATAACATTCGAGTCCAAGTTAGGGAAAATAAAATTGGAAATGTCCCGTTACACAGGAAGCCACACAATTGGAAATGCAAGATGCACCACCTTCAGGCAGAGGCTCTACAACCAGACCGGCAACGGGCAGCCCGACTTCACGCTCGACCAATCCTACGCCGCTCAGCTCCGCACCCGCTGCCCACGGTCCGGGGGCGACCAGACCCTCTTCTTCTTGGACTTTGTCAGCCCGATAAAGTTCGACAACAGCTACTTCAAGAACCTGCTGGCTAAGAAGGGGCTCCTGAGCTCCGACGAAGTCCTCGTGACGCAGAGCCAGACCACGATGCAGCTGGTGAAGCAGTATGCGGGGAACCAAGAGCTCTTCTTCGAGCAGTTCGCCAAGTCCATGGTCAAGATGGGCAACATCACCCCACTGACAGGGTCCAAGGGAGAGATCAGGAAGCGTTGTAGGCAGGTCAATAAATAAGTGCGAAGAAGAAATTTCCAATCTAGTAATTGGAATTAATTGGAATTACTTCTCCCATTTCCGGAATGAATCAGTCCGTGAGTGTTAATTTGCTTGCTTTGTCCTACTCTGTTATGGCTGTTGTGTACTGGAATTGCAGAATCGCGATTTGTTGTTCTGTTCGAATGAAGTTAATAAATTTTTCATTCATAACGTCTTGTTGTCTTCTCTATTCATGAGTCAATTCCATATCGAATCAGGCAGCGATAGGATTTATCAAATCTAAAATGCATTTGCATATCCATATGAAGAGCAGAGCACTTGCGTCAAATTGTTGTGTCATCTTATTTCTCCACGTTGAGCATTAATTTTTCTCAATTAACCATTAATTCAGTTGATGAATGGAAATGGAATCTCAGTTAACGAGTAAATCAAGTTAGGTATACATAGCTAGATTGATTGTAAATCACAAGCTGTGCACGAATCAATACAAAATATATGAACATTCAAATGAAATCAAGCATTTGAATTTACTTATTTCTCTCAGTAACTTCTTGTTCGAATGGGAACACAATGCTAAATACGAACAACAATTTGTTGCGGTCACAAAACCTCCTGAAAATGGCATATGAACTGGCACCAGTAGTGAAAAATCCATACAATGCTCTCCTTACATCGACCTCGCAACCACTGTTTTGAGGAATGCGGCAATTGTTACAGAGGGTACACCTCACAAACAGTGGAAAGAAGCCACCAGGAATGTGATAACAAGGTCAGTAAGCTAGATCCCTCGTCTGCTTTGTCCTTCAGCAGGGTACAGATCTATAAGCACAAAACAAACTTGAGGTTGATGGGTATGAAAAAGCTCAACAGAGGCTGAACGTCTACTTTTTCCAAGTCTCATAAAAAAATTAAGCTGTTTGAACAAGGAAGGCTCCATGTTATGAGGAAATAACAGCAATCTCCAAGCTTGGCAATAACGTTGCCACCAATGGTATCGTCTAGAATCGCTTGCACCAAATATCTCCCACGGTTCCGCTGCTATTGCATTTTCACTTGCTTCGTTAAATCTGAAGAACGAAAATATGAAAAAGTGGGTCTCAGACAAAAGTGCGGATATATGGGGAAAGCATATCAAAGAGCATATTCGTCCTGTCGGCTGTTATATTCTCTGACAAAATTCGAGTGGGGTGCTCTATGACTGGACAAATAAAGCTGTAATAATTAATGAGGGTGCAAGGAGAACACGGGAATAAGGCCTAAATACATCTTCCCCGAGAATGATACGTGAGATGCTCCCAACCAAAAACATACTTTTCAACCACAATTAAGCCAGCTCTCTTACCAAATGAATTATATCACAGAACAGGCAGAGCTAAAAACTCAAGCATCCCAAATACTAATTACACACAATTGGAAATTCCACGATGCTTGTTAGCCTCATCCCTACTGAAATTAGCTGGTTAGCCTCATCCCTACTGACACTTACCATAACACTCTTTCCGCTTTTGCTCCGTCTCTCACATGCATAAAAAAAATTTCAAGGTCCATGTGCTCCGAAGGGACACAACCTTACGTTCTCAGTTGGCTAAGTCTTCTTGCCTTAACATATTGAATCTAGCGTGCTCCAGAAGGACACGACCTTACACTCTCAGTTGGCTAAGTCTTGTAGCCTTAACATGTCGAATCTTAGATGCCATTAAAAGCATCATCCTTGGTCTTGGTCTTAGTCTATTTCCCGGGAAAATCATCATGTATACTTAATCTCCCTAAATTGTAAAAAATTAACACAAAATGTTCATGCAAAGTAGAAGAAAAGCTCATACTTAGTAGAAAAAGCGATCATTTCAAAATTTCTTCACTTATCCCTGGTACAATTAAATCAACAATTTCACCGGAGAACATTCTTTTCAATCAATAAAAAGAAAATATAAGCAACAAGCTGATCTGTGGGTTTTAAATTAAATCATCTTTTTGCCGCAAAAAAAAAAAAGCCTAAAGCTGAAGTTTCATCGCACTTGCTCAATGTTACAGTCCTATAGAAGTCCCCACAGTAAAAAATCAAAAATGGAGATCGGAAGATGATAAGGTGCAATAACAAGTAGTTACAATGAAAGAAGCGTGCCCTCATCCAATACATGTGCATCTTGCCATCTGTAAACATGGCGCAACATAACAACTGCCCCCACCTCCTTTCTTGCAATGAACACATAGATCCATTTCTGTACCATTGCAATTTTAAGATCCTTCAAATTGATGGGCTCAGATAATTTGATCCTAGAAAACCCGGTTGGGGGGGTAAAGACAAGAAAGTAAAAGGGAAAAGCAGAAATGAGCTGTGGTTATGATAATTGATTGTTAAGACTGTGGAGCATAATATGCAGCGAAGGTCATGACTTGGAATAAAGAGAAAAGCCAGTCTCTTGACTGCGGCAATGACCTCGCAGCCAGTAAAAAGGAAAGAACTTGTGGTTTTGCCATTCATCCGAGTGCGCTTCGCCAAGTCTCCAAACGCACCGTCCATTAAAACCTCCATAATTTTCCCTAGCACTTGTCTAGACCAAATCGTGCCAGCCCAATCCATGCACATCTATCCACTGCAACTTCAGAGACATTCCCACCAATGATTCAATTTAGACAATGTTTATTCAGTAAATGTTTGGACTTTATGTTGAAAAGGCACGAATTATAATCCAGCGAAGGTCATGACTTGGAATAAACAGAAAAGCCAGTCTCTTGACAGCGGCAATGAACTCGCGCAGCCAGTAAAAAGGAAAGAACTTGTGGTCGTGCCGTTCATCCGAGTGCGCTTCGCCAAGTCTCCAAACACACCGTCCACTAAAACCTCCATAATTTTCCCTAGCACTTGTCTAGACCAAATCGCGCCCGCCCAATCCATGCACATAATCTATCCACTGCAACTTCAGAGACATTCCCACCAATGATTCAATTTAGACGATGTTTATTCAGTAAATGTTCAGACTTTATGTTGAAAAGGCACGAATTATATTCCAACACAAGATATCAAGCAGACCACCTTCTTCAATACTCGGCCAAAAAGATTGGACACACAAAATTGGTGGCACGAAATGCAACAAGAAGCAATTTTTAGAAAAGCAAATGAAGGGTGATTCATTACCTCACTCCATACTGACTTTGGCACCAATTGCCTTCATCTTCTCCACGATCTTCTCCGCCTCCTCCTTCGCCACGCCCTTCTTCAACAGCGTCGGGGCCTTCTCAACCAGGTCCTTGGCCTCCTTCAGCCCCAGGTCCGTGCACGCCCGCACCTCCTTGATCACCTTGATCTTCGCGGCGGCGTCGAAGCCCTCCAGCTTCAGGTCGAACGCCGTCTTCTCCGCCTTCTTCTCGTCCGCCGCGGCCGCCGCCCCGGCCCCCGCCCCCGCCCGCCCGGGGCCCCGCACCGCGAACCCCATCCCGGGCATCATGACCGCCATGGCCGGCATCTCCTCGACGCCCATCCTCTTGCGCATCTCCTCGGTGAGGTCGGAGACCTCAAGGAGCGTGAGGGCGGCGATCTCGTCGACGAGGGTGGAGACGCGGCCGGAGGGAGGGGGCCGCGGCGACTGCTCCGGCGAGGCGGCCGCCGCGGAGAACCCGCGGCTGAGGGGGCAGAGGGTGCGGCGGGCGCCGGCGAAGTGCGGGGAGATCGATCGGAGGAACCTCATTTCTGGAAATGCTACGCGAGCAAAAACGACATCAGATTGAAGAGAGAGACTGCAATGGAGAGTGATGAATCTGCTGCATCGTCGTCGTCTTCTTCCTCGTTCCGCCTGCGCCGGGCATAAACCCTAACGGGAAGGAGACTTTAGCGAGCAAATACGGGTCGGGTTCGGGTTCGGGTTCAAGTCCTTCGGATTCGGGTTTCATACGAGTCCGAATCATCGTCACCTGTTTGCGCACGCATAAACAGGCAGAAATCCCAAAAGACAAATTCATTGTTCAATAAAAATACTCCGCTTTTGTTTCGAGAAACATAAATTATTTAAAAAATATTTTTCTGATAATAATTATTTTTATCACTTAAAATAATTAATCAATTAAAATACTTATGTTATCGATAACTATATATGTTTAAACATTTTCACAAACATTAAAAATATTTTTTGTTTCTTCATTTTTATAATTGATATAAATAATTGTTTTAAAAAATATATTTTTCAAATGATTTATTTATTTTCATGAAAAATGGAACTTAGATCTAAATAATTCTTATAAATGGGCTGTGATTTGCTAAAAATGTACTTCAACCCATTTATATTGGGTTGACCCCTTTTTCTTTAATAAGTCAAAATTTAGGTGCATTGCAACACAAGCAAAAATTTAAGATATTTGTATCACAATGGACCAATTGAGGATAGTACTAACCATCCCTCTGAAAATAAGGTTAAAAGATCATCAATCTCCTTAATGAAATGAATGTAGTAGTGGCTCGTTGAAAACCTAGAATCTCTACTCGATCTAGAATATGTGATGTACATGCCAATTAGAGTGTGACACAAAAGAAAATTCAAGGTATTTGTGTTTATAATGAGTAGAGTTTAGGATTCTAATCTTTTAAATAAATCTTGATAAATTTGGCAAATACATATTTTGCTCGTTTCTACTTAGGACTAATGATGATCAATTACTGGTACAGTCCGATTCTAAAGTGGAACCAGGAATTTGATCGGAGGACCGGTTCCCAATTTTGGGATCCGAGGACGGGCCCGTTTGGTCCTAAGATCGAGAGCCGGACTCGACCATTCTGGTCCAGTCCAATCCATCGATACCAGGCGCCTTTTTATTCCATAAAGATTTTAGTCTAAAGTTAACATATATACGTGTGTCTAAGAAATAAAATAGTCTATTTTGGGATTTATGGCTATTTTTAAGAAATTAAAAATATATATATTTAAAAAGAAAAAAGCTTGTCCAATCTAGACCGATTTCCCTTGGAACCGAGAATCATACCGAAAATCATTAGTTTCATTTTTATGGAAGTGGGAATCGGACCGATGCCTACAAGAATTAAACCAAACCAATCGGTCCGAACGGTTCCCTGTTTGGAGAGTCCGATATGCTCACCCTTACTTAGGACATTGTATAAATCATCCCATGTTCTTGTCCAATAATCCTAACGAATTCCATGAAAAGGTCGAATTGGTGATGCAAGAGAAAAAAGACATTCCAGCGCTTTTCACCAGTCAAAATCGGGCCCAACTTTGTCATCCCAACCGACCAACGGATCATAGAACTAACCGAATCTTTCACATCGAAATTGACTACACTCAATTTTGCGACCTTTAACTCGATTACGAAGTCGTTTCGACTCGATTCCTATGTGATACTAACGCAAGATTCGTAAATACGACTTTATGGTGTTCGTGTTTGTCACGATGATTGCTAACGAAGGCACGACAACGTTGTCTTAAAAAGCATTGTCTTTCCCTTTCCTCACGATGCGTGGGCTTAAAGGACCAAGGACGAGAACACATCCGCGGCGCAGTACCTTACCGCCAACCCCAATACATGCTTCCCCATCATCGACCCGTCGCTTCGCTCGCCGGCATAACCGCAAGGAAAAACACTGCCACCGATTCGCAAGCACTGCGAATGCCTCTCGTCGGTGCAACCCAGAAGCCTAAGGATGCGAATGCAGGCTACCTACCCGAGCTCGACTAGCTTGATGAGGTAAATACTGTCCTACGTGATTACAGTTCCTCGTGACCACCAACTCATTCCCAATAAGATGGCGAGGGCAGCCTCCTTGGCCAACTCGCAGGTCCTGAGCAGTCTGACATTTTTTTTTTTTTTTGTCAGTCTTATTCTATTCCTACTCTACACTCACTTGCAGACTTGTGCCACGCCTCTTGCAGGGCGTGGGAATCGCAACCCACTCTTAAAACTCACGCGTCTCTACCCCCATCCCTCCTTAGGAGGTGTGGATTTGAACCCCATCACCTCCCCTTTCCAATACCCCCATCCCCCTGAGGAGGTATGGATTTGAACCCCTCACCTCCCCTTCCATGTTGAAAAGGTGACCACTGGGGCAAATCCCCAGTGATTGCAGTCTGACATTAAGAAGGGTATGATTTTACCAGTACAAACACAGTTTTGTTGTCTCATAACTTGATTGAGATAATCAAAGCTCTAGGTGTTCCAATCACGAAACAGTGCACTCGTTCCAGCATGATTTTTCTTTTTCTTTTTTGGTTTAAAATAGTACGTTCATTCATTCATGTTCATTCATTCATCAAAGCGAGGATAACATGAAAACGACATGTGGGTGTTCCAGCACGATTGAATGTGAAAAAAGCCCTCAAGTTATCGGTGGCATAGAGCATAAACAGCAGATCAAGGCTCGATCATATTT
Source organism: Eucalyptus cladocalyx (assembly GCA_017140615.1). Classification (NCBI taxonomy): domain Eukaryota; kingdom Viridiplantae; phylum Streptophyta; class Magnoliopsida; order Myrtales; family Myrtaceae; genus Eucalyptus; species Eucalyptus cladocalyx. The sequence goes on along the minus strand of CM029524.1, from coordinate 38,001,700 downwards.
CATGCAGCAAAGATGGCTGGAGTAAGCAACGGTGCCCGAATTAAGAAGGCAGGGCCTTTGGATTACAAGCTCAAACTCAAGCTATGATAATATGACGGGGGCGCAGCAAAAGATTCATAAAATCAGAATGACAAGAAATGGAGATGACATTAAGCTAAAAACAGGAGAATATCATTAGCAATCGGACTAGGCACACAATGTACTGCAAGGAGTTATACTGGTTAAACCCAGAGAAAGCATCCCAGCAATTTTAAAGAAGCTGTAATTAATTAATATAAACGATTCAAATTTGTGGACGGAAACCGCACCAACCATTCCTTCGGAGAATTGCAAAGACCCCAGTTTGTTTTGCACACAGTTAAAGCAAGAAATCTTCCTCTTCCTTTACAAATGCCAGACATTGCGACTTTACAGGAGGGTTATTAAGCATTTGACACAATCACTAGTGTTTTTTCCCAGGATTTTCTCTTTCTTTTTTCACCCTTCATTTTTCTTTTGAAGAGATGCCCTCTACCCTAGTGCTTTAGCGACTACTAGAGGAAGATACGTTCGTTGTTATACTTTATCGTCATGAAACCACCACCTGGTCTCTTTAGGAGACCTCCCATTCCGACAGTTCTTCACATAACGATCGTTATCTTCTGGGCGTTGCTGGGAAGCATAAAAACAGACTGTCAGACCAATTGAGAACAAAATGGAAGAACTACTCCCTCCAAATTGACAATAGGGGTGACACATATGAGTAGTTTGAACTTCACCGTTCAACCAAAAATCCAGTCTAATCAAGATAAATTTACGTAAGTTAGTATGGCATCAATTGGTAATCATACTCAGTGCAGTAGCGAGTGCACCAACAAACATTAGTAGCTGCAGTAAAACTCAAAAGATATAAAGACAAACCTTAACAGTCGAGCTAGAAAGCATTGACAGAATGCTGATGCAGACGGAACTGACAGTCATAGCGGGCGACCAAGAATCATACAATATGTCTAGCAATGATAAAACAGAGATCCATATTAATACTACTGCCAATGTAGCAAAAGCCAAGTCAAATAGACATTTATGTATTTGCTTAAGGGACATTGTAATCCTGATCAAAATGGAAACGAGAAGCAAAACAATGATATCTCAATAATCCGGACAGCAAGCTCTGTGTGAGTGCGTAAGAGAGTGTGTGGGTGTGGGTGTGGGTGTGTGTGTGAGAGAGAGAGAGCTCTCCTACACAACTTGACTAATCTTACAAATTTATAAAACTACAACACCAATCAAATTGTAAGTACCATTCTCAATCGAACTCCATGACTCGGAAGGATTTATCATTGTGCCTTTCAACCATTTATCTTAGCCACACACATCATATTCTGTTGGTTTATTAGTTAGGACTATCGTCCAGACAATAAAAGGAAACCATCTTAAGCTGGTGTGAAAAGACTATCTTTTAATAAACAAGAATCTTCTTGCTGATATGAATTGTGGAAACAGGATTTGAAGGGCAGGACAGTCTAATGGTTCACTTTCAAGAACCATGATCTGTCTATACAAGCAGCAGATCACAGAAAGCATAAACCTATAAAAAAATAGTGACATCACCTTTCTGAAGTTTCAGTGGCAAAGCCACTTAGAAAACAAAACCATTTGAAAGCTTCAAGATAAGTTAAGACCATAGTATCAATTTATTCAGTGGTAATATATGGCATGAGGAGCAGATATTTCAGCCACAATTAATAACAAAGCAGTAAAGAGAACTATCAAAGTTACTTAAGAACTAGTTTGATTAAGTAGCTATGGATCCGACACATTGGGTACACTGACCAGATCCTGCATAGAAATAGACAACTGTTTTAACAAACATTATGCTGAAGCATCCTAGCTTTGAATTATTGAAAGTGAAGTAGTCAAATAGATATAATGCTTATTTCAACAAGGTGCAATACGTGCTTATTGATTCAACAAGCCTTCCTTAACGTAAGCCAACACATAGAAGAAGACTTTCCAGTGAGATTAACATCATTGTTTTAATGTTAATGATACCACCACAAAACATAAATAACTTATTTACAAACCAAACCTCATGATGAACTTAAAATTGTTTTAATGGTAATGATACCACCACAAAACATAGGTTGTGCATAATCTGCTTAATTAAGATATGAACCACCACCTTATGTTATTTCTTGTCAAGTTGTACACAAACTCCATCTCACTAATGTGCACAAGCTGATTTCTACAAACAATTTTTTCAAATGTATTTTAATTTTTTTGGTAGTCTTTGTTAATTAACATGTCTTAAATATAAATTATAGTCACAACTTTTAACTGAAAAATTCCCTAGAAAAACTTGAACTAAGAGTTATGTATCACAAGGACTTGTTAGAGATTGAACTTTAGAGACACCTTCGAAAAAAATGTACATTATCAATAATCTGTAAATTAGATTAAAGATCTTTAACTTATGAAAATACTCAAATCTTAGATGAATGTCACAAAGAAGCAACAGAGATTTAAACTTCTCCAATTTGAACCCAGAAGAAGAAGAAGAAACGACATTTTAGGAAAGATTGATAAAAATTACTAGCTTAATTGATCTACAACAAACATATAGTTTTCCTCTTATATCGATCTTACGATTAATGAGGGAAATTTTGCACAATTTAAATATTAAATGTGTCTTAAGACTATATGAGGGATGGAAATAGCATGAACATTGTAGGTTGTGCATTTTTTGCTTAATAGTGCTGTGAACCTACTTAGCATTGGCAGAATAAACTAGTCCAAACAAGAAAAGTGCTCTAGTGATACATTCGGCTGTGGATGGGTCTTTTAGCAAATTCATTAATCCTTCAAGGCTAGACTAGTGATTCACAGAATTTATCTAAAGCAATCACTTTAAAGAAAGGGCTGGCAATTGTATTAATACAAATAAGAAAGATTGACTTTAAAAGAGGAATGCCCCACGATGAGAGCTGTAGCACAAACGATTCTATATAAAAGCTCACTACATAAATGGAAAGCAGCAATTGCCAGCACTGGTTGCTAGAGCTGGCTTTGTAATTTAGACTCAGAAGACACTTTGAAAGAAGGTTCAATATCAAATTTGAGAAATACGAAGTGTAACTTATACAGTTCTCACAACAAAGACTTCTCTGAAGATATGATTCTCCAAAAAGAAAATCAATTACAAGCAATTTCAAGCCACCAGAAGTACATTGAGAGCCGAAGTCACAAACGCAGAATTGAAACCAGCAGAAACACATTGGCAAGCTAAAGCCAAAGACACAAGCAAACAAGAGAGACTCCAGAGTAAGCTATTAATGGTTTACTTCATCACAAAAGGCCGGCTTAGATAATTTAGCCTTTCAAAGTTGCCAATACAGTCAAAAATGTATGGAAACAAAAGTGCCAGGAAAAACGTATCAATGTCGTGATCCTCGACAAGATGAATAGAGTGTCACCAAAATCCAAGTCAAGACTTGGATGACACTGTGCTTCTTGAGGTAGCCCAAGATAAAATCATCTCCTTTGGATTGAACAAAGTTTGTTATGCACCTGATTCTCATAGAGAAAGACAATACAAGCTTCTAACATCTATTCTCGATTCCATAGTTGGGAGCTACCCAGTGAAAAATAGATGCATTTCCCAAGAAAAGGTTTTTCTTCAAAACTTCAATAAATAGCGCACAGGACATATAATCTTCTCAGAATATAACCAACTTCCACTATAAAGAAACCGAATAAAAACAGCAGAAGCAAAGAAGCACAAAAAAAATGATGCCGAGCTACAACTTCGAAGCAATCTGCGTAAATTACCTAAACAAATATGGCCGTTGCTGTATATATGAGGATGGAGAGGAGCCGGAGGCACAAAAATGACCTGTCAGCCACAAACCCATGTTGGACAAAGATCAGAAACATAATTCATACCCTAACCCCAAACTCAAATAACAAAATCCGCACCCGCAACGCCAATCCCGCACATCAAAAGTACTCTGACAGAACAACGATGCGAAAAACACATCGGCTTCGACGAAATTACCTGGGGGGCTTCCATGGGATAATGCTCAGGGAAGTCCACCTGAAGCTGGTAAGTCTCATTAGCATACAGAGTTCCTGGAGCTCCATTCACTTCGATAACCCACCTATATATCCCCCCACCAACAATCGCAGAAGTAAGACAAAAATCAAACTTCACAGCGACCCAGCACTACTTTTTTGCAGCCCAGAAAAAAAGATCGAAAATTTCTCAGAACCCTAAAAGAGAAAATGGATGGGTACCTCTGGAGATTGTCGGTGACCTTGTGCTTGAACCCGGTCGGAGGATTGACCTGCCACTCCACCAGCTCCTTCTGGAGGCGGTTCGAAGCAATCTTACTAAGGGCCTGAAAACCCATCGGAACCCCCAAAAAAAAGGAAAAAAAAAAACACAAAATTAACAAAAAGGGGTGAAGAAAAACTCGATCGTTTTCCCGGAATCTTCCCGGAAACGACGGGCAATCGAGCCGCGCGACCAGAAACGCCGGGAAATCCTCCGCGGCGCGAGCGAAAGCGCGTCGCCGGGGAGGAAATCAGAGAGAGAGAGAGGGGAGGGGCGCGGAGGAGGAGAGACCTTGCGAGAGGCGGCGGAGGAGCTGGTCATAGCTGTCGTTCGCCCTGCAATTGGCGGAGAGTTTGAGAGAGAGAGAGAGAGAGATGGATTGATGGCGTTGACGAAAAGGGCGAGCCAGAGAGAGAGAGAGAGAGAGAGAGAGAGAGAGGAGAGAAGAAAGGGAAAGAGGGAGGAGCTCGCGGGAGTTTCTGACCCACCAGAAGTACTACCACCACCACCACATCTCTCCCCTCTCTCTCTCTCTCTCTCTCTCTCTCTCTTTTATTTCTCTCTCTATAAACTTCGAATGGGGTTTGTCTTATTGTCGTCGTCTTTCCTTTGCTTTGGCCAGGTCCATTCGTGTAAATGGGGGAAGTGAAAAATAATCAAGAAGATTTGATCATTTTGAAACGACTGATTACTATATGAGGAGTACTCAGCCAAACCATTCTGGATATTGCTTTGAAAAAGATTTGTGGCGTCGATTGAAAAAGATTTGTGGCGTCGACAGGTGAAAAAAAAGAACTCTTATTCGTAGAACCATCTCTCAATAATGACGGTTCTTGATGATCAGTCTATTTAAGTAATTCTAGTTGGACTAAATTATATAGCATGGATTATTTGGTCATGCCATATCACTCGAGAGGAAAAGTGAGGCTTGACTTGGCTTGGCATAGCTAGATTTGTCCTACATATTTTTATGTCTCGCTCTCTTGCTTCTTTTCTATTTTGCTTTCTCGTGAGTATTCGAGTTTTTGTTAGCATGAGGAGTGTTAAGAACGCATAATCGGCCTTATTTCATGGTACTTCCTTCACGCTGAAAGTTTGTTCATTAAAATCAACAGTCAGCTTCGGAGTCTATTGTAACATAATCTTAATGCATTTTTTTTGTACTTTATGACACATATGTCTAACTCAATAGATTAACTTAATCATCCGTCTCGGAGTCTGATATAACGTAATTTGAATATTAAAATCAGTTTTCTTTGGCGCACGGTTTTGTTCAATGTTAGCAAAGCATATTAAGTTATTGTCATGATATCACAAAAAGGAGCATATCATTCTCCAACGACAGCTGAATTTTGTGAGTTATTGCACCTCCTTTTCCAGCATTATACTGTTGAATTTGCATTTCTTAAGAATTAAGCCAGAAATTAAAAACAACTTAAGGAAAAACAGAGCGACAAGAGTAACTTATCAACCTAATGAGCTCCTTGATTTCTTACTCTTTGTGATTTGAATTGCATACGGTCAATGTCGTAGTTGGTTGAGTTGATTTCATTGGCAACTTTTTGCCCCTTTCGATGCACTTTGAATTGATAGTTGCCTTCATGCATAAAAGCACCAGACCATGGCTTCCAAAGGGTACAAACCACCAACCCCAAAAAAAGAAAAAATGATTAATCATTTGCTTCGTGAAAGATTGAGAAGAAGGGTCTATTGAGAATAACGGGTAATTCATTTCTAGCCTACAAGCCCCCGATATTTGAGTAATTGAGGGTTGGAAAATACTCAGATATCTGTGAAGCTCGAAGAAGTTGTCAAATGCATTCCGAATCAAAAGAAAAAAATTTTGGAGAATGGTCGCCTAAATATTGCTAGGCACCCACTAAAATAGGTGAGAATATATGCTGAAGAAATTTAACATTGGGTGGGTCAGCAAATTTGCATCTCCCCCTCTAATTCAGAAGAATATTTAGTTCATCTTTCGGCCATATAAAATTAAAGAATATTTCGCAAGTGGGGTGGTTGCAAAGACAAGCACAAAGGCAAGCCATCGGTCAAACTTCAGCGGCAGAGCATATGGGGGGGATTTCATGTGGGAGAGGGGGAGGAACCTTTTCCTCATTGGCCTTTTCTTTGATATCGCAAATGTTCTAATTCCTTCTTATCCAGCATAGAATAAAGGCAGAGTGGAAATATATAAAATGGAGGAAGAAGAAGGGAGAGAGAGGGTTCATGTGCAAATCTCCATTTGCTTTTTCTTTTTCTTTTTTGGCAAGCCCCATGAGGAAAGTATATGCCTGCCTTTTGACTAATTTCCTAGCCTGTATAAACAAAATAAAAGAAAGGACCACAGTGAATGTGCGCTGATCTCGGCTCCGTTCGCATCCGAAAAAATTTAACTATCTGAACCGTGAGTTTTTCCCTATCTCTGCTCCTCCTGCTTGGACATTGCATGTCTATTTTGTTGATGAACATCGACCCAAGATGAGGATAGCTTCACTCTAAGTAAAGGGTGCTAATGTGCCTATGGAAATTCATGTCCGTGTCTCTCTTCTTGCTCATGTCTCTCAGATGTCATTTCTTAGGACTCTGTTAAACCAGTTCAGTTAAGCTCTTCCCCGACGGACATCCTTGTCCTCTCCCCATTTCGAAACTTCTTCCAGCGAAACAACATCCGACCCATCCTCATCCACGACCTGGCGGTCAATATTCCCTCATCCACGATCTGCCGGTCAATATTCCCTCTAAATCGTGTGAAGTCGCCGCAAGGCATGGATGCCAAATTTCTTGCTGCACGACGAGCCGTGATCTCGAGCCTTGACCCCTCCTGAGTTGCCCGCCTTCAGGCTGCGAAGGAGAACTTAGTGGCGATGGCCATTGAGATTGCCAAGGCAGTAGCCATGGCCTTCATGGCGGTCTTGTGTGAGGACGATCAGTACGTCAATAGCGGATACTGCGGCCTCAGTCGGTGCAGCCTTGGATCTAGGACTTTGAATTGATGAAAATACACCTTTTTTTTTTCTCTATCTCCAGCCGGACCAGCCGTCAAACTCATTAGGTCCGCTGCATCGGGCAACTCTTAACTCATCCGCTGCTGGCCAATCATTTTAGCTCGTTCACATTTGAAAGATCTAGAAGCCTCCCTTGTTCAAGTTTGATTCACAGTTGATGAATAAAACCTAGTTACAAAATGAGTCTTGGCTCCCAATTCTCTTTTAGAAAGTAACTCATCACCATCTCTTTCATTCAACTAGTGAAAAGTGGATGGGAAGTTCAACCGCTTAAGTTGATAGGTAGAAAATGTTATATTAATATAAGAAAAAAGTATATAAATCCCCTAATCAAGTAATGTGAAAGATTTCAACAATTACCATTGGTAACCGCTCGGCTAAGGGCAAGAAGGGCCTCCATGGAAGGGGCGAGAGGAGAGGTGCACACTGAGTGCCGAGTGAGGAGAGAGATGGGGGAGCTTACGAGAGAAAAGAAAGGGATGGCAGGGCCCACAATTTTGTTTCTTTTTTTAAATTTATTATAGGGAAATTAATTCTGTTTTAAACTTTTCGATTATGTTAATTTAATCATGAACTTTTAGTAGATTTACTAATGTAATTATTTGAGTCAATTTTAACCAGAAATCACTGACGTAAATTATTAGATAAAATCTTTAAAGTAGCGTAAGATGTGAGTAGCCAACGAAAAAGTAAGGTGATTACCACCAGCTATATTATGTGGCACCACCATCACTAACATTAACAATTTTTGAACTTTTTTGAAAGTTCAATTTTTTTTTTACAACTTGGGCCAACTTAATTAAACATTTAGAAAAAAAAAAAAATTTGCTTGTTGGCCAAGCCGTGTAGAATAACCGCATTAGCACTTTCAGATCAATTTTGGTTAGAATGATTATATTAATCGTCAAAAGGTTTAGTACTAAATTAATACAATCGAAAAGCTTAAGATTGAATTCATCAGATTTATAATTTTTTCTATAATTTTCCCTAATTTCGCAAGGCGTGCAATGAAGTCACTTCGGGAGTGAATTTTAGGACGGTCCTAAAGAAACCAGGAATAACGGACCTTGCAAAGCAGGATTAGAATATGCCAAGGCTTCATTAGCGGAATTGCTTCCCACCCCCGGCAATGTCTTTTGGAGAATATTGCAGAGGGGGACAGCCACGACACATGCCCAAGTTGGGGGCAAGATCTTAGCTGGATTTGGTCCACGTGGACCGGGTCTGGATCCAAATCGATTATCGTCATTGACCTTGGAACTCCTTGTAAATTCATCAAAATCTAACCACTTTCTTTCACCATTCTGTCCCTTTCGCACCATCCAACCTCGAATGTTCCGGGAAGCACAGGTGGACTCAAAAGTCAATCCCAGAAAATGCCCCCCAGCGATTTGTCCTCTTGCTCCTTTATGGATCTGATTTCTCAATCTTCACATGAAAATTAGGTGGTGACTTTCTTTTCTCTTAGCTAATATCACGCAAAATCCAAATTGATATATCGTGACTAATTTGTCCTTATTTAAAAGCCTAAACTTATCACAAATTCAGCTCCATTAATTTCGTTAAATTTTATTGTCAACTTGCTAAATTGAATGACACGTAACAAATCAAAAGTATACAAATTTAGGGTTTTACCACGAATTTCTCACGAGTATATCAATTTATGATTTTTAGCTGTTAGCAAAAACTAATAGAGACTAAATTTTATCACAAATATATTAATTTAGAATTTTTGATAATAAAAAAATTAGTCTAAAGTAAATTTATTACAAGTGTATCAACTTAGAATTTTTTATTATCTAAAATTTTTTTTAAGATAAATTTATCATAAATATATTTATTTAGAGTTTTTCATCATATTGACCCTTTCTTTCTTTTCTACCTACGTTGATGCATAGTTGTGACTTCCACACAAAACCTGACAAATAGCTGACTCCGAGCATGGAATCTTCTCCTTGCTTAAGAATGTTGGATACACAGCAACCAGTTCATATCTTCCATTTAAACAGCAACAGCAAGTAGCGACCTTCTTTCTTTATGCCGTGCCGAAATATAACAGGATATTAGGGCAAATGTTCGTGTTGGAAACCATCCAGCGTGAAGAAACTATTTCCATCGCCAGACTCATAGCCGGTGGTCTTCGGATTAAGATCTTTAGATCAGCCTACATCTCTCTTTACCTCTCTTTACCTTACAGATATAAAGATGTCGGACATTGTCAGAAGAAACAGTACAACGTTCCAACAATAAGATATTATAAGATTATCCTGTCACAGCAATGAACATGACCTTATTATTGCGTACAGCATTTATATCGCAGAGATAAGATACTCTATTACATCTCCCACAGATGAGAGCCAATGTTATGATTGATATCTACACAGAAAACTCCTCCATTTTCCCACAATGGTGTGACTCTTCACCATGAGATTATGCTCGATTAGTTCCTGCAGTTGCTGTAGCAATGTCTTAGTTACCACTAAAAGCCGGAATTAAGAACTGAGAAGCAGACAAAGCATCTAGTGTGTAGGACTTCCAACCTCATCACGGGGAACTTAGAGAACGGGGAAGAACTTTGTACGGGTTAAGTATGTGATTGGGGTCCAGCAACTTCTTGACGGAAGCCATCAATTGCACCTATACAGGCAGAGTATTATTCACCAACTTGCACAACTAGAAAAAAGAATAATCCACCCTCGACTAGAGGTGGTCATAAGGGAATTTTTGCCAGGGCCTGGCCAAAGATGTGCGGGCCGGCCTTTATCATGTACAATCTTTGCCCGAGCCTGCCCATTTACCTCTTGGGCCTGGCGGCCGGGTGGGGTTGACCACTTTTACCCTTGAGACATCTAAAGAGCATGCTTTCTCATGAATTTTTAGATTGCCCAATGGGCTAGAAGATCTTTCAGCTATAGAAATGAGTGAAATAATGTCTATACTGCTACCAATAGAAGTGTCTATCTAATATAGATAATGGCTCAAGCTATAAGAATGTCATGAACTACTAGGAAAAATGGTGTGTATACATTATGGGCATGACTCCAGACAACCTAAACTTTGGGGGATAAGGGCTGTTCAACATGGTTAGGGCACAAGTCAATGTCCAATGCCTTTTAGTCATCCTTACTATGTCAGTTTTCTGTCATTGTGGTCTAGTCACTAGTTATGGCCTTGATGTGGTTATGTCCAGCTAGTGCGCTTCACACATCTCACTTGCATGAGAGAGAGAACTTTCACAAATATGCTGGATTTACATTGGACGATTTCTAGACAACTTAAATTTTTGGGGCAGAAAATGGCTGTTAAACAGGAGCAATAAATCAGAAAACCATTTTTAGGCAGACCTTAAACTATGTAAAACACAATGCCTCCAAGCAACTAAGTTTCAAGGTAAGTTATAAACATCCCAAGCTCCCAGCCCTGGGCCATTTTCTATCAGTAGTCTTTGCCACATCCACTTTGTGTTAGATAGAGTTCTAGTGCCATATACAAGTATTGCCCACACCATGTTTCTTTCACGAAAGGGCACACCTAGACACAGTACAGTTGTTATCATCTGCCATCTAAGTTAAGCTCTGGAGGAACCATAGATTCTCAACTAGATCTCCACGTTTCTTAAATGGTAGACCATGTCCAACAAAGGATGACCGTTGTTTCTCTTTGCCCTATATGCTGCAAAGAAGCTTCTGAGTACCTGATATTAACCATCTAAACTAGCTGCTTTTATTCACCCTAATATATCAATGTCAAACTTCACTCCCTATGAGAAGTGCATCTCACCCCAAATACCTTTCCCGGTCATTGTTTTCCAACAAGTTTTGCTTTGCAATCATCGAAATATCAACAACTATGGAATGCTACAAATACTTAAGTCTGCAATTCCAGGTTATAAACCCCCACAACTTATGTACCAGTACCGCTGCAAGAAGCTCAACTTACAGCTGCAGGTGACTTGCTGTAGAAAATCTTATCAGCTTTCATCAGTCCCAAGCCATGCTCCGCACTAATACTTCCACCATGCTTAGAGGTCCATTCATAGACAAAAGGTTCAATCTGTGCTAATACCTGCAATGCACCCCCTTCTTATGAGATTATATTCAAATGCATAGAAGCTTTCTAAAGAAAGACCAAGGAGATTACAGCATCATCATATTGAGGACATGAAATATTGAGATGCAGGTTTCCATCTCCAAGATGCCCAAATCCCACGACCTTGGCCAAGTGTCCTACAAATTTGAAAACCAATAGAAAGTTTATTATTGGCTAATTATTCATGCTCCGGCATCCTTGGAAGATTATGACAAGTGACAAAATGCTGGTTACATTCATGGAAGAAGCAACTCCTGTCTATCACACTGTAAATATCAATCTCAAAACTGATGGCTACAAACATCCTAGAACGATTTACACAAGTACCTTGATTTCACTCCTTAAAGTTCACCTTCAGGTTTATAGTCCATGACCTCCTAAACATGCAAACAAGGAATTCCAGCAACATGTTATGATGTATGACAGAGGTGAAGTGAGACATTGGACCAGCTTAGGATTCTTAAGGATTCTAAAATGGAGTATCTTTTAGCCAACAGAACACCTGCTAAGACATAAAACCTGTAGTTCACATTATGTAACAAAATCACTCTTTTCATCCCACATTAAGATTATAGACCTGGAAAAAGAATATCATGGCATTCAAGTATTGAATATGTAACAGCAATAAGTTCTCTCACCAAGTTTATTTCGCAGTTCCTCCACAATATCATAAATCTTTTCAACAGGTATTGATAAATCATATTTGTAGACAGCCCCTGCTTTCATCAATGCTTCTGCTATACCCTGTGATGCACCAATGTGGCTATTGCTACTCCCAATGTATGTAAGCAGGAATTTGACAATAATAAGAAATCACAGAGAACTGGAAACCTCACGAATATTCCAAACTGATGATGCCTGCTGGATGTCCTGTGCAACAACACCATCTGAAATCAAGCCTTCTTCCATGGAATGAGCAAGGAAAGCTTCAAGCTTTTCTCTGAAATTATCCAAATTGAATATTATGTCTAAAGGTGATAAAAGGACCATAACCTTTTCATTCACTACAGCAGAACCAAACTATGGATGGCACTATCAAGTTACCACCAAATTGCAAACAGAAAATACCCAGCACACATATGCTATTGCAATCTCATATGCTTAGTTGACAAGAAAAGGTCAGTAATGCAGAAAGCCAAATTGCAAAATGTGTGGGGTTGCCTCTTGACAGTGAGCTTCCATTCTAATTGCAAGTCCAAGAATTGCATAACGTAGGTCAGGCACTATATTCTAGATGAGTTTTTAATCTCAAAGGTTAAACTTGGGCGGCAGAATAACAAAGTGATGAACTTTCATCCTAAGTTTGAGAAATCTGATTGCCTGCAACTTTAAAATCCAGGAATGAATATCTCTACTCTGCAGCAAGGATTCAATTTGTCTTAAGCTTGGAATCCCCATTGAAACTAGATTCACCTTTTTTTCCTCATTGAAGATCTTCATATTGGAGCCTTTGCAGCTCTCCAGTTAATTCAGACTAACAATGAAGAATATTCAAAGGTAATCTTGCATCCTGGCCAGTTAATATAAATAATAATAAAAATTGGGCAGTGACCAAGGAGAGGGGTGTAATTTTCCAGTAGATGCAGGTTATAGTGCATCAGAGCTTCATGTGGATTTAAATGGAACACCTCAATTTGAGCAGTAGAAGAAGAGATTTACCTGTCTGAATGTTCATCGCTGCCCGTCGTCTCTATCAGAACATAAAACTTGTGCAGTGCAGGAGGTAATGGATTTCGGACTCCTTCTAAATGGTTTAGTGCCTGCCACAAATAGTGAAATAACTTGGCTTAAGGATCTACTTTTACTTTTACTTTCAAGACTTGCTTCACAGTAATAAATAGACTATCAAGCAAAAAGGTGTTAATTTAGACGTAGTCCATCTATAACAGTCAAGCCATGTGTTTCATAGTCATAAAACAGTATGCCAAGAAGGACAAAAAAAAATAGAGGAAGGTAAAGAAGCACACAATCTATAACGGGAAACGAAGAGATGGTTATAAACGTAGCATCTTCTAGACCAAGCAATGGAACAAACTACTGAAAATTACTAGAGTGACATGCAGTCAACTGTAATGGAAAATGGATGAACTAAAAGTGAAAATTACTTTTTATGGAAAGTGGAAGTAAGAACAGAAAACTGTAAGACATAAATGGCATATAGATGGCAGCTCTAGCAGCCACATTCGATCCTGTTGCAACTTACAACTCTATTCCAAGATAGGCGATATATCCAAATTCAAAGGATACGATAGTTATGTTACTTATGTACAAAATGCCTGATGTAATACTTAAAAGTTAAATGTGCAGAAAGCTTACAAGATCCATTGCCTGTTCATCCAAAAACTCAAAAGCAGAGAGAACTTCTCCCAGTTTCCTCCTCGCTTCCAACAAAAGTTTCTGATGCACATGATAAAAAATGATACTGACTTGTGCTCAATTAAAAGAGGCCTTAAGACCATGGGACAGAGTATGCCCGGATTATAAGGTTAAGGTCTAGATCAAAATGTTGTCATTCTGGAATATGTAAGTCAATCTGGAGAAGAAACTAATTTTACCTGGCAGCTTAAATAGTCTGTACATGCAAGAAAAGCTACATTAACTGATGATAACTTTGGAGGAGTCAGAATTGACACCTTCGTAACAATTCCCAGGGACCCCTCACTGCCTACAACATCAAATAGAATCATCATTTGGCGGCATACTATCCTATTAATCATATGGGTTGTACCATAAATTTATCAATTGAAATGGCCCATCGTATTGATATACCTATAAACAAATGCTTCAGATCATACCCAGTGTTGTCTTTGCGTAAAGTACCGAGCATGTCAAGCACATCTCCATTAGCTAAAACTGCTTCAAGACCTGCAACACAGACCTAAACTATGAACTCCAGGATAAAAGCAATAGAAGTCCTAAACTTTTTGGCAGTCAGTCGGTTAAGTCCTAAACGTTCTATTGTAGGCAATTGAGTCCTAAACCTTTGAAGGATGTGTAGCGGTTTGTTTTTCTTCACACATCAATCATTATATCAACCATAATCAAGGAAGAAAAAAACACATGGGTTTTATGAATAATTGAGCAAAGAATTTGAATTTATGAATCAATTGAAAATTAAAACCAGAATGTCATATGAATCAAGGAAAATTCATAATAAAGAAAGTTGTGTTCCCCTCCCTATTAGAGTATAAAGGTAAAGTAGTCTTTAGGACCTTTAGGGTTTATTTTTTATGTATATATTGAACATTATTGAATAATACAAAATACATTTTCCTTTCACACTACCTATTTACATAATATATAAATTTTCTTTCAACTGATCCATAATTGAGCTTGCTACTCTATGATTCAGAAAACTCGTGTTTAATTCCTTGAATATAGTAAAAAATTATGCTTAACTGCAAATAAAGCCGATAGCTGAAAGGGTCCTTTCTCTGGTGACCAAATTATACCGATGATGAGAGCAAGCCTTGATTGCACCTCTTTCAAAAGGTTTGGGACTTGATTAACCAAAATAGAAAGATTAGGACACAATCAACGAAGATAGTTGCACTATCCTAAAACTTCACAGAAACTTGATTTGGAACGTAAATGGATGCAGATTAAATTTTGCAATCCATGTAAATTTAAACCTTTGAGAAAGTAACTACACATCCAGCACCATCGTCATAGTTATGCAAAAGGGAGAGATGATAATCAGAAGAAGAAGAGACTAAGTATTCTCTCTCCCAAAAAAGAAACTATACATTTTGAAGATCTACTTACCGAGTACATTAGCATGAAGTGAGCCATATCGGATAAGGCGCAGCCCACCAGCATTAGTTGAAACATTTCCTCCAATTTGGCAGCTTCCCTTTGAACCTAAGTCCAGTGGCATAATAAATCTGAATGGAAGCATGATGTACTTAAAGACAGAGTTGATGAAGGTCTGCCATTTTCATAACTTTTATCTCTTTTTTGCTTCCAATAAATAAATCATATGCGCAAATTCCTAATTTACAACCGGGAGCAGGATGATCAGGAAATCGATTTCCACTAAGACAAATTTAAGCATATGAAGATACATTTAGCATGTATTTGGTTTGGGGAAAATAGCAGAGTTCAAGATCCACACATACACAGCCTGCAGTTCCCTTCCAGGAAAATTATGTCTATGCAACTATTTATGATCTGTCTTTTGTTTCTGTTATTGGCATCATGCACAAAACCTCTCATTCCCCAAGATGCACGATCCTCTGTGAGCTCTGCAGAAATAAAGTTATGCTAATAGCACTTACCCATTGTTGTCTAGAAAATTCACCAAGCTTTCCAGTATGCACCCTGCTTCAGAAACTAGTATACCGCTTACCTATAAAACACTAATATAAGATTTCAAATAATTTGAAGCAAATATCTTCTCAACATCTTATCAATGACTTCAGCATGTCAAACTGCTGAATAACAGGGCTCACAGAGCTATCAAAACCCAAAGCAGGAGATGAAGTATCCGGTGAAAAAAAAGTGCGCCTAATAGGATAATTTTAGGGGAAAAACCTTCTTGAAATAAGAAGGTTGATGCTAAAAAGATTCAATAGTGAAGTCTCACAAGCATATAGAGAGAATTCGGATCCTACAGAAAAATATACGTGTTATTTGGAGGAGAACCGGCATAAAATGACAATCCATTGTGCTGTATAACATACCTCATCAAAAGATATGACTTTATTCATGGAACCTAAGTTCACAATCACCTGCGGAATAAATAACCAAAAGCCATTCAGATTGCAGGCAATCAAGCTACATCAAACATACTCTTATAAAGATTAAACTTCACTAACGATTTCTAATCAAGGTTGACCACTTTTAGTGCTCAAACTTCACTTTGAGACATTTGCCATTTTGCAAAACCCCATAAATAATGCAGTTGTAGGACAATCGCCCAATTTTTTGCCAAACACACATGATAACAGCATGGTCAATAGTGGTTCATCTTCAGGATCAACAACGATAGGCCACACAAACCATTTTTCTGCCAAATCTCTGAGAAAATCAGAATCTAAGTTGGATTCCGCTAGCTGAATTTCTCTCTCACAGCTTTCCCAAATTCAAACACTCCTCCCATTCACGATCACTTTAGAAAGATTTGGCTACTCTACACTTTAGTTTGGTAAACAACTGTCGATTGCATGATTTTGATTTTTCTTTTGTCACAGAACTCTAACGATTGCCCTATATCCAACAACTTATAAAAATTTAAGGATCATGGATACTATCAAGTAAAATTCAATCACCAAAAAGAACCCTCAAAAGTTGGTTCGTAAGTGTATTTAACCACCAAATTTTTATGTAGCACACTCTTGAAGGCCATCTGGCTATATGGTGTTTTCCATCTGCCGGTCATCAATGTCAAAACATGTCAACATGGAAGCACAACTAGAAGTTCCTAGCAATTTCTAAAACAGATTGTTTTTGGTGAGTTGTAACATTATAAAAATAGAAAAATAACCTTTCATCTGTACTCTAAAATCATATTCTTACCATCTTCATTTGTGCATTTTTAGGTTCATTTACACTTATATACTGTTTATACCAAATATTCGAAGGATATGATGTGAAAATATCCGGTTTTATTACTGTGATTCACTAAACATTGTCTACTCTCTAGGACCACAGAAAAACATTAATATCTTCTCAAGTCTCAATAGTCAATGTCTTCAGCTATAAACGGATATTCAGAATGGAGATACTTGTAAAGCAATGAGAAAAAGAAACCATTAAGATTATCACATGCTTTTGCAGTATGAAAGGAAAGAAATATGAGGCGGCTTGATGTGGGAAAATTTCAAGTTTTGTAAATTATAAATCTTGTTCTTAATGCTATTCTCTAGGTACAGGAAGGACATTTTAATATACAAAACTGATGTTAGGTAAAAGAAGAAAATAGGTGAGAATGATTTGATGGTGTCAAATGACTTCAGCATGCGCCCTCTCTTCCTAGTGCCATCTGCCATTTTGACTAACTGGTTTTTCTTGCTTGTTAAGTCTGTTCATAACAGAACAGGCATTCATAATTAGATGGCAGTAAATTAAAATATTATAAAAAGACCAAAAGGAGACTGGTCAGTGCATGCGCACAAGCATGCATGCAATGAATTCCATTTAAAAAAAAAAAAGAGTATCATATCAATAACAGGTGTACCTCATCAAAAACAGGCACGCTTCCTCCAACAAGACCAGTGTTCCCACCCTGAGGAACAACAGCCAAGCATCTGGAGTTACAATATTTGAGAACTTGAGAGACCTGGGACGAAAAATTTTCACAAGCATTCAATGAATCAACTATATGACAGCATGAACAAAGCAGAAGACTGAATAAGAGAGGTATTTAAGGCAGAATGGACATCGAGCATGTGAGCAACATGCGTGTTCAAATGTACAGCAAATCTATTAAGAACTTAAGACTATTATAGTGTGCCTAAAAGTGTGCGGATCAACAAGTGGGACACGCGGATGTGCATGCACAAACACCCACACAGAGAGAGAGCTGTCTTATACTTGATACTTGAGTCATATGAACCAATGTAACCAAGCACAAGATAATATGCAACTTCCAAAATTTTCAGAGGGAGAGAGAGAGAGAGAGAGAGCAACTGTCTCATACTTGAGGCTTGAGAGTCATATGAACCAATGTAACCACGCACGAGGTAATATGCAACTCACAAAATCTTTTGAAGAAAAAGATATCTACTATTGCATTGACATTTCAGAGGTCGAATGCAGAATGTTTCATCATCGAGAGAAAACCAAATATATCAAGAAGAAGAAAGAAATGGACCTCTTCAGTGCTCCGAGGCAGAAGCAGAAGCTTACTCGAACCTTGGTACTTTCGCATCCAATCCACATTTGCTGTCAGGAGAGCATCTTCATCCTGGATAACATTTTTCTCCCCCAACAAGTCCCTAAAATACGTTATGTCATCCGACTTTATCGTGGCGAACTCGGGGTTCCTCTGAAGCTTCGTGGCCACGGAACCAAAGCATTGACTTTGGATAAAGCTTACTCCCAAAGCACATTCTTTCCCTTGTAAATGCACGGAAAGAGGCTGCTTGTGTCCGAAATAAAATTGAGTTCCTTGGCAAGATCCGCCAGAGCGACGCAGTGAGCCTGTATTCAGGACAGTGTCGTCAGGACGTGTTTATTAGACCCGATGCCAATTAACTGTAACCAACAATCAAACTAGGAGCGAGTTCAGGCATTAACAGAGTTATTCAGTATCCTTATGTAAGAACAACTCGAGACTTCGGTGCATGGACAGTAACTCATCTACTGTTTTATCTTGCTTCTAATATGCCACTCGGATTGCTCTCGAATTAGCTCGTCCAACCTCCATTCCGTGGAAAAAACATAACAATCGACGCCATGTCATCTACCGCGACGCGCAATCCGTGATACCCGATCACATTCCATCATGTGATCGAGCATCGGACAGGAAACACTCGGAACACTCGGAAACCAAGTAATCAGTCAACGAGTCGCCGGCTGATCGGCGGCGCACCTCATTCCTCACGACGCGGACGATAAATAGGAGCACAAAAACAACATCATGCTCCGCCAGAGAATCTACAGAAACAACGTCCAGAACGACAGAATCGAAGCGCACAACAGCACGACGATGCTCCGGTCGCATAATTCCCATTCGAGATGAACGAGCTCCGAGAGCGACGATCTCGCTAGAGAAACTTCCCGATCGGAACAGCAAAAAACAACGGTCGAAACGACGGGGAAAACGCGAGCCGAGTTTTTTGAGGCGCTCGATCGGAGCGACCGTACCGTGGCGAGCCGGATTGCCGGGAGCGGGACGGGAGGAGAGCTTGAGGATGCGGCGAGCCGAAGCTCTCCACCCGTGCATCTTCATCGTCTTCCTCCCCAACCCTCAACTCGGAGGACTACTTTCTCGTAGGGACTGTGCAGAGCGCGAGCTCTCAGTGGCGTCGACGACGAGTGAGATTCCTGCTGCTGCCGTCCGGGAAGAGACGAAATGACCGCAACGCCCCCCCTTCTATTTGGAATTTTACCCGAAGCTGGACAAAAGAAATCAGTTTCAGCAGGCCGTCATGTTGCACAGCAGCAGGAATTAGCGGCGGCAGATGATGATGATGGGCCCACGCATGCAACGGCCGGCGAATCCTTTTCAGTCCATAGCGCAGCCAATGTCCAGCCGTAGAGTGCGGTGCCCGTGCAGTACCGAGCTAGAGTGACGATTCTTTGTTGAGTATTAGCGAGGGAGCCTTTTAGTCTATCGATTATTTGTGATGGCGATGCCTATTAGAAATATATTTTGATTATCATTCTGAATATACGTTGGATTCCAAGTATTATATTGAGTATCCGTTTGATTACAATATCCGTTGAATTCTGAATATCTCTCATATCATAATATCATTATTCTCATTTATTGTAACATTATGTTACTATAGATCATCATTCTGTAAAATTTATAAATAGGATCATGTATAGTTTAAACAATATATTGAAAATTTCACAACTTCATTTTTTTCACTTTACACTTATTATGATATTTGAGACACTTTTTTTTTTTTTTTAGAAATTTTTGCGACAATTGAGATAGGCCATGCTTGCTCCACGAAGGTGTCACGACACCAACCGAATAGGCCGCGTCGCTCTTGTTTCTCCACAGAGTCTGCAACTTCAGTTGTCATTAAAGTGACTTCCGGTGCTTGTTTCGTCACCGAACGTCGCCACCACTTACCACCTTCTCAGACCCAACAAAGTCGAATATTGTAAGTCTATTTCGGATATATTCAGCTGGTTGTATTGACAACCCAAATACCATAAATAGGTTCTTCGTCACTCAAGGCATCCAGCCAGTAAAATTGCGCTACCAAACAACGCCGCACTCGCCCACACACGCCACCTGCAGACTCTGCACGAGAGATCTACACACCCACGAGCGTCTCAAGTGATCAAAGCCGGCCTTGTATTGCAAATGTCATCATTGTGTCATCCTAACATCAACCCCCACTTCGTATGCCACGTCACCTGTCATGTCATTGCGTCACTTGCCACATCATCTACTGCATCACTCACCACGTCATCTGTTCACAACCATTGACCTAAGTTGACCACTGTTGACCAACATTGACCAAATCGGGTTCGCCTACCAAACCCAATTGGTTCTTCACATTTTTCGATCGGTTCTTGAGGTAATTAGACGTCCTAAATCTATTTTTTGCCTTATTTTCTGCATATCAACTTTGAAAGTGCCGATTTTCTTTGAACTATACTATTTTATTGCATATTATGGAAAAAATTGAAAGTTTCAATACCCATATAGGCCATTTCAAATGGTTCCAATTATATTTTATTAGCTCGAGAAATATCCAATTTTTTGAGAGGATGCCGACTTTGGCGCTATGTCACCAGTGATATTCATGAACCTACTCAAACTATTGGTACAGCTAAAGACAAGTTTAATGAACGCTTAGAGGATTGGGATAGCAAAAACTATTAGATCCTTACATGGTTTCACAACACTTCAATTCCCTCTGTTAGACCTCACTTTGATCATCTTAATACGACCGAGGAAGCATGGGACTTACTTGCTAGTCAATATTCGACTTTGGATATTGCCCATTAGTATTAGCTATTAGGAAATCTACATTGCATGCATCAAGAGGCAGATCGGTCTATTAATGATTTTTTTATCATTAATGCATGCTATCTAGGATCACTGGCATTACTTGAACCACAATGGGACGTGGACTCTGATGCTCGCAAGTTTGCTAAATATTGCGATCGCATAAGGGTTATGCAATTTTTTTATGGCACTTAATGATGTATTTGAACCTATGCGAGCTTCATTTCTATATTGAGATCCACTTCGTCATCTTGAGCCAGTTGTCTCAGAGTTGTTGACTAAAGAGACTAGACTTGCTACCTTGACAATGCAACACTTTATATCCTCACCTATAGACACAGTACTTGCAACTCCTAGTTCTTCCTCCATACGCAAACAATATTGCAATAATTGTCATCGATATGGTCATCTTGCATTCAATTGTTACCGACGGCAGTCCAAGCAACCTACAGGGACAAAACAACCAATCCCCATACAGAGGTCCATCTCAACCTGCACGTCAATCCACTGCTGCTATCATGGAGGGTTTTGCCAAAGACTCATATGTTACTCTATCATTAAAGGATTTCATTCTATTCTTTGAGAATCTAGTAATTCTCGCTCCATTGTCCCTAGCACTTCCACTCCATCGGTCACTCAAGGTACTCCCAGTTCATAGTTCTTTGATTCTGTTTGCTGTAATCACATGACTTTCAATTCCAATCTATTTAAGTCAAAATCATTTGCTTCACAAGTACCCACTATTCATATAGCCAACAACTCACATATGATAGTTAGTCAGACGGGGAACAATTTGACACCAAAAGTGTCCTTATCTAACACATTCTTAGTTCCTAAGGGCGCGCATGGTAAAATTTCTGAAACAAAATTGATTTACGCCGAAAATCAATTTCTCAATTTCTATTCCCCGGACAAATTTCTCGAAGAAAGAAAACCCGTTTGATAACGACTCAAAATTTCTATTTCAAAACAAACCGTTTGATAACAAAAAAAAATTTCTATTTCTAGGAATAGAAATTGATTAGATAACAACATAGGAAATTCTCAAATATAAAATAATAGCCGAAATAATACTAAAATAATATAGAAAATCCTCAAATACAAAAAATAATCGAAATAATACTAATACATTAGAAAAGTTGAAAATACAATTTCATGGAATTTATATTACATGTGCTTACGTTTCCTATTACGTAATATTTTCTTTCGAAAAATAAACAACGTGGCAAAAAAAATTGAAATTCAATTGTAGTGAATATGTCGTTGTGTTTTTGCTGAAATTGATTTCACATTAATCAAATAAGTCTAATGATAGCCATGATTATAATAGTCTAATCTCCTAAAAAAATCCTAACTTCAAGTCTAATTCCAATTTCTTTCCAAAATTTGTTAAAAATATCCTCACCGTGTTCAAAAATCGTCACCAATTTTTTTCAAAATTATCAACACTAGGATTATTTAAAAATTTATTATCAAAATCTATATTTTCATCAACACTCTTACAAGAACAACATATTTCTTATTAGATCTCTTTTCCTTATAAAAGAAAAATCGGATGAAACCCTAATGATTTGACCCATTTTTACCGCCTTAATATGAAGTTTATGATTAAAAAAATAGTTAGCCAAATAGAGTCGTTGGTGGCATACGGAAGAGTAGGTGAAGAAAGACTCATTAGATATGAATATGACCAATTGACTATTACCATGCATAAAATCTCTTACGTGCAACAAATGAAGCCTTGTTCATTCAATTCTCACCATCTAGCCCAATGGTTAAGATTTTCAATCAATATTGATTAGAATGATTATATTAAAAAATCATTAAAATATTTTGGACTAAATTAACTATTTCTATTTCTATTTCAATATTATTGATCTAAAATATTTTGGACTAAATTGAAAAGTTGAGAAAAAAATTTCTATTTCTATTTCTATTTCGAAACCGAGAAGCTAAAAATTTCAGCTTTTCCGATTTCTTCGATTTCTCTATTTCTGGAATAGAAATCTGTTTAAATAGAGAAATCAAATCGTTACTAAACGGAAACTACGATTGCTCCAAACTTGTTCCGGGGAACAGAGAAACAGAGAAATTGAGAAACAGAAATTTTATCATGCGCGCCCTAAATATCTATGGGGCAATTATGTAAACTTAGTTTTGACATTCATTTCTCTTCAAATGGTTATCATGTGTAGGATCCACGAATGGGACAAATAATTGGGACATGCCATAAAGTGGGATGTCTGTTTGAACTCGTCTCCTTTCAACTTCTAAACTAATTCATTAGTTGTTTTGTTACAGTTTCTTCTAAAACTTGGCATTCTCGTTTGGGTCATGCTTCTATCTCTAAATTAGGTCTTTTCATTTCCAATGGTTATCTAGGTTCTGTTGACAACAAACATTTTGATTGCTTATCTTGTAAGTTGGGAAAACATCATGTTTTATTAGTTGATTTTAATAACTCCATCTCTCATGCTCCTTTTGATCTTAATCACTCCGATATTTGAGGGCCATCTCCTACTCCCATTCTGGGAGAATCTCATTATTTTGTGATTTTTGTTTGATGATCACTCTCTTTATACATGATTTTATCTTATGAAAAATCTCTCTAAACTTATTAATATCTATCATAATTTTGCTGCCATGATCAAAACACAATTTTCTCGAGATAGCAAGGTTTTTCGTACTGATGATGTCATGGAATATAAAGATACGGAGTTTCTTAAAATTATCTCTCAAAACAGTACTGTCATGAATCGTTCTTGTCCAAGAACTTCACAACAAAATGGTCGAGCAAAGAGAAAACATAGACATATCTTAGATGTTGCTCGCACTCTCCTCATCTCTTCCTCTTGTGCAGAACGGTTTTAGGGAGAAGCTTGTCACACTACCATGTACACTATCAATCGTATTCCATCACCTACTCTAGGTAACGTATCTCCTTATGAACGCTTATACGGCAATGTTCCAAATTACAGTCCTCTTCGAGTCTTTGGCAATGCATATGTT
Source organism: Eucalyptus cladocalyx (assembly GCA_017140615.1). Classification (NCBI taxonomy): domain Eukaryota; kingdom Viridiplantae; phylum Streptophyta; class Magnoliopsida; order Myrtales; family Myrtaceae; genus Eucalyptus; species Eucalyptus cladocalyx. The sequence goes on along the minus strand of CM029524.1, from coordinate 37,977,645 downwards.
GTGCATCTACTTCCTAATGAACTCACGACGTTAGAACCTCGTGCTCGATTATGTTGCTTTCTTGAGTGTGGCATTGAGCACAACAAGTATAGATGTTAGGATTCATTATCTAACCATCTACATGTGTCTCGTCATGTTACTTTTTGGGAACACAAGATATTCTCATCTCTCCATCCCTTTGAGTGATCCCTAACCATTTGTTTCTTTAACAATCCTTTGGTGGAACTATTTCCTAAAGATGACACATTTGTATCTTCCTCTTCAGAGTTGTCCCCTTGTAGTCTTAATGCAGGTACATCCGGTGATCTCATTTCAGCAATTTCTGACATATATGTGCCATCCGTGGATTCTCTACCCTTAGAAATATCAACTTCTCCTATTTTTCGTTCTACCTGTGTAAGTCAACCTTCTATTAAGCTTTATGACTTTCATTGTTACTCTACTATTGCTTCTTTCCACGAGTCTCGCACATATAGGGAAGCTCGTACCAATCCTTTTTGGCAGCAAGCAATAGTAGATGAGTTACAAGCGTTAGATAAATCTCAAATTTAAGATTTGCTTGATTTGTCACCTAAGAAGTCTGCTATAGGTTGTTAATGGGTATAAGATCAAAACAAAGGCAAATGCTACAGGGGAACACTCCAAAGCTCGACTAGTAGCAAAAGGTTTTACTCAAGAGTATAGGATTGATTATGATGAGACGTTTGCTCTAGTTGCACGTCTTACATCCGTTCGCAGCCTTCTTACCGTCTTACTTCGGAGTATTTGTCTGATTGCAATATCCATCGGATTTTGAGTATCTCTCGTATCATAATCTTGTTATTTTGATTTATTGTAATATTATATTACTATAAATAGTCATTCTGTAATATTTATAAATAAGCTCATGTATAGTTCAATACAATATATTGAAAATTCCACAACTTCATTTTTTTCGCTTTAAACTTATCATGGTATCATAGCCTCTATCCTAAGAAGCTCTTTTTTTCTTTTCAGAAAATTTTGCAACGCCAGTCAAATGGGCCGCATTGCTATTATTTCTCCACGAGGCCCACAACTTCAATTGCCATTAAAGCGACTTTTGCTGCTTTTATCGATCGCTACCGCCACACGCCACCTTCTCGAACCCATCAAGGCCAAATACCGTAAGTCTATTTCAGACATATTTTTAGCTGGTTGTATTAACAACACAAGGCCACAAATAGGTTCCCCATCACTTAAGGAATCCAGCCGGCCAAACCACACCCCCAAACGATGCCACACGCGCCCACACGTGCCACCCGTAGACTCTGCATATGAGATCCATGTGCCCTCGTACATCTCACATGATCCAACCCAGCCATATATTGTTGACGTCATTGTTACGTCATCCTAACATCACCCGCTGCTTCATCCACCACATCGCCTGCCGCGCCATTGCCACATCACTTGCCACATCATCTATCATGTCACTCAGCACTCACCACGTCATCTTTTGACAAGAGTCGACCATTGACCGCTCTTGACCACCATTGACCGTCATTGATTGGCATTGACTAGACCGGTTTGCCTACCGATCTGACCGATATGCCACTAGTCTTCTTTCTCGAGCGAGACTCATTGATAACAAGATTGCTACATCTCCCATTGAGACTAATGTCAAATTTAATGACAAAGATGGGACTCATCTTCCGAATCCTACTCTATATCGATAGCTAGTTGACAATCTTGTATACCTCACTATGACTCATGCAGAGATAGCCTACGCCGTTGACATTGTTAGTCAGTTCATGACTATACTGCGAACCACTCATTCTATTATAGTTCTTCACATTCTTCGCTATTTTAAAGGCACATTATTTCATAGTCTTCACTTCTCTGCTTAATCTACCTTGGAGTTGAAGGCTTACTCTAATGCTAATTGGGTTTAAGACCCTCTTGATCGTTGCTCCACCACTAGCTATTGCTTCTTTCTAGGTAACTTGCTAATCTTATGGCGTAGTAAGAAACAAATTGTTGTTGCTCGATCTAGTACAAAAGCATAATATCGTGTTTTTGTTTATACAATAGCAGAATTATTATGCTTGCGATTTTACCAAAAAAAATATTATTATGATTGCGATGGTTATTAGAGGAAATGGGCGTCCGTCATAATGGTGGGACGGTACTTTATTGTGACAATTGGAGTGCTATCAAAATAGAACATAATGATGTTTTTCATGAATGCACCAAGCGTATCGAGATAGATTGTCATTTTATACATTCTTACGTGCATCAAGTCACTGTTCATCTTGTCTCCACTTCATCAGTTAATCAAATTGCCAATGTATTTTCAAAGGCACATCCACCAAGATGTTTTCACGATCTCTTCTCCAAACTCCATATGACTTCTTCCATGTCACCTTGAGTTTGAGGGGGGATGTTAGAAATATATTTTGATATCTATCTAGTCCGATTCCAAATATTATTCTGAGTATCTACTTGATCGCAATATCCGTTAGATTCTGAGTATCTTTCATATCATAATCTCATTATTTTGATTTATTGTAATATTATGTTATTATAGATAATTCTGTGAAGTTTATAAATATGCTCAATGTATGGTTCAATACAATATACTGAAAATTCCACAACTTTATTATTTTCACTTTACACTTATCAATGCCAACAATTGGAAATAATGTCGTTGAGACCACAATTCTTCAAGCCTGCTCGAGGAGGATTACTTTTACCGTCGTACATTTCTCATGCTCAAAGACAGTTTGTATGCAAGTGGGAAATGTTCAGAATGGAAAACTTTGTGAATGGTTACCATTAGGATATCGCAAACGTGTACCTACTAATCCTTCCACGAGATACCGCGTTATTTGATCGAGACGGGTTTGTCGCTTGAAGCATTGACCGAAGGATTTCAAATTTTACATCACAAGTTTAGGGCATCATCCTTCGAGCTTGGCACTTGGATGTCTATGGGGAATGCGCAAGGGAGCCTACTCATCTCTCTTGTTGAGATATCATTGTCCCCCTTCCTGGAGCTTTAAAGTTTTTGTTATCTTCACATTTGGATTCATTTTCTGATACTGAAGTGTGCTATTTTCAATAGTCGTTCCGTTGCTACATCGGTTAATTTAGTCTGGCAAGACATCCAGTATATCTTGAGATCAGCAAAACTTGTTGTCACAAAAGAAGAAAAATGCACTGAGCCAGTGCTCTACTTTACTTCAATCCAACTTATCTAGATCACAATTTCACTGCCAAGAGAAAAAAAAAATTGGCATTTAGGTTACACTAGCGCATTTACATCCACTCCTCAAAAGTTTGTTTCACAGTACGGAAACAACATGATGGATCAGTAAAACAATTGTTTTATTGCATTTCATGCTTCAGAGACAAACACTATATTGCAAGCAAACTGAGCAATATTGCCAATTAATCTAGAACTAGCTCCACATTTAAGTAAAATTGAAGTAAAATATAAGAAGAAAAGCATGAACCGAATATAACCACGAATCGAATTTACTTAATAATAGTTGCACATGATATAAAAGCCCCATCTAAAAGTCATTAAAGCACAATACAAGTTGTTGTGCTCTCTCCCCCTTCCACAAGCGGTCATCTTCATTCGTCACATTGAATGAAGGCATCGTATACCTACAGTATAATAATTTTATTTATTGTCTGATTATTAAGATGAAAATGCAAGTGCAAATACAAGCATGACTACGGAATATTTCTATTAAAAAAAATTTACTACTCTCCTAGAAATAAGTCTAGACAATTCGAATAATATTTGTAAATATCGTATTTTGATATTACATAAACTCCAAAGCATATTGCCTACATTCATTATCCTAAAACAAGTATTCAATAGCATTTGGAAAGTTTGTAAGCATCATATCACTTTATGATGACAAATAATTAGGATTCACCCTAGCATTGAGCATTCGTGCCAACATCTATTATAAAAACAAACTAATATTTAAATTGACAAATGGAATGTTAAGCATGGAAAATCATGTTGAGTTTTACTAGTACAATTGCTCCAAAATTGAAGTCATAATAAAATGTTGATTGTAGATACAAAGAGTGACATACTTTTTATCATGGAGAGGATACAAAAAAAGCAACACAATGGAATATATCATAAAACTTACCCGCACAGCTATTTAACAAAGACGCATTGTTCATCTTATAGTGGCAAGTCCTGTCAATGCTAATAGGTAGATTAAGCTGCAAGAAGACATGGTACTTCTGCATACACCATTGTTAATGACATTGCTAGCCATGCGTGCCTTAACCTAGGATTGAAGCAATAACTCTGAAATTAATCGAGTCTCATTTGCAGCTAACCATGCCAAAACTCTCATTGTGGAGATTTTCCTGAGAGTAAGTTCTAAATTTCTAGAATGATAAACTTTGGCGAACTTCTATAGAACTTCTATAGCCAAAAACAAGCGTGGCTTTAATCATTAATCGATAACTTGCCCATTAACAAATTACTCGTGCATTTGGAATAGAAATTGCAGCAATCGACTTGGGTCTTATTCGATCGAAGCCTTCATTCCTAAGCCGCTAAGTTCTAATATCAAACACAACATCTACCCTTTCCCAAAATGAGGTTCAACACGAGTGTAAGAGGCTGATTGACTAAGAATCATACCTAGAGGAGGTGGCATGATTTGTCAGGCGATGCGTGGAGGGCGAGATAGAACGAACGAGTCGAGAGAGATGAAGAGAACATGGCATCTTTTGGCATGGTTTCGTCGGATGGTTGAGACATCAGACGCGACGGCATGCTTCATTGGGTGGTGAAGGCGAGAATAGAGGGGGGGAAAAAACCATGAATCGAAATAAAACAAAAAATTGCACAATATTGGAGTAAATGTAAGAAAATCAATACCTAGGCAGAGGCGGAGTGGTTCATCGGATGGTAGCGGAGAGGGCGAGATAGAGCGAGTCGAGAGAGACGAAGAGAATACGGCATCATTCGGCATGGTTTCTTCGGACTGCGGAGGCAACAAATGAAGCAGATGCAGACACATCGGTGTGGTTCACTAGGTGGCGAGGGCGAGATCGAAGAGGGAAAAAAAAAACTTGAATCGAAATAAAACCCTTATTATTACAAATTGATGGCAAGAATTACACCATGTTGGAGTAAATGTAAGAAAATTAGTACCTAGGTGGAGGCAGAAAGCGAAGGCGGAGAGGGTGAGACAAAGTGAGTCGAAGAGAGATGGAGAGAACACGCGATGTCATTTGGCGTGGCTTCATTGCACGGCGAAGGCAACAAACGAGGCAAATACAGAAGCTGCGATGGCGGCAGCTTGGTTTGTTGGACAGTAGACTTCGTCATGAGTCAGAGACAGAACAGTACGAAGCGAGGGGAAGAGCAAACCGGATAGAGAGTGGAGAGAGAAAGTCCCTCTTTGCTGAAATTGAAATCAACTAAGAGGGAGAGAGGAGGGGCCCAGGCGACAAAAGCCTTCTAGCATGCGGTAGGGCCTAGGCGACACATGTCGCCTAGTGAATAGGTTGGAATTTTCACATGCTGGCATCCTAGCAGTACTTAATTTTTTTTCCAAATGACGGGATGAAATGACCGCAACACCCTTTTTATTTTAATTTTTGCCCAAAACGGGAGAAAAGAAAATTTCATTTTTAGGTACTCATACTCAATTTCTTGATTTCGATAATCCAGAGAAAGAAATAACGAACATGGAAATCTAATTATTTGGAATTTGATGCCACTTTCAAAAGTGGTCAATGTTACATTAGTTTAGCAAATAGAAAATAACACAAATAGTCTCTGAACTTTAATTTACCATGTAATGCGTGTATAAATTTTTAATTTGTTTAATATGGTTCTTAAAATTTTGGTACATGTTCAATTTAATTACTAGATTCCGACCTTAAATTAATGAAAAAGACTAGTTCAATGATTACATTGAACTTCTACCAAAAATTCAAATAACAAAATAAATAAATTAGATATTCATGGACCACATTGAACATCCATATTGAACAAATTAAAAATTCATGAATTACATTACATATTATGTCAAAGTCCAAAATCACTTGTGTGGTTATCTCTTTGGCAAAAGAGACCAATTGACTTTATTACCCCTACTACCAATGGCTCATCTCCAAGCTCGCCGCAGGTTCCGCCACGATCCCCATCCATCCTCTTCCCCCACCCCCCCCAAAACTGCAACTGCATGTCGTCTTCCCTTGCCGGTTCACGCTCCAGCATCGACACGTGTCTCGTACTATTCGCCTCTAGGCCGCTGCTTGGCTCTGCGACCGCCCGGGGCTTCTTTTTTCTCTCGGTTTCTCAAGAAAACTGTCTTGGCCTTCCTTCTCCAACAACAGCAAGAGCTTCAAGATCCCGAGCCTGAAGGACTTCATGGTCGCGCACTTCACAACGCCTCTCGCCGCCTCCGGAATCCAGCCCGAGTGAGTTCCACTGGACCGACTTTTTGCTTGCCTCTAAATGCTCATTCGTAGATACGGATGCAGCGTATAGTGTCTGACTGGAGTGTCTACCTAGATTGTTCGTGTTTCCGATTGCCAGTGTTCTGGTCAAATGCTCCCAGCTACGTAAAACACCAGTTTGACTTGGGGAGGTGGTGATTTAGGACGCGTTTGGTAATATTTCGTTTAAAATTGTTCTAGGAAACATAAATATAAAAAAGTGTTTATTCCTAAAATAATTTTTTGAACAAAAAAACGCATTTGATAAACTTGTTCCGGAAATAAATAAAAATGAACAAAACACGTTTGGTAAATTTCTATAATTTTTTAATTTTTTTTTTATTTTTTTTATTTTTTTCCTTTTTTTTTCCTTTTTTTCTTTTTCTTTTTCCTTTTTCTTTTTTCTTCTTTTGGCCGGTTGCGGCCTCGGCCATGGCCGGCGATCGGCCGGCGCCAACGCTCGGCCTCGAGGGTTGGCCTCATCGGGCCACCGCTGCGACGCCGCCGCCGGGCGAGCTCAACCTCGCCGGATCTAGGCGAGATCTAGCTCGCCTAGCCCCGTGCGAGGCCAAGCTTCGCCGCAGCCGGCGACGCTCGGCCTCGCGGCCGCTGGGTGAGCTTGGCCTCGACGGGGGCCGGCGACACTCCGGCGAGGTCGCCGGCCATGGCCGAGGCCAGCGACTAGCCAAAGAAAAAAGAAAGAAAAAAGAAGAAGAAAATGGAAGAGAGAAAAAAAAGTGTTCTTAAAATGTGTTCTAAATAAAAAACAACTTTTTTTTTTTTTTTTTGTTTTTTGTTCCAGATGTGTTTTTGGGAACAAAAAAATAATTTTAAAATAAAAACGCAAACAAACAAGTTTATTCTTTTTTTTCCTGAAACAAAAAACAAAAATTTTGTGTTCTTAAGAACAGAAACATATTTTAACAAATGCAGCCTTAGTGGCAGTAGGTGGCAAGGTTTCCTGGTTGCGTGTCTCCAAGTCTCTGTTTTTTTTTTATGTGTAAGGGATGTTCGGATGGTACAATGTTGTGAGGTGCAGCAGTTATGTTGGCACTAGTTCATTGGCGATCGACACGTGTCCCTGGCGAGCCCACCTTTAAGAACAGTTACAAGTCCCTGTCTCTCCTTGGTTTCTCTTTTTAGCTGATTCTTTCATCCTTTGCTTTTTGCCTTATGGTACCATGGACAATGCTCGATTGCAATGGCCAGCCATGGATGAACCGCTCACAAGTATGCCACCGCTCATCTATGGCCGTCACCGACATCTTTCGGGCATTCTATTGATCCTTAGATATCCATCTTTCCCGTCCAGCCATGGACAAATGGCTTACGAGCAACCTTGATGCTCATCACATGTCATCGGCCACCCCTGCAACTCTTGTGGGAACCTTGCCTAATCCAACGACCGTCACCTCCCAAAACCTCACCAAATCCGGCAAGAGCGACCCTAGCCTTGGCCATGAGGGTTGAGCCCTTCCTAAATTCAACGAAAACAATTCTCACCAATCACAGACGAGGGCCAAGACCCCTTGGCCAGCCTTGACATGTGCCCGACTACTAGCTATAGGCCTAAGAGAAAAAGAGAGAGAGAGATGGTGAAGAAAAGAGAGAAAGGAAGAAAAGAAAATAGATTTGCAGCTTTTTTTAAAGGTGAATCCACACGGTCGAGTTGATTTCATTGGCAGCTTTACCCCCCTTTTTGTACGCACTTTGAATTGGTAGTTGCTTTCATGCATAGAAGCACCTAACCAAGTAACCATAGCTCCCAGAGGGTACAAAAACCAAATAAGAAATAAAATGGATTTTTCATTTGCTCCACGGAAGAATAAGAAGACGAGTCCATGCTAGTGCTACGGGTTATCCATTTTCATTCCACGAGGCCCCCGAGATTTGAGTAATTGAGGTTCGAAGAACACTCATATATCCCCGAGCTCAGAGGGATTTCCAAATGCATTCCAAAACGAGAGAAAAGACAATCAAGAGTCGCCGCCTAAATATTGCTAGAGACCTACTAAATAGGTAGGAACAGATGCTGAGGAAATTTAACATGGGGTGAGTCAGCAAACTTGCATCTCTCCCTCTAATTCGGAAGCATATTTAGACTTCTTTCATTTCGCCAAAAATATGATGTGTCTAGAAAATATTTTTCAGAAAGTCATCTTTTAGGAAAATGATAATGTTTTCTAGTATTCGACTAAAACTTGAAAATAAATGAAAAATGCTTTCCACCGTTTGATATCTTATTCGATTTTCCTTCGTGCACTCATTTTAATCATTTTTATTTATATTTATATTTTTTGTGTTCTTTTTTATTTTTTAAAAGTTCAAATTTTTACTTTTTAACTTTTAACTTATTTCTTTCATCTTTCTTTCTTTCTTTCTTTTTCCTTTTTTTTGGTTATTTTTTATTCCTTTTTTCCTAGCTTTGCCATAGGGTATGGCTCAAGCCTCGCTACCCTCTAGCAATGCTTGCTATAAAGGGGCCCAAGCCTCACTGCCTTCTAGCATTGCCCGAGCCTCGCCGCCTTCTAGTGACACTCGAGCATCGCTAATCTGGTGAGCTTGAGCTCGCAGTGGCCGATCGCCAGCCTTTCGTCATGGCAGGCAACTAACCAAAGAAGAAGAAAAAGGAAAAAGAAAAAAATCCAAAAATCAAAATTAAAAAATAAAATAAAATAAAAATTATTAAAATGAGTGGGAAAAGAAAGGGTAGTGGAAAATGTTTTCCCCTTTCTGAAAGGGTTTTCTCCACTTTTGAAGGAGTTTTCTTTGTTGATAGGAAATTTTTTCCTTCCTTAATTTATTTTCCAAAAATATGTAATTTTTCGTGATATTAATTCAATTGAAAGAAAATTAAGGAGATAAATTTGCTACAAATATATCAATTTGAATTTTTTTGTGGTAAAAAAATAATTTAAGATAAATTTATCAAAAGTATAATAATTTGGAGTTTTTTGTGATAAAAAAATTAATTTAAAATAAATTTATCACAAAGGCACCCTGGTGCATTTTGAAGTTCATTTGTCATATCGACCCTAAGTCTTTTCATATTATGTGATGCATAGTTATGACTTCCACACAAAACCTGACAAATAGCTGTAGCTACAAGCAGAGAATCTTCTCCTTTGCTTAAGAATGTTTGCAGCACCAGCAACCAGTACATATCTTCCATAAAAACAGCAACAGCAACCTCCTTTGTTTATCCCGCGCTGAAATTTAACAGGAAATTAGGGAAAATGTTCGTGTTGGAAACCAGCCGGTGCAAAGAAAATAGTTCCATCGATGAAGCCATAGCTGGTAGCCTTCAAACTAAGATCTTTAAATCAGCCGAAATCTCTCTTTACTTTACAGAGAAAGATGTCAGACATTGTCAGAAGTAGCAATACAACGTTCCAACAATAAGATTTTACAAGATTATCCTGTCACGGCAACGAACGTGACCTTATTATTACATACAGCATTTATATTGCAGAGATAAGATGCTCTATTACATCTCCCAAAGATGAGAGCCAATGTTCTGATTGATATCTACAGGGAGAACTGCTCCATTTTCCCACACAATAGCATTACTCTTCACCATGAGAGTATGCTCGATTAGTTCCTGTAGTTGCTGTAACAACGTCTTAGTTAACTAAAAGCCGGAATTAAGAACTGAGAAGCACACAAAGCATTTAGCGTATAGGACTTCCAACCTCATCACGCAGAGCTTAGAGACTGGGGAAGAACTTTGTACGGGTTAAGTATGTGATTGGGGTCCAGCAAGTTCTTGACAGAAGCCATCAATTGCACCTATACAGGCAAGAGTATTATTCACCAACTTGCACAACTAGATAAAAGAAGTATCCACCCTCGACTAGAGGTGATCATAAGGGAATTTTTGCCAGGGCCCGGCCAAAGATGTGTGGGCCCGGCTTTATCATGTATGGTCTTTGCCCAAGCCCACCCACTTTACCTCTCAGGCCTGGGCAGCCGAGCAGGGTTGCTCACTTCTACCCTTGAGACATCTAAAGAGAATTCTTTCTCATGAATTTTTAGATTGCCTAATAGGCTAGAAGATCTTTCAGCTATAGAAATGAGTGAAATAACATATATATTGCTACCAATAGAAGTGTCTATCTAATATAGATAATGAATGGATCATGTTATGAGAATGTTATGACCTGCTAGGAAAAATGAAGTGTAAACATTATGGGCATGACTCCAGACAACCTAAATGTTGGGGGATGATGGTTGTTCAACACAGTTAGGGCACAAGTCAAGGTCCAACACCTGACACTCGTCCTTACCATGTTAGTTTTCCGTTATTGTGGTCTAGTCTCTAGTTATGGCCGCACTTCACATGTCTCGCTTACACAAGAGAGGGAACTTTAACAAATATGCTGGATTTACATTAGACCGTTTCTAGACAGCTTAAACTTTTGGGGCAGAAAATGGTGGCTAAACACAAGCAATAAATCAGAAAACCATTTTTTAGGCAGACCTTAAACTATGCAAAACGCAATGCCTCCAAGCAACTAAGTTTCAAGGGAAGTTATAAACATCCCAAGCTTCCAGCTCTGGGCCATTTTCTATCACTAGTCTTTGCCACATCCACTTTGTGTTAGATAGAGTTCTAGTGCCATATACAAGTATTGCCCATGCCACAGTACAGTTGATATCATCTGCATATAAGTTAAGCTCTGGATGAACCTTAGATTCTCGACTAGATCTCCTGTTTCTTAAATGGTAGACCATGTCCAACAAAGGATGACCATTATTTTCTCTTTGCCCTAATATGCTGCAAAGAAGCTTCTGAGTTTTACCTGATCTTAACTATCTAACCCAGCTGCTTTGATTTGCAATTGTCGAAATATCAGCAACTATGGAATGTCACAAATACTTGAGAGTGCAATTCCAAGTAATAAACCCCTACAATTTATGTACCAGTACCGCTGCACAAAGCTCAACTTACAGCTGCAGGTGACTTGCTGTAGAAAATCTTATCAGCTTTCATCAGTCCCAAGCCGTGCTCCGCACTAATACTTCCACGATGCTTAGAAGTCCATTCGTAGACAAAAGGTTCAATCTGTGCTAATACCTGCAATGCACCTCTTCTTATGAGATTGTCTTCAAATGCATAGAAGCTTTCTAAAGAGAGACAAAGGAGATTACAGCATCATCATATTGAGGACATGAAATATTGAGATGCAGGTTTCCATCTCCGAGGTGCCCATATCCCACGACCCTGGCTGAGTGACCTAGAAATTTGAAAATCAATAGAAAGTTAATTATTGGCTAATTATTCATGCTCCGGCATCCTTGGAAGATTATGACAAGTGACAAAATGCTGGTTACATTCATGGAAGAAGCAATTCAAATCCTATGTTATTAATCGTCCATCACACTGGGAGTGTCAATCTCAAAACCGATGGCTATAAACATCTTATGATGATTTATACAAGTAGCTTGTTTTCACTCTTTGAAGTTCACCTTCAGGTTCATAGTCCATGACCTCCTAAACATTTAATGCGCACAAGGAATTCCAGTAACATGTTACAATGTATGACGGAGATGAAGTTAGACAATGCACCAGCTTAGGATTCTTAAGGATTCCAAAAAGTAGTATCTTTTAGCCAACAGAACACCTGCTAAGATACTGCAACCCCATGGCTCATATTACGTAACAAAATCACTGTTTTCATCCCACGTCAATATTATAGACCTGGAAAAAGAATATCATGGCATTGAAGGATTGAATAAGTAACAGCAATAAGTTCTCTCACCAAGTTTATTTCGCATTTCCTCCACGATATCATAAATCTTTTCAACAGGTATTGACAAATCATATTTGTAGACAGCCCCTGCTTTCATCAATGCTTCTGGTATACCCTGCAATGCACCATAGAAAAGTGGCAACCTAAGCATGCAAAATCATTTGCAAGCAAAAACAATCATCTTCTTGCACTCATAATTATATCCACTGTAGCTGACTTTTTATGGGAGGTAATTACATGAACTTTTAGTTCATTTCTATTCTTAACAAGTATTGACACAAATTATCAATCATGAAACCTGGAAATTCATCTTAATCTACAAAAGGAGAGACGGTGTTTAGCCTGTAATAAGCTTCAACCCATATAAGCTTTTTTCACACCATTGTTGAATATTTTTATGTATCTTCAAAAGAGGGAGAACAACTGAAAAGACAGCATTCCGACAGGGTTTGTTGTATTCAAGCAGCAATCAATGCACCTTTATAGTCATAGCCTTCAATTTTTCAAATACAGGATATTGCAGCTTCAGATGCAAACAAAAGAAAGAGAGCTGTCATTTCAAAATGAGGGAAAGAAGAGCCGATTGGTCAACCAAACAAACATCTGGGACTACAAGAAATGCTTCTCATAGAGTTGACAAGAGACAGACAGAAAGTAAAAGCTCCCATCGAGGGGAAAATATAAGTGTATATTATGATATAACATAGCCCAAAGTCCTAATTCTCATAGTTGAAGATCAAGAAACAATCTGTGAATCACCTTAAATTCATGAATAGCAAACCAAATCAAATTGAAAGATTCAGTGAAATGATTTAGTTTTCTTATGTAGTATCACAAGTACATGTCATGTTTCATACATGTTAATAAGTATCACATTTAAGGATAACAACAGAATGTTTGCATACCATTTGTTCAATAAGCAGATTAAAAAATAAAAAATTTAGTCATCTTGCTGTCAGATCATTAAATATATAAGATATGCCATGGACTATACCCAAAAAAAAAACACTATACTATGCAATGCATGAACTAACAAATTGTGAATTGATAGACTCATTAAACTTATATCATGTTAGTAAAAATCGCTGATGATACAATGGACACGCGTGCGATTCCAATATTTATGGATTCATCAGATAAACCCAAATTTTACAGGCCTTAACTCTACTTGGATTGAAGTAAAATACAATTGCAGAATTGATGGATTGTGATAAATATGACTATTGCCACTCCCAATGTACGTAAGCAAGAACTTAACAATTAAAAAATCACAGAGAACTGGAAACCTCACGAATATTCCAAACTGATGATGCCTGCTGGATGTCTTGTGCAACAACACCATCTGAAATCAAGCCTTCTTCCATGGAATGAACAAGGAAAGCTTCAAGCTTTTCTCTGAAATTATCCAAATTGAATATTATGTACGAAAGGTGATAAAAGAACCATAACCTTTTCTTTCGCTATAGCAGAACCAAACTATGCATGGCACTATCAAGTTACCACCAAATTGCAAACAGAAAATGTCCAGCACACATATGCTATTGCAATCTCTTATGCTTAGGTGACAAGAAAAGGTCAGCAATGCAGAAAGCCAAATTGCAAAAGGTGTGGTTGCCTCTTTACAGTGAGCTTCCATTTTTATTGCAAGTCCAAGAATTGCATAAAGCAGGTCAGGCACTATATTCTAGATGTATTGTTAATCTCAAAGGGAAATTAAACTTGAGCAGCAGAATAACAAAGTGATGAACTTTCATCCTAAGTTTGAGAAATCTGATTGCCTGCAACTTTAAAATCCAGGAATGAATATCTATACTCTGCTTTGATAAGATCAGCAAGGATTCAATTTGTCTTACGCTTGGAATCCCCATTGAAATTAGATTCACTTTTTCCTCATTGAAGATAATCATATTGGAGCCTTCGCAGCTCTCCAGTTAATTCAGACTAACAATGAAGAATATTCAAAGGTAATCTTGCCATCCTGGCCAGTTACAATAAATCAAAAAAAAAAAAAAATTGTGCAGTGACCAAGGAGAGGAGTGTAATTTTCCAGAAGATGCAGGTTCATGTGGACTTAAATGTAACACCTCAATTTGAGCAGTAAAAGAAGAGATTTACCTGTCGGAACGTTCATCGCTGCCTGTTGTCTCTATCAGAACATAAAACTTGTGCAGTGCAGGTAATGGATTCCGGACTCCTTCTAAATGGTTTAGCGCCTGCCACAAACAGTGAAATAACTTGGCTTAAAATTACCATAAGGATCTACTTTTACTTTCAAGACTTGCTTCACAGTAATAAGTAGACTGTCAAGCAAAAAGATGTTAATTTAGACTTAGTCCATCTATAACAGTCAAGTCATGTGTTTCATAGTCATAAAATAGCATGCCAAGAAGGGGGAAAAAGGACAAAGGTTAAGAAACACACAATCTATAACAGGAAACGAAGATGGTCATAAACCTAGCATCTTCTATAGACCAAGCAGTGGAATAAACTACTGAAATTACTTCAGTGACATGTAGTGCACTGTAATGGAAAATGGATGACCTAAAAGTGGAAAGTATTTAGTATGGAAAGTGGAAGCAAGAGCAGAACACTGTAAGACATAAATGGCATATGATGGCAGCTCTAGCAGCCACGTTCGATCCTGTTGCAACTTACCACTCCATTCCAAGACAGGCGATATATTAAAATTCAAAGGATGAGATAGTAATGTTACTTATGTACAAAATAACTGATGTAATACTTAAAAGTGCAGAAAGCTTACAAGATCCATTGCTTGTTCATCCAAAAACTCAAAAGCGGAGAGAACTTCTCCCAGTTTCCTCCTTGCTTCCAACAATAGTTTCTGATGCACATGATATAAAAAAAAATGGTACTGACTTGTGCTCAATTAAATGATGCTTTAAGACCATGGGACATAGTATGCCCAGATTATAAGCTTAAGGTCTAGATCAAAATGTTGTCATTCTGGAATATGTAAGTCAATCTGCAGAAGAAATTAATTGTACCTGGCAGCTTAAATAGTCTGTACATGCAAGAAAAGCTACATTAACTGATGATAACTTTGGAGGAGTCAGAATTGACACCTTCGTAACAATTCCCAGGGACCCCTCACTGCCTACAACATCAAATAGAATCATTGTTCAGTGGAATACTATGCTATTAATCATATGGGTTGTACCATAAATTTGTCAATTGAAATGGCCTGTCATATTGATTATACCTATAAACAAATGCTTCAGATCATACCCAGTGTTGTCTTTGCGTAAAGTACCAAGCATGTCAAGCACATCTCCATTAGCTAAAACTGCTTCAAGACCTGCAACACAGACCTAAACTAATTGTCCAGAAATAAACAAAAACCTGGCAGTGTCTCCAAATAAGTTAAAATCAGACACTATATTGCAGCATATGAAGTCAGGGATAAAAGCAATAGAAGTCCTAAACTTTTTGGCAGTTAGTTGGTTAAGTCCCAAACGTTCTACTGTAGGCAATTGAGTCCTGAACCTTTTGAAGGATGTGCAACCGTTTGTTTTTGTTCAAAAATCAATCATAATTTCAACCATAATCAAGGAAAAAAACACATGGCTTTTAGCAATAATTGAGCAAAGAAATTGAATTTATGAATCAATTGAAAAATAAAACCAGAATGTCATACGAATCAAGCCTATTTACATAATATTTGAATTTTCTTTCAATTGATTCTGTAATCAAGTTTGTACTCTATGATTCAGAAAACTTGTGCTTTATCCCTTGAATATAGTCAAAAATCATGCTTAATTTAATATAAAGCCAATAACCAAAAGGGTCCTTTCTCTGGTGACCAAATTACACTGGTGATGAGATCAAGCCTTGATTGCAACTCTTTCAAGAGGTTTGGGACTCAATTAACCAAAATAGAAAGATTAGGACACAATCAACAAAGAGTGGAAACATTTATGACTCCATTGCACAATCCTAAAACTTTGCAGAAACTTGCTTTGGAAATTACATGGATGCAGATTTAACTATTGCAATCCACGTAAATTGAAACCTTCGAGAAAGTAACTACGTCATAGATATGGGAAAGGAAGAGATGATAATCAGAAAAAGAAGAGACTAAGTACTCTCTCTCAAAGAAACTATACATTTTGAGATCTACTTACCGAGTACATTAGCATGAAGTGAGCCGTATCGGAGAAGGCGCAGCCCACCAGCGTTTGTCGAAACATTTCCTCCAATTTGGCAGCTTCCCTTTGCACCTAAGTCCAGTGGCATAATAAATCTGAATGGAAGCGTGATGTACTTAAAGACAAAGTTGATGAAGGTCTGCCATTTTCATAAACTTTGTATGTTTGTTTCCAAAAAATAAATCATATCCGGGAATTCCTAATTTACAACCTGGAGCAGGATGATCAGGAAATTGACTTTCATGAAGAAAAATTTAAGCATATGAAGATACGTTTAGCACTTATTTGGTTAGGGAAAATAGCAGAGTTCACGGTCCACACATACACAGTCTGCCATTCCCTTCAAGGAAATTATATCTATGCAACCATATATGATCTGTCTTTTGTTTCTGTTATTGGCATCATACACAAAACCACTCATCCCCGAGGTGCACAATCCTCTGTGAACTCTGCAGAAATAAAGTAATGCTAATAGCACTTACCCTTTGCTGTCTAGAAAATTCACCAAGCTTTCCAGTATGCACCCTGCTTCAGAAACCAGTATACCACTGACCTATAAAGCAATAATATAGAATTTTAAATAATTTGAAGCAAATATCTTCTGAACATCTTATCAATGAGTTAAGCATGCCAAACTGCTGAATAACAGAGTTCACAGAGCTTTCAAAACCCAAAGCAGGAGATGAAGTATCAGGTTAAAAAAAATGCACCTAATCGAATAATTTTAGGAGAAAAACCTTGCACTAAGATTGATGCTAAAAAGATTCAATAATGAAGTCTCATAATCATATAGAGAGAATTCAGATCCTGGACAAAAATATAATGTGTTATTTGAAGGAGGAGAATCAACATAAAATGACAATTCCATCATGCTGTATAACGTACCTCATCAAAAGATAAAACTTTATTCATTGAACCTAAGTTCACAATCACCTGCAGAATAAATAACCAAAAGCCATTCAGATTGCAGGCAATCAAGCTACATAAGGCATACTTTCAAAAAGATTATGCTGATAAATTTAGTTTTGAAGACACCTATGATTTCTAATCAAGGTTGTCCACTTTTAGTGCTCAAGCTTCGCTTTGAGACATTTACCATATTTAAAATTCCATAAGTAATGCAGTTGTAGGACAATCGCCCAATTTTTCGCCAAACACGTGATAAGGGCATGGTCAATAATGGTTCACCTTCAGGATCAACAATAAGCAACAGAAACCATTTTTCTGCAAATTCAAACACTCCTCTCAAATTCAAACAATCCAAGTTGTTTGGTAAACAACTGTGCATTGCGTGATTTTGATTTTTTTTTTTTTTTTTTTTTTTTTTTTTGGTCACAGAACTCTGTAAATTGTCCTACATCCAACAACTTATAAAAATTTTAAGGATCATAGATACTATCAAGTAAAATTCAATCACCAAAAAGAACCCTCAAAAGTCAGATTGTAAGGGTATTTAACCACCACATTTCTATGTCAGCACACTCTCAAAGGCCATCTGTTTATATGGTGTTTTATATCTGCCGGTCATTCATGTCAAAACAAATCAATGTGAAAGCACAAGTAGAAGTTCCTAGCAACTTCTAAAACAGATTTTCTTTGGTAAGTTGTAACATTATAAAAATAGAAAATAACATTTCACCTGTACTCTAAAAACATTTGTCCACTCTCTAGGACCACTGAAAAACATTAATATCCTCTCAAGTCTCAATAGTCAATATCTTCAGCTACAAACAGATATTCAGAATGGAGATACTTGTAAAGCAATGAGAAAAAGAAATCCCTAAGATTCTCACATGCTTTTCACAGTTTGAAAGGAAAGAAATATGAGGCGGTTTGATGTGGAAAAATTTCAAGTTTTGTAAATTACAAATCTTGTTCTTAATGTTTATCTTTTAGGTACAAGAAGAACATTTTCCATATACAAAACTGACGTTTGGTAAAAGAAGAAAATAGGTGAGAATGATGTGATGGTGTCAAATAACTTCAGCATGTGCCCTCTCTTCCTAGTGCCATCTGCCATTTTGACTAACTGGTTTTTCTTGCTGATTAAGGAAAAATCTCTGTTCATAACAGAACAGGCATTCATAATTAGATGGCAGTAAGTTAAAATATGATAAAGAGACCAAAAGGAGACTGGCGAGTGCATGCACAAGCATGCATGCAATGAATTCCATTTAAAAAAAAAAAAAAAAAGAGAGTATCATATCAATAACAGGTGTACCTCATCAAAAACGGGCACACTTCCTCCAACAAGACCAGTGTTCCCACCCTGAGGAACAACAGCCAAGCATCTGGAGTTACAATATTTGAGAACTTTGAGAAACCTGGGACAGAAAATTTTCACAAGCATTCAATGAGTGAACTATATGACAGCATGAACAAAGCAGAAGACTGAATAAGAGAAATATTCAAGGCAGAATGGACATCATGCATGTTCAAATGTACAGCAAATCTATCAAGACTGAAGACTGTTATAGTGTGCCTACATGTGTGCAGGTGAACAAGCGGGACATGTGGACGCGCATGCACGAACCCAGAGAGAGAGAGAGAGAGAGAGAGAGAGCTGTCTTATATTTGATACTTGAGAGTCATATGATTATGAACCAATATAACCAAGCACAAGGTAAATGCAACTTACAAAATCTTCAGAGGAAGAGAGAACAACTGTCTCATACTTGAGACTTGAGAGTCATATGAATCAATGTAACCAAGCACAAGGTAACATGCAGCTCACAAAATCTTTCAAAGATATCTACTATCGCACTGGAATTTCAGAGGTTGAATGCAGAATGTTGTATCATCAAGAGAAAAACCAAATATATCAAGAAGAAGAAAGAAATGGACCTCTTCAGTGCTCCGAGGCAGAAGCAGAAGCTTACTCGAACCTTTGTACTTCCGCATCCAATCCATATTTGCAGCCAGTAAAGCATCTTCATCCTGGATAACATTTTTATCCCCCAACAGGTCCGTAAAATACCTTCTGTCATCCGAATTTATCGTGGCAAACTTGGGGTTCCTCTGAATCTTTGTGGCCATGGAACCAAACCATCTACTTTGGATAAAGCTTGCTCCCAAAGCGAATTCTCTCTCTCGTAAATGCACAGAAAGAGGCTGCTGGTGTCCAAAATAAAATTGAGTTCCCCCGCAAGATCCGCCAGAGCAATGCAGCGAGCCTGTATTCAGGACAATGTCATCAGGATTTGTTTATGATCCACAACGTCCATTTAACCTAATCAAAGGTCAAATCACAAGCGAGTTCAGGCATTTATGGAGTTAATTAGTATTCTAATGTAAGAACAACTTGAGACTCCAGTGCATAGACAGTCAACGATCGTCTAATGTATTATCTTGCTTCAAATTAGCTCGTCCAATCTCCATCCGTGAAGTAACATAACAATCGACGCCATGTCATCATATGATCGAGTATTGGACAGAAAACACTAGAACGCTAAGAAAACACGTTATTTCCGTGGACCAGTCGCCGCCCGTCGCCGGTCGCCGGCACACCTCATGTCTCGCGACACAGATGATAAATAGGAGCACAAACGCCATCATGCTCCCAGCGAACCTCGGACCGGACTCCACGCACGAACGCACGCAATTGCTCCACGACAAAATCTACGGAAACAATGTCCAGAACAACAGAACCGAAGCGAACGGCGCCGCGATACTCCGGTCGTATAATTCTCATTCGAGACGAACGAGCTTCCAAAGCGACGATCTCGGTAAAGAAACTTCCCATCGGGACACAGAACAACGCTCGAAACAACGGAAAACGCGATAGATGCTCGCTCGAAGCGACGATACCGTGACGAGCCGGATTGCCGCGATCGGGGGCGGATCGAGGAGCGGGATCGGGGCGCGAGGAGAGCTTGAGGATGCGGCGAGCCGAAGCTCTCCACCTGTCCATCTTCATCGTCTTCCCCACGCAGCCTGGGATCCCTCGTCGGGAATTGCAGAGCGCGAGTTTTCTGGTCGTCGACGACGTGTGAGATCCTCCTGCGGTCCGGGCAGAGCCGAAAATGGCGGAACGAAATGACCGCAACGCCCTTTCTATTTGGATTTTTTGCCCGAAACGGGAGAAGAAAATTCATTTTCAGGTATTTCGCACTCGCTTATTTAATTTTGATAATCTAGAGAGGGAAAAAAATATTAGGACGGAAGTGGAAATTTGATGCCGATCAATGGATATAAATGATTCCTTAATTTTGATTTAATATATAATGTAATTCATAAACTTTAAATTTATTTAATATAGCTCCCAAATTGTATAATGTAATTTCTGAATTTTTTGTATATATTTAATTTAATCCTAAAATTACATAAAAAAATTCAACGATGTGTTGTGTTTAAACTATACAAAACAAATCTCCCTTTATCTTCAAATTTCTGTCCATTATTAGAGATTTTAAAATGATAAGATAGTATGCTCTCCACATTCACCTTCTTAACAATCTCGTACAAAAACCAAGGCCAAAAAGCCTTATACTTAGAAAGAGATTTAACTAGATGCAAAAAGTTTATCCCAACAAGATAAGGTCTAAGAGAGGCATTGCAAGAGGACTGGATACCTACATTTACTAAAATTCTTGTTGTGTATGACTATATTTCCAGGGATTACATTGAATATAAATTAAAAAAATCCAGAGAATATATTAAATAAATTATATTGCATATTATATTAAAATTTATTGATATTCAATTAGCAAAAAGAGAATATTGTTCGCCAATTGACTTTATTACCCCTGTTGCCAATTTGCTCATCTCCAAGCTCGCCGCAGCTCCGCCACAATCCCTTTCCATCGCCTCTGTCTCTCTGTCTCTCTGTCTCTCTCTCTCTCTGCAACTGCAATGGCGTCTTCCCTGACGTCGCTCTCCTCCATCAAAATCCCTAGGCGCTGTTGCCGGTTCGCGCTCCGGCGTCTCCCCTCGACGTCGCCGCCGCCGACGCGCGCCTCGCGCTATTCGCCTCCGGGCCGCCGCGCGGCGCCGCGGCCGCCGGGGGCTCCTTTCTCTATCGGTTTCTCGAGAAGACTGTCTCGGTCTTCCTTCTCCGGCGGCAGCAACAGGAGGAGCTCCGAGATCCCGAGCCTGAAGGACTTCATGGTCGCGCAATCCGCAGCGTCTCTCGCCGTCTCCGGAATCCAGCCCGAGTGAGTTTCTCTGAACCGTCTTTTTGCTCGCCTCCAGATGTAATGTAGAGCTATCGGTGTCTGACTTGAGTGTACGGCTAGATTTTTCGTGCTTTCGATTGCTGGTGTTCTCGGTAGCTGCGCTTCCCTGTGGAATCCTGCTTGAGGGTCTCCAAGTGTTTGGCTTTTTGCTCGTAAGGAATGGTTCGGATAGTACAGTGTTAAGAAGTGCCGTAGTTGATGAATCCTCGACTTGATGTCCAACTGGATGTCATGAACTTCGTGCTTCCGCAGAAGCAGAATTGGTTCTCTTATAATGACTCGCGAGTACTATAACAATTGGAATTCTTGAACATTCCTTCGACAGTGGCTGTCGACGTATTTACTTGATATTTTTCTCGTTCTAGTTGAGCAATGATACTTTCACTTGATATTGCTCGTGGAGACTCGATTGTTGACATCGGCCCTTTAGTAATTGTCCAAAACAAACTTGCATACTGTCAATAAACCGTATGAGTACAGGTAGCATTCTCCTTTCAGTTTATTTGAGAGTATGCCAATGTAGTACTTTGCAAGCTGTACCTCACTGTGGCATTAACATCAAAAGCGAAACATCATAAAACTGGAAGCTTTGCTGACGGTCAACTGAAAAGTGTGAAAGTTCACAATCATTTTAGTCAGAAAGTTATACGCAGGATTATAGGAATATGCAGCTATTCAGTAATTCATTATAAACATCATATCGGCAGAACGTTGGCATTAGCTCTAGAAAACCGTTTAACATCTTATTGCTTTCTGAAAACAGAAGTTCCCTCTTTTTGCCTTGCGAAATATGCAGAAAGTCATTTTCAAGAAGAAACTGGAAAAGCTCAGCCTCTTTTTTCTTTCTCTTAATTCTTCAATATGAGTAATTCTTTAACTTATAGATGATTTCTTACTTTTCTTAAATCCACTAGTCTTGTACCAGCTGCCGAAGGTCTTTCAAAAGGTCGAATTTATCAAGAGACTTATGGTTGTCAGATGAACATCAACGATATGGAGATTGTCCTTTCGATTATGAAGAATGCAGGATATAGTGAAGTTGTGGATGTCCCTGAAAGTGCTGAGATCATCTTTATCAACACCTGTGCTATAAGGGACAATGCAGAGCAGAAGGTCTGGCAAAGACTTAACTACTTTTGGTTCCTCAAGAGACATTGGAAGAGCAATGTCAAAATCGGTAGGTCACAGTCGTTGCGCCCTCCAAAGGTAGTTGTGTTGGGATGTATGGCAGAGAGGTTAAAAGAGAAGATACTAGATGCTAATAAGATGGTTGATGTGGTTTGCGGACCAGACGCTTACAGAGATTTGCCTCGATTGTTGGAGGAGGTTGACTATGGTCAGAAAGGAATTAATACTCTCCTCTCACTTGAAGAAACTTATGCTGATATCAGTCCAGTTAGAATCTCTAAGAACTCTGTTACTGCTTTTGTCTCAATAATGAGGGGGTGCAACAACATGTGCTCATTTTGCATTGTTCCTTTTACTAGAGGTAGAGAACGGTCGCGCCCTGTTGAATCAATTGTAAGGGAGGTGGAAGAGTTGTCAAAAGAAGGTGTGAAGGAGGTGACACTACTTGGCCAGAATGTTAACAGCTACAACGACACGTCTGGGCTTGAAAAAGATGTTGAACCTGGCACAAATTGGAAGTTGAGTGAAGGATTTTCCAGCATGTGCAAGGTGAAAAATACGGGTCTGCGTATTGCAGATCTTCTAGACAGACTGTCCACAGAATTTCCTGAAATGCGATTCAGATACACGTCCCCTCACCCTAAAGACTTTCCTGATGAGTTGCTGTACCTGATGAGAGACAGACATAACATCTGCAAATACATTCATCTACCAGCACAAACAGGGAGTTCGACAGTGCTTGAGAGAATGCGTCGCGGCTATACCCGTGAGGCATACCTAGACCTTGTGCAAAAGATAAGGGAAATTGTTCCTCAAATGGGGATAAGCAGCGACTTTATTTGTGGTAAGAAATGTCATAACTTTCTGATCTGATTATGTTAATCTCAAATGTACAGTTCTGTGCCCGCTACTAATTGTCCGGGAATCTTATGACTATGAGGGTTATTGTGAAGCTTATATTGAATCATGAGGGACTAAGATTTTATTGATGTTCAACTTCCTTGCCATAATCTGTCCTTATGATGATCTGGCAGAAATTACCTTCCTTCCTTCGCACTGCATATGGAAATTGATTGACATTGGGTCATTCCCCATTAATGTTTGCATTTGTTCCTGTTTCAAGTGTGACCTCCAACTTTGCATTGGTAGCTCCAGTTGCTCATTTTCTTTCTGCCTGTCTCTTTGAGAATATGGTTGGTTAATCTACTCATTTTGACTTAATGTTCTGTCTGCTGTCTGCTGATGCTAATTTAGTTTTTGTTGTTTATTGTTCCACATTGCATTCTGTCACCTCTGTAACTGGGGATCTTTTATATGGGTGCATGTAGCTCAAACAAACATAATCCAACCTGACATGAAAGAATTTAAATAACACACAAAAAAGTAGGAATAAACCAGAGATGCAATTATATCAAGTAAATTATGTGCTATTTACTTTGTGCCACTTCACCTAAAAATTGAGATAGTTTAGCAGAGACACCAAATGATTTACATGGTCCAAAGATAAGTTAGAAACACAAGCCATTAATGGTTTGGAAATGAGTTGATATGCTTAATCGTGGCATTATGGAAGCTAATGTGCCATTCCAATGCTAAAACCTACAAGTTATGTTTTCCTTCTTAAATTTCTCTTCTAACGAGGTTGTAGGCTTTCTGATTCTTTTCTGTCCCTTCATTTCTTTGGCTCACAGGCTTTTGTGGAGAAACTGAAGAGGAGCATGAAGACACACTTAGCCTTGTAAGAACAGTTGGTTATGATATGGCATACATGTTTGCTTATAGCATGAGAGAGAAAACACATGCTAATAGAAACTATGATGACGATGTTCCTGAAGAAGTCAAGCAAAGGAGGCTGAATGAACTTATTGAGGCTTTCCGTGAGAGTACAGGTCAGTGTTATGATTCCCAAATTGGAAGCATCCAACTTGTATTGGTTGAAGGGCCCAACAAGAGAGCTCCTGACACTGAACTCATTGGCAAGAGTGATAGAGGCCACCGAGTGTCTTTTGCAAAGCTCCCTGTCATTGATCGTGCTGATAATTCTACTAGCAAGAGAAATCCTTCCGTTGGTGACTACGTAGAAGTCTACATAATGAAATCTACACGAGCTTCACTATTTGGTGAAGCTCTTGCCATAACCAAGTTGAGTTTATTCCACAGAGTCCAGGATGAGGAACTGGTTGCCTGTGAAAGCAGTGCTTAGAGAATGCTAATGTACCGATGTGCATATTGAGTTAAATTACGTCTCGGAAATGTCATAAGCCGCTTGAGGATGGCTCAGCTGTTTTCTGTTGTCAATTTGGAACGAGCCAGCCGATGAAAAACTCGAATTGAGATGATATGCGGTACAAAATTCTTTGATTGCAGATGTTGAGCAGATGAGAGTAATATATAGAGCAGAGTCGAATGACATCTGCCTTCGTCTGCACTCTTATTTGGGAACTGATTTTGCAGCAATCGCGCACCCGAGAGAGCAATTCTTTTGAGCAAGTATTGCCCGCCCCGAGTGCACGTGAGTCAACCTCGCATGTGTCGTTAGTTCAGGACCACCTCATACAGGAGGGCACGTGCCCCCGGAGCAAGTCGGTTTGTTCAATCTTTTTAGGTTATATTCGCACTGATGTGTACTTGTTTCAAATTTCCCTCTGTGCTCTTGCCTCTGAACAGTTGGTAAAGAGCAATTTTGTCGAAACCATTCGAATATGATAAAATGTAAGCTCAGCATTTGACATTTATCAGGGTGGTGATTGGGATTTAATATTGGAATTTTATTAGGGGGAGTGTTAAAGTATTTAAATATCTTATCACACACACATCTAACAATTTTGGTTATTAGAACGGTGGGCATTGATTTCACAAATTTAACCTCAGGCCGAAGTTCAGCATACGCATGAGGAAGTTAATGCATTTGAATACTAAATCATACTGCTCTCTAATGCATTGATACCCGCGCATTGATTCAAGAAATTAAGCCCGAGCCCAAATAAAATCAGGCCCTGGGGAACGCTATATTGCCATAATCAAGTAAAATAACAGAGGCTTTAAGCTAACTCCTAAGCCAGCTCCCCGCCATATCCAATCTCGGTTAGGAGCATCAATTGCAGGGTATTTATTCCTACACTCGTTCTGCCTTATCAAATCTATTATCATTGCAGAGCAAGGTTTCTGTGATCTCACCGAAGAGACTCAAACACTCTCTTATAGTTTTCCATATGATGATCAGCCTGTCCATCACATCACCCATGAAGTCGATCTTCCCAATATCGTGCAAAACGAGCGGACCATCAATCGGATCATGTGGAACCGTCCGTCCTGTCTCCGGTCCAAAAACAGTTGGAAAGCGCAGGCAAAGCGCCTTTTTGCTTGATTCAATCTCAAGGAAGTCCAGAGAAAATGACCCACTGGACCACGAATACACACATTCAATCCGCAGACGCATGCCTTGTCCGGCCACATCCACAAGCCCACGACGAAACACTCCCCATTGATCACCGCCAACACCGGTTTCCACACGCGTCGCTCGAGCAAGCAAAAGCAGATCACGCCACGATTCGAAAGCATGGACTCACGCCAATGATTGCCTCTCTTTGCTTAGGTTTCAGGATTCATCCCCTATACGTACGTGGCCGTATATATACACGTATGTGGTCGGCCATCATGATGTCGCCGCTGCTTTTCACATACGAGGAGCAGGGACATCACGGTCCAGCTTCATTAAGTCCTTTGCTGCTGATCTAATCATAATGTCCTGTCCCAACAGCTTCGATAATTGCTTGCGAACTCTCCCCGTCTGAAGACGGACGGGCTTATCATCTCCGAGAGAGGCCAAGCGCCATTGGCCTGCCCGCCATTAAGAAGTTAGAGGATCATGTACTATGAAAAGCGCAGCTTCAAGATAATATATTGTATAATAAGGCCCTTTCGAAGGATATTATTGTTTTTAGATAATTAAGGGCTCTCAAACTTAAAGCATGCGATTATGACGTCATAATTAGTGTCCTTGAGAAGTTCATTGACCCGACAAGGAGACACAAGAAAAGAAAAACCCTTGTGCATTTTTTAGCATTTTCTTTTTCGTTCCCATTTTCTGATTTTGAAACCTAACTTATTTGGTCTTGACTAAGCAAACATATATCAACTGTTAAGTGCATCAGATTCACATCATACAACAATCAGCCTCGGCTGCCTTGCTTGTTTGTTGGACTTGACTTTTGTAGACCATGTCATATATAAATGGTAAAGAAGATAAGTACATTAGAACTATCATAACTTTCGTACGATACTCACTTGAGTGTCATGACTTTTTTTTTTATTCAAACGTCACAAATTTGAAAAATCGATCACTCGAATGTCATCGGCAATTTATCTCATCAAAAAGGTTGACGTGGATTTAATTTATAATATATCATCCCATGTGGTGTGTCAAAAGCTAAAATACAAGCACTTGAGAAGGCAAATGATGTCGCTTGAGCGTCTAATTGAAAGACGGCAGAAGTTCCAATGACCTTCACGAATGATCATTTTAGTGTTATAAATTTTTAAAAGGAAACACTTAGGTTCATTAATTTTTAAAAAGCGACCACTTGAGTGACAGGAAGAGAGAGAGTTTAAAAATGGTGTTGTTTGAGGAAGAGAACAAGAGTCAGAAAATGATGTCATATAAATGTATAAAATTTTTAAAAATTCCACATTGGACTTCAATTTGTTTTTAAAAAATTCCACGTCAAAATGGAAAATTAAGAAAAAAAATTCACGTAGTACAATTTGCCAGGAAATGGCACTCAAGTGTCGATTTTTTACCAATTGTGTCACTTAGGTGAGCAAGAAAAAAAATTGACACTCAAATAAGCGTAGAACGAAAATGATGACTCTTCACACACCAACCGGTCTCGAACCCCTCACTTGTCCGTTGGGCTTGACTTTTACGGACCAAAGTTTAGATAAAAAGGATTTTCGAGCATACGAAAAGGGCTTGCAATCCCATACTTTACGACCCCACCAAAGCCAAAGAAGAAAAGCGAAAGAAGAAAAGGCGTAGGAGAATCCAATCCCCCCTTTTCCGGGGTACCCTCAGTCATGCTGAAGGAACATAAAGAGATTAGCTCTCGATGATGGAAAGAAGAGAAGAGAAACTCGTTGGGGAAAAGGCGTGGAGGGATGGCGCCAAGAAGGAGGAGGAACCCTAGGAAGAATCCCAAAAGCTAGAAACACTCAGGCCCCCAAAAGGAGCAAAAAGAGAAAAGGAGATTAGAGGGAGAGACTAGTGTCGTTTTGGATAATGAAACTGTGAGTGACCTTTAAGTTTAAATAAATGGATGGCTCCATCACTTTAGAAACCAGTGCATAGGGTCACCCTTAGTAAGTCTAAGAAGAACTCATCAATCAATGTCATCAGCATTCCATGTTGGCCCACCAATCCATGCTTACCCAACTCGGAATGGACGTTGAATTCTCCAGATAAATGCAAGAACAAAAGAAAAGAAAGAGAAAAATTCTAGAAAGAGTTCGGAAATCATTTATCAACTGTGTTTACCGAACGTCCCAAAGATTATCATTGGCTCTTAACATCTGTCCATGCCGGGAACTTCCTCATCTCATTAGAGGCAAGAAGACGTACATGCATATCGTAT
Organism: Eucalyptus cladocalyx; assembly: GCA_017140615.1. Taxonomy (NCBI): domain Eukaryota; kingdom Viridiplantae; phylum Streptophyta; class Magnoliopsida; order Myrtales; family Myrtaceae; genus Eucalyptus; species Eucalyptus cladocalyx. Next base: position 37,949,344 of record CM029524.1, on the reverse strand, counting down.
ACCTAACTCCTGTACGTACGAACCAGAGAAACACAAAAAAGCATATCTCTTTTAGCACTTGAATCCCTTTTATCACAATAACGTTGTACCTCCATCCTCATACTCCTCCAAATGTTATAATTGGCATCATAGGTATGAAACAAATGATACTACGCCTTATAAGTAGATTACACAATAAAAGATGTCTCTCCATATATGTTGCATCCATTTTTAAGTTCTAATCGAGTTGAACGCGTCGCATCTACTCCTGATCTCTCCATTCCGACCAGTCTTGGCACCAAGAACACTGAACTTCTCCATGGCACGCGAAAACGCCTGGAAAAACGCGGCTTGGTCCTTGGCATACATCTCCACGAACGGCCGTGTCCTAGGGCTCGCGTACAACGCATGGTCTACGGCCAATAGCCCTAGGCCGCGCGGCAGGTTCTGATAGTACATGTTGTCGAACTTTCCGGGCGTCATTACGTCATTGAAGGCGGCCATGCTGCCACCCCTGGTGGAATTGGCGCACATTTGCCTTAAGCCAGCAACGAACTTGGGATTTAAAGCGGGATCATGGCTGGAGGTCTTGCTATAATTGAAGATCCTGTCGCTGAATTCCTTGCAATGGGAGAACCCGATGGTGTGTGCGCCCAATAGAGCTGCGAATTCTTGCACGGTGAACCCCTTGGACTCGAAGATCTTGACGGATTCATCAAAGCTCATGGTAACTCTTGGAAGATTTCCTTCGACCCTGGATGCCTTCGACACCAAGCCATCCTTCCTACCAAGCTTAACCGTATAGAATGGACCGCCGACCATGCTGATAAGGTCCCGGGTGGCTTGGGCCAATATATCGGCACAGGAGACCGTCTTAGGGCAAGAGAGCTCCAAGGCGGTCTTGGCGCGAGTGATCACCTCGAACGCATCCCCTGGGAGAGACAGGTTGATGTCGTGGTCGCGCTCCGCCTGGTTGAAGGAGTTGGAGGACACGAGGACGGAGGCGTCACAACCTTCGACCATGCAGTCGTGGACAAAGAGGCGCAGAGTGCCGGCCGCGGTGGTCGGTGTGGACATCTGCTTGTTGGTGATGGTCTCACGGACGATACTCTCGAAATCGGGGCATGATTTCTGGTAATAATTAGGGCTGAGCTTGGCTTCGGAGAGAGAGATGGAAGCGAAAAGGAGGAGCAGGATCAAATGGTGCAAATCCATGGCGATATGGATCGGGAACGGGAGAGAGAAAGGAGGGTTGTCCAACTTCCTCCTTCTCAAGTTGTTCCTTGGGATGAACGAGGAAGGAGCGGTGGGGAGAAGAGGAAGACATGCAAAATGGATTGAAAAAATTGAACAGAATGGGAATGAAGAAGGTGGAAAAGAGTGGATGGGAGGGATTTTAGGGTTTGTTTTGATAATAGGGGTGATGGAAACAGAAGCAAAGATTATTGTCCACCCGTCGAATTTATTTTTTGGTTTTTTTTTGGTTTTTTTTTTTTTTGTTTTTTTTGTTTTTTTGCATTGTTGAATTGAGGGTAGATGTGAAAGAAATTCCACGTTTAAGGAACCAAATAATTCGAAGTGTAAAAGAAATTCCATTTGACGTTGCAAGGCATTGATGCTCTTTTTCCTAACTTTCAGAGGATTTATTGGTTGATTTTTTTTTTTTTTGATGAACATTGATATAAGATTATTCTTCCCCTTGTCTTATTGTAGTTTCAGTTTGCTTGTGAAGAAATCTTAATCTAAAAAAGAACTCTCCACAGAATTTCCTAAAATGCGATTCAGATACACGTCCCCTCACCCTAAGGACTTTCCTGATGAGTTGCCATACCTGATGAGAGACAGGCATAATGCAAATACATTCATTTACGAGCACAAACAGGGAGTTCGACGGTGCTTGAAAGAATGCGCCGTGGCTATACTAGGGGTGTACAATAGAACCGGGACCCGCCCAAATCGTTCGAAACCGGACCAGAACCGCCCGAAACTGGTGGTTCTTAAAGGAACTGGTCCGGTTCCCGATTTCAATTTATAGGAACCCATAGGTACCGGTCCGGTTCCCGATTCCATGGACGGATCCGCCCACCCATCCACCCGGACCAGTTATATTATAATAATATATTAATTTTTAATATTAAAAAAAATTCGAAATTAGTCTCAATTCACTATTCTTATACTCCATCTCGTCTCTCTTAGTTCAAAATCTCCCCGAGCTCCCTCTTCCTCTCCAATTCACCTCTGGATCTACTCATCTCCCTTTGAGTCCTGGTCTAAACTCGGTGAAACAGTAAGTTGATTCTCTTTTCCCCCTTCGAACTTGAACTCTCTCTCCACGTCATCATCATCCTCGTCGCCACCTCCGTGTTCACTATCACTATCGTCCTCTTCGTTGTTGGACTTGTCCCGCTTCTACCTCCCCTCTTCCTCCTCCCCCTCCTCAAGCCTACCCCCATCGTCCTCATTTTTGGGGACAAGGGCGAACTCCAAGTCTAAGAATGGCTCATCGTCCCCCTCAATGTCAATCTCGAGGGAGGAGCGGGAGACGACGGAGGCGGTGGCGGTGGCAAAGATGGTGGTGGTGGTGGTGGTTGGGACGGAAGCGGCGCGAGAGTTGCGACCACCACCGCCACAACGCTAGTACTTGAGGAGAATAAAACTACCATGGTCGGGAGAGCCAAAATAAGTAGATGTGGGGAGGGCAAAAAAGGGGAAAGTGTGGAGATTAGACCAATTCTATGGATCCACCCGAGAACCGAACCGAACCGGCAGTCTGGTTCTTGGGTGGATTAATGCAACTAGCAGGCGGTTCTCAGTTTCAATTTTTTGGAACCGGTTCTTAGTGGGCGGTTCCCAATTCTAGGTCAAGAACCGCCCACGGACCATACACACCCCTAGGCTATACCCATGAGGCATAGCTAGACCTTGTGCAAAAGATAAGGGAAATGGTTCCACAAATGGGGATAAGCAGCGACTTTATTTGTTGTAAAAGATGTCATAACACTGATCTGATTATGTTGATCTCAAATGTACGGTTCTGTGCCCGCTAGTAATCGTCCGGGAATCTTATGACTGAGGGTTATTGGATTGCTAATATTGGAATCATGAGGGACTAAAATTTTATTAATGTTCATGTTCCTTGCCTCAATTGTCCCTTATGGTGTTCTGGCAGAAATTACCTTCCTTCCTTCGCCCTGCGTATGGAAATTGATTGACATCGGGTTATTCCACATTAATTTTCACATTTGTTCTGGTTTCAAGTGTGATCCTCCAACTTTGCATGCGTAGCTCCAGTTGTTCATTTTCTTTTGCCTGTCTCTTTAAGAATATAGTTGGTTAATCTCCTCATGTTGACTTAATGTTCTGTTTGCTGTCTGCTGATGCTAATTTAATTTTCATTGTTCATTGTTCCACATTGCATTCTGTCGGGAGAATTGTCCAAAAAGTCCTAAACCTATCGCGCTTTTGCCAATTAAGTCCTAAACCTTTTCACTTTTTGCCAATTTAGTCTATCTTACCAATTTTGGCCGGAAAATGCTGACGTGGACACCGGCAGTGCCACGTAGGACCGCCAGTGCTGACGTGGACAATTTTTAATAATATTTTAATATTTTTTAAAAAAAATTGAATTTTTTTGAATTATTTTTTTTTTCTTTTTTTCCCTTTTCTTTTCTTTCTTTTCTTTTTGCCTTTTTCTTTTGCCTTTTCCGGTGGCCGGCCACCAGCCCACGCCCGGCCGGGTGGCCTCGCCCGCCACGGCGAGGCCCGGCCGGCGAGGAGGAGCTGGCGAGGGCAACCCTCGCCCAAGCGCAACCCGGCAAGGGTCGCCCGGGCGAGGCCGACCCTCGCCTAAGGCAGCCCTCGCCGAGCGTCAGCCGGGCGATGGCGACACTGGGCGAGGCCGCCCGGCTTGGGCGAGGGCCGGCCTCGCCAAATCCGGCGAGGGGAGCCCTTGCCGGGCTCGCCCTCACCCCTAGCCAGCCGACGCCACCCACCTCACCTCTCTCTCCTCCGGTGTCGCCGCCGCCGCCGCCGCCGTCGTCTTCGTCTTCTCCACTGAGGAAGACACGCCTCTCGCCTTACCTCTTCGCACTGCTGTCGTTCATCGTCTTCGGCCAACAACTCCAAGCCACCCGAGCTTGGCCGGGGGCGAGGGCTGGCCTCACCGGTTTGGTCCGGGCGAGCCCCGCCGAGGGCTCCCCTCGCCGGATCTAGTGAGGCCGGCCCTCGCCCGGCGTCGCCGTCGCCGTCGCCCGATCGGCCTGGGCGAGGGTCGGCCTCACCTAGCCGACCCTTGCCGGATCACGCCTGGGCGAGGGCTGCCCTCGCCGGAGCTCCTCCTCGCCCAGCCGGGCCTCGCCTGTGGCGGGCGAGGCCACCCGTGGCTCAGGCCGGTGGCTGGTGGCCGGCCACCGGATAAGGCAAAAGAAAAAGCCAAAAAGAAAAGAAAGAAAAGAAAAGAAAAACAGAAAAAATAATAAAAATTCAATTTTTTTAAAAACATTAAAATATTATTAAAAACGTCAACATCAGCACCAATGGTCCTACGTGGTATTGCCGGCATCCACGTCAGCATTTTCCGACCAAAATTAGCCGGATGGACTGAATTGGCAAAAAGTGAAAAGGTTTAGGACTCAATTGGCAAAATTAAAAGGTTTAAAACTGAATTGGCAAAAGTACAATAAGTTTAGGACTTTTTGGACAATTTTCCCGCATTCTGTCACCTTTGTAACTGGGGAATTTTTATATGGGTACATGTAGCTCAAATAAAAATAATCCAACCTCACGAAAGAACTTAAATAACACACAAAAAGGTAGGAATAAACCACAGACACGATTATATCAAGGTTATCATGTGCTATTTACTTTGTGCCACTTCACCTAAAAATTGAGATAGTTTAGTAAAGACACCAAATGACATGGTACAAAGATAAGTTAGAAACACGCGCCATTAATGGTTTGGAAATGAATCGATATGCTTAATAGTGGCATTATGGATGGCTAATGGGCCATGGTTAATCGTGACATCATGGAGGCTAATGTGCCAATCGGATGCTAAAACCTACAAGTTATATTTTCCTTCTTAAATTTCTCTTCTAACAAGGTTGTAGGCTTTATGATTCTTTTCTATCCCTTCATTTCTTTGGCTCACAAAGTTTCTGTGGAGAAACTAAAGAGGAGCATTAAGACACATTTAGGATGCATTTGGGAGTGGCTTTTCCAAGTCACTTTGGGCATCCAAAGTCCTTTGGACTAAAAAAAAATGATGTTTAGGAACTTCTTTTGCAAAGATGATTGGGGGAAAGTAGGCCTTTGGAAGGCTGAAAGCCCGAGGCGGGTATGAGGCTGCCTTGGGCGTTCAGCTTTCTCATAATGTTGAGGGAGGATAAGACAAAAAAATTTCTTCCACAAATATCCTCATTGACATTTCATTTTTCCAGTTTTGCCCTTGTGAATATTAACATTCTTCTCCATTGAGATTGGCCAGTAAGGTTGTGCGGAGCTGCAAGGGGCCGGCAATAGTCTGGACAGAGGTTGGCTTGAGGCCGGTGTGGTCGCAGCAGCAATCGCTGGCAAGTCGCGTGACCTCGGTGACCCCCCACAAGTCGCGTCACTGCAACCCAAAGGTCGCGCATCCTCCGGCAACTCAAATTTAGGTCGCTTGAGTTGCACGACCTCCGACAACTCAAATTTGGGTCACCTGCAGGTGAAGAACCGAGACTTGGAGAGCTCAAGGGAGCAGAGGACGTTCCCACGGGCAATAGTGACAATAGCAAGGGAGGCGTCGGTGATGCAGGGGCAAAGGGAGAGGTTGAGGGCGACGGCATTGGTGTAGCGGATGAGGGTGGTGGGGAGATGCTCAGCATGAAGGAGGTCAAGGGACTTGAAATGGCAAGACTCAACGGCCTAGAAGGAACAGCAAACAAGGGAGAAGGACTTGTAGTCTCTAATGGCCGCCTGAGGTCTTGTAACCTGATAGTTCAGCCGCCGGCAACAGATCTTGATCACCAGCAGCCACCTACCCTTCACTAGCTAACTATTTTTTTTCTTTTTTGTTTTTATTACAAAAGTCCTTTGTAAATGTAAATTTCTCCAAAAACTATTTTGTCCAAAACTACTTCACAGTGGACTTTTAGATTATAATTTACCAAACGTAATTTGCATTTTAGAAAACTCATTTAACTTACCCACCCCATTGGTGGTTGCGCGGTTTGCGCTTTACTCTCCCCCACAAAGGGAGCGGGTTCAAATCCCCGCAGTCGCTTATGCGACTCACCCACACCTGGGTCAGGTAGGTGGGCTCAGTTCGCCCCGGGTTTACGCCACCGGCTGCCAGCTGTACTGCGGTTCTCAGGTCACAAAAAAAAAAAAAAAAAAACTCATTTAGCTTGAAGTTCTTTACATTTTCCCGAAGGCATTCCCCAAAAATCCAACCAAACGTACCCTTAGCCTTGTAAGAACAGCTGGTTATGATATGGCATACATGTTTGCTTATAGCATGAGAGAGAAAACACATGCTAGTAGAAACTACGATGACGACGTTCCTGAAGAAGTCAAGCAAAGGAGACTGAATGAACTTATTGAGGCTTTCCGTGAGAGTACAGATCAGTGTTATGATTCCTAAAGTGGAAACATCCAACTTGTATCGGTTGAGGGGCCCAACAAGAGAGCTCCAGACAGTAAACTCATTGGCAAGAGTGATAGAGGCCATCGAGTGTCTTTTGCAAAACTCCCAGTCATTGATCGTGCTGATAATTCAACTTGCAAGAGAAATTCTTCCGTTGGTGACTTCGTAGAAGTCTACATGATGAAATCTACACGAGCTTCGCTATTTGGTGAATCTCTTGTCATAACCAAATTGAGTTTGCTCCGTAGAGTCCAGGATGAGGAAGTGGTTGCTTGTGAAAGCAGTGCTTAGAGAATGCTAATGTACCAGTGTGCATATTTAGTTAAATTACACCTTGGAAATGTCATGAGCCGCTTGAGGATGGCTCGGCTGTCTTCTGTTGTCAATGTGGAATGTGCCAGCCGATGAAAAACTCAAAATGAGATGATGTGCGGTGCGGAATTCTTCAGTTGCAGATGTCGAGCAAATTAGAGTACCGCAACAGAGGAGAGTAGAATGACATCTGTGTTCGTTTGCACTCTTATGTTGGAACTGATTTTGCAGTAATCATGCACCCGAGAAAGCAATTTGTATACCTGTTTGGGTGGTGATTAAGATTTAATATTGGACTTTTTATCAGGGGCATTAAAGTATTTAAATATTAAGCTACACACTCATCCGACGGTTTAAGTTTTTTATACATCGAGCAATGATCTCACAAAACCTCATATAACGTTCGCTTTAGTCTCAAACTAAAGTCTAGCGTATACATGATGGAGTCTTTATGTATTTGAATACTAACTCATGCCATGATTTATCGCAGTTTGATACCTGTGCAATGATCCAAGAAATTAAGCCCAAGCCCATATAAGATCAGGCCCTAGGCAACACTGTTTTATCATAATCAAGCAAAATATTAGAGATGGTTTTGGCTAACTCCTAAGCGAGCTCCCCCTCCCCCTCTTCTCCAATCTCGGTCATGAGCATCAGTTGCGGGGAATTTATTCCTACACTCGTTCTGCCATACCAATTCGATTATCATTGCATAGCAAGGTTTCTGTGATCTAGCCGAAAAGACACAAACATCCTCTTATAGTTCTCCATATGATGATCGACCTGTCCATCACATCATCCATGAAATCGATCTTCCCAATATCGTTCTCGAGTGCAAAACGACGGACCATTCACTGGATCGTGCGAGACCATTGGTCCACCGGAACACGTGGGACCGCCCCGTCACCAATCCAGAACAGTTGGAAAGTGCAGGCAGAGCCCTCCGCTTGATTTAATCTCAAGGAAGTTTAGAGAAAGACCCACTGGACCACGATTACGCATGTTCAATCCGCAGAAGCGTGCCTTGACCAACCACATCCACAAGCCCACGACGAAACTCCCCGTTGATCACCGACCAACGCCGTTTCCACACGCGTCGCTCGAGCAAGCAAAAAGCAGATCCCGCCATGATTCAAAAGCACGGACACTCACCAATGATTGCCTCTCTTTGCTTAGGCCTCAGGACTTCATCCCCTATACGTACATGGCCGTATATATACACGTATGCGGTCGCCCATCATTATTATGTCGCGGCTGCTTTTCAAATACGAGGAGCAGGGACATCGCGGTCCAGCTTCATTGAGCCCTTCGCTGCTGATCTAATCATAATGTCCGTCCCAACAGTTTCGATAATTGCTTGTGAACCATCGTTGTCTGAATACGGACAGGCTTATCATCATCTCCGCGAGAGGCCGAGCGTCATTGGCCTGCCCGCCATTAAGAAGTTAAGAAATTAGAGGACTGTCGTGTACCATGAAAAGCGCAGCATGGAGATAATATATTGTATATGTTCTTTCTCGATTCTCCATCATGAGATATATAATAAGGGCCCTTTTGAAGAATATTGTTTTTTGGAGATAATTAAGGGCTTTTCTCAAACTTAAACATGCGATTATGACGTCATGATCGCGTCACCCCCACCATCATGAGGCCACAGCGTTTGCATGTGCTTCTCGCGCCAAAAGGGGCGAAAAGCCGCCCGTGGATTGGTGTTCTTGAGGAGTTCACTGACCCGACAGGGAGACACAAGAAAGAAAACCCTTATTCATTTTTTAGCTTTTCTCCTCGTTTCCATTTTTCTGATTTCGAAACCTAACTTGTTTGGTCTGGACTAAGCATGCATTTACCAACCATTAAGTGTATCGGATCCACGTCATACAACGATCAGTCTCAACTCCCTTACTTATCCGTTGAGCTTGACTTTTGTAGACCACATCACATATAGACCATAAAAAGGATAAGTATATTAGGCGAGTCATTTTTTTCGTACGGCGCTCACTTGAGTGTAACAACTCTTTTTTCGTTCGCTTAAGTGTCATAAATTTGAAAAATCAATTATTTGAGTGCCAATCGATGATTTGTCTCCCCAAAAAAGCCGATATATCATTCAACGTGACTTGTCGGAAAGTTGAAGTCAACACTTGAGAAGACAAACAATATTGCTTGAGCGTCTAATTGAAGGATGGCGGAAGTTATAATAACCTTCACGAATGATTGTTTCAATGCCATTAATTTTTAGAAGTGAAAACTTAGGTTCATCGGTTTTTAAAAAATGACAACTTAAGTGACCAAATAAGAGGAAGTTTGAAAACGGTGTCATTTAAGGAAAAGAGAGAGAGTCTGAAAATGGCATTGTCTAATTGGGGAAGATTTCACGTCATAATCAAAAATTAAGGAAAAAAACTTACGTAGGACAATTTGTTGGGAAACGACACTCAAGCAATCAATTTTATACTGATTGCGGCACTCAAGTAAATGAAAAAAAAAATTACAATCCTCACGTGAGTACTATACGAAAATTATGGCACTCCTAGAATACTTATCCCGACCGTTAAGCATATCGGATCTGCGTCACACAACGACCGGTCTCGCCCCCTTACTTGTCCGTTGGGCTTGACTTTTACGGACCAAAGTCTAAGATATAATGGATTTTCCAGCGTACGAAAAGGGCTTGCAATCCCATACTTTATGACCCCGCCAAAGCCAAAGAAGGAAAAGCGAAAGAAGAAAAAGGCGTAGGAGAATCCAATCCCCCCTTTTCCGGGGCACCCTCAGTCATGCTGAAGGAACATAAAGAGATTAGCTCTCGATGATGGAGAGAAGAGAAGAGAAACTTGTTGGGTAAAAAGGGGCGTGGTGGGATGGCGCCACGAAGGAGGAGGAACCCTAGGAAGGACCCCCCCGAAAGCTAGAAACACTCAGGCCCCCAAAAGGAGCAAAAAGAGAAAAGGAGATAAGGGGGAGAGACTAGTGTCGTTTTGGATAATGATTTGGCCCAAAAGGAGTGAATCTTGCAAACGAAGGAAGCACCGCCCCTCATCAAGAGCGCGCCAGACCCTCTGATGAACCGAGATATTCCCTCCCTGCTTTAGAGATCCTTAATGGAGTTAGGTAACATACACGAAATCTCGTTTCTGTTCGCCCTAATCAAGGAACTGATTTGCCCCGCTTTCGGGACTCGCGGATGAGATGGGGGTGTGTAATTGAGTCGAGCCAAGCCAATTACATTGCTGCACGCTTGAGCTTGAGTCAGCTTGCATGCCCGGCTATCGGGACTCGACTTCGGTTCGATTAAATTTATGCTCAACTTCAGTTCAGAATCATTATACAAGAGTTCGACTTGACTCGACTCAATTAATATAAATATACAGACTCCGTCGTAAGAAGCTCGAAAAGAATGTGGAAACACTAGGTAGTTTTTCTATTTCCGCTGTATAATTTTTCTTTTTTCAAGAGGTAATGCCAACTCGATAGTGCTTTTGAGTCTATCGAGTTAAGTATCTACAAGTTCAAGTTCGGTTCAACAAGATACTCAAACCCTCATGGTACTTAAGATTTTCATTGTTGGCATTGAGAGAACAACCTGTGCACATCACCAAAGGGGTGCTGGGACAGCCTATGGGTCAGCCATGCCAAACTTGACTTGTAAGCCAACCATCTCTTCCTCTGATTGTCTATCAACTATCATCCACTTTTGTTATGTCGGAAATCCGCTGACTTAGAGCACCAATGGAGAGTTTCAAAAGTAAAAAGTAGGACACAATTCATTGGTTCGGATGATTCTGTATATGAGCCATGCAACAAAATTTTAATTCATGACTACTTGATATGTGAAATGAGTCAGGCATCCTAAAATGAGAATTCTGGAATCCATCTATCTAAGATCGGCTTTCTTCCTTATTGTTAAAGGTCAGGAGCAGAAATCAAAACCCTCAATCCTCCCATAAAGATAACTCAAATCCTAAATTCATAAGCATCTTTAAATGTCGTAATTTCGATGATTCCTATGCAAATGTTGCCCTTAGTCGGAGCATTAGGAAATCATGGGGGCAGTTATAACCGATTTGTGTGACCCAGTTAAAAAGCTCGTTAGGATTGAATAATGGGGGTCGAGTCGGTTGATATCATGTGCCGTGCTGCATTCAAAAGTCAACGCCTAAAGGAAAAAGGTGAAAAGGGTGAGGATGAACCGGCGACATAAGTCAAAGGCCCCCACGTTCCGGCACGTGGTCTCGAATATTACCTTAGGCCATGACATTCAACTGGCCCTTTTTTTGTCTTTATTTTTTTCTCCTTTTGCTAGTGTACACGTGAATACGCCTTTAATTTGCTGTTCTAAAGTTCGTCGCAGTCTCTCGTTTTACTGCACATAGATACCAACATCCCACTCGGACAAAAAGATACCCATGTGACACCACACTCATTTATCTTTTTTAAAAGAAAATGACGAGATCTATATGACTAATTATTGTGGTTGATTCATATAAATCCGTATCTTGATTGTTGATTAGGCATAATAGAATACCAGATACCTGCATTGAGAGGAAATGAATAAGAGGAAGCCCACCTCCACACATCAAATGATCAGGTGTTGCCAAGCGGCACAAGCTTAACACTAGCAATAATATCATTTCTTTAAACGAGATAAATCATAACATTCCAAATGTCTCATATCAAACAATAGGGATATTGTCGACTAATTCATAAGCAACTAGCGATCCTGAACAATTCCCATCTCATGTGATTATTTGGGGTGTGCATGACAACACTTATGTTCTTTTTTTCTTTTTTTGGTTCTTTTGCTATCTGGAATAGAAAAAGAATATATAATTAATTTTTTTATTCCCCAAAATATAAAAGTGGCCAAGGAATAAATTTGAAACATAAATAAAAAGTAGAAAAAAAATAGTTTCTTATTTTCGAGAACAATTTCTAAAAATAAGTATTTTTTTTTCTTTTCTTCTTCTTCCTCTTTTAATTGACCTATGGAAACTCATTGCCGATTACTAGCCTCCGCACTAGCCATTATCAACTGATGTTGCCGCTAGCTAGAGGAGGAAAAAGAGAAAATAAAAAAAAAAATCTTTACAAAATTAAAAGAAATTCTATAGCATAAAAAAATTTCTAAATCGTATTAAATGTATTCATATTCTTATTTTATTTTCATAATATAAATTTTATATAGTTCTTAAACGCGTTATTTTACTTTCGAAATTATTTTTGAAATAAAAAATTATTTCTAAAAAAAATTGTTCACAAAAATAGAAATGTTATCGAACACAACACTTTTAGAGTATCGCTCAGCCCATGTGAAATGGGCCGGGTCCTCACACGACGTCGGGACGTTCTCCACAGATGCCCGGTCCGCGGACAAATTAGGCCCCTACTTAGACAACGACAACGGAAATGCACTTGGGATGAAGGATCGACCATGTTCGCGACCGACAGAACGATTGTCGCTTATGCCGTCGTTAATCACACGTATCTCCTCGCTTTTAAGTTAATGTCAATCACGTCCTAAAAAAGGCACTCCGAAAGCAGACACGAAGTCGGACACGAACCGGGAACCACCCCACTGTCGGCGCACGCCGTGAACCCCGGCCTCGTCGCGCGAATCGTGCCAAAGCCAGCGCAGCATCAGGGGACGGAAAAAGAAGGGATGGCACGGCAAGGAAAGAAGGGGGGGGGGGGCAAAATGGTCAAAGCACACGACGGAAAGGCAGCCGCCGTCGCCGTTTCCACCGACGCTAACGGGGGACACGGGGGGGAGCGAATCTCGAGGAGGAAACGAGATGACGGCGGTCGACGGCGCCGCTTGCGTGATGTTTTGGGTTGGGGGGGGATCATGCGGGGCACGTGCACCGACGCCTTCGTCTTTTGGGCGTGCATGCGTGGGGCCGCTTCTCCCCTCCACCGCTGATCTGATCCGGATGCAGGAGGACAGTGGTGGGGCCCGGACGCAGTGGACACCGTAGCCTCACGTGTACTACCGTCTCCCTCTCTCCGGCCCGTCACGTGGCGCCATTTCATTTTTTTTTTGCCTTTTTGGTCTGAGCATGGCACCATTGACCCGTGTAGCTTTCAATGTCTCGAGAGTCGACAGCTTTCCACAGAAAATCATTCACGAGAAAAAATAATTAATTCTCATTGGTTTTATGTATTACAGAAAATAATTCCCTTCTTATCATAAGAAAAGGTCGTTCTCAATCCCTGTTGTTTTTTGTCCATGAAAACTTTTTTATAGGTTGATCAATGTTTAACTATACAACCACCTAAAAGTCCAAAAAACAATTTCATATTAACAATTTTCCTTTAAATAGACAGAATTAAGGTATTAAAAATATCTAAAATATTTGTCAATTCTCCATATTCCTCAGAATTACACATATCAAGGAATTCACACATCCCTAATCAATTATAACCGATATGGTATTATCTTGTTATCTTTACCCGATTCTCTTTTTCACTTTATTAATTTGCAAAATCTATTTTTTTTAATTGCATTTCGGAATTCTTCTAAAAAATTAAGGTATATAGTAGTGTGGTGGTTGGGTACGGCGTGGATTAGAGCAAAAGCACTTGTACGGCGCCAAGTGGGTGATGCACTAAAGGGCGAAGACAAAAGGTCCCCCCCGCAATCCCCATCCCAATATATAAAGAGGAAAAAGAAGAACATTGAGTTTGGTCATTGTTCATCTCGGACCAGTTGTAGAAAAAGGAACCTCAAATTAATTTTAAACTTGCAAAGCGAGTTTTCCCCTCAAATGTCAGATAGAATGACCAAAAATCTCTAACTTTATCGATTCATACAATATCGTCCCTAAATTTCTTTTGTTCACACAGTAAGATCTTTAAATCATATGTTTGAGTATTCGCCAAGCTTCCCATTCCCGTGATGCTGGCGGCCGGCCTTCTCAAGGGTCCCCCTCCCTCTTGGTTTGTGATGTTTGAAATCTTTCTTTCTTTATTTGTTGGTGTTTACTAGTCATTTCCATGTTGACACTTATTAAGGGCGCGCATTTAATAACTATTCGTTAGTTAAATAGTTTCTAACAAATAGATTTTTCATTTCTATTTCTATTTCTATTTCAGAAAAGTTTAGCGAAAAATAATCGTTTGATAACGATTAAAAATTTCTACTCTAAAAATAGAAATTCGATTGATAACAACACAAAATTTCTTTTTTTTCGACTACGGTGGCGACAGTAATGACGACCTTTAATATAAAAAATAAAATGATTTAGTAACAAAAAAAATAAAATCATAAAATAAAATAAATCATAAAAAAATAAAATAAAAATATCCTTTAAAATAATTTTATTTTATTTTATTTTACGAATAAATTTATTTTAAAATGAATAAAAATTAAAAATTAAAATAAATTTATTTGGCAAAACACTCGAGGCAAATAAAAATAAATTATTTTTATTTATCATAAATAATTTATTTTTAATAAATTTCATAAATTTATTTTTAATAAACTAAAAATAAAATGATAAATAAAAATAATGTATTTATTTTTAATAAATTTATTTTTATTTTTAAATGAATATTTTTATTTTTATTTTTAATAAAATGAGGAGAGGCGGAGGAGGAGGAGGAGGAGGCAAAGACGTAGAGGAGATGAGGGAGGAGTCACCGAAATTAGGGTTTAGTGGGAGAAATTATTTCGATTTCTCTTTCAAATCAATTTATGGAATAGAAATCTATTCAATAAATAGAAAAAGCGAAATACGTTTATCAAATGGGTTTATTCCAAAAACAGCAGTGCGGAATAGAAAAATTATTTCTGGAACAGAAATTTTGGTTATCATGCACCCCCTAAGAGGAGTATTTACATGACAATGACGTGGGCGATAAGTCAATTTCTCATTCAAATATTTAACGCATGAATTGATATGAACAAAACAAATAAATGATTCAAGAACACAATTGCTAAAAAAAAAAAATCTAGGGACGACGTTGCCTAGATCAAAAAAGTTCAAAAAACTTTTGGTGACTACATCCCCAATTCGTTTCATATTTTTTTATCACTAAAAAAAAATGAAAGGTTTTCAATATTGGTATAAATATGTGCATGCGCACACACAATAGATGTAATGCCCGCGCACGACTTGGGTGCCAAAATCAAGGTAGGCAATTCAAATATGACATTGTTTGTATTTGATGATGTGGGACACGAAGCCCATCCGCACTTCTTGTCTACACCCATTTTAGTTCCTTGATTGTTAAATCCAGCCTCATGGGTTGCATGCAACATCTCATTTGGCCAAAACAGAAATTACTCAAAATTAATTTTCTCCTTTGTAAGCATTCGGAGCAACCTACAAAATTCAATCAAGAACGACCGTTCTCAATAAACTGAAGATGTGTGAAAGGAAACATTGCGTGGACTTGTTTCATAAATAATGGAATGAATAGAGTCGATCATAATACAAAATTTACAAAAGGACTAATCATCATATGATTGACATAATCTAATAGACTAAATCACCAATAACCTCTTAGAAGTCCAACTTTGAGAACTTCATTTGTCATTTTAACCCATCGAATTCAATTTCCACAGATCTTGGTCGTTCGTTCATGCTTAAAAGCAGTCGGATGTTACACAATGTTGGTCCACCCCATAAGCATAGTTGTGCGCATCTCTAGTAGTTTTCCGATGTGTCCGGCATAGAAAACTAACCGATAGGAATTATTCAGACGTTGAAAGAGCCCTAGACGCTGCATTTATGTAAGAAAGAAAATAAGCGTACGCGTGTGAATGCAACTTGAAGTAAATACATAATTTCCTAATCGACATTCATGATTTTGACCTCAATCGGGTCAATTTTCGATTCTTACTCTTCCGTCTCGATGATAAGACGCGTGAACTAATGGTATTGAATGAGATACTTGCTCCAAGGCAATAAATTCTCAAGGGGCCAAAGTCAAGCAATGAATTGATGAGGACCCCATAGTTGGAGGAGATGGTGCTTAAATTTGGCAACAAACTCTGTACAGCCACCACGTCTCCGGTCGCCGTCATGCGGCGGCGGTAGGATCCGAGCATTAATCCATGACGGATACGTTTTCCTGATACATGGGCCCTTCCTCTGCTTCTCTTCGACCTGCCCTCGATTCCATTTTCAGCTAGGCTTCTCGATATCGTTCGCCTCGATTTTACATTGATGATGTAACAGCGTTTTCATTAGGACTAGAGCTGGCGAACTATCAACCCAGATCAACTGAATCTATATAGATCTCCCTTATTTTTATAATGACAACATATTTAAGGATTTTGTGATTTGAATGTAATGTTGTCTCATTTTGTGATGTAAGAAGATCCTTGCACATGGGATGCCTAGAAGCTAAACATGGCGACAGTTGTAGATTCATTCGTATCGGCTTTTCTTATAATTATTGAAATAATGGAGGCGAATGTGAAATAAACAATACCATGCAAGCTCGTCAATTTAACTCCTAGATACTAGACTTGGGCCAGGTCCTGAATTATTTTTCCGTATTCCATCGTATGCACAGTGGATAAATGCACGCCACGTGTCCAGATAAATATTATTGAATTCCTTCTCTCGTTATCTTTATCTCTAAAAGAAAAAAAGAAAAAAATTGACAGAACAAAAAAATCATCCGTTCTTTAGTTGGATGAAGATTCTCTACTTCGCACGGTGCTTCTCTAAATGTAGCAATCTCAAACCTCAATAATAATGGAACTTTCTTAAAACAAAAGCATCGAAGAGAATCTTTAACCCCTTTTCAATTTCTTCACGTGATGTTAGGTAAATAAGGGACGCGTGACGTGAATCCAATGGCTCATTAACGGGCGATAAGACATGATCATTGAAACACGATAACAATGGCTCATTAACGGGCGATAAGACACGATCATTGAAACACGGTAACGGCCCCCCTTGCCCCGCTAAACTCTTTTTTTACAACACTAGAATCAAGATTGTGTTGCATACTCCTGATCCATAATGACAGTGTAACATCCCGGGCCTCATTGATAACGTTTTAAACCGTGAAGGAAAAAACCGTAGCCGGGATGACGGTTCGTCCGCACTAGGGCAAGTGACCTAAAGCGGACAATATTACACAGTGGGGCCTGGGATGTTACAAGTGATGTCAGAGCTGACTCCCGATTGTGTGTGGGGCCACAACAAGAATGCTATTCTGACACCCGTATTGTCACAGCGAGAACGTTGTTCTATTAAGAGGTGGAGAGTGTGGCAACCTTCTCTCTTGTCCCACATCGCGCAGGAGGGAGGTGAGCGGTTAGCTTATAAAGGCTCGAGTCCCTATAATCATGTAACGTTTTAAAGTCACGAGAAAAGGCGTAGGCTGGGATAACGGTTCGTCCCGCATCGCGGAGTGATCCAAAACGGACAATATTACATAATGGGGCCTGGGATATTACAGACAAAATGTCTCAATCATCAGATCCGAGCACTACTTGGATACACAACAACCAAAAAGCGACCCGCCCATATCATAATGCCGTCGCACTCGCAGCACATCGAAACCCCCATCAGTCCATGCTCATCATACAAACTATAGTGTCCTAAAGACAAAATGATGCGCGCCCGCAGAACTTCCGAGGGCTAGAAAAAAAGGGGTTTCGATTCCTCTTCCCGTCCGTTGACGGATTAGAAAAAAGCTTGAGGCGAAGATGCGAAAAAATGATGGGTCGTTTCCACGCTAAATCGACCTATTATCGACCGTTGATAAATCGAATCATGAGGGGGAATGTGATAATGCCGGAGGAATCCCATCATGCACCATGTACACTGGCCCTAATCATGGCTTCTTCGTCTAACGTTCCTCATGATAATGACTCTCCAAACGGGAGAAAGACCGAAAAAGGAAGAGGTCGGACCGACCCATGATGAAGGCGACCGTTCTAAGCAAAGCTATAACCGTTGGAAATATAATGTAATATGATATAATATCGTTAATTAATTAATTAATTAATTAATAGTAAACACGCATGATGTTATCGTGGTGTTGAATGTTGATTAGGGTTACTTCAGTGGCTGAGGTCGAGTTAGGGTGTGGCTGCACCGAGATATGGGGCCAACTTGGCAACTTGGAAAGACTTCGCTAGAAATCCGGTTTATAGAAAAGGATCAGAAAATTGAAATTTGGCATACCCAGACAGGGAAATCAGTTTAGTTTTCATGGGAACTCGTCTCTTCTTCTCTTTTTTTGTTTTTAATGTTTTGTTTCTTTGGTTTGATCCGAGGCCTAGTGCCGAATCCCGATAGTTGGAATGACGAATATAAGTCATATCAAATCGAGTGATGATGAATTGAAACTTTCGCAAATGTCTTACACATTCAATGCCACTTGTATTTAGTGGACCGATGTCAATAACCGATTCTTTATGTACCTAATGATAGTTTCAATATTAAGTTGGAATGTGTAACAATCCATGTTACGAGAAGGAAAATATATTAATTTTAAGTGCATTTCATTAGAAGAATAATAAATGTTAATACCATGAAAAATCTCCAATTACACACATTATAATTCCAACACCCATAATTTTTTATATCATCGACACCTTACGCCAATATCCATTGTAACACAATTCCAAAACTTCTAAAATATATTCACTGTAATACTAATACATGAATTTTTGTTGTCACGGATTGATGACACAGTGAAAAATTTAAAGTTATTTATGGTAGAATGAGTGTATTTTTATCACAATTAGTACAAGATTGAGAGTTTTGGGGATATCTCAAAAAAGTTCGAGGCATTATTATCGCAAGAGACATAATTCAATATTTTTTATGGTTTTTCGGCACAAAAAAATCCGTTGTACGGCATGCACTTAGAAAGTGGGTGACACGGGAAAAAAAAAAAAAAAAAACAATTCGAGCGGGCACTACAGCTACTTTTATTAAATATATTTTGAGGGAAAATTAAAAAAAAATATCCTCAATCAGCGGTGAGGAGTGGGTAGTGGTCAGTGGCCAGATTAGGCGGGAGAGGCCCGGGCCCCGCCACCCGCCCCTGGGGTTTTCCAAATTTCCGCCCTTCTCGCCGCTAAAAGCATAATTGATAAGGGAAAAAAGAAAAAGAAAAATGGAAATTGAATACCAAATAAAGGCCAAATAAAGAAAAAGAGGGAGAGATAAAAAGCGGCGAAGGACGACGACCAAGGACAAAACTCGGCCTAACTTCACTCGCTCGCCGGCTCACTCGACTCGCTGAGTCAACTGGGGGCGCGGGGACACCCCGGGTCAAACTCGCCGGCCGTTCCTCTTCCGTGTTCAGCTTCCCGCCTGACTCGCTCAGGGATCTTCATCATATGCCATGTGCTTAGTTCGCTGACATAATTGCGCAAACAGTTCATGAATTTTGATTTACATTGTAATATAGTTTATGAATTCTCTTAATTTATTCAATATAATTTATGAAGTTTAATTTAATGTATAATATTATCTCGAACTTTTAATTTTTCAACGTGGTCCTTAATTTTTTTAGTATTGTTCAAGTTAGTCGATCATCTATATGAAAATGTTCAATTTTTTCTCAAACTTGAATTTATAGAAGGAAAATATTGAATTTTTCATATAGTCAATGGATTAGATTGATCACATTGAATAAATTGAAATTTAAAAATCACATTACATATTAAATTAATTTAGAAATCATTTCTTCATTTTCCTTAGTTCTTTATAGTAACATGATCTCGATTGCTGTGCTTAGCTGATTCATGACCCGTGACAACTAATTCATGACCCGTGACCTTAAGACTTAACAATACTTTCTCTTTCGATCAAGCCTTGCTTTCCAGCTTCACCTACCTAAAGCCGATGAAACGGTTGGCGATGAGCCAGAAAAATTTACCGATCATATTTTGAGATTTTGATTGTTGTTGGCATTTGCAGCGTCGTTGTTTATAGTTGCTCTTGATTTTTTTCTCTAATAAATATTAAAAAACTAATTCCAAGTGGCAAAAAAAATTAAATTAAAAAAGATAATTGAACAAAATGAAAACATAATTAATGCCCATAATGATGAAAAGGCCAGTACGAGGGCTCGGGTCGCAAAGCATCTTCACAATCCCCGGGGAAAAAGGAAGGGAATGTGCAAAATCAAGAACAGTTTCATGAGGGCAATTTAAATATCATTTTCTGGACTGCCAACGAAAAATAAAAAGTGAAAAAATAATAATTATTATTTTTGGCTTTTTGGACTGGCAGGAAGCAAGAGGATTCTGCAGAATACTGACTGCTTTGCTCAGTGTTTTCCTTTGACCGGATTTTTCCGGTTCTATTCCCCCTTACTAAAACCCTCCAGGATTCCCGGATTGCAAATTACCTTAAGAAAAAAGGCCAAACGAATGAAAGAATGCAAGACAACAGAAAAGCCAGCGTCCTAATGCATGAGTTTCTGATAATTTGCTTTCATCTTTTGTCCTGAATGCCTGTCATTTACTTGACCCGAATAGGGTTTATGTGTTTTATGCACCTCAATTTACGCAAACTTCAATCTATCGGCAAAAAGTCTTGGATGGTGGATTTTATAAATCCCGAGCATTTGAGGAAGGAGCTCCTAGATTTTACTAAGTCGACACTTCCGGCTCCGATCCCAAGTGGGGATTGAATGTGTCCCCATTTTATTCCAAATGATTAAGTTAGCAAGAATGAGGTGTGGAATGTTTTTCTATATGTCATGACATTTTATTGGACTTAGTTTATTGCTTGATGTGAGAGTCCATTTTATGCCTCTATCGACCCAAGCGAACATACATTGAGATGCATGCATAGACTGGTCAGGGCTCTAAGTGTCATCGCTTAAAGAATTATTAGATTTTCTATCTAAATTCAATCGGACTAGGCGAGGGATTGCTTGCCCATTCTGCCCTTTAGCTTGATCAGGCATAAGCATATCTAAGTAGGGCACTGGATTGAGTCTACATACCAAATAACGGACAAGAGCACGCATAGAGTAATGACTTTAAGGTTTTCGAACTCGAAAAGAATGCGGAAATATAGTGATTCAAATCCACATCGTAGACAAACACATTCAACACTCGAGCAACCACACGATGCTTTAGTTTTTGCAAATGCCAATGTCAATACATGTAGTGCCCAGATTGGATTCTGGAATCTTCTGGTGGTTACTTTGTCAAAATTGGGTGGGGCTTGATTTTTACTCACTTTTATCACTTTGGTGACCGAATCTTTATTTAATTGCTGCTTCACTCCCGCTATCGTCGCACTTGATCCATTAGTTTTATTTTTTAATATATGTTTCGGGTCGAGTGCATAGCCTGGAGATGCGTAAAACACAATTGACACTTTAATTAGCATCGAGAAGGATGATGTGATCCTAGTTGGCATTAGTTTTTAAAAGGAAAAATAGCATAATTAATCCATAAACTTTAACTTAATATATAATATATCTTCTAAATTTTTATTATGTTCAACATTGTTTCTGAATTTTAATCAAACGTTCAATATGATTTATGAGCTTTAGGGATTGCGTTGTACAAATTAAAAAATTCATAGACGACATTGCATACATAATCAAAATTGAATAACCATTAATGCTATTGTTTTTTTTTTAAGAGTTATTTAATGATCCGACATTCAATATTACTTTGAAGTCAAGCAAGTTATTGAACATAATTATATAGACTCCTGTCTAGATCTCGAATTTAATAATTGAACCTTGGTTTGACAAATTGGACGAATAATGCTTCAATCAACGAGTGAAGAGAGACAGATGGATAGACAGAAAAGATGTGTTTTGGGGTAAATCGGAAGGAACTCGCGACAAAAATTGACGAGCGTGTTGGAAATGACGCAACTACCCTTCTGCTTCCTCGCCTTCCTCGGCGGATCACGGTCAACGAGTCAACGGCTTGCGCCCCTCAATCTTTTGCGCCAGAAGTGGGCTTCCTTGCCTGCTGTTGCCACTTGCCACTTCTAGAATGTCCTTTGAGTAAAATAAATAATAATAATAATAATAATAATAATAATGATGATGATAATAAGAAAAATGAGAATAAAAAATAAATAAATATGGAGGAACATATGGAAGGATGTGACAACTACATCCCAGTCGCAGTCAATGCTCAAAACCCACCCCCAACACTTTCTCAAGTTCGGTTAGTAAGTGGGACAGATGTTTGCAACTAGGAAAGTTCCACCTCCCTTTTTTTTTAAATTATAAGAAAATGCAATCAATTGGAAAAAAAGAACAAGAATCAGGAAATCAAAACGAAAATTAAATTGCCAGTTTATCCCGATTCAATGCATCCTTGTCAATAGTCTTTATCGTTAAGGTACCCATTTTTTCCTTATAGAGAGTGACCTGAAAAAAAAGAAAATCTGTCAGGCACTATATAAGCTAATCATAATCGATGCTTGATAGAAGCCGGTCGGATCAGTGGAAAAAAAAAAACTATTGGGTTACGATTTTCTTTTACTCTTAGCATTATTGAGAGGAAAATATCTGTGAGAATTCAATTATTTGGGCATGTGGGACTTAGATAAAAGGATCCAAAATACTCTGGGGGCCAAACGTGGAAAAAAAAGAAAAGAAAAGAAAAAGACAAAATACCCTGGCAGCTAAAAAATTCACTTGGAAAACCATTGTACTTTTTCTACATTAAAAAAAAGAAAAACAGGACGGAAAAAGAGGGAGAGGGAAAGAAAAAAAATGGCGGTGAACATCCCAAAGATTCTGTTAGCGCTGCTGCAACGCCCGCCAAGAACACACTAATCTCACTCAGACAGACACTGTAATAAAAAAGCTTCCTTTGATTTAACTTTATTTCATTTTCCCCTGTTTTTTCTGTTTCTTTCTTTTGTTGCTGTTGTTGTTGTTGGCTCTCCCCTGTTTTTGAGGTGCCTGTTCAACCCATTTTTTTTTTTTTTTTTTGCTTGTGCTCTTTTTTGGCCACGCATTTTGCCGTGCTGGTCTCTACACCAGTGATTCCCTTCCTGTATATATTCACACTCGCTCCTTGACTCTTCTCGCCCATTGCTCACTGCCGCCTCCTCCTCCTCCTTTGCTACTACACTTTCACACCTGTGAACCGTCGTGTCCCTGTCCTGAGGAGGCCAGATGGAGTCCGCTTCTCCCTCCTCCTGGACGCCACTAGCTTAAGCCGAGCACCCAGCGCATTAAGTTCTGGCCTTTTCTAGTGTCGAGACCCAACAGAGATCTCTCCTTTTCTGGGTCTCTTTCCCTTTCTCTCTTTTCTTTCTCTTTCTCTCGTTTCTCTTGCGGGCATTGGGTGCCTGAAAGAGGGGAGAGAGCGTTGGGGGCGTGTGGGAGATGGCAATGGCGGGTGGCTCGGTGTCCAGGGTGGTTTGGGTCGTCGGGCTTGTCTGGGTTCTGGGTCTTGAGCTGATCCAGTGCAGCGTGAGCTATGACAGGAAGGCGCTTGTGATTGATGGGCAGAGGAGGATTCTCTTCTCTGGTTCTATACATTATCCCAGAAGCACTCCCGATGTACGGAGCTCGAGCTTCCATCTTTCTCTGATTTAATGTCTCTCGAGTGAAAAGTTTTGTGCTTCTTTCTGATTCTTTTTGGCCTTCTTTCATGTGGTTGTGTGTGTAGATGTGGGAAGATCTTATCCAGAAGGCTAAAGATGGAGGCTTAGATGTGGTTGAAACGTATGTCTTCTGGAATGTCCATGAGCCCTCTCCTGGCAATGTATGTTGTTCTGAGCACTCTTTTTCTCTCATTTTTGCCATCCGGCTAGCTTATTTTCCACTAATTCATTGTTGGTATTGATGTAGCTTTTTCTTCTAACTGTCGGTGCATGTGTGTGTTACAGTACAACTTTGAAGGAAGATACGATCTGGTGAGGTTCATAAAGACCATTCAGAAAGCAGGGCTCTATGCTCATCTGAGGATTGGGCCTTATGTTTGTGCAGAATGGAATTTTGGGTATTTGCTACTTCTGTTTATTTCTTCATTTTCTGGATCTAGAGCGCTCTCACTTTGCTTGCATTCACCATTAATGTGAGCACAATCTGTGTCCAGTGGGTTTCCTGTTTGGCTCAAGTACGTGCCTGGAATCAGCTTCAGAACAGACAACGAGCCTTTCAAGGTCTGTTCAGTTACTTCAAGCACAATTTTACATTCATTTATGTTGTTGTCAAGGAATGCTTCAAGCAAACGGCGAACAACTGATTTTGCCAAACTAAATTTTGACTGGATGTTTGCAGAGGGCAATGGAAGGGTTCACTAAGAAGATTGTCAACTTGATGAAGAGCGAAAATCTGTTTGAGTCACAGGGTGGCCCCATCATTCTCAATCAGGTATTTGTGAAAGATCTTTTGTTCTAACTTTCCTTGGATACGTGTTCTTGTTAACGGGTCGGAATTCATTAAAATGTTAAACCACATCATGCTCAGTCAATTTCCTATCCTACTACGGCAAAAACAACTAGTAATTAAGTTTTATCCTACTAAGTTGGGTCAATATATGAGCTGTTTTATGCCATTAGGCTTGAGTCTGCTTCGGCTCTTCTCTAAGATCTAAGATCTAATTTTTGGTCATAGCAGAAGCCAATTTCTCTGACTTAAGTCAAGGTACAGAGTTGAGGAATATGAGGTTATTCTTTTTCTTATTGCTGTAGATTGAAAATGAATATGGAGCGGAGAGCAAATTGCTTGGGGCCGCTGGTCACAACTATGTAACTTGGGCCGCCAATATGGCTGTCAAATTGGGAACCGGGGTTCCGTGGGTCATGTGCAAGGAAGAAGATGCCCCAGATCCAATGGTGAGATATTATTCTCTCTGACCTCCAGATCTTGGTTTAGTCTCCAGACATTTTGTTTGGGTGTTTCCTTCATGTTTCAATTGACTTACCTTAGCATTTTTCTTCATTCATTTATTCTCTTTGTGGTACTGTTTTGAGTTTACTTGATAGACTAGTATTGTTTAGCGTGGAATAGTATAACTATTGTATGAAGTATGAGTGTCTAATCTATAACTAAGACCCATGTTTGGAGAAAAGTCTTCTCTGCTTCGTGCATATACTTAGACCTGATTATTGATACTGGACACAGATAAACACATGCAATGGCTTTTACTGTGATGCGTTTACTCCAAATAAGGACTATAAACCCACAATCTGGACAGAGGCGTGGAGTGGTTGGTAAGTGAAGAACTCCCTGATTGTAAGTTGACATTTGGTAAGGAAATATGTGCTCAATTTGTCCCAATATGAAATGCAGGTTTACAGAATTTGGAGGCACACTTCACGAGCGGCCAGTTCAGGACTTGGCATTTGCCATTGCTCGATTCATCCAAAAAGGAGGATCCTTCATCAACTATTACATGGTTTGTCTCTTTGAGTTCAACTACATTTCCATTTACTGGTGGTTAGTACTAGTCCAATTTATGTATTGCATGAAACAAACAGTATCATGGAGGCACAAACTTTGGGCGCACTGCTGGAGGCCCTTTCATCACTACCAGCTACGACTATGATGCTCCAATAGATGAATATGGTGAGATTTAGCAACATTTTAGCTTTCGATGCTTGAAGATTACTGTTTAAATGTTTTTCCAGTGTTTTATGGGAGAACCTTATATTTCTGAGTCAGCTGTCCAAGCTAATTGTCTCTGTGCTTTTAATTGGCAGGTCTGATTAGGCAACCAAAGTATGGTCACCTCAAAGAGCTACATAGGGCTGTTAAGATGTGTGAACGAGCATTAGTGTCGGCTGATCCAATGGTTACATCTCTAGGAGCCTATCAACAGGTACTGTATAACCCTTTTTCCCATTCTCGAAGATGTGCCATTGATTTACCTCTCTTGATCTATTGCTTTTGCTGTTTCTAGGCTCACGTATACACCACTGAATCTGGAGATTGTTCTGCTTTTCTTGCAAATTATGATACAAAATCTTCTACCAGAGTGATGTTCAACAACATGCATTACAATTTACCTCCTTGGTCCATCAGCATCCTTCCTGATTGCAGGAATGTAGTTTTTAATACTGCAAAGGTATGAAATTGGGCAAGTTCTTTATCATGCTCCTAAAATTTTTGGGGAAAGGGATGTTACTTTAGTTGGTGTTTGTTCTCTTACTACAACCAGACTAGATGCTCTAAAATGACAGCTTGATATGATTCTGATTTTAGGTTGGTGTTCAAACCTCACAAATGGAAATGCTACCAGTTAATAGTGAGATGCTTTCATGGGAGAGTTACGATGAGGATATCTCTTCCCTGGATGACAGTTCAACCTTCACAACTCACGGTCTCTTGGAGCAGATCAATGTAACTAGGGATACTAGTGATTACTTGTGGTACATAACTAGGTGAGCTCGAGTTACTTTAGTGCCTCAGTACTACTTTTACATTGTACTAGGAGCTCTCTCTCTCTCTCTCTCTCTCTCTCTCTGTGGGTCTGTGTCTCTGCTCGTATGGCTGTATGTGGTGTGTACCCCAGTACCAGTTTACGTGTGTGTTCGCACGTGCGTGTGCGTGTGTTACAAGGGTTGTGCACATTTTCTTCTGTTTCCGTCTGCTTTTCTTGGACATGCCAAGGAGTGAATTTTGCAATCTTTTGCCATCAACAGTGTTGGCATTGGCTCTTCTGAGTCCTTCCTACAAGGAGGAGAACTCCCCACTCTTATTGTTCAATCAACAGGACATGCTGTGCATGTCTTTATCAATGGTCAACTTTCAGGTGCGTGTGTAAATTCTTATCACTATTTCTTATTCGAATGTCCTGTGAAAAAAAATAAAATGATGAGTGAATTGTGTTCTGACAGGTTCTGCTTTTGGGACAAGACAGAATAGGAGATTCACATATTCTGGCAAGGTTAATCTACGTGCAGGCACAAACAGAATAGCACTCTTGAGTGTTGCTGTTGGATTGCCAGTAAGTTCCTCTTTCAAGAACTGTTCTCCCTTCCTGTTAACACAAAATAAACAATGACCTGAGGACGTTACAGAAGTAACATAAACACTGTATCCTTAATTCAACCAATTGTCATAAATTTATTACAGTTAGATGAGCACATCGAAGGCGTGCTTATAAGAAATTAAGATTCCTTGGACAGTCATTATAGTTGGAAACATTGCAAAACAATTTTGTCATGGTCTAATAAACAAAGTCCAATCCAACTAACTGGAGAAGATAAGTGACACTCTTGTCAGGACTGTGGAAACTTAGTGTGCAAGCCGAAGAACTCTGAATCAGACAGTCTTTCAGAACTCATAATGCTGAAGGATGCTAAATCTACTTGCATGAGCTTCCAAATCTAATGAAAGATTCCCTCATTTGGTTTATAATACCACTCTTACTTGTCACCTGAATGATTCAAGTTTTCTGTTTATTGGTTTAGAATGTCGGTGGACACTACGAAACATGGAACACTGGCATCCTTGGACCAGTTGCATTGCACGGGCTTGATCAAGGAAAGTGGGACTTGTCCTGGCAGAAATGGACCTACCAGGTTGAACAACCTTCTGTTGTTCTCATTCTTTCGTTTGGTTTAGAAATTTCCTTAATCCTGCCTCCATGAACAGGTCGGGCTTAAAGGAGAGGCTATGAATCTTAACTCTCCCAACAGCATCTCCTCAGTTGATTGGATGGATGCGTCATTAATCGCACAAAGACAACAGCCACTGACCTGGCATAAGGTATTGCATATTGAAGGAGATTACTGAGTTAAATCTGTTACAGATCACTGAAGTCTCTGATGACATTTTAATTGCAGGCTTATTTCAATGCCCCAAAAGGTGATGAGCCATTGGCCATAGACATGAGTGGTATGGGGAAAGGTCAAATATGGATTAATGGACAGAGCATTGGAAGATATTGGACTGCATATGCCAGTGGTGATTGTAATGGATGTAATTATGCTGGCACATTTAGGCCTCCCAAATGTCAGCTTGGTTGTGGACAACCAACCCAGCGATGGTAAAGTCCTTGTTCATAACATCACCTAAGAGTTATAAAAAGGAATGTCGTATTTAGCAGAGACAGAGATATGAAATCGACCTCTGTCGCTCATGGGAATTTAATTCTTCAGGTACCACGTGCCACGATCTTGGTTGAAGCCAACGCAGAATCTCTTAGTTATCTTTGAGGAACTTGGAGGTAATCCATCCAAGATTTCTCTGGTGAAGAGATCGATGACCAGTATCTGTGCGGATGTGACCGAATTCCACCCAACTCTTAAGAATTGGCATATTGAGAGCTACGGAAAATCGGAAGAGTTCCACAACCCAAAAGTTCACCTGCGGTGCAGTCCAGGTCAATCAATAAGTTCAATCAAGTTTGCAAGCTTTGGAACTCCACTCGGCACTTGTGGCAGCTACCAGCAAGGAGCTTGCCATGCTCAGAGCTCATACGACATCTTAGAGAAGGTACTAATAAATAGGGACTGGTAAATTTGTAGATGTTCTAGCAATATATAACAAACAACGATCTGGCATGTTTAACCCTATCAATGACCCGAATCATTGCGTTTAGAGTAAAAAAGTCCATTCACCGCATTCATACAGTTAAATAAATCTCTGGCATTCACAAGAACTCAAAGCATGAACATGCACCATAGAATGCAATATGCCCATGTTGAACTGTGTTGAAAGATCAATTTTACTTTTTTGCATGTTAATTCAAGTTCCTCTATATAATTGCAGAAGTGCATCGGAAAGGAGAGATGCTCGGTGACGATATCTAACAGCAACTTCGGGCGAGACCCATGTCCGAATGTGTTGAAGAGATTGTCTGTCGAAGCTGTTTGCACTCCCACGGAATGGAGGGGCTAATTAGATACCAAGACAGAATCACCTCTCCTCACTTAACCATACACTGCCAGCAAGACAAACAAGAAAAAAGAATAAAAGGGGTGCCAGAGTCTGTTGTAGGCTTAAGTTATGAGGTAAATTAACTAGTGTGTAAATTAGTGATTGGTAGATGATAGGTGAAATTGTGAGTTCCTTGGGGTTCTGCAATTCGGGGCCCTTAGGCGAATTCTTTCCCGGTTCCCGGGCTTTTAACCGGATACGCCACTGGGAAAATGAGTTCATTTGTAGTTGTGTGAGTCCATTTCATTTTCTGTATTGGCTGGGGACGAAAAATGAGGACCCAGTTAAGAGGTTCATGTTGGGAGTGGATCCTGGTGTGACCATTTGCTGTTGTTACCCTTGTGCAGTTCCTGATGAATTGTTAAGTTTTTCAGCATTCTGATTTCTTGGCTTCAACATGCTTCGTGCATTTAGTTATAGCATAAGGTCTCTGTTTTGTGGTACTGGGTGCGCGCCACCGATGTGGTTGCAAGCGATCGAGTAAAGCAGCAGTTCGACCCTAGCACGGTTACGGAATCATATTTCCTTTCTCTTGATAATGAGAACTATCAGGATGCTGTCCAGCCATGAGCAGAAATTTCATGATCTGCCAAATTTTACTGGAGGGACTCGCCTCTTTTCTTTCTTCCCTTTTGTTTTCTGAGGAAGATGCCGTAAATGGGGTCCAACGGGAACAACTCACATGGATTATAGTGTCTTTGGAACTCGTTCAGGTCCCACCAAACCTCATCTCGGATCATTTGGCAATATTGCGTAGAAGCTCCATCTGGTTGGAACACTTACCTCGACAAGACTTGCCATGCATTATCTGCTCATCCTAAAGACGGGAAAAGTAAAAAAAAAAAAGAAGTCTTAAACCTATTGCATTTGTATTAATTCAGTCATAAATTTTTCAATTGGACAAATTTAGTTCTAAACCTTTTAATATAGGTACCAATTCAATTCATCCGACCAATTTTGTCCGGCCAGCGCTGACGTGGACGTTGGTCGGTGGCCAGACGCTAATATGGTAATTTTTAATTTTTTTTACTAATTTTTTTTCTTTTTTCTTTTCTTTTTCGGTGGTGGCCGGTGAGCCTCTAGTGAGGCTCGTCGGCCATTGGGCGAGGGCCACGAAGCCCTCGCCAGCCATCGGTGAGGGTCACGGCCCTTGGCCCTTGCCTCTGCCTTGGTGATGGCCTCCATGACCTCGCTAACCTTCACTCGCAGCAAGGCCCGGGCGAGGCCGACCTCGCCCAGATTCGGGCGAAGCCACCTCACAGGCGGCCTGGGAGAGGTCGGGCGAGGGCGTGACCCTTGTTGGTGGCGGCGAGGGCCATGCGGCCCTCGCTGGCCATTGCTAGAAAAGAAAAGGAAAAAAGAAAAGGAAAAAGAAAAAAATTAATAAAAAATTCGAAAAATAATAAAAAATCATAAAAATTGCTATGTCAGTGTCCAACCACCGGCCGACGTCCACGTTAGCGCCAGCTGGCCAAAATTGGTTGGATGGATTGAATTGGTACCAATATTAAAAGGTTTATAATTAAATTGGTCCAATTGAAAAGTTTAGAATTGGAGTGATACCAATGTAATAGGTTTATGACTATTTTGGTACTTTTTCCTCCTAAAGACTCCCAAAGTAGCATGATATGCAAAATGGTCGCTCGGGAATCACAATTTTATAGAGATGGACGGACCAAGAAAAACACACACACATACAGTGAAGATCCTATGCATTCGATTCTGACCAATTCATCACAAAAGCTAATGGTATTCTTGAGACGCTACAGTAGAAACATACTAGAAATTTTGGTCAGCAGTTTGATGGCTCTTGAACATGAAGAGCTTAATCAGCTACACTGACCCATTTGTGCATTCTTCCACAAAAAACTACCTGTTCTATCACCCAAACAAAGTCATCTGCTACCAAGAGTTCACTAGCATACTGTTGATATCACCATAAAAAAATTAGAGTAATTACCTTCGAAAGCCATACTACGATTCTAGTTGTGAACTAGGACTTGCTAGCTCCCCTTTTGGAGCAGCGTAAACAGCCAAATATACTTTATGAGAAAATAGAATTTTTTTTTTTTTAAAAAAGCAAGTGATATGGACAAATTTGTCCCTCTTAATTTCATACAAGAGTGAGACAACGAGTATATATGGTTCCATTTAGTGAAAAAAAAAATCATTTTTTTATAACAAATTTGCTTGAATTACTAGCAAAACTTAAAGATGGTCCGAAAGGAGAACAATGAACCAAGCAAGCTTCTTAGCATTGTGGAACTATACACCAAGTATTCTTCTCATCCAATAATCAGCGAGTTGGCCAAACACAGCACTGCATTGTATATTCGAGTAATGCTATATGAAGACATATTCACAACTCTAGCATATTAAGTGTTGTGATAGATTGTTGCGGTATTTTAAACAAGTGAATCATATTCAGAGGAGATTATGTAGCTAACGCTTTATCTGACCATAAAGACCCCCCCCCCCCCCCCCCATATCCACATAAACTTTGCGCTCTCTCTCTCTCCCTCCCACCCTCCCTCCCCGCACGCCGCCTTGGCCATGAGCCCGCCATCTTCCTCCATCCCTGCTGATGCCACCGCCCATCCTCCATCACCAACGCCCCATCCCCACAGCCGGCTTGCCACGTTCCAAGGCACAACAGTATACAATTTGGAAAAGAAGTCTTATCAAACAGCACCCGGTTTGATCGATGAAAGTTAATAAATAATTTTTTTTTTCCATTTGGCCAAAAAGAATACGATACCAAGTCTCTTTGAAAAGCAAGTTCTCTAATCGAGAAAATATTACATTTACTAGTTCGCCACATCATCTATACACCAGTCAATTCAGAACGCGACATGTGCCGCATTGGGTCCACTTTGCAAAAATCTTATCCTTTCCTCTCTCCTCTATTTTTTATTGTGTGGGGCCCTCCTTGCAAAAATCTCTCTCTGTATATCATCCATAGCCCAACACTCGAAGCTCCAATGGCCATGGGCTTTTGCGAGCTTGAGCTCAAGTGACACCATGGTGGCAAGATGTTAAAGTTCATGTGGCCATGGCTATAAGCTTGAGATATGACAGCCATGAGTGTGACCTTGTCCTCAATTCGCCATGGCTGCTGCTAGCTTGAGTTCAAGCTAGTAACTTTAGGCTCAAGCAAGAACTCTGTGACCATGGAAGCTGGACACTCCATATTGAGCATTCATGTCATTTTAGTGTCTCGATCTAGTAGCCATGGACAGGAGTTTTTTTGCCATGAATGAAGAGATGGATTCTCTTGTCTCTTCATAATACTAAAATTGGATCTTGTGTAGTTGCTTGAGGGTAAAAGAATTGTTGGATGCAAGTGGGTCTTCAAAAGAAAAGTGAAAATTTCAAGAGGGTAAAAGAATTGTGTAATTTCAAAACACGTTTGGTAGCGAAAGGTACCAACAAGTTTTAATCAAAAAGAGGGGATCGATTTCAATGAAGTATTATGTCTCATTGCAAAATAGAATTTTATTTCAATGAAGTATTATGTCTCATTGCAAAATAGAATTTTATTTTTGTGAGTTCAAAGCTTAGCCACACTATGGCCATGAGCTTGAAGCACAAGTGGTCGTTGCCACAAGCTTGAAACTTTAGCGGCCAAGGCTACCCCAAGCTCCAAGTTCGAGGTTGAGCTCCATGGCCAAAACAACCATGAGTCTTGTGCTCAAGCTTGAGCTCTAGCCATGGCGAACACAGGAGAAAAGAAGAAAATCAAGTTCTCAAGAAGATGGGCTTGACGCGAGCATGACTAACAAGCTCTAGGCTCGAGGTTGAGCTTTGTGGCTATGGTGGCACAAGCCTTGTGCTCAAGCTCCATAGTGTTAAAGATCATAAGTATAAGAAAACAAAGCTCGTGGAAGTGAATGAGGATGAGGAAACAAAGCTCGAAGAAGTAAAGCCTACACAAGCAAATTCAGTAAATGTTGCCGTTATATCAAAGAGAAAAGAAGAATATGTTGCTGCTACAAGAAAATGAGTGAATAAGAAGTTGACAGCTACAAGTGCACATGAAGTCGTTAATGCAACTAAGAAGAACATAGGTGATGAGGTCAGAAGCTCAACTCTGGCCTCCATCAGAAGCACAACTCAGGGCTCCACACGTTTGAATATAAATGAAGCTTTATTACTGAAGAACAATTATTTTGTTTTACAAAACTAATAGAATAAGCAACAACTTTTTCTTTATGTTAATTCTGTTTTTTGTCGTCTTCTTCTTTTGCTTTAGATCATGTAGTATAAATAGAAAAAGAGAGAAGAAGCTAGAGATTGAGCTATCATATGGATGTCTTCCTTGAACTGTTCATTGAATACAAAAGATAGCATATTACAAACACTCTCGATTCATCATTGTTCTTCTTCTGTTCATTCCATTTTTCCTTCACATGGTATCAGAGCCATCCTGAGAGCTCAAATCATCTTTGCTAGCTATACCACTCAAAGCAATACAGAGTTTGCGAAATCCAGACGAGGTCAAGGCAGATCAAAGCAGCTTCCGAGTTCTCACTGATTGAATCATTTTTTGATCTTGAACTGTACAAGATCAACAGGTGATTGTGATTGTGAACGTACATCATCAAGGTTTCTGAGAGCACAAAATGACACCAAGAACACAGAAATATCCTTTTCCGATTCATGTCAATATATCAAACTTTGTTACGATAAAGTTAGCTGAAGATAACTTCCTACTCTAGCAAGCGCAGTTTCACAGATTCTTACGAAGTTAAGATCTTTTTGGATTCATCAATGGAGAAACACCACCACCAGCTCAAACGTTGCAGGTTGAGGTTGAAGGTCATGAATCTGAAACAGTGAATCCTAATTATACAGATTGGGTAAAAATTGATCAACTGGTATCATCATGGATTAGTGGAGCAGTATCTGAGAATATTCTGAGCTTGATCATCGGGCTGGAAACTTCACATGAGGTGTGTTAAACACTTCTTAATCGCTTTACGCAAAAATCAGTAGCTAATGAGTTTGAACTAAGAGGAAAGTTACAAGCTTGCCAGAAAAGAGATCGAACATTGTCTGTTTATCTCGGGGAATTTAAATCAATTTGTGCTTAATGCAATTGGGAAACCTGTAGATGAGATAACCAAGATGTTTGGTGTTCTCGGAGGATTAGGATCAGAATATGAAAGTTTCAGAACTACTATGTATTGCCTAAAACCTCAACCAGACTATGATGAGGTAATCTCTCAGCTTGAAAGATTCGAAACCAGGTTACAAACATATTCCTCAAGTCAATACAATCCTAATCTAGCCTACTATGGACAAAGAAAGTCTGAAGTTCTGCAGAATTCTAGTTTCAGAAACCAAAGAGATAATAATCGTGGAGGACATAGTTATGGCAGAGGACGTGCAATAAACAATAGGAATCGTGGGTATGGTTATCCTGGAACAGGAAGAAGTAAAGAATACAGGATAAGTAACTTGAACCGGAATTAAGAGGATTAGTATAACAAGCAGTCAAACAATTGGTCTAACTATGGACAGGGATTTCGACCGTATGCAAATCCTTCTCAAAGGTACCAAGCTACCAAATCATATCCATCCCAAAATTCAGCATCTAACAAGTGTGTGCAGGATGAGAAAATAACAAATAACATTCATTTGGAGTGTCAAATATGTAAAAGACCAGGACATACTGCCCTTCGATGCTGGTACCACTTTGATAACTCATACTAGGCTGAAGAAATTCCAACGGCCTTAGCAACAATGCACCTTGAAGATTCTCAGGGCAATGAATGGTATCCAGATACTGGTGCCATAGCTCACATTACTGCAGATTTTGGTATTCTTCATAACTATTCCTCATATAATGGGATTGATACTGTTATGATAAGAAATAGTTAATGCGTGTCCATTTCGTGTATTGGTGATGCCTTATTACATACAGGAAGTCAGTTCTTTACCTTTAAATGATGTGTTGATAGTCCCTGAAATCAAGAAAAATCTACTCTCTGTCCTTCTTTACCTTGCTCATTTGTTTTTAATAAAAATGGGGTGTATATGAAGGACAACTGCACCAATACAACAGTGAGGCTAGGAAGGAAAGTCAAGGGACTTTATCGAGTTGATCCAAAAATCACAGAAGCCTTCTTCACTCAAATATAGAAAGCTGTAGGAGAAGATGTGTGGCACCAGCGGTTAGCACATACCAATTTCAAAACATTGAAGTATCTTCAGAATCAACATCTAATCCAATGCAATACAAAAACTCA
The DNA here is from genome assembly GCA_017140615.1 of Eucalyptus cladocalyx. Classification (NCBI taxonomy): domain Eukaryota; kingdom Viridiplantae; phylum Streptophyta; class Magnoliopsida; order Myrtales; family Myrtaceae; genus Eucalyptus; species Eucalyptus cladocalyx. The sequence continues at coordinate 37,914,367 of CM029524.1, read as the reverse complement.
AAACATATGTAGAAGCTGTCAGATTGCAAAAAGTTATGCATTACCTTTTCCTTTGTTAGATTATGCATCTACTATTCCCTTAGAAAAGATACATTGTGATGTCTGGGATCCTTCACCAGTTGAGTCATTTCAGAAATTCAAATACTATGTCATCTCTATGGACAACTTTTCTCGATACAGTTGGATGTATCCAATGAAACTGAAATAAGAATTTCATGACATCTTTGTCATGTTCAAGAAACAAGTAGAGAATCAATTTGATCGTAGAATCAAAGTCTTTCAATGTGATGGAGGAGGGAGAATTTACTAGCAAAAAGTTTCAGAATTACTTACAATAGTGTGGCATTGAACAAAATGTCTCCTGTCCCTATACACTAGAGCAGAATGGGATTTCTGAAAGGAAATATCTCCATGTGGTTGAGTTAGGAATAGCTATGCTCTATCATGCTAAAGTCCCATTAAAATACTGGGTGGATGCCTTCACGATAGCCAACTACATTGTCAATCTACTTCCCACACCAAAGTTGCACATGCACTCACCCTACAACAAACTTTATCAACAGAAACCAAGCTATGAACATTTGAGAGTATTTGGATGTGCATGCTATCCTTGCCTCAGACCATATGCACAACATAAACTTGATCCACGATCACTCACATGTATATTTTTGGGGTATAGTGAACGTCACAAAGGATATCGTTGCCTTTTGCCTACTAATGGACATATATATATCGGTTGCCATGTGGTGTTTGATGAAAGAGTCTTTCCTTTCACCAATCAACTAACAACAAAGTACAATCAATGTACTAATTTGTACAAACAATGGATAAATGAAGTTACTTTTCTAGACTCCACGAGTACAGAACAAATGAAGTATCACTAAAATGAACATATAGGACATTTACAGGATAGTGGAATATTGGAAAGTATCCACATCAATACATCAGATCCTGCTGCAATGTCACAAAATTCACATCTCTTATAGTCACAGTTGCACTCGGCCTTTAAAGAACAGGCAGATCCTATTCAAGCACCTGAACTATCAACTGAGATTACTACAGCTCAAGTACAGTTCAATCCTCCATCTAATACACAAGGTACACTCTCCGTTCATCCTATGCAAACATGATTGAAATCTGGGATTGTAAAGCCAAATCCTAGATATGCATGTTTGGCTGAATATAAGGTTCCTATTGAACCAAAATCAGTTAAGTCAGCATTGGCAGATAAAGGCTGGTATTAAGCAATGCATGATGAAATGGATGCTCTATATAAAAACCAGACTTGGGAATTAGTTCCTCGAATTGATTAAATGAATGTCATAGGGTGTAAATGGGTGTTTCAAACTAAGCTTGCATCTAATGGGAGTCTTGACAGGCTTAAGGCTCAGTTAGTAGCTAAAGGATTTTATCAAGAAGAAGGAGTTGACTTCACAGAAACATTCAGTCCTGTTATTAAACATGCTACTATTTGCATTGTTCTCTCTGTGGCAATGATGAAGCATTGGTCAATACATCAACTTGATGTTAAAAATGACTTCCTACATTGAACATTAAATGAGACAATGTATATGGAGCAACCACCGAGTTTCACACACCCTCAAAAATCTCAACATGTGTGTCTCCTTAAGAAATCCTTATATGGTCTCCGACAAGCACCACGTGCTTGGTTTGATAAATTTAGCAATTTTCTCCTTGAAAATGGCTTCTTTGCAACACAACTGATCCCTCACTATTTGTGTTTCATAATGGATCATATACAATACTTTTGCTGCTCTATGTAGATGATATTGTGTTAACTGATAGCTCAGATCAGTTACTTTTCAAACTGATCAAGTCTCTGAGTCTTCAATTCCATATGAAAGATCTTGGCTACCTTCATTACTTCCTAGGGATTGAAGCCAAACATACATCACAAGATCTGTTTCTTTCTCAAACAAAGTATGCTCTTGATCTTCTTACTCGAGCTAACATGAAAGATTGCAAACCTATTTCCACTCCTCTGTCTTTGAGATAAGCCATCATGGCAACTAATAACATTCTCTTGACCAATCCACTTGAGTATCGCTGTCTAGTTGGTGGACTTCAATACCTCACCTTAACTTGCCCTGATCTTGCCTATGCAATAAATTTCTTATGTCAGAAAATGCAGCAGTCAACACTAGGAGACTTTCATAAGCTTAAAAGGGTTCTTCGATATGTTAAGGGAATTTTTAATCTTGGTATTTTCATCCATTCTAATAGCTCCATGAACCTATATGGTTTTTCTGATGCTAATTGGGTTGGATATATTACCACCAAGTGGTAACTGGTTTCTGTTCATATCTTGGTTCAAACCTCATTTCTTGGTCAGCTAAGTGACAATCTACAATTTCTCGTTCATCGACAGAAGCTGAGTATCGAGCTCTTGCATCAGCTACTGCTGATCTTACATGGGTTAGCTTTGTTCTTCGTGACATTGGCATATGTTTGTTTGCACCAACAATTACGTTTTATGACAACAAGTCTGCTATTTCTCTTACTGTTAATCCTATTCTACATGCTTGCACTAAGCATATCGAAGTGGATTTTCATTTTGTTTGAAAAAAAGTTTCCTCAGGATCCTTAGCTGTTCGATATGTTTCAAGTATTTATCAGCTTGCTGATATCTTTACTAAATCGTTATCTCGTTTAGCACATTCTACTCTTCGCACAAAATTGGGTTTGGGTTATCCACCCTCCCCAATTTGCGGGGATGTTAAAGATCAGAAGTATAAGAAAACAAAGCTTGTGGAAGTGAATGAGGATGAGGAAACAAAGCTCGAAGAAGTAAAGCCTACACAAGCAAATTCAGTAAATGTTGCTATTATATCAAAGAGAAAAGAAGAATATGTTGCTACTACAAGAAAATGAGTGAATAAGAAGTTGACAGCTACAAGTGCACATGGAGTCGTTAATGCAACTAAGAAGAATAGATGTGATGAAGTCAAAAGCTCGACTTTAGCCTCCGTCAGAAGGGCAACTCAGGGCTCCACACGTTTGAATATAGATGAAGCTTTATTACTAAAGAACAATTATTCTATTTTACAAGACTAACAGAATAAGCAACAACTTTTTCTTTCTGTTAATTCTGATTTTTGCCGTCTTCTTCTTTTGCTTTAGATCATGTAGTATAAATAGAAAAGAGAGAAGAAGCTAGAGATTGAGCTCTCAGATGGATGTCTTCCTTGAACTGTTCATTGAATACAGAATATAGTAGATCGCAAACACTCTCGATTCATCATTGTTCTTCTGTTCATTCCATTTTTTTTTCACACACAGCCGGGGATGGAGTAGATATCGGTGACACCAATTTAGACGAGCCATTGGGAGGCACTTCGATGTTGTTTGATCTTGTGGAGGGTCGAGGAATTGCGGAATGAGTTGGAGAGACAAAGTTAAGAGAGAGTGAGTGACAAGAGGGGAGAGAGATAAGTGGACTCCACATCGAATAAGTGTCGCCACATGAATGGACTATGGCATGAATGACATTAAATTAGAGTTGTATGCAACATTTTCTCGATTCTAATTGATGTATGTTTTTTCTGATAATTTTCTTTTCTTGTTACTCCGGGCTGGTACCAAAAAAAAAAAAAAAAAAAAACCGCAATAGACGCTACTGTTTTCAAAGAATAGAGACAAAACTATTGCTTCAAAAGCCATCTAAAATAAATTACATTTCATCAAACACCAGCCCATCTCCTACTACTTTACATGAACAAGCCAGACTAAACAACAATATATCGCATCAACAACAACAAATTCATATGCATAAGCCATATATCAGGAAGATCACGATAAAAAAAAAATGAAATCCAAAATTTACCAGCTTGCTTGGTTCATTGCTCTTGTTAAAGTTTGCTGGCTAATGTGGCAAAGGATCACCGGTCCCTCTTCCACCATCTCTCTCTCTCCCCCACCCTCTCTGAAACAAACTTGTCCCTCTTCCGCCATATCTCTCTTTCTCCCTCCTCCTCTCTCAAACACACCAGACGTACAAGAAGGAAGAATAATAGGTTAGAGAAGGTGACCAAGCTTATTTTCACTTGTGAGATGAATACAAATGAGGGGAAGAGACCCCTTTATATGTTAGTACGGGCTTAATCACAACCATAAATCTCTCCTCAATCTAACAATGGAGATTGTATCTTCCCATTTACCAACTTCCCACATTATAGAAGCCTCTAGAATAATGTACAATTACAATATTGCCCACCCTTGGGAACATTCTAGAGAACAATAGAGAAGCTCAGCTGTTATTCTAGATAACACTAGAGAAGCTTGCCTGGTCTTCTTGTCGTTCACGGTCCTTCCAATATATGGAAACCTCAGGGTCATGACATTCTCCCCCATCTAATCAAGCGACACCATCGTTGTGTCTTTGGAATTGCATTGACTTGCTTCTTGAATTGCCAAAGAGCATTTGTGGGTTTCCAACTTGCTTCACTCTCTAGAACACCTTTCCATTGAATCAAATACTCATGCTTCGATGCACAATACCGCTTCCATATGACTCAATCCGCCATGATGAAGTTGATGTCTCAATCATAGAGGTGAGGACACCTGGAGTGCCATAACTTGGCACGCCGGGACACTTAAGTGCCATTATCGGAGTAAAATGGGACACTTAAGTGCCACTTCGGCGAAAATCCGGCCAAATGACTAACGTGGCAATTTTCCGGCTAGTTTAGTCCAAAACGGCGTCGTTTTGCACGCTGACGTGGCGGAGAAAACGCAAAAACGACGCCGTTTCGTGTCTACGTGTAAGTAATAATATAAAAATTAATTAAATTATAAAGTATTCAAAAAAATAAGAAAAAATAAGAAAAATTAAAAAAATTAAGAAAAATTTAAAAGTTTTAAAAAATTAAGAAAAAGAAAAAAGAAAAAAGGGGGGGGGGGGTCGAACGGGCGGGCGAGGGCCGAGCCCTCGCTGCGCCGCCCTCCCCGCCGTCACCGGGAAGGGCCGGCGACGGAGGAGGGAGGGTCGGCTGGGGTCACCGCCCCAGATTTGGGCGAGGCTCGTGGGCCCTCACTACGAGTCGGCTGGCCTCGCCGGCCCCGGCCGGGCACGCGACCCCGGCCAACCCTCCCCCCTCCGTCACGGCCCTTCCGAGTGACGGCGGGGAGGCGGCGGTGGCGGCGGGGGCTCGCCCTCGGCCCGCCCGTTCGACCTCCCCCCCCCCTTTTCTTTTATTTTTTTATTTTTTAAAAATTTTAAAAATTTTTTTTTTTTTTTAATTTTTAAAATTAAAAATTTTTAAAATTTCTTTTTTAAATTTTTTTTAAATTTTTATGCTGATTTGGAGCTCCGGCGAGCCACGTAGGCAAAAAATAATAATAAAATATTACCACGTAGGATTTCCGGCAAGGGTCGCCGGAGGTGGCACTTAAGTGTCCCACTCGAAAAAAAAAAAAAGTGGCACTTAAGTGTACCGTTTTGAAGTTATGGCACTTAAGTGTCCCGGCGTGCCAAGTTATGGCACTTGTGCTAGACTTCTGCCCTCAATCATATGATATTTTTGCCCTAATTGACGGCCTACGTTATCTGCTCATCTTAAAGACTCCTAAAAGTAGAACAATATGCAATGGTCGCTTGGGAATCACAATTCTTCGGAGATGGAAAAAAAAAAATACAGTGAAGATCTTATGCATTCGATTCTGACCAATTCATCCCTAAAGTTATTGATATTCTTGAGACGCTAAAGCAGAACATACTGGGAATTTTGGTCAGCAGTTTGATGGCTCTTGAACATCAAGAGCTTAATCAACTACACTAACCCATTTGCACATTCTTCCACAAAAAAACTACCTGTTCTATCACCCAAACAAAGTCACCTGCTATTAAGAGTTCACTAGCATACGATTGATGTTGCCATAAAAAATCAGAGTAATTACCTTCGAAAGCCATACTACAATTGTAGTCATGAACTAAGACTCACTGACTCCACTATTGGAGCAGCGTAAACAGCAAAATATATATTTTCTTCATGAGAAAATAGAATTCAAAAAGAAAAGGCAAATGATATGAATAAATATGTCTCTTATTTTCATACGACAATGAAACAACCAATAAATATGGTTCTATCTAGTGGAAAAAATCACTTTTTAAAACAAATTTGCTTGAATTACTAGCAAAACTTAAGAATCAAGTAATTATCTTCGAAAGCCATACTATGATTTTAGTCTAAACAACTCACTAGCTCCTTTATTGAAGTAGTGTAAACAACAAAATATATACTTTCTTCATGAGAAAATATAATTCAAAAAGAAAAAGCGAGTGATATAAATAAATATGACTCTTATTTTCATCCTAGAGTGAAATTACAACTAAATATGGTTCTATCTAATGAAAAAATCACTTTTTAAAACAAATTTGCTTGAATTACGGGCAAAACTTAAGATGGTCCAAAAGGGGAACAGTGACCCAAGCAAGCTTCTCAACGTTGGGGAACTGTATACCTACTATTCTTCTCTTTCGATAATGAGCGAGTTGGCCAAACATAGCATTGCATTATAAATTCGACATATCCACAACTCTGGCATACTAAGGGCGCGCATGGTAAAATTTCTGAAACAGAAATTGATTTACGTAAATCAATTTCTCAATTTCTATTCCCCTGACAAGTTTACGAGCAAAGAAAACCCGTTTGATAACGACTCAAAATTTCTATTTCTGAAACAAAATCCGTTTGATAACAGAAAAAATTTTCTATTTCTAGGAATAGAAATTGATTAGATAACAACATAGGAAATTCTCAAATATAAAATAATAGCCGAAATAATACTAAAATAATATAGAAAATCCTCAAATACAAAAAATAATCGAAATAATACTAATACATTAGAAAAGTTGAAAATACAATTTCATGGAATTTATATTACATGTGCTTACGTTTCCTATTACGTAATATTTTCTTTCGAAAAATAAACAACGTGGCAAAAAAATTTGAAATTCAATTGTAGTGAATATGTCGTTGTGTTTTTGCCGAAATTGATTTCACATTAATCAAATAAGTCTAATGATAGCCATGATTATAATAGTCTAATCTCCTAAAAAAATCCTAACTTCAAGTCTAATTCCAATTTCTTTCCAAATTTTGTTAAAAATATCCTCACCGTGTTCAAAAATCGTCACCAATTTTTTTCAAAATTATCAACACTAGGATTATTTAAAAATTTATTATCAAAATCTATATTTTCATCAACACTCTTACAAGAACAACATATTTCTTATTAGATCTCTTTTCCTTATAAAAGAAAAATCGGATGAAACCCTAATGATTTGACCCATTTTTACCGCCTTAATATGAAGTTTATGATTAAAAAAATAGTTAGCCAAATAGAGTCGTTGGCTGGCATACACGGAAGAGTAGGTGAAGAAAGACTCATTAGATATGAATATGACCAATTGACTATTACCATGCATAAAATCTCTTACGTGCAACAAATGAAGCCTTGTTCATTCAATTCTCACCATCTAGCCCAATGGTTAAGATTTTCAATCAATATTGATTAGAATGATTATATTAAAAAATCATTAAAATATTTTGGACTAAATTAACTATTTCTATTTCTATTTCAATATTATTGATCTAAAATATTTTGGACTAAATTGAAAAGTTGAGAAAAAAAATTTCTATTTCTATTTCTATTTCGAAACGAGAAGCTAAAAATTTCAGCTTCGATTTCTTCGATTTCTCTATTTACGGAATAGAAATCTGTTTGAAAATAGAAAATCAAATTGCGTTACCAAACGGATTTACATTCCAAACCTGTTCCGGGGACGCAGAAAAACGAAGAAATTGAAAAATGAGAAATTTTATCACGCGCGCCTAAGTGTTGTGATAGATTATTGCGGCATTTTAGACAAGTGAATCATATACAGAGGAGTTTATGTAGCTGTCGCTGATGTGACCATAGGGTCACCAAAGACCCCTTTATCCACACAGACTTTGTTCTCTCTCTCCCTCCCTCCCGGCACACCACCTTGGCGTTCAACCTGCCATCTTCCTCCATCCTCGCCGATGCCACCGCCGATCCTCCACCACGAACGCCCCATCCCCCATAGCCAACCTGCCACCTTCCAAGGCGCCATCGTAGACAATTGGGAAAAGAATAGGAGAAAAAGGAAAAAAAATTATTTAAAAATTAAAAGAAATTGATTTTGAACAGAATCAATAAGCACAGTACTAAACGTAATTCTATTCCAGAGTCAGAAATTTTGGACAATTACCAAACGACTTAAAATGCTTAGAAATTGTTTTTGAGAACAGAATAAAAAAGAACAATTTATGATCAAAATCTGTTCCGAGAACAGAATCGTTACCAAACGCACCCTTAACCATACACTGCTAGCAAGACAAACAAGAAAAAAAGAAAAAGAAAAAAAAGGATAAAATGGGTGCCAAAGTCTGTTGTAGGCTTAAGTTACGAGGTAAATTAGCATGAACTAGTGTGTGAGTCCATTTCGTTTTCTGTATTGGCTGGGACGAACAATGAGGACCCAGTTGAGATGTTCATGTGGGGAGTGGATCCCGGTGCGACCATTTGCTGTTGTTAACCCCGTGCAGTTCCTGATAAATTGTTAGCGTTCGGCATTCCAATTTCTTGGCTTCAACATGCTTTATGCATTTAGTTATAGCACCAGATCTCTGTTTCATCAGGTCACCTAACTGCTTATCGGTATCAAATGCACGCAACCGATGAGGAGGTGACCGACCGATGCAGTTGCCAAATTACCAAGTAAAGCAGCAGGTTCAACCCTAGCACGGTTGCGGAATGATATTTCCTGTCTGTCGATAATGAGCACCATCAGGATGCTGTCCATCCATGAAGCAGCGATTGCATGATCTGCCAAATTTTATTGGAGGGACTCGCCTCTTTTCTGTTTTCCCTTTTGGTTTCTGAGGAAGATGCCGCAAGTGAGGTCCAAGAGGAACAACTCCCAAGGATAATAGCGTCTTTAGAACTCATTCAGGTCCTATCAAACCTCATCCCAGATTATCCAGCAATATTACGTAGAAGCACCATCTACGGTTAAAACACCATCTGCATGAGACTTGCCATACATTATTTGCTCATCCTAAATACTCCCAAAGTAGCATGACATGTGTTATTTTCGCTTGGGAATCACAATTGTACGGAGATGGACGTAAGGTGCTGTGAAACATTCGACGCAGTGAATGTAGACAGGCATGTCTACTGAAAACCAGATTCAAAGCAATCTCATAACATCAAAGGGACACTGCATGCAACTCCTTAAAAGAAAGAAAGAGAGACTGTATGTAGCTTGGTCGATAGCATTTATATAATGATTAAGCCGAAGCGGTTGCCATGTGCTTAGCTAAAGTCATCTGCAGCTGATCCTTCTGGGCTCCTACCACCCTGTCAACAATCTTTCCTCCCTTCACAAACATGAAAGTCGGCATCGCCTCCACGGCCCACTCTTGAGCGACCATCTGCAAAAGAACAGAAAGTCATTCCTTCACGAGTTCGACAACACTTGCAGAGCAGAACTTAGACAGCTAGGCTGTCATCTATTAAGACAAATTTCCATCATTCATATAGGCCCTGGAAATGTAGTCCTCGGATTATTTTACCTTCAGCTCATCAACATCAACTTTCAGAAACAGAACATTAGGGAATTTCTTGGCCAGCTCAGCTAGGAATGGTGCAATGAAACGGCATGGTCCGCACCATGAAGCAGTGAAATCGACAACCACCTGTTTCAAACAAAAAAGAAACAAACTTGGTGAACATCATATGCTTTTCAATCCTGACCAATTCGTCACCAAAGCTACTGGCATTATAAAATTAGACGCTACGGCAGAAACATCCTGGAAATATTTAATTGGCAGTTCAATGGCTCATGAACAGGAAGAGCTTAATCAGCCACACTGACTCATTTGCTCATTCTTCCACTAAATTATACTGAAAGAAAAATAATACCTGTACTATGACCCAAACAAAGTCACCTAGCAGACTGCTGATATTGCCATAAAAATCAAGAGTATTTACCTTCAAAAGCCACACAACGACCCTAGTCATGAACTATGACTCAGCCAGCTCCTCTATAGTACTAGTAGAGAAGCAATGAATGTACTTTCTCCATGAGAAAATAGAATTCAAAAGAAAAGGAGAGTGATATGAACAAATTTCTCCCCCTTGATTTCATACGAGAGTAAAAATATGACTAAGTATGATTCTATTTAGCAAAAAGAATCACTTTTCTTGTGAGATTTACTTGGGTTACAAGCAAAACTTAAGATAGTCCAAAAGGAGAACGATCAACCAAGCAACCTAATCAACAACGGGGAACTATGTACCGAGTATTCTTCCCGTCCTAAGCTCAGCAAGTCGGCCAGACATGGCGCCGCATTATAAACTCAGGAAAAATGCCATATCAACCCCTATTCACAACTTCGGCATACTAAGTGTTGCGACAGACTGTTTGTGGCATTTCAAACGAGTGAATCATATTCGGGAGGAGGTTACGTAGCCGACGCGGCAAGCCATCACACTTTAACGCACTGCCTGTCAATTTCCAGCCAAGCACATAAAAACCCTAATAAGCAAAGACAGCCGAACCCGCACGATCTCTGCGCTCGCTCTCTCTTCCTCGGCCTCGAGCCAGCCATCCTCCACCATCCCCGCCGCCGCCATCGCCACCCCATCCCCCCACAGCCGGCCCGCCACCTTCCAACGTGCAGCCGTCGCCTCCAGATCCCGTTCCCATCACATATGATTTCGGGAAAAAGAAACGAAAAAAAAGTCTTATCGAACAACTCTCAGTCTGAACGATGAAAGTTGATGATAATCTCCTTGAAAAGCATTGCTTCTCTTCCCTGTCAGCGTCATTGCTCAGATCAACGTGCTTCTTTCTGAATTCTGAATTTTCTTTTTCTTTTTCTTCGTTCCACCGATTAGGTTTTCTCGTTCGTCCCGGCCGGGGCCAAAAAGAATTAAAAAAAAGGAGCGCAAACAAATGCAAATGCGCGGCCGATCCAGAAGACTCAAAGACAAACTACCGCCTCGAAAGCCGGCTCGAGATTGCATTTCGTCGATCGCCATGCCCATCTGCTACGACTACTGTCACGCGCAGACGCGAACTAGACTACAATGTATCGCATCGACAACGCCAGATTCATGTGCGCAACGCATGAAAAGGATCCGAAAATCTCTCACCAGCTTGTCGGCTTCGTTGCTCTTGGCGATCTGCTCGCTCCACGACTCGGCGCTGTGGCAACTGATCACCTGACCCTCTTCCGCCATCTCTCTCTCTCTCTCTCTCACAAACACGCGGGCGCACAAGAAGGAAGGAGGAAGGATGATGAAGGAAAGGAGAGAAGGTGACCACGTTATTGATGGAGAACCGCCTTCCTGCGCATTTAAGGAAGTTGGTGAACTTCCTTAAAATACGTACGACGCCACCTCGCGTTTGATCCTGTCGTTTTGTCGTAAATTGCAACTTTGCCGCCGACGGATAAGGATCATCTCTCTCGCTGAAACGATGGACTCGTGCTCAATTTGTCGCGATCGGCACTTCAAAAAGAGAGCAAAGAAAAGCTTGTACAAATCTAAAATCTAAACGATATCGTTTTACAAAAGAATTTGTATCACAGCCTTAACCCGGAAATAATTTACTCAAAAGCAAATGTACTCTAACTTACCAAGTACTCTCGTATATGACCAATGAAATTGATTTATCACATAGAAAATCATTCTGCAGAGTCAAATTCCACTCATCCGAAAAATTCTTTTGGATAGCACAACGTGTTCTAAAGTTAGGCCTCCATTTATATCCCAAAAAAGAATAATTTAAATATTATTTTCTCACCTGAAATAATTATTCACTGAAAAGAATTTTTATTATCGATAATAATTTATATCTAAATATTTTACAACGAAAGTATATTTCATCAATTTATCTTTACAAACCATCCAAATGATTATTTTTGGAAAAACGGAAGATTTGAGTGATCCCTAGGCAAAATCTCCTGCCCACCCCTCCAGCAAAGAGCAGAACAGACACTACCAACCACACAGCACTGACTAATTCAAGAGACCAGAAATCAGAATGACGCTGCAGCATATACAGTGTGCACTAAAAACCGCGTCTTGCGTGGGTGATAAGAAATCCGTGCTAAGGTGTTTTTACATGCCACTACGGGGAGAGCTCTACAACTGGATCGCATTCGGAAAGCAGTATGTCCCGAGGAAAAACCACCCCGCGAGGAGGAAGGTCAATGATGCCCAGATCGCCAGGAAGGTTGAGCCTCCGAGGATGAGCCCAAGCGGGAAGACGATGACGAATGGCAAGACGGATCTCAAGATCGCCGCCTTGTTCACCCAGCGGCCCTCCAGAAGGAACAGGATAGCCAGGTTCACCATGTTCCATCCGCCGGATCGGAAGCCCATCCTGTTCAGGTTGTTGGCCACGAAGGAGTGGCAGTTGCAAGTGAAGAGGTTGTAGTGATGGTGTTGAAACTCCTGGGTGCTCTTTCTCAGTGCTTCGTCCCAAGTCAACACGTCTCTTCCAAATTCATCCTCTTGGTTTTGATCCTCGTTGTAGTCGGATTTACAGGGCAGAAAAGAACACTGTAGAGAACATGTGAACAGATAGCATGACGCCCACGGCATAATTCATACTATAGAAAACCACTAACACATGGTTTAGTGCAAAACTGCCCGATAACTATGAAGTGGTGCTATCTCATCTCAAAGTATAGTAAAGAGTTCAATAGCTGAAGTCATGGCCATTTGGGGGAAAAAGAAAGTTCACTTCAGAATTGAAAAGTGAGCCTACCTTCTCTTTGCTTATCTGTAGGTAACGAGTTGCTGCCCCGAATGTAAAATTATCAACGCATACAAAATTGGGCCCTGCAAAGTCCAAGATTACTCCATCCTCTCGGCATATTCCAACATGCCCAATGAAAGGGATCAACCACGAGATGACCGGAAGGGGTGACCAGACAATGCAGTATGGGAAGCGCGCTCTTCTCGGATCAATTTGAAAGCTTTTAGGAGAACTTTCTTCAATCATTACGTGGTGTTCAGGGTCCATGTTTGATTCCATTTGAAAAGACTAAACACAGTCACCTGCATCAAGTGATGATTGAGACATGAAAACATCCACTAAGCAAACAGCAAAAGAGTTGAAAGACAGTGCAAGGCCAGATAAATCATGGAATGGTTACTATAAAAACAAAGGGTGCTCATTTAGTCAAAGTCTTCCTGGTGTGAGTGCCCATGAGACAACAGTTTTAACCGTAAATTCCCTCTGATAAAGCACACACAAACTGAATAGTGGATTGCAACATCACATCCTCTAGCAAATCATCAATATAAATCAGTGGAGGAGCATTACTAATCGGTATGCTACCTCTAGAGACCTGCTGCCTCTATCACATGATTAATTGGATAAATTGTCTGCCATCTAAATACAAAATGGATTGTCTAAAGTACGGGCAACTATCTGGCAGCATTTTCTGGGGGAAAACAAGATACCCTTCATTTCTCTATTTATTAGGAAAATCTAAAGCAAGCCCCATGACTAAAGTCTAAAACCAAACTTCATGTACAGAGATCTTAGAAATCTAAAGAAACTGCCTAGAATGGATTAACCAACTTTTAAGCACATTTCAAGCCCGCAGAAATTTCGTAATCTGCAGCCTGGAATTAATACATGATGCCAAACACTTGCATTGGTAGTGGTAACATCAATTATCAACATAATACTCCAAACAGTTACTGCAAATAAAAACAAAAGACAGAACACTGCAAATTATACTCCTGTATGCTGTGCCCAGTTTTACAGATAGTGTGCTTTCTTGACAACTCTCCCTCCTAAATCCAGAGTAATACCACAGAGGCACTTCTTCCATATCCATAATGAGAAGCTCCATTACTCAGACCTTTCCTCCATCAAAGTCTCCTCACAAATAGTCATGTTCTATCCATCCAGTCAATATATTAACCTGATTTAGTTGAGATGAACAAACATCTCCATCAGCGAACATCAATACCAACGCGTCATGCTCACCTGATTCTCATCAATGAGCAAACCAGCTTCGACGCCGAACACATTATGTGCCTCGACACGACCAAATCAACTTTATCAAGCTACGAAATGATACGATCAAAGCCTATTCTGACTAAAGAGAAGCGAACAAACGTCTCAATTGCCGAACTCATCATTCTCACCTGACTCTCATTAGTGAGCGAATCACTACAATGCCAAACACATTACACGCCTTGACACAACCGAATCAAGTCTATCAAGCGACGAAATGATAGGATCGAACCTATTCCGACTAAAGAGAAGCGAACAAACGTCTCCATCCCCGAACATCAACGGCAACTCATCATGCTCACCTCATTCTCCTAAACGACCGAATCAACTTCGACGCCGAACACATTACACGCCTTGAAACAGCCAAATCAAGCTTATCAGGCTACGAATCGATAGAATCGCGCCTATCTGACTAAAGAGAAGCACGCACGCTCTGCATCCGTGGCGATCCATTGCTATTGGCATTTCGACATTCCCAACACAAGACAACACGAGAATCTAACTAGAAAGACTCACCTCCGGGATCGCGAGAAGCAGAAAAACCGCGGAAACGCAGAAAGAAGCGAAGAAAAAATCGTCAGAAACAAACGAACCTCCCGGCGAAATCAATCGCTTTCTGAATTCGATCAACTGAACATCGCCGGAGAATCGACGAAAAGCGAAACCTGACTTCCGAATCGAGAGATTCCGTCGCCGGCGAGAGAGAGAGAGAGAGAGAGATACCTCGTGCGGAGGAGGAGGAACGAAGCTCTCCGGTTCCCGAGTCCGAGGGAAGACGAGAAATGGACTTCGGGAGGAATGGGAGACTCGCAGCTCCCGGTCCGCCCCCGCAGGACCCGAACCGAATGACCGATCGGGTCGGATCAGCGGGGCGGCAATTCCGAAGCGTCTACCGATTTCGCCGTAATCCCCCTTTTTTGTTTATGCTGGAACCCTGCATTTATTCGAATTCGATGTCCCCGGATTCTTTCCATGTTGCAATAATATGGTATCTACTATTCATAAAGGACTATCGATTGTGAGAATAAAAAATCGGATTGTGAGAATTGATTAGTCTTGGAACCGATCGCTCTTTTACCCCACTAAAAAATGTTTGTACACAATAAAAGAGAGTGAAAAATCTTAAGATATTGATCACTTCCCCCTTTCTCCGTCACCGGCCGTTATTCACCGCCGGTAGCTGACCACCAGCCCTTGCCATCAATCCCCGCCGTTGGCTAAAGGAGAAGCAAGAAGAAGAAGTGAGAGAAAAAAAGAAAAATCTAAAAAAATTACTAAAAAATTTAAAAAAAATTATGAATCGTACTAAATGCATTTCTATTATTTTTTATTTCAAGAATATAAATTTTTTATAGTTGTCAAATGCGTTTTTTCAAAAAATTATTTAAAGGAAGAGAAATAAAAAAAACTATTTCTAAAAAAATTGTTCTTAAGAACAAAAATATTACTAAACGCACTATTAGTGTTATTATAAATTCGTTGTGTTCATCTCTAAGCCCTCATTCTTCCTGACACTCCATCATCAAACACCGCCCGCCTCTATGACAAGCAAGCCTCGTGGTGTTGCCATCATTGTCAATCCTTTGCTTGGTTGGCCAAACCTGTACATTATAATTGTATCGTGAAATTCACAAAGACTTGGTTGGGAGAAACTTTCGTTTTGGGTTGGTTCTTTCTAGCTTTGGACAATACATTTTTTTTTTCTTTTTGATCAAGTCTACTCTAGTCCTACTCTAGACTTACTTTCAGACTTTTGCCCTGCCTTTTGCAGGGCGTGAGAATCGAAATACAACCCTGAAACTTACGTGTCCCCACCCCATCCTCCTGAGAAGGTAGGGGATTTGAACCCCTCACCTCCCCCTTCCATGTTGGAAGAGTGGCCACTAGGGCGAATCCCAGTGGTTTTGGACAATACATTTAAGAGAAGGAATTGTGGTGTTGGTCCTCGCTATATAATTTTCTAACTTGTGTGTGGTTGAGCCATTTCGACAAAAAAAAAAAAAAATTGAGGTTGAGCCTTTGTTATGCTCAAAGGGTAATACTAGAAACAATTAATTTAGTGGTGAAATCCATCTTCCCGCAAATTGGTTGAGCAAGAAAGGATGGGGCTGTTTGGGCAATTCAAATGAATCTGTCGCTCTAACGATCGAGTCTTATCGGTTTTTGTGTATGTATTGATGAGTTTAGATCAACTCCAGTCCTCGTATTGTTGGAAGATACGCATCTCTTTAGAATATTAGATTGATTCTAATTTGATTTGTACAGATCATTTAAGATTAGATCTAGAATAGATTGATTTTAGAATCATTCATTTCCTTGTTCATTGACCGTCTTGTATTATAACTTCTCAAGATGTACATTGTTCGCATCATTGAAGAATACGAGAATACGAAAATATTCTCCGAAAAATCTCGTGTTCTTCGGTCTCTATTTTTCTTCCTCATCTTCTTACATGGTATCGAGCGATTCGAAAATCCGAATTACTTCCGCTTTCTTGTCTCATCGCCTTACGAAGAGCTCCAAATACATCTTCATCCGTCCAGTCTCTCAGTCCTTAAACCTTTTTTTCTCTATTCCTTCTACCAAGATCATCAACCCTGCACGAAATTGAAACTTCAATTTTTTATAATGACAAATCCTATCAACAACTTATCTTCAGCCTCCAATGAGCGTCCGCAGGATGAAAATTCCGAAGGCCAAGACACTATTCCCACCGAGGACGTCGCCAGATCTCAGGAATCACCTGTTCAAACTCAAGAAATTCATTATTCTCCGGCTCAGTCAATTCTGGGGCAACCCTACTCGGTTCAGCCCATTCCGGGCCAACCAACAGTGGGCCATCCTTACCAGTGGCCAATGTTTCAATACAACCCATGGTTGTTCGGGGCCAACCAGAACGCATCATCGCCGGGAGTTCAACCCACCGGAAGCCTACCAACCGCAAGCGGGGCAAGCGCAACCGGCGGGTCGGGTGGAACAAATTCGGGACCAACGAATGCGGGTTATGGATCCGGTTCGTATCCGGGTATGGGAGCAAATCCCTACCCGAATTTTTCACCCGGTTTTTTGCCGTTTCCGGGATCAATTTTCACCGGACGACCGAGAATCCGGACCCCCTGTTTGTTTCCACCGCCGACGGACTGAATCGAAGCTAATCGGCCCAAAGCAACTTACCGGGCACGAAAATTACTCCGGTGGTCGCAGGAATTCCGCCGAGCCTTGGTGACTAAAGATAAGGATGGCTTCATCGACGGATCATTTTCCGTTCCTTCGGACGAGCGGGCCGGCGCGCCACTGGAGGAAATGCAATCAACTCGTCCGGACTTGGATCGGCAACTGCATCTCCCCAGAGGTTGCCGCCGGACTACCACCCACAGAAGATGCTCAAAGGATGTGGAAAAATATAAACGAAATGTACGGGAAACTTGATCGTGTCAAAATTTTTTCGCTTATGCAGGAATTGAGCGACTTAAAACAGGGGAATATGACAGTCACAGCTTGTTTTAACAAGCTCTCATCCATATGGAACGAACTGGAAGCCGTCGAGGAAAAGCTCGAGGGACCAGATTCAACTCTACAGCAGTACCGTTCAATCAAGGAGAGGGAAAAGGCTACGCGTTTCTTGCGATTTTGAACGATACTTACCTTACATTTCGCTCTCGAGATCTTGGCCATGGACCCGGTCCCTCCGATCGGGCGGATCTACCGATTGGCGTGCAAGAGGAAAGCCAACGTCTTGCGTCGCCGGAGCATGCAAGACACGGCGCAAAGATCGCCCTCGCGGCCCGCGGCGAGCGAAGAGACGGATCCGCGGCGAAAACCCTAACCCTAAATCGAGAGGGAAGGAGAGGCGGATTAGGGTTCTCGGGCGGAGAAGATCTCACTCGCCCCTTTAAAAGGGATGGGATCGACGGCCGAGATCTAATCCGCGGATCGGACGGACCAAATCGCGGGCGTGGATCAAACGGACCAGATCGTCCGCGTGGATCGGACGGTCTTCTTGGCTTCGATGGCACGGATGGATCCGACGGTGGATATGATCCCGCAATTAAAGGAGCGGACGGCCAGATATTCGCCACGTCATCAAGGAATTTCCGACCAAATTTTAAAGCAAAGGGTAAAATGTTTTGCGATTATTGCAAACGTTCTAACCATATGATTGACAGTTGTTGGAAATTACATGGAAGGCCCGGAGAGAAGGAGAAAAAATATCGATCGCCTATCGGTGATTTGGACCTACGGGCCAAAGTGCTTGACCGGCCTATTTCTTATGGCCAATATCAACAATTAATGCATGCTCTTCGAAATTGGAAACCTCCAACAAAGGAGGAAGTTTTTCGGTATCTCGCATTGCCTTATTAATTCAATTTCAAGAAAGGCATGGATTATTGATTACGGTGCTACCGATCACATTATTTGTGATAAGGCATTTTTCACAACTCGAATGAGGGATTAACTTCTCTCCCGTCACCGTACAATTACCCAATGGGAATATCACACATGTGAATGTGACTGGAACAGTTAAACTCAGCCCTCAAATTACACTTGAGAATGTCCTTTATGTTCCGGAATTCCAGTTTAATCTTATTTCTGTCTCAAGAGTATGCAAGGAGAACTCATGTCGGGTATTCTTTGATGTTGACACATGCTTCTTTCAGGCCCTTTCGACTGGCAGACTGATGGGCTTGGGTAATCTTTCTGAGGGCCTTTATTTCTGGACACATTTTCCAAGTAATTTCAGTTTTTCTAGTGCATATTTCAATAAAACATCATTGTGTAATTCGACTACCAATGAAAAGAATTTTATTATGCACTTAAGAATGGGCCATAGTACTTTCTTTCCTTATGCGCCATGCTCCATATGTCCCCTTGCCAAACAAATCACGTAATCCATTTCCTCTAAGGAATACTCGTGCCAATGAAATTTTATCATTAATTCATGTTGATATATGGGGGCCTTACCATACAGCAAATCATGAAGGGTCTCGATACTTTCTCACCATAGTAGATGATTGCTCTCGAGCAACATGGATTTTCTTAATGCGGTCTAAAGGCCAGGCTTATTCTCATTTGAAGACATTTATTACCCTTTCCAAAAATCAATTCGGGAAGTCTATTAAAAAGATCCGAACAGATAACGGAAAGGAGTTCTTCACCATGATTGCATCTCATTATATTTATCTCATGGAATTCAACATGAAAGTTCTTGTATATATACTCCACAACAGAATGGAGTGGTTGAGCGCAAACACAGGCACCTTCTGGAAGTTGCTAGAGCCCTAAAATTCCAAGCCAAAATTCCAGATGAATATTGGGGAGAATGTGTCATTACAGCAGCTTATCTCATCAACCGAATGCCCACTCGGGTATTGAATGGGAAGACACCCTTTGAAGTATTATTTGGCAAGGAACCAGAGCGGGCACATCTCAGGGTCTTCGGGTGTCTATGTTATGCAGCTATAATGGGCCCTCGAGACAAACTGGATCCTCGTGCACGTCGCTGCGTATTCATGGGATATCCTACCTTACAGAAAGGTTATAGAGTCATGGACTTATCTACCAAGGAATTCCTTGTGACTAGAGATGTTTCATTTCATGAAAACGTCTTTCCTTTTGAAAGAAAAATGCCCTCACATGAAGACTCTGGTACAATTCCACGTCGTCCCATGACAGATGATCCAGATCTTGATTATATACCGATGTTGGTATCTGCTCCTAATCATCAAGAACAGATAATTCCTTCAGTAGCAGATTCTGGTTCTCATGCAGATCGGGATTCAGCAAATGTCCCAGAAAGTTCACTTGAAGATCTTTCTGCTAATGAAGAAATGGACGAAACCCTCATCACTACAACGAGGGAAACATCTTCACCTTCAAGAGTCGACCTTCCACGACGTTCTGGTCGAGCTACACGACCTCCTACCTGGACCAAAGATTATGTTTGTTCTGCACTCAACTCACCAGGTATCAAATATCCAGCCTCATCATATGTTTCCTTCCATAATTTATCATCAGAACATAGATGTTGCATTAGTAAATTATCAGAAGACAAGGAACCCACCAGCTATCTTTGAAGCATCTATCGATCCAAGATGGCGAGAAGGCCATGGAAGCGGAATTACAAGCATTGATTGACAACAAGACTTGGGATCTTGTCACATTGCCGCCAAATTGCAAACCAATTGGCTGCAAATGGGTCTATAAGATCAAATATCGAGCTAATGGTTCATTGAGAGATTCAAGGCACGACTAGTTGCCAAAGGCTTCACACAACGGGAAGGGTTTGATTACCACGAAACTTTCTCCCCGGTTGCCAAAGACGTCACGACGTTCTTTCTTGACAAAGATGCTTGAATGTTCGAAACGGGTCCTTACATCAGATGGATGTCCACAACGCCTTTCTTCATGGAGATCTAGATGAAGAAATTTATATGGACATTCCTCAGGGATTACGGAGACAGGGGGAGAAGAAAGTGTGTCGCCTCCGAAAATCCCTTTATGGGTTGAAACAAGCTTCCGGCAATGGTATGCCAAATTCACAAGCGCTCTCACAACAAAGCGGGATTTCATCAATCTCGACATGATTATGCCTTATTCACACGGACTAAAGGTATGACATCTATCTATTTGATGATTTATGTCGATGATATTCTCATTATGGGAAACAATGAGGCTGCCATAAGAGATTTTAAGAGGTATCTGCATGCAATTTTTCACATTAAGGACTTAGGAGCTCCTAAGTACTTCCTTGGTATTGAAATTGCCCGTTCTGAACAAGGGATTTCGCTTAGTCAGCGAAAATTCGTAATGGAGATTATTTCAGAAACAGGACTGTCAGGTTGCAAGCCAGCTGTTATTCCCATTGAACAAAACACTAAATTGACAACCGCAGATTATGATAAAGGAATCTCTCAAGAAGAAGACTCCACTTTGGAAGATCCTTCAAGCTATCAAAGACTTGTTGGAAAACTTATATATTTGACAATGACTAGGCCTGACATCTCTTATGCAGTGCAGACTCTTAGTCAATTCATGCATAGTCCGAAGCAATCACATCTTAATGCTGCATTTAAAGTCGTGAAATATCTGAAGAAATGCCCAGGTCTTGGAATAATCTTGTCCAGAAAATGCAACATGGAGATGACAGCATATTGCGATGCAGATTATGCAACTTGTCCTATGAGTCGAAGATCTGTCACTGGATATTGCATCAAATTGGGAGATTCATTACTCTCCTGGAAGACTAAAAAGCAACCCACCGTTTCTTTATCTTCACCGAAGGTAATATCGAGCCATGGCCAAGACCACTTGTCGATAGTATGGATTCGGGGTCTTCTTAAGGATCTTGGAATTCAAGTGCAAGGAGCAACAAAGCTATTCGTGACAATGATGCAGCCTTGAAACTTGCAGCAAACCCTATAGTGCATGAAAGAACCAAGCATATAGAGGTTGACTGCCATTTTACACGAGACAAGATTTCAGAAGGAGTCATTGAAACAAGAGGAATTGGAACGACAGAACAGCCTGCAGATATCTTCACCAAACCTCTGTGCCAAAGGCAACACGCATATCTCCTAAACAAGCTAGGTGTCTTAGACATATACAAGCCACCAGCTTGAGGGGGAGTGTTGGAAGATACGCATCTCTTTAGAATATTAGATTGATTCTAATTTGATTTGTACAGATCATTTAAGATTAGATCTAGAATAGATTGATTTTAGAATCATTCATTTCCTTGTTCATTGACCGTCTTGTATTATAACTTCTCAAGATGTACATTGTTCGCATCATTGAAGAATACGAGAATACGAAAAATATTCTCCGAAAAATCTCGTGTTCTTCGTCTCTATTTTTCTTCCTCATCTTCTTACACGTATCGTCGCTCTTGGGCATCGCCCATCAACCAACCCCCAATTTGTGTCATTGTCTCTCTACTCAAAGATCACGACTACTTGCGAAATTGCCACGGATGGCATCGTTGGCCAGGGGGTACACTAGATCTAAGGTTGCCCATGGCCAGTGACATTGAATCTAGGCTCGATAATGTTGGATTCGACATCCGGAGCCTAGATTCGACACTCTATGCACAGGGACAGGAGAAAGAGCTCGAGGGTTTGGAGGTTTAAGGATGAGATAACTTTAAATCGAAGCAATGGATTGGTGGGATTTTAGCTTTTAAAAATTGAGAAACCTATTTTGATGGATAGGTTCTAAATTTTAAGTAGGTGCTAGGTGAAACTTGGACTTGAATAAATTTTTTATGTTTTCTTGGTTCATGTCTTCGAACAATCCGTATTCCATAACATTTGATGATGAATATATCATTAGAAACTATTAGTCTGAACTTTCATTTTATAATTAAGACTTTATTTTGTTAACACTTCATATTATTTATGTGTCTAAATATAAGTTGAGTTTAGTAGATTTAGCAGGATGTTATAGTTATTAAATGTGATGATTCTTTATAATTATTCAATTAATGATATAGGTGAAACCTAAGACCGACCTTAAAACCCATGACAAGGTAGTTTGAGGTTCCAAAGTATAATTTTCCAAAATAAGGATTTCATTCCATTAGATAAATTTTAGGTTTTAAGTGAAACCTATATGGAATATGGAATCATTCACCCATACTTGGAATTGGGCCTAATTGCTTATTGCCTTGCTTGTGATAACGGTGAAGCGGCGAGCAGGTGCGAGCTATTTGTGGGGATGCCCCGGGAGGTAGAGCTGATTTTGGGGGTGGCATAGCTCTCCCTTGTGCCATTCTTGCCTTTTACCACCGTAGATATCTACTGACTTAACCATCGGAGAGTTCCCGTGGGCATAATTCCTAAGAACTTCTTTATTTGAGGTGTGTTAAAATTGAATTTGAATGTTAAAATTTACGTGCTTAGAAAAGTTTATAGCTAATTGGTTGCCACGAAAGACAAGATAAATTGTAAGGACATGCATACCCTTTTGGTCTAATTAACTACTAAGTTTCGACCAAAAAAAAAAAACTACTAACTAAGTCATTATGAAATTAATCACTGGGTTTACCCAATAGCCATTCCTTCCACATAAGAAGGGAGAGTTAGGGGCTTTGAATCCTCTCTTCTCAAGGGGGATTGGGGTGAGGACATTTTAACTTCAAGTATAGATTTCGACTTTTCTACTTTATATGACAAATATTTGAGAGTGAGTTGAGAATTATAATATGATAAGCAAAAAAAAGTGACTATAGAATTTATAAAATAAGAGTTGAGAGTTAGAATAAAGCGAATAAAAAAAAAGTCACTATGGAATTTATAAAACAAAATGTTATGTGTTAATGATATGATATTATGAATTTAGTAGTTGATATACCATATTAGGATACTCTTATCACACAAAGATCCATAAATTTTAGTTCAATTTATAATGTGTTTATTAAACTTTTAATTTATTTAATGTGATTTTCGAACTTTACTTAAGTATGCATTATTATCTCCGAACTTTTAATTTATATAATATGATATATAAATTACATGAAAATATTTAATGTTGTCTTTTTATTAATTCAAATTTAAGTACATCATTGAACACTATTATGTAAGTACGAAATCGAATACTTTATATTAAATAAATTAAAATTTTACGGACGTGATTTGGACTAAAATTTCAGATATCACGTTCAACAAATTGGGTAAAGTTCATGGTCATTTTGTGTGGTTTTCCGCTGCATCTTATTCACTCCCGTCACCGACCCAAAAAAAAAATAAAATAAATTCACTCCCGTCGCGCGCCCGCCACTCACAGAGGTCGCGATCCTCCCCTTTCGCTCGCAATCCATCGTCGTTCGGCCCGTGGCCGGTCGGAACCCGCAAGGCCCCCCGATCCGCGCCGGGAGCAGCAATCGCAATCGGCGGTTCCCGGAAATGCCGCCGAAGAAGGAAGCGCCCGTGGTCGTCGACATCGAGAGCAGCGACGACGAAGGCTCCGTAGAAGTGGTGAGACGGGTCGCCGACGACGACGACGACGACCGTAAACCGGCGATCAGCAACGCGGCGAGAATCGCCGCGATTGCTCCGCCTCCGCCTCCGCCTCCGGCGGCCGCCCGCGACGGCCTAGAGTCTAGAAGCTTCTGGAAAGCCGGGAACTATGCGGTGGCGCCCGATACGAAGCTGGCTTCCGATTCGAGTCCGTTTCGGTCGCCTCTCGGCTTGTGCATGCGGGCTAGGTTTTGTGTGTGTGTGTGTGAGTGCTTGATGCGATTTCTTTCGATGTGCAGGCCTGCTGGAATATGCTCGTGTCCATCCCAAGTTTCTTCACTCGAACGCGACTTCTCACAAATGGGCATTTGGAGGTGATTTTTTTTTTTTTTGGTAGTGAACTGTAGTAAAGATTTCGTTATCCACTTGTGTTGTCAACTGGAAATAGCGTGGGGGACATACATTGCTGATTGTGTATGTTTCCAGTATTTGCTAGTCAGGAGCTTAGCTGGAGATTTTTATGCAGTTTTTGGGGCATTGATGTTCATTAGGTAATGGTTATTGTGTTTTGCTCCTGAAATGTTTCTTCATTCTCAAAGATGGGCATTTGCAAGTCAATTTTAAGTGAACCAAAGAAGATGAACTTTAATGTATGTTTATCTTGTGGTAGAGCTTTTAATTCGTGGTATGTCTGTGCATTGAGCACTGTCAATGGTTGAGCTCAGCTGCGTGCTTGTGTGGTCATTCAATATTTGTGAAGTAACTTGATGGTGCTTATGCAAATTGTCGTATGTTGGTGACTGAATTCATGAGGTCAATGATGGACGTTTGCTCTTTCTGACTTAGTTTCATTCGTTGGCTAAAATGGCCACCTCTTGTACAAACACTTTAATTGTAATGATTTCTTGAGGTTGAAGGTACATGTCCCTAAAACTTATTATTCCCATCTCAAGGTCAATTTCGTGAGGTGATTGTGAGATTGTATCTTTTTGTTTTTTCTTTCAGCCTCAGGTGGAGGCGATTCTTCTTTTCGAGAAAATTCACATGGTTTGCATGTATGATATTTTATACGGTCAAGAGATATGTTAGATATACACCCTTTCAATATCAAAGCATAGGTCATGAGTCGAATTTTGAAAATACCTCTTGTTTTATTTTATCTATTACTCTCTGTAGTTGTGTCTGATTTCTTGTTTCCCGATTATTTTGTGGATGTGGTTACGTTCACATAAGGCCCTGCTTACATGTGAGGCAGGGTGTTAAGAATTATGTCATATATACATGGTTGGTCTATTTCCTGGTCGTTTAAACTTTTGAAAAAAGGGTACGTCAAACAAATAATGAAACTGCGAGCATTTCCTTTTGGTTATCACCTTTATATGATAATTGGTTGCTTATGGGGATGAGGGCTCAATGACTTTGCGATTTGCCCTTTTGGCATATTAACACTATGCATATATTAAGATCTTTGGCAATTCATTTTATTAGGAAAATGAAAGAAGCCAAGAGAAACGAAATTGCTGTTTTGGTTGAGATTCTTATTCAGGCTTTAGGCAAAAGTGAGAATGTACAAGCAAGTGTTTTATATTGGAAATATTTTTCAGTGGGAAGACATGAAGTGGGTGGCAAGGGGAAGTTCGTTTATTCAATTTCCATCCATTTCCTTCATCTTTTATCAGCCAAAAGGAGGAAATATGTCTGTCTGTCGTTATTTTTTATTCAGTTCCTTTTAATCCATTAATTCAAACATGGGAAAAGTTTCCACCACTAAATATTGCAGCTTTAACGTGTCAGTATTTGAAACATTAAATATTGAGTGTTTTTCCTCTCCCCTAGAAACAGCAAGGACCCTTCAGGTAAAAGTTCATGTAATTTAAACCAGCTTACAGATACAGTCAAAAACTTGTATCTCATGTCAAAAGATGTCATTGCATACCTATTCAAGATCTGCTTTATTCTATAGTTTGCACAGTATTGATTGGGCAGAATATGGCACAAGTACAGATAAGTGTTAGTACACTATGTAACTTTTTTATTCATTTGTGAGGATTTTATTTTACAGTTGCCAAACAGGTGATAGTTGTTTTCATTTTCATGAGGTTTGTATATGAAGTTAGAGAGATTAATCTTGATGGGGACAGATTTATATTTGATGTTTGTCATTTAGTGTGGATGAAATTCTTAGTTTCTATTAAGTCTTCATCGGTTTACCTTCTCATCCCTCCTTTCTGCAGCAATTGCCGAGCTCCTGGACAATGCTGTAGATGAGGTATGCGAAAGAATTCTCTCTTTGGAATTCTTGCATCAGGAACAGTTCGTAGATTCTTCTTATGTGTATGAATTTGTCTAATAATCAGCTAAACACAAATCCCTTGATAGCAAAAAGCTGGAAGAGGGGAATCTTTGGTTTGTTCTTTTGGTTATAAGCATAATTGAAACTGCAGAATTCTAATAGTATCGTTTTAAGTGTGATATTGAAATTGCATTTGCACATAGTTGAAACAATTTAGGCATTTAAACATTGGTCGAGTAAAAATCAAAGTACACTTAGGCAGCTTTTCTTTTATTGATGGATGTGTCTTTAATTTACCTGAGATCTGGTTGCTGATGCTGTTCTGGTGAGTTTATGACCAGCATAAACAGGGATTACAGGACAAGAGTTGCTCTAAAAAGTGTTAGTACATTTGTCATACTTACCACAATATCGAGGCTATTGCCACAATGCTAACTTCAAATCATAAGCGGACAAAACATTCATTCGTGGATAGATTCCGAAGGAGGCAAAACAGGTCAAAAATCAATTTAAGGAGATAGCAAGGGGAGAGAGGGAGAGAGCATGTGCACTAAAACTAGATATCGTGAAGAAACGATGGGTTGACCTTTGCCTCGATTTTTTTGACTCACATTCACTTGAAGAAGTACCTTCAATCCCCTACTGAGTGATTTGGTATCTTGCTCCTATGAAACAATTTGTTGATTCTTGGTGATGAATGATAGGTTTTGGTAGTTAACCGGCAAGATTCGCATGGATTTTAACTTAACTGGCGTTTTTTTTTTTTTGGGTCAAAAGGAATCTATATTGTTCCAGAAATCCTTTTCTTTGTTCATCTTGAATGTGCTTTTCTAGTCTTTTTCTTTTGTGCTTGGCCCAATGTTATTTGCTACTTATGTTCTTTAATGTATAATAAGCTTCATCTAAAGATGCTTTTCTGGTTCCGAATTGCATACTACTTTTACCTATTGGCTCCATTCCATATGTCATATTATCTTTTTGGTTGAGAGCATATATGTTGCTATATGCCCTTCTCCGTTCATCTTGTCTGTGCTTTTTCAGTCCTTTTCTTTGTGGTTGGACTTGTGATTTTGAATTTTCTAGTTGACTTTACTGTTCTAAAATGTAGTGCCTATAGGCTTAGTCTGACTATGCCTTTTCTGGTTTTGACACTGTACTACCTTTACCTTTCGGCTCTATTGCAAAGTCTCATCTTATTTCTTAATTCGAAGGGTGGTGCTCTGATCAATTTTTACCGTTGATACAGTGATGTTCGATCTTGTTGATGCTGATTCTGTTCTGTACAGGATCATCGAGAACATTAATTCCAGTGTTGCAAATTGCTTGTATATTATGAAAAGAAAAGAATGTTCTGAATTCTGTATCATTGAGGAAACAGTGTAATTACCTAATATCGAGAATCAAAATGAAAATTCCAAGAGATCAGGACCATTTTATATTCTATGTTGTTGATCAATGTTGGCTCTCTTAGTGCTCTGTCTTTTTAAATGTCAATATTGTTAGCTGTTACACTCTAAAAGGCTTTCTTTGGTAGCAGATTCTTTCTTGGGAGTTATTTTTGCAATTTTTATGTGGCATTCACTGGATCATAATGATTAATTTGATTTTGATTTGCATGCTTATAGATTCTATTAAGGAAATAAAGAATGGTTTTACAAAGAATTATGCATTTTCAAATGATGGTTGGGACTGATTGAACATTTCCAATATCATTCTTAGATACATAATGGGGCAACGTTCGTGAAAATTGACAAAATTGATATCCTCAAGGGCAACTCCCCAGCATTACTGATCCAAGGCATGGGACTTCATACTTTACTCTTCAAAATGGCAGTGTATGTATTTCAGATAAGTTCAAGTTATCATTTTGCCAACTATGCAGATGATGGAGGTGGAATGGATCCAGATGGTATCAGGAAATGCATGAGCTTGGGGTATTCTTCAAAGAAGTCGAACACTACGATAGGACAATGTAATTGACATTAAATGTTTTCACTTTTTATTAGCTGGTGATCTAATTGAAGGATTTTTCTTTTGCTTTAATCCTAATTTCATTATTCCTCAAGCTCATTCAGCTCTTTGGTCCTTTTGCACTGAAGTTTGTTCTGGATCAATTATGGAACCAACATTGAGGTTCACTCATTGGCAATTCTGACCGAATTATTTGATTGTAATGCTTGCATACGTCCTGTCTAAGGTAGACTTACCGATATTTGAACCTAGGGAAGTGGATGATATATCTTTAGCTCCTAATGTCAACTATCTTGAGATCTATGATTTACATTTATGCTTCCTTTTGTGATGATCTCTAGATCCGCGTCATGCCTCTGCCCTCATTTCTTTGGGGACATAGGAAACTGTGCTTGTAAAGTAAACAGGTATTGTCATGGGCTGAGATTATTGAGCTATTCATGGCATAAGCAGTGGCCTTCATCTCCATCTTAGAATATAGGATCGGGCAACCAGTATAAATAATACTAGCATTCATCACTTACAATGTGCATAGAAGAACCAAACTGACTCTCTCCTCTCATTTTGCAACCTTTCGATTCCCTGAAAGTTTCCATTACTTGTTCTAGCATATTTCTGATTTCCTTTTAGAGTCTTGCAATTTATGTCATACTATTTGCCTTTTTTTGTTTGCTTCATATATTATTGAACTTAATGGTTGTGTTCCCCACTCATGGTTATGAGGATGTATTTCCAGATGGAAATGGATTCAAGACAAGTACAATGAGACTAGGTGCTGATGTAATTGTTTTTACTCGTGCTATTCGTGCTGGGTAATTGACGCTCCTTTGTTTACTGTACCCTTTGCATTCTTATTTTCTTAATAATGGGTGCTGTTTGTACAGACTTTAGAGTTCATTTTTAGTGGTCATTTGGTACTAAGTTATGCTTTTCTTTGTTATATATTTTTCCATTTTGGTAAGTTATTGGTGCCATGTGGTTTCTTTTTTATCAAGTACATCTATGTCTAAATTGATATGTTATTTACTAAACAACACTTCTTATATTAGATTCAAATTTTTTCATCATTCACAGTAATATGTTATATGCATGAGTGTATGATGTAAGTCTTTAATTCTATTCTATTAATGCTAAGTCCCTTCTTATGTCAGATGACATGGCATGTAAGCTCCTGCAACATAGTTTGAGTGGCTTTAACCAGTATTTAAGAATTTGGGAACCGTAGGGCAATCTTTCTGAAGGTTGTTATAACTTATTCAACCATATTGGATCTGGTGTCTTGTCTTGTTCTGAAGGACTGTTATTTATTTGGCTTCAAACTGGTAGTTTGATATGTAAAGTCTAATCTCTCCTCTTGTGACCTCATTCAATTTCCTTTTTCCCTTTTCCATTGAGTCTTTCACTAAGTTGGTCGAGGGCTAACTTCTTCAAAAGTTTGAGCTTGTGTATTATGCTGCCACTTTTATTTTGTATTGTACCACTTCC
The DNA here is from genome assembly GCA_017140615.1 of Eucalyptus cladocalyx. Classification (NCBI taxonomy): domain Eukaryota; kingdom Viridiplantae; phylum Streptophyta; class Magnoliopsida; order Myrtales; family Myrtaceae; genus Eucalyptus; species Eucalyptus cladocalyx. Next base: position 37,884,573 of record CM029524.1, on the reverse strand, counting down.
TGAGTCGTAAGCTGATTAATGGAATCTTAGCATTTGCAAACTATAGATACAAGCCTATAAGAAAAAAACTAATTCTAGTTTATGACTCGATCTTACCTCTTCCTAAAGGGGGCAACTTGCTTGCAACATAATTTCCCCTTCTTAGCAGATTGATAGGCTTCTCTTCAATGATCATCAAGTTCAACTTATTAAGTACATTAATAATTAAATCGAATTGCTAAGCAGTAGCTTCACTTGATGATCTAATATATGCTGAATCAGCTCTTTTTTCCAGAATCAGCTCTTTTTTTCATTTTCCATATATGCTGCATAGGAATCTAAGTTGTATTTGTGTGATATTAGGAACTTATGCTGTAGAGCATTTGTGCATATTTTCCTTCATTATGAAGAATATGTCATAGAGTCTTGAATCATTTATGAATTTGGTCTCAGCTTGGTTTCTATAAAAGGTGCTATTTTTTGAATTCATTTTGAGGCAAAGATTAGTTCGTGCCCTGGAAATCTAATTTTTATCATTGACTTCTCTTTACTTGCTCAGTTCTTGGTCTGAGATCTACTAGTACTTTGTATTAGAACCTAATATTTTCTTTAATGTTCTTATAGCCGAGCAACCCAAAGCATTGGGCTTCTATCGTACACCTTTTTGAGGACAACCGGGCAGGATGATGTCATTGTCCCAATGGTGATTCTTTTATTTCTATATTAAGTTTGCACTCTGAGGATTTACTTATTCATCCTCGTTAGTCCTATCTTGCCCCTACATCATCTGTGTCTCACTCTTAGCACTTTGTATCTATCTGTGTAACAGAAACATTATGATTCTGATTAATTGCCTGATTGGGCTAGAAATATGCTTCAAGCTTCATTGGAATTTTGGCAATTAACATCAGCAGAGGTTGGCACTGGTTTTTGGAGCTTTGTTAGGTTCCTACAACTTAAAAAACTCAAAAGATTAATTGCTCTATCATTTTGTTAGCGGAAAGCAAAGTTGAATGCAGATGAAATCCGTAGATATGTTCTCTCCATGGAGTGTCTTGAAGTAGGCCAGTTTCTTTAAAGCTTAGCTCAAGTGTAACAGGCACATGCACAGAGTGTACATAAAATGATCTATATGCCCACAAGTTTATCATAGCAAGTGGCTTTGCCATTTCAAATTTGTCCTTGGTGCTTAACTTGTTCTGTAGCAATGAGGGGACTCCAAGTTTGGAATTACTAATTGTAGACACCTCAATTTTGACTAACCATGGGGGAAAGACTTGGGAACTGAAAGAGGTGAAAATGGTCAGACATACCCAACCATTAAACACCCTTGTCCTTCCAAACAATTTGAGTCTGCTCATGCATCAACAGAGAAGGAAAGGGAAGAGGAAGGAAGAGAAAAAAGGGGAGAGGGGGGTTGTTCGAGGAGAAGATGCTAGAATCAAATCCGAGTAGAAGGGCGTGTGTTCTAGTACTGTTTGTTCTCTATTTCATTGAGAGGGAACTTCGAAGAGCAGACTTGTGGATGGAGATAATGCAGTGCTTTGTTTGCACGGTTGTGTTGTCCATAATTTGAGCGATGATTTGGTTGTTTCAGGAACTTTTAGCAAGAATTTGTAAAGCAGTGTTCCCGTGATGGTTGCTAATTGTTGAAAATGGCTCTAGTTGCCCATTCTGAGGTGTGTGAGAAATGTGCAAGGACTGGCTGTGAGATGGTGCAGTAGAAAGTGAGAACTACTTCTAATCAGCTTTGATTGTAGGCTCTTAGGTAGTAGAGCTACAACTGCCACTCAGCATTATTATCAATGTGTGGGCTTACAGAGGGACTTTGTGGTTTAACCAAAATTTTGGAGAGATTTCAAGCTTGTCTGGATAGGCTTTTACTTTTTGCTTAATCTAGATCTTGTTGCAGTTTTTCTTAGTCTTGAACACCTGAAAGTTTCATGATATACAAATGTTGATGCGTAGATTTGCAATTAAATTTTTTAGAATTTGGATAATATGTTAAATTATGGTGGGAAAGCCAAAAAAAACAGAAAAAAAAGCAAGCCTTTTGCTTTTAAAAAGCACAAACAAGCAGGCTTATCAATCAGTGTCGTGCAACATGGGTAACTATGGTTGTCCTAAAGATGAGTATCATTGCAGTTACTCTCATCATGATCACCTGCTTTTCATTATAGTCATTAATCGATTTTTCTTTTGATTCAGTTTTGGTTTTACATATTTTGTAGATAGATTTCGATATCTCTGGTCACTGGACTGAACCGATAATCTATGGCTCAAAGAATGATTGGTCTGCCAATTTGCAAACTATCCTCGAATGGTCTCCCTTTGCATTAAAGGAGGACCTAATGCAACAGGTTTATCTTTTGTTTTTAGCTTTCTGTTTCATTTCTTTCTTCCCAATGCTATATGTTTGCAATTCCACCTGCTCTCTGCTGCTCCTTCATCAAGGCAAGAAATTTAGTTTCTTAGTCTCACTTAAGGGTGTAAATTATTTGAACCAGCTTCATGCGATCAAGTGTACTACTAGAATTGGACTTCAAACTCCAAGTGATTGCAATAGGTTTATGAATTACTGGAGTTAAGTGATATGAAGCTTGACGTTGAATATCCTCAAGCTACTTGAACTTGATAGCAAACAATTAAAAACTCAAGTAGCTTTCAGGCAATGAGTAGCTTGCAAGTAGCTAGACCAAGCTTGTGGTTGCACTTTTAAATTTCATTGTATTTGGTTGGCAATAGCTTTATATGGTTGAGGTACTGATAAATGGGATGTTTATCTTCTTTGCTTAATGTTAAAGGTTATGAAGGTGGGATATGGTGTCTTAGTAATTTTCTGACTAATAATTTTTTTGCCAGAGTAGGAAAAAAAAGGCATGTAATAACATTCCTTGGTGTATGTCAATGATGGGAAGGTCTTAGATAAATTTTTAGGACCACATAAATTTTGAATGTCAAAGCATTTCCTATATAGTATACAATATCAAGTGAGGGGAGATAGATAAAATCTGGCAACTGAATGTCTGACAGTGGAATTTAGATCCTTTAGAAGTTTTACGTTGAGAGCCTGCGTTATCAAATGTGGGTGCAATATTTCTGAACGTGTCCGATGCAGCTGGTAAGTTTTGACCCCTTATGCCTTGAAATTCCTTGAGAGGAGGAGAATTTTGTTAATTTTGAGTTAAGCTGTTTCTTCTGAAAGCTAATTTGCTGCAACTACTCTCTGGTTGTTCCTGAATATTGAATCTTCTTTTCCCAGTTCGAGGATATTGGGTCACACGGAACCAAACTCCTTATTTACAATTTGTGGCTGAACGATGAAGGCATATATGAATTAAGTTTTGATGACGATGAAGAGGTATATATTGCATGTGGGAAATATGTTTTCCATGTGGTATCTTTGTGTGTTCTATATCCATATTGTCAATTACAACCTCTTTGGCCTGCTTTTGTTGGAATGAAATTTTGGAATTGTTCAAGTTTGCAAATCGATCCAATGGAATCATCAGGCTCTTTCTCTGTACCTCTGGGCAACCAGTGATGATTTATTTATTTCATATATATTTTGTGCTGGATATTTTGGAGGACCATAGATCTCCATGTTACTATATATTTTAAGAGAACACTCGAGCCTGTCTGATTTGATTGTGAACTTTTTAAAAGCTTCCATTTTGAAATGAGCACTTTCAAGGGGAAGTTTCACTGTTGGTCCCTTTTCTGCCTCTTATCTGAGGCATGCACTGTCAAATTGTCTGTTGGCATTATTTGTTGGGCTGCAAAGACTGAGTTATCCAGAGAAAAAGAGTCACTTTTCTAGGGCATTCATAGATGTATAAGTTCAAGTAACTTTGAGTAGTTTGGACCACTGTTAGTTTCTGCTGTTCCTATAACTTCTCCAAATCCAAAATATGTACAGGATAATGAAAGAAACTCCAAAGCTTGCCTGCAGAACCTGTTATTTTTGTTGAACCTTGGTAGTGCTGGTTTGGCCAGTTTACTTTGAGCATGTATATACATATCTGATGTATTCTTTTCTCATTCTTTTTCTGGTTTCTTTTTGCAATAATACTTGAATTCATGAATCATTAACAGTCTTTAAAATAGGATATCATGCTGAGAGATGAAGCTAATCAGGGAAGTGCGACAAGTTTAAACAAACGGACAGCTGCAGTCCAAGCACATATATCTTACCGGTTGCGCTATTCATTGAGGGTTGGTCTTTGACTTTCTAAGTTCTCTATCTTGTTTAAAATATGGTATTTGTTCTTGTGCCTCATTTATATTATACGTAATAACTGGTTCTTCTCCTTAGGCATATGCTTCCATACTATATCTCAGAAAATTTACCAACTTCAAGATTTTATTGAGGGGGAAACCAGTTGACCAGTATATCATTGCGGATGACTTGAAATACTTGAAGGTCGTATCATATAAACCCCTAGCTGCGGCAGCATCAAAAGAGGTAAGATGCACGATGCAACTAAGAGAAAATGAATCTTCTTGTGGTTGCTAGATTGTTAAAGTTACTAAGAAGTTTGTTTGGACCAACTTTTTCCTTTTATTTCTATCTTAATTCATGTTTTTAGCAATTGAAATTTGACCTAAAGAACACCTCAACTTTTTCCATAAATGTCTCGACATATAAGTCATTTGAAATCAAGGAAAATCTTTTCATAGGTTCAACAAATAATTATTTTATTTTCTGGTTGAAAATCCAAATATTGGAGGGAAAGTGGAATAAGTAATTACTATAAGTAGAGAGCCAAATGCAGACTTAAATTCTTCCCCAGAAGTGGCTAAAAAAATCAATATGAGCCCAACAGCTGTATCTTTATTTCTGTTCTGGTTGTGCAAGAGATTGCTGCCACACCACATTGGATCTCTATCTGACAGTAGCAAGTGGGTTACCAATTTCTTTGTACTAGCTCAAGTCAATTTATTTTGGTAAAAGTGTACAACAAACTCTTTTTAAGATTGAAATGTCATTTGCTGTCCTACTAGACGTGGAGTGTTTTGGTGAAGAACTTAGAGGAGGGCCTCTTGGCAGAGTTGCTGGAATCACTTATGCATGAATTTGTCACAGTTTTACTTAGCATAAAGGAGATTTATGAGAAATTTTTTTGATGTATTTGGTCAAAAAATTTCCTTGCCAATTGTCTCAGTGTCTTGTTATTTAAGCAGTTTGTTTGCTCATACACTGCTGTAATTTTCTGCACCTTTTAGTTTCATCTTTTGGGTCTGATTCCTATTATGTTAGCACAGTATCTGGTTGTGTCATCACTTGATCGTGTTGACTAGTTGTAGACCTGTCATCACTGTGCACGGTGTGGTGCAGGTATTTATCAATAGTCATAAAGCAGGTGTTTCATTGATGTGTGATGTCAAATTTTTAATTCCATGAATTCTACCCATTAGCCTCTTTTCTCTTTCTCTTTGATGTACTTATATGATACTTTTGGTTGTTCTTTTGATCACAACAAACTATCAAAGATTTCTACCAAAAAAAAAAAAAAAAAAAAACTATCAAAGATTCCTTTGCTTGTACCCTTCACCTGGATTTTTTTTGGTTCCTGTCTAGGTCAATCACAGTCAATTAGTTTAATGGTTATGATTAGTTGAACGTCTGACGTAGCAGGTCTGTGGAACATATGATTTCTGATGCTATGCTCTATTTTCACGGCTCCATATGTCGGAGTGCAAATAAAATACATTTTCTGCCTGTGTTGAGGCAATTGTTTCCAGCAAAAGTTTATGGATGTCCTCAAGGGGTTTTAGGGATCTTTATAAGTATTAGCATAATTAGTTTTAGTATACTAAGCTTTTAAGGAGGGATTGTACTTTAATGCCTTTTTTCTTGGTTTAGGTTGCTGTGGAAACAACCATTGGCTTTATAAAAGAGGTTGATCATGTTGGAATTTGTGGATTTAATGTGTACCATAAGAATCGCCTCATCCGGGTATGCTCTTTCAATTACTCGATCAACAAATTTGCACTTTATATCCTGGGTTTCAGTGCCTGCTACAATGCATATTGATATGGAACTGCATTTGATCAATCTGCGGATGTTTTTACATTTTTCAAGTAACTGAACATTTTCAGAAACTGAACTCTAAAAAGCTCACGAATCTTTTATTCTGACTTCAGAAAAATGTGCTTGCATAATTAGGGAAGATAATTAATTTGTTTTAATTTCATTGTGAGTTGTTGTTATGGTCACTGTACTAACTGAGTTTCATACATTCTTCAGCCTTTCTGGAAAGTCACCAGTGATGGGTCTTCAAAAGGATACGGTGTTGTTGGTATTGTGCTTACCATCTATAAGCTTTCATCAAGAAATATCTGTTGGAATATTTATTGTTTACAGATTCTTTTGATATATTTTAGGAGTTTTAGAGGCAAATTTTATAGAGCCTGCACATGACAAGCAAGATTTCGAGAGGTCATCATTATTCATCCGACTGGAAGCTAAGCTGAAGCAGATACTTTCAGAATACTGGTTGGTTATTCTTCTTGTAGTCACTTTGAATGGACAATTGTGTGTTTATAATGTTTCATGATTGGTTGAATGATGACTGATAAATGTACCCTCAGAAAGTAGTGGAAAAAAAGGCATGTTGGCTATCAACTGCCATTTTGTGCTCTTAAGCATATTTCTAGAATTACAATTCTCTAATTCTCAATGAGTCTCAGATGATGGTTAAACATTTTTCTGTGGAGTGACTGCTTTGAAATTCTTGGTCTATTTCTCCACTTCACGGGTTATGGAAGCCTCTGGAGAATTCTTGCCTATCCCATCTCTTCCTGCAGTAGTTTGGAAAACATTTGTTTCACTGATGTATTTTTGCTTCTCTACTTAAATCATCACTGGCATCACTGAAATGCCTTGTCATTAGGGAACGTTCTTCATCACTCATGAGGGAGGTAAAGCTCATTATGAATCTGAATCGAAGAAAAACTTTGGGTGCTGTGTATAGGATTAAAATTCATGGATCTGCATTTGTAAATGAGTTTCTTCTTTTCCTCATCTAGGCCGGTCAGTGGGTTACTTCATTTGTTAGTATCTATGCCTGTTTGGCTTTGGCATTGTGCTTCTTGTGGGTTTTGGTATTGACATTTTATTGTCTATATATCATGTTGTTGTGGCCATTGTTTTCTTACGGCAAGCTAATGTCAGTAGTGTTCATGTTGTTTTGACCTGATGGAGATTGTTCTGAGACAGGAAAAGTTACTGTCACCTTATTGGTTATCAGCCTCCTGGTTTTAAGGCACAGAAGGTGCAAAAGGGAAATGTAAGTCCCATGGGGGTAGAAATAAATGCGCAGAAACAGTCCAGAGAAAGTCATCACTTGGCCAGTGTCTATGAAGGAGTGCAACTAAATCCATCAACTGTTAGTGTTGCTGCTAATGTCAGGCGGGGTTCCATTGATGGGCAATCTAATAATCGCAAAGAATTGTCTGTTAATCAGCCCATTGCTGGATCTGCAATGGTAAGTGGGGTAAAGATATACTTTTCCTTTAATACAATTTGTCATAACTGCATGAATTTCTAAAGAGAATTTAACTATGTGCTAGTTATTATGGGATAGGTGTAAGCAAATTTTATGGATTTGTTATCTGATAGCTGCACATATGCTGTTTGGCAATGTCTGATTTCCCTTCTCTGTTATGTTACTCTATAATGTCATTAAAACTAAAATTAGTAATGGACTAATGGGCTGAAGTGCATGTATTGAGGAAATTATGATAGGCATGGTGAATTAATTTCTTTTCTGCTTTCAATGCATAATGTGGGTATTGCATTTACACACCTATCCATTCTCACAACTTGGTATGGATTAACAATTGAAGTTTCATTGCCAATTTAGACATGATGTCATGGTTAGACTGCTTTCTGAGAATGCCTTGATTATTACTTTGTGAAATGCTTGCATCGTGGTGTCTTATAATACATAAAACGGACATGGTGGGGCTCATTATTTTCTGTGAGAGTCATGCAAATTCTTAGTTCGTCCGCATAGGTAACGATATTCTTTTGTCTGCCTGTGGAAGATCTCAATAGATATCTCATGTAGGTTCATAAAGTTGGAAATACCTCGTGATCCTGACAACAATGATCTTTCTAACACAAAAATCGAAAATTCTCCAATCAAAATAATTTCTATCTGTAAATTTATCCAAAGAATACAGATGCAGAAATGATTATAGCTAATATGATATCTTTCTGGATATATATTATGGGATCAGAAAGTGTGTAAGGTGATGTGGGTATTGATGTTACGGACAGCTTTTTTTTGAGAGACTTAGAAATAAATGGTGTTATAGCTGTTTTGGTATGTGAAGGTGTGCTAATTCGAGTTGTTTGAGCAAATCTAACAATTTCCAGTCATTTTTAACTTCACCTGTCAAAATGGGTTGGAAGATTTGATTATGATACCTCAGGAATTAGAAAGAGAATATGATTTGAAGAATTATTATGGGTAGACTATCCATCTAACTAACTTCTTTTGGAAGAACTGCTAAATGTTTGATTTGCTTTTCTCTAAATGCCACTTGATTCACCTTCTAGATCTATTGATCATGTATTTGTTCAATTGTTTTAAATGATAGAGATTTAATACTGTTCTAGGGGGGGTAAGCACCCTTCAATTGCATGATGGTGATTGGTGATAAATTTAGATGGCTTCTGTAGATTATGTAGTGTAATTCTCTCAAGCATTTGTGTTCATAGTTCACTAGTTCATGCGCTTCCCTTTGTAATCAAAGTAACTCTGCAATTGTCCATTCCAATCTTTACCTTGCTCATGTAAGTTTAACTAGACAGATGAGTAGATTTTCACTCTTCATCACTGTGGATATTATGATGGATATGTTGCTTTCATCTTGAAGTCACTGAACTGTATCTTCTTAATGGTCTGATATGCATATTGCAGGGTTCGGAAAATGCATCAACCAATGGTATTGAGTCGATGTCCTTAGATCAGATCTGTGATGAGAATTTACAACTCTTTATGAGGTACAGTGGCTTAATGTGAGTTTAGAAAGTGGGTGGAAATTTGTGTTGTTAAAGAAAATGAGAGTTTGTCCCATTGCGAGTATCAACATGCACATTCAATTTCCAGACATCTGTTTGATGCTATGAAGTAGATCAAGTGAGGTTTAGATGAAATTCCGACCACTAATGCATAATTAATCCCTCTCCTATCTTGATTGGGTATATTCACTCTTGGTTACTGGTTAGGTTATATGACTGGCTAGGATATAATGGGATGAAGGTTTTTTTCCCTTTTTCCTTTTATATAATATTTTGCTTGGTAAATGGCCAGTTATAACATGAGACATAAACATCTATTGTCCAGACTGTTTGATGAGCTGTGGATAGGACCTTGGAGATATCAGATTATATTATGAGACACGATCATTTAAGGTTCTTTCTAAAGAAAGCTGAGCCCTAGGGATGGAAGCGGATTGGGTTTGGAACAAAGATTTGGGACGACTTACCTGGTCCCATATCCATCACAATAGTTCTTGAATGTCTTCCAAACCTGTCAAGGGTCTTAATGTTAAATCCCAAGCCTACCTTACTAAATTAATCAGGTACCCATAAAACACCAAAAATCCCACTAGAATATTTTTAAAGAAACGAATTCTCTCACAATAAATATGTAATAGAGCACCACAAATTGGTGACCACATTTGTTTGTTCAAAAGCTATGTGCTAGATCTCCAATTAGAAAATGTAAGAGTCTCAAGTATCGGATTGTAAAATTTTAAGATCATATACTCTACTACAATCTAACGACGTGATAATGAGATGACTTAAAATGTGGTTTTTATAGGAGAAATTCTATTTGGGCTTACCCCGCCTAACCAAGTATTTATTGGGCTACCCAGTTATATATCATTAGGAGACATCATCAGACCCTGGATAGAACAAGTAGGTCCTATTGGGGCTCTATATCCAGGCAACCACTTGTAGCCTTTATACTTGGTTCACCACTAACCACTAAGTATTGATGGTGAACTTATAAGTGATATTGCCACATTGTTTTCAGTGTGCCCAAAATTTTCCTTTATTCTGACCTGCCTCTAGGCTTGAAAAGTAAAATCAGATGATTCCTCTAGCAGTTTTGATAGTTACATTCTTGATATAATTGCTTTTATGCAGGCTTCAGGGACACAAGGAGAAAGAGACTGAGCTGATAGAGATGGTATTTTTTTTTTTTTTTGGCATCCATATTTTGTTCATGCAGTGTGACTAGGTAGTTGGAAAAAATCCTGTTGCTGTTGATATGCAATTTATACTTGTCTGTGTTCACTTGGAGTAGATACAGAAGGTGGAGAAAGAGTTGGAGGAAACTCGGAGGAAATGTGCGTCTCTTTCTTCATATATAGAGACTCAAAGGAAACAAAATCTATTGCAACAGCATGCTCGAAAAGTCTAGGTATTGGGAGTGCTCCAAACAGAGTCGGCTGGTAAGTTTGGTTTGTGGGAGTTTGGTGCTATACATTTGCCAATTCCCATCTGTAAAAATTAGCTAGACGTAGAACCTCACATGTACAAGGTCATTGTCTTAAATCTCAATGATTTTCCACTCCTTGCTTTTGTGTTTCCAAAGGCTGTGTCCTTGCTTTCGTATCAATGATTTAAAACTTACCTAGTCTTCCCTTGGGTAGTTCCATTTCCTGTGAAGCATGTGCACGTTGATGCGTAGAAGAGGCACATGCTTGTGTGCTTTTCCTCCCAGATTCATTGAATATATTATCCATATGTGTAGGCGTAGTTCAATTACACATGCCTTTTCTTTTGCTTTTGTGGGCACTTTTCTATAGGCGCTTAGGGCGCACAACCAGTAATATCCGTGCTTAGGGTGGAACATTCTTCCATGACATTTTTAAGCCAACTACACATGCTGCTTCTGCCTTTGTGATTTTTTTCCCCTCTAATTGCAAATAAGGAGCCAAAAGCTGCTGCCGCTACTTGTTATCGGACTGGTCACCTCCTTGAGGATTATTTTTCTCCCCCAAGGAAGATATCACCCAGTACTTTCGTTTTTGAGGAGAAATGAATATGGCTGAATTTGATGGTGAATTTAGGTCCTCCTTTCGTAAGTACAACCCGTGCAGTTAAAGTGTATTCAGAACGTATCATTACATTTTGTAGCAGTGTCCTTTTTTGGGCAATTGCAGCAGTATAATCTTATCGATTATTTTTTTTCGTCAATGAAATGGAATTGCTGCCATACATGCATCGTCAGATGTTAAACAGAATTGTGTAGTTTAAGCGACTTAAAGTGGAGGCTTGCCTTCTCTCTCTCTCTCTCTTTTCGAGACTCTTTGAGACTGCTTTTGCATCGTCAGTTAAGATAAAAAAAGTAAAAATAAATAACTTACATTCACACTTCATTCAGCTCGCAGCAAAGGTCGCATGCGAATCATGATTTCAACAAGGTCGGACCAGAAATACCAGTTTTCTTGAGGAACCGTTTGCACCACAAGAATACATCCGAAAGAAAAGACCCAAATTCGAGGCCTACTACGTTTTATGTTTGGTATGAACGAATTGGCTGGCGTCGTCTGCTACTGAACTCTACTTAACTGGGTTTGCTCAGATGGAAAGCAGGACTAATCTGCAAGCAAAATATAGACTGTTTCTGCCACTTTTGGTGGGGGGTTTATGCTCGGAGCCGCTGAACCTACATGTCCTTCTAGGGGAAAAAGAACGAAAAAGGCCAAAAAGCCATTCTTAGCTTTGATTTCACACGCGGCTCCCCTCAAGCATTGCTTAGCAAATGGTTAATTTCTCTTTGTTCAAAGAAAAGCCATTAGTGGATTAGGTCATCTGCGCACATGCAGAGTCGCCAGAATCGAGTGCCGACAGTAGAAGAAACGTTTTCAATTTGACGCCCGGCGTCCTAATATTAAACTCCGGCAAAAATCATGTCACGACACTTAAATTAACGTTTCTCCTTCGTCATTTTCTCAATCTATTGCAGATCTATCAAGATCTCGCTCTCGCTCCAAGATCGACAGGGGCAGAATTCTTCCTCCCCATCGGGATTCCAACCTCCCCAGAATAATTAAGGAGAGATTAGTGGGTGATGAGCGTTCATTAAAAATACCAAAAAAGCTGTAACCTTGAGAAGCGCAAAAAAAATTTCATCTTTTTGACCACGCTAGATGGTGAAATAGGAGGAGGATTATCCCCATGCGTTAATATTTACCTGGGCCTTTTCATCGGATTCTGGACCAAAGATTCGGACACCAAGGGCTTTTTTGCTCGTTTTCCCACCCCCCTTTATCCTATTCTAGATTCTGAAACGCGCTTCTCTCGCTAATAATGTTTGTGACTTTATCCTATTGCACGTCCATTGACTAGCTCTGTATTATATAATGCCGCATCGCGTGTCTACAGATGTCGGGACCGGGACATAAAATAAGGGGAAACCGTAAATAAGTCGATGGGGGGGAGAGCGCGTGAAGGTTTGAGCTCGTGACTCACCTCTAGTACGATGTCGCACTACTAGAAATTCAAATGAAAATTGGAAATGCATTGCATTCCATTGGAACATGCTTGAATAGTGTTTGCCGTCGACGCTTCAGTGGTAGATATATTGGGGGTGCTCTTTCGCTGGATATATGAATAGGCGCTGCGCTCTTTCAAAAAATTAGGTTTGGATAAGAGTTCTAACCTTGACTCAATAGGACGCTGAGCAAAAATGCTAAATAATCTTTGAAAATATGAAAGTTCTCGAGCTAATAAAGCGAGGAAGTACTGAACACTCCTCAAATGATATAGGCTGCGTTTGGATTCTGCTTTTCCAAGCAACTTTAGGCTTCCAAAGCCCTTTGGGCTAAAAATGGGTGTTTGGCAAAAAAATTTGCAAGTATCTTCAGCTCAAAGCTTGCCTTTTGAAGGCTGAAAGCCCAAGGCAGGGGTACCCCGGCCTTGGGCATTTCAGCTTTCTCGGTAAGCTGAGGTTACTGTTCATATTTTTTTTTTCCAAAATTATCCTTACGAACTATTTGTTTTTCCATTTTTTACCCTTGTGAAGAGCACTGTTCATCTTCTCCGTCGAGGGTGGCCCCGGCGGTAGCTGCTCGGTCGCGCGACCCAGGCGCGACCCTTGCCGAGGTCGCGTGACCTCGGGCGAGGGTTGCGTAGCCTCGGCGACGGCCGATCGGGGTCGCGCGACCCAAGCGCGGCCGTCGCCGAGGTCCCCCGACCTCAGGCGAGGGTTGCAGGCAAGTTGCGACGGCCAATCGGGGTTCTCGGAGGTCGATGCGGTGTCACGCGACGCGCGCGACCTCGCCGGCCCAGATCCGGAGTCGCCGGAGGTCGCGATGGCGTCGCACGACCTCGCCGACCCGGATCCGGGGTCGCTAGAGGTCGTGGACGGCGTCGCGCGACCTCGCCGACCCGATCCGGTCGCCGAGGTCGCGACGGCGTCGCGCGACCTCGCCGGCCCGGATGAGGTCGCGACGGCGTCGTGCGACCTCGCGGGCCCCGATCCGGTGTCGCCGGAGGTCGCGGCGATTTGCGTCAGCGCGACCTCGCCGACCCGGATCGGGGTCGCCGGAGGGTCGCCGCCGGCCGCGGATGCCGCTTTGCCCTTGTCTTTGGTTTTCATTTTTTTATTTTTTTTTATTTTTCTTTTGATATTTTTTTTTCACAAAAGCCCTTTGTCCCCCAAACACCATTTTGCTCAAAGTTACTTCACAAAGGGCTTTTAAATTATAATTTACCAAACACAATTTGCATTTTAGAAAACACATTCAACTCAAAGGCCTTTGCATTTAAAGACTTTCCCCAAAAGTCTTCCCAAACGCACCCATAGTTGGTGAATTTAGGAGCAATCACTTTCGCAAGTAGAAGTATAAAAAAAAGAAAAAGAAAAGTGCTAAATTTATTGCATTTGTACCGGTTGAGTCATAAATATTTCAATTATACCAATTGAGTCTTAAACCTTTTGAAGATTTGTCAATATAAGCCATCCAGCCAATTTTGACTAAAAATCATTGATATGGATACCGATCATCTTATGTGATATGATTAGTACTAATGTGGACAAATTTAACAATTTTTACTATTTTTCTTGATTTTCATTGTGGCCTCCACTAGGCGAGGGCTTGCAAGCTCTCACCAAAGCCGCCAGATCCACACACGAATTGAAAATTAAAATGCCGTGAACTTGCCAATACTCTCCTCATCGATGTCCTCCGAGCCAAAAGCTCATGGAAATTTTCCCTCTTAGTGGAGCGCATCACCACGTAACCACTTATGTAGTATATATACATGGTATGGTAGGCGCTGTACCGGTGACGTAGGGATTCACTTTTGGCTGCTCTGAAGAACACTGCAAAAAACAGCGATCATAAGCGCATCCCCAATATGCACAAATCCTTAGACATCACTTCGCTCTCGGTCAGAGCAAATGATGATGAACAAGGCCTTTTTTCTCCGCCCCAACGCAGATAACATACGCAGAACAGAAAGTACGGTGTGCAAAGCCTTCCAGAACGATGCAGTCTGGCATTCCTAGGACAGAGAATTTTACAGAGGGCGCCAGTTTGCACATACGCACAGGACAAGGGCCCTTCTTGCGTTCTCTCTACTTCTTTCAACAACAGTTAGCTCGAGCATTGTCGGGACCACAGAAGCGAAACACGCTACAAAAGAGAAAAGAGGAAAGGAAAATTTTACCTGCATTATTATCCATGAGGGGGCTGGAGGGGCGGTGCTGAAGATACCTATACTACAACTGCATTATTGGCCTCACCCTACTGCCGCCAGCTGAAGATGCCATGCTTTTTTCTCTGTTTCCTTTCATTATACAAACCCCATAATACAGAAGGGAAAAAAAAAAAAAAAAGGCTAGAAGGACTAGCTACATTATTAGTTCTCGCGTATGAGCTTTCCGAATTTCATCGCGATTGATTGAAGCGCGACCGTTTTATCTTTTCAGGAGTGCTGTCCTGAGCTTTCTTAGCCCGACAAAACCCGACTCGGGATTGAAGCGTGTGGAGCCCTGAAGATGAAAGCCTTAGCAGGATCGACCCTGTTGATTGGACCTCCGCTAGATCAATACGGGGGATACTTTGATTGACATGACCATGAGTCATGGATCATGGACTGGATGCAATTATAACTATCGAATTTTGTGGGACCTGCATGGAATCCGCATGATCAATAACTATAATTGACTCGATTTACCTTAGAAGGGTGAAGCCAAGCATTTGCCTAGGACTAGATGCCTAAAAGTATCGAGGCCAGAAGTAAGAAATGAAAGCCTTATCGGGATCGACCCTGTTGATGGGACCTCTGCTAGGTCAATTTGGAAGGATACTTCGATTTACAAGGCCATTAGTCATGGACCATGGACCGAATATAATCATAACTATTGAAATTTGTGGGACCACATGGAATTCACAATATCAACAACCACGATTGATTTGGTTTGCCTTAGAACTGGTGTAGCCAAGCATTTGCCTAAGACTCCATGCCAAAAAGTATTGATGCTACAAGCAAGAAATGAAGAAATAGGTGAGCTGACCCAATCATACACCAGCTGAAGGTGCACATTCGCAGTGCATGGTTGGACAGCTCTATATTTCCTGGATAAGAAGTTCACACGAGTTTTCGGTGTCGATCCATGTATACTCGAGTCCTACTAAAAAACGACAGTGTTTTTGTCTCTGTTATAAGGAAGAAAAAATGAGATCAAAAGTCGTATATCCATCTGGAAACTCGTCGTGAGTTGTGAATCTCTGTGAGCTTTGTGGAACTCTGTTTCTTCGATGAAAAATGCTAATCAATGCGAGAGAGACGTAGTTAGGGTTTGGATTGACATTCACAATATCAGCTGGTTATAGTAATCATTTCACTGAAAGGCAAAATAGCTTCCGATTGCCATGTTGGTTCCCTCAGAACTTCTCCTTCCCTTTTCCCACTTTTTCCTCTTCTGGTTCACTCGCGGATGGGAAGAAAGAGACTCGAAGGAATGGGCACTGCGCAACGGCCACTGCGAGAGTTACTATTATTGTTCACACGACACATGAAGAAGATCGACAGTGAGAATACCTATGTACATAATCAGAACAAAACAATATGACAGACCTCCATCGACACAAACAAAAGGTTCTAAAATCTTTTCCTCTCTTTCTTGTCCACCGTCTCTAGCTACGATCATATATAATCCGTTTGATCTCCGACACACACCGTCTCGGAAGCCATCGATGAACAGTATGGATTAGCCCCACGAGTCCAAGCGCGTACACAATTGCGTCCACGCTTTCTCTTCAGAATACTCGACTCATTCAAGTGATTATCAGGTATTTTTCATGTATATATGCATACACTGCATGGGTATATCTAATCCTGTTGAAGCAAGTATTTGCATAGTCTATATACACGCACGAGCAGAACTTGGGATGCTTGGTTTGGAAGTGTCAAAGGGCTCTTGAGAAACTTGTAGAATTACTGCTCGATGATATTATTGGGATATGCCAGCTTTGATGGTTAAAGCGATGGCCCCACTCTAACCCTAGCTCTAATCCTAATTCCTAACCCAAAGCCCTAACCCTACTTAAATTTTATTACGCGACACGTATATCACGCCATACATCGATATGACGTTATTTGCTTTAGCTTATAGACAAATTGAAGTTATTTGCTTTAGCTTATAAAGACACACCGAAAATAAGGTAAATTAATTAATATCACGATTAACCGTGAGCTAGCAACCATTTATACATAAGATGGTTACTCTTTACTCTAAATTGTTAATAAAAATGATTTTGTCAATAATTGGTAGAAAAAATTTCTTTTTCAAAGGCAGCGCTAGCCCATTGCTTTGTATTTCTTTTTTCTTTTTTTGGTAAGGCATTGCTTTGTGTTTCTTTGTTGTTTCTTTTTAGAATTTTTTTTTTTTATAATCTTCAGTCCATAATGGAAAGACATAAGTAAAACATAGCAGTTGATCAAGGATACACTTAATGACAAATTTAGTAAGACCAATCTCCTGTGAAATTTATTTTCTCCTTACTACCGGAGAGAGAATACAAGCCCTCATAAAAATGGAATGGCTTATCAATTCATTAAAATAATTTAACTGGCACACTGCACATATTTTTTCTGGTTAGTCTTACTCTATTCCTTATTCTAACTCTCACTTTCAGACTTTTGTCCTACCTCTTTGTAGGGAACGAGAATCAAAACCTACACTTAAAACTAAATCGTCTTCACTCCAATCACCCCGAGAAGGTGGAAATTCGAACCCTCCACCTCCCCCTTCCATGTGGGTGGCCACCGGAACAAATCCATATATAATGACTAACTTAATGCTTTTAGAAAAGTTATTTTTCACCCAATTTGTTTTTTTTTTTCGTTCTTATGTATGTAATTTTGATTTGTGAACCTAATACATTCAAACTTTTTATGACAGTAGATGTAATGTGAGCCCTACATGAATTTGAAATCTCGAATACACCGACTCACGTGCACATGTAGGGCTCACGTCTCCATTGCCAGTGGTTTCGTCCTTCGCCCGTGCACATCAACATCGTATGGGTAACAGTTCCAATAGTTTCACTACTTTTGTCTTGGAAATAGTAGGTAATGATGAATATTCCAGATCATATTCTTTTTGTTGGACAATTTATCGGAGTGTCCTTCATGCATAATAAGACAATGAAACATACCACTTCTTATCTTTTCGAATTTCGAAGAACATTAAATGGGACTTACAAAATTGCACCCTAGAGACACTCCAAAATATCCACCTGCTATTATAAGTGGAATTTATGCATCCACCAAGTTTTAGATCTTCAGTCCAATATGTGCGCACCCAATAAGACGCGCCACTAATTTATCAGTTACTTCATTCGCTCCAATGATGGAATTTGGTTGACCAAGTGTTTGTTTAGTTAATTTAAGGTTTCTTTGTCAAATAGGATTGTCGGAAAAATCCATCATGGAACGTATCAAACAATCAAGACTTTAGTATTTGAAGTGAGATGAGAACACCGAAACTTCGGCACTGAGCAATGAGCTTTAAGATATAACCATGTCTCAATGCTGCTATAAGGGACTTATTGATCTACCAAACACTCAAGGGAACAAATTCTCACATAGTGTCGCATTTTCGAAATTTCCTCCAATTTAGGCCCCCATTTGATCAAATTGCCCATACTTGGATAGATCTGGGTGGTTCCAAGTCAATCAAGGTGGCAACGGCTGAGATCTAGAGAGGCCCTAAATTTGGACGAGGATCACGACCGGTTAATGATCGCCACCTACCCATATATCCCAATTTGATAAGAGAGTCCATTGAGATTGATGCTACACAGAGAGTGACTGATTGATTCCAAGGTGGGCTAGTTCCCATCTTGGAATTGGGAACCACCCATGAAGGGCGGATTCCACAAATTGGGAAGTAGGAATCACCCATTGGTTTTTGCTCCCTCCCGGAAACTGGACCACTGATTGTGTGGTTCCCGAATGGGACCATAGAACCAGCCATGCCTTCCAAAATTGCCTAATCCCCATCACAGAGAGCAGAGAGCGACCATGTTGAGACTTGAGAGGATTCTTGAAAGAGAAGAGAGCAAGATGAGATGTCTGTGAGCATCAAGTTTGCTTATTGGAATCTGAAACCAGACTGGTTCTCATGGAAATTGGCTGGTTCGGTCTAATTTTAGGTGGTCCGGATGATTTTGTGTTTTTTTGTACATCCCAAGTTATAGAGAGAGGTGATTCTTGTGCGGAGGTAGAGAGACAGGGAATGACATTAAGAATCTGATCTTGCGGAGCGAAGCGGTCGGAGGTGTCGCAGCAGCAATTTCGGGCAAAGGGCGGTGCTGCAGATGGGGGAAGGAGAGAGAAAGGGAAGATAGAGGGAAACTGGCTTCGTTATGAAGTATGGCTAGGGTTTTTTTTCTCGGGTTCTGCTTTTTCTAATGTAAACTCATACTTAGATGATGTTAGCGTGATGATTATTGACCAATCAAGAGTCATATTGGAGTAGGACACAACTCTATATTCAACCACTACAACTAAATCAATCACGCAGGGACTAGTCTGCTGGTTGCAGGTATTGAGGGAAACCAACATGAATTCTCCTAACACTCGCAATATCCTTAATTGGTTGCCACGTGTAAAATCGCACAGTCATTGTCGATTTAAGAGTGTCATGATGGTCTACACATTGCAGCTTAATTTCAATTTGTCAATAGAAGTAACTCTTTTTGTGAACCGGCCAAGTGGGTTGTGTTGAGAGAGGAGCTCTCTGGCTTCTAGGGTTGGATTCTCAAGAATAGGTTCAAAAACAGTACACTGGGTGTACTTAGATCTGCGTGTACTGTACATATAGTTCACAATTCGATCATTGTAATTGTTTGAGCTAGCATGATCAGACTTATCCTCAATATCACTCATCTTCCTCTCAATTGGATTTTTTAATGTCAGGATATGGATCAAATAATAAATGTTTATTTTAAGGGGGCCTACAAGCGGTACTCACCTAGGTTATGTTTAATTATTTTACATACCCCAATTAAATTTGTGCAAACGAACGCTTAGGGCTAACTAACATCAAAAGACCGGGAAAATTACTAGAATTTTTTTTAAAAATTATTTACCGTGGCCATTTCAGTTCTAAAATTTTCAATTTGGTTATTTTAATCCTATATATTTTGATGATTTATCAATATAGTTATTTCAGCCAATTTTACCAAAAAATTACTGACATAAATGTCGACTAGCATGCGTTGTATGATTTATGTTAATTTGGAAACTTTTTGCAATTTTATTTAAATTGTTTTGATTTTTCTTTTCTTTTTGTACTATGGCCCAATGACCCTTGTCAACATTGGGTGAGGGCATTACAGCCCTCACTCGAAACCCTTGTTAAGAAGGAAAAAAAATCAGATTTTTTTTTTTAAATATTCACATTAATGTCGATCACATATTGTAGAATGGTTGACGTACATGTTAGCAATTTCTAAACACAATTACTTAAAAGACAACTATGTTGGTAAATTGTCCAAAAATTTAAGACAATTGGCCAATTGAAAATTTAAGACCAAATCGACATCTGACATTCGTACAATAGATTTACGATTTTTTTTTTTTTTTTTTTATAATTATCTCTCGAAGACAACTTCCCATTTTAGACTATAGGTCCTGTTAAGCTTATCAATTACGGTAGAACTAGTACAACATGATTTTCCATAGAAATTGAGCCCCCAAAAAAGATCATGACTTTGAAGTGCTGTCGCTTGCTAGAAGCGATTAAAGGCCACCAAATTGGAGCCATATCAAAGTTGCAATTCATCGAATCAACTAAAGCATGCATGTACTTCTAACCAAGCCTTATTTACATTCAGAAAAGGTAAATATAAATCAATCTCTACGGTTCATCAGAGATGAACTCTCTCTCTCTCTCTCTCTCTCTAAAAAATCTAGGGTCTCTTCTGTACCAAATAAACTTTGACAGTTTACTGCTATAAGTCTACTTGGTGGTTGAGTGAGGTGGTTATATAGCATATAGCACACATTTGTATGGGGACCTCCACGAACGATTCTGCATAATTGCTCACAAATTATCATACTCCATCCAATCTATATTCATAGGTGGTCCTTCGGTGGAAATATTGGCAAACTATTTGTCCAAATCTGAGTCATAAACCTACCAAAACTTCTGGAAGTTTCAGTCTCAACTAGAATTATTTGTACTCATAGCAATGCATTGTCATGTCAAAACATTATCTTCCAAGGTACACCCTAGTTACCCTAGACAGGCATGAGACTTGCACATGATGACACCTATATTATTCTACATCAATTCATCGGTCAAAGAAACTTTCTTTGGTCTAGTGTTTCATTGTTCACCGCGTTTTGTTTTCTGATGAAGATACGTGAATCGTTTGATTTTACAATTTTCTCTTTCCTGTAACTTTTATTTCCAATATCAAGAATACCATTTCAACTTTCATTTTGAATTTTTTTTAAAAGCATGTTTAGTATGTGAAAACAACGTACTGCTCCAAGTGAGCACAACATGAAATAGCAGGAAGAATATGGAAGAGAAAACCCTAGCGGTATCACCTGGAGATGACACATGAAATGAATGTACCCCGTTTTTAATTTTTTTTTACAAAACTCGTGCGAATTACACAATTTCTTTGAGATTGGTATTGTTCCCTCTTTCACGACAATAAACATACGAGAGAATGTCTCTAAGAATGTCATTCTCTTAGAATAATCTTTTGATTCATCATTCCCGTGCTTTCCCTTTTCATGGAATTGTGAAGGTACAACCAAAAGCTACCCGTTATCAAGCCAGAAAACAATGCATGTTGACGCCAGAACCTTACATTTTTAGCCCTTGTACAATAATTGCTAACGTGATAAGCTAGGGCAATTATACTTCACAAATCATGTGCAGATTCACCGCATCCGGTAAGAAAAATAGTCAAACAATCCCCGAATCACCTATCTTTATGTACACCCTAGCCACGTAAAGCAAGGTGGTTTGGAAAATTAAATCAACACCGCAACTTGGTTTGAGATACTAAAACTACGAAGTCGTGATCTGATTTCATATGGTTAACGACAATTCAGAAAGATACGGAATTAGACGATACTGGTGAGGGAAAGAGAGGAGGGCTATAGAGAGACGGCGGGCGACTAAGAAAGGGTGCCATGCTCTCGAAAGACAAATTGAGGAGAAAGGTGAGGGAGAAAATAACTGCAGTGGGAGAATGACGCTGGTGTCATTACTCTAGTTGTCGACATTGTTGTGAGAATGACGGTGTCGATGAGGTGACGAACAATGTCCACAGTGGCAATACCCCTCTCCGCAATCCTTTCCCCTCAAGACCTAGCCCTCGCGTTTTCTATATATTTCTAATTTAATTTTCTAAGAAAACAGAGCCTAATTATATTTCCCCCAATCGTCTCTGCAAGACCACCCCCATTCGTCGGATAGGATACAAAACATCTTGCTCTATCGGTGCCGAGTAAAGCCTCCACAAGACTTATATTTTGAGATGCACTTTGACCGCGCAAATGCATCAAAATCATTTTCTAATAACTTAAAAAGGCGAAAATATGGATCCTTCTACTTTACAGGATCCGGATGATGATATGTCGCTCTACAAATAGAATTTTGGTAACAAATGTCCTGGAGGCACTAATTAAAATTATTGATCAAAGACGAGATGTTTAACATATATACCGCTCTCGTATCACATGTAATCAATAGTATAAAAATATGAACTACTCCAACTTAAGCATGCTTAATAAGTGTCCTAAGGCCTGAAAAAAAAAATTTAAATGTCCTGAGATCCACCCCATAAAAAAATTCTCGAAAATATAAATGGGTGTTTGACATCGATTTCCAAAAGAAATATACCGTTTGATCTTGTTTTCTTTTCCCCGGCAAGAACATGTCCTTATCTTAATAGGTGAATAGAGCCATTTAGAAGTAATCCATATATAATTCCCAAGTTTAGCAAAATCAACGCCCGTACAGTAGCAATAATGAGGACAATTAGTAAAAAAATTGGAGGGAGTAACTCGAGGTGTCAGTATTCAAGAAGCCCTAGTATTAAGGCAAATCAAATCATCAAAAGGAGAGAGCGTACGTACAAAAAAAACCATAAATTAACGATTTAAAAACGTAGTTTAAGTTTTTTCCTCTCTCTCTCTCCCTCTCCCTCTCCCTCCCTGCCCCCTAGGGATTGCGAAACCAGTACGAGCGCTCGCTCCAGCATTCGTGTTGGATAACAGTTCATACATCGGATTGAGTACGTTCCCATGTGGTCTTTCCTAATTTCCTTGTCGAAGGGAAGCTGCTTCTATGATTGGAGATTAGGTCAAAACTCTTCGCTCCGTCCCATGTTAGTACCATACAAAACCTGCCCATTTTCTATTGGCGCATCGAGAATCCAAGTAAAGCAAACGACCTACATGCAAGAACCGGCAACATCTATCCATGGCCAAACATAAACCAAGACCGTAGGCAACGTGAGAGGAAGAAACACGCGACGAAATAACAAGGAAACGGCCCTGAGAGTGGCTCCGAAATTCAGCGATATATTATAAAGTTTAATGCATTTGAATCTTTTTTGGATTTCGGGGGATACATGAGAGTCACTTCGGAGAAAGATCCATCACATCCATTCGGAACCAGCAACATGCAAAATAATGTCTTGGGACAACCCATACCCCCTCACAATGACAAAAAGATGTTCTTTCCCCATGTGAGATCGACAACCATACCGGTAAACGAGGGAAGAAAGGCGCATGCAAAGAGTTCCGAACTTCAAGAACCAACCCATAACATGTAATCAAGATCGACCCAAGAATGGAAAGGCCACAAAATCCAAAGCAAATACAACAAAAAGACGATGGAGAGAGAGCACAAACAATTGAAGTTATCTCGTACACAGATTCAATGATTCCCAAGAAGGAGAAGAAAACAAAAGATGGTAACTAAAACCTATGTCTTCCACATTCTCTCTTTTTCTCTCTCTCTCTCTCTCTCTCTCTCTCTCCCCTTCTCTCAAATGGATTTGTCAAATGATGAGCTACCATACTACTAGTGCTACTGCTACTGCAACAGCAATAACATTATCTCAAAGAGTTTGCCTCCTTTCATATTGAGTGAGAGAGAGGGAGAGAGAGCGAAAGAAGAGAGGAGAGGGTTATGACTTAAGAGTTAAAATGCAACGAATGTGATGTTTGTGTCAAGATCTGGGGTGCGGGAAGAATTGCGTACCAGCCATGTATGTGCTGAGCGGAGGCGGGTACAAAGAAGACGAGTCGAAGAACGGTGCCGTCGCGGATGACACGTGCGCACTCTCGGCGTTGGTGATGGGGGATGCGGCCGCGGTGGCTGCAGCAGCTATGAGGTCGAGAGGCTGAACCAGTCCACCACCACCACCCCCACCGGAGGAAGAGTCTCCAGCAGCTACATTGGTGTAGGAGGGGTGATCGGGTCCATGATCATAAAGAATACCTCTGAAGACGTGACCTCCGATGTTCACGGCCGTCTGATACGCAAACTGCTCGTCAGGGTCGTCAACGGAGCTCACTTTCACGCACCGGAACACCGCCGGAGAGTTCACCTCGGCTGGGAAGTTGCCGACTAACTCCAACCCTAGAGACCAGGACAAAGAAAAGATCAATGGTACGGTCAGCGCATATATATGACACAATATATATCGTTTATATCTTTATCATACGCGACGAAACTCATGAGCTTTGTTTTGACAAAAGAACCACAAACTTTCTGCTTCTGCAATGGAATTCCCCTAGAAAATCTTTTGTCACAGATATGAAAGATCGCATGATGAAGAATACACGCATAGACTAGGGACAAACATATAAATCAACACAGACACTCCCCACAGAGACACAGAGAGAGAGAGAGGGAGAGAGAAGAGCTTTCTTTTCTGTCAAACCAATCGTCAGGAATACTAAATAACAGTATGTTGGAAAAGGGAAACAGATAAGGCAAAGAAAAGGAGAAAAACCAAGAAAAGAGAATAATGGGGTTTTCAGATTTCTCATGGAGGTCGAGCACCACACACGCAAACGATACGATCCCCAGCTCGTTGGGTACTAGAAGTAATGATAATAGCTGAAAACATGTTCTTTATCTCAAAGCCCACCAAATCCCTGACTCTCTCTCTCTCTCTCTCTCTATCTCAGTGCGGAGAGTGATCTTGAAAGCGAAAACAGGTTGACTAATTCTCTTGCCCAGAGTCACCCAAGAAGAAGCACACGCGTGTACATATGTACATACATATACCTGAGCTGTTAGGCCTCCCGCGATCATCCCTCTGCCGTTTCGACGCCTCGCCTCGAAGCTGCAGCCGCTGCTCCTGGTGGTGGTGCTCCTTCAGGGCGGCGAGCTGCTGCTGCCGCTCCCGCCGCTTCGCTGCAGGGACCCAGGTGCTCTTCACGTGGGTCGAGCAGTCAAACCCGCGGCTCTTGCAGCAGGTCCGACAGCGCAGGTGCGGGCAGTCCTTCTTGGCCTGGTTGCCGCAGTCCTGGCAGCTGATTCCCCCTCTCATCCCCCCGCCCGTTGTCGCCGCCGAGGTCGACGTCGTGAAGCCTCCTCCCGATCTCGAGCTCTCGTCGGAGAAGACGTTGATCGAGCCCCTACCGCTGCCGCCGCCGCTGGGCCCCACCCCGAGGCCCGCGGCCGACGCGTAGAGATCCTGCTGCTGCTGTGAGAAGAAGTGTAGCTGTTGTTGGGTTTGCGGCTGGTTTTGATGCCATAGCTCCAAACCCTTGTAAGTCGACGACGTTCCCACGTCGTCCGCGTTGCTTCTCGGGTAATAGAACCAAGGAATTTCGGCGGTGGCCGTGGCTTGTGGGTGGTTGATCTGCTGATCTCCTCCTCCTCCTCCTCCTCCTCCTGCTCCTGCTGCTGATCTAGCAGCTGCTCCTCCTCCTCCTCCTAATGGAATGAACCCAGCCATTTCGCGACGATTGACCGGGCAAATCTCGATTCCGACCGGGAATTCAAATCCATATCAGAGCACACGATCCTCCTATCTTTCTCCTCCTTCCTCCTTCCTCCTTCCAGAAGCTGAAAAAACCCTAGAAGATGGAGAATTCAAGCAGAGTTCAAACGGGTGTGGTGTGTGGGAGCGAGGTTTAATGGATTATAATGGTGAGAGGGAGTTGGGTGTGTATAATTGCTGATGGGTTCTTTTTGTGAGACACACGTCGGACGATTCTGTGGCAGAGCCTTCAATTCATTTCACCTTTCTTCCTTCTTTCCTGCTCTCTCTCTTTCTGTCTCTCTGTCTCGCTACTCTCTGCATTAAAGGGCCATGGAATTTACAGCTCTTTCTCGCCCTGCGACGCCGCCATGGGTCGTCCGCTCTTTCTCTCTCCTCTCAGTATCTGCAAACTCCTGCTACCTCCATTTAAGTCTCGACATATCCATCAAACACCATACACACACAGCACACACACACTCTCTCTCTCTCTCTCTCCTCTGTCTTCTGGTTTTGTTGCAGGTGATTGAGTTTTTTGGTGAGAAGTGAGCAAGTTCGAGAGAGCCAAAATCTGTCTCTGTCTCTCTCACTCTCTCTCTCTCTCGCGTTGGCTGTGGATTTCATGTTTCTAATCTCCGATGAAGATTTCAGAGGACACTCTCATTCCAATCCGACGGACGGTATGGCGCCACGTGTCGTGCGCCAGCTTTTTGCATCTTTGCACCGGAAAACCCGCTACTTTTTTTTTTTGGGTGGAAAAAAGAAGGAAAAAAACACTCCAAAATGATTTATTACTACCTAATATCCTTGTCAAAAATTTGGGAGCAAGAAATGTCCCTAAGGCAACTATGTCATGATCAAATAATATCATTTGTAATTTTTCAAGACACTTATTCTTTTTCGTGGTGCATATGACAAACAATAATTTGGAGATCGGATGATTTCTCACTAAATATGATTAACAAGTAATTTCGGACATTTGTTAACATAATCCTTTTATAAAATGAGTTTAACTCATTCATCTAATTTTAACATCTATAATTAGCCAAAAATCATATAGGTATTAATTCGTTTTCTTTTCCAGTGTCTCCTATAATGGTTTTGCTTGCCGCCCATCTTAACTCTTTGGACATGGATAAACAAAAAGTGCAACAGTTGCGCCAGAATTCTTTGCAAGGTTTTGAGCCAATATTACGTAACTTTTACAACTACTTTTGAGAAGTTGCATTTCTCGAAGTTCATTTTATTCGCCACACTAAAAACATATTATGTATATACAAAATTGTGAACATGCATTGACAATATATACACAGAGAAAATCAAGTGCTAGGAGCTCATGAGAAGCTGTTTTGCTTAATGACATCAGCTACTTCGGCTCACCATATTGCTTGCAAATTGAAGACAAAAAGGGTTTACGTCATTGGGTTATATCTTTTTTTTTTTTTTGGGGGGTCAATGTCATTGGGTTATATCGATTAGCATCGGTTTCTTAATGTTTGCCAATGGAGATGTGGAGGGAGGGATGTTCCTAGGTTGCTGCCAGGATTCTCTTTCGTTCCTCGACGAAAATGACACCCGTCTCCTTCTTTTCATTTTCTTTTCGCGCTGTTCTTGCTTTGTGTGTATTTTTTCTTTTTCTCTTTTTGGTGTTTTTGAATATGGTTTCTCCTTTTGATGCATGTTCAATAACTGAGGCACAGAGAGAGAGAGAGAGAGAGAGAGAGAGAGAGTAGATTTGGGCAGCGAAAAAGAGGCGCATTTTCATGGGACATGTGAACAATGATCTGGGGCGTATTATGCGATGCGGTCGGAGAGGGGAACATAGCGCCACCTTCTCACCCCCGCTTTTGCTGTCTTTCCTTTTCTTTGGGGGTAAAGTAATATCTTGTTGTCGCCCGGTTTTTTCTCATTCTTTGGTTGGTCTAGAAAATCGAACGCTAGTCAATTACGAAGCTTGACGAGACCATTTATGTCACCTGTTTAAGTGTACTTCGTGAGGGTATCGGGAGTCTTTTAGGGTTTGAGTTTATTAACACGTAGTTCGACCGGCTTATACTCGAAAGTTTAGGGAGTTAAGATGTTAGCAACTGGATTTGATTCATTAACAACTCCATGTCCCACGTCAACTATCCAATGTGGGGGATTTAATGTGTCATTCAATACTCTTATACATGCACCTCCACAATTAACGAAGTGTGGACTAGTTATAATATGAATACTTTGCAAGTAGGGGTAATAACATGTTGTAATAATCCCAAAATAACCGAGACGTCTCTACTATCATGGGAATTTGCCCTCAAACCTAGACACAATCCAAAAATCTCTCTCTCTCTCTCTCTCTCTCACACACACAATCTTGTGCCACTACCACACCCCCATCGTGCCTCCATTACTGCCCAATCTAGCCCAATCCATTCCGTTGTTTAATCATCTCTATTGCTCATTGCACCTCCCTCCATCTCTTAATGAAGACAGAGGGAGCTTGAGGTGGCCACAAGTGGTAGCCCAATCTTATTTAGTTCAAAGTCTTTTGATAATTTACTAATATGGTTATTCTGGTCAATTTTAATTATAAATCACTGGACATTTTTTTTTTTTTTGCAATTTTCTGAAATTTCTTTAAATTTTAGAACTTTTTGGAAATTTTCTTTCTTTTTTTCTTAATCTTCCTCCACCGGTCGCTAGGCCTTAGCAATTGTTGGTTGAGGCTTACCAGTTCTTGATCTAGTGAGGTTGCCTCTCGACAGCCATCACCGAGGCGCAGGGACTAGTGGAGAAGTAAGAAAAAAGAGAAGAAAAAGAAAGGAAAGAAACAAAAGAAAACATTAAAAAATTCATAAAAAATTCATAAAAATAAAAAAAGTACAAAAAGTGCCAACGTCAGTAATTTCTGATTAAAATTGAATAATTATATTGGCAAATTGTAAATTTTGACAAGAAAAAAGTTATGATTTTTTTCCGATTGAGAATTTCCTGCTCTTACCTAATAGGACAATACAAGTGCAACTTTGCTTCTGTTAAATAAACTTTGATATGTATGCTATATTCCTCTTGTGCGATCAAGTGCCGTGATATATCCCAAACATATTCCTCTTTTCTTAATATAGTATGGCGATAATTTCTGATAAAGTAGAGATTATATTCTTATAGGCTTTTTTCCTCCTAGATATTTGAGTGATACATTCTTTTATTGTGTACTTCAAGGACACGTGGTCAGTGATTAAGAGGGGACTTCCTTATTACCTCCCTCTACACGATTATGATAAACAAAGCTCACGTAATTAAGCCCAAATTAGAGAAAAAATTAGGGATAATGACATAAATTGTTTTTGAACTTTGATCCATTGTGAAAGTAGTCATTGAACTTTACTCCAACTTTACTCAAATATGTAATGTAGTCCATGAACTTTTAATTTATTCAATGTGACTCTTACGTTACATATTAAATTTAATCCTTGGATTATACGCAAATGTCTAATGTCGTGTTTGAACTTGAATTAATAAAAGCATAATATTGAATATTTCTATACAATTCATGGATTAAATCAAACTTGTACGAAAGGTCCATGTGGCACATTAAACAATTTAAAAGTTTAGAGACGATATTATCCATTAGGCTAGAGTTTATGAATCACATCGAACAAATTAAAAATTTAGGAATCGTATTACAAGCTAAAATTCATGAAGTATTTATATCCTTTTTCCCAAAAAAAATTAAGAATAGAAACAAAGCAGTACAAAGGAATCAAGCTGTGGCGGTATGATGAATAGAGGGGATGAATGCCGATGGCGACTCAGCCGACCTGCAATTCCGGCGTCCGAGATTTAGGTCCATCAGCAGAATCGTAGGCGTGTACAATTCCAAGTTGGCTTTTGCTAAATTAAGCATCTCATTAGCTAATTCTCTTGTGTGTTTTGATTACTCTCTTTTCCCGAAATAATGTCTGGACAATAAAGTCACCATTATTTCAATCGCCATCAGTTTTGTAATAATGGGCTCCCGCAGCGCAATTGTTAGGCAGTTTTCCTATCAACTTTTCTGTGCAAAATTTTTTATTTTAAAATTTTTTTAAAAATTCAAACATATAGGAGTGGAGATCTATTGAAAATTCATAAAACGCTCTGCAAATCCGTGAATTCAAAGTTTGGTTCGTGTGAGTGGTCCCAACTTAGTAACCTGCACAATCGATGGAATTCGAACGAATGATCTCTGATTCATGAACTTGAAATTTCCCGATATATCAATCAATTGCATCGATCGGGCAATAATCGGGAGATGGCTAAATAATTAATTAATAATCATTCAATTCTTGGGAGATGGCTAAATAATTAATTAATAATCATTCAATTCTTTGGTGAAAGTATTTGAGTATACCTTAGTTCTAGAAAGGCTGCCAAGTAATTATTCTTCTTCCTTTTCTCCTCGAGAACAACCGAACTGGAATGCTCCACCATCTTCTTGCTATTTATCGTCTTTTAACACATAAAATTGCTATTTTTCTCCACATCTATTTTTTCGGAAATATATTTTTCGCTTTATCTTTCCTAAATTTTATATAAATGGAGATAAGGAAGTTAATTTTCCTAAACATTATGGTCAATGTCACGTATGACTTTGTCCTATTTGATTTTTTTCAAGAACTGTAAAATATTACTTCAAATGAAAAATAGTACTTAGTGACACAAAATGGGCAAAATAGCAAAAAACAAAACAACTTTCGATCTCAAATTTTGATAGGAATATCAATACATATGCCCGTTGTATATGATGATAACCACACGCTTTTAAATGCGGATAATATATTAATTTTAACAGGGGAAAACATGACATTTTTCTATGCCATAAAATAAAGTACTTCATAGAGGATAAACCTCCGTTGAATTATCCTACAATTTTCAAGGAAGAAATTTAAGCACCGAGATACTTACAGTCATCACTTTTGATCAGACGGAATATTTTGCTTTCAAATCAATTTGTGAATTTTCGAACTCTTACCTTACTCTTTGATCATTTTTAGGTAATGCATTGTATGGAGTACCTAGGATTTACGTATATAAATTTGTGGTACCCTCTTTGTTAATTAGAATAATTACAACTCTTTTTTGCAGCATCCTCATATTTTATGAGTTCTACATGTACCTGCGCGTTTCCTTTTCCTTGCTTGGCTCAAGCTTTTTGTTCGACGAATATTGCGCACCACCTTATACGCGATTCGCAGGCATTCCTATCTTATGTTTTTTTTTTTTTTTCTTTTTCTTTTTCTGGACAACTCTTTTTCTTCTCAAATTTTTTTGCCCTAATTCTAATGTTCATTTATTGTAGAATTTTTATCAAGCATGAGATAGAGGAAAACTATCACGAGATCCACTAACGAGGGGGGTGTAGCCGTCGGCTAGAAATCGGAGGAAAACGGTGCGAAGGACCACCCTATGCATGTATAGTTCTGCTAGATCCAAAAAAAAAATATAAAAAAGAGGGTACAGAAAATGAATTAAAAATATAAAAGTTCAAAGTCAAGAATTGGAGCTGCCAGCCATTCGATGCTTCTCAAATTCGCATGCAAAGCCTTCAACCACAAAAAAGAAAAAAAATTATAAATAGAAAAAAGGGGGTCTGCGTGCATGCAATGGTCCTTCGGGGAGGGTGCAACTTCGTGTCGTCTCTTGCCCGTGCTTTCTAATGCACGCCATAAAACCAGAGGATGTATAATCATATGTAACATGATGTCATGTGTAGCAATTTGTAAAAATAAAATAAAAAATACTTGATCATCGGGTTTCATATGATAGACTAGTCCGTTCTCTTGATCCTGTCAAAGATTAAATTATCCACGCAAGTGCTAAGACATTAATGAGTTTTTCTTTTTGTGACTTGATGCGAGAGGCTCGGACGTTGCATAGGAACTGAATGCGAAACTCGCAATAGGATTCTGGTCACTTTCGACGGGTAGGTGAATCCAGCCGTGCTTCTTCTATCGATATTATGTTTTCGGAGCAACTAGTCTTTTCATTGTTAGCAAATCAAGCAATCAAATAGTTTAACATGTCTTGACAATTGAGAGACTTCTTATGAACCCCAAAATGCTTCAGACATTTCAAAAAAGGATAAAAGAAGTACTTGTGTATGCAAATAGTTTAACTTGTCTAAGCAATTCAGAAACTAATCATGAATTCCGAAATATTCGGACTTTTTGAAAAAGAGAAAAAAGACATTTTTGTGCACACGATCCGTGCGTGTAGATAGTTTAACATTTCTCAACAAATGAGAGACTAATTATGAACCCGAAAATGTTGGGACCTTTTGAAAAGGAAAAAAAGAAGCATTTGTGCACACTATTTATGTATGCATCCATCGTAAGATACATCCACACTTCGATATACGTGAATGCCAATTTGATCCTTAGAGAATCTCAGTCTATACAGTGTACTAAGAGTTACATAAATTATTGAAAATTACTTGGATATTACCAGATAAATTAAGCAATTTAGGACACCCAATACAAATTAAAAGAAAATAGAAAAAGATTTACGACTTGCGGGTCGGGTTCCCTAGCGGAGAACCGGATCGAGCGACGCCCCACCAGGATCAAAGTGAGGGCCCATCTCCTGGTTAAAAACTCTGCCTTGTCATTTTCAGCCTTTTCCTTTTCCCCCTCCGACAGCTGTATTAAACTATTTGCGACTTAAATAGAGCCCACCAATTTCTTCTTTTTTCTTCTTTGGCCCCCTTTCTTTTTCCTTCTCTCTTTTTTGTCACTCGCGGATTTATTTTTCAACCTTGGATTTCTTAATTGAGAAACATTCCCTCAAAATGTTGAGTAATTTCGCTGGCATATTTATGTTCCCCTTTATAGCAAATTTAACCTAGGACTTATTACTCCGTGTTCGGACCGTTCTCTCGGCTTCACTAAAGTCAAAAGGGATTTCGTGCTTTTAGCAATGCGTACCCGATCGGGTCACTATTCAGCAGACCAGTCTATTTGCCTATCGTGAATCCCAATCCTTGATCTATCCGAACGCAAAACTTAAAAAGAAACCCTAAACATATAAATCGACGGTTGAGATAACCGAGATATCATACTAGAACGTTGATGAGAATAACATATATTCTAAAACAATACTTTTACCCTGGAAAAAGTATAGAAAAAAAAAGTCCTAAAATTATTATATCTATATAAATTCAATCATAAATCTTTCAATTAGATCAATTTAATTACAAACCTTTTTACATTAGTAGTAATTGAGTATATCCAGTTTAGGTTGGAAATTATTAACGTGGACATCGGCTTTTCTACGTGGCATGGGCCATGACTAGCACTGACATGGATATTCTTAAATATTTTTCTTATTATTTTTTCTCTTTTAACCATGGCCTCGCTTGAGTGAAGGTTGCCCTCACTAGTTTTGGTGACGGTGGCCTTGTAAGTGCTTGCCCTTATCCAGGCGAGGCCATGGAAGAAAAAGAACAAAAAGAAAAAAACAATTGCTTTGCGCACCATTGGCGCTTTGCTCTCCTCTTATTCTTCATTGGACGCTTTGGATGGACTTCGCCAAACAAAAAATTATTACAAATTATTTAAAAATATCAATGTCATCGCTAGTTGTGTCACATAGGACGATCGACGTCCACATCAGTTATTTTTGACCTAAATTGGTCGGCTGAATTGAATTGGTACAAATATGAAAATCTTTAGGGCTAAATTGGTTCAATTAAAATATTTAATATTGAGTTGGTACTAATACAATGGATTTGAAACTACTTCTTCTTCCTGTTTTTTTGGGTGCCTTTTCCCTTTCACCCTGGTATGTCTAAACTTCTCCCCTCAAATCATAGGTGGAGAATATATGCGAGGGCCACCTGGACAATAACCTTAATTAAGCGGGCCCAAAAGTTGACGCTCTTAGAATTGGCTAAACGGGCAAGCGAGTTTTCTTGGTTTTCCACAGAGAGAGAGAGAGAGAGAGAGAGAGAGAGAGAGAGAGAGAGAGAAGTTATTATATTTTTCTCTCTCTCGTTTTCGAGCCCTGTGTTTGGTCGCAGTTGACTCTAGCTACCTCGGCAATTTTCCGGTCTTCAAACAAAAGAAAAGGACTTGACGACCGGTGAAAAGAAGAAGAAAATGTAGGAAAAGGACTTGAGAGAGATAGAAATCGCGACCTAGCCAAGAGATGCTGAAGTTGCATAAAATAAGGACCGCATTTTTCCTATCTACCCTTAGTTTCCAACTGATAAATTTTTCATAAAATGGATGCCATAGGTTTATGTTAGATCACAGAATGTATGCACGATGGGAACTAATTTCAAATGACAAAGAATTTAATCTTCAACAGGCTCTCTTTTTGACATCTCATATCATTATCACGCGACATGATCGTCGAAACAAATAAAATTCCAACCCATTTTGAGCAGATTTGCAGGGCATTGCAGCGTTAAATGAGCGCAAGAGGCGATTACAACCGAGCGGTCAGGTTGGTAGACTTTTATCCCGAGATCAACGGCTATAGTGGACCCGACTCTAAAAAAAAAAACACGATGGGTCACGCATCATGCACGATTTCGTCTAGCATCCCTAGGGTTTTTGACCAGATACAAAAGGACGAGATTGCATATAATGAATGTTTGGTGTTTTCGCATCAACATGATCAATGGAAGAAACGAATCTTATTATTTTCGCACCTCACATTTTGACCATTTCTCGCAGTCTCGATGTCCCTCTGGTGTCCCGACACGGACCGATTTGGACCGTTCGGGGGCGTTGTTGTTTTTGCTGGAGGCCGTAAGAACCATGCATTATTTTTGCTTGGTCCTGTAGGGATCTATGGGCGGGTCTAGGCGCGATAATGATATCATGAATGTCGTTGAGCGACTCTCTTGGGTGGACTGTTTCGACTCGAATTCGACGGTCGAAGAAGACGGGAGCGGAGTACGAGAGCGACGGCCATTCATGATTCAACAGTCGTTCACGCGGCAGAAGCATCTGGCAGCACATGCCAACACATGGGAAATTGCTAGGGTTTTGGCTTAGATTGTTGTTCAGCGAGTCGTGTCTGTCGACGACCGACTACCTTAGCGGACGAAAATCACGGAGTTTGAAGTCGTGTCCAATTGAGTCGTATCGATTAGAGGCAGACTGGGGAGACATGTTTGGTCATCTGCATTTTCGGACTATGTTGTTTCAACTTGTTCACGCATCAATTTTTATTGGTGAAGGAGAAGACATGTATATATATTTCTTTTGACCATTGACCAGAAGTTCTTGTGCTTATTTTCTCCAAAATTCAATGTCCATCAAGATGCAAAATCCGCCTTAGAAGCAGATTTTTTTAATGGGTTC
Source organism: Eucalyptus cladocalyx (assembly GCA_017140615.1). Classification (NCBI taxonomy): domain Eukaryota; kingdom Viridiplantae; phylum Streptophyta; class Magnoliopsida; order Myrtales; family Myrtaceae; genus Eucalyptus; species Eucalyptus cladocalyx. Next base: position 37,849,741 of record CM029524.1, on the reverse strand, counting down.
GCCCCCATCTTACATAGCGGTCAAAAATGGAGGTGATTGATTGTACCACACGGTCTTGTTTAGGATGACTATGACTTGTGTGTTCATTTTTCAAACGAGGGTCCTTCTTCGTCGCATGGTGCGCTCGTTAGTGTCTCTACCAACTTTTCACCGATAATATATGTGGACGAATCACGCATCCAATATCAATGGAGACACCCTCACGACAGGACCGCCGACATGGGATCCTTGTTTCCATCATCATTCAAAATATGGGTTCACAATCTACTTAAATCAAGGTCACCTCTATGACTCTTTTTACTTTCCCTTACCCTTACTTGATCTTGTGCTCGTTCACTTCGCCTTATCACCTCAATTTGGGTATGAATTTTTCTAGATATGATTAAATATGAAAGCATTTTAATAATATGAATCGGGTTAGACATGTATTAGGTTAGACATAGGTTACTAGATTTATATTATATGGAAATGGGTCAATTCTAGTCGGACAATTTTCAACTGACCCAAACTCAATCCGATCCACTTGCTTGACAGGGTTCACCAACAAGCAAAGTGAAGGACCCCGATTTCAAGAGTTTTGATGTGGAGTTGAACTAGCATGTAAGCTTTGAGCAAATGCAAAATTCCTCCATTAAAGAATGAGGCAAAAAAATTGCAAATATTTTAATTAGATTTTACAGTAAATTTGGTAAACTATAGCAAATGGTTGAACAGCATTGTGCCAAGCGTAAATTAGTGAGTTTTACATCGTGTCTCGTCGAAAAGAACATTAATCCTAAATCTTTTTTTTTTTTGAATGATAATTGGCGCTATCACTCATTTCAGCAATTAAATTGAATGCATACCATACAATAATCGAGATGCACGTTGCTTTTTTAAGAGGTTGAATGTCATGCGACTAATTTGGGCAGATGATGGTCACAGACAATTGGAATGGAAGAGGCAAGAGCAAAGAAACATGTCCAAAAGATAGGGTCGAATCCATCTTCTAAAATCCCTTCGATTACCCCTTTTTTTGGTCCATTTAAACGTTGAATTTTGTAAAAAATAAAATAAAAATTCAACACTCATTAAACAATCAAATAAAGAAATTTATAATTTCAATGCACCGATGGTTTTTGCGACACACATAATTAATATTTAACAAGCATGTCTATAAAAAGTACTACGCTCGTTAACAAGGCCTTAAAATTTTTTTCTCTTTGACTCTCTCTATATATAAATTGTAGAACATCGCAATCGTGGTGTGGTCCACCTTAAAACATTTTTTTTTCGCGGTTATTAAGATATTGATAGGGAGATTGTCGACGGTAAACTCATGATTTATAAATAATAAAGGACATTGAACGAGTACTATATATTAAAAATGATTATATTTTTTTAGGGCCCGAGGCGTTTGGATACTGTCTCCGAGGGTTGACGTGGAGTCGCATCACGATTTTCACGGTAGCATTACGCGGAAACCTCTGCATGCTTTGGGAAAAAAAGGAGTTCGATAAAACGTTAAGCATCATCCTTAAGGGCTGCTCAAAGCCTCAAAAGAGAAGGCTTCGTTAAGCGTCAATTGGCAAAAAGCATATTCGAATGGTGCGCAGATAAACTTGCCAAATTGGCAAAAAACATATTTGAAAGCTCTTGAAATTAACTAGCCGGGGCTTTGAAACTCCAGTAAATCACTCTATGAATTAACAAAGTCGGATTGGATTGCACAATGGGATGGATTAGTATAAGTTAGGTCTATTGTCTCGTAGTTGTGAGTCGATTGATGAAGTATTTTCTTCCCAAAAAAGGGATGTCTCAATCCCATGGGATTCGACCCAAAAAAAAAAAAAAAAAACACGGCATTGGTTTAGTGGTTAACGAGTCATTTTGCTTGTATAAATTAGGCGCCCACTAGATTGTTCAATTTCCCACGCCATCAAATATAAACAATTCCATATTTGTACAATCGACTCAGCCTTTAGCTCGCATTTATTAGGCTCATGAGGTTAATGGGCCTTTACATATAATCATTGAATAGAAAAATAGAAAGGGTGTTTGTTATTTTCCCCTAAATTATATCCATTGTTACAAATTATTTTGAACTTTTTTTTTGTGACGTCAAAAAATCCCAAATTATATCCATTGTGATAAATTTGTGCTAATTTTTTTTTATAATATAAAAAACTCCAAACTTGTACCCGTGTAACACATTTGTTCTCCATTAAAGATTTATCATATGACTTTCCAGCTAAAGTGACATTTGTTTCACTTAAGTCACGTGAACACTATGTTAATATTGTTTGTTTTTTGTCATCCATGTAGATAGATTTTTAATGGCACTCTTGATGGAATCTTGACGGAGGATAATGTATTAGACAAATAGAAGTTTGGGACTTTTGGTGTTATTAAAAAAAAATTAAGGTGAATGTGTTAATGTGAGTATATTTTGAGATTTTTGATAGCCTTTTCCCTTTGCTAATGCACAATCAAAACTTTCACTACATCTATAAAAGAGGACTTATAAAATTGCAACCTAAACTAGCTAGCTAAAGCATCATGGAGAGTGCGCAAGTATATAAGTGAGTAAAACAAGAGTAAGTGTAGCATATAATGATAGTATAAGTCATCTTTTTCCTCTTCGTTTTGATGGTTAGTAAGAGAGTGGGTTAACTTTTTTTTGATAATTGAAGAGCACAGACGTGGGAACCCAACTATATGAAGGCCTATGGAACACATTGTAAACACCACGAACCATTCAAATCGAAAACTTCAGCTTGTGCAAGTGCCCTGGACTAGAGGTGATTGCATGTAGTTTCTAGGATTCGAATAATTGACTTCTAACCAACTTTGCCAAGGTTTGAGAGAGAGAGAGAGAGAGAGAGAGAGAGAGAGAGAGATTATTAGAACCCTCAAATCAAAGGTGATTCGACCAAAAATAAAATAAAATCAAAGGTGATTAGAACGCATATGAAATTTTGTTTACACCAGCCATGTATGCTATAATTTTATATGAAACAGCAGCCACTATTGTGCAACGCGGCATTTTGTTGCTCTTCTAACAGGACCAGCCTACCATGCCATGAGGACAAAGAAAGAAATGCTTTTTATAGAGGCTACACAATTAACTATCTATTTTCCGCTCAATCATACGCGGGGACACTTAGATTTTGCATGAATTAAATAATTCCTACTGATTTTTACTGTGTTTTTGTTTGTTTAGACTTAGTTTTCACCAGAGTTAAATAATTCCGGATAGACCACCTGTTCCTACTAATCTCGTTCTTGTTTATTTAGCCATCCCATATAGACACTAGCTGGTTTTTCGTCATACATAAACTAAACACCAAAATGTTCCCCTAGAAAAAACACCAACATGTCAACATGTGAGGTAGGAATATTCCTCGAGTTATTTATTTATTTCCTAAGTTAACATTAAATCAATAGGAGCATCGCTACATTGGTGTATACGTCCACATTTTAGTGCGAGCCCGTGAGGTCTCCATCGATTGCTCGAAAGATGCTTCTCCCTATGGACACTCCACTTATCCAGAAAGGAACAGGTAATTGTCCTATTTTCTCCACTAAACGTATAATTTGTTGACTAATTGGAAATGGAATTGTTGGCTCGTTGAGGGTTTTTTCTATTATCTCAATTGTGACTGTTGTCGAGTCCATTCGAAAATTGATTACGTCGATAATGGATATCTACGACTATTAAAAGAGGATCATCATCGCGTGCTCTCGAAGTAAAAAACGACTTTACAAGTTTATCGTGAGACAATATTTTATGCAATAATGATATGCAGTATCATGATAATGCGTTATCCCTTCATTAATCATGTTCTTGAATATAAAAGTCAGGTCATTCTAAAGGGAAGTTACATCAACAGGTTCAAATGATGCGATTAGCAGAGGATGTGAAATAAGACACTAATTTCTCTGAGTACAGTCATTGCATCACTCTACTCTGCTATGAATAAAAACAGCGACTTGCATGGGAAAAATAACCTGAAACGTATGTGATTATGACAACCTTATTTTTTCTAATCTTTTGTCTAGTTACTATATTTTATAGGAAAATTCTCTTGGTCATGTACAAATTGGACCGCTTTGTGTTTTCCTCGACAGTCATACAAATTTGACTAGTTGAACTCTGGAGTTTTGCAATGGCCAAAAAAGAGGGAAAAAGGGAACTAAATTAATTTTTTTGTTGTTGATTTCGGATCATGAGAGGTCTTCATTACCGAGACTAGGATGCTAATGAAATTCCTTGTCTTCTGCAACAAGTTTTCCACAACATACAAACAGGGGAAAACTCCTCATTTCTCGTGGGGCTTTTTGCAATCACGAATTCATTCATTTGTTTTGAAGATAATTATGTTTTAATTTTTAGAAAATCGTCCATTTTCCCGTCAGTCTAAATTATAAGTGATTTTGATGGGAGTCCAGATCTAATTACAACTTCTTCTCAATTAAAATTCGTACTTATCGATACAAAATAAAATAAAATTGAGGACACGATTCACGAGCAATATTATAATTTTCTTCATCATTGGACAGTAAAAAGTTTAGTCTTCAACTTTCTCCTTCATTTCCTTATGTCCAAGATTGGAAAGAACAAACAAAGTGACTTACCGAATTGAGTTTCTAGTTGAATACGGAGTTGGGTTTTGCTTTTGATATTTGAAGGACCAAACAAATTGTTTTGTTCAAACTAGGTTCAACTAAGAATGAAAATGGAAAGTTTCGAATTATATAGGAAAGTAAAAACTCATAGATCATCAATTTCCCTAAAAAAAGGGGTTTGTAAATACTCCTCCATGCTTAATGAAGTTGAAGGCCAATGCGATCAATTAACACAAAATGATGCGTTTTTTATACAAGGCGTGAAAATAGCACCTTTCCGTAAATTTTTTTTTTTTTCCTTTTTTCGTTTTGTAATTACAGAAAAATTCCATACCAAACCCAAAGTATCATGGTCAAAACATCACATTTCGTGCTCTCTCCCGAGTGGTACCTATGATCGTGAAAGCTTTGGCACCACCGCGCGAAGCTCCTATCAATGTCGAATCAATGTCCAAGTATAAAGCATCTGTCGCCAAACATAATTCAAGATTTGACTTGCTGGCTCAAGGGTGGCTCCAAGCCCCTCTTCTTAAATAGCCCCAACCCTATAAAGTCACGCCACGTTGACCAAACAAGAGCTGTGCCTAATTTTAATGGGCCCCACCTCAATTAATTACTTGTATTTTACGTGAGGGCAAGTAGATGAAATTTAGATCCGACACATGCAAGGTTGATTTGAACAGGACTTGGGGTTTGATTATAACAATTCGGTGCAAGTCAAATTGATAACAGGAATCAGTTTGATATCAACCATTCATTGTAAGGTTCAATCATATAGGGACCACACGAGGTAACCCCTTTAGATGGTCTAGAAGTCTTCGATGTTCTTTGCAATCACTTCATCTCCGCTAAAAGCAAGACTACTGATTTCCATAGATAGAAGGGGTAAGAAAAATGAAGAATGGATTTTAGCAAATCATGTTAGATTGCTTCTGCTTTGCGTTGTCAGGATCTTTGATGATATCTTGAGGAATCGATTCACCTTTATAATGCATGCCGACTATCTTAGAAATGGTTCCTCAAGAAATTGTAGTAATCTCTATCATTGTCTCATTAGGATTTTGGAAGGTTGGGTAAAATGACACTTGTGTAATTGGTATTTTCCATTTCGCCTATGTCTTGATTTAGCATAATGTTTTGCTTTCCTATATATTTTGCTTTTGGCGTGTGTTACCATTATCCGAATCCTCATCTCGGGGATTGTCCAAGAGAATTAAGACGATTGATAAGATTTGTTTATAGCTAATCTCCTGGAAAAAAAATTCGTTGTTTTGAATATTACGCCTCATTAGGAGAAAGGAGAAATATTGTAATATACAAATTATCTCCCCTGCACTCATCATTAACCAAAGAGATAAGCTGCTTTTACAGTGGAAATGGAACTAATACATGGACTGCAACCAAACCCTATAGAAATTATAACTCAAACTATGAAACAAGATAAGTACGAAATAAGCAAACGAATTGTTTTAGATATAGGATCGCGTATCGAAAATTTTCAAGGTTATTATTTGTGGTCCTTTTAACCTAACTTACGAGATTTCCCACATAGAATATCAGTATAATATGCAATCCAGGAACAGTATTGTGGGGGGATGCAGTAACTGCATGCCAGATAAGGTAGTGAAGAAAGAAAACAGAAGTGAAATCCGAGAAGACTTAGTTGAAAAGGCTGTTCATGATCTCACGTTTCGTGTTCTCTGTCGGGAACACCACTCAGATTAAGCACTTGAGAACCAAAAAGAACCAACAAACATCTTTTAGATTCACACACCAACTTATCTACTTACCAACAACCCCGACAGATGTTTTCCAAACGTGGGTTGGAGAAATACACGCGTTGCTTTGCTTTTGTGAGTTAGGCAAAAATGGTACAACCAATGAAAAATGAATGAAGAGCCACTGAATCGCGTTCTTAGGCGCGAGAGGAAAAAAACATGGCGATACCTTGGTTGGCTTGGAGTATCCGAAGAGAAAAGTGAAGATGATAGCATAGCAAAATATCCTTGTGAGAACTTTAGTACATACATATAACTTGTTAAGTTGCACGTGAGGGTGTTGGCGAAAGAAATATCACATTTGGATGTAATGTATAGCAGTTAATATATCCAAGTCGACTCATAAGTCATTAACTTAATTTTTTTAGTGAAAGTAGACCCAACTATATATGTTCACAGACTCGAACTTGAACTCCTCTCAGTGATCTCCTCGGATGAAGATTCTGAGCTTCTATTGTGTCGACTCAACAAAGACGATTTTTTATTGGTGGCCCACATCCAATTTGTGTTGGGATCTAGTGAATATTTCGATGAAGGAAAATCTTGAATGTGACTCCCTAATCGAGGTGGTGGATGGTTTCCCCCAGCTTCCCTTCATGCTCGCTTGGACCAAGACAATTGAGGTGCATCTTGAAGGGTAGTTTGTTGTCCTCACAAACATCTGTGAAACTTGATCGGGACAAGGTTTTTGAGTTGGGATAATATTGGTGCGGGACAATATTTGGATTAAGGGGGAGGTGGCATAACGTAAGTTGGTTTTCATGTGAGGGGGAGATTTGATAAGGAGCATGTGTGAGGGAGTCGCGAAAGAAATCTTACGTCCAAATGAAATATTGAGCAATTTATATAATCCTAGTTGATTTATAACACATGGAATTAATTTATTTTTTGTATATAGGTTTAACATAATATGTTGACGGGTGTGGACTCAAGCTTCATGAGCTTCATCTTAGTGATTTCTCCATATGAAGGTATTGGACTCATGTTGCGTCAACCCAAAATAACCTCTCAAGCATTATCAACTCAAGTAGCTCAATTTCATAATTTAGTAAAATAGGGTCACAAATCAAAACGTACTAGAAGAAAAAAAGAAGAAGATTCCCGTCGCAATCGAACACGGCAGAATCGTTCTTTTTAGATTTGGAATTGCATTATGCCCCTAAACCTCCTCCCCATTTCTCTGAAAAGTACGTCCGGCTTGATGATGTTCTGGAAAATTATTGATAAGCTAAAGTGCTAAGCAATGATTAAACCCAAGATACTAGCTAGGTGGTAGTATATCATCAAACACGGATAGCTCACAGATTTTCTAACATGAATCAAGTCATGCAACAATTGGATACATTTACTTGATAGGAATTGTAAAATATAGGCCAATCCTTTCATGTTAGAAATATTACAACCTTGCAGCTGAAACAACAATAAAATTGAGAAATAGTTAACAAGCAGTCGTGAAAGAATATATTTTGTTTTGGACACATGATCAAGCATTTGACCTTGCAGGGGCTAAACTTTCTTAAGATTGAAAGTCATTCCTTTAACATGAATAATGACCCTCAACTTGTCATCCAAATTTTGTGATGTTCGTTTAGAATCAAAATAAACTCCACTATAAATAAACTAAACTGTAAACCTCATAAGATCAAGTATTTGACCGCAATGAATTTAACCGGAGGTACAAGCACACGTCATTATTTCTGTAATTTGAATAGAAACATAATGCTGCTCCAAATCATCATACTGTGGGGGCATAGCAGTATCAATCCATCCGATTCTTCTAAATAAAGACAAGCAACGATGATAATCCAAGCTTCGGACACCTCGTGTGCGTGCGCTCTAGGGAAAATAAATCTCCTCACTTATGACCTTGCTTGGCTCAGCCGGTTATTCCAGAATGTCCTCACCCGCCAATCAATTACCAAGTGCTCCACACAGCAGAAACCAATCATCTCAACCTATCTTTTACAACAATCTCACTATTCGACCGTGATGAACAAGCCAAGCTCGAGAATGTAGCTGCCGTCCTATCTCTCCTTTTGAATTTGAATATTAGGAACGAAACTTTTTGGTGCAACTCCTCCATCATTCAAGTGGATGACACCCATAATTATTCCGACCGAAGTTTAGGGAGGAATAAAATCTGCACTCCTTTCTTAACATCGTGGACGTCCCTTTCTCGGATTCTGATGAAGTCACCATTGGATTGGACGAGCAGAAACTCCAGGGAGAGGACTGAACAGCGACCGATGAGGGCCATGTTTCTGGTGCAACGTGAAAGGCGATCCACCGCCCAAAATAGTAACTTGGCACATCACCCTTTTACTTTCTCAATAGTTTATTATAAGGTCTTCATAGTGCCGGTGCAAATGCCCAAAAGCCATTTTTCTCGCACGTAGTGCAAGTCGATTTATTGCCCATCCGTGTCCGTCCACCTCGACTCGCATGATGACTTCCTCTCGGGAAGCATACTGCTTCAGGGTCTCTTGCGAAGACATGAATGCATATGGGAGCATTTATGTGTTTGGAAATGATAATGTCATTGGAATATCTCGTGGGATTCCTTTATAGGGTCATAATTCGGCTGTTTTCGATTTTCAAAGACATCCTCCGATCGGTGTTTTGATTGGTGGATTACAAACATGAATATAATGTTTACATGTAATTTACATGTATAATGAGATCAATCTATAATTATGTTTCTATTTAAGCATAAGTGCAGTTAATCACTCTTAGAAATACATATCATGTTACCCTAATTGGCGTTAAACCATAAAAAAAAACACTCAATCATTACATTCTCTTACTCTGAAGATCAATATGGTGTAAGAGCAGAAAAACACATCAAATTCTTCAATATATGTAGCCCAAATCAACCTTTCTTTTACGCATATTTCTATCTCAACAATGTTTGATGTATCTATAAGGTTAAGTTGTTTTTGTGTCCACTAAAACTTGTCACTGATCAAAATGACATTGTGATGGTCAATCCCTCCTATTCCACGACAGATTAGTTTGTTTGTAATTTGATCAACTGTCGAGATTTTTCATGAAGTTCACAACCTTTGGACATCTAGAGAAATATGGCTATCACTGTGCAGCCCAAGAAATTAGACTTAAACTTAATTTTCAAAAAACCATCTTCAAAACCCAACGTTGTGGACTTTCTCATCATAATTAATTGTGCTGTCTCCAACAAGTACTTGGTGATTCAAGCCCTTAATGGGCTCCGATCTAAGCACGATTTATTTGTCGCCATGGTCACCAATATAATTCTTTCCTTCAGTGATATGTGGTTACTCCTATCCGAAAAAAAAAAAAAAAAAAAAACAATTGCTTCGAAAATTGAACGCTTTATTGTTATCTAATATTAATCCTGCTTTGATTGGCGATGCCCCTTCACCCACTTCCCGTTCCGATTGTCTTGGGGTGGACATAATTCTGGCGGTTGCAAATCTAGTCAAGGCCATGTGGACAATTTTACCCTAATGGATCAAGCTTGCAAACCTCTTATGATCGGTTCAGTTCGCAGTCATACGCCGATCGCTCCTCCACCTCATCTGGTTGGCCCTATGGTGGTTCGAAGCCCTATATTCCCCCATTCACCTGGGGAGGCATCTTAGATCTATGCCTCATCTTTTTTGTCAGATCTGTAAAGGTGCTAGCCACACCATGTTACAATGTTGACAACGGCTCGACCATGTCTTCACCACCAACGATTTCCCGGATTCCTTTTTATGTTTCTCGGTTGGTGAGACTTCTGATCTAATGTGTTATCTTGAGAGTGGAGTGACGGCACATATAATTAGTGACATTGGTAAAATCTTAAACCCTAGACCCTTTTACAACTCAACAAAAATTGTGATTGGTGATGGTCATTTATTACCTATTAAACAAGTCGAGCCTTTTGACATACTGTTCTTAGTCTTTGCGAATTCCACCACTTACCTATTCAGCTTTGTAAACTCCTCTACTTACTTCTTCCATGGAGCCTTTCGGTTCTGGAAATGGACCGTCACCTGCCTCGTGTTGAGCCCGACCTCCGAGGCTTGCTGGCCCTTCATACTTGTTAACGTTTAGTATACACTACGCAGAAGTTGTAACTTCTGCAAACACAAATAATTGTGTTTTTGTCAATGTGTATGACAAAGGGATTTGCAAGTCCACTGTGGCATCAGTGAAAGGAGTGAGGTTGATTTTGACGTAGGGCATTAGCAGAGGAGGAACTAGTCTTGCAGAAAATAAACTACAAGAAAATCTGGTTATGCCCCTTCCGGTTAGAGAAAAAAAAGAGTCGAATTACTATAAATCTTGTCTTGATATTCTTTATCCCTATCTTCTTTATTTTTGGATATTCTTGCGTAAGTAGCTTTGAACGTTGCGCTCGCATAGCTTTCCAGGAGACTGAAAATCCACAGTTTTTAGAAATTTTAAAATTTGCACTTGCACGAAAAGAGTTTGTAAAATGTCTACTTGATTATGTCTCTACCTGTTCAGCCCCACCTGTTTGCTATATATCCGAACCTAGCACCCCCTATTGTCTTGGCCCGCCATTAGATATTTAAAGATAAAGCAAAATTCGCACGTGTTGTGCACGTAAATAAAGGAAACTTTTAAAAGTCTTCGGCAACCATAAATTTTATTGAATATATTATATATTATAATATTTTTGGAATAGTATATGCAAATATTTACTGTAGATTAATTTTCTATTATATGAGGTCGGATAGAATTGATGAGGGAAATCATGATGGACAATATAAACGCAAGTGAAGCGAACTAGTATAAGGGAAGTATATCTAATTTATATCAATAAAACGTAAGGACGTAAGGACGAATTGAGTTCGTTGACAGTGATTTTAGCAAGATTTAGCTTAGTTTGTTTTTTTTGAGGTATTATCTTAAATTATTTGTGTTGCCGGTTGGATTAGAGAGGGAAAGATTTATGCAACATGTGCTAAGAAGTGAAAGTTGAAAGATTTAAATGGGATGTCTTTAAGATAGAACTGATAATTTAAAGTGTCTAGAATCATGATAACTTTTCAATTTGTTGAGGATAGAATTGGAAGTTAGAAAATTTTCAGATTAGATGTGTTTAGGTTAAAATTGTAAATCTAAAAGGTCTAGAAATATGCTGATTCTTTGTACTTTAATAGATGATAGATTAACTAGTTAAGTTTGCATGTGAACGTGTCCATATATGCTAACCGCCAATCAAAAGCCTAATTGGAAGCAATCAATGGAAAACATATTCCTTCTTTATGGTATAGATGTCTGTTCATGAACTTATGTGAGGATTATTGCATGATTATATATTTTGGATTATTGAAAGGCTGATTATTTACCCCAATCTTGTTTAATGAAACCAATCTTCTCAATGGTTTGTTACATATATGAACATCACCCATATTAATTTTTAGTTAAGTTTATTTGTGGTTGATGTTCATTATACAACTTACCAATTACAAACTTTCTTTAACTCGGGAAGAAAAATATAATCTTGATTAGAAATAAAATAGCAGTGAATAGATGACTTTCTGCGACCTCAAACCACATATCATAAAAGTATAGGCCCAAAATGGGTCGGCCAAGCCTAAAGGCACCGTAATACATTGAATTTGGGCAACTTAATAGGCCTAAAAAGATGTCCAAAAAAATGTTCCTCGTGGTGCTTATAGTATCGGGTGCTAAAAAAAGCTTTCCAAATTGGTATCAAATCAAACGGACTGATGATTTTGACAATTGCCTTCCCAAACTACTATTCTCGGAATCAAATATCATCAAATAAATGTGTACGAGGACGGGAGATGGAACTGAGTATAGTTCCGAGCCATCGCTTTATATTTATGAAATTCATGAAATCTTTGAAAACAGATGAAAAGAGGTTTGAGAGGAGTATAGGAGGTAGCGTACTGAGAATATGATATTTTTTGCAAGGGGCTTTGATTTCTTTTAACCTACTCCCATTTTCCATTCTTGTTCTGTCTGATGTGTTATTATAATACTATTTATGCATCCGTTTAAGGATTATCTTTTGTGCTCATTACTTTGATTTTCACTTTTTAAGTTTTAATCTTATGCATTCTCCGAATATTAGTTTATATCTATCTTAATCTTCACTTTTCTTTGTTATTATTACATTGATTTTTTACATTTCAATATGCAAATAGGTTACTCATACGGATATGGTTCCACTTAAATCCAACCAATTTGTATCATATCTCTATTATTTAGCGCCATAAATTATTTATTCCTCATTTGCAAACAAGATTTTGTTCATGTACACTATGGATGGAATAAAAATTGAAATACCTTAGCAAAACGAACATATATTTCCATATAAAGTACATGATAAAATATTTGGCGAGCAAACAAGGATTCGTGAGTATCATTCCATCTATTAGTGTTGGAGAAGCCGGCTGATTTTTTTACAAGGTTGCAATTTTGTCAATTTTGTTCTAATTCTTTATATGAAATCCCAATGTAATTCTTCTAGTCAATTTTTGCCAAAAATTGTAAATATGACGGTTCGGTCATTACCCATGATCCTACACAACACACCATCATGTCAACGATTTTCAACGAAATTGACTAAAAAGAGTGTCAATACTAACTTAACAACTTTGAGAAATTCAAGACTATATTGACATTTGTATAATATGTAGGATTGATTTGACAATTTTCTTGATTGATTGATGTGAGATTCTTATAATATCGACTAATGAGACTTGCAAAAATAAGTTGCCTTACCCCCTTCTTTTCCCATTAAACAAAAACAACTACCACTTAATTCAAAATTTTAAATTTACAGTACTAACCTTATCATTTTTTGAAAATAACCTAAAGATAAGAATCGATGAACTTCATTCAATGATGATGATTTTCCGCAGTGAAACACGATCATATTTGAGTACCGATAAATTGTTAACGATGATAAATATTAGTTTATAATGAACTCTACACTCTATATGTTTCTATATTTGTACCACTCTACAGTAGTTCCATAATTGCTTGGTAACGCATGTTTGTGTTTGCGGGTTTGTGATATAGTCTCTCTTGGAATATAGAAAGTGAATGGATTGAAACCGCAGCGCATGGAATTGCAATAAGTGCACTGATTACCAAAAGGTTAATCAGCAAAAATTGCCTGATCAAGCAGCACGCCTAATTACTTAATTATGTTTCGAACCTTCAACAAGCAAGTCGCACGTTCATATCTCATGTCGATCGGTTGTCGCATACCACTTGTGTCGGTGTTGGTAGGATCACATGTGCAGATTTAACGCCGGAAGTCAAATCTGGTCTGAGAAAGTCAGAACAAAGCCCAAGTCTTCAGGAATATCATTATCTTCGACAATGCCCCATCTAATCATTACTTAAGAGAGAGAGATTATCCAGTGACTGATGCCTTGAGTTCATTATGTGTTTTCTCTCTCTAATAATCCATTGCCAGCTGACCCGACCTGAGACCCATCATGTCATCTGAGCTCCCGTATGATGGGCCTTGAGTGAAAATTTGATGGCAGCCCAATCCAGGGGAGTTCACTGAACCAGTCATCAGAAGCAGCACTTCCTAAACGCAGAACTTTGTTGGCTATAGGACGAACATTTCACATACGCAAGTGATTGGTGAATCCATGAGAATCGTCGCGTAGAGAGCAGGAGTTAAGTAGATGTCCACATATCGTACTTCCTTGGCAATTTGCGCGTCGGTGGCCTAGACCGGATGGGTCAAGTCCGGGAAAATCAAAATTGACCATCATTGTGTGTTCGAAACTTCATACGGGTTTAAGTTAGATGAAGCAAAATATATGAAGAAAGAAGAATCAAAACCAAATCACTGACTTAGTGTATAGTCGTCAGATTTACATACATACATAAAGTGGGGAAAAGAAAACATATTTTGCTATCCACAGATTTACATACATACATAAAGTGGGGAAAAGAAAACATATTTTGCTATCCACAATGGATTAAGGAGTTGTGTTCTGTTGTTAGATCGTGTTGAGGAGGTTTACTCCGAGGTCCTCGAGCCTTGAGGAAGGGTTAGCGTCTCGCAGCAGTGACACTGTAAACGAGGTGAAGTAGATAGGGCATGAGAGGAGGAGCGATTTCTAGTGGATCCAGATGTCATGTGGCAGGGAAAGAGTTTCAAATCATTGAAATCTCCCGAAGTTTGGAGAACCCAGGTTAATACAAATGTCGAAGCCCAAATTTTCCGAAGAACCGAAGAGCCAACGACCAAAAACGTCACCAAATAAGTTGATCAATAGGGTACTTATAGTGAGGGAACCAAGATAATTTGCTAGAAAGATCATGATATGCGACAATCCTGTAGGGAATCTAGTGTAGATAAGTTGCCCCGTGCCAAAGGGACATGGGCCAATCATGGGTTGTCATGTGTCAAGAGGATATAGGCTAATACCAAGCCCATTAAAATGGGTAATGAGATAGGTAGAATTATCTGTAATGAGTTTCATTCTAAACCCATTAAGTCAAAACTTTCTAAAACATTGCACAAGTTAAATTAGGATCTTGCCACCTGTCCTAAGTTCATTTTTTGCACTAAACAATGTTTGCATAAAGTGAGCCTGCAATAAATACCTAACGAGGGTTTTTATTAGGGAATTATATTAGAAGATAATATGGTTACTTTTAATAACCATGAATGACAAATTTATGAATCTACATTTCGCCTCCTGCGTGACAAATCTTTAAGACATGCAAAATTAACTGTCGTGCATAGAGAAGGATTATGCTTTGCAAAAATATCCATGTGACAATGATCAGTGTAGATTTTTTTCATCCAATAAGATTTGGTAGAGCAACCCTGAGGCTTAGAGCTTTAAGTTTGGCGCTTGGTGCTTGGCGCTTGGCGCTAAGCGCTTAGTGCTTTGCCCCTAAGCTCTTGCGCACTGCCCCGTGCACAGCTAGGGCGTACATCCCGCTTAGCGCAACTGTCAACAGTGCTTGCGCTCGTCTTTTAGCGTGCAGCGCCTTGCCGCTTTTGATCTAAAGCACGCTGCCCCTGGAGCCTGCGCACTGCCCTGTGCGCAACTGGAGGATGAAAGTTTGCTTAGAGAAAACTCATCTGTTTTGCCTGTTTGTAGTTTTCGCAGTCACGAATTTGCGATCTCGTTGCGTGCGAGAGGGTTCCCAGGAGAAAAAATTGCTTTGCTGAGAGGAAAAATGTTATACACCTAGTTACCGGATGAAGCCATTTGAAAAGCAACGCTCCCTACGGACTCTCTTTGGAAGAGAGTTACCGTCCGATCACGAGGGACGCGAGCATCATCTTCTTGTTCCCAAAGACAGGCTTGAAAAGAGAGAGGTTCTTCTAGGGAGTTCAGCTCTGCGCGACGAGGTGAAGAGAGGGCAACTTCTACTTTCTCACACTAGTTTTGGATATCCCAGCCGCACCAAGAGTTGATATACAACAAATGTGACGAATGAGTCAAGATCTTGGGTGTGGGAAGAATTGCGTACCAGCCATGTATGCGCTGAGCTGAGGTGGGTACAAAGAAGACGGGTCGAAGAACGGCGCCGCCCCGGATGACACATGCACACTCGCGGTGTTGGCGACGGGGGATGCGGCCGCAGTGGCTGCAGCAGCTATGAGGTCAAGAGGCTGTTCATTACCGCCACCGCTGCCGCCAGGGGAGTCGTCTCCGGTAGCCACATTGGTGTAGGTGGGGTGATCGGGCCCATGATCGTAGAGAATCCCTCTGAAGACATGACCTCCGATGTTCACGGCCGTCTGATACGCGAACTGCTCATGGGGGTTGTCATCAACGGAGCTCACTTTCACGCACTGGAACACCGCCGGAGAGCTCACGTCGGCTGGGAGGTTGCCGACTAACTCCAACCCTAGAGACAGGGACAAAGGAAAGATCAATGGTGCGGTCAGCGCACACATATGACACAATCTACAATTACATATCTTTATCGTACATATCCTTTGTTTTGACAAAGGTACCACAACTTCCTAATTCTGCAATGAAAATTACCTGGAAAATGTTTTGCCATAGATATAAAGATGGCACGATCAAGAATACACGCATAGACTAGGGACTAACATATAAATCGACAGACACTGAGAGAGAGAGAGAGAGATTTCCCTTTTTCAAACCAATCGTCGGGAGTACTAAGTAACAGCATACTGAAAAAGGAAAACAGATAGGCAAAAAACAAGGAAAAAAACCAAGAAAAGAGAATAATGGGTTTTTCAGATTTCTCATGGAGGTCGATCACTGCACACGCAAAAGATACGATCCTAGATCGTTGGGTACTAAATCTCTTGCCCACCAAATCTCTGGCTCTCTATATCTCTCTCTTTCTGCAGAGAGCAATCCTGTATGCCGAAACAGAAACAGTTTTGACTAATTCTCTTGCCCAGAACCATACAAGAACTAGCAAACACGCACAAACCCACACGCGTATACATATAAACATATACCTGATGTGTTAGGCCTCTCATGCTTCTCCCTCGACCGCTTCGGGGCCTCGCCTCCGAGCTGCAGCCCCTGCTCCTGGTGGTGGTGGTGGTGGTGGTGGTGGTGTTCCTTCGGGGCGGCGAGCTGCTGCTGCTGCCGCTCCCGCTCCCGCCGCCTCGCCGCGGGGACCCACGTGCTCTTCACGTGGTTCGCGCACTGAAACCCGCGGCTCTTGCAGCACGTCCGGCACCGCAGGTGCGGGCAGTCCTTCTTGGCCTGGTTGCCGCAGTCCTGGCAGCTGATCCCCGCTCTCATCCCCCCGCCCGTCGTCGCCGCCGCCGCCGCCAAGGTCAACGTTGTGAAGCCTCCTCCAGATCTCGAGCTCTCGTCTGAGAACACGTTGCACGAGGCCTCGCCGCCGCCGGGCCCCACCCCGAGGCCAGCGGCCGACGTGTAGAGATCCTGCTGCTGCTGGGAGAAGAAGTGCAGCTGTTGTTGGGGTTGCGGTTGGTTTTGATGCCATCGCTCCAAACCCTTGAAAGCCGAAGAGTCGTCCGCGTTGCTTCTGGAGTACCAGAACCAAGGAATTTCGGCGGCGGCCGTGGCTTGTGGGTGGTTGATCTGCTGATCTCCTGCTCCTCCTGCTGATCTAGCGGCTCCTAATGGAATGAACCGAGCCATTTCGCGTCGGTCGACGGGCCAAATCTCGATTCCCACTGGGAATTCACAGCATATCAAGAGCACACGATCCTCCTATCTTCCTTCTTCTTCCTATTCTAGCATTTGAAAACCCTAGAAGATGGAGAATTCAAACAGAGTAGACATGAGTGCTGTGTGCGAGTGATCTTTAATGGATTATAATGGTAAGTGGGAGTTGGGTGTGTGTAATTGCTGATGGGTTTTTCTGTGAGACACACGTCCGACAATTCTGCGGCAGAGCCTTCAATTCATCTCACATTTCTTCCTTCCTTTCTGCTCTCTCTCTCTCTCTCTCTCTCTCTCTCTCTCTCTCTCATCTTTGCATTGAAGGGCCATAGAATTTACAGCTCTCTCTCGCTCTGCGACGCCGCCATGGTTCGTCCCTCTCTCTCTCTCTCTCTCTCTCTCTCAGTATCTGCAATCTCCTGCTACCTCCATTTAAGGCTGTACATATCCATCGAACACACGCCCACGCCCTCTCCCTCTCTCTGCTCTGGGTCTTCTGGTTTTGTTGCAGGTGACTAAGCTTTTTGGGTGAGAGTGAGAGACTGAGCAAGTTCGAGGCTTGCAAGAGCCAAGATCAATCAATCTCTCTCTCTCTCTCTCAGTGACCATGGATTTCATGTTTCTAGTCTCCTAGGAAGATTTCAGAGGACGCCCTCATTCCAATCCAACGGACGGTTTAGCGCCACGTGTCGACGAACCAGCTTTTTCGCTTCTTCTCACCGGAAAGCCCGCTACTTGTCTTGGTGACCCCTATACGAAAAAAGAAGACAAATCCTCCGGCACTGGTTGTCTTATCAACTCCTTTGCCAGAATGATTTGTTACAACCAATAGTATTGTCAACAATTTGTGAGTAGAAATGTCCCTAAGAACTACTATGATATGATCAATGAGATAATTTATAATTTTTCAAAGCACTTATTCTTTTTCCAAGTGCATACGATTACTAATATTTCGGATATAGGACAATTTCTTATCAAATACGATTAACAAGTAATCTTGAACATCCATGAACATGCCCCTTTTGTGAAATGAGTCTAATTTATTCATCTTATTTTGGCATTTATGACTAGCCAAAAAGATAAGGCATTCATAGGTATTAATGTATTTTCTTTATAAGTTTCTCCTATTAGAGATTGTTTGCCGCCAACTTTCAAATCAATATTTTGTCGATGAAAAGATGAAAAGATGGGTTCTGTTTTTTTCAAAGTGTTGTTCAAATATCATATAAGAAGAGCAATCTAGCAAAATATAAAGCTATATAGCACTCTGACTAACTACACTATTAGTTACCCATTATTCACCTAGAAGGAAGAGGGAAAGGAGGGTGGTCCAATCAATTTCTATTAGAATGATAAACTTCGACATTTTGCTGATGAATGTGTTTTAAGAGGAGTATCCAATACTTTTAAGAAGTTGCTCCACTCGAGTTCATGATGTTGGATACTTAAAACACTTTAGTATACATGAAGTTATAAACATCCTTCGACAATACTAATACAAGAAAAATCAAGTGTCAGGAGTTCACGAGAAGCTATTTTCTCCAATGACATCAGCTGCTTCGGCTCACCATATGCTTGCAAATCAAAGACAAAGGGTTTACGTCATTGGTTTATATTTCAATAGCATCAGTTTCTTAACGTTTGCCGGTGAAGATGTAGAGGAAGGGATGCTCCTAGGTTTTGCTGGAATTCTCTTTCGTTTCTCAGTGAAAATGACACCATCTTTTTCCTTCGTATTTATGCTTTGTGTGCGTATGGTTTTTAAAATAAAGTAAAAAATTAATAGGGTTTCTGCTTTTGATGCATAATTAATTGATGAGGCTATGTAATGGGGTCGGATAGGGGAACATAGCGCCACCTTCTCTCCACCTTTTGTTGTCTTTCCTCTTCTTTTGTTTTCTCTCGGGGTTTAGAAAATCCAACATCTCAATTAGAAAATCTGAGGATACCATTTTCGTGACACTGTTCGAGTGCACCTGTGAGAGTATCGGCGGAATGAGGCCCGCATTCGAAACGAGTCCCCCCCTCGGGGAACTTAACATAAAAAGAACCTTTCAGGTTTGAGTTAATTTATAAGTAGTTTGACCAACTTTTTGAGACATTAGCCAACAAGAATAGATTCATTGGCCACCCTGTTTCCCATATCAACCATCCGATGTTGGATTTCATGCATCACCGATAGTGTTATATAAGTACCTTCACAATTAGTGAGGCGTGGAGTAGCTTAGAGAGGGATAACATCATGTTGCATATAATGTGAAATTAATTAAAATGTCCTTGCTGTTTTAGGGATTTACCCTAGAACCTTACCCAACCCTTCTCTCTCTCTCTCTCTCTCTCTCTCTCTTCCTCCTTTTGCCACTACCACACCCGCATCGCGCCTCCATCGCCACTCTAACCCCGCAATCATTGAATCATCCCTGTTACTCTGTGCATCTCTGTCGCTCTCTTAGTGACATCGATGACTTAGACCTAAGTTGATTCGAAAAATCCTAAATAAGGTTAGGCTACCACAAGCTCCCTCCGTCTTCAGAGAGAGAGAGAGAGAGAGAGAAAAGAAGTTGCGGGCAACACGGGCGGTTGTATGGTGTGGCTCAAATGGAGACCGGTGGAGTGGAGGCGATGGTGAGGAAACGACAGAGGAGGTGCATGTGTGCTGCTATAGTGGGTTTCTGCCTCATGAAGGAAGCTTAAGAGAGGGAAAGAGTACATTTAGGTCGTCCAAAATGCGCACGTAATGACGTGCAACTTCTCAAGCCCTAAGCCCAGTACGAGCACTTCATTTTTAGATCGGTTAATAACTCGATCATTTGAGCTTTCTAAACGGAGGTAAGTTCCATTAGATATGTTTGAATTGGTGGGTTCAAATATAAATGTCCTTGAGGTGATGTCTCCACAACAAAGTATGCAGACCCTACCACTCTTATCGAACAAGACCATACAAGTGCAACAACTGTGTCATTTAAAGACTTATGAGACAAAGCCAAAAAATTCCACAATATTGATAAACTTTGATTCTTTGAAGTTTGAATTGGCATGATATATTCGTCTGGAGTGATCAAGTGCTTGCTGTGTACTAAACGAATTCCCCATTGGTAATATAATATGGCGATATGGTTGGATTGGGTTTACTCCCATGTAGAGGAAGCCCAATGAAATGCAATGATCCTTTGTGGGGGTGAAACTTTGAATCATTTCTTATCCGTGCTTGCTGATGCACGCTGTAAAACAATAGGACGTGGTTAGAGTCAACCTCTAGTGTTATCTCATATTTTTCCATACATAACTCATTCCAAAAACTCTCAGAGAATAATACTTCTCTTGTTTGCTCTTGTGTGCCGTGCCCGAGTAGAATTCTATTTGCCGGTCTTAGTTGGAGAGAATAACCTAAATCTCCTTTTAAGAAATCTACTCATATTATGAAACTTACTTGGATTCATCCCTTTTACGGACTCAAAATTGAGACACATTCTCAATATATCCAATCACGAATAAAAAAAGAAAAAGAAAAATTATATATTTTGAGACTATCGAGATACCGTAAAGATACGAGAATGAAAATAATTAATATCCTGAAATGATACTTTTATACCATGTATGTTTGAACTTCTCGGCTCAAATCTTATGTCGAGAATATATGTGAGGGTTACGTAGATAATAACCTTAATTAAGCGGGTCCAAAAGTTGATGCTTTCAGAATCGGCTAAACGAGTTACTGAATTTTCTTGTCTTTCTATATATATATATATATATATAGAGAGAGAGAGAGAGAGAGAGAGAGAGAGAGAGAGAGAGAGAGAGAGATTCCCAGTTATTGTATTTTTCTCTCTCTCACATTTTCGAGCCCTGTGTTGGTCGCAGCTGACTCTAGCTAGCTACCTCGGCAACTTTCTGGTCTTCAAACAAATTAAAAAAAGAAGAAGAAAATGTAGGAAAGGGACTCGAGATCTATAGAGATCGAGACCTAGCCAAGGAAATGCTCGAGAAATAAAATATGGACCACATTTTTCCTATCTATCATTAGCTTGAAATAAAATAAATTTTTACATATACTGCATGCTGTCATGCATACATTTTTCCTATCTATCATTATATATATCACTTATTCTACCTATAACTACGATATTGTCACGAACTTCAAGACTTTTATTTTGCGATATTTCATCTCATCCATTGATAGCTTGTGATCTGGTATGGATTCTATCTCTAGAAGAAATTGATTGACCTTCTGTGCTAATATTATCTTTGCGATGTGTTTAATCACACAATATATCTTAATTGATGGCAATCATCTTGAAGACAAAATTCTTGCCTTAGTTGAAGAATTCCACTTATGGAAACCAAGATTTGATTATATGGGTGACCAAATTGATAGGATCTCTAATTGTTCTATCTCAACGGCTATCCTAATCTTCTCAAAAATTGTGCGATAGCTAGTTTGAAGAGTGATTCTTGTAAAGATTGTACAACGGATAATTTTGGATATTGAGGAGTATAAAAGAAGACCAAGGTGCTGAAGCAAGAGATAGATCAAGAGTTAACAATTCCAAAATTTGAGAGAGCTTCACATTTTTCATTGTCTTTAGTGAGCTTACAAGTGTAATCACATGAGAAGCCTTGGCAGAGTATTAGTTTATGCTTTGGTGTGAGATAGTGAGTCTTATCAACTTGTGTATAAGCGATACCAATTTCGAGAAAAAAATGCTTGAGAATAAGTAGCACATTACTACTATAATTTCCCATTGATTTACTAGTGAAATCCAATCAATAGGCTATTAGCATGAGAAAATGAATGTGGACTTATATTGAGCCGAATCACTATAAAGCCTTATGTACAAAGTCTTCTATCTCTCTATATTTATCCATTACTTGATAGAAACAACTGCACTCAATAACTTAAATATTACTAGAACTCGCACTTTTAGATATCGTAAGAATCTGTTCATATCTTTACTCTATTTCTCATAGTTACATTCATATCCACTTCACTCTTTTAATTTCACATTTATTTGTCAAATTCTTTAAAATTTCCCGTTCATCCCCTTCTAAGTGATTCTACTAGTCACTTCAAATTTGTCTTCGCCACGTCTTACTCGGTCCTTCTCAGTCCGAGTCTGATGGATGAGGATTTCGAGCATTCTTTGGTGTCAACAAAAACAATAGCCACTTATTTTCTGAGCAGCACTTTGTCGCTCCACTAATTGGACCAAATAGGTAAAAAAAATAAATGTTTGTTACAGAGGCTAGACATTTTTTTTTTTTTTTTGGTCAGAAAAGATACTTTATATATAATCAATGACCAGTACAGCCAGCTGCTAAAGCATCGGCACATATGATGTCTACTAATTGAAAAGGAGGAAATACAGTCCAACTTTTAAAAGCAGAAGCCCGATTATGGGCCTTTGAAGCCCAATTAGCGGCGACATTTGCCTCTTGTCTACAGTGACAGAGAGTTAGGTTAGAGAAGAGGGACAACACCGCCGCAGCTTCTTCAAATAGAGATCGGACATCCCATGGGGGCTTCCTCCGGTGATTAAGAGTGTCAACTAAGACCAAACTATTAGATTCAAGGAGAAGGCGAGCATTAGCTAAGCCTTGGCGTATCAGATGCTTGAGTGTCAAAGTGAAAGCTTGGATTTCCGCCTGTAAAGCCGAAGTCGCTGCAAAGTGCGAGGAGAAGCCATCAGTGAGTCGACCATTGTGATCGCGATAGATGCAAGCCATACTACCCTCGTTAGATCCTGGTTGATGTGATCCATCTATGTTTACTTTCAGGGTACCCGGATCAGGCGGTTTCCAAAGGGTTTCCCCGAGATGTAGCGATTGGCCTTTACTGGTGAAGGAGAAGGCAACAAGACGAGCGGCGTGATTCCCAGAAAGCGCTGCCTCGGCCACGCGAGAAGGTTGAAGCTGCTGGTTGCGGAAAATGAACCCATTGCGAGCACGCCAAATCTGCCACAACAGAGATGCAAGGATCTCCAAACTAGGTGAGTTGTGTTTGCTTTGGACTTACTCTGCAATCCATTTGTCTATTCTTTGTACTGCTGTGGGAGTGATATGTATATTCAAAAGGGGATGAGACCATACCTCTGTTACCCATGGACATAGCAGCAAAATGTGTTCAAGAGTCTCGGGTAAATTCTGATTGCAAAGCATGCAAATAGGAGTAGGAATAACATGTCTGTGATATAAATTTGCTCTGGTTGCTAGGGCATTCTGACAAATGGACCACATAAAGGTCCTAATTTTTGGGGGGGATTTCAAATGCCAGAGTTTTCGCCACAGCCAACTTGGATTCTGATAAGAGGTTGAGGTTGAATGAGAGGGCTGAGATACTGTTGATGCTGTAATAGAGTGATAAGCAGTCTTAACTGTGAAAGAGCCATCTGTGGTGGCTGTCCACATAAGTTGATCTTGAACACAATGGGGGCTGATAGGGATGGATGTAATATGGTCTCTTATCTGTTGACCAAAAAATGTTTCCAGTAGAGTGACATTCCAGGTCCCAGACTGTTGATCAATAAGGTCAGCTACGGATTGGGGTTCCTCGCGTAGCGATGGTCCTCCTAAAATACCCATGGGGAGCCACCAATCATGACGAATGTTGATTGATCGGCCATCACCAACCGACCAACGTATGTTGGGTAGGATGGTGTCTCGTCTCGTTAAGAGACTCTGCCAGCCCCAAGATGGATGAGCTCCTCATTCAGCATTATAAAATGATCTCGAGTGGAAGTAGATGCCCTTAAAAACCTTACTCCATAGCGAGGAATGGTTAGTAAACAGACGCCAAGCCTGTTTGCCCAACATGGCTTTATTAAAATTCAAGAGATCTCGAAATCCCAAACCGCCTTCTCCCTTTTGTTTTGTCAGGACTTCCCAACTCCTCCAATGGATGGCGGATCGGTTTTTATCTGTCTGCCACCAAAACCTGGCAATTCGTTTCTCAATCGATCTGCAAATAGAGAGTGGGAGCTTAAAAATGGACATGGCGTACTGAGGAACAGCCTGTACAACAGTTTTAAGAAGGATCTCCTTCCCCCCTTTTGATAATAGTGATTCTTTCCACCCTTCCAACTTCTTATTGTTGGAGAAATCTTTCTAGAATATTTCGAAGCTGACAAAACATCTCTATCAGTCTAGTCTGGATAAATGCAGACCTTAGAGTCTGAAAGTTTTCAGATCACCAGACTCAAGACTCAAGACTCAAGACTCAAGACTATTCTCATTGACAGTTCTTCTAATCCAGTGATGAAGGCAATCCAAAACCGAAGTATTTGGTTGAGGATTTAGTCATATTCTCTGGAAAAGATCTCTTGGCTGGATAATTATAACGGATTCTTTTATTCGTAATCAAGATCGTTTGAAGATCCGATGGTCGACGGAATATTCTTGGAAGGTTCTATTATTGGAAACCAAGATCCTGATTGTATGGGCGAACATGATTGATGGGCTATCGTCAGGTTCCTTTAATAGCTCGAATGATCTTCTTGATTGATTCCGTCCAACGGGTAGATTGGAGGAATTCATTTGGTAAGTGCCAACGGGTATGATGGCATAAAGGAGTATAAAAGGAAGACGTTCTAGTTGCTTTAAAAAATGATCGATAGACAAATTCCAGAGTCTGAAGCACATTGATTATTAGTCGATACATTTTGAGTGAAGTTGTAATACACAAAGAGTGTCTATACTTAGTGATACCTTGAGCAAGTGTGGTAGATTATCTACACCGAGAATCAAGGAAGAACAACGCTGTTACATCTCTTTGTTCATAGTGGAATCCAGCTAATAGGCTGTTAGTGCAGAAGAGTGGACGTAGGCTTGAAATAAGCCGAACCACTATAAACCGTGTGTTCAATTTTCTCTTCTATCAGTCTTACTTTGATTATTGTTTGTTTCAAATCTTTTAACTATCGAGTATTGTGCAATTATTGAGAAAAATCGTTTAAGTACCTATTCACCCCCCTCTAGGTACTTATTCTAGTTATATCAATTGGTATCAGAGCCCGTGTACTCACTTTATTTGAAGTGTTTTACTTCAGAGTAAAAGATCCATGGCTAGTATGCTAGCACTAGGGCTGGTGGAAGGGCAAAGCAATACCAAACCACCCTACTTTGATGGGAAGGATTACAACATCTGGAAAAACAAGATGAAAGCCTTCCTATGATCAAAGGATCCTCTGGAATGGGACGTTGTAGAAAAACGAATTACTCCTACACCGTGCGCATCGGTCTGCGAAAGAGGGAAAGAAACTGTTGAGACCAACGGAATGACTCAGGAAGAGATATTCAAGAGACTAGCACTCGATGCAAAAGCAATTTATTCTTTATATTGTGCTTTGTCACCAACTGAATATAATAGAATATCTTCTTGTGTTACAGCAAAAGAAGTTTGGAACATATTACATATCACCTATGAAGGAACAGATCGAGTGAAGGAAACCAGAATTAACATTCTCCTCGGTCAATATGAAGCCTTCAAGATGAAACCAGGAGAATCTATAACGATATGTTTAGCCGTTTTACGATATTGTCAATGGTCTTGAGAATCAAGGACAAAAAATTTCTGATCCCATGAAGGTAAACAAGCTACTGCGTGGACTCTTCAAGGATTGGAATCACATAAAGACTTCAATAAGGGAGACGCAAAGAATCATGCCACTATCTGTCGACGAGTTGATTGGAACTCTTCAGTCTTATGAAGTTGAACGAATCAATGAAGACGAAGATCCAAGAGGTAAGAAATCCATTGCATTAAAATCAAATGATGATTCTGATGATACATATTCTGAAGATGATATGGACGATGAGGAGCTTGCTCTCATGATAAGAAGATTCAGAAAACTGAATAGAAAAGGAAGAAGGTTCAACTCAAAGAAACAAAGTTTCCAAAGACAGCAGACCAAGTATGTTGATGATGAGGAACCAAACAAAGATGTAGTTTGCTTTGAATGTGAGAAAAAGGGACACATCAGACCCAACTGTCCTCTTCTGAAGAAGAAGAAAGGAAAAGCTGAAAAGTTTCGAAAAGCTCTCAAAGCCGAAACCTGGAGTGATACAGAGTGTGAAGAAAGTGATAATGAGTATGCCAATCTATGTCTGATGGCACAATCAGACTCAGACTCAGATTCTGGATTAGACTCAAACAGTGAATTTGAGGTAAGTGATTTCAAAATTCCTGTCAAAGTCTCTAAATACATTGATGAACTGTGTCTTAGTCTTAAGACTTCTCTCAAAAGAATTTTCGAACTTAAAAAGGAAAACTCAGCTCTAAAACAAAAGGAAAACGTTTTAGAAGAAAGAGTTAAAAGTTTAGACTTGAATGTTTCCACTCTTAAAGAAAATGAAAATAGTCTTTTGAAAGAAAATGCTCTTTTAAAAACCGACCTATCAAATATTTCAAAGAAATTTTCAATAGGGTTCGAAAAACTTGAAAAAATTCTTTCGGCTCAAAGACCTTACTTCAATAAGTCTGGTCTAGGTATGACAGCAAAAACTATCCCCTTGATTGATTTTCCTAAAGTAAAAGAAAGAATCAAGCAAAGACCCTCGAGAGAGACTTACAAAAATCATTTTAAGAAAGTTTTTGTAAAGTCTGTAGGTTGAAATGCCCTCGGGTGTTCAAAGTGCAACATCCGGATCACTTTGAAAAAGAGTGTCCTATGGTTTGGAAACCTGTTAAGAAAACATGGGCTAATACTGTTTATCTTACTAACACCAAAGGACCCAAGAAAATTTGGGTACCAAAGAAAGCTTGAGACTCTCTTTTAAGTGCAAGTCTCCGTCAAGAAAAAGGTAAAATTGTATCTTGACAGTTGTTGACACCTAAATTTTGACTATTTAGTTTATTTATTTATTATATAAGAAATTAGGGGTTAATTTTATTAATTGCATAGCATATAGATTTAGATTGCATTTATTTTGTTATTTGCATTTTTTACATTTTATTGGACTGGTGACGGATGAGTTCGAAGTAGATGGATCAGGCCCATGAAGCGAGCAAGTTGGCCGAAGCCCGCGTTTGTTTAATAATTAAAAATTATCCCGTGGGAATATAATATTTTAAAATTTTTTCGAGATATGAATCTTTTTTGGATAGGGCAGGTGGGTAAAAAAATATATTGCGATTTGTCTTTAAAAGATTTGGATTTAGAAAAAATTTCATCTTGATCTCGAATCCTTATCAATATGGGATGAATTTTGTGAAAAAAGATTTGTGAAGGTTGATTCGAGGAAGGATTTGAAAATCCAATTCCTTTCCCTATAAAAGGCCGTGCATGCGAGAGGTTCAGGGGGCTCTTTTCCTTGGGTGAAAAAAAGAAGAAGTCAAAATCCACATAAGGGAAAAAGAGTGTTCGTGCTTTAGGGGGTTCTTTTCGATAAAAAAAGAGAGCAAAAAGCAGGAGCAAAAAGTACAAGTCTGCAGAGGAGAGGAGAGAGAAGACACATTAAAAAGCAAATTTACTGTGCTTCTTCTCCGTGGAATTGTCCTCACCGGCGCACCACTGTGCCCGCACCTTCACCATCAAGTTCACGCAGCCGCGCTCGCATTGCTGCGCCTCCTCTCGCCGCGTCCGCACCACCGCTTGTCCCCGAAGCCCTACATCAACGATCACGCGAGACTACCTCCTCGCCGGACACCACGCCGTGCCATCACCACACTCCGGCAGCCCGCACCAGCTCTCCGCCGAGCCGATCCGCGACGACGCCACCGCCCCGCTTTGCCCGCCGAAGCCGTGAGTCCACCGCTCGCCGACGCTCCTCACCCACGACGCGCACCGCCTCGGCCACGCCCGCCTCGCCTTCACCGGTGGTCCGCTCGACGCCGCAGCCCCGAACCCGTCGGCTCGCTGCCTCGCTTTGCTCGACCTCCCGCCGATCCGACGCCCCCGTCCGCGAAGCCACCGCCGGTTCACCTCTTCACCGCTTGCCGCCGCGGTTCACCCTCCCTGGAATTCCCTTGCCGGATTGATCAACCGGCTGCCCTTGGAGATCCACGGTTGCACGTGGGAAAGGAAAGAAAAAAAAAGGAAAAGGGAATTAGGTAGTTTTATTTATTTGTTTATTTTATTGTTCATTATTATTTTACTTATTCTGTCTTTTAGTGGAATTATTCCTTAAGGTATGATTGAAATTCCAACATGAAATAGTTCCTCAAGCTAGGGATTGACAGTCCGATTTTCGCGCCCGAAATCCGACTCGCAATTCCTTACAAAAATCGACAATTTAATCTCAAGCCCGAGATTCGATTCGTGATTTAATTTAAAATTGGCTAACCCGATCTCATGCGCGAGATATGGTTCGTCAATTTTTGGATATCAATCTTATCTTTTGTTTGATTTGCTATCGTCAAGTTGGTTGAGTCATCTTATTTTCGTAAAATAAAAAATCTAAAAAAAAAAATCTTAATTAGGATTAGGTTTGTTGTCATCTTGCATATTTAGGATTGCAATCTTATTATGAATTTTTAAATAAAAAAATCCAAAAAAAGAAAGTGCAATTATTTAGGTTGTTAGTTTTTTATTTGAATTGCATGTTTAATTATGTGTTAGTTTTAATTTCGAATTTCTTAAATAAAAACACAAAAAAATCATTGTGCATATTAGATTTAAATTGCATGTTTCATTTTAAATTTTGATCATCTTTTTTAGATAAATTGCATTTTAGATTTAGATAATGTCTTAATCCCTAGTTTAAATTAAATAGAATCTTAATCTAGCTAGATCATTTCAAATTTCATAAAATTTGTCTTAGGATAAATTAGTTGCAATTTTTAGGATAGATTGCATTTTTTAAAATAAAAAATGTCATTTGCATGTCATATAGAATTAGGCTCATGAAATGCATGTCATTTTAGTGATTATTGTTAGGTTCATTTCTAATTAGAAATTGTCCGTCACTGGATTAGGTTATTTAATAAATGTCGCATGACATATAGCTCGCATATTAAATTGCAATGTTGCATGTCATTTTAGTTAAAATAATTTTGTACGTCATTGCATTGCATTGCACGTCATTAGAATTAAGTCATTTTGATTAATTTAAATTGCATGTTTAACAATTGCATGTTCATTAAGAGATCATAAAAATTTTATTCATATGTTTAGGACATGTTGCCATGCCATATCATTTCATATTAGATTAAAAGCATAGCATTGCATATGGATTATAGTCTCATTTAATAAGTGAAAACAAAAAGAAAAGAAATTGCATGTTAATTAGAAACCATATCTAGGATTGTTGATGTGGATTTTAATTTAACACTGCAGATGCTTTCGTTGCTTTGAGGTAAGTTATGCATCATTTAATTGCTTTCTTGGGTGTTAAATTGGTGGTTTGCGCACCTGCATGAACACCTCACATGTTAGGGAAATAGATTTAAAATCAATCCAAATTGCTTGCCAAACATTTTTCAAAATAAAAAGAAAGGTACCGAAAGGGCGTTAGAGAAATCTAACGTAATCAAGTCCCCGTACCCTTAGTCTCTGGTTCGTAGGAGTAAAGTGAATCTCCCATTACTTTACTTGGGTTTCTAATCGACCCACAAAAAATAGATTAGTGGCGACTCCTAATTAAAAAATTTGCATGTTAACAATTCAAACCTAAGTCGCGAATTGGTATGGGTTTGGGAGAGCCCGAGTTAAGTCTAGGCTTAACAATCCATTAGCCAAACCCTAGGTGGTTCAAACCCCGAAAAATTTGGTCGCGACAACAGTGGATGCTCAAGACACATGACTAGAGACTCAAATTGCTTCATAAAGCTTGTCCAAGTAAATGGCGGAAAAGTTTCATTTGGAGGAAGCATCAAAGGAAGTATTGTGGGATTTGGAACGGTGAAAATTGGAAATCTCACAATAAGTAATGTTTCCTTAGTGGAAGGACTCAATTACAATCTTCTCAAAGATCACCAATTGTGTGATACTGGTTTTAAGATCTTCTTTCAAGAAGGAATATGTTCTAGAACTAGTAAAGACTCTACTCAGTCTTTTATGGGTCGAAGGCATGGAAACATCTATCTCTTGCATGTGAAACCAAATGAATCGCAATGCCTAATCTCAATTCAAGACGAAGCAAGCTTATGGCACAGAAAGCTTGGTCATGTCAACAAGAAGCAATTAGCCAAAATATCATCAAAGCAGCTTGTTCGAGGTCTACCAAAATTACCATACCAAAAGTCCGATCCATGCACTCCATGTATTCTGGGAAAGCAGGTAAGAAATTCATTTAAGCCAATAAATCATGTCTCTACTAATCAAGTACTACGCTTGCTGCATATGGATCTCTTCGGACCAACCGAACTCGAGCATTGGAGGTAAGAAATATTGCCTAGTAATTGTGGACGATTACTCCCGCTTTACTTGGGTATATTTCCTTGCAAGTAAGTCCGAAACATTCTCGTATTTTGAAAAATTTGCTAAAAAGGTTCAAAATGAAAAATGGTGTGTTATATCAAGTATAAGAACAGATCATGGAAGTGAATTTGAAAATCAAGATTTTACAAAATTTTGTGATAAATTTGGATTTAATTATGTGTTCTCTTCACCATATACTCCAGAGCAAAATGGAGTAGTGGAAAGAAAGAATAGATCTCTTCAAGAAATGGCTAGAACTCTTTTAATTGAAAGTAAGATTTCTTCACGATTTTGGGCTGAAGATGTTTCAACAACGTGCTATATCATCAATAGAGTCTTCTTAAGACCTATTCTAGAGAAAACCCCTTACGAGTTATTCAAAGGTAAGAAGCATATTGTTTCATACTTTCATGTGTTTGGTTGCAAATGCTTTATATTGAAAAATGCTAAAGATCGAGTTGGTAAGTTTGAAGAAAGATCGATGAAGGCATCTTCCTTGGATATTCTACATCAAGCAAAGCCTACAGAGTCTACAACAAGAAGAGTCAGTCTGTGGAGGAGTCAATGAATGTCAAATTTCAAGACTCTACGCAAGATGAATCCATTAGACTCATCATGAAGAGTCTGAACCTGCTCCAGACCCTCCAAAGCTTACAACTTAAGAAGCTTCTCAGACTCTGGAAGACCAGCATCAAGCTGATCGTGAAGATTCAAATAAAGAAAGAGATCATCAACCGAGACAAATCAACCAAAGAATCGGAAGCATAAGTCCAGTCATCCTAAAGATCTCATTATCGGCGAAATTAATGAAGGAATTATTAGCATATCCAAAAGGCGTGAAGAGTCTAGTGCTGTGGCTCTCATTTCTGAAATTGAACCAAAAAGTATAGAAGAAGCTTTATCTGATGAAAGCTGGATTGAAGCTATACAAGAAGAGCTCAGATAGTTCAACATTAATGATGCCTAGGAATTGACATCTAAACCAAAAGGCAAAACTGTTATTGGAGCTAAATGGATGTTCAGGAACAAGATGAATGAGAAAGGAAAAGTCGTATGAAACAAAGCAAGACTCGTGGCCAATGGATATACGCAAGAAGAAGGAATAGACTATGATGAGACTTACGCTCCAAAGAGCAAGGTTAGAAGCTATTCGTCTATTACTTGCGTTTGCCTGTTATAAAAATTTCAGGTTATTCCAAATGGACGTCAAAAGTGCCTTCCTAAAGGGATTTATCCATGAGGAAGTTTACGTGGAACAACCTCCAGGGTTTAAAGACCCAAAGAAGCCAGACTCAGTTTTCAGACTGAAAAAGGCCTTGTATGGTTTAAAGCAAGCACCTCGAGCTTGGTACGACAAACTAAGTAAGTTTTTAATACAGAATGGTTTTGTCAAAGGTAAAGTAGATACTACCTTATTTATCAAAAAGGAAAACAAAAGCTTTTTACTTGTTCAAATATATGTGGACGATATTATTTTTGGATCCTCTAATGAAAGTCTCAGTGCAAGAAATTTTCAAAGTCTATGCGGGATGAGTTTGAAATGAGTATGATGGGAGAGTTAACGTTCTTTCTTGGTGTTCAAATAAAACAATTGAAGGAATGAACTTTTATTTATCAAGAAAAATATGCTAATGATCTTGTTAAAAGGTTTGGACTGGAAAAGTGCAAAAAGACCGACATACCAATGTCATGTTCTTTGAAGATAGACAAAGATGAAGAAGGGAAGAAAGTTGATCAAAACCTGTACAGGAGCATCATCGGATCACTTCTTTATCTTACCGCTTCTAGACCTGACATTTTGTTGAGTGTTTGCATATGTGCTAAGTTTCAATCAGATCCTAAAGAATCCCATCTCAGTGCTGCAAAACGTATTATCAAATACGTTGCTTCATCTTCAAGCATCGGTCTTTGGTATCCTAAGAAGGGAGGCTTTAGTCTTCTGGGATACTCAGACGCAGATCTGGCCGGTTGCAGAGTCGATAGAAAGAGCACTTCGGGAACTTGCCAGTTGCTTGGAAACAAGACAATGTTTTGGTTTTCAAGGAAACAAAGCACCGTGGCTCTCTCAACAACGTGCTGAGTATGTAGCTCTTGGAAGTTGCTGTTCGCAAATTCTATGGATAAAACAACAGCTACAAGACTTTGGAATTGAAGACTCATGCATAGAGATTAGATGTGACAACACCAGCTCAATCAATCTCACTAAGAATCCAATCCTTCATTCAAGAGCAAAGCCTATAGAGATTCGACATCATTTCATTAGAGATCATGTTCAAAATGGAGAAATCTCGATTCAATTTGTTGATTCAAAGAGCTAACTAGCGGATATATTCACAAAGCCTTTGGAGAAAAATCAATTCGATTTTATCCGTTCCAGACTTAACATTTTGAAGCTTGAGGAAGTTAAAGTCTAGAGACTCTCCAACCCTCGCACTCGACATTCATGGCTATAGACTGTAAGTTGTTATTATATTCGAACTCGAAAATGTATGATTTTTAGTTCAGTTAATTTATAATTTCCAAGAAAAACGGAATCTTGTCTTTAAAAAAAAAAACGATTAACCTCTATGTGGCAGTTATTGATTTTAAAACAAGGTGTCTGTTCACTTTCCTTTGTGCCGATTGGTTTTTCCTTTTTTAAATTGAGTTATATATATATATAGTTTTCCTCGCTTAAACTTCAAAACCCTAAAAAGGCATTCTCCTCCCAATCCTGTCTCTACTTCGTGCTCATCTTCGAGAAAGTTGTCATCTTATCTTGGGAAAGCGAGTAAAGGAATCTTTCAACGACAATGAAGGATGTCTTCTTCGAGAAAGTCTTCAAGAATCGCGAACAGGGGACCACAGAGAATGAGAGAGGGGCCTACCCATTTTGATCTTACCAAAGAGGAAGAATTACCGAGTCAGCAATAGAGCCCGATTCACTCTCATCCAAGTCACTCTTCACCATCTACCCCACAGGATGCGAGTCAACAACCGGAGGAAGAAATAATCGAGGACGCAGACCCTGTAAGAGTCCAAAAATCCTCTTATATTTACAAGTTCTATCATGCGTTGAAAAGTACTGGTACTCCGCTGAACTATATAGATGATTTCCTTAAAGATAAAAATTATGGGAATTGGTATATCTTTCTGCGAAAAATGGAGGATTTGGGAATTGCTCCCAAAGGAAAGGCCGATGAAGCACTTGCGAACATTCCAAGTGACCCTCGTGTAGGAGGATTGAATCCCACTGACGGGAATGATGATGATAAAATGTTCAGTGAATTTCAACCTAGAATGGGTGTTGCTGCGAAGGTGAAGGGAAAAAGGATGGATTTGTTTAAATCGAAAGAACAGGAGAATATGTTCTTCAGAATGTTAAAACGAGGGGTGATAAACCCTGGAAGTGTTGATTTCGATTTCTTGGATGCTATTAATGTGAACTTAAGGGAGAAGTTCAATCTGCTTCAACTTGAGCAATTTTGCTCCGATACCACAGACGGTTATGCGCAATTAACAGCATACTTTTATTCGAATCTTAGTTTTTTAGATGCGAATAGAATATCTTTCAGTGTTCGAGACTAAGACCATGTCATAGATGTGGATATGTTGGCTGACATAATTGGAGTTGAACGAGGATGTTATCAACCAATCAAAGTTTCGATTGCTCGTGCCACACACGGAGCTTGTCAAAGACAGTCTACAGAGGGAAGAATTACCTACGTAGAATGCGTGCTATCAACATCTTGCTTCACAAAATTGTGATCAACCGTATCGAGCCAAAGTCTACATCCAAGACGAACGTGTCTAACTCCGAGGCAAAATTGATGTACGCGATCAATACAGGGAAGAAGTTCTCTCTCCCTCACACCATTCTCTTTCACATGTACGAGCAATGGCGAAGGACAAGGGCCAATTGCCTTACCCAGTCTTGTGACCAAGATCTTCGAGACACTGAACATTTAACCTCCACACACTCTTTGTGTTCGACCATGCGACAAAATGGTGGTAGGTCTGAAAATGCTGACAAAAATGCGTCGAAAGAGCTTGATAAGGCAATGGAGAAGTTCAAAGTGAAGACTCCAAAGATCTTCTTCATCTAAGAGAAAAGGGAAGGAGCCCATAAGTACTCCATCCAAAAAGAAAAGAACTCTTATCTTGGAGGAAGAAGAAGAAGAGGAAGATCTCACTATCTCTGCATTAATTAGAACTAGACGTTCTGTACCTGAATCAACAAAACGACAGACGAAAGAAAAAGAAGCAGAGGAAAAAGAACAGAGAGAAGAAGAGGAGCAAGCAAAGAACAAGAAGCGAGAGAAGCAAAAAGAGAAAGAGAAAGAGAAAGAAGATGAAGAAGAAGAAGAAGCGAAAAAGAAAAGTCTGCGAGATGCTCAAGAGCATGACCATCACTCTTCCCCATTTGAGGTCCTAGAGACAGGGGGAGATGGCGAGCAAGGAAGAACTACACCACATGCTGTTATCAATGAAGGTGTAAGTCGCTCACCAACAAATCCAGAAGATTTTCAGGCTTCTCAAATGCCTGACGAAGGACATGATACATCAACATCAAATCTGCAATATTACACAGAAGTTCCATCGTCTGACTTCACTCCATCCGAGAAAGCAAATGCGAGCACACAAACGAACAATACAGCAGATTTTCGTCGTATTCTTGATGTTCTTCTGGAAATGAAGGGTCAAATCTATGCTATGGACTCGTGAACTTCAAGTCATGAAGAATGCTGGACAAGCATCTTCTCGTTACCCTGGCGGATCAATTGAAAGACCTCGCTCTTCAAATTCAAGCCAATGCCAAAGGAGAAGAGGTAGCTCATCTACGGGAAGACTTGAAGAGGCTGGAAGGGATCGTACATTCGATGGGAGATTTCCAGATTGTGCGCATTCCCAAGAAGACTTGACTCTTTTCTCACCTTTTTAATGATGACAAAAAGGGGGAGAATTGCAATTTGAACTCTATTTTTTTTTTTTTGAATATGTTTGTTTTTTTTAGCATGACTTGAGTGAACTTGGGTGTGAACTTGAACTTGACTGACTTGAGTGTGGATTTTGATTGATGCTTGACCGTTTGCATTTATATCAAAGTGTTGTTGTATGGTATTACTCATGAAAGATTAACCGATTTTTTGTGGATGTAGAGTCTGGTTGTTTTATTAATCTTTATGAGATAGCTATATTGCTTGAGTAATATTTTGCAAGTCAAAGTTGTTCAAATCTATAGAAAAGTTTTGTCACCATCAAAAAGGGGGAGATTGTTGGAGAAATCTTTCAAGAATATTTTGAAGCTGACAAAATATCTCTATCGCCTAGTCTCGGATAAATGCAGACCTTAGAGTCTCGAAGGTTTTCAGATCACTAGACTCAAGACTCAAGACTATTCTCATTGACAGCTTCTTCTAATCCAAAGGACGAAGGCAATCCAAAACCGAAGTATTTGGTTGAGGATTTAGTCATATCCTCTGGAAAAGATCTATTGGCTGGATAATTATAACGGATTCTTTTATTCGTAATCAAGATCGTTTGAAGAGCCGATGGTCGACGAAATATTATTAGAAGGTTCTATTCTTGGAAACCAAGATCCTGATTGTATGGGCGAACATGATTGATGGGCTATCGTCAGGTTCCTTTAATAGTTCAAATGATCTTCTTGATTGATTCCGTCCAACGGGTAGATTTGAGGAATTCTTTTGGTAAGTGCCAACGGGTATGATGGCATAAAGGAGTATAAAAGGAAGACGTTCTAGTTGCTTTAAAAAACGATCGATAGACAAATTCCAGTCCAAGCACCTTGATTATTAGTCGATACATTTTGAGCGAAGTTGTAATACACAAAGAGTGTCTATACTTAGTGATACCTTGAGCAAGTGTGGTAGATTATCTACATCGAGAAATCAAGGAAGAACAACGCTGTTACATCTCTTTGTTCATAGTGGAATCTAGCCAATAGGCTGTCGGTCGAAAGTGGACGTAGGCTTGAAATAAGCCGAACCACTATAAACCGCGTGTTCAATTTTCTCTTCTATCAGTCTTACTTTGATTATTGTTTGTCTCAAATCTTTTAACTATCGAGTATTGTGCAATTATTGAGAAAAATCGTTTAAGTACCTATTCACCCCCTTCTAGGTACTTATTCTAGCTATATCACTTATTTACTCTCCCCATTATCCAAGAGAACATATCTTTTTTTGAACGCCCCTAATCAAAAGGTATCCCTAAATATTTCCCAGATTGCTGCAAGATAGGAACACGTAATTTGCTGGCCATGTTATGCTGTAAACTAGCAGGACAGGCTTTCCCGAAAAAATGCCGGATTTATTACGATTAATTGCTTGCCATGTAGCTACACAGTACTGATGTAAGATATTAGATAAATTTTGACATTCGCAAATAGTGCCATCAAGAAAAAAGATAGCATCATCTGTAAAGAACAAATGGGACAACGAAGGACACCATCTGTTGAGTCTGATGCCTTTCAGAGTTTCCATACTGATGGCATTGTTAATTAAGACTGATAAAATGTTGGCCATAAATATAAAAAGATATGGGGAAGGGGATCACCCTGTCGAAGACCTCTAGAAGGATGGAAATACTGTAGGTGCTGCCCATTAATTTTCACACAAGAAGATTGGGTTTTAATACACTGCATTGTCCACTGCACCCACATAGGATGAAATCCCAATTTAAGAAGATAGTCTTTGAGGAAATCCCATTCAACCCTATCATATGCCTTCATCATATCAACTTTAAGAATAGCTCGAAAGTGACGCTTCCCTCGTGAGATCCTAAGTTGGTGAAGAACTTCCTGGACTAGTAAAATGTTATCCTGTATCTGCCTACCCCCAACAAATGCAGACCGCTCTTCTGAAATTAAAACTGGTAGCAGAGGTTTCAAACGATTGGCTATGACCTTTGAGATAATTTTATAAACATAATTGCACAAGCTGATAGGGCGATATTGGTCAAGGCGTTCAGGGTGGGGAACTTTAGGAATTAAAGAAATCAGCGTCCGGTTTATTGATAGAGGCATGATACCAGAAGTAAAGAAATGACTTACCTCTCGAAAGAGATCAGTTTTGATAATGTCCCAGTGCGTCTGGTAGAATAAACCATTAAGACCATCCGGACCCGGAGCTTTGGTGGCCCCTAGTTGAAATGTAGCTTGATGGACTTCTTCAATGGTTACAGTTGCAGTTAACTGCTGATTCATCTCATGTGTAACCATGGTAGGGCATTGTGACAAGATAGGTTCATAATTGCGGTGGCCAACAGTGGTATATAAGCTTGAAAAGTGAGTGGTGACCATCTCTTGCAATGTTATAGGGTCCCGTACCCAACAATGATTATCATCCTGTAGCATAGTAATTCTATTCCTCTGACGCCTTTGAATAGTAGTAGCGTGAAAAAACTTGGTATTTCTATCCCCCCATTTCAGCCAATTTAGTCTAGATCTCATAGCCCAATACTGTTCTTCACGACTCCACACTAGTTGTAGCTCTTCTTTTAAAGCATTAGCTGCTGAGTGGTCATACAAACCATGAGGGCGATTAATGAGCTACTGTAATTGTTGTTGCAAATTGTGCACATGGTGACGATTATGTAGAAATTTAGTACAGCTCCACTGTGTAAGAGTTGTAGAGACGGCTTGGATCTTAAGCTTGATTGCTGCATTCTTTAGATGATCAGAATTCCAAGAGGAGCTGATAATGTCCCGACACTCTGCATCTTGGTTCCAGTATGCTTCATACATAAAGTAGCGTTGTGTGTTGGTTCGAGCGGGGGTAGTGTTGAGAATAAGCAGACTATGATCCGATGCAATTGCTGGGAGAGCAGAAACTTCGGCCCCAAGAAAAAGCAGACGCCATTCCATAGCAGAAAACATATGACTACATATTTTCTGTCCAATCATACGTGGGGGCACTTAGATTTTGCATGAAATTACAAAATTCCTACTGATTTTTGCTCTCTCTCTCTCTTTTTATTTTTTATTTATTTTAAATTAGACTTAGATTTCTCCCGAGTTCAATAATTCCGGATAGACCACCTGTTCCTACTAATCTTGTTCTTGTTTATTTAGCCATGCCATATAGACACTAGCTGATTTTTCGTCCTATATAGACAAAAACCAAAATGTTGCCCTAAAAAAACACCAACGCATAAAAATGTTAGAATATACCTTGTTATTTCTTTATTTCATATATTGAAATTAAACTAATTAGAGCATCGCTTTATTGGTGAACACGTCCAAATTCATCGATTGAAAGATGCTTCTGTCTATTAACATTTCACTAAACAAATAATTTGTTGACCAATTGGAAATAAAATTGTTGGTTCCTTGAGGATTTTCTCCATTATTTTGACCGTGACTATTATTGGATTCATTTGAAATTTGATTACGTTGATAATAACAATTACTAGATTAATTTTTTTTTTGACTCCCTTCATGAGAGTGTTAAGAGAAAGTATTTCTTGCAATAATGATATTAAGGATCATGTTAAAATGCTGTATTTCTTTAAACTAATTTCTCTGGTAATAGTATTGGTTCCTATAAGACATAGAAAAATGTAATCAATCCCACAATCTCCATAGTTAGAACAAGAACACACATAATCAAGTAGAAAGATTAACACACATATTTTGGGGTCTATCGATCATGATATGGAAGCGGAAAAGTGACAATCCACGTACAAGTCCTTATTCTCTATTGCTTTCTGTATAATTGGCTCAATGAGACAGTCTCCTCACCCTTTAATATTAGGTAAACACTCATTTGCGAAAATAATTATAAGAATTAAAGTTAGAGGAGAAACTTGAACATTATTGATAGAGCTTCCAACTAGGCCCTCTCATTATGGGATGTGATCAACTCGGCCCACACTAACTAGCCCTAAATTAGACTAATTAAGAAACATTTTATCTTACCTTAGACCAACCCCATAAAACGGTAAATTATAATATCAATTAATGTAGCCCACATTAGGAAAACTCTTATATTCTCTCACTTGGGCTATATTAATTAAAATTATAATGTATGTGCATACTTTAGTCTAGAGATTAATTTTAATATTTAATCATATCCCATAAAATCTCAAATACCGAATCATATTGGTAAATGCATGTATACACATAGAGCCTACTATGTTTATGAGCACTTTCAATTTTATTGATATGGATCTAATATGATAGTGTTGCAAATGAATAACACTTCTCATAGAGAGATTTTATTTGTTAGGCATCATTCGTTTACCTTAAGTGTCACAAAACTCTATGTCACTACAGAAAGTTTTCGTGGTTCTTGTGAAATCACATATGCCTTATCCTTATAGTTAATCTTTCTTTATGTGTAACAAGACATATGCTCAAGGCTAATTACCGGATGCCCCTAGCCTTCACGCTAGATTTATATAATACATTGAGACTTTTATTAATATGTATTCAACATAATATCAATACATTCATAAATATTTTTCTTGAATGCAAAAGTTGATATAAATCAAAATGTTACTAAAAGTAACAAACACGGATATAAACTTTATTATAAAAAAAATGGGATAAGTGCTGTAGAAGTCCTAAAACTTCTTACGAAAATGCAATTGAGTCCTAAAACTTTCAAAAAGTGCAATCAAGTTCTAAAACTTGTCAAAATGGTTCAATTGAGTCATAAAATTAACATCGTTAATCTTATTAATGTAAAATGTTGACGTGGCGCTGACGTAGTATTTTAAATGATTTTTTTATTTATTTTCCAGCTGGCTTTTTAAAATAATTTTTTATTCAATTTTTTTTTTAAAACTGTTAAAAAAGGGGAAAAAAAAAAGGGCAGGAGTCGCCGGCTACCGCTCAACCAGGGTGAGGCCTCGCCGGCCCCAGGCTGACCCGAGCGAGGACGCCCAAATTTGGGCACGCTGGCCCTCATGGGAGGCCATCGACCGTCGCCCGCCCTACGCAATGCCTTGCCAGCCCTCGCCTGGGGGTGGCGGGGCTTGCCCAAATCCGAGCAGAGGCCTTGCTCAGGGCGAGCGACGGTCGTCAGCCCCCATGAGGGCTGGCATGCCAAGATTTGGGTGCCCTCACCTGCATCAGGTGAGGGTCGCTGGCCCTCGCTTGGGGCCAACGAGCCCTTGCTCGCACTAGGCGAGGGTCACTGGCCCTCGCCCTGGTCGGGTGGTGGTCGGCAATTGTCGCCGGCCCCTCTGACGATGGGCGGCCACCTCCTCTTGCCTTTTTTTTTTAAAAACAATTTTTTAAAAAATAAATTTTAGTTTTTAAATATGTTTTTTTTTAAATTGGATAACAAATTATTTTAAAAAGCCATTTGGAAAATAAAAAATAATTTAAAATGCCACGTCAGCATTTTCTGTCAATAAAACCGACGGTGTTAATTTTAGGACTCAATTGAACCGTTTTGACAAATTTTAGGACTTGATTACATTTTTTTGCAAGTTTTAGAACTTTCAGAGCACTTATCTCTTTTTACAATGCATGTGACTTTTAGATGAATGGTAGGGTCGATGCATGATATCAAGGGAAAACCTTAGGATCGCATAAATCGTTTGATTAAGGGACTTATAAACGTTATTGATCATGCGACAACAAAATTAGTCAACAATTACTATAAGTCATAAAAAAAATGGATTGGGTAAATGTTTTATTGGGGTCCTCGCATGAAAGATAAATGCCGACCCCGAGACCCCAAAGTTTGATTTTCATATTGAACTTTCTTTAAATGATTGATCTTGACATGATGTTGTGTTTTTAATTGTTTTGATGTGTATGTTTATTTCTTTCCATTGTATATACCTAGTTATAGATTTCTTAAACTAGGTTTAAATTAGGATCCCGAAGATGGAGAAAGTGTGAAGATGGTGGAGGTTGATATCCATTCCGACCATTATCATGTATTATTCATTCTCCCGACATATGTCTCAGGTTTCATTTATTGTATAAAGCACGACGAGTTGCGGATTTTCTCTCTTCCTCTCATCTTTTTCAATTGTGTTTTTCTTTTATATTTTCTATTATTGCATGGTAAATTTACTGCTTTTCTTTACTGTTTACTTACTGTTTCGTAATTTCAATTCCATTGATTGCTTTTTTTTTTTTTCTTGTTTTCTAGAAATAGAATAGTATGAAAATGACCAACCACGTATGATCACTTAGTTTAGGACTAATGATCCTAAAAATGTAAAAAGAAACGCATGAACACGTTAGGAAAAACACAACATACTGTTTAGGTACCGAAAATGCACTAATAGAAATATTAGCGTAACTCAAGTTTCCGAACCTAGATATTTGGTTGTGTAGGAATCGAGGGAATACTCTCAACCCTCGATTGAGTTTTTTTAGCTAA
The DNA here is from genome assembly GCA_017140615.1 of Eucalyptus cladocalyx. Lineage (NCBI taxonomy): Eukaryota > Viridiplantae > Streptophyta > Magnoliopsida > Myrtales > Myrtaceae > Eucalyptus > Eucalyptus cladocalyx. The sequence goes on along the minus strand of CM029524.1, from coordinate 37,807,520 downwards.
CCCCCAAAACAAGGCTAATGGCGACTTATGTCTTATTTTTAGGTTGTCATAAACAACTAAACTGTATAAATAAACCTGTCATGTGGGGTACGAGTTTAGATGAAACTCATAACGGTTTAGTATACTTGATATGGGAGTACCCCAAAGGATGAAGTGATGCCATTCTTATAGGCGAAGCATACTGTTGAGAGGGCTATCATGGTAAATGTACCCTTAAATCCAATATCCACACCCCACCCCTTCTTCTAAAGTGTGTTGCTCGTGTGGGTATGAATCGCGACACTTCGCTGTCACGCGGGGTACGGGCTTGGGAGAGCTCGCGATCTTGTGGAGGGAACTCATGAGAGGCTTGATCCGAAATGCGAGGTGATGACATCTTTTGGAACGCGAGCCATAAGGGAATTCTCATGATCAAGTACCCCTAAACCTGACATTTCACCCCTTTTCTCTCCTCGTGATGGTAAGGGATCAAGAGTGGCGAGATCGAGTCACGATAGTACTTTCAACAGTAAAATCTGTCAACTTATTGGCAATAAGAGCCATATGAACATTTGCTATCTCTATACCAAACAAAACATAAAAAAACTCAATAGTAACAAAGTTATTATTTACAGAAAATGTGACTAAAAAAATAAGTAATGTATATAATTAGTACCATGTGAGTACTATGTAACTTGAAAACGCACAGCTACACATCCAGAAAGTTATACGCACTATCAGAAAAAAGTATGACATGCAGTAGTACACTCCTCACATGACAGTAATTATGATAATATATTTCAATTTTTGTGAATTTATTACTTTTGGGAGTATGAATCACTAGAATTAGTTACTCCTCCATCGCACCGTCATATATTCCTTTATGAACTAATACATAATAGCCTCCTTTGAGAGTATGACTATGCATTAGAATAAAAAACATCCCATTATTATACAAGAGGGAGAGATCGATATTTCTCAAACGTAATTAAGTGTGCCACTTTGGTGATCATAACTCAACTGAATCCTTGAAACTCTTTCATACTGGAGATATAAATTTTACTTCTCATATATACCATATACATGTTATTTAAACTTTAGTGATATGGGCAATTTATCACTAAAATCACATATCATACTAATTACATTACTTTATTCATTGATACAAATTAAATTATATATATTATCAATAAATCACACTCTATACAATATACTAGTAAACTAGCATCGATATTTCCAAAATCATAGAAAAATACAAGAAAATACTAGAAAATACACTAAAAATATGAAATATTTAGGGTTTTGTATGTATTTTCCACATCTATAAGATCATAAAAAATATAAAATAAATAGACCACAAGGTAGAGCATCACCATAAGAACACGTAGTTGTCGACTATGCACTGATTGGAGGCTCCACGCGCCTGTACAAGCCACCTGAGTGTGTGGCATGTGGAGCCCATGTGTAGACGGCTCCCTGGACTATTTTTCGGTTCGACCGGCAATGGTACGAACAATTATCGATCCAGCCATACGGTCTGACCGATTGATCGGTCTGTTCAACGGTAAACCGGGTTGGATCTCAGGTTAGTTCACTTGTCATTCGAGTCGGGTTGTCAGATTGGGTTAGGTCTCCAGGCTAGTGATGTTAGATGACGTTAGCCCTATCGTGTGCAGTGCATGCGCAAGTAGCCACGCTCGGGCATGAGGTAGTGTGGGCTGCATGCTTGACGCCCTGGCAGTGTATGGCCACGCGTGGGCGCGCATGCGGCCTCCCCTTGGTGGGGTACCACCCACGGTTTTGCTCATCTTGTTGAGTTCTTTTTGTTTATATAATAAAAATCGATTTTTGTTGCACAAAAAATCACGAAAAATGGAAAAAATTATATGTTTGTGCTCTAATCTATGGAGGCTTTGATACCACATGTAAGACACGAAAAAATGGAATCCCACAATCTCCATAGCTAGAACAAGAACACATATAATTGAGTGGAAAGATTAACGCACCTGTTTTGAGATCCATCGATCTTGATGCGGAAGCGGAAAAGTCACGATCCACGTGTAAGTCCTTCTTATCTGTTGACCTCTATATCATTGGTTTAATGAGACAATTCCATCACCCTTTAGCATTAGGTGAATGCTCTTTTATGAGGATAATTGTGAGAATTATGGTTAGAGAAGTAGACTTGAGTATTATTTATAGAGTTAGACATGCCCTTTTATTACGGGCTGAGCTCAACTCAATCCACACTTTAGACCAACCCCGTAAAATAGTAAATTATAATATCAATTAATGTAATCCATATTAAAAAAACTCTTACAGTTGCTTCCCTCAATTCTGAATTAAATAAAAATAGCAACTTGTGTATAAGATTATGACAACCTTCTTTTTCTAATCTTTGCCTAGGTATCTAGATTCTATAGGAAAATTCTCTTGGTCTTGTCCAAATTGAACTTCTCTGTGTTCCCCCAGATGGAGTACAAATTTGACTAGTTGAAATCCAGGGTTTTGCTATTGCCAAAAAGAGGGGAAATGAAGGAACAAACTTCAAAATCTGTGGGTGAAGATCATGAGATGACTTTAATAGCGAGAAATTAGTATACTAATGAAATTTCTTCTCTGGACAACAAGCTTTCCACAACATAAAAAGAGTGGAAAACTCCTTATTTCTCGTGGGAATTTTTCCGATCATGATTTCATTAATTTGTTGAAGACAAAAATGTTGTTAATTCGACTTGTTATAAAATTCATTCATTTGTCTTTTATCTTAATTTTAAGTGATTTTGATGGAAGTCCAAATCTCATTTTACAACTTCATCTCATTTGAACTTAAAATAATTGATAGCATAAAATTTTGTGGACCTGGTTCGTGTAACATTGTAAATTTTTCTTCATGGTTGAACAGTAAAAATAAAGTTTAGTCTCAATCTTTTTCTTTGCTTTCACCTTTCCTGTCTTCATATCCAATGTTGGAAGGAACAAACATATTAAATATCCTAAATTGAGTTTCCGGTTGAATAGACCGTAGGGTTTGGCTTTTGCTATTTTGAAGGAAAAAACAAATTGTTTTCTTGGGAGTTGGGAAGAGGAGGTGCAAAGGTTTCCTGGAAGGACGTGTATTGCCCAAAAGAAGAGGGGGGCCTTGGCATCCAAAGGCTTTGGGAGTATAACAAAGCTGCCATATATGGATCCTATTTGCTTATAAGGAATCTTTACGGTGCAAATGAATTCACTCGACCTTCTTAAAAAGGTCGAATTTCTGGGTGGCCAAAAAGCCGACCTGCTTTTCGTGGGCTTGGAAGAAGACCTCCAACTTAGGATTGAGTTTCGAAGTTCCTTCTTCTGAAGAATTGGGGATGGTTGTTCGATATCCCTCTGGTTTGATAATTGGCGCCCCAGGGGTCCTTTGAACTTGTATTTTCCGGACTCAGCCATATATGCATTTGGCCTATCTAGGCAAGCAACAGTGGCGGACCTATTCACCGACCGTGAAGCTACGATCAAGTTGGTCTTGGACCCTTGGGCGGAACCCCTTCTCACCTTTTCCCACCTCTCCGATCATTTCGGTTGGAAGGGAAACACCTCACATTTCTTCACGGTGGCCGCTTGGGATTTGATTAGGAGGAGGAAGACTCGGGTCTCCTGGCACAAGTTCATATGGAACAACTCGATCACTCCAAGGTACCAATTTAACCTATGGCTTATTGCCAAACGAAGGCTCCATACCCAAGCTCTTTTATTATCTTATGGTATGATAGATAGTGCCTTGTACGGGTGAGCAGTGGTCTAGGGTCGACCCTGGACCGATCCAACCCTGCCGGTTCTGGTCTGGTTTCCAAGGGGACTGGGTCGGTCCTTGATCCTGAAATTCCAGGACCAACACTGTGCGGGTTGGTCCTTGGTCCTAAGAGTTTTGGGTCGGTCCAACCCTGGACCAACCCTGTATATTATATTATAATTCTTTTATATATTCAAACCTAAGTAAAATGTCTGTTATATTATATTATATTGAGATGTTCTATCAATAGCACTAATAGTAATTTCAATTTAAAACTTTTGTTAAGTATTAATTACATGTCGTTTGTTTTGTTTTCAGGTGTATAGAAGTTCAAGTAAATTAATAAGATGTGAAGTTATATATTCATGGTTTATATTAAGTATTTTAAAATTTTATGGTTTAATTGTATTTTACTAATGAATTTTAGCTGCACTTTGCTTTTCAATTCGTGTCAAATGGTAGAAGTTTTTGAAGAGTAGAGTAGTACTGCAGTTGCTATGGTAATTTGCTAGTCAAGTGGTATGAAGCTCATTTTTTGGTTGAGTGGATTCTACATAATCAAATGCTAGTCAAGTGGTGTGAAGCTCATTTTTTGGTTTAGTGGACTCCACGTGATTAAATGCAGGAAAACGCTTTTGCATATAATGTTATGAATATTAAAGATAGATGACAAAAACTTTCCATCTTGTCACATATCTCGATGAGCAGTTAGCAGGTACGAAATTTCTATTATTGTGTCATCTTAAATTTGCTAAATATGTATTAGTATTTATAGTTTAGTTGCACAATACCACATTGTCGATGAATGTGTAATTTAAATTTGTAGGTTTGCTTTTTTAGGGAGTATAAAAAATAAGACGTAAAAAATTATCGATCGGTCCCGGGTTGACCTTGGAACCGGACCGAACCCATTGGGTCAGTCCGGTCCTTGGTCCTAGGCTCAATAGGGTCGGTCCTCAGTCCTAAAAATTGAGGACCGACACTGTACGGGTTGGTCCTAGGGTTAAGGGGTGGCCCGGACCAACCCGGACCATGCTCACCCCTAGTGCCTTGTGTCCCTTTTGCAATGAGGTGCCAGATTCTATAGACCACATATTTTTTGGATGCTGCATTTCTGCTGGCATTGCTTTCTTTTGGGCCTCTAGATGCAATCTTCCGTAGCGGAATAGGTCGTGGGTTGAGAACCTCAATTGGGCCGCCTCCTTCCTTGCAGGCAAAGACTTTTACAAGTGCATTGCTCGCTTCTCTTTTGGTGCTATTTGTTATTTCATTTGGAAACACAGGAACGGCATCCTCTTTAGAGAGCAGAGCTTATTAATTCCAGCGGTGAAGAATCAACTTATCAAGGTTGTTAGAGACAAGGCCACCACCTTCAGGAGTGTGGATGATAATTTAAGAATCCGGAGGCTGCAGCGTAGCTAGGGTATGTATCCAATCATTTATTTTTATTTTTCAGATGGGGACTCTTCTATATCTGTAGGGCCTTAGCAGTGCTTGCTGTCTAGATACTCTTCCTCTGCATGGCTGCTTCCTTAATGGTTCTTCACTTTTGTCATTGGCAGATGCGGGCGTAGATTGTGGTTCATCGGGTCTTTAGTGGCCTCCCGTTGCTTCCTTTTCTTTTGCCATTGTTTTGGCTGTTTCTGCTTCTTTAGGCCTGCTCCTATAGTCCTCTTTTGCATTCGGCGGCCTTCCACTCACTCTGACTTGTTGTCTTGTTGAATGCAAATTTTGTGGTGCCAGATCTTTTGTAATTATTGGTTAAAGCTCTATATATTTTTACCCTTTACCAAAAAAAAAAAAAAAAAAAAAAAAAAAAAACAAATTGCTTTCTTCAAGCTTAGTTCAAATAAGAACGAAAGAGGAAGAGGAATTGCCTAAAAAAAGGTGGCAGTAAGGCTTCACAAATTTGAAAGATAATCTGATCGATTAACATAAAAACGGTGTATTTTTCCCTTTAATAAGCCTTGAAAATACTGCGCCCATTTTCTTTCTTTTTGTAATTCCAGACTAATATCAAACCCTAGTCGAATATCTCGGTCTCTTTTTTTTGTCGGCAGTCAAATATCATGGTCAAACATCACATTTTGTGCTCTCTTCCAAGTGGTACCTATAATTGCGAAAGCTTTGGCACCACCGCACGAAGCTCCTATCAAACGTCGAATCAATAGGTTTCTGTTGCCAAAAATAATTCAAGAATTAATTACCCTAACCCTATAAAGCCTTGCCATGCTGACCAAACAATAGCTCTGCCTAATTTATATGGCCCCCACCTTAATTAATTACTTGTATTTACGTGGAGGCAAGTAGATGAAATTAGATCCAATACACGTATGGTTGACATGAACAGGACTTTGGTTCGATTAGAACCGTTCGGTGCAAGTCAAATTACATAAGTAAATTCGGTTTGATTACAACCATTCATTGCAATGCTATCATATAGGGACCACACGGGTAGCCCTTTGGATGGTCTAAAAGTCTTCAATCCGGTTCTTTGCAATTACTTCACTTCTTGCATCTATTGAGAAATTGATTTACTTTCATAATATGCGTCATTAAAATACATTTGGTCACAATTTCTATATAAAAAAAAATATCAATGTCGTAACACATATATGCTCAAAAGGGTTTTTATAAAGGGTCGAGATCTTCGATCATATGTTATCCAGCCGTCGAGAAATGGCTCCTCAAGGGACCATAGTACTCTCTCCAATTGTCTTGTTAGGGCTTTGGAAGTTCGGGGAAATGATAGACATGATTAATAAAATAATTCACCTTAGTCTTGATTTAGCATAAAGTATTGGCTTTCCTTTATATTTTGCTTTTGTTGTCTGTTAACGTTATTCGAGTCCTCATCTTGAGATTATAGAAGAGGATCAAGACAATTACGGATTTATATGTATGCACATTATTGGATTGGAATAAGGTTGCTGATGATAATAAGGTGGAAAGTCACTTTTGTTTGTGCTTGGTCAAAACAAGAAAATAAATCATATAAGATATTCCGATCACGTTACACATTTTCCAGCTTATTATATGTGGTTCTTTAACCCATTTACCAGATTTCTCACATAGAATATAAATGTCATATGCGATCCAAGAATGATGACGGTTGAAGTAATTGCATGCCAAATCAGGAAGTGGAAAAACATAAAAACGAAGAAGATTTTTTTGAAAACGTTGTTGATTATTTCACGTTTCATATTGTCTCTCGTGAACAGTACCCAGATTAAGCACTCGAGAAACAAAAAAAAAAGAACCAACAGACAGCTTTTAGACTCGCTTACACGCCCACTTATCTACTTACCAACGACCACCACAGAAATTTTCCAAACGAGGGTTCGAGAAATACTTGCCCCACTTTGCTTTTGTGAGTTAGGCAAAAATGAAATTGGTCAATAACCAATTGCTAAATAGTAATTATTTTCATAATCTGGTCACTAAACCATGTCTTGGGTCTACGCAGCATAGGTTCAATACCTTCATCAAGAAGATTTGCCAAAATCAAAGGAGAGCCTAAGTCCAAATCCATAAACATGTCTTTTTGGATCGACATTTACTTAAAAGCTTAAGTAAATGAGTAATTGGATAACTAAAATATATTAATAAATCTATATTACATCTCGATATTGAATATCTTTCACCTAATGCCCCCCACACATGTACCTTAACAAATCTCCCCTCATGTGTGAGCTGCCTATATTGTGCCCATTCCCTCTTAATCTAGGATAATATTTCCACCTTGGCCTAAGCCAACTTTGGTAGATGTTGGTAGGGATAACATCTACTCTTCAGACTCCACCTCAATCACCTTGGCCCAGCCGTGCTTGGCAAGAAGCTGGAGGACACCATCAGCCACCTCAATAGGGAGTCACATCCAAAAATTTTCTTTCTTGAGATATTCATTAGACACAAATAAAAATTAGAAGTGGATCATCGATCAATCATTAGTTGTGATATCTATCATTTGTTCGGTCAGCACAACATAAGCCGGGAAATTTGTTAAGAGAGAGCCTAAATCTGAATCCATCAATATATCTAGTTGTATCAACATTCACTAAAATATTTTAGCTATTAAATTATATATCAATTAAAATATGTTAATTGCTCCACATTATATCCCAATATAGGATTTCTTGGAGTAACACTTTCATACTTGTACCTTAGCATCACGTTCTTAGGTGCAAAAGGAGAAAAAATTGCCATACGCTTGTTGGCTTGGAGTATACCAAGAATTTTTTTTTTTTCTAAAATGCTTTTTGATTAACTATAATCAATATATCATGCAGGCGACGTGAAGAGAAAATTGAAGACGATGCATAGCAAAATATTCTTGTGAGAAACTTTAGATCATGCATATAACCTTTATAGCATTGTCAACTCGAGTTGCTTAATTCACAATTTTATTGAAAAGGGTCACCAATCAAAATGAACTAGAAGGAAAAAAAAAATATTCAAGTCGCAATCCAACAACGCATAATCGTTGTTTTTGAATCTGGAATTGCATTATGCCCTAAACCACCTCCCCATTTCTCTGAAAAGTACTTCCGGCTTGATGATCTTTTGGAAAATAATTGACAAGCTACAGTTAAGCAATGATTAACCCCAAATCACTTAGGTACATAGATGGTAGAATATCATTGAAAACGGATAGCACATAGATTCTCTAATATGAATTAATTCATGCAACGATGGATCGAGAAATGGTAAACAAGCAGTTGCAAGAGAATTACGCCTTGCCGAGCACTTGAACCTATGTCCACAGGAGAGAACACCGCAAATTCTGCTAAGGAATTTGACCGGAGATATAAGTATACGTTGCGATTTCTGCAGTTTGAATAGAAACACAACACAGTCCAACGCCGTTGGTATTGCTGGAAACAACAGTGTAAGTCGATCAAGTATTTGATAGGTGGTCATAAATAAGGAAATTAGGGTTTTATTAGTGTCTATAACACAGTATAAATGGAGCCATTAATGTACTGTTTTTATCAAGTTATTGAGGAAAGACGCAACCTTTGACTAGTTTCTCTCTATCGTGAAGACCCTATAATAAATTAACAGAAAGATCTGAACCGATGATAATTCCAAACTTCAAACAATTTGTCTGAACATATTCAATGAGAGACTCCTTTAATTTTCATACACCTCATATTCATGCGCTCTAGGGCAAACTGAATCTCCTCACTTTTGACCTTGCTCGGCTCATAGTCAATCAATTGCTAAGTGCTTTACACAGCAGATATCAAAAATCTTAACCTTCCTTCTACAAAACCTCGCTATTCGACTGTTGCGAACAAACCAAGAGTGAAAATATAGCGATCATTATGATACTCCTTTTGAATTTGGATAACATGAATGAACTTTTTTAGTGCAACTCATCCATCTATCAAGTGGATGACACCCGTAATTATTCCAACCGAGGTATAGGGAAGAATGAAATCTGCACTCGTTTCTTCGCATCGTGGACGTCCCTTTCTCAGATTCTGGTGATGTCGCCATTGGATAGGACGAGCAGAGACTCCAGGGGGACGATTGAGTACCAACCGATTAGGCCATGTTCTAGGTGAAATTGAAAGGCGATCCACCGCCTAAAATAGTAACATGGCACATCACACTTTTTTTCTTTCTCATTAGTTTATTGTAAGGTCCTTATAATGCCTGCAAATGCCCCAAAAGCCATTTTTCTCGCATCGTAGTGCAAGTTAATTTATGCCTGTCCATTTCTGTCCTTCTCGGCTCATATGATGATTACCTCTTTGGGAAGCATACTGCTTCATGGCCTCTTGTGGGGATATGCATGCATGTGAGAATTTTGTGTGTTTTGAAAATGAAATGTTGTGGAGTATCTCATGGGGTTTTCTTACAGTGACATATTTGCCGCGGTTTTCGATTGACTGAAACTTCTTCCAACCGGTGTTTAGATTAGTGGGTTACAAACACGGACATTGACCACCGGCATTTATGCTTACTAGGCTGAAACATGTGAGGATGGTCAAGGTTAAGACAACATGATGAGTTGTTAAAGGTCTTTAAATGTATACAAAGAGCTGAACACTCGTGATCATTTCGACTGTGAAATTCCCCCGGCCCTAGAGACCACTGAAAGGCCCTTGGACCACAATGGCACTGATGAACAGGGATGGATGGTTTTGTTTGTTTGTAATTTTTGTCTAAACATATGTTATTAATTTACACTCTGCAGAAGTTTTTTGTTCTGCAAACACATGAAGTTGCGTTTTTGTCATAGTGTTTAGCAAAGGGAATTGCAAATCCATGGCGGGATCGGTGGAGGGTGTGAGAACAATAGAACTGTCGTGAGGCATCAGCAGAAAGAAGACAGTTGATCCTACCGTGGGGGCACTAGCGAAGGAACTAGCTTTGGAGAAGATGAAGTACATGAGAAACAAGCTCTAAGAAGAATGGTTTGCAATACTAGTTGACACTAGTGGGTAAAATACGATTGGGCTGCTAAGCATTGCATTCCCAAACTACTATCTTGCGAAATCAAATATCTTCAAATAAATGTGTATGATGCCAGGAGATGGAACCGAGTATAGGTTGAAGTCATCGCCTCGTATCTTTATGATCCATAAAATCAATGAAAATAGATGAATATAAGGCTTCTGAAGAAGGTAAAGGAGGAAGAGTAGTGATAGCATGGAGTTAGTGCGAAGGGGCTTTGATTTTTCTTACCTACTCCTCATTTTCAATTTTATATTATTTCTGATGTATTCTTACTAAAATATTATTTATGTGATTTTCACTTTTTTTTAAAAAAAAAAAAACTTTCATGTACTCTTATGATATCGGTTTAATGCATCCATCTTAATTGTTTTTGCACTAATTTGTTTATACTTTTCTTTTTTCTTTGGTTACTTCCATTTTTAATTTTCAATATACAAATAATTTACATATAAAGATATGGTTCCACTTTAGTCCAACTGATTTGTATCATATCTCTATTATTTAGTTGACATCAACTATTTATTCGTCATTAGGAATTTAATTTTGTTTAAGATATTTCAAATCTCATTACATGGTTTGTTTTCATGTACAATATCAACGTTATAAAAAGGACTAACTTAGCCAAAACTAATAAATATTTCCATAGGTAACCCAATAAATATGAAAGAAACAATTTGGGGCTCTTACTTGGGCCACCGTAGGATAGACAATAGTTATGATCCAATCGTCCAAAATGGATGTGAAACTCTTATGATAACACAAAATGAGATGTGTAACAACAAATCGCCCCTTCCTCCTTTTCATCTATGAAGCAAGTATATTTACCATCTAATTTGATCCTATTATCACACATAAAAAGAAATTAATGAAAAATATTTTTTTCATTCACGAAAATATTTATATATAAATTCCTATTGATAATGAAATTATTTTTCAAATTATTTATTTTTCTCAAAAGTAAATGAAGCCTTAATATGAGGATAAAATGGCAAATTGGTTACATGTGTTAGACCACCATACCCTGACAAATTCATAAGCAAATTACTCAATCAAGCACTATGCCCAATCATTTAGATCATGTATAACCTTCAACAAGTATGAAATCTCATGTTCATATCTTATGCTAATCAATGGTCACATATTTTCACATGTCAATAAGTAATTCTTCATGAATTTCTTAGCATCGTACTAACCGGATCTCAGATGTAGATTTAGCACAAAAAGTCAAAATCTAATCTAATCTCAAAAAGTCAAATTAAACCCAAGTCTTCAAGAATATCATTAGCTTTGATGTCCTATCTAATGATTACTTGAGAGAGATATTTATCCTATAATTGATGCCTCGAACTCCATCATTAGATTTCTCTCTCTAATGAACTACTTACCAGGCGACCCGACTCGGACCGATGGTGTTATCCGCTTACATTGATGGGCCTCGAGTCAAAATTTAATGGGCTACTAGTCAGGCAGCCCAAAGCCCAAACGCGGCCCAAATCACAGGAGAGTTCATTCAAATTGGGCATCGGTTGCACTTCCCAGATGCAAAAACTTTCTTGGCAAAGTGACTGGTGTGATCGTCATGTAGAGAGCAGGATCAGCTGTTGTCCGGGTCGGATGATCGCCAGACAACGTCCTTCCATGACGATTCGGGCGTCGATGGCCTAGACCTCAAACGAGTCGAGTCTGAGAAGATCGAAATCAGCCTTCGTTTCTGGGTTCGGAACTGCAAATGGGTTTAAGTTGGACGAAGCAAAATACGCAATTAAAGCAGGGATTGAACCGAAACTTATTACATTGCTGTCGAATTTGCACACATACCGTGGGAAGTCTAAAAGAAAATTTTCGATGCATGCGGGATGGCGCGAGAAGCTCGTCTTTCTTTGGCTTGCGTTGAGGAGGCTTGATCCCGAGGTCCCTAAGCTTTGAGGAAGGGTCAGTGCCGTCGAGATGAAGTCTAGAGGGCGTGTGAGGAGGAACGGGAAATTCTAGCGAATCCTTGAGAACACCAAAGATGAATGGTTGATATGATCATGCCTTGTGGCAATCTTGATTAAGGGATCGACTGTGAATAAGTCGTCACGTGTTAAGGGGATATAGATCAATCATGAGTTATCGCGTGTCAGGAGGATATGAGTTAATACCGAACCCATTATAAAGGGAGAATGATAGGGAATACAACGGGTCATCCCCGACGAGCCACATTTCGAGCCCACCAAGCCAAAGGGCATCGCGCCGTGCCGCATTATTCGATCTGTTCCATCGGTAGCTTTCGAGGAAACGAGCTCGAGATCTCAGGGCACGTAAAAGGGTTCCGAGGAGGCACGCACTCGGAAAGCAATGCGGAGTCTTTCTGGAAGAGAGGTGAACGTAAAGAGGGCGCCGTCCGATCCTGGAGGGAGGAAGACATCTTCCTTGTTGCTTCCCGAACGCAGGCTCGAAGACATTTATAGGTTTATCCCCGGGAGTTCAGCTCTGCTCTTCTCTTCAGGGTTGAAGAGGAGGGAAGCTCGCCTTTCTCGCACTAAGCTTTGGTTGCGTCCCAGCTGCACTTCCGAAAATGATGGGAAGGGGAGAAAAAATTAGGCAAAAAAGTTATAAATCTATTATAATTATGTCAATTCAATTTAATTATTTTTTTGGCCAATTAAGTCATGAACTTTTTACATTTGTGCTTAATGTAGTCTCATCCAGCCAATTTTGACCAGTCAACGCTAACATGGATTCTAAACCGTCCCCACGCATACAAACAATACTATAGATAATTTTTAATGATATCTTAATATTTTTTTCAGATTTTTTTTTCTTTCCATTCATCTTCTTCCTTTGATGACTAGCCACTAGCGAGAGCGAGACTCGACCTCGCCAAATCTAGCATGTTGATGATTCACCCGGCCATGGCAAGGCCGATCTTGCTCAACAGCAGTAGACATGATATTGAGGTAGCACTCGTGATGTAGGTTTTGATTGCAAGGCTGCATATGTAGACGGAAAAAATGATGATAAAATCTAACTTGTAAAATAGGAATATGCGTTTGACCCAAAAAAAAAAAAAAAGGAATATATGGACTGAACTTTATTTATTTATTTTTCCTGTTAAGGTACTCGTGCATACCTGTATCACTAATTTCTTCCTTCAACGCGTGCTGCTAACTCGTTTGGAATATTAGTTTCTCCGAAAATGTTTGGTAATTTATTTTATTTATTAATTATTATTTTTTAATGTTTCAAAACGGAGTCCTTGGTCTAAGGAAAAATTCCCTCCTCCTACGCTTTTGGATCTCTAATACCTTTCCTCCTGATTACCTGCAAACTTCATCTCCCTCCACAAACTCATGCACAGCTAGTCATCCTCCTCCTCCTCCTCCTCCCACCATTTCCCATCTCATCACCTCTCTCTTTCTCTCTCTCTCTCTCTCTCTCTCTCTCTCTCTCTCTCATCGAGAGATGGCGATCGGAAGATCGTCGCGCGGCAACAAGCGCTCCTCTTACACCTCCTACACATCCACCGTGACGACCATTGTGTTCGTCACGCTATGTGTTGTTGGCGTCTGGATGCTCACCTCCGATTCCTTTGTCCCGCCACAAACCACCACCAAACGATCCTCCTCCTCCTCCACCACCCCCGCAACCACCGCCGCAACCACCGCCAACGACGATTTCTCCTCCTCCTCCTCCTCCTCCTCCTCCTCTGTCAAGACCGATGACAAGAAAGACACCACTTCGTACGAGGACAATCCTGGCGACCTCCCTGACGACGCCATCAAATCTGATGACTCTCGTCAATCCGACGGCAAAGACAGCAACAATAATGCGAATGACGGGAAGGACGGTGCAAATGGGAGTTCTCAGGAGAATCAAACCCAAGAGACCGATGCGGATAAGGGTGCCGGTTCGACCGACCATAAGCAGGGATTGCAAGATCAAGGAACCGGCGGCGGTGACGTCAAAAGCGACGAGGTGAAATCAGAAAACAACAATGAAGACTCCGCGGAAGTGAGCACGCAAGGTCTGCATGGGAAAGAATCTGGTGAAGAGCATGAAAAGCAGAACGAGAACGAGAACCAAGTGTCCGAAGAGAGCACGGTGACACAGAACCAACAAAGTGAAGAGAACAACGAACAGAGCAACGATGAACAGCAGCAGCAACAGAGCAATGAAGATACAAGCGGGAATCAAGAGCAAGAACTGGCTGCAAGCTCTCAAAATGGAAGCAAATCACAAGAAGGCGAGAATAAATATACAGATGAGGATCAACAGCAACAGCAACAGCACCAAAAACAAGAAAATCAAGTCGAGAACAATGACAGTTCGAACGAAGATCAAAAGCTGCGGCAAGAGAATGACGCCACAGCACAGGAGCCTCAAAAACCAATGTTGGACTTGGATGAAAAAAAGCGAATAGAAGAGCAACAGCGACTCCGAGAGGAGGACGAGTCGACATCGCAATCGCAGCAGCAATCACAAGAAGAGGCGCATAGACCGGAAGAAACGACGGATCAGAAAAGTGAGCGCGTGGAAGCAACAAGTCCGGCCCAGCAAGAACATGACGAGATGCCGATCCAAACTGACACGCACCAGGATGCCCATCAAGACGAAGCCTCGCATAAAACAGATGGGTCATTTTCAAACGGGGAGAACTCAGGGATCCCAAAGGAATCGAAGGAGTCAAAGAAGTCATGGTCGACGCAGGCAGCACAGTCGGAGAATCAGAAGGAGAGGAGAGGGCAGGGGGCGACAGGCGGCGACAATAGCATCTATGGTTACACATGGCAGCTCTGCAATGTGACGGCAGGTCCGGACTATATACCATGTTTGGACAACCAGAAGGCGCTGAAGAAGTTGCGCAGCACCAAGCACTTTGAGCATCGGGAGAGGCATTGCCCTGAGGACGCGCCGACGTGCCTGGTCCCGGTCCCTGAGGGATACAAGAGGTCCATTGAGTGGCCCAAGAGCAGGGAGAAGGTAATGCAGCTAGATTTTCTATGTCATTCAGTCATATTATTTCTGGCGTAGCTCGAGCTTGCAATAACATCTCAATAATCAAACTGGTGTCCAACTGAACTAAAACACAAGTTCAAGCACGTTCAAATCGAGATTGTGGACTTCGAATTTTCAAGTTGAGTTGTACTTAAGGATTATGTCATGCCTCGGCTCGACTCCATTATACTTTCAGTCTACTGTCGAAGGAAAATCCTATGGAGCAATTTTACTGCTGAAGTAGTACAAATATCTAGTCACATCACATGCAGGATTGTTTGCAGCTTATGCATTTGTTTCCGTCTAAATCTACTTGATTAATTCAGTAGATTAAGACCAGAGACATTTCCCACGTAACATAAATGTTGGGTCTGGCAGATATGGTACTATAATGTGCCACACAAGATGCTCGCGGATGTGAAGGGTCACCAGAACTGGGTTAAGGTGACTGGAGAGTTTCTAACTTTTCCCGGTGGAGGCACGCAGTTCATACATGGCGCGCTCCATTACCTCGATTTTCTTCAGGCTGTAAGTATCCAGAGAAATATATTGCACTGCATAGTCGTCTATCGGCATAGTAAACTAGCCTCCTGCATATGTTAGCTCAACTAGCCTATTCTCTTTTTCTGTTTGTTTTTCCTTTGTTGGATCAAGTCTTATTCTCCACTATTTTTTTTCTTAATGCTCATCCTCATTCATAGTTCTAGTTCCTGAGCCTAGGAACTTACTTGTCATATGGTGCAGTCAGTACCCAATATCAAATGGGGAAAGCACACACGAGTCACACTAGATGTTGGATGTGGAGTCGCAAGCTTTGGGGGTTACCTTTTCGAAAGAGATGTTCTGACAATGTCCTTCGCTCCCAAAGATGAACACGAGGCTCAGGTTCAGTTTGCCCTGGAAAGAGGAATACCAGCGATTTCTGCTGTTATGGGGTCTCAGCGCCTGCCATTCCCAAGCAGAGTCTTTGATCTCGTGCACTGCGCACGGTGTCGAGTCCCTTGGCATGCTGAAGGTTCTCTATGACAGTTTCTTCACCTTTTTCTTCTGAGTGAATTTCAAATTTGCTCCTTTCCTCCGCTCACGGTCTCTTATCAATGATGAATGATGAGTTATGATTTGTGGTTCACCTTGAAGGCGGGCTGCTTCTGCTAGAACTGAACCGTGTTCTTAGGCCGGGAGGTTACTTTGTCTGGTCAGCTACTCCAGTGTACCAGAAACTTGAAGAAGATGTTCAAATCTGGAAAGGTAACATGAGATAGAACCAAATAATTAATTACTCGATTGAAGTGGTTGTAGTGATCAATCAATGTTTTTGTTTCTCTATGCAGAAATGTCTGCTCTGACAGCAAATATGTGTTGGGAGCTGGTGACCATACAGAAGGACAAGATAAATTCAATTGGAGCAGCCGTCTACCGGAAACCGAGATCAAATGACTGTTACGAGCAAAGAAAGCATAACAGCCCTCCAATGTGTAAAAATGATGATGATCCAAATGCTGCCTGGTAGATACTCAAATAAATTCTGTAGCAAACGTTATTCACTTTTCTTCTAAGTGGCCAAGATAAGACAAGATCACTACTAAAGAGTCTTATGCATGCTAATCAAGAACATTAAAATGGTGATGTATAGAGGATATAACATCTGGCTCCAAACATTGCTGGCTGATGTACAATAGCGTTATCAGTCTTCATCTAGACTTATAACTCACACTTACACGGCAAAGTTCAAGAACCTGACTATCGTTGCAATCTCAGGTATGTTCCCCTTCAGGCATGCATGCACCAGATCCCGGTCAATGAGGCAGAGAGAGGGAGCCGATGGCCGGTGGTCTGGCCACGCAGAATGCGGACACCACCTTACTGGCTGAACAGCTCCCAGAGTGGGATCTATGGGAAACCAGCCCCACAAGATTTCTCTGCAGATTATGAACACTGGAAACGAGTAGTGAGTGGCTTGTACATGTCGGGGCTTGGAATTAGTTGGTCCGGCGTGAGAAATGTTATGGACATGAGAGCTGTCTATGGCGGGTATGAATTGCTTTCAATTTTAATCTTCTTTAAGGTGAAAGATCAGATGAGAGCTTTCTCCTGCTTGCTTGCAGATTTGCCGCTGCACTGAAGGATCTCCAAATGTGGGTGCTGAACGTGGTAAATGTCGACTCGCCAGACACGCTTCCCATAATATTCGAGAGAGGACTTTTCGGAATATATCATGATTGGTGCGAGTCCTTCAGCACTTACCCTAGAACCTATGACCTGTTGCATGCAGATCATCTCTTCTCCAAGCTTAGGAAGAGGTACGCAACTGGATCCAGTAGTCCCCACTTCCTCCTCCCTCCCTCCCTCCCTCCCTCCCTCCCCTGGTCCTTTCCTAACTCTACTTGAATTTGTCTGCTGAAGGTGCAAGCTTGCCCCAGTAATGGCAGAAGTTGATCGAATCGTGAGACCTGGAGGTAAAATAATAGTCCGTGATGAGTCTGGTGCCATAGGGGAGATCGAGAACTTACTTAAATCACTGCATTGGGAGGTCCACTTAACATTCTCCAAAGACCAAGAAGGAATTCTCAGTGCACAGAAAGGCGATTGGCGGCCAAACACATATGCAGCTACTTCCTGATTATGATGAAGGCGAGTGCCCTTGATTTTGAATTGCAAGCGGCAATAGGTACAATTTTTCTAAGTATTTGCGCAGTAGACTTCCATAGGCACGTGCCAAGTAAGAGCATATACTCATTAATTTTCAAATGGATGAATGTAAAATTTTGAACGGATCTCAATCCAAAAGTTGCCATTGACGGGCTTATTTGGCCAGCTTTCTGGCCTCATTCTTTTATATACGCAGCTTGTACCTTCTGATGTTCAGAGGTAGTTTCAGTATGAACCATAGTTTTTGCTCCAATTGGAAAAATAGTATTGCAGTTAGCCATTTTGAGAAATGCAGAGCGACGCTCATGGCATGTATGCCAATAACCTAGAGACAGAGCAATATACCATGACAAAAGAGAGCTCATAGTTTATCTCACCGCCCCTCTCGTCAATAGGAGTACATAAATCCACATTTCAAAATTTATCCTCACCCCAAAAGTGGCTAATGCCCGTGGATGCTGGAGCTTGAAAAAATCCGAAGAACGGCGAAAGAAATACACAGCACTCTCAGCCCGGTTCAGCTGTTTTGCTTGTGCAGAGATTTGTTCAAACCAACTACACCACCATAATAAACATTTAAGGACGACAAGACGGCGAATTCAGGTGCCCGGTGAATCGTGTGGAACTGAATGTTCAGTTTAAGATGTTAGGAGTCGTGAATGCAATGTACCGACATGATAATGACGTTCAGCTTCATCGATTCGAATTCTAGCTCAAACAGCAATGGCACAGCACCTCCCACGATGAAACAGAGGAAGTCCTATCTTCAAAACTACATACTGCATTGTTCATGGAAAGGAGCAGTTTTTCCGTGTACAGATCCATTAATCTTAAGACCAGATTACATTAACCAAAACAATTCCCAACAAGAGACAGAGGACGAAGATATAACATGGGCACTTGCCATCGTAAATCATGAATTTCTCAACTCAAAGATGAATTCGCCTGAAAAGCTACGAACTTTAACATCAAAGTCAATCACGGAAGCTAAACCCGTTTCAATCTAGACGTCTCCAGCCAGCAACACCTCAGGCAAATTGACCGCACAGGCATGCGCGATCCAAAGCGCAACGCCGATCGAATACGACATCGGATTGAAGAATCAAAGAATCCGGGAGTTCCTCCCAGAAAGGACCTCAAAATGAATCGGCGGTCTCCCGGGTCAGGACGACTTCGAGGGATCGGAGCCGGAGCCGGAGCCGGAGCCGTCGATCTTGTACAGCTTGTCGTAGGCCTCGAGTTCGTCGTAGTAGATGTCCCACACGCACCGGACGCACCCGCTCCCGCAGCAATCGTCGGGCAGCGGCTTCTCCGGCGGCGGTGGGAGCGGCGGCGGGGGCGGCGGCGGCGATCGCTTCGGTTGGTCGTCACGTCCGCCGTCCTTCGCGGCGGTTGCGGCGGGCGGCTGGGATGATGCACCGCTTTCCGTCGACATCGGTCTTCTTCGGAGACGTTGTCGTAGAAGGAGGAGGTGATTCTTCGAATTCGCTCGCGATTGTCGGGACATTTCTTCTTCTTCTTCTTACAATCTTCGTCTCGTATTCGTCGTTTTTGTCGTTTTTTTCCCGTTTTTGCCGGTTTATTGAACACCAAAGCGTCATGAGTTTTGTTTTTGTTTTTTTATTTTTTTTGACAAAATTATAAGTTTTATTAAAATACTTTTTTTTTTTTTTTGGGGGTTCGGAACAAGCTTAAAAATTGACTAGTGATAAAATAAACATAAATACGATGATGATGCATACATTGAAGTTAGTATACGAATCAAGTATATTATGTCCTATTGTATTTGAATTATATATTTCATTTTCCTGTTTGTCCTATTACGACAATTAATATTTGTTTTGAATTTTTTATTTTCCTTATTTTCCCAAAATAAGGAAAATAAAAAAAAAAACCCTTGCCTAGATCTAGCCATGAAGGCCTTGGGTGAGGGCATCTTGACCTCGTCGGCCGCAAACAACGCTGCTTGCCCAGGCAAGGGCCTTTGCGGTTGAGGGCAAGGTGGCCCTTGTCCAATGGTTTCACGGTTGATGAGGGTTGCCAGTGACTCATGTTGGCCCCCTAAAAAAAAAGTGAAAACAACTCAAAAAGATTAAAAATCCACATATGATGATTTGCCAAAATTTGTACTCAAATCATCAATTTTACTTCAATGAGCAAAAATATATATAGTACTTAAGTGTACCCAACATGAAAGTTAGGATGTTACCAAAAAAAACATGAAAGTTATGATGTTTCTATTGTTCTTCTTTTGCATAAGAGAGTCCTCACTAGGGGCGAGCAATAATAGCATGTTTTGGGTTGAAATGGTTTAGCATCTAATTTGAAGACCAGCCCGCACAATAATGCTTTTCAATTTTTGGGACCGATGATCGACCCCTGACCTTGTTGAGCTTGAGATTGAAGACTAGACCAACTTTGCGAGTCTATTATGATTTCAGGTCAAAGTAGGACCAATCTATTCTTTTTTGTTTTTGTTTTATTTTTTCTATTCCTTGAAAGGACAAAAGGTTTGTTTTTTCAATGCAATATTGACCAACTAAATTGGAACACCAATGCAAATCAAATAGAAATCTAAAATAGTGCAACAAAAGAAATGTTCACTTACCAAAGGTAACAAATCATAAAAGATAAAATGTGAAATAAAATTAAAAAAAATTCAAAATACATAAGATAAGTCATGCAAAATACGTTTGATTGTGTTTTTACATTTCAAAAATTGTTTTAGGAATAGAAATAGAAAAAACTATTTATGTTCCGGGAACAATTTTTTACCAAAAAACGCGTTTAGTAAACTTGTTTCGGGATAAAAAAAAGAATCGAAATACATTTGGTAAATTTGTGTTCTTTTTTGTTTCTTTTAATATTTTAATATTTTAATTTTAATTTTCCTTTTTTCTTTTTTTTCTTCTTTTGGCCGAGTTGTTAGCCATGGCCACGGCGAGGCCGAGCCTCGTCATGGTTGGCTGAAGCTCGGCCTTGCCAGATCTGGGCGAGCGCGAGGCTTGGCCTCGTTGGTGGCTGGGCGAGCTTGACCTCACCGGGGGCCGACTACGCTCTAGCAAGGTCGCAAGCCCTCAATGGTGTGGTCGACCCTCAACAGCCGGTCACCGGTCATGGTCAAAGCCGATGACCGGCCAAAGAAAAAAGAAGAAGAAAAGAAGAAGAAAAAAAAGAGAAGAAAAAAATAGGAAAAAGAAAATTTGTTCTTAAAAATTATTTTAGAAACAAGAAACAATTTTTTTTTTTTTTATTTCGGCGGAGAGTAAACCAAATGTGTTCCCCCACCATTGAACCAAAAACGCGGATCTTGAACCCTTCCCCCTGGTAATGGGGTAACGCAAGCCTTAACCATCGTGGGCGGTGGTGGAAACAAATTTTTTTTTTTTTGTTTTACCAAATTCGAATGTGTGTTAAAAAAAAACAGATTTGGAAAAAAAAATAGAATTTTTGTTCTTAAACAAAAAAAAAAAAAAAGAACACAACCATGCACGCCCGCATATGCCTCCACTTCAGTTGGCTCTTTCAAGTCTTTTTCACATCCATGGCCTAGTATCCCATCAACATCTCTCATAATATCCGTCCATTTCAGCTGACATGTTATCTGGATGTATCAAGTTCACGTAAATATTTAAGTACTATAGTATAATTAATAATTTCCAAAGCCCTCGCGTTTATCACTTAGGCCACTTAAAGACATGCACGACAACGAAAACCACATTTATCTAGTTAAATGAATGACAAACAGAGCAAAATCAAGATCTGATTTAACTCATGCAAATATTAAAGGAAAGAACTCCATTATCTGCTTCGAGGAAAGAACTCCATTATCATCAAAAAACTATTCAAGGTTAAAAAAAAAAAAAAAAAAGCAAGATTTCTCACGAGCTTTGTCACCAAATGGACTTTACTCCGTAGATCGAGAAGCGTTATCATTACAAAGAAAATGATTTTTCTAAAGAGCTTAAACCTCTTAGATCAAGCACAAGCCGAGAAACGAAAGTGGAAATATAAGTACCAAGTACAAACTATCATGCTTTCAGATTAAGCAAAACCCGGAAGCAAAAGTGGAAAAATTAATACCTAGCACAAACCAAAAGCTCACACAAGCTTGAAGCTCTCCAATCAAGCATTGGCCGAAAACTCACCAATTGAGCTATGTTCATGGGCAAGGGAAGAGAGGTAAGCAAGTTGCATTCATGAGGTGGGCCAGAATAGGTGAACATGTCACCAACTGAGCTAGACTTGTGAGGTGAGCAAGGAGAGGCAAGCGATATAATGAAGAGAGGCAAGAAAGGAGGGTTTTTATTTTAACGGTGGAAGGAAGAAAAGGAACGTCCTAGGGTTTACATACAGACACATATATATATATATATAGTTGGTCCAAACTAACATTAAAGTCCTAGGACCGGGGACTAACCCACGTGGTGTAGGTTTTAAGGGCCCTAGGACCAAGGACTAGTCTAATTCTCCTAGAAACCGGATTAGGATTGGGTGGGGACTAACCCACGTGGTGTAGGTTTTAAGGGCCTTAGAATCAAGGACTAGTCTAGTTCCTCTAGAAATCGGATTAGGATTGAATTGGGTCAGTCCAGGGTCAACCAATGCTCATCCTTAATACTTACAAGGGGTTTGTTCAATGAAATAATTGTTTCAAGATTTTCAATGTCTAGAGGATAGAAAACAACTCGGAAAACGTTGATAAAAACAAGTTCATTTTAAGGAATATGACCTTTGCTTTTGGTCAGAATGAAATCATTTCTCCGTAGTTAATGCGCGGGACCAAAGTGAGAAAAAGGACAGTACCACCTCAGAACTATTCATGGCACTGGCCTTTTAACAAAAAACAGAATACTTTAGATTTTAGCTTCTAAGTCGAAAAGTGGTTTAGTCAAATTTCCAATTTTATAAAGTTTAGGGCCCAAATATAACAGACGATCAATTTAGCGTGACAACTTTATGGAGGATCAAAGCTTTTTAAAATTATCCATTTAAGTCACTTTGACGGGCTTTTTATTGTCAAAATTATACCTTGTCGAAATTTCCCAAAATTAAAGACAACTTTTGAAAATCTTTAATTTAAGTCACTTAAATGAGTTTTGTTATTGAAATTATGCTTTGTCAAATTTTCAGGGTCACTTAAATGATATAAAAGTTATGGTAGATTATAAATCGTTCAAAAAGTTTTGGCACAAATATTGTGCTTTTACTCTCGATATATGATAGAGCAAAATATCTAACATCGGACGCCAGTGCAAAATAAAGTTTTTCACTCTACAGTAGCATGTCTGACGAAAACTCTCACTAGAACGACAGGAAATTCATGCCTGCTCTCCCGAAAATTGATCTTCCAGAAGAGCTTTATTATAGATAGAAATTCAAAGCGAAAAGTTGACGCAAAACCATTCACCGCATTACTAATATAGGCATCCCATTTCTGTTACTTTTTCAATCCGAGCAGCAGAAGCAGCAGGCCGAAGTAGTCAAACTCGTAAGCGAGCCTGATGAACCGCATCTTGAAGCGGTTCCACGGAGGATACCTCGGCTCGATCTCAGGGAAGAACCCTCTTGTCATGATGGCTTTTTCATGGCTGAAAGTTTCAAAAGAGTACTTCCCGTGGTACCTCCCGAATCCGCTCTGACCGACGCCCCCAAAAGGCAGATCATCACATAGGAACTGCATTTCAGAAAGGAACGTAAGATGACCTTCCGGGCTGATAATGCTCTTTTGGATAAATTCCATGGACACTGCACCACAGACACACTTTACTTTCCAGAATTTCCTATGCATACCGGCATAACATGTGCACAGTCGACCTCTCTTTCTCTTTTTCTTTAAGAGGCTCAAGCTCAATCCTTTTGGATCAACAGTTCCGGGGGCGACTCTTATAGGCAATTAATGAAATTATATGTGATGAGCATCTAATTCCAATACCTGAACCATGGTATCATTGAATGTCACGCCTCCGGAAGATGTTTCCAACACTAGTTGCCTCTTGAACGACTCATCCTTCGTGAAGGCATATATGACAAGAGGGTTGGGCCTGGAGTTTATGAATTCGACACTTTCTCGAATGTTGTTTAACTGCGTGTAAGAGAGTTACATGCATTTAGAGCAATGGATTTTGAGAAATTTGGCGGAATGAAACTGATGGAAGTTTCTAACTGTGATTATCGGAAGCAATGGGCCGAAGATTTCTTCCGTCATTATCTCAGCATCAAGAGGAGGATCCAGCAGAATTGATGGCTCAATGAACCTGCAAATATCAAAATCGGAACAATACCGAAGTTAAGGGAAACTTGGAGACTCAGTGTTTGAACCAGTGGTGAGAATGATGTTAACTCTCTGTCATCAGAAAACCAATGTTTCATTGAGCTCATGAGGCTTGAGCAGCCACAAACTTACTGCTCCTTTTCATGCAATGAACCGCCATGTACAATGGAAGCCGCAACAGCAGGCTCTTCTATCAGATTGCGCAATCTCTCGAAGTGTTGCTTATTGATGATTTTGCACATGTTCTTTGAGTTTCGAGGTTCATCACCATAGAAATTCTTGATTGTCAGCTTCAGCAAGTCAATCTGAATCACTATTTACCAGTCAGTGCACCTAAATGTCTATGTCGACTATGGAGTGCATCACACAGAAATTAATCTGTATATAGGCAGACGATGCCCGCATTACCAGAGTCGGGGCGAACTTTCTTTCGACTAGCACATAATCTGTGCTTATACATGCTTGTCCGCTACATGGTCCCCACTTTGCCCCAACTATTCTCTTGACTGCTATCTTGAGAAGCCACCAGAAACAGCAATACGAGAAATTTGAGCCTAGTCAATGTGTGCTGAGACTTGGGTGCATTAAATTTTCAAATTTTCAAATAACCTACCTTTATTTCTGAGGGACTGGAGAGAGTATCCAGAATGGTGGGGCATTTTCCGCCGAGCTCAAGAGTAACCGGTGTTAGATGCCTTGCAGCAGCCGACATCACAATGCGTCCCACTCTAGGACTCCCTGAGGATTCATAGGTTAATGAAATTGCAGAAGATTTCTACCAAAGACACCACTGATTGTCATGATGTAAATTTATGGGTTAGTCACTGCTTTATTTTAGTAATGCCGATTGCTATATCATGTTTGAATGAGTGAGAGACAAAGTAATACCGGTGAAGAATATCTTGTCCCACTTCTGCTGAAGCAATCGGTCACCGACATCTGCACCACCACTGACGACCTTAATGGCCCTGCAATCTAAGTAGTGAGGAATGGTGTCGGCGAGAAACGAGGAGCAAGCTGGGGCTAGCTCCGAGGGTTTCAGAACCGCCGTGTTTCCAGCAGATATAGCCCCGATCAATGGATCCAACGAGAGTGCTACATCCAAGGATAAACAATTATTTCCACAAACCAGCCTAAGTTACAAACTGATATGCATCCAAGCAACAAAATCTGTTTTTGATGAAGAGAGAAAGGTTTCTCTTATATCAAGTCACCTAAAGCAGCCAGTAAAACTAGGAAATCGGCCAAAAAATGGAATCTGGATTAAGATTCATCGAGCTGTGTTGGATTAAGATTCTGTAATAGCCAAGAAATTCATGAGTTCCTCCTACATTTTTTTTGTGACGGTAAGGTTGCTCAGCGATGGTTAGAACTTACCGATAGGGAAGTTCCATGATGCAAATATGAGCACTACACCGAGTGGCTCAGAAATTAATTCTCCACTTGAAGGGAAAAAAAGCAATGGCAAACGACCCTGCCATGGCACACATCGACGAGTTAAGATATATCGGCATCATTCTGAAGATGATTAACATTTTGCATTCAGCTACCTTCATCGTACAAAAATTGTTTTTATAAGAATCCATCTGGTGTTGAATGTTATTGTCTCCGGTTTTGAACCCCAGATAATTGTTTCAGCACACTCTCTGCTTGCATGCAGGTCTTTCAATCAATCATACAATTTCCATATCCTGATAAATTGTTCCATATTTTGTTTTCTCTACTATTAATAGAGGTGGCAAAATGGGTCTTACACCCATATATGACTCATTTAAATCATAAATGGGTTTAACAATTAAAACATTAAAATAGGTGGGTCTTTTTTTTTTTTAAATTTTTAAGTCGATTCTACTTTATTCCTACTCTACACTTACTTGCAGACTTGTGCCCCGCGCTTTTTGCGGGGGCGTGGAGAGCTCGCAACCTACTCTCAAAACTTACGCGTCCCTACCCCCATCCCCCGAGGGAGGTGGGGATTTGAACCCTCACCTCCCCTTCCATGTTGGAAGGGTGACCACGTGGGGTGAACCCCCGAGTGGTTAATATGTGGGTCTTGAATGAGTTGGATTTAGAACTCATTTTCAACCAAAACCTCACAATCTCTCTCTTCCCTCTTTAATTTTACAAATTTTTTTATTTATAAAAATCAAAATTATAATAATTTTTTATTTTAAATTTCTTTTATTTTTTATTTTTTATTTTTTGTTTCCTTTTTGTTCTTTCTTCTTCCTCCTTCCGATGGCCGGCGACCGACCAAGCAAGCCTCGAGCTCGCCAACGTCGGGCGAGCTCGAGCTTGCCGGCGTCGAGAGTCGGACAAGCTGAAGGCTCACCTATGGCTGGCCGCCGGCTGTCGTCATGGCCGGCGGTGGGCCAAAGAAGAAGAAGAAGAACAAAAAAGAAAAAGAAAAAGAAAATTAAAAATTATATTCTTAAAAAATAAAAATAAAAAATTTAATTTTTTTTAAAATTGTATTACTAAAATAATTTTATACAACACAAATTTAATGGACAATTTTTATAATTTTTTAAAAATTATTTTAAAAGAAATCTAATTTTAATTATTATTTTTTTTAAGGGTCTAGTTATCAAGATTCTAAATTTTCCCAGTCTCTGGAATTAGCATCAGAAACCAGCCATTACTACTGCTCATGCTTGTTGCCTCATTGAAGTCAATTGAGGGGAAACCGCAATGTAATTCTTGAAAACATCAAGAGACATGAGGGTGAGCGATAATTAACAATTACACAAAAACATGGCGGTACCTGCTCTATGAAGTGGAACAAGCTCAGCTTATAAATGTCGCATACGGTTTTCCACAACTATGATCATAGACTCTTGTAGTTTATTCCACATTATTACGCCTATGTTTTGGCCTAGGAACAGAAAATTGGACCTCACCTTCTTAGGAGCCATCCATTTCTCCAGGCGGCCTAAACAATACTTGGCTGATTTCAGCACCGCTCCTACCTACAAAACAGCAACAATCACTGCTATGACATATGCTTAATGTTTACCGTCGTCGGCGCATTTCTTGACAGATTAAGTTACGGAAAAGCAGTTGTAAGGCATGAAATCAGAGCCCTCCTATCACCCTTTTCACTGGGTTGATCCAGCCAATATACTCATACCGTATTCTCGTCTGTGTAAAAGCCGAAAGTGTAATATGAACTAACCCACAACTACAAGCTGATTAAACCAGCTGATATACGCTGAGATGTGACACCATGCATCAGCTAATCAACATCACATATTGATCCATTAAGCATCTCTTCTCTAATTGGCTCAAAAGTCGCAAGAAAACATAACCGAGACAACCCTTTTGAAAGAGATGTACGTCGAGTGGCCCCTCTTCAGACACCGAAAGGCTAGCTAATTGAAACAGATTCTAGAGAAATTCTTGTTTCGTTTCTTGCTCCGAAACTTAGAGCAGATATAGCAGCAGAATTATCAAAATGAGAGTCGCAAGGCGTTTCGGAGGGGGGCGGGACACCACTTACGCACCTCGTCGCGATAACATTCGACCGGGTGCTTCCCAAGATCCTGATAAAGAGCCTTGAAGATGTTCTCCTCGTTGTCCTGGACGAGGTTGATGATGGCCCTCAGTTGGCTCTTCCTCCACGAGACGCTTCTCGTGCTGCCACTTTTGAACGCCTGCCTCACCTCCGCCAGGCTCTCTTCCACTTCGCCCATTCTTTCCCCCAGGAAAAAGAGAGACAAGCAACACAGAGGGGAAGAGCGGGGACGATGGCAGGATTCTTTTCAGGCTCAGTTCCTGATCTTCGTGAGCATTTTGACGGTGATAGCGGTACGCTCTGTCGTGGAATGTGAGGGACTTCCGAGTGGCAGATATAGATCGCCCATCGTTTCCTGTTGCTGCTGGCCGAAATAAATGCCCTTCAACAACCTCTGCTGCCAACCGCCAGGAGGCGACGGTGTCATTGATTGTCACCAAATGAAAGCTTCAGGGCCTGAGGTGGTGCCACTGCTTGCAGGCGTGAAATGACTGGTGGAACCAATTTGAAGCAATGGGAAAATGAGAAAAAAATTTGTAAACTTCGCTGGGGTCACGGTGCCCGCATCGAAATGTTAGGTGAGAGCAAAAAGAACATAAATAATTCTTTAATTTGAGCTCAATATGTGATGTGATCTCTAAATTTTTAATTTATTTAATATAATTGCTGAGTTTTAGTTTAATGTAGTCCTTAAACTTTTAATGTGACTCATGAACTTTTGATTTTTTTCAATGTAGTCATTAAACTTTTTATACATGTTCAATGTGATTTAGTGGTATCATTCCATTAATTCAAATTTAGAGACAACGTTGAACATATTTAGGGACTAAATTGAACGCGTACTAAAAATTCAGGGATCACATTAAACGAATTTAAAGTTTAAGAACAACACTACACATTGCGTTGATGTTAAAGAATCACGTTGAACGAATTAAAAGATCAAAGACCATATTCCACATTGAATTAAAATTAAGAGATTATTCATCCCGACACATAATGAACCAAATATATGCCACAAGAGCTGTTTCGATCTCAACTTATTGAAAGTTACAAGATAATAATGAAAAAATCGTTTCTAATTGGCTCACAAGTTTTCGATTTTACTTTCATAGTCCGTAGATTTTATATTTTAAAAATGCAAAAGGGTTTTCTCAAACTTTTTGCACACGCATGTGAGAAAAAGGCAGTTGCTCTTACCAGTGTTCCCGCCACCACATTAATTTCTCAACTCAATATCTACGTTTGTTTCTTAAACTATTTGAAAATTTTCTAGCTTCCTTAAATCTTGGTTGGTTTGCAGTTGTGACAATAAATCTTTCTAGATTAAGGAAAGAGACATCAATGATGTGACAATAAATTTTCTAGCTTGAGAGAAAGAGAGAAATGTTGATGGGTAGAGAGAGAACGGCATGGAGGTCTCGACAACTAACGTGATTCGAGCCCTATGATGGAACTTGAGAAGGGGCAGGCAGAGACTAGTGATTTAGACTTCCAAGAGGAGGGAATAGATTGTTATGACTTTTCCTCGGTGGGAAGAGAAGATACATTTATGATACGCGTTTTAGTTATAATCATTAAATTCTTGCATTCTTATCACATGCCAATTCAATCTTTAAATGGCAAAAGATGCCGATTTTAAATCAAATTACGTGATAATTTGATAATCCCAAAAGAAACCAAATTGCAATCTCAACTCCCATCGAATAAAAAAAGTATGTATATGATGATATTGTTGGTACGTTATATGTAAAGTGGTATCTTCATGTTTAGATTTTTCTATTTGGACAAGAATTTGCCATACCACATTGGAAGGTTCTCTTCAAAGGAAACCTTTTGTGAGTTGTCGGAATTTCTTTGGGAGAGCTTAAAAAAGTGTGCGCGGGGACCAAGCTTTAAGGGTAAAAGAACTTCGCTAGCACGGAGACGACAAAATATGTATAGATGATCACGAGCAAAAATCGATCGCATGCAAAAAAGTGTTAAAAGAACTTTTGTGATTTTCTTTATAAATCGATTAGGAACCTCATAAATTCCTTAAATACAATCGATTGGTCTGATAGAACACAATGGATGTAATATTAATTCTCCTTTTTTTTTTGGGGAGTTGGTTTCCCTCTTTTATGAAGGCAGAGGTTGAGGATCGGAACATAATTAAATCCCGTATGACTTGTGAAATAGATAACCCAATATAATGATTATTTTAATTTGTCTAATATTTAGCTCAATGTACAATTTGGCCCCCTAAACTTTTAATTTATTCATTGCGGTCCCTAAACTTTTAGTACATATTCATTATAGTTCATAAACATTAATTCAAATTCAATTACAACATCGACCATTTTCATATAATTCAAGAATTAAATTGAACATAAACAAAAAAAACGTAAAGACTACATTGAATGAATTAAAAGTTCAAGTATAATATTACACATTGAGTTATAGTTTATAGACCACATTGAACAAATTCAAAGTCCATGGACCACATTTCACATTAAATCAAAATTCATAGAGCGTTTATGTCATTAATCCAAGTAAAAACTCCCATTTGTATCTATCAAATCTATCTATGTCAATATGATGTCTTTTATAAAGCGAAACACCTTCATCCTAGCACAAAATTAACCGGACACATTTAATAAGAGATGTTTCAATTCTCAAATTATTGAAATTTACACGGTAATAATAATAAAAAAATATTTTGATTTTCAAATTACCGAATATTACAAATAATGACAAGTTTTCACTAAGATACATTGATGCAAAATTCTCTCTCCTTTGGTAAATCTCTTAATTTACTTTCATGGTCTATAGATCATATATTTTAAAATGAAAAAGAGTTATGAAAATAAGGCGGTTACTCTAACTAGTGTTCACGCCACACTCATTATTTTTTCAATTCAATATCAACATCTATCTCTTAAGTTATTTGAAAATTTTCTAGCTTGATTAAATCTCAATGATTTGATCACATTTGTGATGATAAATCTTTCTAGTTTGAGAGAAAGACAAAGATGTTAATGGGTAGAGAGAGATCAACATTGAGGTCTCATCAACTTAAAGTGATTTAGGCTCTATGATAGAAGTTGATTAGGGGTACGCAGAGACTAGTGGTTTAGACTTCCAAGAGAATAAATAAATGATATGTGTTTCAATTCTAAGTATTCTATTTTTGCATTTTTATCATGTGTCATTTTTATGAAGTGACTTCAATTCAATCTTAGAACGACCAAGGATTTCAATTCTAAATCAAATTATGTGATAATTTAACAATTCCAAAAGAAATAGTAACTCTAATTAATGTTCACGCCACATTCATTAATTTTTCAATTCAATATCAACATATGTTTCTTAAGTTATTTGAAAATTTTCTAGCCCGATTAAATGTCAATGGTTTGATCACATTTGTGACAATAAATCTTTATAGTTTGAGAGAAAGACAGAGATGTTAATGGATAGAGATAGATCAATATTGAGGTCTCCTCAACTTAACATGATCTAGGTCTTATGACAGAACTTGATAAGGGGTAGGCAGAAACTAGTGGTTTAGACTTTTAAGAGAATGAATATACAATGTGTTTTGATTCTAACTATTTGATTTTTGCAATTTTATCATGTGCCATTTTTCTAAAGTGACTTCAATTCAATCTTTGAATGACAAAGGATTTCAATTTTAAATCAAATTACATGATAATTTGACAATTCCAAAAGAACTGGTAACTCTAATTAGTGTTCACGTCACACTCATTAATTTTTCAATTCAATATCTACATAAGCTTTTTAAGTAATTTGAAAATTTTCTAGCTTGGTTAAATCTTAGCAATTTGATCACATTTGTGACAATAAATCTTTCTAGTTGAGATCAAGACAAAGATGTTATTGGGTAGAGAGATATCAATATCGAGGTCTCCTCAACTTAATGTGATCTAGGCCCTATGATGGAACTTGATAAGGGGTAGGTAGAGACTAGTGGTTTAGACTTCTAAGAGAATAAATATACAACAGGTGTTTCAATTCTAACTATTCGATTTTTGTGTTTTTATCATGTGCCATTTTTCTAAAGTGCCTTCAACTCAATCTTTGAATGACAAGGGATCTCAATTCTAAATCAAATTACGTGATAATTTGAGAATTCCAAAAGAAACAGAATTGCAACAATTGTGGGTACATTATATGTAAGTAGCATCCTCATGTTCAGATTTTTCTGTTTAGTCGAGAATTTGCCATACTACATTGGAAGGTTTTCTTCAAAGAAAATCTTTCGTGAGTCATGGGAGTTTCTTTGTGAAACCTATAAGTTTGTGCGGGGGACCAAACATCAAGGGTAAAAGCACTTCGCTAACACGACGGCGACAAAATCTTGTTCAGATGATAATGGGCAAAAATCGATCGCATACCAAAAAGTGTTCAAAGAATTTTTGTGATTTTCTATATAAATCTTTTACGAGCCTCGTTAATTCCTAAAATACAATTGATTCTAGTCTAATAGAACAGATCGATGTAATATCTATTCTTCTATTTTTGTGGGGAGATGATTTTCCTTCATTTTATTAAAGCAGAAGTTGAAAATTCATAAAAGATGCTTCTAAACATAATAAAATCCCATATGACTAGCAAAATGGAAAACCCAATATAATGTTTATTCTTGAAAGACTCTCTCTCTCTCTCTCTCTCTCTCTCTCTCTCTCTCTCTCTCTCTCTCTCTCTCTCTCTCTGCAGAAGTAATTTAAGTAATCCTCCCATGAAATCATTCTATCAAATTATACAAATCACCGCGAACAAAAACCGTACCTTGTTGGAAGAACAGCGTGGCTTTAACCAAAGTCAAAGATCAGGAGGGCAGAATGCAGGGCTGGGACTCAGCAAAATACCAAAAGAGAACAAGTCTGGAGTTTCGGATAGATTAAGATTGGCTTTTAGCCTACGCCTTCAGACCAGGAGGAAGGTCGTTTTGCCGTTTACAGAATCCCCGACCATCGATGTGGAAGCGGCGACAGCGTCCACAAGCCAAGAAAAGCCGACGCTTCATGTAATAAACCTTCCAGAAGTTCTTCGAGAGCATGTTTCATCCATTCGATCTTCTAAACCCTTCACGCCATAACTAGTAGAATCAAATTCAGTCAATGAGTGCAAAAACACGAGGAAGACGGCCCTTTGGTGCGGCAGCCGTGCCTCTAGAGGACGAACTTCAAAAATCCTGACATATTTTCTGGAGAAGGAAAGTTGAGGCCACTTGCTTGTAATGTTTTAGAGTTAGGTAGAAGGCGTGAAAATAGGATGGGGATCCTCTACCTCGCATGATGTTTCCCTCAGTGTCTCGAAACGAATCTCAATCTTTCATGACGACCTCGTTTTTGCAATGTCAGTGATTGGGATTTATTGAGACTTCGACAGGAGCATCACAGGGGTAGAAGATTCGCTTCCTTAAAGGTGTATTAATCTTAGCTCTCCATGCATGTCGCTGGATGGTAATTATGCGTGCTCAATAATGTTGAGACTAGCAGTTGCAAAGCGAAGATGTTGCGTCGACCTATATATGTCCCTCGACCGCTTTTGATAGATCTCGTCTGGCAGTTAGTAGCGATTCAAGTTCAGGCGGAGGTTTCCATAGCCGATTAGGTAGATATATAATCTGGAGAATCCGTGAGACCAACCTCACAGGGAAGGGACGGAGGTAGAGAAGTCTTCAAGATCCTTTGACCGCTCGAAATTATGAGCTCCTGCTGAGTTGATTGTTTTATTGAAATGTTTGAGATCTGATGATTATTTGTTAGCTACAGATTTCGAAAAACAGGTGCCTACTTTGATAAAGTTAATTAGGCGAAAGCAAAAATCCTTGAGAAGAAATTATTTATTGGGGCCAAGTACAATGTGGCTCTTATATTCTCTTATAAGGATAAGTGGGGAAATTACACAAATGATTCATAAATTTTGACTCAACGTGTAATGTGATTCATGAACTTTTAATTTATTTGAATAATCCATAAATTTTATCTTGATGTATAATATGATCCATGAATTTTTAATTTATTCAATATGGTACTTGAACTTTTGGTACATATTCAATTGAGTCCTTGAATTATATGCAAATGCTCAATGTCGTCTTTGAACTCAAGATAGCTAGAGCTCAAGAACAAGTTCTATAAGGTAAAGCCAATGATTAGAGACATTGGGAGCGCAACACCCTCGACATGTTCTCAAACTTTAAATAGGTAGGACTATTGAGCCACACGGCAGAATCGAGAGTTTCAAGTGGGCTATTTTTGGTAAGCAAGACTGGCAATGCGTAATGAATCGAAAGTCAAGTTACGGTGCCTAACTGCGTGCTAACCTAGAACCCACAAAGGGTGTTGATCGATTCTTTTTACAAAAATAAGAAAGAACCGAAATTTTGTACTTTGATTGTGCAGTTTCCTTGTTGGTGCATGTTCTTTTGTTTTTTCGTCGCCAAATATGGTACCTGTTGTTCAAGAGATTATTCAGTTTGAGGGGGTATAAAAAAACACAGTTGTTTCTAATGGACTATTATTCATTGCAATTTAGACTGAAATAACTCCCTAAAATTTGGTTAGTCAATTTCTATCTAATTACAATTCTACCGACTGTTTGTTGTAAACCAGCATTCTATGCATAATCAATAGTTGGCGTTGCATTGAGATTCTTTCTCTCTCATTAAATCAAGTGGACCTAGTACCCAAAAGCCCCTCCGAACAATGTAAAAAGAGTAACGAAAACTATATGGGCTATATTGGTGAGATCCAACAGTGAATAGTTGCCAAAAATAAAAACTGCTTGGAAGTTTGAGGACTTTAGTACCATACCCTACCCCTGAACCAGTGGCCTCCACACCAAGCAAGACTGTCATTGTCCCTTTTCTTTCTCCATTCCCCCTCCTTGATGAGGCTAGCAAGTGTTACTTAGCGGGGTGAATAGGTGATTAAATAAAATCTTGACGAATTAATGGGGAATAGAATGAGTTAATTAAAGTATGAACAAGGGTAAAATTCTAAATTACAGTAAAACAAACTTTAAGAGCAATCTGCCAGTGTGCAATAGACTTTAATAATAAAAAAAAATAAGGGAATAAGGATGGGAGAAATTGCGCACAATGTTTATAGTGATTTAGCTTAGATCAACCTTACGTCCATTCTCCAATGCCGACAGCTTATTAGCTGGATTCCAATAATCAATAAAGATTACACTCAATCAAGTTGTGCTGCTTATACCCAAACGTTTCTACCCAAAGCTAGTGTTGCTTATACCCAAGCTAATAGGATTCAATATCTTACACCAAAGCAAACACTTATAACACTGTCGACACCTTTAAAAGATTATAATTTTAAGCTTGCAAAAGACAAATGTATATAATTGAAGTTTGCTCAAACTTTGGAATTTAGATCTTATACTTCATCTCTTGCTCCTCGATCCCTTGATCTCTTTGTATACTCATCCACTTCCAGATTAGCCGTTGGATAGTCTCTAGAGGATCATCTTCCAATTTACCCGTTGGACAAATTTGTAGCAAGAGGATTTAGTGACTGTTGAGTGACAAAAATAGAATCTCCACTTGATTTTGATCGCCCATACAATTAGAGTCTTGATTTCCATCCATAAATAAAGCTTCTTTGTTTAGAAAGAACTTGTCTTTAGGATTGATTTGCTAATCAATTGTCGCGACCTCTTTTTTCCGGCGCCCGATTAACGTCGAGCACCTTCTGAGGCTAATGGCTTGGTTTGGTTTATTAGGCTTAGCCCAGACTCTCCCAAGTCCACCAATTCACGACTTAATAGTTCAAGTTTTTAACCTGTAGGTTAATTGAAAAGGAGTCATCACTAATCGGTTTTGAATGGGTCGATTAGAAACCCAAACGAAATATTGAGAGAAATATTCGCTCATGCACAACTAGAGAAACTAGGTGCAGGGATTTAATTACATTAATTAGTCACTAATGCCCTTACGATTGCTAATTTTTGAGGGGTTTTCTATGCATTTGTGGAGGAAAAACATTTTTTGGATTTGGTCATTTTTGGCTCTTTTTGACTTTTTGACTTTTTGGCGTTTTTAGCTCTTTCCATTTTTGGGTCACACATTCGACTCAGCTAACCCGATTCTGCAGCCGCAACTCGTTTCGTGGTCCAGTGACCGCAACGGACGACGAAGGGGGAGCGTTCAAGTGGTGGCTAGGCTAACGCGGCTATGGCAAAGACAGGGGGAAGAGCATTTGAGCGGTGGCGACGTAGTGGACGGCAACAGGGCACGTGGTGTGGTTGCAACAAGCACGGAGTACGCTCCGCCAATCATGACTGAGACATGGCGACAGATAGGGTTTCAGTGGAAGACAACGGCGACCACGTGTCTAGCAGCGACGGCGGCTACGATTACCTATTTGCAGCAATGGTGCGACGAGGCGGCCAACGATGATGGTGATAGGGGACTAAAGGTGCAGGTGACGATGACGGGGCAGTGACGGCGTCTCCTCAGCTTCCAGATCTAGCGTGGCGTCATCGTATCGGTCACAACAATGGCGTCGGGCGGGGGAACAGCGGCACATCTTGGCAGAGCATCCAGTGGTAGTGGCAGCAGCAGTAGAAACGGCGTCGAAACTATGGCACAGATCGGCCCGATGTCAAGGCTATGGCGGAGCTCGATCAATCCCTAGATCTGGACCTTGGCCAACCCCCGCCCTTCGGCTGACCTCCCTCAAATCTCGGCCAGCTCGTTCTCGAACCTCCTCGAAAGTCTCTCGGGGGGAGTTCTTCAGAGTTCACCGGCTTCGATCTTTCGGCCGTGCTCGCTCTTTGAGCTCCCCGAAGTCTCTCTGGGGATCTCTCTGAGCTTGCTTCCCTCTGTTTGGCCTTCCCCCGACGCCCTATTTATAGGCGAAGGGGGGGGGACAGAGGCTAGGCCGGTGGTCTTTGGTGCGTCGACCAACCTTTCTTCGCCGGCCGAACCGGCGTCAGTTCCTTCCTTTCCACGGAGGCTTGCTCGCCATCAATGCTGCGTCCTCTCAGCCATCGACCTACGGTCCTCTCTCTGTCGTAGGCCATTCCTTGAGCACATCATCATCGTCACACATGACCTACAGAGGCTGAAGAGGAAGGAAGGAGGAAGAAGACAAGAGGGACAAAGGCCGAGCCGAGTTGCGCGGGCTAGGCTTGTTGGGGCTCGCCCGAGAGAAAATAAAAGGAAGGAGCTGGGCTCGTTGATCCAGCCCAGATGGCTACTGCTTCTGTTTTTTGTTTTTTTTTCTCTTTTTGTTTTTTGTTTTTTGTTTTTTTTGTTATTATTTATTTTCCGAAAAAAAAAAAGGAAAAATAAACTAAGGCCTAATTAAAAACCTAATCAAAATTTAGGTGTCAACATCAATTAGATT
The DNA here is from genome assembly GCA_017140615.1 of Eucalyptus cladocalyx. Lineage (NCBI taxonomy): Eukaryota > Viridiplantae > Streptophyta > Magnoliopsida > Myrtales > Myrtaceae > Eucalyptus > Eucalyptus cladocalyx. Next base: position 37,770,510 of record CM029524.1, on the reverse strand, counting down.
AAGTCAATCAATTATATCTTGGTATATAATCCAAACCGAATCACTAGCCGTCATAAATTCTAGGCTTGTACCACGCTCTGTCAAGTTGTCTTGTTCGAAACATGCTTCATTCTGAACTTGTCACATTTTGGATATGTCACATTATGTATGTAAAGTTTGAGTGTGTTCCATTTGAAATAGACTTCACAATGTAGACTTAAGTTTGAACATATTCATTCTTAGAGTCTTTGTCTAAACAAATTTAGCCTTAAAGTTTGGACACGGTCTAAATAAATTCAGCTTCAACATAAATGCTATCTTCTGGTTCTTCCAAGTATAATCCTTGATGATATCGTTTACACATTCTATCATCTACATAATAGTTTGTGTGTCTTTCATTTAGTTACTCAACCGTTAAACACATTAGTAGTTTTTTATTTATTTTATCATCTTTGAAACATTATAAATGATTTCCCTAATACTTCTTTGCTTTGTTTCAATAGTGTCTAAGACAAAGCAAAATGCCTACTTTACGATTGGATTTAGTCAGCATCGTGACATGATAAAAGAAGTGACGCTTTGGTTACCGGCAAATGCTTCAAAAGGCGACCCTCTTGAGTTTTCGGCTCTTTCCTAGATTGAAGTAGCCTCTTGTTGCCCTACGAAATGAAAGAAGTCATTATCAAAAAGCTCGCCCTACTAATTTAATGAAAGGACAATGTTGAACATTTGTATGTATTTTAGGAATTAAACATAACATGTACCAAAAGTTCAACTACAACATTTAATAAATTAAAAATTCATGGACCATATTGCACGTTGGAATAATATTCAAGGACTATGTTAAACAAATTAAAAATTTAGGAATCGCATTACAAATTGAATCAAAATTTATGGACTATTTATGCTATTATCATGAAGTCAAAAGCAATGAATATAGGAAAACCTCCATACCTATTCTATAACACGAACTTTGACATTAATAATCATGAAAAGCTTTAGGCAAAGTAGCATCAGATCAGCGGAAGTGAGGCGTGATTTTTAGCAATAGGGCGGCTCCATATGAGGTGAAAGAAGATAAGACCAACGCCATTCATTTCGATGATCCTTGTCGTGGTCAAAAAAGCAGCAGACATGGCACGTTCCCTCATCGAACCCTACTCTACACCACATCACTCACGAGCCCTTCTTCCACACTGACGCAGCAAACATTCCTGGCTACACAACAACCGCTCTTTTCACCTCCCTCTGCTTCTTTTGGTAAATCTCTCTTTGGTTTTCTTTTTTCTCCTTTCTCTCACCTTCTGAGAAAGTATTCGAAAATGAGGTCGGAACAAAGCAAAAAAAAAAAAAGGCGCTCAACGACCTTGCCTTTGACGCGCCCAGCAAAGGAAAAGAAAAAGAGCTTTATTATGGATGTCAACAGTGTGTTATGTGAACGTTGCGAACATAACACAAAAATTTAAAGGAGATATTACGATTTCAGGATGAACTTTGATCGCTCGACGGACATTAGAAGTTCAACTCAAAAATTTGAATCCAACATCTCATCAGGTGAAACTTTTCATGAATCTTTGTCTTGTGCCGAATTCTAATCAATTGGTATAATTGTGATGCTTCAGGTGAAAGATGTAATATGATTGTCGGACCATTCTTGGTAGTTGGATTAAAGGCTGAAAAAGAAAAATTGAAGTATTGAGCAATATATCGAATGGGCTTATTCATAATAGACGAATTGATGGACGAAGGCAATCGATAAACATAATCTTTGCGAGATTTTGTGCTTCTGACCAAGACCCTAAGCAAACGCCAGTATTGTCGAAGTATTCATGGGGACGTCCGAAAGGCAAAAGTTGAGGGATACTGGGATAGGCCTGGTGATGAGATTCGCACGCCGTGTCGTCAATGAATTACACATGTTTTGAAATCGAAAAGACTTACAGAGCCCACAATAGTGACTCGAAAAGCTCATTCAAATTTTTATGTTGGGGTCAAATTGAGGAACCCCTCTGTGGTTGCTTTTTACTCTCGTCTATAAATTTTATATTGTTAGACCCATTTTCAGCACCATTTTTGGCCCAATAGTTGATTCCTTCTTTTATTCTTTTAGCTATTTTGTTTAGCTCTAATTTCGTGTTAATCTTAGGCGCCTCTCTTTGGGAATCGGTACACTCGAGAATTTCTTCAGTTGCATTTCATTCGCATGGCACCTTCTTCCACTTGAGTTTACCCTGTCCGTGCTATTTCTTGATATGTGATTTAGCATAATTCGTTGGACGAAATGAAACCTTCGATGATGTCTTGAATTCTTGTTTGTCGTGTAGACAATCTTCTTAAGGGAACCAAAGTCAGCATTCACTTTTGATTGGCTATTGTTCTGTCGAAATATAACAGGCCCTTCACTTCCTTTTCTTTGTTATTTACCTCAGTAGCCCTATTCACACGCGACCCACCATTCTTGAAAAAGATGAGAGACCATCTTCCTTTAGCTTGAGAGAGAGAGAGAGAGAGCGAGAGAGAGAGAGAGAGAGAGACTGATCTAGATCCACCACCAGCAGAAGGAGGAGAAGGGGGAGAAGGAGGAGGAGATGGGTAGAGGGAAGATAGAGATACAGAAGATAGAGAACGACACGAACAGGCAAGTGACCTACTCGAAGCGGAGGAATGGCATCTTCAAGAAAGCCCACGAGCTCACCGTCCTCTGCGACGCTAGGGTTTCCATCCTCATGCTCTCCGGCAACAAGAAGCTCCACGAGTACATCAGCCCCACCACCACGTAATTCGCCTTCTCACGAATTTCTAACTTCCTGCTCATTCATGTTCTCATCTCTCTTGTTTCTTTAAACCATAGCGTGGAAGCGTGCGTGTGAATTCAAGATCGATCGATTGGTTTCTTTCTTTCTTTCTTTCTTCTTCTTCGTTCTTTTTAAGCTCTGGCTAATTTTCGCTGCTTTTTTAGGACAAAAAGGATGATTGATGATTACCAGAAGGCTCTTGGGATCGATCTGTGGACTACACACTACGATGTTCACCCTCTCTCTCTCTCTCTCTCTCTCTCTCTCTCTCTCTCTCTCAGTCTTCTTGTTATTTCTTTAAGAAAAAGAAACATTGGTTATTGGAATTTTATGTATGCAGAGAATGCAAGAGGAGTTGAGGAAACTAAAGGAGGTTAATAACAATTTTCGGAAGGAAATAAGGTAAGTTTTTAGTCAAGCTGGGATCGGCAGCAGTCGGCCAATATAAAACGAAAGCCCAGAGCACTCAATTTCTTGTGCTCTTTCGTAAAATCTGTACTTTAAAATGTCAAGATTTGAGGAGGAAATATTTCTTATTCCGTTTGCAGGCAGATATTGGGCCACGATTTGAACGAGCTGAGCTTCGCAGAACTGCACAGTCTCGAGCAGACGATCGAGTCTTCTGTCAGTTCAGTGCGGCAAAGAAAGGTTACATCTTCGATACACATACCACGCTACCATTAATTTGCTATACTGCTTGCTAGGGACGATCGGCTAGACGAAGAAACGGAGGTTGGGTTGAAGAATTGCTGAAGTATATAGCGCTAATTAAGGGATTATACCATAGTTTGTGTCCCAAGATGAAGTGCCATCTGTGGCGGATCGATAAAAAGATGAGGATGCACCAATAAAAACTATCATTTCTAGCTTTTCTCTCTCTCCTTTGAACTGCAATAAAGTGCATGGTCTTGAAACTTGTCCATTTCAAACTTCTGAGGTTCTGGAAAACCTAGCTGTGTCTAAATAGTTCAAACTGCTGGCATACCCCAAGAAACTTTCAAGTGGTGAGCAAATTCGTCTCTGACATGCATAAAAGCTCCTGTTGAATTAGCCCCTTTCGGTTCAACCCACATCTTCTCAAGTTGTATCAACATATGCGCATTCTCTTTTTCGAATATGTTGATTTATATCTACCTTAGACTTGATCCTCAAGAGAAACTATCATAGATGTAGCTGCGACTAGAACCTCAGATAGATGTCTGGTCCAGGACCTCTATTTTGTTGGTAGTAGTGTTTGGACCTCACTTTTGGCTGCAAGATTATGATTCTAGAGCAGTCTATTGGCATGATTATAGATGGCAATTACTTTTAGGAGCTTTCATTATTTCTCGAGAAGTTGTTGCACAAAAAATTTCACGTCTTCCACATTTCTCTTGTGCTAATGTTCGGAAGTCTAGTTGGTAAGATATTGCTATGTCAACTTTCTTCAACTATTATTTCAGGTTATAAGATACGAGATTTTCCCATCTCCTTTCAAGTTGGCGGCATGTTGTGGTTGTATCTTGTGATTTTTATAGACTAAAAAGTAGTCCCGGTAACTGTTATGGCAAGAAATTCTATCATGGTGCTGCCGATGATGCGTCGCACAGTGAAAAATCCATAAAAATCCGTTGCTACTGGCTGTGCCTATAGGAAGTTTGATGGACTGATAAGTAGATATGTGTGTTTTCAACATGGACATATCTATGTGTGTTATAAATTGCCCATATAAATTGATCATTTGATCGATCAACCAAACTAGAAATTCACCTTATTTGAGCTAATTGTTCTATTCTTAACCTTCCCTTTTCAGTACCATGTCCTCAAGACTCAAACTGATACTCACAAGAAAAAGGTGGGCAAACTAAAGTTCTGCATAGTTATTGTTTCTTCTTTGTATAATGATGTTAGCTAGGTAGTTTAGTTGTCTTTCTTCTCATTCTCATGCCAATTATATGTTCTTTCTGTTCATTTTCAGGTGAAAGCCTTAGAGCACAGATATACAGAACTTCTTCTAGAATCTGTACGTTTTTTTGTTTTTGTTTTTTGAATCAGACCGTTTTCTGCGTACATTTCCTACTAAAGATTTTTTTCAATATTGGAGTTTATCGATAATGCCAAAGACTGATCTGTTGCTATTTGCCTTTGTGTCTCCCCATTATCTTATGTGGTTTGGCTGGCGGATAAAAAAATTAAGGGAGCGACATATGAGGATCTTCAATATGGACTAAGTGAAGATATTGAGGGTGACTATGAATCTGCCATCACCAACTTGTCCAACCACAACGGAGCATCGGCCATGTATGCTCTCCGGCTTCATCCGAGCGACCATGATCTCTCCAGTGAAGGACATTTCGTGCCCGACTTGAGCCTCAACTGAAGTCGGTCGCAGTTTCGTGGTGCTACCTTGGGTGGTTTATGTTTCCTTTTCTTATGAACACTTTCGATGTTCCATTTAATCTCGTGTGGGTATCCTCTTCTGGGGATGTTACGAAGTTAGACAAGAAAAGAGACAAGGACTAGGGGGTCCGAGACTTAATCGAAGTGTGTTCCTTCTTGCAATTACTGTTGGTGTGTTGATTTGAGATCAGAATAATGGACAAAGCTGTTGTGTAATCTTCTGCCTGCGATAGGTAGACTTTATTAGCACGCGTGAAAACAATACTATCAGCTCATTTATGCATGAAATAGCGCAAGCAGTTGACATTTCGGTCTTCTGCGACGATAGGTTTGTTTTGTTTTGCTGAGAATGTCTATGCAGCCAGCATTGAGTTTATATGCAGATTACAATGTTCTGTTCTTTTCGTTTCCAGGAAAAGCTGTGGTTGTATGAATGTATGGAAGCCTTGTCTGGATGGCCAAGCGATGATTTTTCCTTGTGGAAAGTGCATAATGTAGTTCATTACAGTTCATTACTGTAATGTAATTATTCTGTATTTCATTTTTATGTTTCTTTCAATAATGACAGCATAATGCTGATCCAAAAGAAAATTTAAATAATGATAGCACGATCGAATTAGATGTATTGGAGTTGGAATTGCGATGGCTAACGTGCATGCTTGACAAGACTACGTGCGGCAGTTGCTTCTTTAGAAAACGACAACATTCAATGGGATTAACCGTTAAGGCTGATGTAAAAAATATATTTTTAAAAATATTTTGAATAATTTAAAAAACACTTTTTTCTAAATAATTATTTTGATCACTTATAAAAAAAATGAATGGAAAATCAATTCATCGTTTGCAAAAATGTTTAGACATAAACTTTCTTCAATAAGGAAAATATTTTTCAATTGCTAATTATTTCAAGCGATACAAACAATTAATTATAAGAAAATGTTTTTAAAATCATTTATTTTATGCGAAATAAATAGAGCCTTGGAAAATCAATCCATGCCAAAAAAAAAGAGAGTACATATGACCTTCAAATAATGACAAGTAGCATTTATTTCGATTAAGTCAAACAAAAAAAAAGTATTATTTTTGCATGAAATTTTCCATCCACAAATAAAACTCACTTCACTTCTATCAAAAATTCAAAAGAAACTATGATGTCATACCTTTGTTAGGATTTTCCTATGTCCTATATCGAAATTATGATGCTAAATTTTCAAATAATAATTTATCGTTACCATAAACAATCTTATAAACACATGCAATACATTACAAAAGACGGCCTAAGTAATGTAAACGTATTGTCAATAGCCTTATTTAGTAAACAGCAACACAAGAAAAAATCAATTTTTAAAATATCAAATAAAAAAAAACACTAGAAAAATCGGTAAAAAAAACGTCGTCGTCTTCACCTCTCCCTTTTCGCAGTTCCCGGTAAAACTGAAAACTTTCCAATTGGTTACGCACGCTGCTTGCATTGCAGCAACTCTCTCTCTCTCTCTCTCTCTCTACATTTCGAAATTCGAGGTAAGAGAATTCTGCAGCTGGAGACGGCGGCGCTTGCTCCGGAGCCTCCTCGCTCGAGCGATTCAGGTACGCCGCTTGGCTCTCTTCTCCGATGACCGGAGTAAACGCGTCGGTTCGCCGTCGCCTTCATGAAAGTTGCCGTTCGGCTGATCTCCGACGGTCTTCGCTGGCCTCGCCGGTTCAGACGCGACGGAGATCGTCGTCGGGAACAGCCGAACGGCAATGCCGCGTCGCGGCCCGCGCTATCATCGGCTCGTGCTGGTTGCGTAGCTCGGATGCGTGCTCCACAGGCGATTCCTCTCATGTGTAGGCGGAATTGCGCTTCGGCTCTGGCTTGACGCGATGAAGATGTCGCGCGCGTTCGCGGATTTGCATGTTTATTCGTGTCGATGTTGTGTCGTGTTATAGGTGCGAGCTAGTGGTGCTTCGCCGGAACCATCGAGTAAGCATCGAGCGTAAGCATCGAGCGTTCGCTGCCGGTCCACGATCGATCGCCCTTCAGCCACGTAATGCCGGCTGAAACTGCGACTTCTGCACAGATTGGCTTAGAGCTCTCTGCGTTGAGATCCGGGGGATGTGAAGAAGCTGTAGATGTTAGAGAAAAACGGAAATCTGAAAGTGCCTGGAAATTTTGTTATGCAAGGAGGAAGCAAGGGCGCCGCCAAAATAGCGGCCCTCATACTTCTCGTCCATCCGAAGCCAATGCTGTGGGTTCTGAAGATTCTGTTTATCAACACCCCATCAGGAGTGATCGCGTAGTCGGGAATATCAAGACGGACGTCCAGCATTGCCGACGTGCAGATCCTGATTCAGCTGAAGCTTCTCCAAGAGGGACCGACTTTGAACTCTCCGGCGTGAGGTCCATGGGATGCAAAGAAAACACGGACGTTCGAGCAAAAAGAAAATCTCAAAATACCTGTAGATTTTATTATGTCAGGAGTAAGCGAATGCGCAGTGAAAATAGTGCTCCTCATTTTACTTATTTTCTCAAAGCTAAGTCTCACATGTGTTGTGAAGATTTTGTTTATGAACACCTTGTTAGGAGACATAATTTAGTTCAAGATACAAAGATGGGCATCCAGCACCACAGAAATGGTCTGAATCCGGGTATAACTGAAGCAAGTAAGCACAATGATTCTATCAGACAGGATTACTATATTAGACGTCGTGGAGAGTTTCCACTCGTCTCAGTCGAGCAATCAGGAAGAAGTGATGGTGATCACACTTTTGAGCAGGATAATGCTCATGATCTCTCTACTATACGTGAAAATTGTGCTGACTTCAGGGATTGCTTTAATCCTGGTATATCAGGCGCACCGGCTGCACACCCAGAGACTAACTCCTCCCATAACTCGTCATGGAAAACTGAGGAAATTTTAGCTCAAGAGCTGTTGAGTGCGAGTCCAGGTGATGAAGGGAATGCACTTCATGATAAATTGGATGGTCTGAAGATAAGTTCATCAAACCATGAGAAAATTACAATTTCGGGACAGATATTGCCAGACAAGCTTACCCATGGTCAAGTTCATGCGTCTGTTGCTACTTCAGCAAATGACCATATTGATCTCCCGAATTGTGTATTAAATATGGCGTGTGAAATGGATTTTTATGAAGGTGAAGGTTATTCTGGGAGCTTGCATGATGTTGGACACAAAGGAGATGTTTTGCTTTTAGCTCAAGATCCAAAATTGAATAGAGAGATGTGTCTTGGAAGTCAGGATTTCATATTTTCAGCAACTGCTGTTGTCTCTAACATGTCAGAGCGTGCTCAATACAGAGAGTACAGTCTGAATTCTTTAGAAGTTGATGAATCATCTCTTCATGTTCTTGGAGAAATTTCTGATGAAATGATGGTATGCTCATTGAACAGAGAGGATCCCTACATTCCATGGCATGATGATTTAGCTTCACCCACAGTACCCTTCTATTCTGTAGTATGCCAAAGCCACAAAGACTCCAAGAGTGATGCTTCCTCACCTGCTAAAAATGAAGGTGAGGAAGAAATAAGCCTCCTCAAGACAGAAGAAAATCCTCCCTATACTTCCATAAATTATCGGTCAGTGGAACAACACAAACTGCCAGATGAAGGTTCAAACAAGCTCTCTGCTAGTTATGGAGTCAAAACTGTGTTTCCCAATATTGCGAGTGCTATTGTGGTTACCAGAAAGGAAATTGAAGCTCCTGCAGAGACAAGTCCCTTGTATAGAGAACCTGAAGATCAAAATTTTACAGAGCAATCAATTACTGGCGAGTCCCTCAAAGAATGCAATCCAACAGACGATTTATCAGATGATGAATGTTCAAGTTTATCTGTTTTTCATGAATTAGACAGTAGTCTGTCAAGACTCAATGACGAAGAGTGTGAAAGTGATTGTGACGACTCTAAGCTTATGGAGATTTGGGAAATGGTATTTTCCAATAATTGTACTTTTGAATCCCCCCACCCCGACCCACCCACCCACCAACCCACACACCAAAAAGAGTGCAAGCGTGCAGGCAGAGTGCATGCTCACTTGTGGTTCTGCAATCCGCCTTGAGCATTATTGCCTTCTCTCATGCCTGCATACTTGCATGTATATGTTCCACCTCTTTTAAACGTTTGCTATTTAATTTCAGATACATAGCATGGATTTTTATCCAGGTGATCGAGATTCTTTTGTTAATGGAGAAGGTAACACTGCTGGATTTGGGTATGACAAAGTCCATTGTTTCCTTTGGCTTCCCTCAGGACTTCCATGTGTAGGCATTCATTTTTTTGTCACACTACACATCCTAATTTCATTATTAGTATTCATCAATGCTTTTATTGGTCAAAGATTCAGCAGCTGTACAAGTTACTAAAAGGAATATGATCAGATTTTTATCATAAAAGTGACTGATTATCATAGCTTTCTTTGCCTATCATAGGAAATGGAAACCCTGCTATACAACGTAAGCTCAGTTCTTTCTTTTTTGTTTAAAACTTTAGTGTCCAGGTATCGACATGAGTATAAAAGTGAGCCTGCCACTAGATTGGAACGATGTGCTGGATCTTTCATACAACAAGCAATTGCTTCGGGAGGTCCACTTGCAATTTTATATGGGCAGAATTCAAAGCATTATATCAGAAAGGATGAGGTGATCATTATTTGCAGATAGTCTAACTCAAGGGCTTGTAAGCATTATATGGAGCTACTTCCTTTCCTTAAAAAGTTTTGTTCTGTGACGGCAAACTACATATCCAACTGGAATCTATGCTGTTATATCACGCCCATTAAATTATTGGGACTCAGATAATATGTTTTTTTTATGAATACTTAGGATTGTTTGCACATTCAAACTTATAACCTTGGATTTGAGTTATGAGTTTACCTATTTTGCTACCTGGAATGTCCTCTACATTTATTGCTTCAAGCAGCATAAAGCACTTGCGAACATGTCAAGTGGAACATTTCTTCAATCCAAGCTGAATGAGTCTATTTCATTTGAAATTTTGTTTAATATTCATAAGCACTGTGATTTGAAAAAAAAAAACCCAGCAAAGTATAGTGAAAGATGAAGCAGTCTAGTGTGGGAAGGCAAAGAAAACAATCCCCTTGAGCGCATTGTTCAGGAAACTTATCTAGGAATGAATTTTGTTGCTTATTGCAGTGTCCGTGTCCATCTGTGGCTGTTCTATACTGTACCCATGCATGTCATTGGAAATATAAGCTTTTCGATGAAGTTGCTATTTGTTGAAAGCAGTCAGATGTTTCATAGTATATCTGATGATGTAATTTTTACTGCAAGACAGACCTTCTCATAGTACCAGACCTAGTTGTAAGCGTCAGAACAAACCAGATTTAACAGATTATAACTTGTTGAAGGACACGCTGCTAGTGATAAAGTTTCTAATGCATATTGATGGATCAATTTCTACTATTGCCTTTTTTTTATATTTAGTGTTTGTTAGATGCCACATGGACTTATTGGAACTTATTTCTTTTGAAAGTTATCAGCTTAGAAACTATAAAAATGCGGGGATGTTAACTGTTGTGTTCTCCAGTTCGAAAAAGTCCTAGACTTTATTAGTTGTGAAACATTCTTATTTGCTGTAATGCTGCGTTTCCCTGGTCGGTATGCTTAATACAACTCCTTAATGGCCTATTGGTTGTTGTTTTTCTTTGTTTCGAATTGAGAAATGCTTCTGCTTCTCAGGTCATACTTGGCAGGGAAACAGAGGATTTTCAGGTTGATATTGACTTGGGAAGAGGAGGAACTAACAAAATATCTAGACGGCAGGTTGAATGTTTGGTCTATCCGATGCTTTTTGACAAACCCCTTTTCGCTGTTAATCTAGCTTTATTATGCTCACGGCACTTGTATGCATGGGAAAGAAATTATTTTCTGATCACTTTTATGTGGTTGCTTGGGGTGACAATTGCTATTGGCTTATCTGTAACTCAGTCTTTACATTTCACTGTTCTGAATATCTTCCTCGCAAACTCTTTCTTTAATGACGATCTGGTTGTTCCAATTGTTTGCCCTTCGTGCTCTTCAACAGATGCTCGATTTCCGCACAGGGAGGGCCTGCGGACATAAATGGAAACTCTAGTTACATAATAAGATTGTCACTCCTAAAAAGTTGCCGACATGCCAAATCCTTCTCTTTTTTCTTTTATTTTTCGGGAAACAGCAACTTCACTTATAGTTTGCGAAACTACCTGACATCCTGGTGCAATCTTGGCTGCTCAATTGCAAGATGGTTTACAAAGTGAAAAGATTGGATTTCCTATTTTCTTCTGTTCTACAGGCCGATGTAGCTCTTAAACATCTCTTTGCGCTTTAAGTCGTATCTAAAAATTCGGATGACTGAAACTTCATTTTACTCAGGCTCTTATCAAGCTGGAGGGAGATGGTACTTTCTTTTTAAAGAATCTTGGAAGGAGTTCAATATATGTGAATGGGACAGCAGTTTCCAGTGGAAATCATGTACATCTTACTGCAAACTGTTTGATCGAGGTACCATCATCTTTGAAATATGTTTTGCATTGCGTTACCTCATTTTTGCAGCTCCGCTGTTTCTAATGGACGCTCTGCCCGTGCTGGCATTCGCGACTTTCACTGAAAGATGTGCTTCCATTAATAATGAACAGGTGAAAGGGATTAAATTTTCATTTGGAATAAACGAGAGATCTGTGAGGCGCCACTTGGCAAAGCTCGCCAAAGAAAGCCGCGGAGCAAATCGCAACTTTGAGTGGTCACCAGAGGGGTCCCCCAACAATGCGGTTTGATAGGTAAGTTCATCTGCCTGTAAATTTCTTTGCTGAAAGTAGAACATTTACTCTTTATTCGATTCTTCCACCAACAAGATGCCAAATTAACAGATGTATCTAGATCCCTTGCCTTGAATGTGCAGTCATTTCAAAGCCAAAAGACAAAAGCAAAGAGAAATGGTGAAAGAACATTTCTTACTCGATGGATATTGTCATCTTTATGTGATGGGAATTTGTTTTTTTTTTTTTTTTTTTTTTTTTTTTTGGGGGGGGGGGGGGTAGGATATTTTGTGCGTGGGGGCAATTTGGGCAAAAAGTTGGGTGGGACGTGCAATTTTAAATTCTATAATTAAAAGTGGGGACATTGTAAGTTTTGAAAAGTGACTGGTACTTGATATAAGAAGTAAAACGATGCGCTCTTCGTGATTTATGCCTAGATATCGGCAGTACACATAATCGAAAGTTAGAGCAGAGTCAAGGAAAAGCAGGGTATACTACCATAGATAGGAACAGGATATCGGTACTTCGGGGTGGAGTAGTTGTACTGATGGAAATTGTCTATAGATAGCAATGCCACGCATGATAACCAACATACCTACAGCCAAGAATAGCTGTAAATGGGGATGAATGGTATTTGGCACCGGAGCCCTTTTGTAATTAGAATACAAAGTAAGACACGTCTGATTTGATTCTAATCCCAATTATTGAAAGTCTCAATGAAGAGCTTGCTTTAAGTGTCCATGCAGTTTCCGGAGGTTAGGTATTTGGAATCAGGACATATATAAGTTTGAAGGATCATTGGGAAGTGGTTCGATTATATATGATGACAACCCCCAACTCAATGATTCGGCCTCCTCCTTTTCCACTGTCTCGACCCTAGAAAAGAGAAAAAGCAGGGCAAAATGAAATGGAACATACCTTCCGGTTGAAAAAGTGATGGATATTTGCTTATAGATAAAGCTGCCTCTAAAGCAACCTTTTCTTCAAACACGGGCCATTTCTCGAAAGTAGTAGGCAGAAGAAGGCGTTACCTGTATCTGTCAAGCGGTGATTAAGGGTTGCAAATCGATGATTGCTACCGGCTTGTTTTGTAGTAGCACCGCATGCCGGAATGCAATGCGAGTTCAAAAAGAGAAGGGATAGATAGAAAAGAACGATTTGAGGCGTTAGGATTTCTGTTGAAAGTTCGGTAAAGGGGACTTGCAATTTGCACTTTCACTAGTGCTGAGTCCTCATTTCTAGTGTTCAAATTCCTCAGCAACATAGCTCTTCATTGAGATCCACCGTCATGAATTTCAGAATGCTAGATCCAAAATACTATGTGATTTCTCAAGCATCCTATCCCTATCGACAATGACAGGAGCGTGACCCAATTTCCTCCTCGCTCATCTTCTTTGGCATTTCCTCTTTGTTTCTAGGCGTCAGTACTTTCACATGATGTTCCAGGCCATGAATGAGCGACCCCGTCACGGGCCCAGTAGGTGTAGCATATTCTCGTACCGTTTTCAATGAGAAATTTAAGGTGGTTACTAACCAACCCTTGGGGACAACTCGAACAGAACCCTTTTTTTTTCCCCTAGTCCGAACTTCGAACCACCATTAGTCCAGCCCCCACCATAACCCAACACCCCCTTTTTTCTTATTATTCTCCATCTCCTCCTCCCCTCGCTACAAGACGTGCATATAAGTTCAAATCCTCCATGGCGATTTGAGCTTGAGGACTAGAGAGAGAGAGGGCTCTGACAGACTTTCCCGTGCGTGAGTCCACTCCCACACATCAAAAAGATCACTGAGATCAAGACATCTCTCTCCACCTCTGCCTTTGCCTTTGCCATTGCCAATGCTGTTCCCCCACTTTGTAGTTTGTACCCTTTCTCTCACCACCCATTAAATCCTCCCTCCCCCACTCCCATCCCCTTCAATCGGACGGCCCCGATCCCTTCCTTCTCTTGTCCCCTCTCCCCTCTCTCTCTCTCTCTCTCTCTCTCTCTCTCTCTGCTGCAAAAGCAGACCACTCTCATCTGCCTTTTCTCTTATCTTCTCCCTCGGGGAGATCATCTTCAATTGCCAATTTCGTGTTCAGAGAAAATGGGTACTCCGCATTTGCTCCAGCTTCCGTGATCTTGCTCCTCCTATCGACCCAGCTGTCCCTGCTCTTGCCCGGAGCGAGCGCCGGGACCTACTGGGGAGACGTGGAGGTCCTGAAGCAGCTCAAGAACGCGCTGGACCCCAGCTCGGTGACCCCGGCTCGTGCGTCGCCTCCTGGGACTTCGCCGCCGCCGCCGACCCCTGCGACGCCCTCTTCAGCGACAAGTTCACCTGCGGCTTCCGCTGCGACGCCACCGACGGCTCCGGCGCGAGCCGGCTCACCGAGCTCGCCCTCGACCAGGCCGGCTACTCGGGCCCCCTCGCCGCCGTCTCCTGGGACCTCCCTTACCTCCAGACCCTCGACCTCTCCGGCAACTACTTCGCCGGGCCCATCCCGGCCTCCCTCTCCAACCTGACGCAGCTGAGCCGGCTCGGCCTGTCCCGCAACTCGCTCTCCGGCCCGATCCCCGACTCGGTCTCCTCCCTCTCCAGCCTCGGGGAGCTCCACTTGGACGGCAACGCGCTCGAGGGCTCGATCCCCTCCAGCCTCGGCAACCTCACGAACCTGACCCGGCTCGAGGTCCAGTCCAACAAGCTCTCCGGCGAGCTGCCGGCGGCGCTGAGCTCGCTCGGCAGCCTACTCTACCTGGATGCGAGCGACAACGCGATCTCCGGCGAGCTCCCGCGAGCGCTCCCGCCGTCCCTCGTCCAACTCACGATGAGGAACAACGCCCTGGAGGGACAGCTAGCCCCCGAGACGTTCCAGCTCGCGAGCTCCCTCCAAGTCCTCGATCTGAGCGGCAACAGGATCGCCGGCCCGGTCCCCTCCGCCCTCTTCACCCACCCGTCGCTCCAGCAGCTCACGCTCTCCTCCAACGGCTTCGACTCCATTCAGTCCCCGGCCTCCCTGTTCCCCGAGAGCGAGCTCATCGCGGTCGACCTGAGCGACAACCGGATCATGGGGCTCCTCCCCGCGTTCCTGGCGGGCATGCCGAGGCTGTCGGCGCTGGCGCTGGAGAACAACAAGTTCTCGGGGATGATCCCGACGGAGTACGCGCTGAGGGCTGCGGCGCAGCCGGCGCAGGGGGCGGCGCGGCTGGAGAGGCTGATGCTGGGCGGGAACTACCTGATGGGGCCGATCCCGGGGCCGCTGCTGGGGCTGGGCCAGGGCGGCGGCGGCGGGGGGGAGGAGGAGGAGGTGAGGGTGAGCCTGGCGGGGAACTGCCTGTACAGATGCCCGGCCCGGTTCTTCTTCTGCCAAGGTGGCGATCAGAGGTCGGCGGCCGAGTGCAAGAGCTTCTTCGGCCCTGTAATTCCTTGAACCCGCTCTGTCTACGTGTACGTGACTACGTCGTGGTGGTGGCGGCGATAATGTATAATAATATTTTCTTGATTTTTTGGGTCTTGATTTTTTTCTTTTATGTTTGGGCTTTCATCTTTTCTTTGGCGTAGGCGAGTGTGAAAAATTGGATTCATTTTGATGGACCGTCTTGGTGGGGGAAAGTGGAGAATAAGCAAAAATTCGGGGGCCGAATTGAAAATGGTGAGAGGAAAATCAAGCAAGAATTTAGACTGAATTACGGTGAAACTTATTAAATGGTTTTTTGCGAAGATTGCGGGGTGCGGTAATGCTGGTGTAATCATGCAAGAGAGAGACACCTTCTCTTTGTCGCTTTCGCCATTTTCTGACACTGAGAATGGGACGGGGGAGCAGTACTTTTTGCACGCTTCGAGGGGCGTGGGAGCCGCGCGAGGTACGGACTGTCTGTCCTGTTCAGGTCCCCGGACCGCCCTCGGGCCTCGGGATCGATCCACCGCGGACCACGATGGTAAGAAGGCCCCCGTCACGCGTGGGCCTAATCGTCATCCTGAAAGTTGAACGGAGGAACGATCCGAGCTGACGTGCTCCCGAGAGGGCATTTCGTTCCATGAACGTGGACATCAGCTAGGGTTTTGGATCCATCACGCTGGGTGAGATTTTCGTTGTGATCTCCTGAGGAGCCGTTCTTTAGCGATCGTCGAAAAGCACTTGTCCGTCGTGGATATAAGGCGCTCGAGTGAGCAACTTCTCTTTACTATGGTTGCTTTGTGAGGGGATCGGCCATGCTCGTGGCCTACGGTCGTTGAGCAGAGCCCGACACTTGGCCGGATTTGGGAAACTAGGACTTTTGCCCATTGAAATTAAGTGAATTTGCGTTGATCTTTGTTGCGAAAGCAATTGATCAAACAATAAATAAAATGGAACGAGAAAATAAATTAGATATCAAATTTATGTGGTTTGGCCGAGATGATCAATATTTATGGAAAAGCAACAACGAATTCTAATATTAGTCAAACGATATAATGAAAATTACAATTATACTCGAGTTATTCAAACAATCGCGGTGTTTCCCAACCCTTAATTACATCTAATAATTCATCCTCACCAAAATAATTTCTCAATCTAATGAAGAAATCTACGAAATCTTAACACAAGATTTTCATGGCTTTAAACACTCAAGATGTAATTTAGTTAATTTTTAATTTAATTTAATTAATATTTATATTAAAAATTAAATTTGGACTGAAACAATGTAGTTTTGGGTTATCTTTCTTGTTTTAGCTACGTTAAAAAGTAACAAAAAAAAAAAAAAGCCATGTTAGTATTTTTTGTTAATCAAATTGGACGGAGTTACTAAAAGGATTTAATTACACCAATTTGACAAGTTTAAAGACTTGATTATACTTTTTAAAAGTTTTATGATTTAATTCAAATTTCATAACAAGTTTTAGGACTTCTAATGAACATATATATTTATGTATGATTTGTAAGATTTTATAAGTAGAGCAGTCCCATTTGCCTATATCTAGTTAGACATCGTATGTTTTATTCTCCCTAGTTACATCTCACTATTTTTCTTTTTTTGTTCAAATAAGTTGTACAATATTGGTTTCTAAACCAGTTCGACCATAGAGCTATCCTACATTGTTGGTTCTCAGGCGAATCGATAGCTATGACATACGAATCAAAACCAATCCATTTAAAGGCTAGTTCTAGGGTTTGGAACCTAGAACTGGACCGTTTGTTCCTAGAATAAGTCAGGCAAGGGCAATTTAGTCTAGTTCCCCCTTTAAACCAACCCTTGCTCACCTCTATTCAAAATCCACATTAGAATTGTATTTTACCCCCTCCCTAGAATTAAGAACTTATTTGGAGAGTTGAGAATTGTTTTGACCTTAAAATGTAATATTTTAGACACTATGAAGGATACATGAGCCTATATATAGGCTTTAGAGCTTAACTATCTAAAGTAACAAAATATCAATTACATCAAATTAAAATCAATTAAGATAAATTTCCTAAATATATGTATATCTCTAACATCCCCCTCAAACTCATATGATTTGAAAAAAAAAGGAATAATTGCTCAAGAAGTCCTAAAACTTGTCATGAAAATGCATTTTTTTTTTTGTAAAGTCATAAAACTTTAAGTCAAAAACTTCCATTTAAGTCCTAAAACTTGTCAAAATGTTTCAAACGAGTCCTAAAATCAACGCCGTCTAATTTCTTGATGGAAAAAGTTGACGTGGCCCCCACGTAGCTTTTTTTAATCGTTTCTCTCTCCTCTGTTGCGAATAGTTTTTAAAAAAATGCCACGCATTCAAAATGACGTCATGTCTCTTCTTCACCATCATGTTACCTCCCCCTCTGTCTGTACGTCTTCTTCACCGTCGTGTTCCCCCTCCCCCCTCTATCTCAACGTCTGCTTTTGCTATTCCGAGTGAACCCTAAGCCCCAAATCAAATTCATCCGAACTGCAGTTCTCTTGCGATTTGGGTCCTCATCGACCTCGAGTTTGACGCTAGTCGTGAGTTCGTGTTCTTTCCTTTGACGATTGTGAGTTCATGCAAAGACCTCTCTTGCGGAAGTCTCAACATCTCAGCAGCGAAGTGATTGGCGTCAGGGACGACGACAGGATCAGCAACGGCAATGGCGACTCCTCCTCACGCAGGTATCGCTCTCTGCATTATAGTATTTTGTTGTTTTCCATTCTCCAATACTAGTAAATTATGGTTTTCTATTCATCCAATGCATATGAAAAGAGAGATGTTTTTTTAAGATTGAAAACATCTCTTAAATCTCTCAAGTAAACACATTGCATTATGCAGAAGTTACTTATATAAAGATGTTATGAAAGAATCATAATATAGCTCATATACTTCTATTAGGTTTCTATAATACGAAGCCTAGAAGAATGAGGGCACCAACATCTGAATCAAGTGGCGTAACTCCTAATGAGGTCAACCTCGGAGCCAACATGTTATTGTAGTCTTCAATCGCCAATTCTTATGGCAAAGACAAGGAAAGACGCAGGAAAAATGTTCCATGGATGTGCTAAGTTTAATAGTCCAAGTTGCTACAATTTCTTCATGTGGGTTGATCCAAAGATACTAGATCATGTGAGGGACATGATGGTTGACTTACTTGAAAGAAATCAAGCATTGTGTGAATCAAGCCAATCGAGGCGTGACAAAGTTGATGTGGGCTCATTGCTAGCTGAAATGAAGACTCAAAATGCGAAAAATAGATGTTTAAAAGAGGAGCTCGCATGAGTAAAGAAAGGAAAGATGTTATATCAATCGGCATTCATTCTATTGGTTATATGTAATGTGAAAGTTGGTGGGAATTTTCTAAGTCTTCCATAGTACTTTATTTCTAAGTTTGTAAGTTTGAACACTAGTTGTGGATAATTGAGATGTGAATGAAATATGATATGAGTTTGTAGTTTGCAAGACCGGTTGCTTGCCATGCGAGAAATTACTTTTGCATTGAAAAATGTTTCTTAATTTGTGTGCTTGTCAATAGCACTATATGAGCTATTGCCACCAAAATAAATTTGGAACCTATTAACAATCCTATTAACAATAGAGGGAAAGAAGATGACAAAAGTATTGGAAGAATAAAAATTCTTCATAGCCAATTTCAATAATCACCTATTAACAATCCTGAAGAGCAATCACTTTCATGCATTATCCAAACCAAAACCAAGCATCCCACATAACTCGTTGAAACACGATTCATTGACAAAGCAACATGCTTACATTTTCAGTACATAAAAGGTTTTGTTCAACAAAATGCCTACACTTTCAATGCACAAAAGGTTCTTTTCAACAAAATATGCACTTTCAGTGCACAAAAGGTTCTATGCATAAATGCTACATGTCTCATACAAAAAACCAGCTAATAATTGACATAAATTCACCTAACAACACCAATTTCAGCAAACATATCAATATAATATGATGGTCTCCGGTGGTCCAGTAGGTTGAGCCTTCACTTGATTCATAATTCTGGTGTTTTTCCTTATATATGGTCTCACAACGATAGGCTTTGGAGGAGTTGTTGTAGCCTGAGATGACTGAGCCTGGGAACTAGCCTTAGGTTGCAATAGTGGCTTTGGCTTCACCACAATGTGTTTTCGAGGAGTTGCCCGAGGTTGTGATGGTGCATTTCGCTTTAAACCAAAATGCTTCTAAGCTATTATAGCCTAAGATGACTGAGCCTGGGAACTGGCCTCAGGTTGCGATCGTGGCTTTGGCTCCATCACAACATGTTTTCGATGAGCTAATGTTGCATGAGATGATTGAGGTTGGGAACTTGCCTGGGGTTGTGATTGTGCCTTTCACTTTAAATCAAAATGCTTCTGAGCTCTTGTAGCTTGAGATGACTAAGCCTGGGAACTGGCCTCAAGTTGCGATAGTGCCTTTGGCTTCATTGTGGAGCTACTGTTGCATGAGATGACTGAGGTTGAGAACTGGCCTTGGGTTGTAATGGTGGCTCCGGCGTCACCGCAATTTGTTTTCGAGGAACTGCTGATACATGATATGACTGAGGTTGTGCACTAACTTGGGAATGCACATTTGTTGTTGACGTAGCTCTTGAAACTACCCCTTTGTTCGATAGGTTAAAGATTCTTGCATTAGTTGTATTATGCTACATAAGAATGAGCATGTTTTTAGCTTAAGAAGATAAGCAATTGCTATTAGAAAATTTTAACAATATTACTCACCTTGAGAATATGAAGGTTTGTTATAGGATTTGCGTCAACACCCAACCCTACCATTTTCATCCTCTTGGCCTATGATTCTCTTTGTATCATGTCATTTTCAATGGCAGGTCTTTTAAAATGAAATAATAAAAAATTCATTCAACATGAAAATGTAGTCATAATACATGTATGCTTGGAGATTGAGGTATTACTTGCCGGAATTTTTTCAGGTCTATGCTTAGCCATTATATTGGCCGGTGCACAATAAATGCCTTCCTCTTGATCAAAATGAACTTCACCAAAAGTATTGGCCTCACCACTACATCCTCTAACATCAGCGCTAACCTGAGCAGAAGCAGTGGTTGTGACGTCCCAGGGCGTCACGTACTAAGCGCAAGTGGAATTATCATTTATCATTATCATATTGCCTAATTTGTAAACTCCTTTAGATAACCTATAGTGTTTACCATTGAAGGTTAGCATGTATAACATGGATTATTTAAAATCTCAAGTTTATATTATGAGGTTATCCTGCAATCATTCTACCTTCAATTCAAAGTATTGGCCAAATCATTCATGCACATAAACGAGGTCACAAGAAGCTGCATTTCTACTTATCATCAGGGCTTACAAAATTTATCAATCTGGACTCTTTCCATGTTCATCGCCTATATATACAACATATACATTACAAAAGTAAGGCGTAACAAAAGTTAAGGATAAAGGGTGAGGGTGTCTACTCCACGAGTTCCCACACAAGCCCGCATCTAACAAAAAACAAAAGTCAGTCAGCTTCTACAAGATCAAAGGTGTCTAGGCACCGTCAATCCCCACTCCAGGTCCTCCTGCTCCAAAGGGTAAAGGGCCAAATATCTCCCCTTCATGGTTGATAAACCATGCAACGAATGTCATCGATGTCAAGTCGGCTCTACCGTCATCCAGCCATAAAGTCGCCTCATACTTGGAGAAAACCATGTCAATATCAGAATCATACAAGTCATGAAGAGAAACATCAAGACACACTACTGCCCAGTATCGAGCTACTGGCGGTACATCCATGAGATCAATCTAAAAATGTAAAGTATGAGCAAACAACCTTGCCCAGTAAAGAACGATAAAACTCTAACTTAAACAATCCACAGCCATCAAGATTACAAGAGAATCATCAAACAATTTAGGATGCTAAAGGAAGTATATCACAAGCATAAACAATTGGATATTGACGCATTATGTATATAATCACCTTATGAGCATCCACTTCTAGGCTTACCTTTTTCAAGCTCAATCTCATATCAAGATGTAATGCAACAATAATAAATGGACTCACTCGCCAAATAGAATTATTTTTAGTGAGCATATGATCCACCCTCGATCAATCACTAACCGGAATTCAACCGGTCCGATCGAGTCACTTCCGGAAGTTACCTTATCCAGACTTCCACAATATTTCTATCATGGGCATCTCACTCCGAGGCATCCCGGTATCACACAACCGAGGTCCTCCCAAGACCACTCAGCAAGGGGCATCTCACTCCGAGACATCTCAGTATCACACAACCGAGGCATCATTGATCACACACAAGGGCATCTCACTCTGAGGCATCTCAGTATCTCTCTACCGAGGCATCCAAGACCACTCAGCAAGGGCATCCCAACTTCCGAGGGGCATCACCAGTATCTCGATACCGATGGGTTCATTCATCTTAAGCACACGTTTTACACTACCACACCTTTGATTAATGCATTTATCGTATGCAAAAGAAAAAGACTCCAAAGTATCTAATTATATATCTAACTCTCATGAACCTAGCACACGTGCGTGTCCAAATTATAAGATAAAACCCATTATGACATGTCTCATTCCATGCCGAACAGATATTACCCCATAATCAGGCACTATGCATCGCACTCATTGCACACACATGATACTATATACACTTATATATCTCAAATAAAATATGAGACTTACTCTTATATGACTAACATCTATTATGAGGTTTATTAGACTCTACGTGCATCACAAAAGCCTAACATAAAAGACACAACCTCTAATATTGTTCTCGGGTCCAGACAGTTTACTAACTAAATGTACAGTTTCGGTTTCGGACACATAAGGTATATCAATTCTTGTCGAAATATTACCAAATTTTAGTATGTTATATTTAAGACATAGATTGAAATTTTCTGTGAAGAAACTTAATTCTAATTCTCATTTTATTAAAATTAACAATCGCCATACTCTTTACTAGTACCATGTACCGACATCCATATTCTTTATCTACAAAAAAAATTGTTTTACTAGACAATTCTTATCTATTTAATCTCAAATTTTGACACGTTATTCCTTAAGATGTGTTCTAAAATTTTCATTAAGGATTTGAAGTCAAATTCTAACTAGGTAAATACAAAAAATTCATATAATCCATAAAGGTCAAATCATTTCTCACAAGAACAGTTTACTGGTTTTACTAAGTTCACTTCTATCTCTACGTTTTTATATTTGTATGGTTATAACTAGGTTTCTAATTCAATCTTATAGATATTCTATCAAATAGAATGGTCTCTTTCTTATTTCATCAATATACCTGAAGAAAATAACACAAAACAAAAGACTCCCTAATCATATTCTCCTAGAACATAATAGGTATACACGATTCCTTCACTCCTAGCCCGACCAAACCACTTATTTTTCTACAAATCTCTTCTATAACACTTCATTACTTAATCACAGCAACTAAGAGTAACTTTAGCAAGTTTTCTCAACAAAGAATCCTTTCGCAACTCAGCTCAAAGTATATATCCACACTTCAACCCACACATCACAACATTCACCTCATTTCTTCACTCGACAAACATCTCTTCACTTTGCTCAATCAAAACAGCCAACTCTCATCAATTTTTCAAAACATGCAAGACTCAAAAGCAACATGCAGTGGCTTCTACCTTCAATCTAATACTTACTAAGCTTAGATTAACCACAAAACAGCAATTACAAATCAAATCCTTCACTGTTTGGTTAGATTCACAAGCTTTCTTGACAAAACAATGGATAACTTTTAATTTAGAGTTATATCTTTCCTTACCTTGTTCAGCTATTAGACAACACCAAAATCTCACATGCAATAAGAAGAAATCACTGGTTTGCTGCTGGTTTGCTTCTGGTTTCACCGCTTGACTGAGAGAAAAAGAAAGAAGAATAATCCCTAGAAGATGGGTTTGCTAATGATTGTTTTCCCTTGAGTTGATATGGAGAGAAAGAGAGAGATGAGGAGAAATGAGAGAGAGAGAGAGAGAGAGAGAGAGAGAGAGATGTGGCCTCCATGTTTGTTCTCTCATGTTTAATTTGTCACTCAAAATCAATTAGTCTCTAATCCAAGTCATTAGTCGATTCATTAGTTTCTAATATTTTTCAATTAATTCCCTTGTGTTTCTACTTGATTTCAATCCTTTTTGTGATTATACAAAGTCATGGCATAACATCGACTAGTCAATGTTAGTCTATAAAGAATTCATCACAAGAAATGCTAAAGTTAGCAATTGATATTAGCATTACAAACATTAATCAAGTTATCATAACTATAATCTATAAAATAAAATCATTCGGGCCTAAATATTCATCTCTAGCCCAATAGGCTTAATCCATAACATTCCAGCCCACTAAACTAAATCTACAAATCTAATAATTTCAAACCTTGGCTCGCTTCAAGCCAAGTCCAAGCCCATAATCTCTCATTAGATTTTTTAAGTCCAATTTGTGTGGTCCACTTACTTCTCAAGCCCACACATTCCTCACAATCCATCAGGTTCACTTTTAGCCCAATCCAATTAATCTAAGTTCCTAATGATTTAATTACACTAATGAAGTTCGGTGAAATTTGAGATGTCACGGTGGCACTACATTCTCTTACATTTGCACGAGCACTACACCCTCTTACATTTGCACTAGCCTGAGCAGAAGCATTAACATGCCCACTAGTCTCTTATTGAATTGGCATTTGCAGAAGCATTGGCATGGCTTTCGGATCCTCCTCTAGTTACGTTTGTCATTGCTTTAACTTTAGCTTGAATATATATTCATAATTACTAAATTGGAACATTGACATATAAAACTTACAATAATTGTTACATGACAACTTACTTGTCTTTTTCTGAGCCTTGGTCCAGTGGAATTAGCCTAAGATTAAGCATGAGTTTCAGCTGTACTTACATTAGCACGAGCATTGAATGTACATATATTGGCCCGAACATTGGATGTACATACATTACTTTAAGCATTGGCCTGAAAAGCACATATTAAGCATTTATTAACAACATGTTAAAGTGACATGCCCAACATTAAGATGATCAGTTAATTAAGGAAATACCTTTTTTAAAGGACATCCCTTGCAGTTATGTCCAACCACATTGCAAGCAGAACAAGTCATTTGCTTACTCTCTTTAGTCATTCTATCACCTCTTACAAGCTCAATTGGTTGCTTTCTTCTAATCCTTTTTGGCCTACCAGGCATGTTCTTCATTGGTGGGGATTGAGGAGCTTCTTTATTGGCTTTATTCCAAAAAATTTCTCCTCTCACAGTAGGCATCATGAATTAATAAGTATTTAGATACTTTGCCTTGTTGAAGCACTCAGCTCGATAGTCAGTCGGGTCATTTCTCTTATGGTGTATTGCACAAATGGCATGATAACATGGAATTCCACTAAGTTCCCAAGCTCTACAAGAATAAGTTTTTAAATTCAAATCAACAACATATTTGTCACCACCTTCCATAATCTCATATCCTTCATTTACATTCCATATCAATTGGCAATACCTACTAGCAACTATATTCTCATGTAACTTATGCATAATCCTTGGATCATAATTTCTAGTTCACCTAACATTCTATTCATAACCATGATTCTAATATCCTTCAACATACTCACAATGGCCTTGCACCTAGCTTCCACACACTTGCCATTAAAAGCTTCGCTGAGATTATTATCAACAACATCACATTTAATGTTGGTGTCAAAGAAGGCTTTGCACCAATGTTTTGGCTCAATGCAAAATAAATCATAATGACCTTCCTAAGTCATTTCCTTCAACCTTTGTCTATACACCTCGAAATCTGACATTATTACTCTTGACACATCTCCAAAATTGTCACATCAATTGTTTTCCTTTGTATTTTCTACCCCAATTGGAATATATGTGTCTTGCACACATCATATGCTCTGCATTTGACAAAAGTTTAGCTACAAATTGGATGAGACCCTGACAATTACCCAAAAAAAGAAAATATATATGAAAATAGAAAGAAAAGCATTGTTGGTCACTTATCAAAGCTCATCAGTCACCATTACACATATCGAGGTCTGACTTCAACAATTCGATAAACCAAGTCCATGTGTCCTTATTCTCGATTCTTACCACTGCCCATGCCACTGGATACATTTGATTGTTGTCATCACTTTTTACTACACATAACAACTCGCCATTGACCAAACTCTTCAAAAAACATTCATCTAATCCAATGATTTTCCTACATCCAGCCAAAAAACCTTTCTTGCAAGTATCCAAACAAATGTAAGCACTATCAAATAATGGTAAAGAATTTGGCAATGGCCTTTCAACTTTCAATTTAAAATTGCTTGAAGAGCTTGCAGTGTAAAACTCTCACAAGTAGTCATACATCTGTGCATATTCCTTCTTGTAATTGCCTTGTAGTTCATTCAATACTTTCAACTTTGTTCTCCTACACTGACTGAGAGTGACATTTACTCCTAGTTGTTCTCTGACTAATTTCTTTAACTCAAATGCTTTGATTTTAGGCATTGCAGAAATAAGAATCATAAAGTGTTTAGCTAAATAAGTACTAGACCATCTCTTATTCTCGAAAGTGATACTACATATATGTTTAATTATATACCTTATCAAATGAAATGACCCAGTTTTGCTATCAAGAGCACCATAGATCATCCAATTACAATTTTTCTTAGCACACTTCTCTTACAAACTTTTTGTATTCTTAGTGTATTTGATTGCTCTTTACTCAGCCATTGAATACTTCAAAATTACATTTTTTAACTCAGTTGCATCCTCAAATGTCATGCCAACAATAAATATTGAATTTGTACCACTTTGATCATATGATGGGAACCTACTTCTCCTCCTTGAAATAACATCAACATCTTTGTCACCCTAATCATTTAAAATTGATTGAAGATTGTCTTCTTCATCTGAATCTATATACTCTATTTCATACCCAAAATCATCTAACGATTGAGCCTCATCCACAATCGGTGGTTGGGAAGTACCAGTTGCCTCACTATAATCGCCAATTTTGAGCCTATGTCTTGCTGAAATTCCTTTAATTTTTTCCTTGCATTAACTAGTTCAAAATCATCATCGTCACTCGACTGTTCCATGTCGCGACCAATTTTTTCGGGTGTGGACCACCTAGGGTTTGGCTAATGGATTGTTAAGCCTAGACTTAACTCGGGCTCTCCCAAGCCCATACCAATTCGCGACTTTAGGTTCAAATTCTTAACATGCAAATTTTTTAATTAGGAGTCGCCACTAATCTATTTTTGGTGGGTCGATTAGAAACCCAAGTAAAGTAACGGGAGTTTTACTTTACTCCTACGAACCAGAGATTTGGGTACGGGGACTTGGTTACGCTAGATTTCTCTAGCGCCCTTTCGGTACAATTTCTTTTTATTTTGACAAAAGGGTTTTGCAGGCAGCTTGAATTGATTTTAAACTATTTCCCTAACATGTGAGGTTATCATACGGGTGCGCAAACCATCAATTTAACACCCAATAAAGCAATGAATAAATTGCAGAAACTTACCTCAAAGCAACGAAAGCATCTGCGTTGTTAGATCAGAATTCACATCAACAACCCTAGATATGATTTCTAATTAACACGCAATTTCTTTTTGTCTTTTTTTGGTTTTCACTTAATTAATGAGAATCATGCTTTATGCAATGCATGTCACTAATTTACCATGAAATGATATGACATAGCAATATGACCTAAACTATATGACATAAGTAAAAAAAATGATTTTTTGTGTTTTCTTAGTGAACATGCAATAATTAAATATGCAATCTAAATTAACCAAATGACCTAACTCTAATGACGAGGAAATTCTAATTAAATGAACCTAGCAATTACTAAATGACGTGCATTTCATGAACCCAATTCTATATGACGTGCACGTGATTTTTTATTTTCTTAATAAGCATGCAATCTATCCTGATATGCAATGATGTGCAAAGAATGCCATAATTCTATTTTTCTTTTTCTCTTATGAAATTCAAAATTAAAATGGCCAAATAATTAAACCTGCAATTCAAATTTAAAACTAACATCCTAGATGAATGCAATCTAATTCAAAGATATCATCTAACCTAGATATCATCTAAACATGCATTTTAAAAAAAACTAACTAACCTATCATGCAATCAATCCTAATCTACATGGGATGGGAATGCAATTTTTTTTGTATTTTCAGGATAAATAGAGCAACTATGAGATAAACATCAAACCAACCATGATCATCAAGAATATTATCCATCACTCAATTTGAAATTCAAATTTGATTATCTCGCTAATAAAATCGATAAATTGATCTTAAGCCTTAAAGATCAAGATATCAGTTTTACTCCCGCGTGAATAATTATTCCATCTAAAGCCTTATAGATAGAATAAAAATTCGTGCGGTTGCGAATTGGATGCTACATTAGGGAATTTCAATCATGCATTGGAAAAAAAAAATCAAACAAAGAGATAAAATATCAAAACCTCAAACAAGATAAACAAATCTAAATCTACCTAAAAGATAAACCTATCAAATAAAGTAAAATAGATCTATACCTAAATTTGAATTTTTCCAAAAAACCAATCGGTAGAACGGACCAACGATGGGCACGGCACGGCACGGCTCAGCTTTAGGGCAACGGTTGTGGCAATATCTCGGCTTGGCTTGGCACAATTTGTGACGATTTCGATGGGCTAATGTTCGGGACATCAATGTGGCGTCGAGTTAAACATGGAACAGCAACGTTGACGCAGCAAAATCAGCAAGCTTCACCGATATTGGGTTGGGTCGTGATGGACGCGATTCAAGCCTCGAGGAACTCACGACACGCCTACACCGATACTGCTCAATCCACTTTGAAGCACACCTCGACACCTGGACGTGGGCAGCAATTGGGACAGCAAACAGTCAACGTTTGAAGATCCAAATATTTGCTGGAGAAGTTGAGGAATTTGCTGTGATGCTCAGCCCTCCTTGACGCGCCCTTGGACTAACGTGGCAGAACAATGGGAACAGCAAATTAGTTGACGTTGGGCGTCCTTCACGAGACAAAACACCGGCACCGAGAAGGAGCTGCAGGCACACGTGGAGATCACCGATGTCGATGGAGCCTCCTTTGAACTTCCGAAGGTAAAAGGCACCGAGAAGGAGCTGCAGGCACGCGTGGGGATCACGATGTCAATTGATCATCGAAAATCAAAGGGCAGCACACGTTCGCCAACGATTCTCCCTCACGATCCGTCCCTCTCTCTCGATTCTCAACTTTTCGTCCTCAATTGTCCGGCCATATGTTCAATGTGTGGCCTTCCCCTTACGAAAAATGAAGCTCTCTTTTATACTAATTCCGAACGGCCGCTTTGTATGGCATTTTTCGAGTTTCCATCTTCCGTTGCATTAAATCAAGGATGCAAATCGAAGCATGATTTCTTCCACATCCACCAAATTATGTGCATCATCATCCTCTTCCTCATCTAGATCCCTATTGGCATCGTCATCATTAGTATTCCCAATCACATTAGACATACCTCCAGTTTCCATCTCAACACCCCCCATCTCAACTCTTGTCTTTTCATCATCAACATGCTCAACATATAGCTTAATATTTTCAGAGCATAGATGATGATAAATAGATCCATCACATCAGAGTTATCCCATAAATACCTAAGAGTTATTCTATCTACAAGAGTCGTACTTCTAGGAACTCTGTAAAAGAGTTTCTCTATTTTACACACACCCAAAGCCTCAATAGCTTCAATTATACTATACAGTGAACTCTTACTTAAACTTATTTCAATAACATCAGCCCTTACACATATGTATTCCAACGGTGGGCCAACTTTAAATTTACTTCAATAGCAAATAGTGACATAAACTTTGTTCTCAGCCATTGGACCTACAATGCAACAAAGAGCATAGCACTTTCAATCATCAAATTATTGAAGCAATGTTCAAGTTATAAATTGAAGATATTTTTATAAAAGACTAACAATCAATACATAAACAACAAATTAGCATAATGTACTTTACAACCACAATGCAACTACATGATCAATAGTGAGAGTGATGGACCTATTGTCACCTTTCGGTAGGCGATGTTCTAATTTGCAGCAATGTTCTAATTTATCACAATAATTGGAAAATGCAAAACAACCATAATGCAGAGAGTAAAACACATTCGCAAAACAAAAACAAAAATCGTAATATTACCATGACGTTACCCAAATACTGTAACGTAGAGAGCGATACCTGCGTGAGAAGTTACCATCGCTGTCCCTAATGCCGCTCGCTCTGCCGATGAGACGCCGAGAGGCCCGCAAGACACATATTTGCATGAACTCGCAATCATCAAAGAAGATAACATAAAGTCGATGTGTGTCAAACTCGAGCTTTCTAAACTCCAAATAATGAAGAAATGATGACGCCAACTGACGTTGTTTTGCATAATGCAGAGATTAAAGCACCTTTGCAAAACAAAAGAAATCATAGCATTACCATGAGATACCCAAAATGCTATAATGCATAAAGCGATACCTGTGAGGAGGAGTCGCCATCGCCGTCGCTAACTCTGGCGTCGTCCCTAACACCAATCGCTTCGCTACTAAGATGTCGAGACTCCCGCAAGAGAGGTCTTCGCATGAACTCGCAATCATCAAAGGAAAGAACACGAACTCGAGGTCAATGAAGACCCAAATCGCAAGAGAACTGCAGTTCGGACGAATTTGATTTGGGGCTTAGGGTTTGCTTGGAATAGTGAAAGCAGACATAGATACGGAGGGGGGAGGGGGAACATGACGGTAAAGAAGACATACAGACGGAGGGGGAGGTAACACTATGGTGAAGAAGAGACACGATGTCGTTTTGAATGCGTGGCATTTTTTTTAAACTATTCGCAGCGGAGGAGAGAGAAATGATTAAAAAAAGCCACACGGGGGCCACGTCAGCTTTTTCCATCAAGAAATTAGACGGCATCGATTTTAAGACTCGTTTGAAACATTTTGACAAGTTTTAGGACTTAAATGCATTTTTTTGCAAATTTAGGACTCAAATGCATTTTCTTGCCAAGTTTTAGGACTTCTTGAGCACTTACTCCGAAAAAAAATTAACTTAGGTTTGGAGAAGAGATCTAGAAAGCGCTTAGGTGGATATGTCTTGGTGGAGACATTAATAGTGTGTTTAGTAAATAAAATAGAGATAAGTTGAACAACGCCATGAAGAACATGAGATCGAATAAAATGATAGTCTATTTCAATATGTTTGGTTCATAGATTAAAAATATCATTATGTGGTATTTGGATAACACTTTGGTTATTGTAATAAAAAAAACTATTCCACTGTGTTGACACACTCCCATATCTTTTAGTAGTCATCGCAACCATAGTAACTTTGATGTCGAATCAGCAAGAGATTAATATTCTGCTTTCATACTAGGTTGAGCAATGATATTCTATTTCTTGCTAGTTGTTTCTTGCTAAAAAGAAACGATTACCTGTAGTGGGGCTACTATCTTGAGGGTCACTAGCCTAGTCAGCATCAGAATAAGTCATCAATTCCAAGGTAGATTGAAAAGAATAGTGAAGACCATGAATAGTGTACCCTTGATGTAACAAAGAATTCAAAGTACTATAGCAAAATGCATTGTGCAAGGCATGATCATGTACTAACTAACAATATGAACAGCATAGGCAATGTCAGGTCAAGTCAAAGTGAGATATATAAGATTATCAACAAGCTATCAATAAAGTGTAGGATTCAAAAGAGGAGCCCCATCTTTGACATCAAAATTGGCATATGTCTTAGTGGAAGTTGTAACAATCTTGTTGTTGGTGAGTCCCACTCAAGAGATAAGATCAGCGGCATATTTGGCTTGTGAAAGATAATAACTAGAGGAATCTAAATGAACCTCCAAGCCAAAAAAGTAGCTAAGTCACCTAAGATCTCTCATTTCAAACTATTGACTAAGATATTGCTTGAACTTTGAAATGCCAATATAATTATCACCCATAATAACCATGTCATCCACATACAAGAGTAGCATAACATACCCATGAAATGTCCATCAAACAAAAAGAGCATGATCATAGGAAATGGATTTGAAGCCGAGAGATTCCATGGTAGAGCTAAATTTAGAATACCATGCATGAGGAGCCTATTTCAAACCATATAATGCTCTATGTAATGGACACACTTTGTTAGAAGAATAATTATATACCGGAGGAGGCACCATATAGACTTCTTCAGTAAGATCACCATTCAAGAATGCATTTTTAACATCCATTTGGAATAGATACCAGCGCTTAATTGTAACAATAGCAAGAAGACTATAGATAGAAGTGAGACATGCAACAGTAGCAAAAGTCTCTTCATAGTCAACTCTGTATTCCTAAGTAAAGCCTTTTGCCACTAGCCAAGCTTTATAACAATCCACATTACCATCTACATTTGTTTTAATTTTATATACTCATTTACAACCTACAATGGACTTATTGGGCAACAAATCAATCAAACCCCATATATGAGATTTATCAAAGGCCCATAACTCATTTGCCATTGCTTAATGCCAAAGAGGATTAGTGATGGCTTCTCTATATGTGCAAGGTTCAAAAAGAGAATCAATTGTAGAGTAACAATGGTAATTGCGAAGTCGAACATAATGTTGACTTACTCTGGTGGAGCGATGGATAGAGGATGATAGAATGTCAATTGGTGGAGAATCCGCGAATGGAGCAAATATGTCAGAAGTTGCCCGGGCGGTATCAACAGTATAACTTGCATCAAGATTAGAAGGAAGAGGAGAAGGGAATTATGGAGAGGAGGATTCACAAATAGAAGGAGGTGTGGGATCTTCCAAAAATAAATACACTAAAGCATTAGTGAAGGAACATGAGGTGATGACTTGAAGGGATGAAGAGAGGAGAATATCTTGTGTTCCCAAAAAGTAACATGACTAAGACACATGAAGATGATTAGACATAGGATCCTAACATCTATTAGCTTTGCGCTCAATGCCATATCCAAGGAAGCAACATAAACGGGCACAATGCTCTAATATTATGCATTCATGTGGGAGAAGATGTACAAAACAAGCACTACCAAAGACTCGAAGAAGACTGTAATTAGCAATACTACCATACAAACACTCATAAGGAGAAATGTTACCTATTATAAGTGGAGTACAATTGATGGTGTACAAGCCTCTCCCAAAACAGTTTCGAACGAGAAGGAGACTAGAAGAGTATGTCTAATATCTAAAACATGCTTATGTTTACATTCTACTCGACCATGTTGCTGGGAAGTCCTTAGACAAAAACGATGAAAAATAGTACCATTTTGGGAGAGAATTCTAAGAAACTTGGTATCTTTAAATTCCATGGCATTATCAATACAAAAAGCCTCGATATCTTGAGAAAATTGTGTTTTTGTCATCGCGGCAAAATCACGGTAGATACAAGTAAACTCATATCAATTTTTCATAATATAAAGTCATTTATAACAAGAATGATTATCCACAAAGATTAAAAAATAGCGAGAGCCTCCCATTGTGGGAGTTGGAGATGGTCCCAAATATCAAAGTGAATAAAATCAAAAGGAGCATGAGAGACAAATTCACTAAGATCGAAAGGCAAGGCATGATGTTTTCCTAATTGGCAAGGAGGACAATCAAAATGTTTATTATCAACAAAACCTAAATTACAATTTGAAAATAAGGATTTTAATCTAGAGGATGAAGCATGACCTAACTGAGAATGCCAAGTTTTAGATGACACTACGGCTACACAACCAACAAAAGAGTTAGGAATATTCAAGGAAACAAGCTCAAACAAATATCCCACTCTGCAGCTTGTCCCAATCGTTTGTCCATCTGTAGATCTTGCATATGACAATCATGAGAAGAAAAGTGGACATCAAAACCAAATTCACACAATTGTCCTACTGAAATCAAATTTAGGACAATTTGGGAACCATGAATGTATTAGGTAAGGATAATGTGGATGTTGAGATTCCTATGTGGCTAACTCTCATTTGAGAATTATTAACTAGGGAAATGTGAATTGAATGATTTTGACTCAAACAAATCGAAATTTGAAGTCATATGATTACAGCAAGCAAAGTCAAAATATTCAGAAGTCCCTGAAGTGACAGATATAATAGAAGGAACAAAGAAACTAAAAGTACCAAACTCTCAAAGAATGGAATAAACATCCTCTAATTTAAGAGTGACATACAATCCGTTAGCAGCAGGTAGATAAATTTGCATATGGACCTCAATTTTAGGGTCAATTAGTTGTCCCTATAAGTCATTTAGGTCATACTAAATGGTAATTGGACATTGAAACTTGTATCTTATCCATAATTAGCATTGTACCAATTTCAACACAGTAGATTGGGCAAAAAAATGTGAAGAAACTAGTACCTAGAGAGCTTATCTTGAGCAAAGAAGGCCAAAAATGAACTTATAACATCAAAATACCTTGGGATCCGATTAAAAATCACCAAAAACCAGTCAGAAGACCATTAAACCAGTCACAAATGCGAAGGAATCTATCTGGCTGGTGTGAGATGAACCAGTCAACACCAATCAACGTCAAGTCAACGAAAGTCAATGGCGAGTCAATGATAGCAATCATAGATGACATGGCGATGATGTGGCACTATGTGTCAGATGATGTCAGCACAGGTGGAGAGTTGTCGGCGCATGCAGGCATAGAGCTAGCAAAATGGGTCATATGGGTTAAGTGAAAGTCAAATGTGGGTCATAAATTGGTCAAGTGAAAGTTAAATGTGAGTCATAAATGGTTCAAGTAAAAGTTAAATATGGGTCATTAATGGGTCTAAGAAAGTAAAACACAAAAACAAATTGGTCTAAATGGCCTACTAAGAAACCCACTTTAAACTCATGGCCTTTTTAAAAATTAATAAAAAATTAATAAAAAATTAATAAAAATCAAATTATAATTATTTTTCATATTTCAATTTTTTTTTTTTTTTTTTTCTTTTTTTTCTTCCTTCCTTTGCCGGTGGCCGGTCGACGACGGAGCCGGGCGAGGCTCGTGCTCGCCATCCGTCGAGGCTCGAGCTTGCTGGTATTGGGCGAGGCTCGATCTTGCCGATCCGGCGAGGCTCGGCCCGCCGAATGCCGGCGAACTCGAGCCTCACCGGATCTCGATGAGGCTCGGCCTCACTAATGACCGACGAGGCTTGAGCTTGCCAGCGTTGAGTGAGGCTAAGCCTTGTCGGATCTTGCGAGACTCGAGGCCCCGTCGACGAGATCGAGCTCCACCTAATGCCGGCGAGCTCGAGTCTCGCCAGCCTCGCCGAATCGGTGAGACTCGAGCTCGCCAGCGTCGAGCGGGGCCTCGGCCTCGCCGAATCGATGAGATTGAGCCTCACTTGACACCCGGAGCTCGATCTCGCTTCAGTGGCGGTTGCCCGGCCATGCAATGGCTAGCGGCCGATCAAGAAGAAGAAAAAAGAAAAGAGAAAAAGAAAAAAAATTATTAAAAATTTATATTTATATTTATATTTTAAAAAAATCTGAAAGATCCTAGCTTTCGTGCTTTGGTGGGTCTCCGAGATCCTTTCAATGACCTATGTTGTGTTGAAGGATATCTATATGATCCGATCGATTGCGTAAAACCCGCGGTAGCAAAGGAACCGGGAAAGTATATAGAAAAACAGTTCTTTTCTATTCTATTAGTATTAGATTAGTATTAGTTAGTGATCTCGGCTCAATGAGTCATTTCTTCCGTGATTCACTTTTGGCACTAGTCCTACATTTTGGGCGCGCATGATAAAATTTCTGTTTCTCGATTTCTCGTTTTTCTGCTTTCCGAAAAACGGGTTTGGAATAGAAATCCGTTTGAGTAACGCAATTTGATTTCTCTATTTGTGAAACAGATTTCTATTCTAGAAATAGAGAAATCGAAGAAATCGAAGCTAGAATTTTTAGCTTCTCGGTTTCTAAAATAGAAACATAAATTTTTTTTTCAACTTTTCAATTTTGTTAATTTAGTCCAAAATATTTTAATGATTTTTTAATATAATCATTTCAATCAATATTGATTAAACATCTTAACCATTGGGCCAAATGGTGGGAATTGAATGAACAAGGCTTCATTTGTTGCACGCAAGAGATTTCACGCATGGTAATAGTCAATTTGTCATATTCATATCTAACGAGTCTTTCTTCAGGCCAAACAATGGCTCTATCTAGCTAACTATTTTTTTAATCATAAACTTCATATTGAGGCGGTAAAAATGTGTCAAATCATTAGGGTTTCATCCGATTTTTCTTTTATATAGTGTCCTCACTTATCAAGACACGGGTAAAAAGACATCTAATAAGGAATCTGTTGTTCTTGTAAGAGTGTTAATGAAAATACAGATTTTGATAATAAATTTTTAAATAATCCTAGTCTTGATAATTTTGAAAAAAACTAGTGACGATTTTTGAACATGGTGAGGATTTTTTTAACAAAACTTGGAAAGAAATTGGAATTAGACTTGAAGTTAGGATTTTTTTTTAGGAGATTAGACTATTATAATCATGGCTATCATTAGACTTATTTGATTAATGTGAAATCAATTTCGGCAAAAACATAACGACAGATTCACTACAATTGAATTTCAATTGATTTTTTTTTTTTTTTTTTTTTTCCACGTTGTTTATTTTTCGAAAGAAAATATTACGTAATAGGAAAACGAAAGCACATGTAATAGGAAATTCCATAAAATTGTATTTTCAACTTTTGTAATATATTAGTACTATTTATTATTATTTTGTATTTGAGGATTTCCTATGTTGTTTTAGTATTATTTCAACTATTATTTTGTATTTGATGATTTCCTATATTGTTATCTAATTAATTTCTATTCCTAGAAATAGAAATTTTAATTTATTATCAAACGGATTTACTTCGAGAAATAGAAATTTTGAATTGTTATCAAACGGGTTTTAACTTTCTTCGAAACTTGTCCTAAAACAAATTGAAAAATCAATTTCAACCGTAAATCAATTTATGAAACAAAAATTTTGTCATGCGCGCCCTTTGTTTATGTGGACCGAGGGCATTTCCCATTTTTATAGGAACTTATGTACCAGAAACAATGGTATCTCCAATTATAGCCCCTATGGGATGTAAAATATAAAAATGTTTTTTAAAGAATTATAAAAAATTTGCATTAAATTTGTATTGCATTAAATTTGTTAAAAAATTTGTATTGCATAAAAATGTTTTAACAATACTTTTTTTATATAAAAAAATCATAAAAATGAGCTTTTTTAGGTTTAGTTAAATTTTTTTCATGTTATAGTTTTTAGTTATTCAATGGTTTGTTCACTTCAAATAAGAGAAGCATGTGCATAGTTTAATTTTTTATAAATATTTCAATTTATAAGTTTTTTAAATTTTTTATTTTATTTACTATTTTTAATTTAATTTGAAATTTTAATCCAATTAGCATATAGTAGAAGTGGATTTTCCTAGAATATTAATAAGTTTTAGCAATACGAATCGGGTCGGGTATGGGTCACTAGATTAAATGGGTCAAATATGGGTCGACCCATTTTCAACCCGACCCGACCTACCAATTTGCCACCTCTATGCAGGCACCTGAATCTCATGCACAGAAGCTCCTAGCGACATCAGTATGCAAAATGATGCCATTTTGCGCTTGCTTTACCGGAAAATCACCACGTCGGTATTTTGGTCGGAGTAGTACTTAAGTGATCCATTTTGCTCCAATTTTGACACTTAAGTATCACTTTCCAAACTTTTGACACTTTAAGTTCCTCCGTGCCAACTTTCCAAACTTTTGGCACTTAAGTTCCTCCGTGGCAAGTTTTAGCACTTGGGGTCTTTCTTCCAATTAATTAAAAATCACCAAAAACCGATCAAAAGACCATCAAAGCAGTCACAAATTCGAAGGAATCTATCTGGCTGGTGTGAGATGAACCAGTCAACACCAATCAACGTCAAGTCAACGAAAGTCAATGGCGAGTCAATGATAGCAATCATAGATGACATGGCGATGATGTGGCAATATGTATCAGATGACGTCAGCACAGGTGGAGAGTCATCGGCGCATGCAGGCGCCTGAATCTCATGCACAGAAGCTCCTAGCGACGAGTGAGGGTGTGTGGCAAGGCCATTGGCAGCGAAGCTTCGCTAGATGGCTCGGCAAAGGGTTGTTAGAGCTGGGTTGGTGTTTATTTTTGTAAATAGATAGTGGAGGATATCCAAATCACCTATAAATAGTGACGGGCGACCTGGGTTCAAGACGCGACGGCATGTGGCAACGCGTGTGGTGGATTTCGACGTCCATTGGAGATGAAATTTTAGGGTATGGATCATCTGAAAGCAGTGAGTATGATGGCAATGTGGGTGTTTTGAAATAAGCATAAGAAGGACACTAAACAGCAACTAAAGGCTTCGGCCTTGTTGTAAAAACGCAAGAGGGACGCAACTAATGGGCCTGGCGTCATGGCCATCGCCATGAAAAGTCACAGCCGATGCAACTGGCATTACTAAATAGACTCGACAAGTCTTCCTCACAAAACAATGATTCCAATACCAATTTGAGAATTGTATTGATTGAAAATGTAATATTTTGTACATATCTATGAAAAATACATGAGACTTTATATAAGTTTTAAAGCTTAATTACGTAAAGTAACAGAATATCAATTACATAAAATTAGAATGAATTAAGATAAATTTCTTAAATATATTATATCTCTAACATGAGGAAATCAAAAAGGCAATTTCGTCGGAATTCACACCATGGTATTTGAAACAAGAGTGGCATTATCTTGGACTTTCTTTATCATTGGACAATGAAAAAGTTGTTCACGTAAGGTAAGTTGAACCTGAGCAAGTTCTTAAAAGGCTCATGAGATAGAAATAGGCAGGAGATCCACACAGGGTGGGAAACCCTATAATGTCACCTCATATTCCCTCCTCATCGGGAAGATAAAGATAGAAAATGAATTAGGGGGCTTAACGGTAGTAAAGGTAAACACCACATCAGAACATAAGTTCTAGCTACCTCCGAGTAGGTTAAGGGCGCGAATGATAAAATTTCTATTTCTCGATTTCTCTGTTTTTCTATTCCCCGGAACAGGTTTGGAATAGAAATCCGTTTAATAACGCAATTTGATTTCTCTATTTTCAAAACATATTTCTATTCCAGAAATAGAGAAATCGAAGAAATCAGAAACTGAAATTTTTAACTTCTCAGTTTCTGAAATAGAAATAGAAATTTTTTTTTTTTTGGTAAGGTAAAAATAGAAATTCTTTTTTTCTTTTCTCCATTTGGGCATCCTTCTTCGTTCACGGGTTTTTCTATTTGGGCGTTGCTTCTCCTTCTCCTCTCAACGCTTCAACCAAACCCTAGCGCCGTCGACTCCGAAAAACCTGTCCATCCTCACCGTCAACTCCGAATCCATCCTTCTTGCCACTGTTGACTCCGACACCATCGCCACCCTCTTGCCGGTTAGATCATCTCTCATCTCATCGTCGCCATCCTCAAACCGTCCAATTTGCTCCAATCGTCTCGTCGAACTCGCCTCTTCCGTCCGCGTCCCCGTTCGGATTTGGATTGCGCCTTCCTTCCTCTCCGATTCAAGGTCCTCTCTCTCTCTCTCTCTCTCTCTCTGCGCGATTTGTTTGTTCTGTTTTCCTTGGATCCTCGAATTGTGAAAATGGCAAGGGATAATAATATGCCGGAAAATCCATGAAATTGTATTTTCACATTTTGTAATGTATTAGTATTATTTCGACTATTATTTTGTATTCGAGGATTTCCTATGTTGTTTTAGTATTATTTGGACTATTATTTTGTATTTAATGATTTCATATGTTGTTATCTAATCAATTTTTATTTTTAGAAATAGAAATTTTATTCTATTATCAAATGGATTTCTATTCCAAAAATGGAAATTTTGAATCATTATCAAATGGATTTTTTGTTCAGAAATTTATCTGAGGAATAGAAATTGAGAAATTAATTTTTAGAACAGAAATTTTATCATGCGTGTCATAATATAACAAGTACTTGTACCTGAGGTGAGTGAGGACCGGTGAAAATCATGCTACAAGTTTGGCTGCCTAGCGGCAAGTCAAAACAACCGACTGACAGACTGACAGAGTGTACCCCCGTTGTTTTGACTTGCCGTAAACACCGAACTCATTAAATGCCCCACTTACATCTTTAGTTTTACTCGACTGACTCTAAACAATGCAATTATCTTGGACTTTCTTTATCATTGGTCAAGTGAACAGATTATGCAAATCAAATCCCACGACACCGAAACCTTAGAAGACCAGCAGCCTGTGTTGACAATTGAATATGGGAGTACGTACCGCCGAGATTCATTCCCCAAATTCATGACGCTCTGTTTCGTCAATAATGGCGAACCCCCACCCTGTAGTACGGATCAAGCGACCTCGCCCGTGACGACTTCTCGTACCAGGGCATCGACCAGCAAGCAACCCAAAAAGAAAAGAAGAAAAAAAAACCCCAAAGCCTTATCTCTCTGAGCAGGAAAAAGAAGTGCATGACGGTACATTGATCGTGGAGTAGACAATGATCATCTTTCATCTCGCCACACGCCAGTCTCGAGCTTGTCGCGACAAGGACCCGAACCCAAGGACAAGGACAAGGAAACCGACTTCCCTTGTGAACAGTAAAGACAATGCACTCGGCAATGCAGGCTAAGTTCTGCGATTTCTTGCACCAGCAATTACGGCATTCCAGGTCCACTCCTCCCGGAGAAGTCCTTGTCATGGAACTCGAGATTCTCGTGAGAACGCTTGGGAAGATAGTAATGTCGCCAACCTAATAGTTTATTCAGCGAAGTCAAGCCCGGTTTCTCGAAATCTCAGTAAAAGACCCATCTGCTATCAAAAAGGCTTTGGTCTTTTCCTCCATTCTTCGTGCTTAAAGAGGGAATTTATTCTTCTTCTACTGCTTCTTCCGAGCCATACCTAATACTCGTGCTTTAGGCGGAAGATATGTTATTTTAGTACGGCCACAGGAGTGGCCTCGTGATTCTTGGCCAGATCGATCAGAGAAAATGGCACAACTTGCTTGACGCACTAACCAATCTCACATGTCACACACATACAAATGCACCGTCTCTTCACACCCTTTTTCACTTTCAAGGACACTTCATCTTCCAAGCACTTTCCGATCTCCCTCAAAGATGGATTCTTCAACCAATCACTCGAAAATATTGTCGGTTTCGCTCCTTTTCTCAGTACTGATCATTGTCGAATCATGTCACCCTGTGGACCGAGAAGCGCTGCTTCGCTTCAAGTCCGGGATCACGTCGGACCCTTCCAACCTCCTCCGGTCGTGGGCCCCGTCGTCTGACTGCTGCGCCTCCTGGGCTGGCGTCACGTGCGACCCTTCCACCGGCCGGGTCGTGAACGTCTCGCGCCCGGGCCTGTCCACGGGCGATGACTTCCCGGTGGACACGTACATGTCCGGCTCGCTGTCCCCGTACCTGGGGAACTTGACCTCCCTCCAGCGTCTCGACCTCAGCAGTGTCAAGGACTTGCGAGGCCCAATCCCGCCCGAGCTCGGGAGGCTGTCGCGCCTCACCATTCTGTTCCTCGACTCGAACAAGCTCACGGGGCCGATCCCAGGGACTTTCCGGCACCTTTACAGGCTGAACAAGCTGTATTTGAGCGATAACCATATTTCAGGATCCGTTCCTCCATCTGTTTTCGGATCATTGAGGTCACTCGTCGAATTAGGCCTATCGGGAAACAGATTGTCTGGGAAAATCCCGTCTTCCATCGGGAAAATGGGAATGCTGATCAAGCTAGATCTTCATGAGAACAGATTCTCTGGCGGTATCCCTTCTGAGATTGGCAACCTCAAGAATCTTACGTATATGGACTTGTCTGAAAACCGATTAACCGGGCGTATTCCTTATTCTATCGGCAAGCTTTCATCGCTGGTATTGTTTTACCTTAACCACAACAAGATTCACGGAAGCATCCCGTCTTCCATTTCCGGACTCGGGTCTTTAGTGTTCTGCCAGTTATCAGAAAACAAGTTGACAGGAAGAATACCGGCTTCCATTGGCAACCTTACCAACATTCAACGGCTCATCCTAGAGAACAACATGCTCGGTGGCAACTTGCCTCACACGATCGGCCACCTCACAACCCTCACCGACATTCTTTTCTCAAGCAACCATTTCGTGGGACGAATACCATCGAGCTTCGGGAACCTGCAGAGCCTCCAGATCCTTGATCTATCAAGAAATCAAATCTCCGGTCCGATCCCGACCGAGCTATTGAAATTGAAGAACCTGCAGAGCTTAGACCTTTCTTACAATCCACTAAGATTAGCGACCTTACCGAGATGGCTTCAAGAAATGAGGCTCTTCATTCTGCGTCTGGCAAAGACTGGGATCGAGGGGCCGCTTCCGAGGTGGTTATCATCCTCGTCTCTGTCCACGCTGGATTTATCAAGCAACGCATTGACCGGGAAGTTGCCACGATGGGTCGGAAACATGAGCAACCTTTCTTTTCTCGACTTATCAAACAATGGCTTCCAGTCAACGATTCCAAGCGAGTTCAAGAATCTCTCCCTCCTAATGGACCTCGATCTCCATTCAAACAGGTTCACCGGCCGCCTTAACTCTGTGTTCCTGAAACGCATCCAGGACCCTCTTGGGCGCTTCAACTCCATCAATCTCTCAAACAACATGTTCCGAGGCCCGATCGATGAGAATGTCGGAGAGATGGAGGCGATGACCTCCATCACATCGTTGATTTTGTCCAACAACGTACTCGGAGGATCTATACCGAAGTCAATGGGGAAATTGATCCAGATACAGACACTGGAGCTTGTGAATGACGGGATATCGGGCAAAATACCAGAGGAACTTGGCAATGCCACCGCACTGGGGACGGTTCGGCTTTCGCGGAACAAGTTGAGGGGTGGGATCCCGAAAGAGTTGCTGAACTTGAAGGGACTTCAGGAGTTCGACGTTTCGCACAATTTGTTAAGTGG
Organism: Eucalyptus cladocalyx; assembly: GCA_017140615.1. Taxonomy (NCBI): domain Eukaryota; kingdom Viridiplantae; phylum Streptophyta; class Magnoliopsida; order Myrtales; family Myrtaceae; genus Eucalyptus; species Eucalyptus cladocalyx. The sequence continues at coordinate 37,728,149 of CM029524.1, read as the reverse complement.
GAGAATTCCTCCTCATAAGGCCAACATTCCCGCGTCCGCTTTTTCAGGAAATCCAGGACTCTGCGGTGCCCCTCTTCCTCCTTGTAAGCATCGATAGTTCATCTATAGCAGCGGCTCTTTTTCTCGCTCTTTCAATAACGACAGTCCTAGGGAAGCTCATAGGAAAAGGTTCCACACCAACTGCATTAGAAGAGCTTCAGCGAAATACCCAACTATGTATTAACTGATGAAAAGAGCTGTAGTTTTTCCTTTTTCCTTTGGTGTCCCAAGATTGTATCAGTTCATTCTTTTGCATAATAATACCAGAGCTTGCAGATAATGCTTTCACCGCGAGTAATTCGTACTGATGCCAATACAGGCAAAGCGTCGACATTTTTCACTTTTCAACAAACTGAGCACAGTGGCCTCTACATTGTACCGAAAGATTAACTGCAGTAGTTTGACGGGTTATGGCCGACCCGTTTTTCTCTTGATTTCATTTGCGTTCTAATGTCAATGGCTCAGGGAACGTGCCTGCATGTGCAGCTCATATCAGAGTTACATCACATGTTACCACTCCGAAAATGCTTGTCCCTTTCTGCATTGTTCTTCAAGCGAACCTTGTCATTTAGCCGGTTGTCTTCCTGCTGAGGCAGAACGGAAGAGAATAGAATACAATAAAAAGGCCTTGAATTTCCAAATTGCCAGCTTAGTCACACCACAATCCACTTGTAGTAAATCTTAAACAGAATGAAAAGCAGTAACGGAGATCTTTTGGTTTTTTTTATTTCAATTTCTCAGGATGCTTCTGGAAATTGAATCCAAAGCACTTCCTTACACGAGCAAAACATACACCAGAAGCTCTTACCACCATCCCATACATTATTCCTCCGAGGAGTCGTAATTTTAAAATGAAGAAGAAGAAAAATTGAAAGAAAAAGGCTGATTCGACATGCTGAACGATGATCATCGCTTCGCGATGGAGCGAAAACGTGATCACGGGTTGTGCAAATGACATCTGTATTGCAAAAGAGGTCAAAAGTCAAAGCGTGCTTCGCTTCACTCTGGTTGGAACTGTCTCTTCATGAGATCTTGTTATAATAAAATAATTTTAAATTCCCACCTACCCCAACCAGCACCAGTGGTCTAGTGGTAGAATAGTACCCTGCCACGGTACAGACCCGGGTTCGATTCCCGGCTGGTGCATCATAATTTTTTTTCCTCCCTTTTTCCAACATATTATACATTTTTGTGATTTTCCTAAACTATTAAGAAAAACCAAAATATAATATTTTCTTGAAGTCTATCCTGGCTTGCTTGCTTTACATGCTTGTTCCCCAATGATTTTTATTCTTTTCTCAAAGTAAATGTGAACATGTATTACTTTTTGCATTTTCTTCCCTCCCGTTTTCCAGCATATTATACATTTTTGTGTTTTGCCGAAACTATTAAAACGAAAAAACCAAGTCTATCACGGCTTGCTTGCTTTTACATGCTTGTTCCCCAGTGATTTTTCTTCTTTTCTCAAAGTAAATGTGAACATGTATTACTTTTTCCATTTTCAAATGAATGTTACGATGAATATTTTGCACATAAAGTATTTCCCGTTCAATGTGTGTCTTATAATATCAATGTGCATATCAACAAATTCTAGTAATACTAATTAATGAGAGAACGGAACTTGGACAATTAAAAATAATTCATGAACCCAATTGAACCAATAAAAAAATTCCAAGAAGACATCAAGGGTTGGATAAATGCTCATGGATTTAATTATACCAAGAGATATATTCACTAAAACCTTAAAACTTATCACAAAAGTGCAATTGAGTTTTAAAACTTATAAAGAATGCAATCAAATCTTAAAAATTGTCAAATTAATGCAATCAAATCTTTTCATTAATACCATTAATTTGACTAACGAAAAATACTACGTTGAATTTTTTAATTAATTATTATTTCCTACGTGGCATATTTTATTATTTTCATTCAATTCTTATTTAAATTAGATAAAAAAATTAAATAAACTAAAATATTATTAGAAAAACAAAATTGAAGAAAAAAGGGAGGGAATGGAGGAGGGCTCACGAGTGGAGCTCCAAAAGGGATAGCAACCTTAGCCAATCTTGGGTAGGGTGGTTGGCCTTGCCTAGCCAAGGCGAGGCCTTACAACCAACCTTTCCGACCCCAAGCAAGGGCCAATGAGGCTTCACTCAGGGTAAAAGAACTTGATTGTATTTTTTATAAGTTTTAGGATATAATTATTCTTTTATGATAAATTTTAGAATTTCAATAAACATATCCCTTATACAAATTAAAAGTTCGAATAAAACGATATTACAATTACACGTTCAAGAGAGAGAGGGTACAAATATCAATAATTGTCTTTATTTTCTCAATAAAAAAACCTCAGCATTCAAAATGGCTCGTTGACTCTTACCAACCCATTTTTCAACATTCAAAAATTCCTCAGTTAAAAATCGAAAAAACAAGACAAGAACAGTGTATTCTTCAAGAAAAACAAAAGGTTCCAAAAAGACATACGCCACACGTGGAGAGCAGCATCCAATCACGGCACAACACGTGAACAGACAGCTCGTGGCGGCTATGTTGACTTAGTCTGGGCCGGCTCTTCCGAAGACTCGACTTGGGTTCATCCGTTTCAAGAGCCGTCAACTATTAGAATACGAGAAGCCTAGTCACCTCCTCTTAGATTTTGTAGTCTTCTATTATCTTCTAAAATTCGTAATAAATACGAAATATATGGACGAACCTATAAAATCATTTTTACTCAAATAAAAAAAAACAATGTCACATATAAATATACGTATAAAAGGGTTGGATATTATAATTACATATTTGGTCAATATGCATCAATAATTTCGGTTTACTCCACCATGACAATACACAATATGAAAAAAGAGTATAGATTTTAACAAGAAAGATTGCTTTTTGACAACCCACTATCCTTCGTTCAATTTTTTTTTTTTTTTTGACATCAAACCTCAAAAGTATAAGGCTTCCATTTCTTATCAAGGGCACGAGCAGTTTATCTTGGACCAAACTGAGCAGACAAAATCGACATGATGCACAAAACCCGTTTGGAGTATCACCAAATCGCAACACTGAATTAAAAGAAAAAAAAGAAATAGATAGGGCATGCTAACCCGGCTTAGGTACAGGGCCACTTCTCGCGGTATTCCCACCGTCAAACGTCATATTTCCATTTATGTAAATGTAACAATGGGAGCATACAATACAAGACTGCGCAATCAAACGATTAGCTCCATAAAATAGTTTAAAATTACGTGTGGGAACTCTCTATAACCTAAGTTAAATAGGTAATAAGAACTTCCCTAAGTATCTTTCATTAGCGCCGGAACACGGCAGGAGGACCTATTCTCTTTTTGTCGCGCATGCGTAAGCGATAACGCACGAAACGTGCGAGTAAAATCTTAGAATAAGTTCGAGTAATTGCTAAGTCGAATGATGTCTCTTCTTGTTGGAGGGAGGAAGAGAGAGGGACGAGCGAATCATTGGAGTCGGAACATTTGGCGACAGAAAAGCTGCCTTAAACCTCGGCCTGCATTGCTTCTTCTTTTTCCACCGCCTTTGCTTTCAAAAGGGAGTTGCGTTGTGCCATGCCCTTATCGTTTTACCATATGTGCCTAACTTTTGATAAGCGCCTGCAAAGTTTGAAGCATGGAGGATGCTGAAGGAGGAGAGGGTGTTAGATTGGGCAATTCTTGAATCTTATTAAACGTGTGTTTGGAAATTTAATTTACTGATTTTTAAGTAAAGGATTATCACGAAAAAAAAAAAAAAAAAAACTCAAACTAGTGCATTTATATTTGTAACAAATTTTCCACTCAATAGTTTCCGTAAAACTAGATTAATATTACAAAAAATCACAAACTGGCAAACCTGTGACAAACAAAGGGTAAAACATCAAACTAGCATATCCGTCAAGTGGCACGTGCCACCTAATTTAATAGTTTAATAATAAAATTTAATAAAAACTAATTAAGATTAAATTTGTTACAGTATATCAACTTGAGATTTTTTATGATATCGACCTTTAAGTAAATGACGTTGTTACATTGCATAATTCTTCCAATTTGAATGTGTCTTGAAACATGGTATTTTCACTTGTAGATAACTTGACTAGTGTTTTGAGAGCACTTGTGAATGTGAACTTATTAGTGACGCATTTAGGAGAAAGTGCTCATGTTCTTTTTGGACTTTTGCGAAAGTTAAAAAAAAAAAAAAAAAAAGGTGCGTTGATGAGTGTTTTTGAGCTCTCGTTAATTACACTTTTCGTTCTTGAATGCACTCGGGTTGCGCCTAAAACTAGAAAAAAGTGCGCTCGAAATGTTTTTCTAAGGTGCTTAGGCTTCTGACCCAAAAAAAAAAAAGGTGCTTAGACACTTTTAAAAAAATAAAAAATAAAAACCCTTTGGAGGTTTTCTATTTTCCTTTGCATGGGCTGCTTTTGATGTCCAAATTTACCCAGCCGACTATGTCAACGGTAGTTAGATTTTTTATTTCTGTCTTTTCTCGCTATGATAAAATCAAATAATTCAGTAAAGGGCATTTATACTGTAGACATTTATTTTGCCAGCAGGCTCGCACGAGTTCGGAATTAAAAGTTTACAAATGCAACTAACGTAAGAGCTTTCAAAGATGGGAGAATAGGTGCGATATATTAAAAGCCTGAACAACGGCTGTCTTCTCACTAGGTGGGGTCCCAAACGAAATTAATCTGAGCCGATTTTTAATGGTAGTAATTAAATTAAGAAGGAAAAGAAAAGTAAAATAGTATATTATGAGCGACTATTACCATCCAAAAGACTATTTCCATCCTCTTATTAGCTTACAACACTTCTTTTTAAGTTGAATTGACTATATTATTTTTGCGAATCCCACTCTTAATTTAAGATTATTTCTTACATTTTTTTCTTCTTTTTCTTTTGTTTCAATTTTTCTAGAGAGAAATTATCCATACTTCTCTCCAACAACAAATTTAAAAAAATGTGGGACCTATTATTGATTTAAAATCATTTCTGGTATACTGTTCTTCTTTTTAATTTTTTTCCAAAAAAAAAAATCATTTGGTATATAGCTACTAATTATTTGAAAAAAATTTAATTATTTTGTTAACAAGTTGTATATTTCTTTTCTTTTTTACAAGGAAACTATTATTTAAAAATAGCCTAAGCATAGTTTAGTGTAAAAAGAACCATCAACCAATTTTAGTATGCACTCTTTTTCTAATTATAAATTTTGCATGCATCATTATGTTATAGACAGTGTATATTTAATTGCTCAACTTTCATTTTTATTCAGTGAATTCAATTGTCAAACTTTTAATTTTTTATTATGTGATGCATTAGATATTTGGAATGACCCTAATACGTTTTACTAGTTATAGCAACAAACTTCAAGAGGATAATCAATCAAATGAGATTTAGTCTTTGTTCTCTAACTTGCAATAGAAATATTATGTCGATCACGATAACTACCTCCCCTATCGCAACAAAAAATAACATATTTATCTCTATTTCACCTTTTCATAAAGACAACATAACCTTGACAAAAAGACGCATCTATACACTACTCAAAAGATCCTCTGGTCCTTCAAAAATTACTTGGTAAAGTTTCAAATGAATTTGTAGACACAATTGATAGCTATTCTCCTTGCACAGTTTCGTCATCAATAGAAATATTTGAGCAAAAAATAATATTGTCTTCCACATGCACTGCAAAAAACAATGCATTGAAAGATGAGTAACCACAATATTGAAGTTGAAATTTACAATCGTGAGGATAATTTGGGAAATAAAGTAACAATTTGTGGAGAAAACTAACAAGGCTGTCTATTTAGAAATAAATTGAGGTCACTAACATTTGAATAATGCCTGTCTATTTAGAAAAATTAAAAAGCAGGTTTTTCTTTTTAGTTGATATAAAAATAATTTCCAATTTATTTGTAGATTTCAATCAAATACCAGAAAAATAATTTCATTTTCTTAGAAAATTACTTATTGGAAAACATTTTCTAAAAATGCCAATTTTTTTGCGAAATAAACATAACCTTAATGAGTGAGTACTCATCTACATTCTCACGAGTTATAGGCTATTTGGACCTCACATGCAAAATCAATTGTTAGTTTTAAAGATTGAAAATAACTCACTTGATATTTTTCTGTGAAAAATGATAATGTTCATGGGGGCGGGTCTCTTTGGTCAGATCATAATTATAATAGCCGAAACAATGCTTTTATATTCAAAACTTATATCTTTAGTAAACGGGCTAACGATATACACAACAAAATTTGGTATCTCCTTTTACATGAAAAGCCAAGCCTTACAAGTGAAAATAGAAGATCCGAACATGGCTATATATCGAACAATCGATGGCAGATTCGATAATAATAGGCAAGATAACAAGAGTAACGGACAATAAGATATAGTGTTTAGGATTCATTTATTGGGGAGATACCATACATTTTTTAAGCTCTTATCATAACCGTTCGAGGATAACTTCGAAACAAAGAAAAGAAAGAAGCGATTGACAAAAGGTTTCGTGCATGGCTTAAATGTTCTGAATCAATAAATTTTAGGCAGGGACTTTCAAAAACTGAACAGATTCAGCGGGAAAGATATGCACTAAACTGAGCAAATCAGCGGCGAAGAATGCGGTATTTACGTGGGGAAAATTACTTAAAAGGAGTCAAAAGCGATGGCCCCAAAAAAATTTCCGAAAGAAGAAAAGTAAAAGGAGCTGTAGAGGAAAAAACCAATAAAGGGTGGCTGAGTCCCTTGGGATATTCAACATGATTTTGTTGTGATGTGATTCCTTGTCCAAACTTTCAAAATCAAAAAAACTTTGACGAAGACGAGCTCCGTTTATTTTTCAAAAAAATTGAATGTATTAAAAATAATTAAAAATTTATTGATATTATTAAAAATAACTAATAAATGAAAAGTATTTTTATTATTGATAATAGTGAAAATAATTTGCATCCGTTCATTTTTATAAGCGATACAATTAATTATTTTTAGAAAAATTGATTCAAATTACTCATTCTTGGTGGAGTACAACGGAATGAGAAAATCCATTAATTATATAGACAAGGTCAATAAGGACTATATGTTTTATAAAGACGTGGCTTTGTTATCATTTACATGTCATGCATGCAAAGAGTTGAATATAAATATATATGGGAAAATCAATAGATGACATAAGAAGGCATCATCTGTTTTAATTTATTCACAAGGTGTGCTTTCGTCGACTTTTCATTTTAATTTTATTTAATAACGGATCACCCGAGAACCTTTCAAATAAAACTGCATAAAATTTTAAGACTCAAAAATATTTCTGTTGAATTTTCAAATTTTACAGAGAGTAAATGCAAATAAAAGTAAAAATATGCCCAAACAAGTATTTATTCACTGAAGTCCATAATTTGCTCAAATGCATAAATCCCACGATTCATCATGTAATAAAAGACGAATCATATTAAACTCATTAATATAAAATGTAAAGACACATCAAAATAAACATCAAAATCTTCTTCGTTCTTCACCGCTCGATGAATTACATAAATTAGGGTCTGCCCCCTATGGAAAACAAGCCAAATTTATCTTTCCTTTCGCCAAGGCAGAGTCGTTTCTAGGAATCTTTCCACAACGAATTTTCCGATTTGAAAGCAGCCCAACCCAACCCCTCTTTTTTCAAATATTCAAATACTTTCGAATTCAAAAGAGAACAGAAAAGAAAAGAAAAAGGACAGGAAAAAGGCAAAAAAAAAAAAAAAGGAAAAGAGGCGAGGGGGCGAACCTCGTAATTTCAAAAAAGAAGATCCTCAGCAAGTACTTGAGGAAGGAGGCCCGTTATCACACGATCCAACGTATGAACGTACGAATACAGCCAGGATACGAACTGCGACCAGGAGAGAGAGAGAGAGAGAGAGAGAGAGAGAGGTTGAAAAAGTAAAAAGAATCCAGAGGAAATTATTTGAGCCTGCACGGACCCTCCCCTTTTATTCATCCCCTCCTTCCAATCAATGCTCCACCCAACCCACCTCCCCTCTCTCTCCTCCTCCCTTCCCTTATCTTCGTCTTTTTGTTCTTCTTCTTCTTCTTCCCCGTTCAAGGTAACCCAGAAGAGAAAGAATCGATTTTGACGGCTCCTCTCCCTGTTTTCCCGAGTCTCTCAATTTGCATGCGTGCGTGCGTGCGGAAGCCGAAGGAAAGTTTCGGTTTTTGGCCGGTTCTGAATCGTGGGTATTGCCTGTAATCCACGTTGAAACGGAAATGGAGTGCGACGAGGCCGCTCTGAAGATGAGTTTCAGGAGGGAAATGGCCGCTAGGCCGTTCGTTCGGGACGAGATGGTCTGGCCTGCGGCCAGTAATTCTCTGAACGCGTCGTCTTCCGACGACTTTCTCGTGGACGAACTCCTCGACTTCTCCAACGACGAAGGCTTTGTCCAAGCGCATGAAAAAGAAGAAGGAGAAGAGCGAAACCCAAAAGAAGATGGAGAAGGAGAAGGAGAAGGAGCAGCGGCGAAATTAATTTCCTCTGCTTCCTGCTCAGCTGAAGAGAGATTTTCAGCCAAAACAGAGGATTTTGGGCCTTTGCCCGCCAGTGAACTCAGCGTTCCGGTAACAATCGCAATTCTATGTCATTGTCCAAAAATGCTTTTAATTTTCCTCATTTTTTCCGTTTCTTTTGCTTGGATTTTTCTTCGTTTTCCTCTGAAGTGATGCATGGTGAATGAGCCAAAGTCGCAATTTTTTTTCTCGCAGGACGATGATTTGGCGGACCTTGAATGGCTGTCCCATTTCGTAGACGATTCCTTCTCCGAATTCTCCTCCCCGTTTCCCGCCGTCTTCCCGGCGGAGAAGCCTCGGAATCCGCAAAGTCACCAGAACCGGTCCGGACCGGAGGCTCCGGCCGTGGGCAAGCCTCATTTCGCGACTCCTGCTCAGGCCAAATCCCGGAGGAGCAAGCGCACGAAGACCGGCGGCCGGGTCTGGTCCCTCGGGTCGCCGTCCCTGACCGACGCCTCCTCGAGCAGCTGCTCGTCCTCGTCGAGCTCCAATTCGCCGGCGAGTAACTGGCTCGCCTGCACGACCCCCCCGGCCCGGAAGAGCTCGGAGCCGCCCGAGAACGTAGCCTACTCGGACCGGAAGCCGCCGGTGAAGAAGCAGAAGAGGCCGGACCAGCCGGCGCAGGGCCCCGGCCAGCCGCCGGCGCGGCGTTGCAGCCACTGCGGCGTGCAGAAGACCCCGCAGTGGAGGGCCGGCCCGCTCGGCGCGAAGACGCTCTGCAACGCCTGCGGGGTCCGGTTCAAGTCGGGCCGGCTGTTCCCCGAGTACCGGCCGGCCTGCAGCCCGACCTTCTCGAGCGAGATGCACTCGAACCACCACCGGAAAGTGGTGGAGATGCGGCGGAAGAAGGAGGTGCCGGGTCAATCCGGGTCGGCGCAGGCCGTCCCCAGCTTTTGAGAATTCCCCACTTGACGGGGCGCGAGTCAATAGTTGAGAAGAACCGGACCGGTTCGGTCCGCTAGGTCCCCGCCAGAGAGAATTAGGTCCCTTAGCATTTACTTAGAAAAACATTAATTTCAGTGGACGATTGCGTTAGATTAGGTCTAGGCAATGAGGGGAGGGTGACTCATTAGTGTATCCTTTTTCTTCTTTCACAGATTTTCAGATTAACAAGTTTTTAATTCGATTTGTCCCTTTTTTCCGCCCATCAATTTGAATTTTGTCCTTTTATCGCCCTCAAGTCCTCAGAAACTAATTAGTAAGCTTGCATATCTATCTATAACCATAGGTGACATTATTTGACTTCTTGGTAACATCGATAGCATTGAACACTAACTCAAGTGGAGTAAACAACACGCCCAGTTCGTTGTGCTTACGACTCTGGAATCGACCGGTGCGTTACGCCAAGTATGTCTCTTCACTTACATTGAAGAGCTTATTGAGGAGCACCCATATTGCAAAATTTGCAAAATTTGCAAAATTGGGGAGTGGGAAGTGGGAAGTGATGTTTACTATGCGTGGAGATGAATCGATTGGTGATCGGCATGGAAATGAGGATGGGGGGTTGAGTGTCGCTGGTGGAATGCGTCGAGGGAAAGGAATGGTGATGGAGGCAAAGATGATATTTTTGGTGGTTTGCGAAATATCTCGATGTGGACAATGGAATTGATCTTCGGTTGCTTGGGTGAAGAAGAGACGGTGGACCACCCTCCTCATCTCTCTTTTGTCCTAATTCGGGCGTTGGGTTGTCAAATTTTCGAATTAACTCGCCCTTATTGGGCAATGCTAATACGGTGAGGAATCATGGTACTTGCCGATGAAGATAGCGGGAAAATAGTAAGTTTTCGATTGAGTATAGAGAGAGATCATTACTTACATTTGTATTCAATGAAATATGTGACGTGCACTAAGATGCGGCGGTTTTTTTATTTATTGATGTTGGCATGAATAGATGAGTTCATAAAAGTTGACTTGCGTTTGGATTCACCGTGATTCGAAATTCATAAGCAAATATTCGATAATCAAGATGCATGCATTTATGCATTTTTGGATACATTGCATTACTCCTCATTCAAATAAATCACCAAGGTTTGAACATCGTGAAATATCCTTGAAAGTAACTATGAAAATTCGTATCCTTCATAAATCCATAAATGATATGTCTTGCTTTGAGAAAATAAAAAGATGTGCTTTCACAGTAAGGATGATGACAGAAAAGTTGTATCAACGGTTTTAAATGTTTGACCCAATGAGTAATTAATTCCTAAACTTTTGAATTTGTATAACTAGGTCCTAAGTAGGTTTTATTGGGTGCATTTTAATTCTTCGGATAAACTCAAGGCCCATATTATTGAAGTGGCAAGTCGGAATTCGACATTGATTTGTATGATCGCCAACCCTTGTGGGTGGCGCAAGACATATCAAGGTGTCAATGCTCTCTCTCAAACTCTAATTATTCTTTTTAGGGAAGATTATCAAAAAAAAATTTTACCTATTATGCTTGCGTCAATTCAGTCATAAATATTTCAATTTAGTTAATTTAGTCCTAAATTTATTGAGGATTTGCTAATTAAATCATAAGCCTTTCAATTGTATTAATTTAGTCCTAAAATTTTGGAACATTTGCAAATTTAGTCCTATATCTTTTGTCGATTTAACAATTTAGTCATTCTAGCTAATTTTAACAAAAAATCTTTGATGTTGTGATTTAGTTTAACCTAGACTGTCCTACATAACACGGTCAACACTTATAAGGACAATTTTTACAATTTATTAATTTTTCTCTTTCCTTTTTCCTTATCTTTTTCCTTACTTTTTTTTTTTCAACCTTGGGTCAATGGGCAAAGACCACCTTGCCCTTGGTTGACTAGGGCTTGGGCAAGGGCTCCGACCCTTGCTAGTGGCCAATAAGGACCACAATGCCATCCCAAGATCAGACAAGGGTTGTTTAGGTAGGGTTGGAACAAAAAAGAAAGAATAAAGAAAAAAAGGAAAAAAGTACATTCACAAAATAAAAAAATTGTCTAATAAGTGTCGGCCAATTTCAACGTAGGGCAGCCAATGCTGACTAGACCGCCATATTAGTGATTTCCGATCAGAATTGTCTAGAGGAACTAAATTGGCAAAGAATTAAAAAATTTAGAACTAGATTGACAATTTGAAAAGATTAAAATTAAAATTAAATAAGCTTTTTTTTTTTAATGTAATAAGTTTAAGGCTTCTAATATCAAAATATGTTGTAAGAGTTGAAAAAGAGCCGTCTCACATTTCGGGTGTCACGTTAGCATATTTGTCTATGAGCTCACCGAGAGGACTAAATTGCACCCAATAAAAAAGGACTCGATCATACAAATTTCAAATTATAAATTTTAATTACATGTTGAGCTAAACGTTTAGGACTGTTGATCCAATTTTCCCTTTTTAACAGTTAACAACTTTTATTAGACACGTTGCTTAAAGCCTTTTTAAGTTTAATGGGAGGTTCGAACATCGCATCTCGAGATGGGTGGATCAGATTTTCTTCATGAAAAATTGGTGGGCTGTCCATAATTCTAAAAACAAACAAACTCCTTTAGGATGTTTACAATATGTATAATACACGCATTCCCCATATAGGGTGCTTTTCAGAACTCAGAAGAAAAAATAAAATATCGATTATGTAAATAAAAGTTTGAAGACTTTTTACATAAATTGAACCACGCAATTTACACTTGAAACCATATTAACACATCCTAATTACCATTTATATTGAAATATCTCACATCACTTGACAACGGATCCCAAACTACTTCTATATTCATGTAGTTTCCTTCGGACAGTTGATGCAATTCTTTTCAACAATGTACAGCATCTCATTAATTAAATTTCACTTGTCGATTGTAGTCCAGTTTGCACAGAGAACCAATAAGATTAACTTTTATTATAGAACAACGAGACATCCCGAAATCCCGGATAACATGATAAAAAATCAATGATTTATATGAACCGATGGGAATCACATGAGATATCGATCATTAGATGAGACTAGCAGCCGCCTTTTGAAAGCGAAATCTAAAAATTGTGGAATGGCGGTCTCTTCAATGAAATCTAAGAGGACATGGCGATGAATTTCCTCGCTCACTTCATGTGTAGCAAAGTCCGCCACTAATGTCACCTATCAGTTCACTGCACATTCCCCAGTATTGGGACAACTTGTACATTAAATCACTGGTCACTATGCCACAATCAATTTGCCTGAGCCACACGAGTTTGGGGCATTACCTTATGTCGGCCTCATGCGTTGTTCAATCCTCCACATTTAAATGGTTTTCTGTCCTGAATTATAGGACGAAAAGAGATTCAAACTGTCTTTAACCCTCAACGTTAATGGCGCTTTGTGATTATATCTCGAGTTTGAATCCGTTGAATAAAATCAGATTTGACTTAAATTACATGGAGGCCCGACAATGGAAATAGAATATTAGGTTTACAGAGTTGGTTTCTTGTACGCACACTGGGCAAATTCAAGCTTTGATTTCGGTAACCTAGAAACATTTTAATCAACTACAATTGTTTGTTTCGTATTGTTGAAATATCTCATATCGCTTGATAACATGATATTTTATTTAATCTCTCTTTACGTATTGGTTTAAGGCTTTTGGATTGGATTATCTAATATTTACTAGAGTAGGTTCCACCTCTCTAGGGGTAAGCATGATTCTAGGGTAGAACTTGAATTGAAGAACCGGACCCGTAAGAATCTTGTTTGGTTCCAAGTTCTAAAATATGTATAATAGGTTTTAAATTCAAAAAATTAGGGAATCTATTTCCACTAGTAAATTAGAACCTAGAACTTGAAAAAATATGTTTTTTTTGATTTATGTCTTCGTGCTCCATGACATTTGGAACTATTAGTTCAAACTTTTATTTTATGACTAAGACTTTCACTTTGTTAATGTTTCACTTTTTTCATGTGTCTAAATGTAAGTTGTGCTCAACATTGTAGTGGTAATTGATGATCATTAAAAATAATAATTCATTACAATCGTTCAATTAATAATATATGTGGAACTTGAGTAGAGCATGTAATCAACTTTGGAACCTGTAATAGGGTAAGTTTCAAGTTCTAAAATATATAGGGTATGTTCTACATTCCAATAAATAATGACCCTATTTTAGTGGATATGTTTCAGATTTTAGATAGAACTTGAAACTGCTCACTCTTAGTGTCGACCCTTGTTAGTCAAATTTCCACATGTCACTTAGATTTGTCAAAATGGATCATAAACTTATTTCTTAACCCATATATGATGAGTTGAATTATTAAATTAATTAATTATATTCAATAAATGGGTCATATATAAGTTTAGAATATTAAAACCCAATATAATATGAGTGCTAAATGAGTCAAAAATGAAATTACAACTTATCTAAACTAAATTCATCTCTATGATTTTTTCTCCATTCTTGCCCTTATTCGATCTCACGTTCATTTACTCTACACTCTTGCCTCAGTTTTGGTATGAGTTTCTCTATATTGAGTTAAATATAAAAGTGTTTTAAGAATATAAATTGGGTCGAATATAAATCACTAACTTTGCATTCGTGGAAATAGATTAAATTGATCAATTTGGATCGGATCATTTTCGATTCGACTCAAATCGCCCATCTAATGGGTCTAGTTCTACTCGTGATCAGGCTTGCACGAGAGATGGGATGTTGATATATTGCACGTGGTTTGACAATAGTATTTTATACGTGATCTCCCCACATCCATCTGTCCAAATTAAGCCATCAACGTTTATCGTCGAAATCGAGGGATGACGTGGGAAAATGGCTGGGCGGTTGTTCACAAGATATGCTTTCGCATGGCTGCATTGGATACATCAGGTCTCAACCAACTTCGAACTACCCAAAAAATATAAATAAAAAAAGTAGGGAATACACACATAAGAAATTCACCTTGGCACGTAAAAAATTCCAATACGAAATTCCCTCAGTAAAAAGAAAAAAAGAGAGAGAGAAGAAAGAAAAAAGAAGAAGCTCGTTTCGTGGCAATCACGTGACGGCTGTGCCTCACCTGTCCCAACCACTCTCGATCCTTTTGTGGCAATTCTTCGAGAAATATTGCATGTCGTGAAACTGATTTGGTCAGAAGCTTAACTTGTCGTTTAGCTAAATTCAATAATATATATATATATATATATATATATATATATATATATATATGTATTTGTATATATCATGTTGTAGATGCTTAGCTTCAAATGACTAAGTAGAGGTCGCCACACGATTAAATTAAATAACACATAGCATAGTAATTTGGAGGATGTTAGATGGGTCGGACTTGTAATCTAGGCAATGGCATAACTGCGATAAATGCCGGTCTTAGTGCAATATATTCTCTCAAGTAAAATGTATCAAGTGTTTCGTCATGAGAGAAAAAAAAGCTCGAACCTAGCTCAAAAGAGAGGGACAAAAAGAGACGACGCAATGTAGGATTGAGACTTGCGATGCTGTATTCTTAGGCCCCTTACTAAGGGGAAGTGTTTGGTACATAAAGCAAGCGCCGAAGGACATATTGATCCGGCGTTGCTAGAAATTAAACAACAAATGGGAGAGAGAAACATAGGTAAATCAGTGGTGAGAAGCTTAGATAGACTAATTTACATCCAAAACTTTAGATACAAGAACAAATAAAAAGGTTAAATAAGAATATGCGGAACAAGTTTGTGAAAGAGGTGATTAAGAATCTAACTTGGCTCTAACTTTATACTAGTACTAAATTTTAATTTAGCGAAAGGAGATTTGATATAAGTAAGGTCATTTTTTGGATTACATATTTAAAGCCAAGCAACACGATCTGCATATGATTGATCATGATCATTCGATTCGCCATGCTACTCTTGCAAGCTTGTTCAAGGATTTCACTTAGGGAAGTATTTTAGGTCTTAAAAATGTGAGATTGAAGTGACTTTTAGCCTCTGTTTATTACTTTCTTTTCTCTTCTTGTAGCTTTTGAAATTTGACTTTATACAAATGCCAAATATCTAAAAATCTTTCGAAGCATGTATAAATAATGCAATATCCAAAAATCAATTTTCCATGATTCTGGAGGACTAATGGATCCGCCGTACCTTTTTGACCCTCACCAAAGGAGACTCCTTTTTATCTTATTTTAGTGTTTTGACCCCCGGAATTCCCTTGAATTGCTAAAACCTCCCCAAAAGGATGATGCCATGCCATCTCCTCTCTAGAGTAAAAGCAGCGTTAATACTTCCACTAAAACTCTATTTGTTGAGCGAAAAATAAGTAATTTTAATTTTTATAAAAATGGAAAAATTATCATTATTGATAACGATTTATGTCTAAACATTTTCGTGTGCAATAAAATTTTCTTTTATCTTTGTCAGCGGTTAAAACAATCATTTAAAAAAATATTTTTTAAAATCAATAGATGTTCATACCAAACTTAAGTGGCCCAAAGAAAGAAAAGCACAATAATTCTACAACAAAGGTCAACGTGCGATGCAGCGCATGGGCCGGCTTCACTTTGCCCAAAGTGACGTTTACACATCTTGTTTCCTCCAAGTTCTCTCTCTCTCTCTCTCTCTCACTCATCCCTTCTAATTTTCTTTTTTATTTCTTTTCGATTTGCCTTTTAAGTGAGCTTTCGGGACACCTTTTGAGTCTCAAAGACTAACGGATAGAAATAAGAAAAAAAAAAGGATAAAGGAAAAACGAAAAACATAAAGCAAATTTTTTTGAAAAATTGTGAAACTCGCCTATGTCAACAATTTCCAAAATTGGATTAAATAAAATCATCAAAAAAGTTATGAATAAATGGACCAAATTAAAAATTTTAGAATTAAAACTAAATTGATCAAATTAAAAAGTTTAGGATTGAATTGATTGCCATATCATAAATTTAATCTTGTTTTGGACAATTTTCTCATGATTGAGCAGTAGTGAGTGGTGATTGTACCCAACTCCACCTAAATTAACTTTTTTTTTTTTAATTGGTGACTACCTACATTAATTTTTTAATTTTTGGGGCCAATCATGAAAACAACCTTTCTTTTGACTCGGGATGCTGGCTCATAATGTGTCTTTGCCTTTACGTTTTTCATTATTTTCTCTTCTTTTTCGGCATGCCACCGATTTTGTGGGCCCACCTTTCTGTTTTGGTTCGGGGCTCGAACACTGATGTTAGAATAAGATAAAGGAATTTGCCTTTTGGGCTTGATTTTTTGCTTTTTATGGAACACTGCCTCTAATTAGTCCCTGTTGACGAATTATCACAGGGATTATCATGTGTATTTTCAAAAAGATCCAGTAGTTATTGCGCAAATCATGTTGTGCTATTCCATGATCTACTTTTCACTTTTATTGCCTATTTAGTTTCTCAGCTATTCTAATTTGCTTGTAATTGCATGCTCAGTTGGGATAATCAATTCTCAATCCGGTCTGATCTAGTAGAACGGTCACTATTTTTTTTTTTTTTTTTTTTCATGTTTCAATTTGGAAATCTTATCATGCAAAGTATGACGAGGAACAAGTTCAGAACTCGAGATAACTCATATGCTTCCATTTGGATATCTTATTGTCCAATTATAACCTCCTATTTCCTCCGAAACAATAAAGTAAACCCACTAATTTTTTTGAAGAATAAAAAAAATTAAAAAGTATATATAGTTGGTCCGATTGATTCTTGGTTTGGGCGGTTCAATTTCTCCTAACACATGGCCAAAGCCCAAATTTAGCTTAATGTTTATTCGTCACAATATGTTTTTTTTTTCTCATAGTTTATGCCCATGTAGGGAAAGAATACAACTTACTAATGAAAATGCGAAAATTATCCAAAAATTTCTTAACATATTATATGGCGGCTAATTGAATATTAAAAATTTTCAATTATGTCAATTTAGTATCAAACTTTTTAATAGTTGATCAATTTAGTCATTCTAGCAAATTTTGATCGGGATGTTGACATCGAACATTCTAAGTGGCAAGGCCAATGTCGACATAAATAATTTTTATAATTTTTTTTCTTTTTTTTTTTGTCATTTTCTTTCTTTCTTTCTTTCTTTTTTTCTTTTTCCTTATGACAAGTGGTAGACGGCCATAGGTGAGGGCCTTGCTCACCTACTGCAAGAGAGGACGACAGTCACCTTGGCGAGTATAGCCCTCGTTGACTTGGCAAAGACGAGGGTTGCTCGAGCAAGGGTGACGTGCTTAACTCTCGTTGGGCCTCGGCCTCACGAGATTTGGGCGAGGGCTGACCTTTGAGGGCGACTGGGACTAAAATGGCTAATTGTCAAAAGGCCTAAAGGCTAAATTTGCACAATCAAAATATTTAAGATTGCATTGATTATCATATAATAGGTCTACGACTTTTTGGATAAATATCCTTAATAAAAAAACACGTCATTTTGGAGTGATGTAATGTTATAGAAATTATCTCAATGTAATTAGAAATCATGACATGATTCACAAAAGACAACTTTGACCTGCCGAGTTATTGGGTCGATTAGGCCTTTTTAGGGTCTAGTATGAGCACAAACTCTAAGTCGAAATTGATGTGGCCCAAGTGTGATCACGCATGAGCCATCTTATAAGATATGATATTATTAGAATTCATCTTAGCTATAACTACTTCGACCCACCACAATTTCTTGGTCTGTCTTTTAAACAATGAGATGTAACACTGAATTATCAAAACCGTAACTTTTATTGATAGTTGAGTAACATACACAAGCAATTCCAAAAAAAGAAAAAAAAATCCACCACAATCTATCGATTTCACTAGATACCCAAAAACGAAATGACCCATAACACTCAACGAGAAGGAAAACCCAAAATTCGTTATAACAAGAAAGCTTTAAAATGCAAGTTTATTTGTGTATTATTAGGCGTATGAAGCTAAACGAGATCAAATAAATCTCAAAGTTTGTATCCATTTTGCCTTCTCTTAGTGGCCATGGTCGCTCGTAGTTGCCGTCCTTGTTCTTCCTTCACCAAGGTTATCCATGCCCTCCACAGCCTGGCCACCAGCAGCCGCCGCCCTTTCCACCGCCTCCTCCTCCACCCCGACCCCATCCTCCCTCCCTCCTCCACCGTCCACCACTACCACCGCCTCCTCCCCCTCCCGCCGCCACCACTGCCTTTGCCCCATCCGGAGCCCTTGCCACTTCCTCCTCCTCCTCCACCGCCGCCACCACCTCCACCACCACCCCCGCCCGAACCACCTCCGGCTCCACTGCTACTGCCTCTTCCCTTTTTCCTTTTGTGCATCTTACTTTGTTTCTTGGCACCTCCAGGACCACCCCTCCACTACCGCCACCACCGCCTTTTCCTCCTCCTCCGCCACCACCGCCGCCACCATTAGTCATGGTTTCCGCTGCATCCTGCCAAGCGGGACTCTTGTCCTTTGCCTCCACATTGTCCACGAAAGCAACACGACGTCCACGTGAAGCCTCGTGAATGGAAGTTGCGTCGACTTCTGTCTCACCCTCTCTCACCCCGGCGACATGGAGCCCCGCGGTCACGCTTGGGAAACTCAGCGACCATGCAGCTACTAACAACGTAAACGTAAACAGCGCTCCGACGAAGCTCGACATCTCCATGTCAAAACGCACCGGTCGAACATGTCACTGCCAAAAATCAATCCGCGCCTCCTCTTTTATACACTTCTGCATGGGCCGAGCCAACCCCCCATAATGGACACTGACACTGACAGCTATTTCGCAGAGAACAGTACCACCGAACCCTAAAGATTTCTTCCCTCACAAAAAAGCTGCCAAAAGAACAAGCAGAGCGAGCGATGATGATGGAGAGCTTGGCTTGTGGCTTGTTGAAGCCCCGGATCTCGTGAACCCAACTTGCATCTAGGGTTAGATTAGGTGGATCAGACGTGAAGCTTATCTCATCCAACGGCGCACAAGTTTCTTGTATTGATATGCCTATGGTCGCAAGTCAGACTCTGTCCCCACCCATGTGTAGATCTCTTCCCACTCAAGAAAAAGTGAATAGTGCGATGGAAGGAACGAGCACCAAGCCATGACCACACTAAATAATCCCTTCTACTCCCAGCTACGTTCATAGACAACTCCCAAGTCATTCGATTGGAGCTTCTTTTCCGTTACTTTTCTCTTGAACGGAATGGAGAGGAAGATCAAATTTAGAATTCAAACGTTTCGGATCCATTCTCTGAACTTAGCCCCATTATCATCCGGTTAACACGCATGTTGGGAGCCACTTCACATTCTATGTTCTATCTCCTCTGTTTTCTATTTTCAGCACAACAGAAGATTTACGACATTAGAGCTAGATATAGTCTTAAAAGAAAGCCTGGGAAGTATTCTGATTGCTCTCTGTGGTGGCGTGCCTTTCACTTGAAGGATGAAACATGCTACCAGAGGAGAGATCCATATGTGACCCGGTCCGTATAGATAGAAGACATTATGGAGGGCATGTGTGCGATGGGTTTACATCATCATTTCTCCATGTGATTCAACGGCTTGTCACGTTCGCAAAAATCATTCCTTGCGAAATGCTGATCTCTTTCTTTTTCTCTGGTCAATATCTCCATTGGGCAGAAAAAAAAAAAAAGACCCAAGGCAATTGCTCAACTGCATGTTCCTCTCGAATTATGTTGATAAGTTTTTAGTTCTGGACAAATTACATGCTAACCGCTATTTTTCACTCGACGGGTACTTCAGATGTAATTTGATATTTCCCATCGTCGGTATATGCCAAAAACATAATTAAACTCAAGTAACTAGCACCAACGCACGCATATATAAGCTGATCGCTAACTTTGGGCTGAGAACTCTTCGTTTCTTTATTTAAACTGCGGTATCCTAAATTAGATTTCACATTATCGGGACTAATCCTTTTTGGCAAGGACACAGATGGAGATGACCTACGTATAGCTCTAAGTTCCCAACTTTGGAATCTGCTCTATTAGTACCGGTTCCGTGATTCTGAAATCTAGAATCCGTCTTATAGGGCCGTGGAACCAACCTGAAATTTGGAACTCGTGGGTCTCACAAGCTTCAAGGTACCGTAAACTATCTCATACCTTTTCAGAAAATTTTATTTATAATTCTAATACCCCTTTGACGTTCAATCTAAACACCTGTAATGTACGTGTTTATGTGATAGTAAAATAATCTCAAGACATAATAACACCAAAAGTAAAATACAAAAAGATAGACACACCTCCTTCCTTCGGATCACACATTTAAAAACGAAAAAATTTGTACAGGCAATCGAAAAATAACAGAGTTCATTATATATGTATTTACTTGAATATCATGTGGGGGTCATAAATCTTTCTACATTAATTCATGTATCAAGTCTATGGTCTAGGAATATGGCCCCGTTTGGTTCAGCATTCCCAAGGGGCTTTTCAGCCCAGAAAGCCCATTGAAAAAAAAAAAAAATTGTGTTTGGTTCAGCATTTGGAGGTGTTCATGGCCAAATGCTGACATTTGAAATGCTGAAAACCCAAAGCATGTGGAGACTTGCTTTGGGCATTTAGTCCACTTGCTTTAGGCTTTCAGCATTTGCGAAATGCCAGTCCTCTTATTAATGAATTTTTTTTTTCTAGATATATATGGCCATGTTTACTATCATGAAATGACTCTTTCTAGTTAAATCTGTATGAGAGGAACTTGGTTTTATTTTTCTTAATGAGGACCTCCCTTTTTATATATGGCGCTTACTCAAAAAAATTAACATCCACAATCAGTCACTTCACCATCTACCGAATAAGTTCACATTTTTTTTTGTCATTTTTATTTTTTGACAATCAATAGCCCAACTTTTTATCAATACACTAGAATGATTATTGATTAACAAAGATGATTAATACTACAATAATTTAAAAAAATTATTCAAAGTTGAAAACAAACCTAAAAGAACTCTAGGCCAAAAGTTGAGCTTTGCATCTAATCTATAATCAAATTCTTTTAATATAATTTTTAAATAAATTTAATAATATATATATTTTACATTATATATATATATATATATATATATTTTACATTACTCTCAACATGAAAATGTAAAATGTTATATAGTCATTGTTTCTTTTTTGCAATTTTAAAAATACTAAAACTAAAAAACTTAATTTGGTCATACTAAATGACTTTTCAAATATATGTTTACTAAACAGTTTTGCATTTCCCTAAAGCACTTTTCAGTTATAGTTTACCAAACAGTCTAGTATTTCGAAAAATCCCTTTACCTCAAAGGTATTTGCATTCTCCCAAGAGCATTTCCCCAAAGCCGAACTAAGCAGGCCCTATAAGGGTGTGTATAATCCCTAAATCTTGGAACCTACCTAGCGATTTCTAATATCCACTCTGAAATCTAACCAGCCATATTGGTGCTACAAATTTGGCAAGTTCTCTTGCACACCCGTAATAGTTCCTTTTCCTCCATCGCGTTAGCTCAAAGGGTATAGTTTGTTGCCTCAGAAAACTCTCTCTCTCCCTCTCAATTTGTGTATGTTGGGGTCATGTGGTATGTTGAATTAGTATTCATGGACAGGACTAAATATGCAGCCAAAGTGAGTGATAACTACACCGATATGTCAGGACTTTGGTTGTATAGACATTTCTTGCTTGCTAAGTACCTGGTTTTTTCGAACAAAAAAAGTTAATTGGTTTTTAAGGCGTGTGAAAGTCCACCGACAGGTTCTCAGTTCTAAAAAACTGGCTGATTGTTACATCACAAAGAGGCCCCGTTAGAACTGAACCCAAGTAGCCCGAGTTTGTAAAGTAAACTATTCATCCTAACATCCGTAGGTGAAGCTGGTCCATGTGAACCCAATCCATATTATCTATTGAATGAGGTGGCCCACGTGAGGCCCGCCTGATCTGGCTCTCATGCACTAGATTCACTCGAGAATGACTTGTTTATCCATTACCATCGTTAATGCCACATCGCCTATGAATTGATTAACCATTATACTTGGGGACATGTGGACCATTGGCCTATGTCATTTGATTGGAAACTAATGAACCTAGGGTCGGCAATCTTTCACACGATCTATTTACATGATACATAATTAAACATATTGAGTACATATTAACCATGTTTATATCTTCAACCCATTTATACACATAAGATAAACTTATAATTCACGTTTGTGCGGGAAACATGATATGCAACCTATATGAACGCTACGAAAAGATTATTCATCGATGAGTTGATAAGAAACTAGTTCTAATGGTAATGGTGTCTTATATTCTTAAGAGAAAAATACATATATGTAGCTTTGTAGCTCCATAAATTGCTTTCTAGAAACAACATTAGTTGTTTAGGAAACCAATTACAAATACCAACCGCCGATTTCTCTGGCTTCCTTTGGACCTTTTGGTTTTCTTGGACCCAAAAGCTTTGCTTCCAACCCACCACTATTCCTTCCATCCATCATTTTGGATTCGGGCTTCGAACTTGTTTGGTTTCGGAGCTCCAAAGCGCCCAAGAGCTCTCTCAAGCAAATCTCTTTTTTGTGCACATAAAAATAGACAAGACAGATTCTTCAATGCCGCTAATTCGGATTGTCTTGTCAACTTCTCTCGGCCTTGTTTTCTTCCAAATTTGGTAATGCATTGCAAACGAGTGAAAATAGGAACCATATTCGTACGAGCACATAACTTGCTCCATCAAGTATAAAACTCTTCAAATTTGATGGATTGAATTAATGTCCAATTAACTTGAAACTATCAGTAAATATAATATAATGAAGACATGTTATCATCATTGTACTTAAATATTAAAGCATTCATTTAATAGCTTTAATAGCTTAACTTTAGAAGTAGTTGCTTCAAATCCCACAAAATTTTCTTAGTATCAAAGCAGAAGATCCCAAGTTTAAGTCTTTCTCTACCACTATTTACCTCCCCAATTAATATACTTCTACTGCTTTAATCTAAGGGCAAGGTCAAAACCCACCTTAACTCTAGTAGTTTAAGCTTTTATACATCATTTGCTGGTGATCCGATACAGTTTTATAGTTATTAACCCTAAAAGCTTGCTTGCTCAGTGTTCTTGTTTGAATTACGGCACTTGCGCATCTTTTGGAGTCACCCTAGAAGCAAGGACATTCTTTTGTTCAGTAATTATTCTTCGTATTTGAGGCGGGAGGACTGTAACAGCCGATGAAGGTTAATCGATTAGGTGCTCAAACCTCCCAACAGCCTGTCGCTACAACACCAGCGAATTCCACCAGTAAATCGCCTGCTACATGTCTCGGTATCATAGTAATGCATAACATATTATAGTTTCTCGCATTCGCGATAATGGCTTGCGTACTGCTGCCAGCTTTTCAATCTTCAAAGTCTTCGACCAAAAAAAAAAAAAAAAAAATCTTCTAAGTCAACACTGACCTGATCCTCTTACAGGTGGTTTCCGGATGCGTGCATGTGGCTGTTTCCAGATCGGAACTCGAATGTGTGGT
This sequence comes from Eucalyptus cladocalyx, assembly GCA_017140615.1. Lineage (NCBI taxonomy): Eukaryota > Viridiplantae > Streptophyta > Magnoliopsida > Myrtales > Myrtaceae > Eucalyptus > Eucalyptus cladocalyx. The sequence continues at coordinate 37,704,163 of CM029524.1, read as the reverse complement.
TATGAACTCTCTTTCCATAATTTATCAACAAGCTGCAGCTTATCCATTAGCCAATGAATCCTTTCGAGGTCAACGCACCGGAAAAACCCAAATGGAGAGGATTCGTTTTGTGCATCGGGTCATTATCCTCACCAAACTCCGATTGCTTGCCGCAACTGTAGTTTAAACCTGGGGTCCTCCGGTTTGACCCGATCAAGGGATGACAAGATAACGTTCGCTACTGGTTGCTGATTCTTTGATCAAATCACATACTCTTCTGGGAAAGGAAAAAATATACATTGCCGTCGCATCGTCGGCTTGATCTTTTTTGCGGCTGTGAGTTCGACAGGGCGTATCATTGAATTTTAAATGCAAATTGTGAGTCATGTGTTCGTGAAGGATGAAGTTTGCGTTGGTCTTGCTTGCCGTGCTTTCCTTGGTAGGTGGAGAAGGGGTCTCGCGTTGATGTGGTAATTGGTCGACTCGGTTCTAGGAAGATACAGCAGATCACACCATATTTCTATCATTATAAGGATTTTCCAATATTATTATGAAGACTCATGAGTTTGAGTGAACAGTACACCCAATGTGGGTGAAGTTCTTCTGAGTCCTAAATCTTATCAATGGACTAATTAGTTTATAAGAGTTTTTCAAGTTATTCCATGGTTCAGGCACATAAAATAATATCAATAAGGAAGCATATACAAAATGATACATTATTGAAACGATGAAAGGCTCTCTTCCAAAATGATATAGCCATATATATATATATATTGCTCCATTCTTGAGCGGAGGAAATTTGTTCCGACCATGTCTATGCCTCAAATTGGGATGGATGGTTTCAATTTCAAGGTTAGTTTCGAACAAAAAATCTGAAATCTACCTGGTTGGGACCTATTTCAGGTTTCTAAAACTAGGAATCAAATAGACAACCCTTTGGATTGGCTTGGAACTGAATCGATTGGTTCCACTGTAGTCCCAAAAACCGAGTTGCAATTTTTATTTTTATTTTTTTCCAATTTAAAGACATTTTAACTTATTTTTAAAATAGTTGTTACATTAGCTTCCAATTGGAAAAATGGTTGAAGCACTTCAAGACCTTCAACACCACCGAGAATTGAATCTCCTTTACTACGACTTCTATATATTATTTTTCAAAGGGATAAATGCATTGGAAGTCTTAAAACTTATTACGAAAGTGTAATTACGTCTTAAAAATTTTAAAAAAATGCAATTACGTCCTAAAACATTCAAAAAGTGCAATTAAGTCCTAAAACATGTTGCAAAAATATAATTTACTCTTAAAACTTCTAAATAATGCAATTAAGTCCTAAAACTTGTCATGTGCAATTGAATTTTAAAATTTTCAAAAAATGTAATTATATCCTAAAACTTATCACGAAAATATAATTAAGTTCTAAAACATTCAAAAAGTGCAATCAACTCCCAAAAATTGTCTCAAAAGTGTAACTTAGTCTTAAAACTTTCAAAAAATGCAACTAATTCTTAAAACTTGTCACATACAATTGAGTCATAAAATTTTCAAAAAGTACAATCAAGTCATAAAATTTTTCAAAATGGTTCAATCAAGTCCTTACATTAATTACACTTTTTGAAATTTTTAGGACTCGATTGCACTTTTTGAAAGTTTTTACTGTACTTTTGTAACAAGTTTTAAAACTAAATTGCACTTTTTAAAAATTTTAGGTAACAAACTTTAGGACTTTCAACTTTACTTTAATTTTCCAAATTTTTTTCAAATAAGATTGAAGATAGGTCAAAAGCTAGTTCACCCTTATTAATCGGGGTGCAAATGGTAACATTTCTATTTTAGGAAATAATTTCTTTTCAAAAATAATTTTTTCTATTTCTATTTTTTCGAATAATTTATGAGTAAAATAACTCATTTGATAACTATTTAAAATTTATATTCTTGAAATAGAAAAAAGAATAGGAATACATTTAGTATGATTGACAAAAAGAATAGGAACACGTTTGACCACCGCCGACTGCCATTATTGATCCACTTGTCAAGTGCTGCACCATTGCCTTCTAGTCTGCGACAATGGTTGGTCGATGGCGGTAGTGGTCCGTTAGCAGTCTGCAATTGGCAATGGTTGGCGGCGGAGGGCTATCGGTGGTTGGTGAATGGCGGGTTATTGGTGGTTAGCGGAAGGCAATGGCGGTCGATGGCGGCAGCTAGCCAACGGCGAACGGCGGTCGATGGCAACTAGCCAGCAAATGGCAGCCCACAGGGAGCATCAAAGAAGAAGAAGAATAAATAAATAAATAAATAAATGGCTTATTTCTAAAATTGTTCCCGAAAAATAAAAAAACTACTTTTTTCTATTTTTTTGTTTATGTCCCAAATATATCCCCCAGCTACTTTTCTATTCCGGAGAATAGAAAAATTAGATAACGTTATCAAATAGATTTTTGTTCTTTTTTTTTCTAAGGAACAAAAGAACAAAGGAAATTCACATGCGCTACCTTAGTGGATTGTAAGTTATGAACATCACATCTATACAAATTTAACTAAATAAATAGTTGATACCCATGTTTGTAATCTACCAAATGAATGATGGTTGGTGTAAGTTTAGAATATGCTTTGGTTAATCTCGTGGAATCCATTATCAAGGAACGAACTTATAAGTATGGATTAGTTGCACAAAGCACGTTTGATTTGTATAGTACGGAGCTCTAATATTGTGTTGTGTGCTCTGCTCATTGAATCTATAACTTGCATATCGCCCGGTTAATGGGGTTAATGAATTATTACGCATCGAAAAATTGCATTAGTGTGGGAATAACCTATTAGAGAGAGATTTTCTCGTAAGAAAAGAATAGGGCTTTGCCGTGGTAAAGGATTTTCTACAGTTTTGTTTCACTCTTTTTAATAATGATGATGATGATGATGATGATGATGATGATGATGATGATAATGATATTGATAATGATAATAATGCAAGGATTCAGACTTCGTGAACGACCATCAGTCCGTTAAATACCCTAATCATCCTTCTTATACTTTGCTGTACATGAAGTCATAAATTTGGCCTTTTTATTTAGAGATTGCGTGCTTCAACCCAAGTCGGCAAGAGAATTTCTTTTTATTTATTTATTTCCCCGAACAGAGAAGAACACGAGGAATATTTTAAATTACAAAAAGCTCATATAAAATTATGAAGATGAGGACGATTATTGTTAAGAGATCTTAATCGAGCTTATAAATTAATTTTTATAAAGTCATACGTGAAAGGGAAACTTTGGAGAAGAACGAAAAAAGATGAGTTGGCTGCTTAAAAATATAACATTGTCTCGCAAAAATATTAATTGCAATGATTCAGCTCTGAGATGCAAACGATCACATCAAAACATCTTTTAAACAACCTTCAATGATATGTGCACGTCAAAATAAGTCAGTAGTAACATCAAATTAAAACGGTCTAAAATTATAGATCTCCAAATGATAACTTGGTTTGAAAGATTAATAGCTTCCATGCTTTCATTCTTTAATAAATAAAAACAATTCATCTTGTTTTGAGAGAGAGAGAGAGAGAGAGAGAGAGAGAGATTGGGAAAGAATGACAAGAAAAAGGTCTACCATGTCGGCGACATAATTTGCCAGAATAAAATCTTTCTTTACATGTAAGAGGAATTCTTTTTTGGCCTTAGTGCAAGTTGGACGGTCTGAAAATGCGTGCGGTTCTCCAACTAGGATGAGTTTTTCTTAGGCCTATTGCCTGTCCAATCTCAACACATGAGTGCAAAGGATATGCAGTCAACTCAAATTGCGCCCACTTGTGGCACCAACACAAAGCAAATGGAATTAACAATGGATGTGAGGTCACGGTGACCTTACTCGTGTTGTTATTCAGGTCCATGGACCTAGGATATATATGTGTCCATATCCGTCGGGTTGTTGTACAATTACATAAGCCTCACGGCCAATTAAAAAAATAAAATACAATAACACCCTTAGTTTTGAAGGTCGAACTGGTGCAGGTGAGCTACAATGTGAATGGATAATATCGTGCTAAAGGAGGATTCAGGTGGGGTTGCCTGGTGTGATGTCACAGTCAATTGGGGATTTCGATTACTTTGATTTCAGATTGTTGTGCTAGTAAGAGAATGGGTCTCGCGTGACTTCAAACCAGCATGAGGCCTGTTAAAATCGCACTGGTACAAGTAAGCTGCAATCAGGGCGGATAATATCGGGAGATCGATGAACTTGGGTGGGTTGTGCTTGATATATGTGCGAGACATCTGGCTAACAGCTTGTGTGGTCATGATTGTGATATGATCGGGATTACCAATTCAAAAGTACGAATTGATGAGGCCATTCTTTTGGGTTTCCTAAGGGAGGGGTTTTCGTCGTGAATCATTAAAAATTACCAATTGATGATCCCATTGGACCCTGTCCTTTTCAACGAGATGAGGATAATGTCAGCTATTGGAGGTCGCCCTGTCAAAACAAAGTGATCCTTGAGGCATTTATAAGATTTTTTTGAGATGGACGGTTCACCAAATCTACTTGGAGAAAGTGTTAACCACATTGCTTTCACTTTTTCCCAATTTGCTTAGATTAAAATGGGACGACTTGGAAAATAATCATCACCGGCCATGCTCGGATATATTGAAAAGTTATGTTTATTTTTTTTTCAAAAGAATCTTGTAAACTTAGCAAGCGTGATGCATGTTTGAGTTTTCCTTTGATCTGCCAATAGTGAAAAGTTCATACAAGAGCACAAATCCAAATTCGGTGGTTGGCATCTATATTTTGCTAGACGGCAAACCGCGTGATGCGGGACAGCAATAAAAATAAGACAATTTTAATAATATTTGACAATATTATATTTCATTATTATATGACAAATTATAAACCGAAGCTAGGTGTTTTAAACATACTTATCGGATACAATTATGTAAGGAGTACTTAAAACAAAGTGTGTAAATTTTGTTAACGCATATTGCCACGTTGAACCAATAAAAAATGTAGAAAATGAGTTGAGATTTTAGGACGAAAATGAATAACTCAAAACAAAGGTGATAAATAAAATCACAATTAATAGCATATTATAATAACCATACTCATCTCACAAATCACACCCTCAACAACAGGGAAAATTATCCAAAAACTCATAAACCTATTGCATTTTTACCAATTAAATCATAAATCTTTTAATTTTGCAAATTCAATCCTAAACATTTTCATTTCTTGTCAATTGAGTCCATCCGATTAATTTTGGCTAGAAGATGCTGACGTGGATGCTGGTGGTGCCATGTATGATTGTCGGTGCTAACATGAATAATTTTTAATAATATTTTAATATTTTTAAATTTTTTATTATTTTTTCTGTTTTTCCCCCTTTTTTTTCTTTCTTTTCTTTTTGACTTTCTTCTTTTCCTTTTCCGGTGGCCAGCCACTAATCACAGGTGACAACCGACCACAGCTAGCCAGCTAGCCTTGCCTGTCACAGGCGAGGCCCAACCGAGCCTGGGCAAGCCCCAACAAGGGGAGCCCTCGCCCAAGTGCAGCCAGAGAAGGGTCACATGGGCGAGGCCAAGTTGCGCTCAGGCTAGGGTGGCCTTGCCGAGCATCAGCCGAACAACAGCAACACCAGGCAAGGCCGCCTTGGCTTGGGTGGGGGTCGGCCTCACTAGATTTGGTCTGAGCAAGGCCGACACTCACTTGGGCGAAGGCGAGCCTCGACGAGGGCTCCCCTTGCCCAACGAGGTTGCCTTGGCCTAGGCACAGGTCAGCCTCGCCTAGGTGACCCTTGCCGGGCCGTGCTTGGGCAAGGACTCCTCTCGCCGAGGCTTACCCTCGCCCGACCAGGCCTCGTTTGTGGCCGATCACCGAAAAAGGTAAAGAAGAAAGTCAAAAAGACAAAAAAGAAAAGAAAGAAAAAAAGGGGAAAAAAGAGGAAAAAATAATAAAATTTCAAAAAAATACTATTAAAAATTGTCTACGTCAACGCTGTCAATCCTCCGTGGCACAGCCGGCATCCGCGTCAGCATTTTCCAACCAAAATTGGCCAAATAGACTCAATTGTAAAGAAGTGAAAATATTTAGAACTAAATTGACAAAATTAAAATGTTTATGACTGAATTGGCAAAAGTGTAATAGGTTTAGGAATTTTTGGACAATTTTCCCCTCAACAACATCTAGAAAATCCATGAATATTATAACTCGTTGTGGAGAGAAATAATGAAGAGATGGTAAGAGTCACTTAATTGATTCTTCTTCGGTAGAAAATATTTGATGGAAAAATTCTCTTAGGCAGCAGCCGACGTCGTGAATTATTATAGTTAATCTCTTCCCTTATAAGGAGAATTATTTGAACTTATAACAACGAGCCTGTTTAGTGTTTAGGGCCCCATCTCCTTTGACTTCTTCCTTTTTATTTATTTTTTATTTAACTTGATGTTACGCATCACTTATTAAAACTTGAAGCGTATTTTAGATTTGGAAATTTAACCTAGCTGATAGAGACCATTTCCTTGTAATTTCTATATATAATATGAAAATGACTGTTTTGAAAATGAAAAAAAATTGTATTTTTAGGGTTTATAACTAGTGTAAAGGGGCACATGTTAATAACATCCTCATCCTAAACATGTACATCTCCTGAGGCCCATAAGAAAGAGGAAAGGCTCCTATTGGTGATGAATAAGATAGTTTAAAAAGAGATAACAACTCGAATAACTTCTAAATTTTAACTCTATATGTAATGTGGTTCATAAATTTGTTCGATATGATTTATGAACTTTACCTCAATATGTATGTGGTCCATTAACTTTTGAGTTTGTTCAATGTGATCCATAAATTTTAGTCCAATGCGCAATGACATTCCTGAACTCATAATTTATTCAATATGCTTTTTATACTTTTAATATTTGTTCAAGTTAGTTCCTAAATTACATGAAAATGTTCACTATTATCCTTCTATTAATTATAGTTTAGAGAAAATATTGAACATCTTCATATAGTCGTGAGACTATAATGAACATGAATTAAAAGTTTAGGAATCATTTTGAACAAATTGTAAGTTTATGGATGATATTATATATTGGACTAAAATTCATGAACCACGTTATACATTGGGCTAAAATTTAAAGATCATTCGTGTCACTTTCCCTGCTTAAAAATATGTTATCACCCAAGCTCCTACCTCAAAAGCTTATGCTAAAACGTGCTTCGATATGACACACGTCGTGTTCAGCTACAAAGGACATAAAAACAAAACAAAATGGCCGTTGCTCATAATTTTCACACTATAGAAAGCTAAGCAGTAGCAGCCTATTTACTAAGTAAATGATCGGGCAAAGCACTTCACAAATGATGACACGATTTTTTTAGGGGAAACGAGTTTATAAAATCACTCAAAAAACAGAAAGAATAAGTCCATTGGGGGAAGATATCGAGCGTGAGTTCGAGCAGGCAGTGTAATACTAAAGACATCACGGAGGACCAATGGATGGCTGGTGAAATGAATCTCGGGGGCAAGGGACGCAGTTGAACCGAAAATAAGAAATGGATTATTCTAATAACTTGGCTCCATAATGTGTTGCAATATACACACACACACACACAGAAATAATGTATAAAGGAAAGCCAGTAATCTAACTTAACAAAGAAATCAGCAATCGTAACTCGATGCGCAAGTAATATTGAGTTTGCAAACAATGTATTTGAATACTGTGGGCGCTTGAAAATTCAGAAACGTAATAGATACAAGTAGCAATGGCATTAAAGTGGAAACAATCTCGATCGGTGCATAAGCCGGTCATTACACAAAACAGATGCAGACATAATCACATCAAATAGATCATAGGCTTGTTGTTGTTGTTGTTGTTGTACGGTGCCAATTCCATTAATAGTTTCTCTAACTTTTGACTACCTTGGAAAGTACCAAATTGCCATTTCCATCAAAGTTCCTAAGCTAGAAAAATTCTCTGATGCCTGGATCAATTGTCTAATATGCAAGTTCATTCGTGCACACCCAAGCAAGCAATTTGGCAGTACGTCCCCACCTGGGGACCCATTCTTCATGAATAACTATTTAGATATAAGGTCCAAAAAATCAAATCCCTCGTGGCCATGACCTACCCTTTAGAACACCGATCAAGGTAATGAAAGTACAGAACTTGCGATCATGTCCCTAAACTTACAAAATCACACCCTGCAATGTACTTTCAATATATATATTATTTAGACTCTATTCATTTCACGGAAAATAACTTTTAGGAAAAAAAATTCCGGATTTTTTGACGTTCTTTTCATGGAAGATGAATTGCTTGGGGAAAATATTTTCCATAAAGGGAAAAAAGTCTTCTAAACAAGGAGAAAATATTTTCCATTTTTGAAAAGTGGAAAATATTTTTCTCACTTGGTCTCTCTTATCTCACACCCCTTGAAACCCTCACTTCCTCCTCCTCCTCCTCCTCCTTTTTTTAATTTTTTTTAAATTCGAATTATTATTATTTTTTCTTTATTTTCCTTCTTCTTCTTTATTGGCCAATTGCTGGCCATGGTGATGGCCACAACCAACCACAGGCGAGCCTTGAGCTCATCAACGAGCATGAGGCTCACCAAATCGGCGGGCATGAGCCTCACCACAAGCTCGAGCTTGCTGCCTTGGGCCTCTTCAAATTGGCAAGATTGAGCTCACCAATGTGCGAGCCTCATGCTCGCCAACCTCACTGATCTGGCGAGCAGTGAGCTTGAGCTCACTAGTGGGCCAATCTCATGCTTGTCAATGAGAAGAGGAAAACAAAGAAATGAAAAAGAAAAAGAAAAATAATTTAATAATCGCTTTTAAAAAAAGTAATGAAAAATCGATTTTAAAAAATAAAATAAATGAAAAAGAGTGTACGTAGGAAAATATTTTTCTTTCTAGACAGCTGGAAAATATTTTCCACTTCATTTTCAAGTTTCACCCAAATATCGAAAAATAATTATATTTTCTTAGAAAATGACTTTTTGGAAAAAAATTTTAAAAAAACTTTATGTTTTTCACTAAACAAATGAAGCCTTAATTGACGTACATTTGTTAGAATTCAACAATTCTCAGATAAATTGCTGATGTGACAAATAACTTTTCGCACACCACGCCATTTCCCTATGGTCCCCTTTGTCGGCATTTCGTCCAAATATCGATTGGGATTCGGTTTAGAGTGCACTCGACCGAGGAAAAGAAACCCAAATTAAGTTCATTGGGTGATTGAAGTCAAAGCTTGGCGATTCGATTGCAAACTTAAATAAAATCTAGCGATTAAAGTTGACTCGGTTGCGAGCGAACCTCGCCAGTCTCCATATCTCATGTCGCGGTATCTGTCCACTACATGTCCCGTTTGTAGCATCAGTTTTTCCCCGTTGAAAACTGATGTAACCGACAAACACGAGGCGACAGTCTCATGTCGGCCAGTGATCCGCCAGCTGGAGTTTGAATCGCTCAGCGTTGATTTCAGGGCGGTTAACGTGAAGCAAACGGAAGGGGACTTTTGACTTTCGGGAACGCTTGACGATCTCAGGTTTGTTTATTCGCTCCATGTGACTAGGGTAGTAATTAATAATAGGTACACCACATGTCACGTCTCAACATTGCATCTGCCTACTTTCTAGTTATTAGAGTGCGTGGTGAATCTCATTGACCAGAATGATTCAAACCGCTAATCATGCGAATCCCATATGGTGAATCTCATGGACCAGAATAATTCGAGCCGCTAATCATGTGAATCCCATATGATGAATCTCACAAACCAGAATAATTCGAACTGCTAATCACGCGAATCCCATGTAATATCATATGGTAGAGTCCACTTCCTCTATATAATCTAGAGTTTCGAGATCACGAAAGGCGTTTTTACACAACCGCCATCATATTCTTCTTAAACAAATTGAGTTAATCCCATTGAACAAGAAATTACATATTTCTATATCTTAATTCAAGGTTTGTATGAATATCATCGGTTTAAGAGTTATTCATTTAAATTATTGAATACCATCGGCCCCTTAGCTTTGAATTCCAAATGTGAAAAATAGCCTCGGTGCAACATATTCATCCACAAAAAGACTATAAAAGCCGCAACAGCTATGATAAAACTCACATCAATATGCTATTTGGGCGTGATGTCCCAAAGTTGCATGAAGAAGTTGGAAGGAAAGGTGAAAAAAGAGAACAATTTAGGCTGTATTTGTTATGGGGAAAAATTTGTTGATAAAGAAAAATGTTTTTTGAGAAATCATTTTTAGGAAAATGTTTTTCTCTTCAGGTTAGAGAATTTATTTTCCTAACTTTAAGCATGCATATTTTCTTTCTTCGAAAATGATTTTCCATTGTTTAATTGTTTTCAATAGACCAAATACTAGAAAGTCCAAAAAATTAATTTGCAAAAACAATCTTTCACTCAAACTAACACACCCTAAGAAGCAATTTTGGAGTCAATGAAGTACGTTAAAGTTTCTAACACCGCTTTTCTACATAGTCTAAATGCTCTTTAAATACACAGTCTTCTTCCACCAATGAGATTAAGCCATGCTTTGTCTTGGTGTACTATGTGTGTGTGGCCTCGTATGTGTCAAATTTCACATGTCATTCATAATTTGACTTGCACTTGAGAGAGGTATCAAAGTATCCCATATTGCTTGTCTTCAGCATATATATTTTGGCCTCTTTCAATTTTTTTTTTAATCTCTTTCAATTTATCAAATCAAGTTTTTGGATCAAACGTTGAAACCGTTCATGCCCTTCTTTTGTTTTGTCTTTTTTTATTCTTTTTGCAAGTTGATACCTACCGGTGGTGTTGAATTTGTCATGTGAAGGATAACAGTTTAATATTGTCGGCAATTTTCACCATGGCTATCCTCCCCTTATCCATTTATTTAAAAGCGTAAGCGTTATCGGTTTTCGCATATGATCTCATCAATATTACCAAGTGGCAGAAAAGAATGTATTAGATACACCTAATTGTGAGATGGTAAATATATACATACAATAATTTCTCGAAAGTGAATGATTAATGTGCTTGAAGACTCCGTTTATTTTGCAGAAAATGAATGATTTAAAATATATTTCCTAAAAGCAATTGCTTGTAATGCTTACAAAAATGAATGAACAATAAATATTTTTTTCATTCACTGAAATATTTAGACATAAATTATTTTTTTATAATGAAAAACGTTTCTATTGACTAATTATTTCAATCAATACAAGGGATCATTTAAAAAAAAATCTAAATTATTCATTTCCACGTGATAGAGTTTTTTTAATTTTTTTTTTTTGGCCAAGAGCATGATAGAGTTGAAGTGGCCAATTCATCCCATAAAGACCTGGTCTTATGATTAATTAAATTGCATTGAAACATTGTTTGAGCTCTACATAAGAATAGTGGTAAGATAATTTAATTATTAAATCATGTATTTATCTAACAGTTTAAACTTTTAGAATCATTGATGATGGTCTCACAAAATTTCTATGTGAGTGCAGAATCTTTCCTATAAAGTCGACTCTACGAGTGAGGAGGAGCGTTAGAAAAGTAAGAAATTCAATCATTTTTTCATTTGACGATTTAAATTTTTAGAACACTTAATTTTACAAAAAAAAAAATCAAAATAATAACTAAAATTGCACTGCCAACAAAAACAAAAGAAGAAGAATGAGAAGGAGAACATTACTAGTTACAATCAAGCTAAATAATGACTTAATTCCCAATAAATCCTCAACAAAAAACTACAAACTGTCGCCATAATCTCAAATCCCTCATTTCTTTCTACGTCCAAAAATTGTCATAGTTTCTTCAAAATGATTAACATTGGGTGTCTGTTGTTGTTCCATTCAAATGTGAGGATATTAATGAAGATGCGGGTTTCGATAATAAAACTTTTAAGAGGCCATGATTTTGACAATTTTGAAGAAACCGATGGCAATTTTTGGACTTGGGTGTAGATTTTGGGTTATAGTGAAAAAAAACTTTAGGTATAGTTATGATTGAAATGAAAGTTAAACATTTTTAGGGAATTAGGCCCCAGATATAATTGTGTTTGTTTTGTATAGTGACTCTTTCAGTTTATCATATCAAGTTTTTGGATCAAACGTTGAAACCCTTCATTCCCTTCTTTTGTTTTGTCTTCTTTTTTTTTTATATTCTTTTTGCAAGTTGATATCCACCAGTGGTGTTGAATTTGTCATGTGAAGGATAATAGTTTAAAATTGTCGGCAATTTTCACTGTGGCTATCCTCCCCTTATCCATTTATTTAAACGCATAAGCATTATCGGTTTTTGCATATGATCTCATCAATATTACCAAGTGGCAGAAAAGAATGTATTATATACACCTAATTGTGAGATGGTAAATATATATATACAATAATTTCTCGAAAGTGAATGATTAATGTGCTTGAAGACTCCGTTTATTTTGCAGAAAATGAATGATTTAAAATATATTTCCTAAAAGCAATTGCTTGTAATGCTTACAAAAATGAATGAACAATAAATATTTTTATCATTCACTGAAATATTTAGACATAAATTATTTTTTTATAATGAAAAACGTTTCTATTGACTAATTATTTCAATCAATACAAGGGATCATTTAAAAAAAAAATCTAAATTATTCATTTCCACGTGATAGAGTTTTTTTAATTTTTTTTTTTGGCCAAGAGCATGACAGAGTTGAAGTGGCCAATTCATCCCATAAAGACCTGGTCTTATGATTAATTAAATTGAATTGAAACATTATTTGAGCTCTATATAAGAATAGTGGTAAGATAATTTAATTATCAAACCATGTATTTATTTAACAGTTTAAACTTTTAGAATAATTTATGATGGTCTCGCAAAATTTCTATGTGAATGCAAAATCTTTCCTATAAAGTCGACCCTACAAGTGAGGAGGAGCATTAGAAAAGTAAGAAATTCAATCATTCTTTTGTTTGATGATTTAAATTTTTAGAACACTTAATTTTACCCCCAAAAAAATCAAAATAATAACTAAAATTGCATTGCCAACAAAAACAAAAGAAGAAGAATGAGGAGGAGAACATTACTAGTTACAATCAAGCTGAATAATGGCTTAATTCCCAATAAATCCTCAACAAAAAACTACCAACTGTCACCATAATCTCAAATCCCTCATTTCTTTCTACGTCCAAAAATTGTCCTAGTTTCTTCAAAATGATTAACATTGGGTGTCTGTTGTTGTTCCATTCAAATGTGAGGATATTAATGAAGACGCGGGTTTCGATAATAAAACCTTTAAGAGGCCATGATTTTGACAATTTTGAAGAAACCGATGGCAATTTTTGGACTTGGGTGTAGATTTTGGGTTATAGTGAAAGAAAAACTTTAGGTATATTTAGGATTGAAATGAAAGTTAAACATTTTTAGGGAATTAGGCCCCAGTTATAATTGTGTTTGTCTTGTATAGTGACTCTTTCAATTTATCAGATCAAGTTTTTGGATCAAACGTTGAAACCGTTCATGCCCTTCTTTTGTTTTGTCTTTTTTTTTATTTTATTCTTTTTGCAAGTTGATACCCACCGGTGGTGTTGAATTTGTCATGTGAATGATAATAGTTTAAAATTGTCGGCAATTTTCACCGTGGCTATCCTCCCCTTATCCATTTATTTAAATGCATAAGCATTATCGGTTTTCGCATATGATCTCATCAATATTACCAAGTGGCAGAAAAGAATGTATTAAATACACCTAATTGTGAGATGGTAAATATATACATACAATAATTTCTCGAAAGTGAATGATTAATGTGCTTGAAAACTCCGTTTATTTTGCAGAAAATGAATGATTTAATATATATTTCCTAAAAGTAATTGCTTGTAATGCTTACAAAAATTAATGAACAATAAATATATTTATCATTCACGGAAATATTTGGACATAAATTTTTTTTAATAATGAAAAATGTTTTTATTGACTAATTATTTCAAACAATACAAGTGATTATTTTTTTAAAAAAAATCTAAATTATTCATTTCCACATGACAATTTTTTAAAATTTTTTTTTTTTTTGCCAAGAGCATGACAGAATTGAAGTGGCCAATTCATCCCATAAAGACCTGGTCTTATGATTAATTAAATTGCATTGAAACATTATTTGAGCTCTATATAAGAATAGTGGTAAGATAATTTAATTATCAAACCATGTATTTATCTAACAATTTAAACTTTTAGAATAATTGCTCATGGTCTAACAAAATTTCTATGTGAGTGCATAATCTTTCCTATAAAGACGACCCTACGAGTGAGGAGGAGCATTAGAAAAGTAAGAAATTCAATCATTCTTTCGTTTGACGATTTAAATTTTTAGAACACTTGATTTTACAAAAAAAAAAATCAAAATAATAACTAAAATTGCATTGCCAACAAAAACAAAAGAAGAAGAATGAGGAGGAGAACATTACTAGTTACAATTAAGTTGAATAATGGACTTAATTCCCAATAAATTCCCGATAAATCCTCTACAAAAAACTACTAACTGTCGCCATAATCTGAAATCCCTCATTTCTTTCTATGTCCAAAAATTGTCATAGTTTCTTCAAAATGATTAATATTGGGTGTCTATTGTTGTTCCATTCAAATGTGAGGGTATTAATGAAGATGCGGGTTTGGATAATAAAACCTTTAAGGGGCCATGATTTTGACAATTTTGAAGAAACCAATGGTAATTTTTGGACTTGGGTGTAGATTTTGAGTTACAGTGAAAGGAAAACTTCAGGTATATTTAGGATTGAAACTAAAGTTAAATTTTTTTAGGGAATTAGTCCCCAAATATAATTGTGTTTGTCTTGTATAGTGATTCTTTCGTATCATGACTATGATGTCATCGGAGGGTTTACTTTGCACCTTTAGGATCGCCTACTTCTCCTCACGTCAGCAACATGGACTTCTTTTTTCATCACTCGGCAGTTTTGTACTCCCTAAGAACCTAGATGTTGTTCTTGTTTTCCCTTTTGTTTCTTCTTCTCTTCGCACAAATCTTGTTCATTCATTTGTGCCGTTTCTTCGATCAAACCAAAGAATCGCCCTTCAATTGCTAGTAAAGAGGGGGATGATGGCCCGATTCACTTGTCATGCTAATCATCTTTTGTTACCCTTTCATCTATAAATAAAGAAGTGAATCGAAGAACTTACTTTGAGAAATTTTCTATCTGTTTCACCGAGCTTAACATTACAGGCCTCTGATAGAAGTAAAATCACTTCTATATTGCGAAAAGATTATGAAAAAGATTATGTTGTAACTTGCAAAGGTGTAGAACAAGGTTTTTTTTTAATAATGGGATTCTTATTAGCCAAACATTGCTCGAAGTCAAAACTCAAAGGTTAACTTGTCCATTCGTAATAAAAGTCAAAAGCGCAGGAGTCCTTTTCTCAAATATATGTTTAGAAAGATTTCTCAAATCAAGACTGATAAGTCATCGTGGATAATCGATTTACGGACGGCATGATCGTTCTAGTGCCATTTACTTTGTGGTTCAAAACACTCTAAGTTATTCTCATTAGTAGAGGGGCGCATGCCTAATTAAAAATGATTATATTGATGGTAATATAAAAAATTTCGGGAAATTATCAAAACATTCCTAAACCTATTACAATTTTTCCAATTTAGTCTTAAACTTTTTTTAGCTAATTCAGTCCTAAATATTTTAAAATTATACCAATTCAGTCCTTTCGGCTAAATTTGTGGCGCTAATGTGAATACCGGTCGACATCCATTGATGCTAACGTGATATTTTTTAATAATATTTTTTCAATTATTTTATTTTTGTCTTCTTCTTCTTCTTCAATTCGATCACCAAACCAGCTAGAGGTTATAGTCAGTAAGGCCTCACTGTCATGGGCGAGCTCCCCCTCCCTCAAATCTGGCAAGGGTGAGCCTCACTTGGTTGTCATGCCCGTGGTTGTCATGGCGCTCATGGCGCTAGGTGAGCTTGCCCTCGTCGTGACGACACTGAGCAAGGGTGAGTCTAACCATGGTTGGGCAAGACCTCACCTTTGCGAACGAGCTTGCTTGCCCAGTGACATGACAGCAAGATTGAGCTCGCTAGCGATGGCAAGGCCTCGTTGGCCATAGCCTCTGGTCGGTTCAGCAACTAGCCAAAAGAAGAAGAAAGAAAATAAAAAAGAAAAAAATTAAAAAAAAAACCTATTATTCAAAAATTGGCATGTCAATGTTAATTGGACAATAGACCAAATTTGATTGGATTGACTAAATAGACATAATTATAAAAAGGTTTATGACTAAATTGACAAAAAAATATATATTTAAGACTGAATTGAAAAAATTATAATAAATTTACGACTGTTTTGGTAATTTTCTCAAAAAATTCTTATACGAGCAATCTTAGAATAAAAACATCAATTTAATGATGGAACTAATCTATTTTGCTAAAACAAAAAAAAATCGTAAATACGTCGTTTTCTAAATTTCAGTCGCAGATTTTTTTTCTTATTTTACATTCATAGTGTACATAATAATAGTCTACGAAAAATCTCCTTTAAGAAATAAAAGAAACAATTTCCCAATCATCATGTCCTCAGAGCATGATGCAATTATTTTTCAATTTGTGTGCTAGCAATAATAATAATAATAATAATAATAATAATAATAAAGAAAGATGCCATTTTGTTATTAAGTTTTAGTGACGACTAACGCACGCCATCTTGCCTCGTTGAAACCTTTTTTTTAGCAATGATTAATTATTTTTTGAGTTTTATTAAGGACCAAAAGAAGAGGTCGATCGACAGATTGAGCTATTTCCTCTGAATATGACGGGGACACGGACCGAGTAAAAGATCACACGTCAATTCAATGTTTACTTTCTAATAATAAAATATCAAAAGGACCAATTAGCTTTGCCGTAGGTGATTACTAAAACCTGCATTATATAGCCCAGCTCTATATCACAGGGGATTGACTGAGTTATATGCTGCGAAAACATAATCCCCATATGATATGTTACCTCATTATTATATTTTTTCCACCGAACATTACCTCATTAATTAGCATAGAATTAAAACACTTAAGGAGCTAAGGTAGGCAGTCTCAATCGAGACTTTGCGATCATGCTATCGTTCGCTTTGGGAGTGGTTCCATCCACGTCCGCACAGCTTTAAAATGCATTGCGTTAGTTCAGATATTGCGTAAGACTTATTTTCTATTGCAGGAATTGCCCATAATTAAAATTAGGTGGTAGGGAACCCCAAGGATATTTGAAACCCGACATTCTTACCCTGTCTCTCATACTGCCTAAAGTAGGTTATCTCACCTGAACGCCGTTTACTCCTTGCACTATATTATTTGCTCTAGTCACGGTTCACGCATGCCCTTAAGGCTTTATGCATGAGACTTATCTACCAACTCAACAGCCCATATTGAGATGAGTTATGATTGGCGGTATACGTAAAATTCAATAAGGAGATGATAGGGAGTTGAAATATATATATATTGAAGGACAGGGAGTTGAAATTTATGGTGCATAACTTTTGATCGAACGAAAAACAATTAACTCAGAGTTTATAGGCGATAATACCGTGCTATTATACACAAGATGATCGTACTTCAAGTCATGAAGGAAGCTTCTCGATAAGCACAAAATTAATTAGGTATCCATACTTTTCTCATTCTAGAGATTTATGATAAACTCTGCAAATTTCATGAACTATCTCTATAGATTTTCTCATAGAGCAGTCTATACTCAGTTGATAAGATTTTAGCGGGCATTCCTAAATGAGAAATCTTTTTGTGTGCCCCAACTAGGTTCTCCCACCCTGCCACCCTAGGATATTTTTAATGGTTTTAATTCATGTTTCAAAGCTAATTAATCAATTACTAAAAATGTAAATTCATTTTCAAAATATAAATATTCAAACTCCTCTTGGTTACACAGAATATTGTCGGCCAGTGTTTCTTAACTCATCCTTCAATCTCTCGATTCACAATAGAAGAGTCGCATCATATTTTAGGGAAAAGTGTCAGGAAATTTCTAAATATATTACGTTAGTGTCAATTTAATCATAAATCCTTTAATTATGTTTATTTAGTTTTAAATATTTTGATTTAGTGAAAATTCAATCTTTTTAGCTAATTTTGTTTGGATATTATTGATGTGAATATCAATGGATTGGTAACTAAATCTTAAGATGACAACTCAACGTCAATCAACGTCCGATCAGCTGGCGATTAACAAGCACCCTTTGTACATTATCCATCATGTAGATTTACAAATTCGTAGTTGACCTAAACTTGTTATTCGTGGGGCTCGTCGGGGCTCATCCAGTATTATATAATCCCAAGTACATACACGAGAAATTGCTGGAAGAACGAACGAGCGGCGTGTTCTCATTGGACGAGGCTCGATTTTGTATGACAATCGGACACGTCTTAGCAATGTCTACACTAATTTTATGATGGAGAGCACGTACCAACTACAATGCATGAGTTACACCGGAAGGAAGATGTTCATTTAGTATACAGTTTGTCCAAAAATAATATAAAGTGTGTGTGCATGCTTGCGACGTGTAATTAAAATAAAGTGAATAAAAAATTTATGTCTAGGTTCACTTTAGATCCCTGAATTCTTTTTTTTCATTTTATTTATTTAATATGGTGCCCAAACTTTTTAGATAAGATTTGGTATCATCCCGTCGTTGAATTCAATTTTGAATCATATTTGTATGGACGCTATAATCCAGATTAGTAATAAAGAGGTAAAAAAACATGCAATCAGCATCGTTGGGATTTGATAAGTGTAGCTCCTTTCCATTTTACTTATTTCCCATATTTTCCTATTCTCCATTTGTTCCATATTCTTTTTGGGTGCGGACCACGTCCTACACTGCTACCTTCGCGGTTGTTGTTAACTCGCCATCCGCCACCACCACCACCAGCCCCACCTCGCGCAGTCCATCTCGCCTCTCTTTCTAGCCATCCCACTAGCCGCGGATCAGAACCTACAGCGTCGAACGGAGGCGGTGGGGGCGAGCTTATGATCCGTGGCGCTGCAAGCCTCGAATTTGAGGCGTCGTGTGGCTACTTCGACCATTGAGTTGCCGCCGCCGCCGTTACTCGCACTGTCATCACCACCATTCTCTTTCTCTCGCTCTCCTGCATGCACGGTCGGGTCGACACTGAGTTGGAGGTCTCTCGAGGCTGCAACCTTCGTCTTGCAAGATAGCGGCTTCATGACAGAGCTTGTTGACTTGCTGAGAGAGGGGGGGGGGGGGCGTGGTGTCGTTGGAGAGAGAGAGAGGAGCATGGCCTGGGGGTAGGACCAGTGGCGGTAAAGGCGATGGTCGGTGGTAAATGGAGGAGGCGAGTTATTATTATTATTATTATTTTTTTGGGGTCAAATAGAAAATTAGACCTTTTTTTTCTTGGATCGGAGAGACAAGTTTGACTTCTTCTTCTTAAATAAAGTTTGGCTTTGAGAGCGACATTTTTAGGTGATATTCGGAGTAACAAGTTATCGGTGCTTCTTTATGAATGAATGGTGTATGATTTGTTCTTTTTGCTCACGCAAATTTGTACTAAAATGCAATGTGAAGAGTGTTTGCCTAGTGGTCATCCTTTCAACATGAAAATGGGAGGTGGGGAGTTCGAATCCTCACATTCTCAGTGGGGATTGAGGTGGGGATGATTAAGTTTCAAGAGTGGATTTCGACTCTCACGCCCTGCAATGAGGCAATACAAAAGTTTGAGAGTGAGTGTTAGAGTAGGAATAGAATAATACCGATAAAAAAAAAAAAAAAAAAACTCATCAGATTTAAAGACATATGTGGCCCGCCTTCATTGTCAATGTTTGTGTAGACTTCTTACAGGGAAAGTGTCTAATTGATCCCAAACTTTTTGTTTGGATGCCAATTCGAACATATACTTTTCAATTTTGCAAATTTGCTGAACCTTCATGTTAGTAGATTCCAGCACAAAATTTTAGTGTCCAGAAGGACTATACTAGAATTTTGCACAAAGACTTATATTAGATTAGCAAAATTTTAAAAAAAATAAAGATAAATTTGTATCAATATAATAGGTTTGAAATTAATTAGGTCCTTTTCTTTGTTGACAGTGTCTGCCCTATATCTTTGAAAGTTCAAAAGTAATCTTGAAAGGGCGTGAGGGTAGTGGAGTTTAATCACTTCACTCCATCGACAACCAAAAAATAGAACTATTTAACTCATAACCTATCACTTGAGCTCGTGGTTCCTTTGTTTGGTTGAAAAGAAGAGGAGTGAGCTTAGACCTTTACTGTTTCCTGGTACGATAAGACATTGAAAAGCGAGGACAAGAGGAGATAGAGCCGACATATATGTGTATGTACACAACGAACTAAAATATAAGAGACTATATTTTAATAGAAAGGAAGAAATTAGAACATAGCAGGAAGGGAACTATAATAAAGAGAGTTCTATTGCAAGTTAAATGATGTTAAACCAGGCATACACAATGTTGGAAATAACGTATTGGTTAGAAACACATAATGCTATTTATTGTACGACGATATATAAGAATATTAAGAAATAACCCCACTCTTTATGTTGGATTTGACATCTAGGATTTTTTTTTTGCATTTGGATTTGGGTTGATTTAAGGGTATGAACTTCTAGTTTTTGTTGTTGATTTCATTATTGAGATCATTAATGTTGATAGGTTTGGATAGGGATATCTTGTTTCTATCAAGAATGTCTTTGAGATCGTAGATGTAGTGTTCTTGGGACAGATTTTTATAGAAGATTATAGTCTATCTAGATTTTTTTTTTTTGGCCTGAGCATTAGATATTTGATTTGCGATGTAAAAAAATTCCTCATCCTTTATTAATACGTTTATTTAGGAGTTAAGTCATTAGAAGAAGGAAATTTTGATTCTGAAGAGGTTCCATTTTCTTTAATGTGAACTCTTTTTTCTTCAAGAAAGTCTTCTGATGATGTGTCATCCTCGGTTGCAGCCATGGCTTCATTGAGTTAATAAAGATCATCATCAATTGATTACCCATTGAATCTTTTATTTTATTCTACAATTTTTAGAGAAATGTCCCATTTTCCCACGTGTATAACATTTAATACCTTTGCTGATTTTTCTTTATGTTCTTTGTTTAGGTCTATTTTGTTATGGCTTAGATTTGTAAGTTTTAGATTTTCTGTTTACTATTTGTGGAGGACAATCTCCTCTGTATATTTTTATTGCCTGTTCATAAATGAGGGATCGTATTGAGCACAAAAATCAGCTAATTTATTCTTTGTAATTTTTGTTCTTCCTTAAGTTGTCTTTGTAATTTGATTGTATTGCACCTACTCATTCCTCATTTTTGGACATTAGATATTAATTCTCTATATGAGAGGCTTTGATAGAGTATTTGGCTATTAAAATCTTATCAGATTTTATTACGAAGTTATTCTCATATTAAATATGATAATCCTGCTAAAAGTTTTTCTTTCGAAAGAAGTTGATCTCAATCTAGTTTGACCAAGACTCTTGTGAAGTAGATATTTTTATATTCTATTAATCTTCCTAAAGATTTGCGTTTGAGATTTAAGAATAGGTCTTGATTAGAGGTGAACAGTTCTAGAGTCTGTACAGGTTTCATATGAAACCTAGAAGCTACCCATTGGAACTAGTCCTATCTGTTAGAATTGGTTATTCAATTTTTGAAATGTGGAACCTACCTTGTATACTCTAGAACCTGGAACTTATCATATTATAGGTTTTAGGGTCTACTCAAGTTCCACTTATATTATTAATTAAACAATTGCAGTGATTAAAATACTTGTTGCTACAATGTATTAATCATAAAGACATACGAAAAATATGAACATTAATAAAATAAAAGTCTTAATCATAAAGTGGAAGCTCAAATTGGTGCTTTCAAATTATATACTCATCATTGAACAATATAGAATATCGCAAGATCGCGCAAAGACATAAACCAAGAAATACATTAAAACTTATTCTAGGTTTTAGATTACATGTTATAAGTTTTAGGTTCTAGATTCCTTCAATTAAAAACTTGGAACCTACATATCAAAACAAGTTCCTCATTTTTTGAAACCTAATTACCTTGAAACATGAAACTTACAAATTCCCATCAGTTTGATTTTCAGGTTATAGGTTCTACCCTGAAACCATGCTCACCCCTAATCTTGATTTCTATTTCTATGTATGAAAGATCACTAATAAAGGGTTGCAAAATAGAGAAAATAAGTGCACTGAGATAATTATCCCACTAATCATTTAGTTGTCCAGTGACACCCGCAACTACAACATTTATCACAGCATAATCAAAAACATCTTGCTGAGTTTTTATAGGCATTAGCAACCATGACCATTTGATTTAAAATGTTGACAATATTAATATCAGCAACACCATCTATGTTTCATTAGGAGGATTCTTCAAGAGCTTTATGAGGAGAATGACTCTAGAATAACAAAGTTGTTTCATCCATGTGATTTTATTTGATTAAGAGATGGATTCATTATATGATTCGATCATGAATTTATCAAAAGTTTTTATTTAATAATCATTTCATGACAAGATTTTTTTTAAAATTTAGGGGTATCAAGTATGGTTGATTTACCTAAAGATTCTCGTTTCTTTTCTATGGCTTTAAGAAATTCTGAATTATATCTTTAGGAATCTTGTACTTTGTAAAGATGGAGTTTCAAGTGCCGATTTTGATTTATATCTTTTAGGAATCTTTTACGTTTTTCTATAATTTTTTTATTCTATAAACTATTGATTTCGGCAAGCATTTTAAAAGGGGAGGTTATGAATTCACTCTATCAATATGGGATTCTTGATTTGTTCAATATGTAATATCATCTTTGAATTTTTAATTTATTTAATATAATCTCTATATTGTAGCCTATCGTGGCTTCTGAACTTTTGATTTATTCAACATATCCTCACACTTTTAATTTGTTGGTGATTTGTTCAAGTTGGTAGAGCCCACTTTGTAGTGCACATTTTACTCGCAAAACCTTTGTTTGTCCCTTTAAGGGGACAGCCTGTGTTCCCTTTTTAATTTTAGAAAAATGTCACAAATGATCCCTAAACTTTCATCTAATGTTCAATTTCATCCTTGAGCTTTTAATTTTCTCAATTTGGTTCTTGAACTTTCATCTAATATTCCATCTAGTCCCTAAATATTTGAAAATTGACCAATTTCCCTTTTTTTTTTTAATACCAAACTGTTTTTTTTATAAATAAAAAAATACCAAACTGGGTTTTTTTTTGTCGAAAAAATACCACATTTATGAAAAGTAATAAAGGTCAATATTTCTTTCCTTTCTCCATATTAAAAAAAATGGAAAAAATGACAGTAATAATAAACAAAGGCGAATCTTGCATTTTGATTTCTTATTTGTATATGCAAATTACTTGAATAATGTACAAAAGCCCATAAATTGGTTTTTCCCTTTTCGGTGAAGTCCATAAAAAAAATCGATAGATGGGCTTTTGTACATTATTCAAGTAATTTGCATATACAAAAAAGAAATCAAAATGTAAGATTCACATTCCTTTATTATTATTGTCCCTTTTTCCATTTTTTTTTTAATATGGAGAAAGGAAAGAAATATTGACATTTATTACTTTGCATAAATGTGGTATTTTTCTACAAAAAAAAAAAAACCCAATTTGGTATTTTTTATTTATTAAAAAAAGGAAAATGTCACAAATAGTCCATGAACTTTCATTTAATGTTCAATTTTATTCCTAAGTTTTCGATTTGCTCAATTTGGTCCCTAAACTTTCATATAATGTTCAATTTAATCCCTAAGCTTTTGATTTGCTCAATTTGATCCCTGAACTTTCATTTAATATTCCATGTAGTCCCTAACTATTTGAAAATTGACCAATTTCCATTTTTTTAATACCAAACTATTTTTTTATAAATAAAAAAAATACCAAACTGAATTTTTTTTTTTTGTCGAAAAAATACCACATTTATGCAAAGTAATAAAAGTCAATATTTCTTTCCTTTCTCCATATTAAAAAAAATGGAAAAAATGAGAGTAATAATAAACAAAAGGTGAATCTTGCATTTTGATTTCTTTTTTGTATATGCAAATTACTTGAATAATGTACAAAAGCCTATCAATCGATTTTTTTTATGGACTTCACCGAAAAGGGAGAAATCGATTGATAGGCTTTTGTACATTATTCAAGTAATTTGCATATACAAAAAAGAAATCAAAATGCAAGATTCACCTTTGTTTATTATTACTGTCCCTTTTTCCATTTGTTTTTAATATGGAGAAAGGAAAGAAATATTGACCTTTATTACTTTGCATAAATGCGGTATTTTTTCGACAAAAAAAAAAACCCCAATTTGGTATTTTTTATTTATTTATTAAAAAACAGTTTGGTATTGAAAAAAAGGGAAATTGATCAATTTTCAAATAGTTAGGGACTAGATGGAACATTAGATGAAAGTTCAGGGACCAAATTGAACAAATCGAAAACTCATGGATGAAATTAAACATTAGATGAAAGTTCATGGACCATTTGTGACATTTTTCCTAAAAAAAACAGTTTGGTATTAAAAAAACAAGCAAATTGGTCAATTTTCAAATAGTTAGGGACTAGATGGAACATTAGATGAAAGTTTAGGAACCAAATTGAGCAAATCGAAGGCTAAGGGATGAAATTGAACATTAGATGAAAGTTCATGAACCAAATTGAGCGAATCGAAAGCTTAGGGATGAAATTGAACATTAGATGAAAATTCGAGACTATTTGTGACATTTTCCATTTAATTTTCAAACAAGAAAATCGGGCATTCTCTAAATTCCCAATTTGACATTCTTGGAAGTTGTGCTAATTAAGGTACATCCACTAAGGTTACGTTTGGTAACGTTTCTGTTAAAAAATTATTCCTCGGAATAGAAATAGAAAAAACTATTTCTGTTTTGAGGAACAATTTTTGAACAGAAGAACGCGTTTGGAATCGCATAAAATTTATGTTCCTAGAATAGAAAAAGAATAGAAACACGTTTGGTAAACTTGTATAATTTTTTTGTTTATTTAATTATTTAATAATTTTATTTAAATTTTCCTTTTTTATTTTTTATTTTTTTATTTTTTCTTCCTTTTGGCCGGTCGTCCTTGGTCATGGCTAGCGACCAGCCGAGCCGAGGGTCGACGGCCTTGCCTAACCACGGCGAGGCTCACTGGCCCCCGGCAAGGCCGAGCCTCACCGACTAGTGCCAGGTCGGCATCGCTTGGCAATGGTCTGGTGAGGCTCGACCTCACCGAGGGCCGGTGACGATCGGCCTCGCCAGCCCTCTACGGCTGGTCGCCGATCATGACCGAGGCCGGCGACCGGCCAAAGATAAAAGAAGAAAAAAATATGGAAGAGAAAAATTGTTTCTCGAAGTGTTTCCTTTAATAAGAAAAATTATTTTTTTTTTTTTTTGTTTCAAATTTGTTCCTGAGAACAAAAGTGTAAACAAACGCGCTCTATTCTTTTTTTATTCCCTGGAACAAAAGAACATAAATTTTTGTTCCGAGGAACAGAAGCAAAAGTAAACAAACAACCCCTAATTTTCCTGACGGGGATTCATGGTGGATACGAACCAAGGCTGAGTTTCTCTCGTCTATTTCAGTTCGTGAATAATCAATAGGATCCTGACCATCCGGGACACGATTCATCGATGCGAGCAAATCGTAGTAATGATATATAATTGTAATGCGGAAGAAAATCAAATCGATTTTAAAAATCAGTCGATTCCCTCTGAATCATCTAACACAAGAAGCTTTTTAGGGAATATTACCAACGTTCAGAATCTTTTTAATGTGAACTCATGGGTATTCCTTGCTAGTTGGAAAGAAAAATATAAATTAGCAATTTAGTAGTTTGAGGCGTGCCGGCACGTTCAGCGTATTGCTTGCTAGTTTGGAAGAATAATATAATCAGCAATTTAAGAATGTGAGGCATGCTAGTACCGATATATTAAAATCAGAAATATAGTTCCGTTGGGCATCCCACTAGAGGATTACCCGGGACGGCCCTCTCACAGGTGGAAATACCCTTCTCCTTCCTGCTACAGACCCCTCAACCGACCTAGGAAGGAAGAAGCCCCCTTAATTGTATTTTCCTACCTTTCACACCAGGCAGAAAAATACAAGATGTCATAAATTCATCTCGTTTCGGTGAAATCAATCCTATATAATGTTATGTGTGATGAAAAATGTAATTATAAATTCATTAAAAACCATTTGTAAACTTGAAAATCATCACTCTTTCTAGTAGAAAAAATTATCCAAGTCGAGCGAATTTATACGGTATTTATGATGGTCTTTATTGTGCGGGCGATGTTTATTTTGTAACCGTCGATCGAAAATACGGAAAAGTATGGATCTTAGCGAGGATTCACATGAAAGGTAGGAAAATATCCAAACGTTACGGAAATAGAAAAAATTGAAAATCGGGGAAGACGAAATCTTCACCAACCCCCATTCCAACTGTTTTGTTCATTATAAAATTCCCCCCCCCCCCCCCAAAAAAAAAAAAAAACTCTCTCTCTAATATCAACTAGGCTTAGTCTCTCTCCCTCAAAAAAGAAGAAGATGAAGGGGTTCTTGTATAAAATCCCCACCATAACACCACCTTGAAGAGCAGCAACTCTTATCGCTCAGTTGCACAGCCCAATGACGACCCCCTTACTCAAAGAAGGGACGCAGATGAGAGACGCCATGGACTCTATTCTGCAAGCCCTGCGGAACCAGCCCCTCCCCGCCGCCGCCGCCACCCTCGCCCTCGCCCTCCTCGGCCTCGCCCTCCTCTCCCGCCGCCGCCGCCTCCTCCCCTACCCTCCCGGCCCCAGGGGCCTCCCGATCATCGGCAACATGCTGATGCTCGACCAGATGACCCACCGCGGCCTCGCCAGCCTCGCCCGCAAGTACGGCGGCCTCCTCCACCTCCGCATGGGGTTCCTCCACATGGTCGCCGTGTCGTCCCCCGAGCACGCCCGCCAGGTCCTCCAGCTCCAGGACCACACCTTCTCGAACCGCCCCGCCACCATCGCCATCAGCTACCTCACGTACGACCGGGCCGACATGGCCTTCGCCCACTACGGCCCGTTCTGGCGCCAGATGCGGAAGATCTGCGTCATGCGGGTGTTCAGCCGCAAGCGGGCCGAGTCGTGGAGGTCGGTCAGGGACGAGGTGGACAAGACCGTGCGGGCCGTCGCCGGCAGCATCGGCACCGTCGTGAACGTCGGCGAGCTGGTGTTCGCGCTCACCCGGGACATCACGTACAGGTAGGCTTTCGAAATGGATTCACCGAGCGCATGACGAAAGCCGACGCTGAGCAGTATCTTTTTACTGTTTCGTAGCATATGCCGAACCAAAATGAAAAAAGCTAATTTTTTTGTTGGAGCAATCTCATTCATTTCTTTTATCAATTTAACTTCATAGACAAATTCTTTTTGCTCCCCAAAAATTAGTATCTAAAATGGCGATTCTTTAAATAAATGAGAAATATGGATACATGCAATCCAACCCAATCATGTAATAATTTTCTTGGTGACTAGGGTCTCATGCTCTCTAAATTATCTTGAAATAGAAGTGGGTACTTTTTGCGAGAAGCTTAAGTACAGTAAAAAATATATACGAGTGCACACTCGGATCACATAACAAGGGGAAAGGAAAACTCTCCCTCTCAATAATTTATTACATGGTCTATAAATCATATAGATTAATATTATTTCGACCATGATTTATATAGAGCTTATTATGAGACACTTAGAATTAACCTTTATATATAAACTCGATTTACATAATTTATTTATTTTATAAATTTTCTTAATTTTCTCTCTTTCTCTGATCGAACCGAAATGGGATGAACCATACACATCACCATCACCCAGTTTTAATCCCCTATCCTATTGATACGTGCGAACATGGATTTCCTGTCAAGTGTCAGATAAGACGAATTTTTTTAAGAAAACAAAAAAGAGAGAGAGAGAGACGAGACAGAGTAATACCACGTGTATATTGAATTCTGTTTTTTTTTATTTATTAAGTGGTTCGATTTGTTTAATTGTTTCTTCGATTTAATAAATGAAATCTCTTGCCCGATTTATTCCAGAACCTAAATATGCTGTAGAGGAAATTCGTAATTTATTTAGCAATTTTCCAGAGGGAAGTGCTGTAAAAATCCATATTTCGTTTATCATATGTGTTTACAGAATTATGGTACGAGATTTTATCTGACATTTAGAAGTTACCACATCCCGTATGTTTATTTATTTTCTGGACCAATGCCTCTGGAGCATTACTATTTTTAAATGGGTTTGCGACTAGGAGTAATTTTATATGCACAGACTTTATAAATTATTTACATTATTTACTTTTTTCATCGTTGAACTCTATAATTGAAATTTCAATATTACTTGATTGAGAACATGAAAATCGCCGAGTGCTGAACATGAAACTTGTCTTTGGAACGACAGGGCTGCGTTCGGAGCGAGCGCGACCGAAGGACAAGACGAGTTCATCGGGATATTGCAGGAGTTCTCGAAGCTGTTCGGGGCATTCAACCTCGCCGATTTCATCCCGTACCTTGGCCGGATCGACCCGCAGGGGATCAACGAGAGGCTGGTCAAGGCTCGCGGGTCGCTCGACAGGTTCATCGACAAGATCATGGACGACCACATGGAGAAGAAGAACAAGGACAAGACCCTCCTCAGTGAGGAGGCGGAGACGGACATGGTGGACGACTTGCTTGCCTTCTACGGCGAAGAAGAGGCGAAAGTCAACGAGTCGGAGGATCTCCAGAACTCCATCAAGCTCACCAGGGAGAACATCAAGGCCATAATCATGGTAAGATCGAAAGCCCCTTTGTCCTGACGTTTTCTCATCATGGGTTTTCGGCTTAGGACAATCGTTTGAGACAAACCGAAAGAGGGTCTTAGGGATAGCATTCGGTAAGAAGATAAGTCTATTGCCAATTCAAAATTAGGATAAGTTCCGAATACAAATATTGACAGTTTTACCATGACATAAGAATATATGGGCAAATACAATCTCAAAATATGATTAATTTATGCGTTAACGTGATGTGTAGATATAAACCTCAAAATGCTATCCGATCAAGATGTTGGTCTTATTATTTCTAGACAGGATCGATGGAAGAATTTTAAAACTCGAGTAAGATTCCTAGTGCACAAAGATGGAAGTAAAAAGGACAAAAAAATTCAGCTACGAGAAGAGAGTCTGATGTTTATCGGCAATGACGTAAGCGAAGCACCGTTTCCATTACAAAATTCGCAAATCAATGATATCTACCGACTATATAAATCTTGTTTTAATTGAACAAGTTTGATTTGCTGATTGATTTGCTGATTGACATAAGCCTTTCGCTGCTCGTACCGCCCTTCATAATATCAAATTCCGACTTGAGTTATTAATGTTACGCGTGTGGACATTGCGTTCACGCATGTGACAAGAATGCTCAGCCTGTATATGCGTGTGCTTGACCCGATTGATGTTTACGAATCTTGTAGGATGTTATGTTCGGTGGGACAGAGACGGTCGCGTCGGCGATTGAATGGGCGATGGCGGAGCTGATGCGGAGCCCTGAGGACCTCAAGAAGGTCCAGAAGGAGCTCGCCGACGTGGTGGGGCTTCACCGCCGGGTCGAGGAGTCTGACTTTGAGAAATTGACCTACCTCAAGTGCGTGATCAAGGAGACGCTCCGCCTCCACCCGCCGATCCCCCTCCTCCTCCACGAGACGGCGGAGGACGTGGAGGTCTCCGGCTACTTCATCCCCGCCAAGAGCCGCGTCATGATCAACGCGTGGGCCATCGGGCGGGACCCGACCTCGTGGGAGGACCCGGACACCTTCAAGCCCTCCAGGTTCCTGAACGAGGGTGCCCCGGACTTCAAGGGGAGCAACTTCGAGTTCATCCCGTTCGGGTCGGGCCGGAGGTCTTGCCCGGGCATGCAGCTCGGGCTCTATGGGCTAGAGTACTCGGTGGCCAACCTCCTCCACTCCTTCACGTGGGAGCTGCCTGACGGGCAGAAGCCCGGCGAGATGGACATGAGCGACGTGTTTGGGCTCACCGCGCCGAGGGCTCAACGACTCATGGCGATCCCGAGCCCGAGGCTGTTGTGTCCCTTGTATTGAGACAAGGCATCGAACCGAACCGAATCGAATCGAGAGGCATCCGCGAAATGTGTTTGAAATGGCTGGCTTTGCATGCGCTTCACTCCTTTGCATGGCGTTCCTTTTGTTCCTATGCAATCCTTTTTTCTTCTTATTTTTCACCACCCCTTTTTTTTTCCCTTGAGAGTGAGCGAAAGTCAGTCTCACCTTGCTTCGTTTTTCTTTTCACATGTTCATTCAATAATCGTCGCTTCACATACAAACTAAAATGCCAAAGATTTTCAATTTGGGTAAGAGGTAATATTCTGTGTTGCTTGTACAAATGAAAATAACAATAAAAAAAGCAATAATATTATGTTATTGTTAATCTTTCCATCTTGCGTCTATATTACTCTCGCTCATTATTTAGCATTCGTCAGTCAATCAAGACATGCTGGGGCCGATGAAATGAAATCCTTTGCCGAGGGATCCAATCTAAGCAATGTGTGTATATATATATATCGAAAAATCTTAAATATATTGTAAAACTTTAAATCGGTATCTTCATTAATTATCAAGTATCATTTAACTTGATAAATTAACAGTAAGATTTAACGAAAATTAATGAAATAAATTTTATCATTAGTGTACTTTTTTTTGTCAGTGTATTTTAATACTGATTTGAAGTTTGTCGTGGCATTCCAATTCTCCTTTGAACCCCCAATCTCCCCTTCCAAGTTGGAAGAGTGGTCACGGGGCGAATCCCCAGTTTTTAGTGTACTTGATTTGAAGTTTGTCGTGGCATGGCTAGACTTTTTCATCTTTTTTCTATAGTATACTTGCTTATTATCGAGGGTTTGTCACTCAATCAATACACGTCGGGCCAATGAAATCTTTTGCTGCAGGATGCAATCTAAGCAATGTCTGCATCCTTCTCAAACATGGTGCGGTCGCAGTCGTTTCGCTTTCCCGAAAGCCGGGCAACAACGTGCAGCTCGAGAAAGGGGGGAAGAAGACGGAGACGTGTTCGCTTTCTCCACGACAACAAGAAAACCATCGAGGAGAAAATCAAAGGTGTTTCGTCGAAGGGAAGCGAAGCGAAGGGGGAAAAATTCAATAATTGAACCAAGTGGGGCGGAGGGGAAGCGACGTCTGCGTTGAGCGAAAGTCGAGGCATGGATCGCCATGCGTTCAACGCCTGCCTCCGATTTGACGTGCCTCTGACATTACATTTAATGGGCAGTAGGCGGAAAAGATAAGATGAACATTTAAAGGAGTAAATAATGATGAGCTTTTAATGAGGAACCAGACCCTCTGCCGTGTTGGCCCGTTCGCCCGATGGCCAAACCTCCCTTGGCATCTCCTCCTGAAGCTCCACACGGCGATGCCCCCGCCACAACCTCTCTCAGTTGAATAGGTCCACCCATCTGGTGTCCGGCCACGCTCGGGCCCTATCTCCCCCGCTAAATGATTGTGTAATAAATTATTATTAAACTATGCTTTCGCGTAAGAGTTCAAATCTTTAAAATACTCAACAAGTATTCACACAAAAGTTCACGCTATTCAAAACAAGAAGTCCCGACTTTGAATCTTTTTTGTCTTTACTTGCCTCCTCAATTCTATATTCCTACACTTGCGCAATATTTTAACATTAAGCAGCACATTCATTTAATAGATCCATTTACTTGACCTGTTTTGAATGTACTCATAATAGGTTGAAGTAAGCATGAAGGGAAAGCAAATAAAGCATGCC
The DNA here is from genome assembly GCA_017140615.1 of Eucalyptus cladocalyx. Lineage (NCBI taxonomy): Eukaryota > Viridiplantae > Streptophyta > Magnoliopsida > Myrtales > Myrtaceae > Eucalyptus > Eucalyptus cladocalyx. The sequence continues at coordinate 37,672,321 of CM029524.1, read as the reverse complement.
AAAATAAGGGTGAACAAGATTTTAGAAGGGAACCAAAGCTTGGAAAACCGAACTAATGAAACCAGTTCAATTCCAAATTCTAGAATATATAAAGTTTTAGGTTCTAAAAATTTGGTAACTTGTTTCAACAGGCAAATTTTAGATTGTAGTTTTAGATATTCAGAACAACTCATTATGTTTTTTTTTTTTTAATGTTTTCACACAAGTTTGCGATATTTTATAGTGTTCGATAATATATCTGGAACTACTAATTTGAAATTTTATTTTAAGCACATCTATGACTAAGACTTTTATTTTATTAATATCTCATATTTTTTGTGTATCTAAATATAAGTTATGATAAGTAGATTGTAACAACAAATAGTGATCATATCATGATTTAAGTAGAACTAGGGTAGACCTTGAAACTTGTGATATGTTAGGTTTTAGATTCCAAAATATGTAGAGTATGTTCTAGGTTTGGGAAACGATTCTGATTGATGGATTTCATATTCCAAAAGGAACTTGGATCAACACTAAAAATTAGTCACTCCCATGCTAAAGAGGTTCTCTCTATCCGTTGAAATTTTTTTATTTTCTCAAAGAGGGAATCTCTTGAGTCTTGGGATGTCTCCATTCCAGTTCTCACTCAAGCCCCGGACTGATTCTCTTGGAGCGGTTCCTCTTCCAGTACCTTCTTGATGGCTTCAGCTTGGGAGGTAATAAGAACTAAGAAGAACCGTGTTCCCTGGGCTTAATTTATATGGAACATCGCCATTGCTCCAAGATTTCAATTTATCTTTTGGTTGATTACCAAGAATCGCCTACCTACTCGGGCTTTTCTCCTATCTTATGGAAGGATTGACTATGAAGTATGCGCCTTCTGCAATGTCATTCCGGACTCAATTGACCATCTCTTCTTTGATTGTCATGTTCCTACTACTCTTGCTTATTTTTGGGCTGGAAGATGTAATCTTCCTTGGCGTAACAGGTCTTGGGCAAACAATCTCCTTTGGGCCATGAAATTCCTGTCCCACTCCATTGCCATGTTCTCTTTTGGGGCCATGTGTCATCTTATTTGGAAAAAGAGGAATAGTATCATCTTCCGTGATGAAGCTCTTGAGGTTGTGGTTTTGAAGAACCATCTCATCAAAGTTGTCAAGGACAAAGTGTTGACCTTCACTAAGGTGCTAGATAACCCTAGGAACAAGAGGCTCCAACAAGGATGGGGGTTTGACCCTTTTGTTTTTTATGGGGGCCCAACTCGACCCACTTAGTGGCGGGGTTTTGTTCTCCTTGTCCGTGGGTGTTTTTGCGTCTTTCGCTTCATTGGTTTCTTCTGCTATTGTTGTGCTCATACTTTGCCTTGCTGCTTGTTGTGGCTTGTGCTTCATCTAGCTACTTGTGCTTCGCCTTGCGCCCGTTGCCGGCTCCTTTAGTTGCTTTGGTGGCGTGGTGTTTTTTTTTGTTTTGCCGATTGTTTTCGGTTGTTTTTTCTATTTCTTTTACTCCGGCTCCCTTCCACTCATTCTACTTGTTTGCATTATGAGTGAAAGTTCTTGGCGCAAATTTTTGTACAAATGGCTATTCCTCTATATACTTACCTTTACCAAAAAAAAAAAAAATATCTCTTGATTCCTCCCTCAAATCTTCATGTTCTTAAAAGGAAATCTAATAGTCCCATCGATATTTTGGCCGTGACATGAGAATTTTAGACTATTATAATATTTAAATATTAAATTAAAGAGATGAAGAAGATAAAATTGGAGAATTTGGTTTATCTCAACTCAATGAAAATGAAGATTGGAAGATAATACTTTACAAAAAGGAAAATTATCCAAAAAATCATAAACCTATTGCATTTTTACCAATTCAATCATAAATCATTTGACTTATTGTCAATTGAATAAATCTAACTAATTTTGGTTGGAAACCACTAATGTGGACACCAGCGTACACGTAAACAAATTTTAACCATATTTTAATATTTTTTGAATTTTTTATTGCTTTTTTTCTTCTTCTTTTTTGACCAGGTGAGGGCTTCTTTCATGACAAGGCTAACTTGGCCTGGGCTTAGGGCCAACCTCACCTGGTCTGGGTGAGGGTCGGTCTCACCGAGGCTTGCCCTCACCCGACTAGCCCTCGCTTGTGGTAGGCAAGGCCAGTCCATCTAGTGGCCAACCTCCGGCAAAAGGAAGAATAAAGGGGAAAAGAGGTAAAGAAATATATATATATATATATATATATATATATATATATATTTTTTTTATAAAATATTTAAATTTGATTAAAAATTTCTACGTTTTGTTAACGTCAATTGTACCATGTGAGACCGTTGACGTTGGCAAATTTTGGCCAATATTTGTTAGATGTACTAAATTAGCAAAAGTATAATAGATTTAGAACTCTTTGAACAATTTTCTTCTTATTAAGATGTGAGGAAGGCGTCAATTCTCATTTAAAAAAAAAATGCATTAATATATGTTCTAATATTTTTTAGCACAGACTAGCATTTTTTCTAATTGACATGGCAATAATGCCCCATATTTTACTAGTATATAATGTGGACTAAGAATTCCCCCTTTATTTCGCCCAAAAAGGAAGAAAACTCATATGAAGTATGATATAGTTTTAACGAATAATTTACAGTATAACGTATATTTCAATTATACACAAAAGACAAAATTCATACCCGTGCAACGGTCGGATATGCTGCTAATAATACATGTAATTGTATTTTAGGACCACCTAATATACAAGAAAGACTTCAACTCCATTTGTTTCATGAAAAATAAATAATTTGTAAAACATTTTCTAAAAAATGATTGTTTGTATCGTTTCAAAAAATTAATGAACGAAAAATATTTTTATCATTCAATAAAATCTTTAAACATAAATTGCTATCAACGATAAAAATATTTTTCATAACTAATTATTTTAAACAATATGGATAATCATTTTTTAAAAAATATTTTACAAATAAATTATTTTTCGCAAATCAAAACCATCCTTGGATAGTCCATAGCTTTTCTTGTAGAATGACAATTCTAAAGCCACGGCTATAAAGAACACGAGCCATGCTTTCCCTTCCAGAATTCAAGCAAATTCCTTACATCAAGATCCGGATGGTGGCGAGCCCAACAGCAGAAAGAGACACGAGAGTGCCAATGCAGTACTTGATCAGATCGTACTTCGCAGCTTCCAACTGCGCCTTCAAGGCATGAATTTCCTGAGGATCGAATCGGTAAGCAATTCGCGCACGAATTAGACCCAAAAAAACCCGACAAATACAGGCCATTTCACTAACCCGATCGAGCTTGTTAGTGAGGTTGGTTGTTTGGGCGTTCTGACTCGCTAGATCCTCCCTTATCCGCCTACATCGTGTCAAATTAAAGTGAGCATGCGACGGTCGGCACGCTAGCATTGCGAGATCTACCGAAAACTAGTAAGGATCGAAAAGTGTTTTGAGTTCCGTACCCCCTTTCGTGATTCAAGTCCAACCGCTGCCCAGCTGCGATTTTATCGATTTCGTACCTATGGAGGAAACATTGATCCTTTAGGAAAAGTGAATGATCGAACGATATTCATCTGTTTGGAAGATGTTTCGGCCATACCTCAACTCACTCCGCAGTTTGTCTATGTCGCTGTGTAGTTTCTCGGTCTCGTGTTGCAGCGAGGAAAAATGGTGTCCCTGCACACTCAATCGATGAGGATCCGAGGCCATTGTATTCACAGAACCGAGAAAGCTAAAAATTCCAACCACGGCGATGGCCATGAGATCAGAAGGGAAATCGAAAAGGCGTAAGGAAGCCGAGTTCAGTTCACCACAGTGAAGTACAGGTGAACAGAAACCAGCGGCGCTCAACTTTCCCGGTGATCGACGAACGTTTTTCCATATGTCCGTACCTGCGAATTCTGTACCTCAGACTTGAATTTGGACATGTTGGATTCCTGAGCCATTTCAGCCTGTGGCGGTTTAAGGCACATCCTGATCAGTGCATCAGACTAATGGAAGAAAGGAAATCTGCAGTTTGAACTGGAGCAAGAGACACGTTCGCGATGTCACATTAGACAAAACGCAACATGCATCGACATTGTATCGCTTCTCTAAACACATAGACGAAACCGGTCTCGAATATCCATTGATCATCCGAAGAAAGCACCTTTACCTTCTGCATTTCGTCTCTCGAATCAAAGTAGCAGGACACGTTTCGCATGCTCTCATGCGAAATGTCAGTTATTGCCGACGTTATTACCTCGGCCTGTTTGGTCGGTATGTCTTCTTCCTCCAGCCTCCGAACCTATCCATGAACCGTTAGTACGAAAGGATAAACATACTCGGGTCACACAAACTAAGTTAAGCTGAAACATCGATCGAGTTTTCCTTTTTAGAGATCGACTCTACTTTTCTTCATACCCCAGAAAATAAGGTGAACATGAACAATTTGTATTGATTCGAGATAAAGATAGAAGTGATTACTAAGGACAATGTGTCCACGAGAAGCAACCGCTTTCCATTGACAAGTTGAGAAAACTGTCTACATCGCAGAGGCGGGCCCGAGGAACGTGATGATTGAACCCCTGATCCGGGCAACGAACCAAACGTGCCCGATCTCAAGAAACAGGCATAGGAAACGCCCCCGATCGCCTTGCCAGCTTGCAAGCTGCGAAAGCAGCCATTCGAACTCCTCCTCAAGAATGCCGGATCCAGAAATCCAAAAGCCTGACCAGAACAGGTGGTTCGTGCATGTTAGCATATACATCATTTGGAGTCAACACTCTCTTGGATGCACATTCCTCAACAGCTAAACAATCCGGTTAGCGCACGATAAGAAGACGTACGTTTCTGAAGCTGTCCTGATCGCATTAGTCTTGAACGGAGATCACGTCCGCGTCGTAAGTCCGCTGAATAAATCAAAAGAAAAGCGCATCAACTAGCGAGATCGAGATGAGGCGAAAACCAGGACGAGCTTGTCTTTGTTCCTGATGTTGGCAACGATGTTATCCATTGTGAATGTCGGGATAGATGACCATTAGACGCGGACCTAATACCAGTCTCTCTCTCTCTCTCTCTCTCTCTCTCTCTCTATCTCTGGATGTTATGTGATGTTTGTTGATCCGCAATTTACTACGAAGCAAATGTGGCTTCACTCGTTTGTTTTTTTTCCCTTTTCGTCTTCAATAAAAAGAAAAAAAAAACTAAAAAGGTGCGGCAAACAATTGTTTGTGTAGCCTACGTTAGTTTCTAAATTATCGGACAGCTAAGAATAGAATAACCATAGCCCGGAGAGTTTGAAAGCGCCTAGTTATAACTTTTGGCCTTCTTTTGGAAAATTTATCTGAAAAGTTCTAAATTTATTATACAGTGATTAATTCAATCCTAAACATTTTGACGATTTGTAGGGTAACCATTAAGGGCACAACGTTGAACTTGGGATTTTCACATTTGTATTTGCAACAAGGTGCATTCTCTTATCAATGGCATGATGACATATTAAATTTTGCTACCCATGATACTTCTCTTGAAGATAATGTTGATGGAGGTAAATTGCATGTTCACCAAAAGAATGTTGAAATTGATGACTCGTCAAGTGCTCCGTTGAATTCTCCATGCAATTTGGCAAATGAAGATTCCTCTATGGATGTCCTTACCGATTCTTCAATAACACGTTCACTTAAATCAAATCATTCAATGATTACTCGAGCATGTGTTGATATTGTGAAGCCTAATCCAAAATATGTCAATTTACATATGATGGAGAAGTCGAACAATGTACACTCTACACTGAAATGTCTAGGGTGGTTGGCAGCAATGAAAGAGGAACTTGAGGGATTGCATTGGAATAAAACTTGGACTCTTGTTCCACGTCCTTCAAATACTAATATTGTGGGATGTGGATGGGTTTTTAAATCTAAGTTAAAAGCCAATGGTACATTAGAAAGATTAAAAGTAAGATTGGTCACTAAGGGATAAAATCAAGTAGTAGGAGTAGATTTTCTTGAGACTTTCTCACCAATTATTCGACTAGGAAGTATAATAACCATCCTCACCATTGCTATTGTTAAAGGTTGGCCCATCAAACAATTAGATGTTAAAAATGCCTTCTTACATTTTCTATTGCAACCTGTTTATATGAAGCAAACACCAAATTTTGAGGACAAAAAATCATCTGTCTTATGTTTGCAAACTAAAGAGAGACTTGTATGACCTTAAGCAAGCACCAAGAGCACGGTTTGATCATTTTAAAACATTTCTTTTGGCATCCGATTTCTTTTGCAATATTGTAGATCCTTCATTGTTTATTAAAAAATTAGATTGTGGCATTCTAGCTTTGCTTTTATATGTAGATGACATGATTATTATAGGTGATGATCCAAAATTGCTTGATGGGTTTATCTCTACATTGAGAAGAGAATTCGCAAGGAAATATGTGGGCCCGTTACACTATTTTCTAGGAGTGGAGGTTAGAATATTCTCTGGTAGCTTTATTTGTGTCAACAACAATATGCTTTGTCAATTCTTAAGCGTGCACAAATGGAGGGTTGCAAGCTAATTTCCACACCTATGGTTGTTAGTTCTCATTCTAATATGGATGTAAGACTATTTTTGGATCTTATGTTATATCGAAGCATCATTGGAGCTCTTAAATATCTCAAGATTACATAGTCGAATATTTCATATGCAATTAATTTTGTTTGTCAATTCGTGCATCAACCTACCATAAGTCATTTTCAAGTTGTGAAGCGCATTTTACGTTATGTCAAATGCACAACAAATCGAGACATGCTGTCGCGACCTATTTTTCAGGTTCATTACCTAAAACTAGGTTAATGGATTACTAAGTCTTTAAGCTTAGCTCAGGCTCTCCCAAGCCCATACCAATTCGCGACTTAGGTTTAAAATGCATATTGACTTTATTTAGTAGTCGCCATTAATCAGTTTATGGTAGGTCGATTAGACATCTAAGTAAAATAATTAGAGAATTACTTTACTCCTACGAACTAGAGATTTATGAGTTCGGGGACTTGGTTACACCAGACTATCCTAGTGCCATTTCGGTACCTTTTTATTTCATTTTAAAAAATGTTTGGCAATTGAATTGATTTTAATTTAATTTCCTAACATGTGAGGTGATTATACATGTGCGCATACCACAAATTTAACACTCAAGAAATCAACTAAATATTGCAAAACATACCTAGAAGCAACGAAAGCATCTGCATTGTTAAATCAGAATTTACATCAGCAACCTTAAATATGATTTCTAACTAACACGCAATTTTTGTTTTTGTTTTAACTTTATTTAATGAAAATCATGACTTATGCATGCTAATAATCTAATATGACATGGCAGCATAACCTAAACTATATGACATGAAGAAATGCAATAATTAAATGCAATCTAAATGACTAATTTTAATGATGATGCAATGTGATGCAATGACATACAAAATTATTTAAACTAAAATGACACGCAACATACAATTTAGTATGTGACATTTATTAGATGTCTTAGTCTAATGACGAGGAAGTTCTAATTAAAAGAACCTAATAAAAACTAGATGACGTGCATTTGATATTTCTATTTTTTTAAAAATGCAAAAATGATCTAGCTAGATTAAAATTCTATCTAATTTAAACTAAGGATTGAGTCACATTAAATCCTAATTTAAACCATGCAATCTTAATTGATCGTGCAAGAATGCCCTAATTCAACATGATATATGCATGATAGTTTTTTATCTTTTTTTTTTTAAATTTAAAATTGCCAAATTAAAAATGCAGCTTAAATTAAATAGGAACTAAAAATCCTAAATGAATGCATTTTTTTTTTTTGGTTTTTTATATTTTTTTTCTAACTGAAATCCCTATCCTAGATATGCATGATAACAAAAAATATTTCAAAGATATGCAAAACAAAACAAATTGAATCCTAATTCAAATATTTTTTAGATTTTTTAGTGGTTTTTAAAACAATGCAATTATCAACTAAAAATCAAATCTAAACAATCAAGATCCAATCAAATAAAGAATTAAAATAATCGGAAAAAATAACCCGTTATCTCACAGTCAAATTAACGATTATCTTTAACCCTAATTATCACGAAAAGAAATCAAAATAACTAAAAATCTAATCCGAATTCTTACGGATCAAATTAATAATTATATTGATTCAACAATTAATATACTATCGACAAAAGTCTGAAAATTAATATAATTAAAAAAATGATCCAATATCTTACGGGTCAAATTAATAATTACAATAATTTTGGGAACATCCTTATGGATAATGCCTAAACTATATTTTAAAATAAGATCATCCGATATTACAATGTAAATGAAAAATGAAAGCTATTAAATAAAGCACAATAAATAAACAAAATAAAAATAATAATAATAATAATAATAATAATAATAATAATAATAAACTAATCTACCTAATTGGTTTCTTTTTTTTTTTGTTTGTAACCGTGGGTCTCCAAAGGCAGCGGGTCGATCGGTCTGGCAAAGGTGAACTCCGGTGAGGGCGGCAGCAGGCACAGCTGGTCACGGGTGCTACAATGGCGTCGCTCGAATGGGGAGCAAGCTTGGAACGGCGTGCAGGGGCGGAGACCGACTCGGCGGTGGGCTGCTACCGGCGTCGTGGGTCGTCGCAAGGGCTGCAGTGACCGGCGCAAGGGCTTGGGTGGCAGGAGGCCGTCGGAATCGCGAGATCTGAACAGTATGCCACGAGCAGAGGACTCCGGGTCGTGGCTCGGGAGAGCAACTCGGGTGTCGGCACTTGGGCAGCAGGAGCGTCGGATCGTTGGGCCTCGGGGCAGCGGCGTCAGGCTCCAGAAGGTGGGGATCGGGTGGCACTCCGGCGTCACGAACTCGCAAGTCGTGGGCGAGATCGGCGCTCCGGTACGGAAGATCGGGCTCCGAACAGGTGTGGGGACTGAGCAGAGGGCGGTGATGGCGCGGTACGATGAAGACGGCTTGGCTATGGCACGGCTCGGGACTACTCTCGAAGGGTGGAGCGTCAAGGCTTCGGTTCGTCGAGGATGGAGCAGCAACGTGGCAACTGGCTGACGATGAACAAGATGAACAAATCACTCCCTCCTGTTCTTTTCCGCCTTTACGCTGCTTTGCTTTTTCTCGTTTTTTATGTGTCTCTCTCACTTGTCGCACTCTGTACACTCTCTGCAAAAGCTTTTGCTTCACTCTTTTTTTTGTGTTTTTTTTTTAGTCTCTCCTTTGTCTCCAGACGTCAAACTTTTTCTTCTATCTTTCCTCTGCTATTTACCCTTTGAAACCGAAAACCCTCCCATCCGAGCCACAAAACGAAGGAAAAGAAAGTTTTCTTTGGTTTTTTCCATCCCAAACGAAGAAGCCCCCCTATACCTCGATCTGTTCGCATCCTTTTATAGGTAAAACAAAATGCAATCATTTTATCAATATTTCATCTAACAAAAAGATTGTCGATAACCTCTTGATCACAAGAAATATTTTTATTCTCCTTATTTTCCTTATCTCTAATGATTTTATCGCCTATTGATAAAGATAAGATTGCGATTTTTTTAAATTTTGAAAAATTAAAATATTGCATCAAATTTCAATTTTTCACAAGATAATTGATTAAAAAAACAATGGGCTTGGGCTAATTTGCTCCTTTCGTGAGCCTGGTCCATCTAATTTAAAACTCAAAAACACCAATTCGACCCATCCAAACCGCAAAAAATAAAATAACAAAATAAATGCAACCTAAATGTATTTGCTATGCAATTAATATTTTTTTAAATATAGGGGTAAAATTAACCCTAATTTTTAATGCAATAAATGACAAAATGGATAGCCAAAATTTAGGTGTCAATAACTCCCCCTCTTTGAAGGTGAGCTCGAAGAGGTTGCATTCAAAGACAAATTGAGATCTAAATTTTGACTATGCACATGCAAATGATTTCTTGAATGATTTTTTTTTTTGATCGGAAAATGAATTCCATTTTAAAATGCAATTAATATGATGCATGAAAATGCTAATGCAAATGCATGATGTAAAAGGAAAGAGTGTACCTACAATTACTTATCAGTTAGTGCGATAGAGCATCTTGAGGTACATGATAAGTCCATGTTTACTCTACAAGTACCCAACTCTCACTCAGGTTCCTTGAAAAGTGTAACAGGTATGAACATTCACATCCAAAGTGAAATGTTCAACGGAAGAACTGAGACATCCAGATCCAGACTGAGATGTCAAGATTTTTGAAAAAACTCAAAATACCTAGATCCAGACTAAGGTATAATGAGAAGGATTACCAAAAACATTCACATCCAGAGTAAAATGTTTGAATGAAAATAATCAAAACATCCAAGTATAAATCCGAGACTAAGGTATAACGAGATGTCAAGAAACATTTTTGTATAATCAAGACATCCGATACCTAGATTCAAAACTAAATACCTAATCCAAAAAGGTATAAAAAATCGAAGAACATTCACATCCGAGTGAAATGTTTAATGAAGAGAATTGAGACATCCAGATCCAGACTGAGATGTCAAAATTTTGGAATGCAATTTGTATGCAAACGGTAAAGGAAACTACCTGGAATATCTTACCTTCAAGGAGGGTAGAGTGATTCAAGATAGTTGGTGTTACATGTTCAGAACCCGTACCTTTCTACGGTCGCCTAAAATAGTAATGAAGAGACTACTTTCCTAGGACCCGTACCTTTCTACGGTCGCCCAGTAGGACAGCGTTGTGTTTAGGACTCGTACCATTCTACTTTCCGCCAAACGGGAATTTGCCTTCCAGACCAGCAAAGTTTTGTAAGGAAACTTTACTTTCCTAGGACCCGTACCATTCTACGGTCGCCTGAATAGGGAAATATGTTTTGTCTAGGACCCGTACCATTCTACGGTCGCCTAAATGGGGATTTACCTTCCAGACCCATACCATTCTACGGTCGCCTGAATAGGGAAATAGATGTTGTCTAGGACCCGTACCATTCTACGGTCGCCTAAACGGGGGTTTACCTTTCAGGACCCGTACCATTCTACGGTCGCCTGAATAGGGAAATAGATTTTGTCTAGGACCCGTACCATTCTACGGTCGCCTTGAAAGGGAAAATTGATTTTTCGACCCGTTTTGCTTGACTTTTCCGGACCCGAACCATTTTGCTTCTAGGACCCGAACCATTCTTCGGTCGCCTTAATCGATTGAATCTGAGAAAAAATCTTTGGGGACAACTCCATCGAGTGTCGATTAAAAGGGACTCGGTGTTTTCAAAAATGGACATCGGGTTACAAAAAGCACGCTCGATAAAAGCACGCGAAAGCACGCCGAGTCAATATAAAGAGACAATAAGAGGGACTTTGGGCTACGAAAGCACAAAGCACGCCAATAAAGGCTCGATATAAAGTACGCCAGTCAATATAAAGGGACAACTTGACCAAGTCAAGTGTCGATGCACTTGAGAGAGAATACATGCACAATGACAAGTATTTTAGAGTATGGTAGAGATATACTTACCTGGTGATATCTCTAATTCTTGAGGATATGTCTTTTAGAATTTAGATATCCTGTGGAGGTCTTTCACCTCCTGGTGGAGTTTTCTCATCTTCTAATATCATGAAACATTCTGAAAGAAACTTGAATTACCTGTCAGACATGATTTAGAGCAAAAATTGATATGCATTCATCAAAGAGATAGACAATCTAAACTACTCTAGAATGCACATTTCAAAATTCAGTGAGTTTTTCATCAACTCAATCAGGGTTTATGCATAATGACATTTGCATCACCTAAATTTCCACTGGAGAGAATTATCATTCAAGACAATCTTCACTCATGACATGGATTTCTTAAGAATACTAAATGAGAGATTTTCGGTTAGAAAGGACTTTCACTCACTCTCATTTAGAATGTCTATTTTATGCAAATCATTCAATTTCATCATATCGACATGGGTCCGAGTATTCTCGCAAACGATACAATCTTACCAATCTGAAAGGTTTTTAATAAGGACCATAATGAGGGCTTGGTCAATGGCTTAACAAAAGGACTCTTTGAGTCAAAGCTATTGAATGAACTGTCTTGTAATCATCTCCGGGTTTACAAGTCAAGAACCCTGCAAAATGAAAAAGAAATAATCTTGCTCGCACTTCTTCGAGCGATGCTTATAAACATATGAACTCCTACGTTAATTCAAATGCCTTAATCTGAAGAGACTTTGTAAGGGACGTAACGTAGGTTGAGTTCATGGGTTGAGAAATGAAAAGATCATTAGGCTCAAAATGTGTGTAAAAGGTGAGAGTTGATGATCATCTTGGCATTGCCATCAATTTTCTTTTTCACCATCGGGGATTGTCTTCATGAAGTGCCCCATTGATTGTAAAAACTCAGCATTTGAGTTCTTTGACTATTGCTTCATTGGGATTCAATTCTTGTAATTGACAGTCATCTATCTTGACTTTTTTTCATTTATGGGCATTGACTTTGCTTTACCAGGCACACCACTTTTTATGCCCATAGCTCTCATGCATTTTTTCTTCACTTCTTTTCATGGGCATTAGCCTTGCTTTTACTAGGCACACTGCTTTTTCATGCCCCTTAGTTCTATTTTGAATTCAATTCTTGCTTTGAATGACACTTGAACTTTCAAAGGTCCTCATTTGCCTTTTGCCTTGCCCCAGTGTGGGGGATGATCACCAACTAAGTTTAAAGAAATGAAACTGCAAGCTCAAGTGGGCTATGCAAAGGATATAAGTGTATTGGATAGAGAAAGAAATGCTCTTCATCATCCTAAGGCACTTAAATTAACACATCAATTCAATGTAATAGCATGACTTGAAGATTAATGCAAGTGAGAGCAATAAAATTTCAATTCATTTTCCTTACCTCATGATGCCATTTGATCTCTTAGTTGCCCCAATGTGGGGTGATTCTTGACAGGGGTGATTTGAAAAGAATATCCATAAGTGTATGCGCTCAAAAGAGTTAAGCAACAGATCACCTGTAGTATTTGGGATAGAGAAATGAATTGCCTCTCATCATTTCGGTTGTCGTACCTTTTGCGAGAGAACTCTTTACCTTATGGATATGAACCTTCCTACACTCATCTCACAAGTGTATGAATATGGGACTGTGTATAGGATAGGGTTTGCCTTTCATCATCCCGACTCGTCTCATTTAGTATTCTTAATCATTCCACATCATTCATTAAATTAGTCCATCTTGATAAATCTCCACATGAAATTGGTGGATAAAACATATGAAAATTCATTTTCAAAAGAGTTTAGCAACTTTAAAAAAAGCGTTTGTGACTTCAAACAAACATGTCAACTTCAAAAAATGTTTTCTAAATATGAAAAATGATTTTAAGCATTCATTCAAGGAATTGTCCCATGAAGGGAATTGCCTCAACAATGATGTCCTTTGGATTGCCCCTATCAAAAGGGAACAAACATACAAATTGATCATTCAAGATGAAAATCCGATCTTTGATTCAATGAAATCCTTTTGCACAAGAGAACGTGCATCAATATGATATTATGCAACATCAAAGTAAATTCAAATTGCATAATCCATTTTGGCTCGGATCGAGACTTTGTCTCATCCACTACTAGAATCCATAGTGTCCCAATTCATCATCTGCAAAAATCTGTCAATTTCCCAAATTGATTATGTTTATCACTTCCATTTCATCCAAGAATGATGGTTCTCTTTTGACTTGTTCCAACATTTTCCAAAATGGCTCACACACAAATTGTTTTCACACTTTGGAATCTAGATGATCTTTTCTGACTTGTCCTCAATTTCCTATTGATGTGCAAGGAAATTGCTCCGACAAGAAAATGATAAGTAGTGTTTAAAGTTTATGATCATTGAAACTTGAAATGATCCTTGCCCCCACGTCTATTTTCATGTATGTCCCAAATCAATGGGCCCACTATCATTGGAAATTGACGCGTTATTTTCAAACGCCTCTCTGTTATGCTCTGAGACATGAAGTAAATGAGTCAGACAAACAAACAGGTTTAATCTACTACAAGCTTTGGGAAAATGTTTTTTTGTTTTTTAGCAATGAAATGCTTTTGTTTTCGAAAATTTTTTTGGGAGACATGAGAAAGTCCAACCCTCGGATTTCTCCGTGGATGATATTTTTTCATTTCATGATTGGATATCGTCATTGGACTGGTTTGGTATACTCCATCATGTCCTCAAAATTGAAATAAAATTGTAATTTCATTGAATAAAATCAAATAAATTACATTATTGGAATGGAAATTGTGATTCCTAAACCCCTAAAAAGAGAAAAATCGAAAATGATTCCTAAAAGCGAAAACCAATTCCTAAAAAGCAATAAGAATTCCCACGCAAGGGAGGTGCAATCGAACAAGTTACTCTTGCAAGCTAACGTCCATGTCTTCCGAAGGTCCTTCGTCATCGGCTCCTATGAAGAGGTCATCAAACAGACCCATGATTCCTTCCAAGGCGTCATCAGAGTTCTCTATCTTTGGAGACGTCAGATCATCCATGTCATCCCATCCACTTGGAACTATGTTGCGGGAGTCAAAGTAAAAGCTGGGAGAAGCCGAATACTTCACCAGGTAATCAAACTTGCCACTAGGCTGCCCCATAGTATCCATCACTTCCACTTCATCCTGCCCCATCTTAGGGACATTATCAAGTTTAGTTTTTTCGGCAGTGACCAAGAATGGGTCATCTTCCAGGTCAAGCATGTCGCCATTGCTCATTTGGGTCTTGCTCGATCGCCGGACTACTGTCTCAGGGAGAGCAGGTGTATGAGTCAAATCCGTTCGGAGTGATTGGATTTGAGCTATCATGAATTGCATAGAGGCGAGCAACTGTTGAAGTTGGTCTTCCATAGCGGAGATACGATCACGCATTTCGGTTTGGTCAGCCATTTTAGTTCTTGATCACCTAATTGATTTGGAAATATGTAAGAACGAGGTATACTGAAAAAACCAATCCATGACAACAATCTATTTTTTAGTTAAGAAAAGTCCACAATGAAAATGATTTCTTAAAATTGGACTAGGAAAATAAAGACATGGGATGCCCCAATAGGGATGAAATTTCCTAAACATGAACTAGGAAAAGCCAAGACATAAATTGAAAACAAATTTCCAATTTTTTATTTTCCAAATGATTCATTGTATGGCAGTTCATTTCATTTTTGAAAGGAATTAGATCAAATGACTATCCTAGATTGTCATGGACAGACCAAAAGCATGACAAAATAAATTGCATGGTATAGGGATAGAAAACTTACTTTACCAAGAAAAATCAACGGCAATCACATAGACATGCATATGAGATGTGAGGCTCGATTTCTACCTAGACGGCTTAACAAGGCGGAGCTAAGAGGATGATTTGACCGTTGTAGTCTCGCATTAACGTGTCAGGTCCCCCTAACTCCAGCTTAGTCGAATGGAATACCCAATAGTCACGCAGTCTCGCGGATATGGACAAAACACATTCGACACCATGAAAAACTTTTGGGGAAGAGAAGATCAACCTCTACATAGCAGTTTCGCTTTGGAGGAAGTATCCTTCTCAACACCATCCTAGAAATTCTATCGCAGCCTAGGTCCGACCGCAGGTTGTGTGTGCAAATAGTGTGGTGCTAAAGCAATAAAGCATGCATAATAGTTTAAATGCAAACAACACTTCTATATTTTTAAATAAAACATTAATCCATACACCTCCCAAGACAAGAGTTAGCAAAGACTACTCCCCTTATACCTCCCATCTGCAAGAACATTTAACACCTTAGAGATGTTAGGGACGTACCTGAGATCCTTGCTACCAAACAAAAATATTTTTAAAAGAAAAATTGGCCTAAGTCCACTAAGTGTTTTTAACACAAGTCCCCAGCGGAGTCGCCAAGCTGTCACGACCCAATTTTTCAGCGTTTGGAATACCTAAAACTAGGTTAATGGACTACTAAGCCTTTAAGCTTAGCTCAGGTTCTCCCAAGCTCATACCAATTCACGACTTAGGTTTAATTCTAACATGCAAATGATTTTCATTTAGGAGTCGCCACTAATCTATTTTTGGTGGGTCGATTAGAAACCCAAGTAAAGTAACGGGAGATTTACTTTACTCCTACGAACCAAAGATTTATGAGTTCGGGGACTTGATTACACCAAACTATCCTAGTGCCCTTTCGGTACCTTTTTATTTCATTTTCAAAAATGTTTGGCAATTGAATTGAATTGATTTTAATTTAATTTCCTAACATGTGAGGTGATTATACATGTGCGCATACCACCAATTTAACACTCAAGAAAGCAATTAAATATTGCAAAACATACCTAGAAGCAACGAAAGCATCTGCATTGTTAAATCAGAATTCACATCAACCAACCTAGATATGATTTCTAATTAACACGCAATTTTAATTTTTGTTTTTGTTTTCACTTTATTTAATGAAAATCATGACTTATGCATGCATAATAATCTAATATGACATGGCAGCATGACCTAAACTATATGACATGAAGAAATGCAATAATTAAATGCAATCTAAATGACTTAATTTTAATGACATGCAATGTGATGCAATGATATACAAAATTATTTAAACTAAAATGACACGCAACATACAATTTAGTATGTTATATGTCATGCATTTATTAAATGACTTAGTCTAATGACGAGGAAGTTCTAATTAAAATGAACCTAATAAAAACTAGATGACGTGCATTTGATATTTCTATGCAAAAATGATCTAGCTAGATTAAAATTCTATCTAATTTAAAATAAGGATTGAGTCACATTAAATCCTAATTTAAACTAAGATATTATCTTAATCTAACATGTAATTGATCTAACATGCAATGAGAATGCCCTAATTCAACATGATATATGCATGATAGTTTTTTATCTTTTTTTTTTAATTTAAAATTCAAATTAAAATTGCACGTAATTAAATATGTAACTAAAAATCCTAAATGAATGCATTTTTTTTTCTTATATTTTTTGAAACTGAAATCCTTATCCTAGATATGCATGATAACAAAAAATATTTCAAAGAAAACAAAACAAATTGAATCCTTAATTCAAATATTTTTAGATTTTTTAGTGGTTTTTAAAAAAAATGCAATTATCAACTAAAATCAAATCTAAACAATCAAGATATTCAATCAAATAAATAATTAAAATAATCGAAAAAATAACATGTTGTCTCAAAGGTCAAATTAACGATTATCTTTAACCCTAATTATCACAACAAAGAGATCAAAATAACTAAAAATCTATCCGAATTCTTACGGATCAAATTAATAATTATATTGATTCAACACTTAAAATACTATCGACAAAATCCCAAAATTAATATAATTAAAAAAATGATCCGATATCTTACGGATCAAATTAATAATTACAATAATTTTGGGGAAAACCTTAAGGATAATGCCTAAACTATACAAATAATTAAAATTGACATCCCATGTTCTAACTTAAGCAAAAATGACAGCACTTAAAATAACTAGATAAATAAATAAAAATAAAAGGATAAAAAGTAAATCACCTAAAAAGGAAATTAAAAAGAAAAAAGGCAACAATGGTGGACGGCGCCGGGCGGAGGATGGCCGACGTCAGAGCTCTGGCGAGGAGACTCGGAACGGAGGTGGTCGCGTGTCGCCCGGGCGTGAGATGCGCTGCTCGGGCTGCTGGGGGTGACGAGGCGGTGCAGGCCGCCGGATTTGATGGCGTCGGGGAAGGTCCGCTGAGGTTGCGAGCTGCTGATCGACGATGGCAGGGACCTGGGCTCCGGATCGCGAGCGAAGCGACGGCTTCGCGGCTGAGATGGCGTCGGGTCGTGGAGGTGTGTTTCGCGGGTCGTCGGGTGGATGCATCGAAGGTAGGGCGAGGGCTGCGCGGCGGTCGGCGTAGTTGCTCGCGGGCGAGGGGAACCCTGGTGGTGGGGCGACACGAGCAACAGAGGAGATGCGGGCCGGTGCGGGGGCTCGCTCGGCGATGGAGCGACGACCAGCTCGGATCTGCGATCGTTGGGGCTCTCGAGTGGGCAGATCGAGATAGCGGTGGTGTCGCGGAGACGCGGAGACGCGGCGTGGGCGGCGGGGTGGCGACGGCGTGGCGTCGTGGCTGGATGTCGGGCGGAGGGAGCAGTGGCTGGCTGCCGGAAGAAGAAGATGAACAGTGCTCTCCTTTTTCTTTTTTCTCCTTTTTTCTTCTGCTGCACACGCTTCTCTCACGTCACTCTCACATCTCTCTCTGTTCTGCTTTTGCCTTTTGCTTTTTTCAGCAAAAGTCAAACTTTCACTCTTTCCTCCCCCCAAACCCTAATGAAACCGAAGCTCTTCTCTCCTTTGGTGCGCTTGATTTTCGTTTTTTCTTCCATCCAGAAAAGAAACCCCTTGATCTCAACGTATCCGAAGGTAAAAACAAAATGCAATCATATGAATATTTCATCCGACGAAAAGATTGTCTATAACCTCCTGATCACTCAAAATCCTCTTATTTTCCTTATATTCTAAATATTTTCTATTGATTTTTAAAGATAAGATTGCATCCCGATTTTTTTAAATTCTAAAAAGATCATCATTTCAAATCTCAATGGGCTTGGGCCAATTTGTATTCTTTATGGGCTTAGTTCGACCTGTTAATTTAAAACTCAAAAACACCAATTCGACCCATCCACCACCGGTCCAGTAAATAAAATTTAAAATATGCAAACTAAATGTAGCTATGCAATTAATATTTTTTTCAGGGGTAAAATTAACCCCTAATTTTTTTGTGCAATAAATGACAAAATGGATAGCCAAAATTTAGGTGTCAACACATGCAAATCTTGTCCACGTCAACTTTGGATTTGTATACCTTTTGTGAGGTAGATGGGGCAAGTTGTCGCTTGACTCAATGATCAACTATTGGATTTTGTACTTTCTTAGGTAGCAATTGTATATCATGGAGAGCTAAGAAGCAATGAATGGTTGCTCGATATAGTGTCAAGGCAGAGTATCATGCTTAATAGTTGTAGAGATTACATGGATATCATTTCTTTTGAGAGATTTGGGTATTCATCTTTCTAGTCCAAAAATATTATTTTGTGATAATATCAGTACACTTTATTTGTCGATTAATGTAGGGTTCCAAGCAAGAACTAAACATGTCAAATTAGATTATTATTACGTGCAAGAAAAAGTGGCTCCTAGAATACTTGTGATTAAGTATGTTCCATCTGTGCATCAAATTGCTGATCTCTTCACGAAATTGTTGTCTAGAAATGCATTTGGAAACTTATGTTGCAAATTGGGAATTTGGAACTCTCCTATTCTAAATTTGAGGGGAGTAAAGGTATTGATTTATCAATTACTGAAGAAGAATTTGGAAATATCAATCAAAATCTAATCAAAAACACAAACGATGTTAAAATCAAGAGGTAGATAACTCTTGTAATATTATGATATCTTCACTTATTATTGGGTTAATACCCTGAAAAACTCCAAATTGATACATTTGCGATAAATTTATCCCAAACACTTGTATACAAAAATCTTAAACTTATGACAAATTTATCCCAAGTAATCACAAGAAACTCCAAATTGATACACTTGTGACAAATTTACCCCAAACTAATTTGTATATTTGTGACAAATATACCATTTGTTAAACTGGATTAATAACACAAAAAACCACAAAAATGATATAATTGTAACAAGTAGATGATAAAATCCTAAACTAGTACACTAGTTCACTGTTACATGTGTTGTTCAACTTAGTAAATTTAATGAAAACTAACATATAGTAAATTTGTCACAAGTGTACCAATTTATAGTAAATTTGTCAAAAGTGTACCAATTTAGGGTTTTTGTTGTCAAAAAATTAGTTTTGAGTAAATTTGTCATAGATGTACCAGTTTGAAATTTTTCATGGTATTAACCATTTATTATTTCCATTGTTATTTTGTTTTCTTACAAATGTAACATTTGTGATATCTTTCTATTTCAACAATTGTGCTTTGAGATCAAAAATCAAACACTTTTGTTCTTTTAACCACCTCACTAACTAGAAATCCAATGAAGGAAGAAGAAAAAAGGGAAAAGAAGAAGAAGAAATGTCTACGTGTAAAAAGGCTGGCACTAATTGGACAACCACATTAGTAATTTTTGGCCAAAATTGGCTAAAAAGACTATTACCAAATCTCAAAAGGCTTAGAACTAAATTGACAAATCGTCAAAATATTTATGACTAAATTGAAAAAAATGAAAATTTTATGGTTGAATTGGTTGCTATATAATAAGTTTATGATTAAATTGGCATAATACAATAGGTTTTGGGCTTTTTAGACAATTATCCTAGCCTACTTTCCTCTAATCATTGATTGGCGATAACAACTACGAACAACATTCATGATTGTTTAATCTCAATACGAGCAATGCCAATAAAAGGGGGTTTCCCTGAACCAAGTTTCCTTATCAAGATACAAGTTTGTCCGAGTTGCTCAGGCCCTATCCACTTAATAGCTCTTACATGTGGTGGGCCCATACTAATTTAAGGGCTTGAGAATGGGCCCAAACGCCATCCCTAGGAGATAGCCTTTTTGAGATCTTGGGCCCTATGGGCCCAAACCCAAAACTATTTGGGGAAATGCAATTGTGTTTGGTAAAAAAAATTTGCAAATGGACTTTAAGTTAAATGTGCGTTTGGTTATAAAAACTTTCGCAATAGGTTTTGATGAGTATAATATATGTATTGAACTAACCCTTTGCCGGTCCGGCGAAGGGATGCCTCCTTTTTTAATTAAAATAAATACATAATCGGAGGCAAAATCGGAAATATGAAGAATAAGTTAGGGTAGTTTTGGAAGGGAAAAAATAATTTCAGCATTTTAAAAGCAAGTTGAAAGGAAAACCCAAAACGGTCCTGCATTTCCCCAATAGGCTTTCGGGCCTGAAAACCCATTGGAAATGCTGAATCAAACACGGCCTTGAAGTACTCCCTTTGGTCTACCTCTTTGGCTAGACATCATGTTCCTTGATTAACCACCCCTCATTTATAGTTAGATGTATCCGTAGTCCAATGTATCATTCAGATGTTTTAAGGATATCATTCCATGAAACCTTGACGGGTTGGGGTTTGAATATCAACTAAACATCGGTGCTTTTGGTGAGAAATAAAAAATAAAAAAAATTTGGATAAGAATTGGAATTCGGCCTAAAATTAGTATCTCTTTGCATCGATACTTTTTATGAGACAAACAAAAAATAAATAAATTGGATCAAAATTAAGATCTTGCCTAAAACTAATATATCTTTGTGAGACAAGAAGAGGAGCGGACATCAATAAGTATGAAAAACACACTTCCCAAGCCTTTAGAGGCGGAAGTTGTGGACCCATGGACATATACCCAAAAATCACATGAATCAAACTTATAGCATAAGGTCATGGTATTTGGTTCCCATTGCTTCAAAATCAAGAGATTATTCACAAAGGACCATGGAACTTAGTCCATGACTCTTTTCTTCATAGCTTTAGAATCAAAAGTGATGGCAAAAGCCCATTATGGAAGTTATTTCAAAGCAAAGACTCAGTTGAACACATGGAAGAGGAAAATATCTCAAAGACACCTATTAACATAGGCCAAATAATAGTTTGTGAGAAGGGTAATGATGTGCAACTTCAGCAGCATAGCAGGGAGAAAAGAAAGAGTAAAATTATAGAAACCTTTAACTCAACCTCTGAGGGTGAAAATATGTTGAAATTTCCTGATATCTTAACTAGAGACAAGGCCCTTCCTAGTGAGCTGAATTTAAGAAGAAACAAAGTGGACAGAAAACTCCCATAAACAAAATGATCAAAAGATTTAGTCCCTATAACACTCAAGAAGTAGATGAAGACCAACTTCTTGAAATGCTAATCCAAGTATTGGAAGGCTCGGAAAATGGGTTGTGGTGGCTAACCCTAATCTAAGAAGCATGGACACTCTCCGGGACCTTTCGTGTCCAACACCCACATGTCCAACACACAGTCAACTACCTCCGACACGCGAGTCGGAGATTCCAACACGTGACTTTGACACGCACGAGGTTATTTTTATAAATTTCCAAAACTCTTTGGGGTCTAAATATAAATATATGAAAAAATAGAAATAATAAAATAATAAAAGCTAAACTTCAGTCGCACGCACGGGTTCTAGACTCTTCTCTTCACTCTTCAGTCGCATGTGCCTGAGCACTCTAGTTCTCTTCTTTCGTAGTGAGTGTTGCCAGTGTTGCTTTGCTGGCCACGCGACCCACCCCACCAGTCGCCAACTCATCGTAGCCCCCCGCACCTCAGCCCCACCCATCGCCACAGTCGCCTCCGACCCTGCCTTTGTCTCTCGCAAGCATTGAACCGTCGCCCTGACAACAAGCCGTTGCCTCTGCCTCTCACAGGCATTGCCGCGTTGCTCTTCTTCATCTTACGATTTCATCTTTTTGCTCATCTTAGGTTAGCATCTTAGATTTCTTTATAATGCAAATTGGGATTTTTTTGGCAAACTCTAGAGTTAGTTCGAGGAAAGTGGGATTAGTGAATGTTTTGTTAAATACAAGTTGAGTTCCAAAATTGAATGAAACAGATGGAGCTCATTGTTGGCTACGCTTGTTGATTTCGAAAAATTAGAGCTCTAGTTCTTTCATAGCCAGATGTTCTGCACCCTCGATCGTTGGGCTTTATGTTATCATGTATTTGATCCAAAAAATTTGGACATTCCCATCCCGTTCTACACCATTGTCGTGTTGTGCTTGTCTGGATGATTATGTGAATCGCGATCATGGAATTGAGGGTGCAATTATTGGCCTTTTGGAATAGATGGGCTTGGTTGTTGACTTCTATAACTAGTGCTAGTTGGGGATGTAGCGAACTGGGTTCCTCTGTTGTCCATTGAATCGAGTTAGTTGAAGTTCAATTGGTGCTATCGTGTTTTGGAGTCAAGTTCTTGTGATGGTGCATGGGGTTTTGCTGTAGATATTTTTTAGCCTAAATGAGTAGAATTTGGCAGTTTATAGCCATCATGGGAAGGGAATTAACCTAGCCGATATTGAGAGGTCCCATAGCAAAGTTTCCATGAATGAAATTGTCTAAAATTGTTATTACGGGAAACTTCGACAAGTGGTTTGGAGCAACATCTTTTGGAGAGTTACTACCCTATTCTTTACTACTAGTACACAAACAAAAAATCATATTTTATGTGTAAGGAGTTAGGTTATAAAGTTTGTAAAATCTTTAGAACATTAGTTTTTTATCGGAATCTTAGTGGTTTTCAATATTGCATTTACACAAAATCAATTTGCTTTACTTTTTATGTATTGAATGCTCTATTTTGAATAAGTCATCTATGAAGTAAGTGGCATCAAAAATGAAAACCAAAAGGGCATATCGGTTTTGCTATGATTTCTCTTTATTTTTATTTCCTTTCCACTTTTGCATTGTGAATACTCATAATGACTTTGGTCGTGTATGTGTGATAGTCGGAAATTGATGATGGAAATTTGGCTGCTATATTCGCTACCATATTATTGTTGTTCTCTGCCATTTGTTGCTGTATAGCTGATGTATTGCTGTTGAATTGTTGCTGTATAATTGTTGTTTTGTTGCTATATAATTGTTATATTTCCACTTTGTCTATTGTTGCTTACCGCTTCCTGCAATGTGCTTCTGGTTGATATCCAATCTAAGAAGTTAACTTTAACTAAGAAACCTTATAGCGATTGATAGTTACATGTTTATTTATTTTATTTTATTTTTGCAGAATGTCTTCAAATTCAAACATAACTAGTAGTACTTCAAGCACACAACCACCTACCTCTAGTAATGAAGTTGTAAAACAACAATTATGGAGGTATGTTACTAAGTTAATCATACCGTTGCAGGGGGAAATTTGTCTTGAAGATGCAACTTTTGTCAAAAAGATTTTAAAAGTTTGTATACGAGAGTGAAGGGCCATTTGATAATGATAAGTGGAAAAGGAATTGAAAAGTGCACAAAAGTAGGGAAAAAAAAAGATCTTGGTGGTGGTGGTGACGGAATGAATTTATCATTTAACTCCAGAAAAATGAAAGGTGGAAATGGGAGTGAAAAATCACTTAAAGATGCATTTAATATGACTCAACGAGAACATTTAGATTGTGAGATTGCTAAGATGTTTTATTCGGCGAACTTTGCTATTTAACCTAACAAGGAATCTTTATTTTCAATCCGCTTTCACTTATGCCGCTAATTATAATATTGCGGGTTATGTACCACCGAAATATAATTTGTTGATAACCACTTTGTTGCAAAAAGAGAAGGCAAATATTGATAGATTGTGTGCGCCTATTAAAATCATGTGGAAGGAGAATGGTGTAAGTATTGTGAGTGATGGATTGAGCGACTCACAAAAAAGATCACTTATTAATTTCATGGCGGTATCGATGGAAAATCAATATTTATAAAATCGGTTTATTGTTCGAGAGAAACAAAATATATACATTTCATTTTTAACTTGCTAAAATGAGTTATCAATGAAGTTGGGCATGAGAATGTGGTCCAAGTAATTACGGATAATGCTTCAAATTGTAAGGGCGCAGGACAACTCATTGAGCAAGAATTTCCATCAATTATGTGGACGCCTGTGTGGTGCACACCTTTAATCTAGCTTTGAAAAACATTTGTGCCGCAAAAAATATAGAGAGCAATCAAATAGTTTATGAGGAATGTAGTTGGATTTCAGATATTGTTAAAGAAGTTATGCAAATCAAACATTTCATCATAAACCATTCTATGAAATTAGCAATATATAATGAGTTTGTTAGCTTGAAGTTGTTTTATATAACGGATACATATTTTGCTTCGATAATTGTGATGCTTAGGAGATTCAAGTTAATAAAAAGTAGTCTTCAAAACATGGTGATTTGTGACAAATGGAATATCTATCGAGATGTTAATCAATAGAAAGCTAAGTTTGTCAAGTAGAAAGTGTAAGGTTCGATGATCGAAAAAGTGAAGAAAGCTATATATGCACATGAAGTGAATAGGCTAGATGAGAAGTCTACATTTTATAAGGTGGTTCACATAATTCTTGTAGATTGTTGGACAAATAACATCATTTCACTTCATTGCTTGGCACATGTCTTAAATCCCAGGTAAGTTCTAAAATTGTATGAGATTATTACTTTAGTAATTATTCTTTTTTTAACATGATAATATAATACTTCTCTTATTTATTATTGTTTTATAATTTTATTTCATTTTATTAAATAAATGTACTTACTTGAATTTCTCTATACAAGAATAGGGAGATCAACCAATAAAGATTGAAATGCTTCAAAAAATACTTTCCTAACTTGAATGAGTACAACAAGGTGAATTTGGAGTATATAGATTTTGCAAATAAAAATGGAAATTTTAGAGATTTTAATTCCATTAAAAATCGATATTCTATGAATCCTAAGGCTTGGTGGGTTAATCATGGTGCATGTGCACCGATGCTTCAAAGCATAGCCTTAAAGCTTCTTGTACAACCTTCTTTTTCATCATGTGCTAAGAGAAATTGGAGTACTTATTCATTTCTGCACTCAGTGAGAAGAAATAAGATGACCTCAAAACATGCAGAAGATTTGATTTTTATTCATAACAATTTCCGTCTTTTATCAAGAAAATGCCAACAATATGCATGAGAGACTAAGATATGGGATATTGATAAATGCATTTGACTTGTTTGAAGATATTGGGATGCTTGAAATTGTAAATCTTTCACTTGACGAGCCGAAGATAGTCTTTTTTTTTTTTTCAAAAAGTAGATAATGTGGATGAATGAATTTTTGTTATATTATTTGATGGAATGTTGATTGTTTTTTTTTGCTTATTATTAAATTTTAAATTTAATAGTAGAATGTGGATTACTTGTTTTCTCCTTCAAGTTTTATGGATTATTACAATGAAATGTAGTTGAATTTATCAAATTAAAAGAATGAATGATATTAACAAATGTATGTAGGATTAATGTTTTTAATATATATTAATTCTAGGCTCTTTTATTATTATTATTTAGTTATTTATTATTTATATATAAAAATATTTATTTAATATTTAAAAAATATTTATTTAATATTTAATGTGTTACTTTTTTGAGAAATCTACGTTCGGCATGTTATGTCGCGTCATATTGCGTGTCCGTGTCGGTGATAGACCCTAATAAGGCACCAAAGCAAAAATGAAGATTTTAAGTAGGAAATTATTAGAGGTTGGGCACACCCTTAATAGTCTAAGTTTTAAGAGTATTAATAGCTCAAGAAAGGCCCACGATACTATTTCTTATTTAGAGAAAAAAAAACCAAGAATAAAATATTCATGTGTTAAAGAGGCAATTAAAGTTTTATAAATGTTTTGTTGTTAACCCAATTGGGACAAGGGGAGACTAAGCAATAATGTGGAATGTATCTATTGTTCTTTCGACTATAAATGCTTTAGTTGACTAGATAGATGTTGTTTGTGAAGATGAGAATTATAAAACGAAAATGAGAGTGACTTTTGTACATGCACCTACAAAATACCAAGCAAGACTCAGGATGTAGGATGATATATACAAAATCAATGCGGAAAATCAGTTACGCTGGCTTTACATGTGGACTTCAATGAAATCATGTATCATTGTGAAAAATAAGACAAAAGATTGGTAGAGCATTGTTGATTTCATGCTTTTAGGGAGTTCCTTAATAGCTACAAATTAATGGACCTTGAAAGAAAGGGTTGCGCATTTATTTGGTCTAACAATCGAGAAGGAGAAAAGCTCGCGATGAGTTTGAAGGGCTATTGTTCGGGACACCAAGAAATATGGACTGGCGCCTCTCACGGACACAATACTGGACGCCGAAAGAAGTTGCAAGTGACTTGCTAGATGTCAGATTTAGCGAGAAGGTTGGACTGCTCGTCTTAGCAAGGAAATCTGGAACGCCGGGGAACTTCAAGACCACACCTCGGACTGCTGATGGAAGCTGGGATGCGGTGGGACAGCAACAAAACACCTGGCATGGCAGATCGGTGGGAGCAGCACCTAGCGTTTGAAGATCCGAGTGTTTGCTTGGAGAAGCCAATGGCGCCGCTGCTATGGGATGACAGCAGCACACCGAAAATAAAAGGGAAGAGCTTTGTTCGTCATCAATTTTCCCTCGCGATCCGCCGCTTCTCCTCGATCCTCACGTGTGTTTCTCAATTTTATTGTGTACTCAATTCTCTCCCAAACCCTACGCAAACAAACCTATTTATAAGCCACCGATTAAGATTTCAATTTTTCTAAATCGATATCTAGACAATTTCAAATTCTTATTTTCTTACAAGATAATTTCCGATCACTTAAAAAAAGGGTCTTGGGCCAATCTACTCACTTCATGGGCTTAGTCCGCCCGTTAATTTAAAGTTCGAACCACTAATTCAAATCCACCTGTCACCGGTCCAATAAATAAATGCAAAACATGTAAATTAAAAATAAATGCACCTACATCTATATTCTATGCAATTAATATTTTTTAGGGATAAAATTAACCCCTAATTTTTTAATGCAATAAATGACTAAACGGGTCGCCAAAATTTAGGTGTCAACAACAATAAAGCTTCGAATTCCTTAAAAGGAAGGTAACCAAGGCTCATATTCTTACCCTTTCAGATTTTAGTAAAGTCTTTGAAGTTGATTGTGAGGCTTCTAATGTGGAAATTTGTGTGGTTCTTAGTCAAGAAGGAAAGCCTATCACATTCTTTAGTGAGAAGTTGAATAATTCCCGCAAGAATTACTCTAGTTATGATAAATAATTTTATACTATTTTTTAGAGTTTTAGATCATTGGCAACATTATCTATTGTTCAAGAAATTTGTTCTCTTTTTAGATCATAAAGTTTTGAAGTATGTAAATACTCAACATAAGCTCAATAATCAGCATGGCAAGTGGGTAGAGTTTCTTCAAGCCTTCACTTTTCTTATCAAGCATAAAGATGAAACTCTTAATCGAGTGGCAAAGAAAAGACTTGACAAAGCATTTAACAACTTGAAGTGGAGGCTAAAATTCCCCGAGGCAGAAGTGTATGCATTACTAGCTATTAGTTCTAACCATAGCCTGATCTCTTCTCTGTCTTTGAAGCCCAAAAGAGGAGAAAGAATTTCAGCTTCGACGCATTTTGGCTAGAAGACAAGGAGTGCAGAGGTGTAATCAACAAGGCTTGGACTTCAACGACCAAGGACAGTGTAGATCTTTTTGTCAGAATGGAAAATGTTACCATTGCATTACAAAGCTAGAGTAAGCAAAAATTTTCAAATGGGCATGAAAGAATAAAGCAATTAATGGAGGAGGTTAAGTGCTTAACAAATAGACGACTGCTGTAAAGGAAAAAAGAACAACTATAGAAGCTA
The DNA here is from genome assembly GCA_017140615.1 of Eucalyptus cladocalyx. Classification (NCBI taxonomy): domain Eukaryota; kingdom Viridiplantae; phylum Streptophyta; class Magnoliopsida; order Myrtales; family Myrtaceae; genus Eucalyptus; species Eucalyptus cladocalyx. Next base: position 37,643,947 of record CM029524.1, on the reverse strand, counting down.
AAATATGAAATTGAAAGACTATGGAATTAGGAGGAGATGTATTGGGGAATGCGTTCGAGGATTAATTGGCTCAAGTAGTGGGATGAAAACACAAAGATTTCTCATGTCACTACCTTACAAAGGAGACAATTAAACAAAATCTCAATGCTAATGGACTCCACAAGCCATTAGACTCGAGACCAAGAACAACTGAAAAAAATGACTTATGATTTCTATAGAGAGCTTTCTTGCTCTATTGGATTTCGAGACTTTACTCCACTTTGTTGGAATACTGCACCTGTCGTGTAAAGGTGAAAACAAATTTGAGGTTGTTAGAAGTAACACTAGAAGACATGAGGCAAGCAACATTTCAACTTGGAACATCAAAAGCACCAGGTTCAAATGGTTTAAATGGCTAGTTCTTTCAACACTATTGGGAATATATGAAACTAGAAGTATTCTCAAAGGTGAGTAAATTTTTCCAAATCGGAGTGCTAAATTCTCAATTGAATAGAACTCTTATCTCATTGGTGCCAAAAGTAAAGAACTCAGATAAGCTGGAACAATTTAGACTTATAAGCTTGTGCAATTCTGCATACAAGATCATTTCTAAAGTGCTAGCAATTAAGTTGAAACCATGCTTCCAAATTTGATCAAAATTAAATAAAGTGCCTTTGTAAGAGGTCGGCAAATCCAAGATAATATTCTAGTTGTCCAGAAGGTTTTATACCAACTATGGGTTTGAAACAAAAAAAAAAAATCCAAGATATATTAAAGTTAGACATGCAAAAGGCATATGACTGGATTGAATGAGATTTTCTAGAGGCATGTATAATTAGAATGAGGTTTAACGAAAGATGGGTGAATTTGATCGTACCATGTGTTACAACTACCCTCTATCCTTATACTTATTCATATTGGTTGCCAACTTCCTATCAATGTTGATAAAAAAAAGTTATGAACGATGGCACCATTAAAAGGATAAAATTAAACGGGTATTAACAAATACTATCTCACATATTCTTTGTAGATGATTTAATCTTTTTTCTATATGGAAAACGGTAGGAATGTTAAAACTTGGTTGTAATACTACACCAATATTGTTTTGCTTCAGGCTAAGTAATCAATTTGAACAAATCGGGCATATATTTTAGCAAAGACTACCCTAATGAATAAAAGGGAACATAGCAAGAGAGATAAGAGTCCCAAAGATAGATCAGATTGGAAAATACTTAGGCATTCCTTCTGATTGGGGAGCATCCAAAAAATAAATGTTTGCTTAGATCCTAGTAAGAGTTAATATGAAGTTGGAAGGGTAGAAAGAGCACTTCCTGTTTAAAGTAGGTAAAGAAATCACAATTAAAATAGTAGTCAAATCATTACCTCAATACATGATGTCCATTTTCAAAATACCAATTGATGTACGTTGGACAATTGAGCAAAAAGTAGTAACATTCTAGTGGAAGAACTAAAGCTCTTAAACAGGAATACACCGGAGGAAGTAGGAATTACTAAAGTAAAGAAAAGACATGGATAGCCTTGGATTTAGGGACTTAATATCCTTTAACAAGGCAATGCTTGGCAAATAGGCTTGACGATTAGCATAAGCCCCTTTCCACTTTGTGTAGTCAGATCTTAAAATGAATCTAATTACCCAAATAAGAGTTTCTAGAAAGCAAAGAAAGGATCTAGGTCCTCTTGGAGATGACAAATATATTAATAGGGAGAGTAACAATTGAAGACTGGATAATGTGGGCAATAAGGAATGGCAAAAACATTAACATCAAAGAAGACAAGTGGCTCAAAAAGGGAGTTATAAAGGACCAGCCAATGTCAAAGAACCAACAAATGTTGTAGAATTGATAAATCAGGAGGAAAACACATGGAAAAAAAACCAATCTAGCTTGGATTATATGATGAACATGTAGTGAATGAGATTCTCTCAGTCCATATCAGTCCATGAACAACCAAAGACAAGCTAGTCTAGACTAGTACGAGGGAAGGGGAGTACACTGTAAAGAGTGGCTACAACGCTCTTTGCAAAAACAACAACACAACTAATACAAATTAGGCATCCACCTCATATCAAACTCCAAATAAATTATGGAATAAGGTTTGGAACATGAAAACTCCCCCACAAAATTAGAAACTTTATTTGGAGTTTATGACAAAATACCCTCCCGACCAAAGAAAACTTATACATAAGGAAGATTATACCGGATCCTGTTTGCCAAATTTGTCAAGTGCATGCCAAAACCTAGAGCATTTATTCCTTCTAATGGACGACGACAGAGTGGGATGATCCTACACTAAAAATTCAAATATCTAAGGGTGTGTTTGGTTCATTATTCTTAAGGGGCTTTCAACCTCCAAAACCCCTTGGAGGAATGTTGGACCGTTTGACAATTATTTAGCTTTAAAGTAAAAATCAGCATTAGGAAGGTTGAAAGCCCAATGCTAGTAGGGACTAGGGTCTCGTTTGGTTAAGCATTCTCAAGGGGCTTTTAGCCCCCATAGCCCCTTTGGAAAAATATTAGGTGTTTGGTTCAACATTTTTAGATGTCATTGGCTAAATAATTGCCTTTGAAATGCTGAAAGCCCAAAGTAGGTGGGGACCTACTTTGGGCTTTTAGCATTTTCGAAATGCTACTCCTCTCAATTAATGAATTTTGGCTAGTTGCCTATTTTACCCTCAAAATATTATGAAAAGTCCAATTTTACTCATTTACAAAACAAAACCCTATATCTCTCTTTAGAATGCTTTCTTCTTCTTCGTCTCTCTCTCTCTCTCTCTCTTTTGCGATTCACTTGACAACTTTCATCTTTGGGTGAGAAGGGTTTGTCTTCGGTGGTACCCTCTGCTCTCAACTCCATCAGGCAAAAAGTATGCAACAACAACAAATATGTTATTTTTCTTAGATCCTTGCCTTCTGCTCTTGCGTAGGTAGAACATCCCTACACCTCCTGCGATTGAAGAATTTCGTTTGACAAAGATCTGATAAAGGCCGAAGTTTGTTGCAACGAGCGAGTGAATCCGAGTTCTGGATCTTCTACCCTCTTGACCCTTTCTCACCCCTCATAAGATTTGTTCTTTGCATGGTTTTTCGAGGTATCCTTTCTTGGGTTTTTCTATTTTTGGGTTGCATTTGTATCCATGAATACTTTCTCTTTTGTACCCATTGGGGTTGTGATTTTGTCTTGGGGATGTTGAATTTTTTATTCCTGTTGATCGATTTTTGAGGTCAAAAGGTGCAAGGAGTGAACTTTGTCGAAATGCCACGATGGGTGTGATGGTTTGTGTTGTGGGTGTTAAGTAATTGCAATGGACAAGGTTCGATTTAGTCCTTTTTCTTTTGTGGGGCTTTGCATAAGGTTGCGCATAACAATGCTTCTTGGCTGGGAAAGAGTTTTTTTTTTTTTTCAAAAATAGTTCTTTTCTATTTCTATTCTGGGGAACAATTTCTGAACAAAAGAACTCGTTTGATAACTGTACAAAATTTCTATTCCAAATTTTAATTTTTAAAAAATAAATAATAATAAATAAGAAAAAGGAATAGATTAGATATTACATAAAATTGACAAGATCAAAATATTATTAGATTAATAATACATTTGCTTAGGTGTAAGAATTCTAGTCAAAGATAAACCTGTAACATAGGTGGTATTGTAATGAAACATGAGCTATTATCTTATATCTGTGTGTGTGAGGATCTTTACTCATGTGATTTATAGCCTATTGAATTTACGTAGCGCTTTGTTGGAATCAGTATTCACAAATTGAAGTTTTGAACTATAATTTTCAATAATATATTTTCTTTTTGCGAATCTTAATGTTTGGTATAGCAAATATTGCGAAAAAAGCACAAGGGATATTGAATTTGTAGTGATTTTCTTGGGACTAAGTTTTTACTCTTAAAAAAAAAATTGTAATTCTAATGCATGCGTGGCTGGGGATTTTAGTCTTCTAATCTTGACATGGAAGTTGGGTTAGGGTCGTAGATTTCCAACTATTGGAATGGTGCATGCATGACGTGGCTTTGCTGTCATTATGCATTTGGTTCATAATATACTCCTAAAACACTTAGTAAAGACCTCGATCTTTTGCATTTTGAGCCGTCAATGCATCCCATCTTGATGCTACTTTTTACCTTGTTTCTTCCAAATTACAAACTATTTCATTTTCGTGTTTCACATAAGCTTATAAGGTTTTGGCTAATTTTGATGAAGGGAGGTGCTTTTCCTCTCCTCTTTTGTTTTTTTTCTTTCTTGACTAGGATGCAAGCTTCGAACAGCGGTTTGTAGGTCTTGAAGTGTCAACTATACAACAGCTTACAATTTGCTTTTCTTCTGTTTGTCCACATTTATGATATATTCAATGGCATTTGTGCTCATGAAGATAGAATTGGATGACCTTAATACTATTAATAGAAATGTATTCATAATAGTTTACAAACACATCGCAAAAGTTTTCACAAAAAAAAAAAAAAAAAAAAAAACACATCACAAAAGTCGAAAATAAAAAGTCATGGAATCTCTTGCATATTGTGATCTCTTGCCATCATATTTGTAATATTTTTCCTAATCATGTTTATCTTAGCCACCTCATCACGTGATGTATCATCTATAACATTGTATTGTGTAGGTCCAAATAGATATTCCAAATCTTCATATAAAGCAAAGTTATTGTACATCTTGTCTTTGTTGCAAATATAAATTATGGAGAATACAACATGCAATTACAATATATGCTTGCTTTCAAATTGAAAATGGAGGCATGTGTCTCAAAATGGAGAAGCGATTTTTTAATGCCCTAAAAGTCCTTTGATAACATTTCTCAATGAAAAATGCTTATGGTTAAACAATTCTTTTACTATTTTTGGCTGTCTCATTCTACGCCTATAATCATTCAAATGATACCGTTCATCTTTAAATAAAGTTAAAAATCCTGAAAGTACTGCATAACCAAAATCTACTACATAGTATTTTCTTACAAGAATATATAAGAATATATACATAAACTTGTTATAATATGCAATAGCTATACAATCATAAAGAAAATCACTTGATATAGACAAAATAAATATCTGGTGGTGGTCGAGGAAATTACAATCAAGGAGTCTCGAGTGCTGCCAAGAGAACCCGACAATTATTGGCAAATCCTTCCCATCAGCATATACAAATGTAAATTGCATATCAAACAAATAAGCACACATCACATTTTGAGTGATAGTCAATTTCATGCCTCTAAATGGGATTTGTTCGATATAGGGACGAATGCATTAATGTGAGTGACGTCAATAACACCAATGCAATCCTATGATTTTATTAAAGTATAGCGTTAGACAGTATTATCAGCTATATATATTTTAATAATGTAGATTGATATAAAAATCATACCTTAAAGTAACGTCCATGGTTAGGATCGATAAAAATATCCTCTGGAACAATATCAAAAGAAGGCAGCCTGATAATCTATTTTGATCATTCGAGAAATGCTTTTAATATTAGAGTAAAAAACTTAATGATTGTTTGTCCCGAACATTAAAATCTCTCATATAAATCTCTATTGGAGTTTTTATAACCAACCATAGATAAGAAAATCCCAACTTGTTCATTTACCCTTACATATTGAGTATCTTTCAGCCAGCCTCTTGTCTTCATTAGATCACATAGGTTAAAAAAAAACATGTATCTTTAACATGAATGCTTCATATATCCTATCTAAATGTCCGTAAATAATTTTTCTTACCCATTTGGCTCCAGATAATTCACTGTCCCTAATAGGCTCTTTCGTATGCAAAGACATATCAAAAGTAACAAAAGATAACTATGCTATTGTTATGTCAATATCAAACTCATCCATATACCATTCAACTGCCGCTACCTCTTCATTAGACACACTATTTTAATCATCTTTCATAGTACCTATGCCATTACACAAATACAATAAATCAATATATATATATATATATAAAACAATAGAAACCAATAACATAAGTAATAGAATTAAAGCAAACAAAATATAAAAATTCAACACAATCCATCATATCCAAACCACAACACAAATGCAAAAGTCTCAACATCAATATCTTGAACAACAAAATAACAACTAACAACATAAAAAAAAAAACATAGTCTAATAACACTCCATGTAATCCACGATACATTTCATAATATCCACTAAAGACATTAGAGAAATCCATATCTCCTTTCAGCTAGAGTTTTAATAAAAGCCTCCCTCCACGTGGCATTAACGCAAGCTTGTTCCATTGTTTTGTTTTAAAGATCCTACTTCAACGTAAGCATGGCAAGTAGGATATCAATCTTAGTAGATACAAAGAATGGGTCTATGGGTGGTGATGTGACTTGTAAGTTAATAGAACCACTCATAGATTAACTAGAGCTACTTTTGATCATTTTTTGTAAAGCTTTGCAAGTGCTAGCAATACCATATGATTGACTCATCATTCTCCTCTTACTATTTGGAGTTTTATCCATCCTATGTTTGTCATGAACTGGATAAGGAGTTTTGTCAAACATAAAAACTTCCTCATCAATATGGTGTTCACCTAAGTCTTCTGGTCCATCACCAATGCCAAGTTCATCCGACATCACCAAATCTTTGACATTTCCTGTTACATATTCCCTAGTAACATATGTATCACCAAATATAATACACAAATTGAGATATTGAGGAAGTTCATACTTATTGAATTTTGCCCACTTAATATTATATTGCAATTTTCACAATGATGACATATATTAACAATACAATAAACGTATTGCATGTACATCTATAATGATCTCAAAATGATCAAACGTTAAATCATACCTTGACGTGAGAGTCTCATATACTTGGATCATCAACAACTGTTTTGTTCACGTTATCCTAGCCAAATCCAAATTGTGAAAGAAGCTTCTTGAAACTAGCATACTGTTTTTTCAATTTGTTCACTTTGTTCTTCAATTGTATTTAAGTATATTGAAGTTCTTCATTTATTAAATTATGTACATATGTTATTCCACCATACTTTGTTGAAAATAGAAGATGTGTGATTCCCTTTTTGACATCTTCTACCAACAAACTGAAGTACAAGTCGGTTAAAGGCTTAGTCCACTTTGTGGTGAATGCCTCTTTTTGGGATGTCATGTAACATTCACTAGTTGAGCATAATATGAGTTCAAGACAATTAAAAAAAGAGTGAAACATGATGCTTCCTTCTTTTCTCATCACCATTGTTTAGACTAAAGAAAGACACAACTACCAAATCCAGTTATAGGATGATATTATCTCTAAACCTTGGATAGCTATTCAGTGCATAAAAAAGTCATTATAGTAGCTACAAGCATTAAACTAGAATTAATGAATCCAACTCTAAACCTTGGACAGCTACCAAATTTATAAAAGTTCCTAGAAATGTCAGTATCTTTGTCATTTTGTGTCATAATCTAGAACCTGAAATATTTCTTAGTGCACTCGGAGGAATGCCCTTTTCACTTTGAGTTACTTTTTGCCTTTCAATGTGTAAATGCCGTTATACCATCAGTCATTGCAGCTTTTATACCATCATTCATGCCCTATACAACCCCTGGTCTTGTTGTGATCAGAGACTCAACTTCAACATGAGAACATGCAACTTCCACTCTATAAATTTGTTAATTAATTCATTTAGCCTTCATGTTCTACTTATCAATTTGTTTTCTGTCCCTTTTGATAAAATTTCATATGCTCATTATTTTAAGTCATATCATGGTGATCCTATTTTAAATTCATTTACACCTTAGGAGAGGCCATCTTTAAAGAACGTGTTTTGTATCTATGGGATAGATTCCAAGACTGAGGTATGAAGCATTCTCAACATAAGGATTTATGATGCATCAGAGAAAACAATGCTTATGAGTTGTCATAATGCTGACATTTTTTATTTGGTTAAGTGACTTCCTAATGTAGTAACTTGGATTGACTAAAACAGAGCCTTTATCACAGACTATCACTAAAACAAAGCATCAACAACTTCAACTACTCACGCACACACACACATACACAACTATTTCATTTCATTTCATACTCTCACTGGTTTTGAGAGACAAAGAAGCATAAAGAAAAGTGCACCAGAATTTTGGTGTTGTTCATCATACCAACTCTTGTTTGTTTTAGTCAGCCTAGCTGATACATGTGAGAATCAAGGGCGACACAAGCACGAGCGAAGCAACATGAGAGAGGTATGCACAAACAGAGGCAACATGACAGAGGTGACACGATTCAACTTCAAAAAAAGTGAGAATCACCATTAGAATAGGTACAATGAGAAAGAATCAAAGCAACAAACCCAATTTAAGGCAAGATGACCACGAAGCGACGCGACCGAAGAAAGGTGACCAAAGGCGACGAGACTAGAGGCAACGGGATTGGAAAGAGGCGATCAGAGGCAATGGCACTACAGGCGGCGGATTCAACTTTAGAAAAAGTGAGAATCACCACTAGACAAGTACAATGAGAAGGAATCATAGCAACAAACCTAATTTAGGGCAAGATGACCACGAGGCGACGCGACCAAAGGTGATGCGACTGGAGAAAGGTGACCGAAGGCAACGGGACTAGAGGCAACAGGATCGAAAAGAGGTGATTGGAGGCGACGGGACTGCAGGCGGCGGGATCGAAGAGAGGCGACCCAACCAAAGCGATGCAACCAAAGTGAAGCAACCAAAGATGACGGCACCAAAGAGAGGCAAAGACGACGGGACTGGAGGAATCGGCTCGGAGAGAGGCGACCCAACTGGAGACAATGCCACCAAAGAGAACTGCGACCAAAGACGACGGACCGAAGAGAGGCAGTGACCGAATTGGAGAGAGGCAACCAAAGGCTACGAGCACGAGATCGAAGAGAGTCGACCAGAGGCTACGAGACTGGATGTGACAGCCCAAGGAAGGGGAGGGGTCTTCTCTAGTCCCACATCGCTTAGGGGGAGTCCTAGCCTAGTTTATAAGGCTAGGTGTCCCTTTAATCTGTGTAACGCATTTCACGTACGCTTTCGCTACGCTGAAAACAAAAATGTATGAGGGGCCCACTGTGGGGCTGCCAAAGCGGACAATATCGGTTTGGCGAAAGAAATGGCCGAGTGCAACTTTGTCCCCAAGTGACGCGTTTTAAAGTCATGAGGACTCAGTGTCCAAAACGAACAATATTATACAATAGAACCCGAGTCGTTACAAATGGTATCAAAGCCGACTCCTGACTGCGTGTGAGGGCCACAGCGAGGACGTTGTGCTCTTAAGGGATGGAGAGTGTGACAGCCTAAGGAATGGGAGGGGTCCTCTCTAGTCCCACATCACTTAGGGGGGAGTCATGGGCTAGTTTATAAGGCTTGGCGTCCCTTTAATCTGTGTTACGCATTTCACATACGCTTCCACTGCGCTAAAAACAAACCCGTGAGGGGCCCACTGTGGGGCCGCCAAAGTGGACAATGTCGGTTTGGGGAAAGGAATGGCCAAGTGCAACCTTGTCCCCAGGTGACGCGTTTTAAAACCATGAGGATTCAGTGTCCAAAGCAGACAATATTACACAGTAGGACCCAAGTCGTCACATTGGAGGCCACGAGATCGGTGACGGGACTGGAGAGAGGTGACCGAAGGCAATGAGATCGGAGAGAGGCAAGCGGACGAAGGGAGAGGTGAGCTGAGAAGGGGCATGAGCTAAGAAGGGAGTAAAAAATAAGTTAGGGTTATATAAGTTTTTTATTTTTGTTTCCGGGCACAAAAAGTAACTTTTTTTTGTTTCTCGTTTCTATTCCAAAACCATTCCCGAGCTAACTTTCTATTACGGAGAACAGAAAAACAACTTGGCGTTACCAAATGGATTTATGTTCTTTTTTTGTTCCGAGGAACAAAAGAATATAAATCTTGAGGAACAGAAACGTTGTCATGCACTGCCTAAGTCACTACTGGTTGAGGAATTTCTCTCTATCTCTGGCTAATAGTGGAGTAGCTGTGTAGAAACTCATTAATCTTTGAGGGGGTTTTCATTGAATTATTGTGAATAGGTCAGATTTCACGTATGTTTATGCCCCTTTTGAGATTAGGCAATTTTATTAAGAAGCTACAATATAGGTCAAACGTTTAGTAACTATTAAGAATAGGTTAGGGTTTGTCTTCCTATTTTTGTATGCTATTCTCTGTCAAATGTGAATTGACATAATACACTCATTTGTACTTGTTTGTTTATATTCTTCATTAGGATAAGTTCATGGTTGATCTTGTTTGTTTGAATCTCTTAAATTTGTTCATGTCACTTTACTAGTAGATGAGTTCACCAATGGAAAATGCATTTTAGAGCTCAGAAGATGTAGAAACCTTTTGTAAGTTGTGCATTGAACAAATTGAAAAGGCAATCATCTTACAAATAACAAAAGAGATGGATGGACAATCATAACTAATAAATTTGAGGAGCTAATAGGCAAAAAGTATGATAAACAGCAAATGAAAAGTAAGTGGGATAACCTCAAGGAAGAATGGAAAAGATTGAGGCCATTACTTTATAATGAAACTGGACTAGGATGGGATTCAAGAAAGAAAACCATTGATGCAAGTGATGAACGGTGTGAGAGTAAAATTCAGGTTTTCCTCACTTCTTTTTTTACTTTTATGTTAAGCTCACTTTTAATGATACAACTTATATAAATGCTTCATTATAACAGGCCAATCCAAAGCTTAAGGCTTTTAGAATGAAATTTATACATCTTGATCTTAAAGTAAAGTTAGATATGATGTTCAAAGATACAGTTGCTATTGGAAGAATCACATGAAATCCTGTACAAAGTTTATGTATTGATAATGATGTGGAGACCACACAACTTAGTATCGATGATATTGTAGGGTCTACTGATGAAAACTTGGAGGATCATGTGGATAAAACCGTTGTTGAATCAACTGGAACTCAAACCCGTAAAAGAGCCGCTCAGACTTCAAAGATGCAAGCTCGAGGAAAGAAAGATAAGAAATTAAGCACAAAAGAGGAGCTTAGAACACAAATTAACAAGCTACTTACAGTTGTTGAGAGTAGGAGCATTACCAGTGCTGCATCTAAAGCAACAAATTTAGTCGGTTCTTATGAGGACCTCATAAAGATATTAAATTCCATACCTGAGATTGTGGAAGACGAAGACTTGTACTTTTTTGCAATTTCTCATTTAAAGGAAAAGATAAACAATAGGCAAGTTTGGGATAAGTACACTATCAGTGCCATAAGTTATGTATGACGCTCACTTTGGTACCAAAAGTTTCCGTCGAATTATTTAAGTGCCAAATTAGAGAAAAAAACGATCATTTTAGTGCCACTGGCAAAAGATTCTCGCTAGATTAATTACATGACTTTTATATTTTTTTTTTAAAAAAGTCACCGGTGGCTTTAAAACGACGTCATTTTCCATCCTCCTCAAGAAACGACGTCGTTTTGCCGTTATACGTGGACATTCTCACAGAAGCGACACCATATAACTCATGGGGATTGAAATTAGCATTTTGGGGATTAAAATTAGGGTTTCCGCCACTTGTCGCTCTGCCACCATCATTCACCCGCCATCGCTTAGCCATCGTCACTTCACCACCATTATAGTTGCTAGACTAGGTGAGCGAGGAGAGATTGAGATTATTGCTCAAGCAAGTAGTGGTAGGAAGAATAGGAAGCGAGGGCAGAGGAGGAGGAGGAAGAAAATGGGTCGAAGGTGCCTCTAGTGCACTGCTGTTGCTGCCGGTGCCATTGTTGGTGCCACTGCTGATGCGCTGTTGGTTCTACTGCTAGTGCCATTGCTAGTGCCGATGTTGGTGTTGGTCTCCGAGAAAGAAGAAGACGACGTTCCTTCTCTCTCTCTCTCTCTCTCTCTCTCTCTCTCTCTCAATTTGGGAATTTAGGGTTCTAAGTTGGGGGAAGATGCGAAATAGTGTCATTTTGTTGTTTGGATGGCTAATTGTACTCTCCAACGAGCCACGTCTGCTTCAAAAATTAATAAAAAAAGTGCCACATCGGATTTCCGGTCAATTTCATCGGCGTTGGCACTAAAATGATCGTTTTTTAAATTTGTTGGCACTTAAGTGATTTGACGAAAACTTTTGGCACAAAAGTAAGCACCGTACACAACTGATGACACTGATAGTGTACTTCCTCTATGAAAGTTTTCATGAGCTTAAAGGATGATAGAAAGAAAGTAAAATATCTCAAATATGAGTTGAGAAGATAATCAAGTCTTCGTAGATAAAATGTTAGCATCTTATTGTTTTCATGTTTGAAGTTTAGTCATTCCATTTTGTTTCTATCTATGGATATTTATTTTTAGTCCTTACGAACCTAATTTCAATTAATATTTGATGTTATAATTGTTTTCATTTTGTGTTCTCTTAATGTGATAGTTTGCATATATGCGATAGTTAATATATTGTTTCTCTTTATATTTTGTTACTTGAAGCAATTATGAATGATTTACATACAAGGGAAAATCATGAGTAAGAAGAAAATGAATTATGGGATTTGTCTCAATTGCTCAAGCTCCAATTCTTTATCAAACGACTAACATTTGCAAACAATCTTACATGACCTCAACATATATAGGTTATGTATGGTTAAAAGAGTTGATTGGCAAAGATGTTAATCCAATAAGATACTGCAATATGTTTAGAATATATAAGATTATATTTAATAATTTAACGCATGATTTAGTAACACATTATGGCCTTCGAGAATCTAAAAATACTGATGTTAGAGAAATTGTTGGTATTTTTCTTCATATTCTAAGACATAGTATAGGTAATAGGTTAACAAAAAAGCATTTTCAATGCTTTAGGGAAACCATAAGTAGGCACTTTAGCTTAGTTTTAGATAAAATATGTGATATGGGAAAAGCTCATGATACCCATATGTAATTTTAATATGGAATTTGTCTATGTTTGAGCTAGTTGGAAGGGACAAGCTCATGATACCCATATCTTTTATGAAACTATTGGAAGACGTGACGCATATTTTCCCCATCCTCCTACAAGTATGTTATTTAATGGTTTAGATACATCCATATATCTAATTGGCATATATTGATTAAATTTACAATATGTTTATATAGGTAAATATTACTTACTAGATGCTGGATATCCAAATCCAATTGGTTATTTAGGGCCATATAAAGAAATTAGATATCATTTGCCAGAGTTTCGAAAAGGTCCTTCACCTACAGGATATCGAGAAGTGTTCAACTGTGCCCATTCCTTGCTATGCTCAATAATTGAGCGAGCCTTTGGTGTATTAAAACCGAAGTGGGGGATTTTGATTCATATGCCAAGTTATCTGTATGTAAAGCAAGTGCAAATTGTCATGGAGGCAATGACTTTGTACAATTATATACAAATAAATAAAGTGATTGATACGGATTTTGAACAAGCAAAATTGGACCACAATTATGGATATTCAGTTGACCATGATAATGCAAATAAAGAGGTGAGTGCTTCAAATTCGTATTCATCTCCGAACATGGTATGTTTACGTGATGAAATAGCCATAAGTTTATAAAGCCATAGAGGTTTGTAATACTAAGTATAACGTATTTCTTTTTTCCGGACATATACGACCATGTTTACTACCATGAAATGACTCTCTTTCTAGTCAAATTTGTATGATAGGAACTTGGTTTTATTTTTCTTAATAAGGACCTCCCTTTTTATATGCGGTGCTTACTCAAAAAAATTAGCATCCACAATCGGTCACTTCACCATCCATTGAATAAGTTCACCTTTTTTTTTCTATATCATTTTTTTCTTCTAACAATCAATAACCTAACTTTTTATCAATATACTAGAATGATCATTAATTAACAAAGATGATTAATACTACAATAACTAAAAAAATTATTCAAAGGTGAAAACAAATCTAAAAGAGCCCTAGGCCAAAAGTTGAGCTTTGCATCTAATCTATAATCAAATTCCTTTAATATAATTTTTAAATAAATTTAACAGTATATATCTTTTACATCATTCTCAACGTGAAAATGTAAAAGGTTATAGTTATTGTTTCTTTTTGCAATTTTAAAAATAATAAAACTAAAAAAATTAATTTGGTCACATCAAAAGGCTTTTCAAATATATATTTACCAAATAGTTTTGTATTTTCCTAAAGTAATTTCAATTATAGTTTACCAAACAGTCTTGCATTTCCTCAAAACTCTCTGCGCTAAAGGCATTTGCATTTGGCTAAAAGCTTTTCCCAAATGCTAAACCAAAGGAGGCCTAGCTTTGAACTTTCAGCATTTGGCCAAATACTAAAATTATTTTTTTCTTCCAAAAGTATCATTACTCATTCTTCAAATTTCTGATTTTGCCCTTATTAATATTTTTTAAAATGCCAAAATAATGCTAAAAAAATCAAATATATATAAATGCTAAAAAAATTAAATGTATTTTGGTCTTTTTAAAAAATTATTTATTTATTTGATTTTTTTAGCATTATTGTCAAAATTTATATTTGAAAAATTGCATACAATATTCTTTTCAATTTTAAACAAATAAAAATTAAAAAATTCCGATGAAGAGTTACATATATATATATAATATGTGTGTGTGTGTGTGTGTGTGTGTGTGCGTGTGCGTGTGTGTGTGCGTGTGTATGTATGTATGTATATGTATTTGATTTTTTAACATTATTTTCAAATTTATATTTAAAAATTTGCGTACATTATTTTTTCAATTTTAAAAATATAAAAATTAAAAAAATTCGACAAAGGATTTGGTCTTTTTTTATAAAAAAAATATATATATATATATTTGATTTTTTTAGCATCATTGTCAAAATTTATATCTAAAAATTTGCATACATTATTTTTCAATTTTAAACAAATAAAAATTAAAAAATTCCAATGAAGGGTTTGGTCTTTTTAAAAATATTTATATATTTGATTTTTTAGCATTATTTTCGAATTTATATTAAAAAAAGTTGCATACATTATTTTTTCAATTTAAAAAAAAATTAAAAAAAAAAATTCAATGAAGGATTTGGTCTTTTTCTTTTTAAATTATATATATATGTATGTATGTATGTATGTATTTGATTTTTTTTAGCATTATTTTCAAAATTTATATTTAAAAAGTTGCATACATCATTTTTTTCAATTTTAAGCAAATAAAAATTAAAAAATTCTAGTCTTTTTAAAAAAAAGTATATATGTATTTGATTTTTTTTAGTATTATTGTCAAAATTTATATTTAAAAAGTTGTATACATTATTTTTTTCAATTTCAAATTAATAAAATTAAAAAAACTAATATTAATCACCAAAATGGCTTTTCAAATGTGTTTTTTTACCAAATGGCATTTCTGTTCAAATTGAATTTCAAAATATAGTTTACCAAACAACATTTGAATTTGTCTAAAGTCCTTTAGGTTAAATTGCTTTGCATTTTCTTAATGGGCTTTCAAAATGTTAAACCAAACGCACTCAAATATCAAATTCCCAAAATTGATGAATGATTGGTAAACTGCATACCGAGCGAATAGAACTCTCCAAATTTCGAACTCATCTGGGTCGTGCTTTGGAAAATCTAGAAATCAAGAAATAGCTTTGCCTTTCGAGGAAGCCCTCTAGATCCAAAGCCCATAGTTGAATCAGCACAACAAACGCTTGAAAACTTCAGAAAATAGGGAAGCTCAGACAGAAAACCAAAAGATGTGAATAAGAAGGAGGAGGGTATATGGATTCCGCCAGAAATGGGAGAAATAAAAGTAAACATTGACGCTGCGCACCAACCTAAATCATACGAAGGATCGATTGCCTGGGTACGCCACAACTCCGCTGGAATCTTGATTGAAGGCTTCGCAAAGGATGTCTTCGTCTCCTTCGCAAAGCAAGCGGAAACCCGCTAGATGGAAACCCTGAAGTTTCTCTCTCCTCATGCAAGTGAAAGACTCCTTTTAGAGTCCGATTATCTTAGTTTAGTTAAAAGTTTGAAGTCTTCAGTTCAGTTGCTGCAGGAAGAACGTGCACTAATAAACTACGCATGTGGGTTGATTCCTATTTTCCCTCATTTAAAGATACCAGTGTAATAAGGCCATAAACCATGTGACTAACTAGATAACTAGAAAGTACTAACACTTTCCAAAAACTTCCGTGTCGTGTCCAACATGCTCCGACACGTGATCAATGAGTATTAGAAAATCCAACACGTGGTCAACTCTCGCCGACACGTGAGTTCGAAATTTTGATACACATGAGGTCAAACTTAAAAATTTTCAATACTTGATAAGTCAAAATGTAAATATATATATAAAAGAAAAAGATAAAAAAAGGTAGGGATCATGACTAGGGGCCGCTGTTGTTGCTATTGCAACTGTCGAATGGGGACTGACAATCCGAGGTCTTAGGTGGTGGAAGGGGTTGGCTCTCACTGGCTCGAGCAAGGCCATCATCGACTAGGCAAGAGTTGCCAAGGCTTGCCTAGATCTAGCGACGTGACACCCTCGCTTAGGCCTGGAAAGGCTCGTCAACCACAAGTAAGGGCCACCGTCACATAGATCTAGGAGACACCTTAGCTCCTAGCTAAGCCTTGCCCAAGCATCCTCGCCTGGGCCGACAAGGATTCCCCCCCCCGCCCTAAGGTTGAGGACCTCGCCAACCCCTTCCAATGGCGGCAGTGGCAGAGGCAACATTGTGCCTAGCCGCTACCACGACCCTGCCTTTATTTTTTTTTCCAGTTTTTTTAGAATTATTTTAGCTTTTTTCTATTTTTGTTTTTTTAAATCTTATTTAAAGAAAAAAGTGATAAAAAATGCCACGTAGAATAAATAAATTAATTTAAAAATACCACAATACTTGTGGTGCACATATTCCTAAATTTAATACTTAAATGTGGATTACTTTTTTTCTTCCGGGTTTTATAAATTATTGTAATGGAATGTAGGTAAATTTGTCAAATTAATGTTGGATTAATGTTTTTAATGTAAATTAATTCTAGGCTCTTTTTATTATTTTCTTTATATTTGTGTATTTATATATAAAAATATATTTAATATATAACACGTTAGAATTCTTTATTTTTTTAAAAATAATGTGTCGGCATGTCGTGTCGTATCTTATCATGTGTATGTGTCGATACTATAAAGTTGGATAGCAAAAACCCACGAGAAGAAAGCCCTTCCTCTGAATTGATCGCTGCAGGCCCTAAAAGAACTGCTATGTAATGAGACTCTGCTCGTGAGTTCCGTTTCTTCAAATTATTAACGAAAAGTACATATGTCGGACCAAAAAGAAAAACAAGCTTGTTCTATAATCCCCCTTAATCGCAAAAAATGAAAATCTACATTGATTGAGAACTGGTTCGCGAGACTCTCATATTTTATTATATACTAGATGCCCCTTTTCTTTTTCTTTTGGGGTCGGATCGGAATATACTAGATGCTGAAGGAGAAATTAAAAAAAAAATAAAAATTAATATTAATTGAGAATAAATTGCCGAGGCTGTCTTCCGGGAGTCGTTAGAGAAACTTAGAACTTTGGAACCAACCTCACCCAGCTTCTTCTTCTTCTACGGCACGGAGACCCGACCCGGTTACGTTAGCAAATACCCGCCCCGAAAAATCGATTCCGATTCCGTGCGCCGGAAGCGATCGCCCAAGGAATTCCCCTCCACCGACCCGCACGCATTCGTCCCAAATCCGTCAACAAGCGATCGGGAAACAACGCCTCTCGATTTCGCCCTTCCCCCTTCTCCCTTCCCTTCCGCAGAAGCAGCAGCAGCAGCAGCAGAAATCGACGCGATTGAAGATCCGACCCGACCCCTATCGATGTTGCAGAGGCCGCGACGTCGCTGCGAGGGCACCGCCATGGGCGCCATCGTCCTCGACCTCCGCCCCGGCCTCGGAATCGGGCCTTTCTCCCTCGGTAATCTCGCCTGCCCTCCGACTCGGGTCGGATTCGTCCGGTTCGATTTTTTGCTTCTTTTTTGCTTGGTGTGACTTTGGGAGGGGGCGATCATCGCCGGGCGCGGTGATTACGGCTCCCGGAGCCGATCATTTCCTCGTCTCCTTTCTCTGCGTAATTCGATTTGGGGAAAATTTTAGCTGATCGGCGGCAGTACTCGCGATTCCTCTTTTTCTTTTTTTTTTGCCTGCGCTTATGTTTCTGTTGACGCGGAAAATCGCCGTACTTTGTGCAATTTTGGGTGTTATTTAGTTTTTTCAGCTCATTAGTGGGGCTGCTGTTTAGGCGAATGGATTGTGTTCCCTTGGGCTGGTTTGAAATCTGTGTCTTATGGTGGGTGTACGTGTGTTTTTGTCTATGTAGGGATGCCCATATGTGAAGCGTTTGCGCAGATTGAGCAGCAACCGAACATCTATGATGTCGTCCATGTCAAGTACTATGACGAGGTCAATGTTCAAAATTTGCCCATTGTTTCTCTTTCTTTGCCTTTCGTTTCGAGTGCCCTGTGATTCCAATGGGCACTTCTACGGTACGCTCGATGTGTGGTACGATTTTACAACATTATGATATTTCATCATGATCAGATGCAAAGCTTCATAATTGTGCGGTACTTTGGTGTGTGTTAGAAATTTTTCCAATTTTGCTGGAATTTGCGGTTTGCACTAGTGGAGTGTTTAAGAAATGTTTTTTGTAATGATGGGCTGTATTTTTTAGAGTGATTATCAACTACAAAGCACAATTATATGTGTAGGATCCCCTAAAGCTGGATATCGTTATCAGTTTTCCAGATCATGGTTTTCATCTCCGTTTCGATCCTTGGTCACAGGTTCGTTCTCAATTTGAATTGTTATTATCTTTATTGGGCATTAAGTTAACTAATATAGCTCACTTGGTTGGTGCTTGTAAGCCAGTGGCCTGTTTTAGTTGTTTATTCTGCACAATGTCTTTATGATTGATAGCTGCTTTGGAATCTCGTACTGAATTTGGAACTAGAGGAATGTGGTTTTTGCCTCTTTACTTTTCAAGGGATACAAAAGCTTTATACACTTGAAACATGGTACTCTTTGTTGAGACCTACGATGGGGTTGATGTCTGTATATCATGCTTGTTATGCTAAAATCACTCTGCTATGCAAACAACGTACTGCATTTTCAAGTGAGGGGAAACCTGTACGGTAAACTTTGTGCAGAAGCCCTTTCTTTTATACCCTAGGCTGTAGAGGGCATTCCTTTAAGAAGGAGTCTACTGCTTGTCCAAAAGACGGTTGCTATAGGTAGACTTGTCAAATGGATGGGTTGGATGGAAAATGGTCCAACCCAAATTGACCCTTTTAACCCTTTTTGACTCATTTTACATGTAATACAAATCTAGTGACCCATATCCAACCCTACTTATACCTAATTCTTTCCTGACCTGACCCATATTGCTATAACACTTCCACATTGTTTCCAATCTAGAAAAACTCATACTCACTAAGGTAAGAGCTCGAAATAAGTGAGCGTGACATTGAGTGAGGGCAAGAGAGAGTCATAGGGGTGGGTTGAATCTAAATTAGTTGTGTACCCATTTAACACTCGTATTATTTCGGGTTTTATCATTCTAAATCCATTTTTGACCTATTTACAAAATATAACATACCCATATAACAACTTAACCCATCAAATATGGGTTAAGAAATGGATCTATGACCCATTTTGACAAGTCTAGTTATAGGTATTCAAATTTTGATTCACCAGGTTATCTCAACATGCATGCTCACATTTTTCTATTCAAACTTTTTGAACAGGCCTCATGCAATCCATATGTTTTCACCTTGACCTAATTGAACAGGCATGTGCATCCAATATAGCAATAGGAGCTTCACACATTTGAATATTCCAACAATTTAGGAATCATCTGATTGCTTTGTGTTATATTTGTTTTAATTAACAAATACTTTATGAAATACTGGACGTCAGTCTATGGTGTGGTCAAGTTTCTCAGTTCTGCTGTCCTTGAACTTGGTTTCAGAGGTTGCGTCTGGTTGAGATTTTTGACGTCAAGAGGCTTCAGATGCGCTACTCCAATTCTCTCATTGGGTTGGTTATGTTCTTTTCTTTTAGTTATATTGCTTTTCATGGCAATGACTGTGGACCTTAACCCATCTAATACTTCAACTTTAGTGGACCATCGACTCTTGCCACATTTGTAGCTGTATATGCACTTTTTGGACCAACTTTTCCTGGAATCTACGACAAAGATAGAGGTGTCTACACTCTTTTCTACCCAGTATGTATATCTGAAACCTAGTATTTACTTACTTGACTCTTTCAAGAATGTTCTGTGTCCATGGTAGATCACAATTGAAGCCTGCTACTTTTTATAGGGGCTATCGTTTGCTTTTCCCATTCCAAGCCAATATACAGATTGCTGCCATGACAGAGAAGGTATTTTGTGGTTCAGTTGATATATACTATCTAAGTTTCATGAGATATTTTGCTGTTGATGTTTGATTTCATCCTTTTCCTTTGAAAAAGCGGAACTGCCCCTAGAGTTTCCCGATGGCACCACTCCAGTTACATGCCGTGTATCTATATATGATAGCTCCACAGACAAGAAAGTTGGTGTGGGATCTTTAATGGATAAAGCTTCTGTTCCTCCCTTACCTCCCGGTAGTCTCTACATGGAGGAAGTTCATGTTAAGGTTTGATATCATTCTCTTTAACTGTAATTATGATTCGGATCCCATTGTGACTACTAAAGGAATTAGGTTTGTACGTGCCTATGTGTGGTGTTGTGTTTTTAATGTATATGGCTCTTCTATGCTCATGCTTATCACTAACCTTTTTTGAGCAAGTATGGTGCACACAAGAATCATTGGTCCGGAAGGTCTTTTCCTATAAATAGATCAGTTTGGTTGTCTGGTTTGCCTATTTATGATGTCTTTATTATGGGGAAACGTGACTTTAAGCTGTTGTGTCTTGGTTTATCAGCTTGGAGAGGAATTGCATTTCACTGTTGGTGGACAGCGTATTCCTTTTGGTGCATCTCCTCAGGTAAATTTACAGTGTTGCGCTTAGTATTTGGGTTTTTCTCCCATATGTAATTTATTCTGGTCATTGCAATACATACACTCTGTTTGATATAATTTACTTTATGCTTCCATTAATATATTGGATTAAAGAACTCATTGCAGTGGTTTAAGAAGTAGTGATTGCTTTGATTGTTGTCTGACATTAAGTTGTCAACTGCTGATGAATAAAATCGATAGATTATGATGTTGAGTCTACAAATGTTTTTTTAATCTGTTATTACTTTGGTATGTGCTCTAAGATTTCATTATTTTTATGCAGGATGTGTGGACTGAATTAGGTCGTCCATGTGGAATTCATCAAAAACAGGTTAAAAGATTGTCCATATCTTCTCTTTCAGAAATTTCATTTGCTGGCAAGAATCAGTCCTTCATTTAATTTTATTTGTCAGTATTAAGTTAAGCTGAAAACAAAGCTATACTTCTACCTGAAAATCTGTGCATGTCACTGCATACTTGTTTGTGTCTGTTGTGCGGGAGGCCTGCAGGGTGGGGGGATGTTAGATTGCATCAAGGGTGTTGGCAGTTGTAGCAACAATTTCAGGATTTGCTAGTAAAATTTACATTAGGAATTGGCTGTGTCAAAGGGCTAATGGGCCTGGCTGGGGTGTCAGATGTTTGAGTCTCGCATAGCTGTGAGATATGAACCACGAGTCTCACATCACTGCATACTTGTTTGTGTCTGTTGTGTGGGAGGCCTGCAGGGTGGGGGCACATTAGATTACATCGAGGGTGTTAGCAGTTGAAGCAACAATTTCAGGATTTGCTTGTAAATTTGCAATAGGAATCAGCTGTGTCAAAGAGCTAATGGGGCCTGGCTGGGGTGTCAGATGATTTGAGTCTTGCATAGCTGTGAGATATGAACCGTGAGGGTTATATTTTTTTTCCATTAACTCTTAGGTGACTAGGAATTGTTTATTTATATGCAGATAGTTTGCTACCCCAGGTAATTGTTGGTTATGGTCATGGTCATCGTCGTCGCTCTGCCTTCCTCTTAGGAGTATTACTGAGCTTCTTTTTATTTGGATAGTTATGTAACCTGCTCAATAGGAATTCAGTACTCTTGTTAAATATTCTTTGTTGGCTTAACAGGTCGATCAAATGGTGATACACTCTGCCTCAGACCCACGTCCAAAGACAACTCTTTGTGGGGATTATTTCTACAATTATTTTACTCGGGGCTTAGATATCTTATTTGATGGCCAGGTCAGTATATACATTCCTATTTTCTTGATCCTCACCATTTTCAAGTTATACTCCTTTCTCATGTAGCCCTCATAAATTTGCAGACTCACAAAATCAAAAAGTTTGTATTGCATACAAACTATCCAGGGCATGCGGATTTCAATTCATATATAAAATGCAACTTTATTGTCTATGGTTCTGATCGTAAGTTTCTCTCCCTCTTCTCAGCTGTTGAAACATAGGTATCTCTACTCCTATAACCAGAAAACAAGATTTGGTCCCTCTTTTAGTTAGTTCCAATTTCGCCTCTTAGTAAGACTTCCTTCAGAGACACAACCAAGTGCATTAAAGTTAATATTAATCAGTTTCACTGCTAAATTTTAAATTGCCCATGTGAACTTCTGCTCACATTCTTAATATATGTAAGAGTACTCAAACCTTTGAAATTTGAAAAACTACAAATATGAATCACACCCTCTCCTCTCTTTCGAAAACATGATGTTCATTGCTAGTGTTATAGAATAGATAAATTTTCTCATCAAAGCTTCAATTCTCCATGGATGTTTGCATGGGCACTTTTTTTTTCTATCTTGGGAGACAGACCAGCACATTAGGGACCTTAAAGTCTCTCTTTCTTCAATTAATACGTTCCTTGCTTCATCTAAGCTCTATAGACTCTCAAGCTACCTATTTCTTTGGTAAGAAACTTGGCGTTATGTAATTTTGCACATTGATCTAATCTATATGGTGCCTAGTACCAGTTAAACAACTTCCGAGTTAAACAACTTTTCTATTTTCTTTTGTTTAGTTTAAATTTGCCATTTCTATTGGAGACGCTGCATGTGCTGAAAGTCTAGTAAAGTTAGAGGAAACAAGGGGAAGTGAGAGGAACAGAGAGTTTTCTTCTATTGGTGAGAGAGGAATAGACAATTTACCTTGTGCTTCAACAGAGGATACTGTTTGATGGGCTGACAAACAATTTCCTTGTGCGTAAAAAGAGGATACGTTTTGATGGATTGACATTCTTCTCTCTGCATGCAGTTGGCGGTTCTTTCCAGGAAGTGGGTGGTTCTAAAAACAGGATTACTCCAGGCACAAAATGGGAGCAAGTAAAGGTTTAACTCTTGTCAGAACACAAACTTGAAAAAAAAAAAAAAAATAATAATAATAATAATAATAATAATAATATTCCTGTTAGAAATTGATTGAGGAAATCATAGTTTGTCTTCTCTTGTTCTGTGGACATTGCAGCATTGACATAGTCAATTGCACAAAGGCTCAGTTCTCTTTAAGAGGCAAAATACTAAATTATTGTATCATGCTTTTCGTCTGGAAAAAAATAAGTTGAATTTCTCTCTAGACTAATTTTTGGATCCTACTTAGCTTCATGGTTTTTTTGTTTCCTGTCAAGTGTATTATGTCTGCATGTGTTCAATAGAACATTCGAATTTGGGAGTTTGTCATGCACTGCTATCCTCACGTGCTGCTTCAGTTGGCTTCTGACTTGTCCCCCCCCCCAAAAAAAAAAAAAAAAAAAAATCTCGCTTGTTCATTTTGTCATTATGAAGGGCACCTAACTAAACAATGTAAACCCATCCATAGGAGGTCCTTGGAGACTGTGGTCGAGCTGCTATACAAACTCAAGGTTCTTCTAGCAATCCATTCGGATCCACTCTTGTGTATGGTTATCAGAATGTTGCTTTTGAGGTGAGTATGAGCTACGGGGATACCTCATTGTTTCAACTATGAGAGGAAGAGCTCATTAATAGCGTCATTCACCTGGGGACTTTGTGAGCTTGCTTCTTTGACATGAGAGAGAGAGAGAGAGAGAGAGAGAGAGAGAGAGAGATCGTTTAGAGAGACGTTTATCTCGAGTGATTGCTAAAGATTTCCTCTGAATAAACAGGTGATGAAGAATGACTATATAGCAACTGTGACTCTCTTCCAGTCATGATGGCTGTTGTAAGGTACTTATAGCAACTGTGACTCTCTTCCTTTTAAAGCTCTTTGCTTATTAACAATTTGTTCACTCTACAGGGAATTATGGCGCAACTTGATTATTTTCTGAGTTGATAGTACTGCCTAAATCAGTTCCTTTTGAGTGGTTGTTGATTTTCTCTTAGCCGACAATATTTTGTGGTTCCAGTTATGCAGGCGCTCCGCTCAAACTGGGGTGAAGAATATGTACAGTTGACTTCAGTCGATTGCTGAATTGGCCAATAATTGGCACAACAGTTGGATGCTTGGGGGGAAAATTGTACAGCTCTGTATCAATGTACATAGTTGATTCATTCTACCATCTCTCTGCTTTTGCATGTTGTGGAATCAAAATCTATCATCATTGACATCTTTGACATTTTCGCAAATCCTGCTTTCCAGTCCGTTTCCCATTCGATTGTGTTGACTCGTTTAAGTTTCGTTCCGAGAATTTCAGAACATGAGAATGATACCTGCGTTAAAGAAGTCTCACAATCAGGATCAGACCAAGTCGGAGTGATAAATTTCCACCAAACTAAACCTTTCTGGTTAGTGCGGTGTGGGTTTGACTTGAATTTCTTCCGACTGAATTCTAGGTGAAGGGTCATCACGTGCGTAATAGGAAAACATTTTAGATGTGAAGGTTATGATTATTTTTAAAATTCATGATCATAGCTGTCTCTCAGCAGTCGGATTGATAATCTGTCTTTTCACGCAAAACAGGCCTTCTGTCTAAAACTGTCTAATTTCATCAGTGAAAATCAATATGTAAACGCGAGATGTGAACTTGTAATGTGAAAGCTGTTTGCGCATCTTTTCCTCGATCTATCAATGCTATTTGTCTTTGGTGATTGATCTTTCTTAGAATAAAAGCACCGTTAATTTGTGAATTTTTACCTATTGTTCAATTAGATCCACGAGAGCCTCCGTCGCATTGACCGAGAGAGGTTAGAATGGAAGAACTCCTTTTGCAGGGGGGCGGGGGTTGCGATTGGGGCGGCACCTGCCCGAATCTCGATGAGAGTCACCATTACTTGCCGAAAACCGGCGACCGTTGCACCTCCCCACGAACCATTACCTAAGCTATAGTGTCATGGTTCGATCCTAGCCCGAGATGCCAAGCAAAGGGCTGCACCATCTCTCTCTTCCCCCTTACTTTGTTAGGAATTTGCTTATTTTTTACTCCATGGTATCGTTCAGATCAAGTTAGCTCCGACGCGGCAATTCCTATCAGTGTTGTGTACATGCTTTAATTCGTGGAGAGAAAGAGAGAGAGAGAGAGCCCTCGTAAAAAGGTAAAATTGTAGAGCCCTTGTAAAAAGGTGAAATTGTAGCTAATGGTTCCTAGGTTAGCTCTTCTCTTAGGTCCTTCTGTTTTCATCCCTTTATATATTTTCGAAGCTAATTTAAAATTCAAAATCCTTATTGAGTGTTCATAATCAATGTCGACATTTTTACATTTTGTTGGCCAATGTTATTACCTCAATATAGAGATAATGACAAAAAATTTATTTTCGGTTTTAGATGATAAATTTGTTTTTCATATAAAAAAAGCTTCACATATAACCTATTTAATCAAAGATTTTATTCTAAATATTATCTTAAATATCAATACTTTATTTGAACATAATAGCATATCCTAGACCACACTACTCAAAAATATGAAGATAGAGATTTGCCTAAAATTAATAACGAAGAATACTTTATGGTGGAACAAATCAAGGATTATGCGTTGCCTTTAATTGATAAAATTAATATTTGACATCATACCACTAACTATTTCAATCATTTCATGATGGAGTACATAAAACATCTTTACATGAAAAAAAATTTAGAAGTACGCTATGTTAGGTGAATAATATTAAAAAGATTTAATTTTTCTTATTTGTATTTACTTATGATTATTTAATTGTCTATGGAAAGAGTGGGAAAAAGATTTCAAATCACACAAGCTTAATAGGCTAAGAAGTTAAGGGTAAACATAGTTCTAAGATAGACTAGGAAACCGATGGGTCTAGTTTCAAGTCCTAGAATATATAAGATTGGTTCCAAATCCCAAAACATGAGAAACTTATTCCAATGAATGAGGTTCTAGATAAAGCCTTGACGAAACCTAAAACTGCTTACCCCTATTTATAAGTGCCATTTTGCTACTTAAACCTAAATTAATTTGTTAAAGTCAAAGCAAGGCTATGGACTATCATCAACTAGATATAGCCACTAGAGTCCTTGTTTGGTCGTAGCGCACTTAAAAAGTCTAGAAAACTAGGTAACTAAAAAAGAAAAACAACAACAACAAAGTAAGCTTAACTAAAGACGAAAAATAAAAAATAGAAATTAGTTGTATCCTAAATAGACCTTAAAACCTTGATAAGGGAGGTTCCAAATTTTAGAGTATGCAAGGATGATTCCAAACGAGGAACCTGTTCCGATGGGTAATTCTAGGTGGAACCGCTCACCCTTAATAGAAGGGTCACACAATATATTATTTGCCAAGATTCTATTATGTGACTAAAGCAACTGCATTTTCACAGATGAAAATAGAAAATATGACTTATGTCAGATCGTTGCATCGGTGCATGATGGCAGGGGTAATCTTCTAGTTACAAGCAATTACCCGCAGTGACTTTGATGTCCCTTGGTTTGGCCAAAACGTGGAAACAATTGACCCTTTGGTCTGGACAAAGACAAACTGAAGACTATGACATAAGGCCAAAACACAAGATTCACGCGTCTCCAAGAGAGAGAGGTGAAGGAGAAGATGAAAATCAGGCACAGAGAGGAGCCATGCAAATAAGACAGGGTCGTCGATCGCACTTCTCGCACCGTAGTTGCCACCAAACCCGCTTCGCCAAGGTTATGATTATTGTCATTGCTGCCAAAGAAGGAAAAAAAAAAATCCTTGGTGGCTTAGGAATGTCAGGCATCATATATGAGAATCAAAAACCAGAAAGGCCAAGTTCCATGAAATGGACACTCGAACTAGGTAAAGTTGGGTTATATCTCAGAAGACTGGAATTCTAGTCTTCAAGCCTTCCTTTTCTGCTATTGCAAGCAGGGTGTGGTGATCATGTATACCAATTCTCAAAGGCCAAGAACAGTGACAGTGTTATGATATTTCGTGGAGAGAACAATATGAATGTAATTGTTGCGTCCATGCTAAACCATTTCACGATGAGATATTTTCAAGTTGTAGCGGGTATAAAGACAATTATAAGCAAACAAGGAAGAATCAAGCACAACAAGCAAAACGCTGTCAGTCAAATATAAGTTCTTGATAACAAAATTGAAACAAGCAGTCAAACTGACTGCTCGGCTCTTACATGTTGAGTTTTTTTCTGTAGCAAACCCTAAAATGTAATTGGGGTCAACTGGGCATACTCAAAGAATACAAAATCTCAGCAGTAGCCCACATTAAGGATAGGGATAAACTGACTTTGCGAGAATCGCATTTAGCATGAGTGAAGATTTGACTAAGTCATTACTATCAACTTGTGCTTCCAAACAGGAAACTTGAGTCATGCTGCCAGCTTTTCAGTCTGAACTAGGAAGAATTGAGTCTCAATATAAATTCAAATGGCTCACACATTTTACTAGCACCCTTTGAGTAAGAACTAAGATCAATTAAGCATTCATTCTTCTGATTAGCGTCGCCATTTTCAGATCTTCAGAATACAAGTCCATGAAAAACTGGAGTTTCATAGATGTTTTCCTCAAAAAGACATCTCTTACTGGTCAGTTCATACCAGAAACAAGGATCCAGCTCAGTATTTCACCTTCGTAATAGATTTTAAGAGAAATCAACTTATAGCCATCGACTGCTTCTGCAACCTCCTCTTGCTTTACATAAGACCTCTGTTGTGTGACTTGCATCAATGCTTGTGACTGTCCTCTTGCAAACACATTTATTTAACTAACCGTACCCCCAGAAAAACACAGAGCGAACATCACACAAATGTGCAGAAAAATGTCATCAACTCTCCAACTACAGGTATCACGACTAATCTTCCAACTATTACCAACACCAATATGACCGCACTTCTCATGAGACAAAATATCACAGATTTAGGCCAGTGCCTCCCCCTTTTGTTACTAATTACACACTTGCAAGATGTCAAAAGCCAGTCACAGGGAATATTAACAAAAACTAATATGCAGAATCCAATATCACATCCGAGACATGCATATTCATTATTACTCGCTAACCTCATTATAGGAAGCTTGGTCGTGCATTCTATGGGGTTTCATATTCAGATCAATCATTTTTGAATCCATCTTGCCATGCCCATCAGCATCAGCATCAGCATCAGGCACCTCAACACTGGATGGTCTATGGTTTTGATGATTCTCCCCCGATATAACTATAGGGCCCCGATTTTGCACTCGTTTGTCGTTTTGATCCACCAATGGCAAAGCCTGGTCATCGCTGTTTGCAGATTTATGCCCCGGAAACTACAACAAAAGATGATACCTCGAACTTGAATAGACGGACAAGAGCTTGATGCTGATAGAGGCAATAAATTGTGTGACCAACCTCAACTCTCTGCCTTAATAGAAGGTATCTTCCATGCGTTCTTTTCCCTCCAACATGAACAATCATATCGCATTGCAGACAAAGCGAGGTTCCATCTACCTCACAATAGAAGAAAGCTATACGAACAGTTCAATAAGAACGTCACAGGATTGAATGTCTTGAGCAGAAAACAGTGGGGCATATGCACGACTAAACTCAAAGGAAAGAGTACCAGGTGCATTTTCGCATATATCACAGCGAGGAACATCGCTGGGACTCGCAAGGCCAACCCTGACATGCCGACTAGCTAGCTTATTACACATGTGCACCTGCAGTCCATTACCAGCTATTAACGAATTAAAGTTCACAAATCAGAATTGTAGAAAGCATGGAAAAAGCAAGAAGCTTTCTTCTATCAAACTTTGAGAGAGATTGATGCAAGATCAGAGTCCAAACTATCTAAGCCCAAGTTCACTCCAACGATGATTCTTACACTGATAAAGGTGAAAGGATGCAGAAAGAAACACATTCAAAAGTAGGCAGAAGGAAAAACCAAGGCTTAGTTTCCTACAAATCATGGGTTTATTTTGACCTACAACCATGAAGAGATCTTAGCGGTGAAGCGTCCCGTCTGGATACGACAGATCCATATCCAAGTCACAGCCTAGCCAGTCGGGCCAGACTGGCCCCGATGTACCCGATGTAACCGTAGGTCCACGCCCATCACCATGTTGATGGAGCATTACATGATGCAAGCGGACAAGGCGGTTTATGCGCATCCTTGCTTGGACACTGATGTTATGTGGGGGTGTTTGGCTTGGGGAAGGCTTATGCCAGAAGAAACTTCCCAACCATCATCATCCACGTTCCCAACAGACAAGATTATCAATCATTCCGGTCAAGCACTTGAACAAACGAATTCGCACTCGATCCGGTTCATTAACTCTTCAAGAACAATCCACTGACAAACTCATTTGGAGACAAATTACAGCAATGTCTGAGAGATGACTGATTTACCGAGCCACCCTCCATAATCATCTATCTCTAAGCTCGTAAACCTATCCACAATCAACGCTTGCAAATCGATTCTACATGCAAAACCACCACCAGTCCCTAGAGACGACGAGGGCATCTAAACGCATCAGCCCAATTCACGAACCACACAGAGAAGAAATAATTCATAAAAGAGTCGAGAGACCTTGTCGTCGCAGGCACTGCATAGAGCAGCCTCGTCGGCGGCGCAGAAGACGACCGCGGCGGCGCTCTCGCAAGCGTCACAAAGGGTCCGCATGCCTGCTGTTATCCCCACCACCCTCCACTCTCATTTCTCCCAGAAAAAGAAGAGAAAATCAATAACCGAACACCAAGCCAAGAAAACCAAGAATGCACGCGCTGGACTCAAAGGGAGGGACAAAACCCAAGAAAGTACAGGTGGGTTCTCTTCTCTTCCGACGGATCGAAAGAGGGGGGCACGATTATATGGCGTCGGGTGGGAGGACTAGGAATGGAGAGAGAGAGAGACGAAAGACAAACCTCAGATGGGAGAAGGGTTTGGTTTAACTAAACAAGAAAAGGCAGATTCCAGAACGACCAACATTTGCTGGCGTTTATTATAATGATTTGGTTGGTCACAGAGACACGCAGCAAAGCAAGAAGAGAGAGAAAGAGAGACAGAGAGAGATGGGTTTGGAGTTTTTCCTTCGTTTTTGTCAAAAAGAACTCGTCAAGATCAAAGCTTTGGTTCAAGGCGAGACACAGCGGCGTCGGGGGCAGTTTTGAGCCACAAAGCTGGAAGCAAAGCAGTGGGGCTTGACAGCGGCCTCCCGAGCATCCTCGCCCACCAGTTTCATATCTGACCACGCCCCCGCCTGGCCCCACCTTCCCCTCTCTTCCTCTCTTCTCTCTATCTCTACAATGTCTGTCATCTTTGTCTGTGTCTTTCCGCTGTAAGTACATCGATAATTCCATGTTTTCTTGCCCGGTGAAAGAGGGAGGGAGAAGACAAAGGAGGGGGATCGCGATCTCATGAGGCTGGCCACGTGTCGCGGCTCGTGTTGTCGACTGGGTCCTCGGATTTCTAGAAACTTTTTCCTTTTTCTTTTTTTTATTAATTTCCCCCCCATCTGATGTGCTCGATTGTTTATTGGTGGATAATTATGTTTATCCGTGATTAGAGAGAGGGCCTTATCCGGAGATTCGACGCGCGATCCTTCTTGCGACATGGGGACCGGCTTCACGCGCCATAAGCAAGACGTTTAAGGTTGTTTTTGGTAACATCTCCATTTCTGGTAACAATTTCTTTTTTTCTTTTTTTAAATTTTTATTTCGATTTCTTAAATAAGTTTATGAACAAAAAAATCGTTTGATACAATGATAAAATTTTTATTTTAAAAATAGAAAATGAACAAAAAACATTTAGTCTGACCCCAAAAAAAATTTGTAACTTGGAATTTTTTTAGTTTTCTTAATAATTTTTAGAGATTTTTCAATTCTTTTGAATTTTTTTCACTTTTTTTTTCCTCCCTCATTCTTCCTCTTCTAGTTGGTCGCTAGACCTTGGCGATGGCTGACGACTGACAAAAGACGAGAGCCGGCGGGGTGGACCTCACCAAACTAGTAGTGGAGCTTTGCCCTTTGACCTCACCCAGCCATAGACTATAGTGAGGTTGGCTTCGCTAGGTCATGGCACCAAAGCTTGGTAATCGACTAGAGGAGGAAAAAGATGGAAGGAAAAAAGAAAATGACATTAGTTCAAAAATTGTTCTCGAGAACAAAAAAGTGAATTTTTATTTATTTCTTGTTCCCATTTGTTTCCATTCCAAATCTATTCTCTTTTCACTTTTCTATTCCCATAAATAAAAAATTAGCTAACGTTACTTCTTGATTTATGTCATTTTTCTGTTTCGAGGAACAAAAGAACATATGTTATCAATCATGCCTTAAAAGGCTTCATCCTAGGCTTGGTCCAAACTTTAGGATTCTTAGGATGTAAAGCAGAAGAGGGCATTATCGGGTGTAGTGCAAGAAAAAGACATTGTACCAATTGGGGATGTGATGTGTGCGGGTACCAGCACATTAAAATAAAGAACATATCGTGACAATCTGTCATCCTCGTAAATCAAACGGACAGGCGTAGGAAATCCTCATAGGAAGAAATCCCTTGACTTTGGTAAAGGGTTATCTCTTAACCGAATACTGAGGATTCAAGGCTGGCCCTTGATTAAGAGGTCTCACGCATGAGCCGCGAGCAGCAGCAGCATGGAATGGAAAGCATACGAGAAGAGATGTTGTCCTTCCTAGTAGAAGTTTCTGCAGTCATATGCCTAGTATGTCAAGTAATTGAGATCCCACCGCATAATAATCTTAACGTAGGAAGAATTAACGAATAGTGCAATAGCACAATCACGAAGGCATCGACCGATTTAAGCTTTCGCACATCCTAATGACATCGACCGACATCAAGCCTACTGTAGCTCAAGCCATGTATTTCTCAAGGGTTCCTGCTCTGAGGTCATTGAGCCAAAAACTCTCTAAAATATGACCCAACCAATAGTCTCAAATCGACCGGATGTTATAAATTAAATGTCTAAAATCAACATTGCATATTGATTCAAAATTCATAGACTACATCGCACAAACTAAAAATTTAAGGATGGCATTACATATTGACTTTTTGTCTTATCATCCTTATGAAATATAAGTTAAGATGGTACAAAATTAAAAATGAGAAAGAGGGGTCCACAGGTAGCCCAAATGGTGCAAATTTTATACAAAAACTCAAAGCAACACATAGGTCCACCACTTCATATATCCACGTGTATGCATAAATGAGGTTCGCATCGACCTCCATATTGTATAGCATAGATGCACGCACGCACTATAAAAACGTGTGGCTCATAACTGCGATACATTCTACAAAAACGAAAATAAAAAATGACATCTAAAGAAGTCTCGAACCTCTCGGTACTTCTCCACTTCAAGCCAAATCACCATCTAATTTGGCGATGAAGATGTGAGCTTTTAATTAAAGAATTTAGTATTTCTACTGAAAGCATAGACAAGATCGGGGGGCTACCACAAAACTTCAAAAAAAAAAAAAAAAAAATTGGGGGACCTAATGAAAATAGTGAGATGATTTTTCAGAAAGTCTTAAACCTATTGTACAACATCCAATTTTGTTATATATTAATTAGTCTAAATTTGACTATTTAGCAATAGAGTCATTTCAGCTTTTGCATAAGACTTTTAATTTAGACGGTTCATAGCTTTGGTGAACAAAGGGAGAACTTGTCAATGATTGTGTTGGCATTAATGACCAGATTGGAGAATATATCGTGAGATAATAAGTAAGACCAAATGTTTAGTTGTCAATGATTGTGTAGGCATTAATCCCCTGTTGATGCATGTTGTGGGCATACTTAAAATTCATTTGGCAAAGTCAATATTGAGGCAGTGATGGTGGCTGAGATTTAGTATTTGGAGACTTGTGTTTAACATCTTGCCTGGAAATCAATTTTAATTTGGGGGCATTTTGGTAATATTGACATAACTCAAATTTGAATGAGTAATTTATATAATATTTTCTTAAACACAATCATCTATATTTTTTAAAATAATTAGTGAATATAATATATTTTCATTGTTGACAACAATCTATGTTTAGTGTTCTCTATGCCGACAATTATGAATTCATGGCTTTGAATTTCATTTTTATAATATGTAATCTCCTTTACGTACTTCAAGAACATTACACAATTTATCCCTAACGAAATTATTTTCAGTAAATCCAAACCCGGAAACCTACTTCCCCTCAATTTCACGCTCACAACCAAACAAGCGAAAATCAATCACTCTACTTGAAAATGAATTTCAGATAAAACCATTTCCTCTGGCACAATTTTTTTCATGAAACGAACACACCTTTACTTGGAAAAAAGCAAATATATGAACTCCATTTATGTCTTGGAAAATTTGATATTTATAGATAATGGCTTGAAGAAGTCACTTTTTAATTCCGATGTTTGGCTGAAATCTAAAAATAAGCCAATAAACTATTTGTTGTCGTTTGGAAATGAAAACTTCCTCCTATTTTCTCATAAAGAACTTTATTTTCTTTTCTCTTTTTTTGCTAAAATTTCCTAGAAAGAACTCATGATCCTAAATATGCACGCACCATTCGTGGAATAGAAAGGCTATGTATGCTATATCATTGGACCCGTTGCAGTCCAACAAAGTTCTTTGAATTTCGGGCCGCGATAGGCCCAATGGGCCGAACATTTTCGAACAGGCACACTCTCGCTCGCAAGAGAACACCTGAAAATCCGGGTTCCCCAGATCAACCCGATCCACCACGGTCCAAATCCAGATTAGTCCATTTCCATCAAATGGATGATGCCCAAGAAATTCCAGCATGAATCGAACGATACCAGTCAACTCGAGTACTAAAATCTCGGTTGCCTCCGGAAACAGAGATGTGGTCCGGCTTCGCTGCTGCCACATCGGATCCACGTGAGCTCTGTTCCCCTATCGTTGTTCATAACTTCATGTGAGCTGCCTCATGGGATTTTGGATGGATGGAAATGCAGAGGAGCACCGGTACATGCTAGGAGTTCATGATGACATAAAATTTAGAATGTCCCCATCGCATTAGGCACAGTTTTGAGCATTTGTCCAAATTAATAATGTCTAAGCTCAGTATCTTAAATATGGTCTATCCTACTTTGGAAGCCAACGCTGATGAGAAAATACATGAACATGAAATGACCCGACATCATTTAGCGATCCCGACAAGTTCCGAAAATGCCTGGCTCCTCACACCCCCAGCGTTGACTAAAGCGAAGAGATTGTAGCAACCTCAGGCTTCCGACCTATCCAATACCGGTATAGGAGTCAGGAGGTCGCGATTGAGAGCTCGATCGACTTCAACTTCAATAATTAAGGACAAATGAACTCATCTCATCGGAACTACATCTGCAAGCATTCATGATCCATGCTTGGAACTCTCTCTCTCTCTCTCTCCTCTCTAAGGGCTCGTAGGGGAGTGTTTTGATTAGGACAGTGCTCTCCCCAAAACGTGGGATTTGTCCCTTGTCTTTACCCCAGGAACTCGATTTCTTTTAAGCTGAATGCCCTATTTCAGGTCGGCCCACAGGGGCTTTAAGTACGTGGGCCTTCGCTTTGGACCGAACCACAAACATCCACTAAGTCGCCTCATGATTGTACTGCTTTCCCCCTTTCGTTTCGGTCTTTGTTTTTTTCTTCCCCCTATTCCTGGATTCGTGGTACTTTGTTCATCTTCCTCTCATCGCCTTTCCCCACTCTCCAGTTGACTCCAATCGATCCTTTGTATCGACATGGGGCAGTGCTATACTTTCCTCCTTACGATGCCGAATACGCAGAGCTTCGACCGAAGGCGCGAGAGGCGAAGAGATGAACGAATTCTGACTTTGCAAATCCGGGTCGAGCCGATTTGGAGAATCATATGTGCTCTATGCACGCGACAGCAATGCCGATGCGAGTTAAATATGTACATGAAAGGATCTGCGTGGAGTCATATCAGCAAATGCCCCAGGTAATAATTTCCATAGCTGTCGCGGCATGCGGAAAAGGGGGGAGGCGCATCACCAGCATGACCTCACTAATGGAGTGAAAAACCCTTTACTCCTTTCTGTTCCTGGCTTTTAAAGGCCCAGCACGTTCTCTCTGCTCCTCCTTTTATGACCCTCTCCCTCTCTCTCTCTCTCTCTCTTTCAAAGTATATTGGGACAGTCATGCAGCTCATTAGTTCACTTGACCACCCTGGATTCAGGGTGAGTAGTTTTGGATTTCATATAAATTTTACTTGAAATTTATCTGTTAAAACATGTTGTTTCTTTTTTTTTCACCTAAAATTTACTTTGCATACCCCGACACTCCTATATCTCTCGGAATTTTAGAATCAAATAGGTTTCAGTTTCAAATTTCAAATTTCAAGGTAGATCACGAAACCATGCTCATCTTTACCATGGATTGGAATGGAAGAGCATACTGCAAGATGAGACTATCATAGCACGATCTTCTCCTCTCGAGACTGCCATCGATCTAGTGTCGAGAGTTGAGGTTCAAACGCGAGCCAAGTCGACCCGGGACTTCCCATTTTCGAGCCGCGAATTCCACCTTCCCACCGAGGGTCTCTTGCCTTCAAAATGAAAACGAAAACTCAAAATTCCTTTTTCACTGTGCCTGTACTTGCCTTCCCTCCACGGCTCGAGTGCTCGATTCGCCTTTAAAAAAGGGCGGCATGATGATGCTCTTTACGGGATTTTCCTCCTCCACCTTTACTCAACCTAACCCCCCCTCTTCCTCCCTCCCTTTCTTTAGAGCAATCTTTGACCCAATCACTGGGAAGTAACGACACGGCGAGTTGCACATTTTCGGGAGGCGTTAAAAAGCGGCATCTCCCCGGTCAAACGACAGTGCAAAAGCGACACCAATGGAAAGGGACGCGAAACATTGCTACAAGAAAGTCAAAAGGAGGACAGCAAACAAGGAACAGGAACAGCGACAGAGGATTAAGGGGAAAAGATGAAGGGGGAGTTTTACGTGGATTGAGACAGCATTTCCCTTCTGTCAATCATGATGGGGGGGAAGGCTTAGGCCTTTTATCAATCCATATCGGTCGATACAACATGAACTTATTTGTGGATAGAATTGAAGGACAGAAAATTATATAATAAATGCTCATATCACCGTCTTTAATTATCTATTAGAATAATAACTTATTTCAAGCCTATAATTTAAATTTATTATGGGATCCATTTCTCACGATAGTTAGAACAATGTTATGCTAGCAAAATCTAAATTAAATATTCTAGCATGATTAATATTAGGATTAGCAATTTGGGATGGAAGGACAAGTGCAGCAGCATCTTTTTGACTTCTTTAACTCTTTAAATTCCATAATTGAAGGGCGGGGGGAAAATACGAATTCCAAAATGCAAATGATTTAGTTTGCCCAATGCCGCAAAAGTGGACTTCTCTCGACTCTTCAGTCTTCGCGCCTGTGTATTCTCGAAATTTTTGTGTTTAGAAGGCCAATTTTTTATTAAAAAAAAAGGTATATATTTTTTGTTTGGGCTCTTCGTTTACTCGAGAGGGAGACTATCCATGCCTTTTTTTTTTTTTTTCTCCAATAGCAATAAGATTGGGAAGGGCAACCGATACCGATAATCATACCTTTTTTTTTTCCCATTAGTGAAAGGATTGGGAAGGGTGACCAATGCTGATGATAAATTTTGGACGCTATAATAAAGGTAATTTTTTTTACTTTTCATTTACTCAAGAGGGAGACCGACAATGCCTTTTTTATTTTTTTTCATTAGTGAAAGGATTGGGAAGAGCAACAATTTTGATCAAAAAGGTATATATTTTTTGTTTGGGCTCTTCGTTTACTCGAGAGGGAGACTATCCATGCCTTCTTTTTTTTTTTTTTCCATTAGCAAGAGGATTGGGAAGGGCAATCGATACATAATAATAAAGGTACCTTTTTTTACCATTTACTGAAAGATTGGGAAGGGCAATTGATAATGATAATCATACCTTTTTTTTTTTTTCCATTAGTGAAAGGATTGGGAAGAGTGACCATTGCCGGTGACCATTTCTAAATGCTGCAATAAAGTTAATTTTTTTTGGCCTTTCATTTACTCGAGAGGACCAATGCTAGCGACTATTCTAGACGCTACAATAATGTTAATTTTTTTGGCTTTTCATTTACTCAAGAGGAAGATTGACCATGCCTTTTTTTTTCCTATTAGCGAAAGGATTGGGAAGGGCAACCAATGCTAGTGATGGTTTTTGGACTTATACCATACCACCTATGACCCAAAAGCTTGAGTTGATAGGTTTGTCACTGCAGCCATAAAATCTCTATGTAAGAGGTATGTCGCACTTAGGTAATTCAGTACGAATTGTTCAAATGTAACTCAAGATGTGAAGCTAAACTTGCAACCTTGTGAAAGATGGCAACTCTT
Source organism: Eucalyptus cladocalyx (assembly GCA_017140615.1). Taxonomy (NCBI): domain Eukaryota; kingdom Viridiplantae; phylum Streptophyta; class Magnoliopsida; order Myrtales; family Myrtaceae; genus Eucalyptus; species Eucalyptus cladocalyx. Next base: position 37,606,270 of record CM029524.1, on the reverse strand, counting down.
TGATTATTAGGCCTGAAATCATTCATCGCCAAGCAAATCGGATGTCGCGCATTCTTTGCATAGGTGATAATGTCATAGACCAAATTCTCTTATGCTTTTATGAGCTGAAGAGCAAAGATTTGCGGCACAAAGGTGAAGAGTGAGTCACACAAAATGGATAATACAATTGGTTAGTAAGACTATAATCTAAGGCATTTGTTTTAAGGATTTGGAGATGTGATCAATTCATAGGATTTCTAAAGGCGAGGTAAGATTTCCGCGCAGAAATTGATATGGAATTGATACCGCTTTCCTAACGAGGCTATAGTAAGCCAAACCCAGTTATTGTACCAAATCATTATGTGTATCTCTTACTCGAAAGGGTTGGATGCTCGATCTAAGTTGGAAGTGGCACGATCTAGTTGTTTCGGCTCATTAGGCGTTGCACGAGTTATTTCACGGTCAAGAATCTATCGACCTGCGACATTAGTGCATCGACTTTATCCATGGAAAAGAATTATTTTTTTTTTTATAGAAATCTATACGGAAAAAAGAAGAAGAAGAATCGATTGCATCTAAATTTCGAGTGTTAAGAAAGAAAATGAGAAGGGACGGCAGCATCATGGTGTTTAAAGACAAGTTAATGTAAACCGTGTCAAGGAGAGAGAGGTCCATGAAACGATGAAAATTAACTTCCCATTCGGGGACACCACCACCACCGCGGCGGCCACAAATCTCGCCCTTTCGCGCCCTTTATTAGGCTTCCCTTAAATGGGTCATTTAATGAGTAGCCCGCCAGTTAATCAAAAAGGATTAAGCCCCCACCGCCCATTAACAATCATCATGCCTTATTAAGGCCAAAATGTCCCTCAATGATTTCAGCCCGCATCTCCCCCCCTCGCTAGGACGAAATTTTTTAAAAAAATAATAATGATTGAGCGGCAATATTTAATATGCTATTAATAAATAATTACCAGATCTATTCCTCCAAAAATTTGTGATTCCAACAAGCTGCTGTTATGAAACAGTCTCAAAGGTTGTCGTGTTAGTAAACTTCTTTCAAAAATTAATAAAAAAAGAAAAAAAAAATTAAAACTAAAAAGAGAACTGGGCCCGACCCGGCCCGGCCCCACCACCGGGAAAAGCCTTTTTCCGGGTTTTGAAAAGGGGGGAAAGAAACAAAACAGATCAAAACCCCCCACCACAGTAGTACTGAACACAACTCTCCCCCTCCTCTCCTTTTCTCTCTCCCTCTCTCTGTCTTCGCCTCCAGAAATGGCGACGGCGACGGCGGCGGCGACGGCGACGGCGACGACGACGACGACGACGAAGGCCTCTCGCTCCTCCGCGCGACCCTAGCCGTTCCCGAGCTTCCTCCCTCCCTCCTCCTCGTCCCGCCTTTCTCTCCGGCGTCTCGCGATGGCTGCTCCTCCGCTCCCTCTCCGCCTCCTCCTCCTCCTCCTCGCCGCGGCGGCGCTCTCCGTGCCGCCCCCGGCGCGCGCCGTCCGGACCGCCGAGGCCGTCGCCGAAATCGAGTCCCTCACCTCCTTCAAGCTCGACCTCCACGACCCGCTCGGCGCGCTCGACGGCTGGGATCCGTCCACCCCGTCGGCACCCTGCGACTGGCGCGGCATCGCGTGCGCCGCCGGCCGGGTCACCGAGCTCCGGCTCCCGCGGCTCCAGCTCGCCGGCCGGCTCACCGACCGCATTTCCGGCCTCGCCATGCTGAGCAAGCTCAGCCTCAGGTCCAACGCCTTCAACGGGAGCATCCCCGCCTCCCTCGCCAAATGCAGCCGCCTGACCGCCGTCTTCCTGCAGTACAACTCGTTCTCCGGCGACCTCCCGCCGGAGATGGCGAACCTCACGGATCTCCACGTCCTGAACCTGGCGCAGAACCGCCTCTCCGGCGAGATAGCCGGCGGCCTCCCTGTCAACCTCCGGTACCTCGATCTCTCCTCCAACTCCTTCTCCGGCGACATTCCTCGGGGCCTATCCAACTTGTCTCAGTTGAGGCTCATCAATCTCTCGTACAACAACTTCACCGGCGAGATTCCCGCACTGTTCGGCGAGCTCCAGGAGTTGGAGTATCTCTGGCTCGATTACAATCTCTTGGACGGAACTTTGCCCTCGGCGATCGCTAATTGCTCTTCGCTCGAACATTTGAGCGCCGAGGGGAATGCGCTCAGCGGAGTGATACCTTCGGCCATTGGCGCCCTCCAGAATCTCCAGGTGGTCGCGCTCTCACGGAATAATCTCTCGGGCTCAGTGCCGGCTTCACTGTTCTGCAACGTGTCAGGTAACTCGCCGTCTCTTAGAATCGTTCAACTCGGCTTTAATGGGCTCACGGACATCATTGGTCCCAAGACCATGGCGTGTTTCGGCGTCTTGCAAGTTTTGGATCTCCAGGAGAATTCAATAAGGGGCACGTTTCCTTCGTGGTTAACCAGTGTGTCCACTTTGACTGCGTTAGATTTTTCGAGGAACTTGCTTTCTGGTCCGCTTCCTGGTGAGATTGGAAATTTGTATAGACTGGAGGACCTGAGGTTGGGGAATAACTCTTTTAGTGGAGCCATTCCCGTCGAGATCCGAAACTGTAGTTCTTTGCAGGTGCTCAATCTCGAAGGGAATAGACTTGCTGGGGAGGTTCCTGGATTTTTAGGTGAATTCAGGGGTTTGAAAGTTTTGTCTCTTGGAGGTAATCTGTTCTCGGGTTTGGTTCCCGCTAGCATCAGTAATCTCACGGGGCTTGAAACTTTGAATTTAAGGGGCAACAGCTTCACTGGTACTTTGCCGGAGCAGATGATGGGGATGAGCAACTTGACTACATTGGACCTGAGTGGAAATAGATTCTCAGGTCAGGTGCCTGCATATATCGGGAACTTGAGCAGATTAGTGGTCTTGAACATGAGCGACAACGATCTTTCGGGGTCTATTCCAGTTGGTTTGGGCAATCTTTTCAAGCTGACGACCCTCGATTTGAGCAAGCAGAATTTGTCTGGCGAGTTGCCACTTGAGCTTGCTGGTTTGCCGAGTTTGCAGGTCGTTGCTCTGCAGGAGAACAACTTATCTGGTGATGTTCCTGAAGGGTTTAGTAGTTTGGTGGGTTTGCGTTACTTGAACCTCAGTTCCAATTTCTTTTCTGGTCAGCTTCCTTTGACGTTTGGGTTCCTTCGGTCACTGGTGGTTCTCTCATTGTCGGGGAACCGGATTTCTGGTTTGATCCCACCGGAGCTAGGAAATTCCTCTGACCTTGAAGTTCTTGAGCTCAGAGCAAATTCTTTTTCTGGTCATATTCCCTCTGATCTCTCTCAGTTGTCACATCTGAAGATACTCGATTTAGGGAGAAACAACTTGTCTGGCGAAATCCCGAAAGAGCTCTCAAAGTGCTCATCGTTGACTTCTTTGTCTCTGGACTCAAACCATCTTTCCGGTAGCATTCCTGACTCGTTGACAGAGCTATCGGACCTGCAAAAGTTGGATCTCTCCAACAACAACTTAGGTGGGAAAATCCCTGCCAATTTTACGCAGATATCTGGCTTGTCGAGTTTCAACATATCGGGGAATAATCTTGAAGGCGAGATTCCTACAATGCTTGGTTCTCGATTCAACAATTCTTCAGCATTTGCCAATAATCAGAACTTGTGCGGTAAGCCGCTGCAAAAGAAGTGCCAGGACTCAACTGCGAGGAATAGGAGGAAGAAGTTGATCCTGTTAATTGCTGTGGTCGCATCTGGAGCCTGCCTTCTAACCTTATTTTGCTGCTTCTACATCTACAGCCTCTTGAGATGGCGCAAGAGGCTGAAAGAAAAGGCAGCCGGTGAGAAGAAAACCAGTCCAGGCAGGGCAAGTTCTAGATCAAGCGGAGGGCGTGGAAGCACTGATAATGGAGCTCTGAAGCTCGTCATGTTCAACAACAAAATCACCCTTGCAGAAACAATTGAATCTACTAGGCAGTTTGACGAAGAGAATGTATTAGCCAGGACACGGTATGGATTGGTTTTCAAGGCCTGCTTTAATGATGGGATGGTGCTGTCAATCCGAAGACTACCTGATGGATCGCTTGATGAGAACATGTTCAGGAAAGAATCCGAAGCACTTGGCAGAGTGAAGCACAGAAATTTGACGGTTCTTCGCGGCTACTATGCAGGGGCACCCGACTTGAGGCTTCTGGTCTACGACTACATGCCCAATGGAAACCTGGCCACGCTCCTCCAAGAAGCATCCCACCAAGATGGCCACGTCCTCAATTGGCCAATGCGCCATCTGATCGCCCTGGGAATTTCCCGTGGATTAGCGTTTCTCCACTCTTGCTCGATGGTTCACGGGGATGTGAAGCCCCAGAACGTGCTCTTTGATGCCGATTTCGAAGCCCATCTCTCAGATTTTGGCCTTGAACGGCTAACCGTCGCAGCTCCTGCTGAAACCTCCACTTCTACTGCAGTCGGCACGCTGGGTTATGTATCGCCGGAAGCCGTACTTACTGGGGAAATTACCAAGGAATCTGACGTCTACAGCTTCGGCATTGTGCTGCTCGAGCTGCTGACGGGGAAGAGGCCAGTGATGTTCACACAAGACGAGGACATTGTGAAGTGGGTCAAGAAACAGCTCCAGAAGGGCCAGATCACGGAGCTGCTCGAGCCAGGGCTGCTCGAGCTCGACCCGGAATCATCCGAGTGGGAGGAGTTCCTGCTAGGAGTGAAGGTCGGGCTGCTCTGCACGACCCCCGACCCGCTCGGCCGGCCCACCATGTCCGACGTGGTTTTCATGCTCGAAGGCTGCCGAGTTGGACCCGACATCCCCTCATCGGCCGACCCGACATCCCAGCACTCGCCGGCATGACCCGAAATCATCCATTAACATCCTCCCACTTTTTCCATCTAATTTTTTTTTTTAGAATGTAACAGTGACGGTAGCCCATTTTTTTTCCTTCTTTTTTTTCTTTCTTCGAAAATTATCCCCGGGGTGTTTCTTCTGTAGCCTTTTATTATTTGACGCTTTTGCCATCTCGCGCTCGTTCCCTCCATTGGGCGATTCTGGTGCTGGCCTTGGAGTTTGCAGGGGCGGGTCCCGTCAGGAGGAGGAGGAGGAAAAAAAAAAAGTCAGCACGTGCCGGTCAACTATTCGGGCTGGCCGGGGGGTGGTGGGGCCCCCACGTGACAGCAGCAGACTCCCGCCAAACCCTGAGCGGGAGGGCTGCAGTCACGTGGCTCGAGCTCCGAGCTTCAGATGAAAATGTAGCCGTTACTGCAGTGGGCCCCGGCGTGGATTAAAAGAACTGTCCCTTTCCCCAGAAAGAGAGCCGCTGGCACAGCTCGATGGAGCCTCCCCACCTTCTCCGGCCGCCACGTGGGCGCGTCTGTTTGCCCCTAATGTGTTTTTTTCTGCCCGGGGGCAATGGTGGGCCCAGGACTTTTGGGCCCCCGCCGGGCCCAGCGGTGGTGTGAAGTCAGAGCAGAGGGGGAGGGAGCTAATGTTGGCAGGAGACTACGGCAGATGGCGCGCCCCCACCATTTCAATGCATTTTGAACTTTTTGTGGGGGCCATCATCTCTTTCTTTCTTATTTTTATTTGGGTTGTTTGGTTGATAATTTCTTTTTTTTCTTTTCATTTTTATTCCCTGAAAAATTTGCCCTCAGTTGTTAGCAAATTAACGGTAGACGTCATCGATCCACAAGCTTCTCTAGCATTGCATGCATGATTTATAAAATGTGGATATCGCAAAAACCAAGATATTCCGTCCGTGCTGTGATTGTTATTTTGTAATGGGGGGGAATCGGGGGAGATCCGGAGGGGCAGGACAAGGCGACGTCGTATCCGACGAAGTGACCGTTGAGTTGTCTGTCCAACTACCCGTTTTAATCGTCCCGTAATTTATTGCCGCGCTTGCCGAATAAGATAATTTCGTGGCGGGGATTCTCGAGGCACTTTGATTGGGGCTGTCCCCCGGGAGGCTTCCCTTCCCGTTTGATTTTTGCCTTAGGACCTCGACCCAAAGGAACCTGTCGACTCTTTACCTTCGGGTGGCACGTCGTTTAAGTAACGAGTTCATATAAATATAGCAGTTTTCAGCGCGTTCGATGTCGTTATTTTTAAGAGCCTGCCGTCGATGTCGTTAGGAAATTGAAAACTTTCCTCGTGAAAGTACTAAATGGATTTCGAATGGCCAATTGATGGATCCGCATGTTTGAGTTTCTTGTGGACTCCTGCTACTGGTGCTGCTTCAGATGCTCTGCAGTCAAAGAGGAAAAAAGAATGCAGATCAGCAAGAAGCCAAATGACTTAAATGATTTCAGAATTTTGACCCAATGCGATTCTTGAACTTCAATTTATTTAATGTAATCTCTCAACTTTAGTACAATATACGTTATAGTCTCCGAACTCTTTATATATATATATTTAATTTAGTTCTCGAACTATATAAAAATGCTTGATATAGTATCCAAATTAATAAAATGATAATGTTGAGCATTTTCAAAGTTTTTACTAACTAAATTAAATATGTATCAAAAGTTAATGGATCATAACATACATTGAGTCAAAGTTGATGGATCATATTAATTGGATTAAAAGTTTAAGGATCACACTTGTCAATATGTCAAAATTTAGGGACTATTTTTGTTATTTTTCTATAGGAAACGAAGCAAAGTCCAAGATGCGATTTCCCTCGAAGCTACACGTGGGCTTAATCCCACTGAAAGTGACAGCCGTTTTCGATTCTGTACGTTGGAGTCTAGTGTTCTTTTCACTTGGCCAGAAACATCAAACGCAACCCATTTATTGCTTTAATTCGGTTCCGTTCTCACTAAAATCGCCAAATGCGCCAAGCCAAAACGTCTCTTTCTACCACGTCTCCTCCCCCCCCCCCCCCCCGCCGTCCCTCCTTCCCTCTTCCTTTTTCGCGAGCCTCCTTCGTAACGTGCCATGCCTTCACATCAACCAATGATGAAAAATTGGAAATCCATTGCACGAAGCCTGAAAACTTCCCCCATCTTTCGATTCCGCACGAAAGTGTATAAATCACGTGTCTTCTTTTTCCCCTACTTTGTGATCATAGTTCCCGCCAATTGCCATGATCACGATGCATCATTACACGGCATCGTCTCAACAATGTCAAGATGATGCGGTACGGTGAAACTTATCAAGATGACTTCTAAGTCATCGAAAATATTAAAAATCCAAATGAAAACGTGATCTAATAGTTAAATGTTTTAGCACTAGTTTAATGAAACGTAATTTAAAGGGCACGATATAAGGAGCCAGAAGGAATTTGAACGCAGGTCCTCCAAATTTTTTCCGGTTCATGCAACATCCATTCAAGAGCACCGACATCGAATGGGCGATTTCAATTGTTTTGCTTCCAAAGTTCTTGAGTTGTTTGACTGTAGTAAAAGAGATTGTGTCATCATGAATTGGGGTCAATGCGACAAAACGTAAATGATGACCAAAGCGTGAATGGTGAAAAGTTAAAAAGGGCGGTGGTTGGAATGGCGCTTCGTCTTTAACCCTCCTCTCGCTTGAGTAAATCAATCTTTTTTACCAAAAGTTTCCATCATGAATGTATGTTTTTTTTTTGGGGTAGTTATATCTTGCAATGGGTGTGAATAGTAAATGCGGTGGCTCTAGCAACATAAATTTTTAGGACAAGTACTTACCTGCCACTCTACCGGTAAACTTCATCTCAACTTTGAAGTCATGCGTGCTATATTTTAATTGAATGATCCGAAAGAAAGTCGTAAATTTTTTTTCGTTGAACACAAATATCTCAAACTTTTTGTCATCTCACCGATGTCCCCAACCTCGTACCAATGACCAAAAAGTACCCTCTATCCATATGGCCATTAAAAATCTCGACGTGACAGTTGTGCACGGCAGTTAAAAATCTGATGTGACTACACTCTTAGTTGACGTGGAAACGTATATACATTGCCAAGTTAGATCTACATGCCGGCATTGTCCGCGAATGCTGTCACGTTAGGTTTCTAATGGTCATTATGAATGGAAGTCTAAAACATGAGGTACTTTTGGATCACTAGTATGAGTTTTGGGATATTATTGGTGGAACGAAAGAAAGTTTTGGACATTGATTTCCCACAATGAAGTTCAAGATTTTCGGTGGGACTATCCCGACTCTAATTGTATTCGTCCAAGTGGAGCTCTATACATCGCTTGTGCCCAAATTGTTCTTTTCTAGAATCCATTTCCTTATCTTGTCCTAAACTCACTACTAGCCAACCGATGGTCAAAGAACAGGATCCACAAGATGCTCATGCATTTTCAAAGGGTTTCGATTACATTGGTTGTAGGTTCCACACTGTTCTTTTATTCCAAAAATTGTCCTAAACTACCTAACTCCATCAAAAGAATCGCTCTCCATGACTATTCCTCTTTGAGATTGGGTCAGCCTGATAACCAAAGGGGTCCAACAAAATCATTACAAAGTGTTTTTGTCGTTTTCCATCGCATAAGGAAAACACGGAAGAGACTCAATCAATTGACAAGCCAAGTTTAACCTTAATCTCCTGGAGTTTAATCGAATTGGTTAAGATTCGATAGGCCAAATCATGCCTCTGGAAGTCCTGTCGTGGCCTCCATTCGGAGTGAAATCGGTCCCAAGGATCACCCAATCGCGTCGTGATGGAGAGACTTTCGTGCCCCGATGGATTAATCTAACTGGCTCAAGCATTCGACATCGCACACCCACAGAAAAAGCATTAATTAACCGAAAGCAGTCGGGTCCAATCATTAAGAAAAGACCCAATATTTTTGCCTCTGGGAAAGGTGGTGATGTCGAGCATCGATTTTCCACTCAATGCAGTGCAATCTCCCAAATCCTTTTAGTACAGATGATCTGCCCTTCGATCAGTTCAAAGAAAAATGGATTCATCTCGGCAAACAGACGAAAACATGCGTTGGTTCTCCGTAGCGACCGTGACAAGAGAAGCAAACCAAAATAGCCAACCGGCTAAACGAGAACTATTCTTCCCCCCAAAACTCAGAGAGCGAAACTGAGTCAAACGCGGAATGAGCATGTAAAAAGGATCCGAAAATATAAGATGAACAGCTAAATTCAACACAAAAAGAAAATCCATTCACAGCTACATGAATTTCCCCTGGATTAGCAACAGATATGTATTTGCATAAACTTGCATATATTATATATTTCTTAAATTTTTGGCATAATGGAATCGCTTGAAAGACAATCGAATGAAGACACAGGACCATTACCTAGCACCAGCATCTACCCACAGCATCCTTGCCATGCATGCGTGCACACGTGGACCACCCGCAAGCAGAGACTTGCGCCGGACATTGATTTTTGTTCATAAAAATCAAATGGGCAATGGAATCTTTTGTGTTAGGTTCATCAAGGAGATTATAACTATTTAATTTTGGATTTAAGTAATCATGGATGCTAATGACTGCAATTCCAGTCTCGATTTTACCTCATACTGGTGGTGTTCATTCATTGCGTTGGGCCCTCGACATTTCGCGCATCTATCCGTGTTGTGGCTGGATCCCTTAGCTCTAGGACTGCGTCACGCTGCATTTGGCACCTGATCGAGGTCTACTTATTGAATGGTCCCAATTGAGTAAGGATAATCGATAAACTCTACGATCAACGATACGTCATAAGGCTCGTTGCCATGTCATCCGCAGCTTTTAACACCATAATCCGATGATAAAAACATAAAACCCATAAATGAAGGGACATAAACAAGTTTTGTGCAGGATAATATCGATGATAATTATCTTTGTTCGTGATTATTGTAGGAGAAAAGCCTGATTTCTGGTCAGTTGCACAAGGCCGCTTGCTGAGAATATTCTTGGTTAGAGCAAAATGGCTGGGCTTCACAGACATTTGCATGTTGGGCCCGTCTTGGGCCCAGAAGCATCTAAGCAAGATGCTTAGCTATAAACCACATTTGATGTGTTTTTACTTATGCAACAAAATCAGCCCAAAATAGTTTAGACTAACCAACCCAGCTAAGTGAAAATGTTTAAAGTCAACTTCTGCTTTTTTTTTTTCCCTTTTTTTCTTATGATATGACGAAAATTCAAGATATATGATAAGCCAATCACTTTGAAATTAAGATAACTAAGTAAATTATACATTGTGGGTAGTCATTGTTTCGAAGTATCCAATTGAACATGTGATAAATGCTTAACTACCTTTTTTCTGGAAAGTAGCTTTTTTTTTTTTTTTCTGGAAAGATAGCAAGTTTTAAATCATTGGTGCGTTTCCTCTCGAAGGAATTTGTGTTGTTTAGATTCCAATCCCACACTCTTAAGTAAATGACATCACCAAAGCATTGACAAGCTAATAACTTGAGCTTCATTTCCACTCTATAACATCTAGACCATTGGGTCAGTTCAGGTTGAAAGTAATTCGACTCAAATTGATCAATTTCCATGAAATACAAATCTATTGATCTATATACACCCGACACATATTATTAAAATACTTATATATTTAACTCAATCTAAGATAATTTATACTCAAATTGAGGCGCGAGAACAGACCCCAAAAAACAAAAATAAAATTGAGGGGCAAGCACGAGATTGGATGAGGGCAAGAGAGTCATAGAGATGGGTTAGGTCTAAATAAGTTGTGAACCCATTTAACACTTAATATTATTTTGAGCTTCACCATTCTAAACCTATTTATAACCCATTTACTAAATATAACTAACCCACTTAACAACTCAAACAATCAAATATTAACATCTATGATTTCGGGTCTTTTATTTCCAGATTTGTTAGGATTTCAAGTGTCATATGACCATTTTTTTCAACGAGACAGAATTGATCTTTTGGAATAGCATAAGGCTGGAAGGTGAGTCTCTGTATAAGCATAAGAATGTCCCGTGTCAACGGATGATGATTATGTTATATTACCAACAGATGGTAGCGAATTAAGCTTTGGAATAAACCCGTGTAAGGCACGGGCAGATCAACTAATATGTGACAAAATTTGTAGCGTTCGCTTGAGCATAGCACTATTTATCTAAATATATAATGCCAAAATCTTCTCTAAAGATTGACTCTAAAGTCAGCACATGCGACTCTAATTTGTAAATGATTGATTATTCTCACCCTCTTAAGTCATTTACTACCTATCCATTACCCTCGGCCCTTTCCTTCCCGTCTCTCTTCATCATTTTTTTATTATTCTATGTACAACTCCTTTGTATAAAATAATTTTTTTACCTTGCCATTAGCATAATATTTCATATTATTATACAAGTACTCGTGAGACATTGAAAAAATACGAAATACGAAAGGAATGAATATCACGTTAACTATTTTATTGTATAGGTTGCTCATAATGATTAATGTTACGTAACCATTAGAATCTTTATATATAGATACGTTAATTTGAAGTTTCCTTTATGCTTATTTAAATGTTTGTAAATCATTTTTAATTATAAGTTTTGCACAACAATCTGCGCAAGCGTGAATTATGTCTAGTATGTGTGTACACACGTTTTGAGACATCTTAGTCTATTGGTTATCAATAGACTAATTTACTTTAATAAGGTTCCATTTATTTTACAAAAAATAAATAATTTAAAAATATTTTTCTAAAAACGATCATTTGTATCTCTTAAAATAAATATTTTCATTTTTTACAACAATTTATATTTAAATGTTTACATGGACGATGGAAATATTTTTCGTTCATTTATTTTTATAAAAAAAATACAATCATTTTTAAGAAAATATTTTTAAATCATTCATTTTTAAAAAAAAACTAACGGAGTCTAAATTGGTGAAATTTGTAAATTTAACCGAATTGTTTTGATTGCATACAAAATATTCACCACAATCATGAGTGATAAATTTAAGAGAGATCAATGCATATTAATAATGCCATAAGTGAGAAATGTTAGACCAAATTATCTAAGAGAAACATGATAAAAAAATCCATCACAAGATATGAATTGTGGATTAAAAAAAAAGTTAATATCCTAAAAAACCCCAAATTAATATATCTTATAAATTTACCTTAAATTAATTTTTTGACTAGAAAAAACTCCAAATTAGTATATGTATGACAATTGTACCCCAAATGACCACATAAAACTCTAAACTGGTACATTTGCAACAAATATATTCCCTGTTAAATTTGATTAATACCACAAAAAATCATAAAAATAGTACAATTATGACAAAAAAAGAGTAAAATCCCGAATTGGTATAACGGTTAATTGTCTAGTGTCATTTAACAATAAATTTTAACGAAAACTAATAGAGCATAAATTTATCACAAGTGTACTAATTTATGGTCAATTTATCAAAAGTGTACTAGTTTGGGGTTTTTGGTGGTCAAAAAATTAATTTGGGGTAAAAATATCACAAATGTACCACTTTAGGGTTTTTCATAATATTAACCTTTAAAAAAAATAGTTATATCATTACATGTATCTTCAAAGTCTATGCAACACTCGGGTTAATGATTAATTTTTTTACATGAAGGGTATCTGATGTCACATCCTAAATCCTATAGGAATTTGGGTAATGACATGATTGTCTTTTCACCCGAAAGACACAATCTCAAACTACCCAAAAACCAACTTCCAAAAGTTTCCATTAAAAGTGCTTTCTTTACCATCAAAAACCAACATCCAAAGTGCTCTTGTACTATCGTCGCTAACCAAGGTTCCAATGAAAGGATGGCCATGTCATTATCCCAATCCTTATAGCATTCGAGGTTTGACATCTAAACTTTTGACTCGATTGATTGTTATAAATGAACACAAATTGTATAATGCATATGCACTAGATGAGGCTCCAACAACAAACTCATGGTCGGGGCACCTAAGATAATCACAATCAAGCTAAACCCAAGCTCTTGAGCATAGCTTGATTACATATGCATTGCTCCATGTGATACTTAAAAAAGAAGATGAAATTATCACATATGACACAAATTGGATAAGGAAAAGAAATAAGTTTTTCTTATTTCTTGAACATAAAAAGAGAGAGGGTCTCTCGAAAATTCTTCCTACAAAATGTAGAGTGCTTCTACCTTCATGGTAGTTTCTTCTTCCAATATTTCCAGTCTTTACATAATCTCTCGAAGCTCATCTAGCTAGTTATCTTCACCCAGAGTTGCGAATTTGCTAATCTCCCACCGGAACCCTCCTCAATCTCCATCTGAACCAATCTTTCCATGCCATGCTCCTACGCCCTTTGCCTAGCCTTTCTCTTATATTGCATGTCACAATCGACTTGATTGATGGATGCCCTTTCTTTTGGCTTCCCATTTTCCTTCTTGTCTGGTTGCTGAAATGGGGATGGCACTATGTTATCTATCTCTTAAGCTGCTGTGTCTTTTTTGCTAAGGGTTTCTACCGAGGTTTGTTCGGTCTTTGCTCCAAAATGGACCGCTCGATTGCTTATGATGAAGCTCACTTGGTGGCCCTGTGCAATCGAATGGGTCGCTTGTGGTTGGAACAACAAGTTGAGGTCTAGGACAAGGCAACCCCTATTGATAAAATTGAGGAATGTCGATTAGTTTTGGTAGGTAAGATTCTCAACAATCCTTCAGTTAACTTTCAAGCGTTCCAAAATACTATGAAACGGGCCTGGCAAACTGAACTAGTGGAAATCTCACAAGGTGAATTTGGTCTATACATAGTAAAATTTAAATCTAAGAAAGTAAAATAGAGAGTTCTAGAGAATGGACCTTGGTTATTTGCTAGCCATCAGTTCATATTAAAGCCTTGGATAGCGAACACGCCACTGCATTGCTATGACTTTAACACCTGCGCATTTTGGGTCCAAGTTTTTGGTTTACCACTGGAACGCTGCACTGAAACCATGATCAATAAGGCTGCAGCTCATATAGGTATGGTGACCGATGTGAAAATAGAGAATAAAGATGGTTCTATGCTTTGAGCAGGGAGGGCTCGGGTAGAATTAAACCTTCAACAACCGCTAAAAACAGGGCTTCTAATTAAGGTTGAAGGAAAGAATCTCTGGCTTGATTTTAGATATGAACGACTATCTCATTATTGCTATTCCTGTGGTAAGCTTGGTCACTATGCCACGTACTGTAAATAATTTCCTTATGATGAGAGTAAAATGGATGGAAAAGATAACTTTTTATATGGATCATGGCTAAGAGCAGAGGTCCGAAAACACAGCCCCTTCTAGCGTACCTTTTATGAAGTGAATCTACCCCAAGACGATGTTGATGAGATTATTCCGGAGACCCCTCAACCTCCTTCGGCAATCATCCCTATTCCGGTTTCTAATCCTGATGTACTTGAAATCCAAGTACAAAAAAATAAAGGTAAACATACTATGGAGGCTTCGTTGTGTGATCAAATCATCATAGCTGCAACACCTATTAAGTGGCAACCTTTGGTGGAGGAATCATCACCAAGTCTTACTGTTCAAGACAAACTTCCTAACAATCAACAACACACAACGGTTAACAACATTACAACAGGTTCTATTCAATCAAAGAAGGTTAAAAACTCACACCTCAATGCAAGATCAGGCCCTATTAAGAAGGCAAAACGACTCATTAATCATGAAGTTCGAAATCAACTCCAAGAGAAGCTTGATGAATCCGCTTTACAGGAGACTCTCATCTTTGAGGCAAATGCTCCTGCATGTTGGGCCTTGGTGGATGTCTCTAAAAAGCCACCAGGTGAACAATGAGAATAGTAAGTTGGAACTGTTAGGGGTTGGGCAACCCCCTAGACAATTCAAGCACTTAGGGTCTTAGTGATCCAAGAAAGACCCAATATTCTATTCTTGATGGAAACAAAAATCAAGAACAAAAGCTCATCCCTTCAAAGGAAACTTAGATTCTCAGCAAGCTATATTGAAAATCCAGTAGGATTGGCAGGAGGTTTAGCACTCTTTTGGACTGATAGAGTGGCTTTGAAAGTGACTTATCACTCTATGGATATGCTTGACTCGATTTGTACTAACCTGGATTTTGGCATCACTATGCGTCTCACCTGCTTACATGCTCCAGCAAGTTATCATCTCCGACAAAACCTGTGGACAACATTAAGACAAATTAGTAATTTCAACACCCCGCCTTGGCTATGCACATGCGATTTTAACGAAATATTGTATCCATGGGAGAAAGTAGGGAAGTGTCCTACCGAGCCTCATCGCATGTATTCTTTCCGCGATCTACTCAATGATTGTTATCTAATGGATCTGGGCAACAAAGGCTGCGCCTTTACATGGACTATAACCTTAATGGCGAAGACATTGTAAAGGAAAGATTAGATAGAATGCTTTGCACAAAGGAATGGAGATTAACTTACTCTCTTGCTAAAGTGTTGGCTTTACCAGCCCTCGGATTTGATCACAACCCTTTTCTTTTGTATACTAAAGCAACACAAAGTTATAAAAAGCAAAAATCTTTCTACTTTGAAGCTTACTGGCTACAAGATATGGAGTGTTGTTCAACAATTGCTGTTTCTTGGGCGTCTTATCAACTTGGAGAGGCGACGCTCCCCCAAAAGTTAAAAGCTGTCTCTGCCATTCTATCAAAATGGAGCCAATCCAAATTTAGCAATGCCAAACATCAGCTTCATTCCCTCAAGAATCAACTCCAAGTTCTAACAAATCAGCCTCATGGTCATTTTGATACAGTTGTGTTATTTGACTTGAAAGAGAAAATACACATGTTATGGTAGCAGGAGGAAAATTTTGGGCAATGTGATCCCGAGTAAATTGGCTTAGATGGGGGGACAGGAACACAAAGTTTTTTCATGCCACCACAGTTCAAAGAAGACAACACAACAAGATCAGCATGCTGCAGGATGATCAACAAAATTGGGTATGTGACCCGAATCATCTCAAAGAGATGACCTCTAGTTTCTTTAGGAATTTATATACTTCTGCGGGGTATAGAGACTACAACCCAAAACTATTTGCAAGCAAGTGGTGACAACGGAGATAAATGATAATCTTATAGTAGAAGTTACCTGTGAGGAAGTCCAGACTACGATCTTCCAATTAGGAGAAACAAAAGCACCGAGTCCAGATGGGTTGAATGGTCAATTCTATCAAGCACATTGGGACATATTACAAGAAGATATATTCTTAGCTGTACAACAATTCTTTCAAATAGGGGTTTTGCTACTTGAGTACAATCATACTTCTATTTCTTTGATCCCAAAATTCCTCACCTAGAAAGATTGGACCAATACCACCCTATTAGCCTTTGCAACTTTATTTATAAAGTGATTTCCAAGATCCTGGCCAATCATCTCAAACCCTGGCTACCGGAACTAATAGTGCTAGATCAAAGTGCATTCATTGGTGGTCGGCAAATCCAAGATAATATTATTGTGGTTCAGGAGGTACTCCATCAAATCAAAACAAGGAAAAGGAAAAAGAACTTTCAGGCTGTGCTTAAATTAGACATGCAAAAGGCTTATGATCGGATAGAATGAGATTTCCTTAGAGACTACCTCATAAAAGCTTGATTCCATACCCAATGGGTTCACTGATCTTGCAATACGTTACTACGGTTTCTTTCAGTGTTAAATTCAACGGTGAATCTTTACCCAATTTTCATCCAACTAGAGGTCTAAGACAATGTGACCCTTTATCACCGTACCTGTTCATCCTGATGGCTAATGTCTTAACAACTCTTATCAACAATGCAGTGGACATGGGAAATCTTAAAGGTATTAAACTAAATCGATGGTGTCCCACCCTATCTCATTTATTTTTCGCAAATGACGTTATTTTCTTCATAGATGCGAAGATTATTGAATGTCAGAATTTAGCTAGTATCTTGAACGAATATTGCTTAGCTACAGGACAAGCTATTAATAGAAACAAATCAAGTTTGTTTTTAGTACAGATTATCCTATCAGCTTGAAAGATAATCTTGCTAGAGAACTTAGAGTCCTTATATTGAACAAAACTAGCAAGAATCTTGGCATACTTTCAGATTGGGGGAAATCTAAATGAGAAATGTTTACATGGATTATGGGTCGAGTAAATTCAAAGCTAGAAGGTTGGAAGGAGAAGCTTATTTCAAAAGGAGGTAAGGAAGTCTTACTTAAAACGGTTGTGCAAGCAATTCCTCAATATGCAATGTCGATCTTTAAAATCCCTGCTACAATTTGTAAAACAATAGAACAAAAGATAGCTAGATTCTGGTGGCAATCAAATTACAGCAAGCAAGGCATACATTGGAAAACTGGGAGTCTATTAAGAGCAGGAAAGATGAAGGGGGTTTAGGATTTCGTGATCTTTTGGCATTCAACAGAGCATTACTAGGAAAACAAGCTTGGCGACTGGCTCAACAACCTACTTCACTGTAAAACATAATACTTAAAGGTTTGTACTTTCACTCTCAGGATTTCGGCATGCCACTAAAGGTACTAGACCCACTTGGGGTTGGTAGAGCATATTGATAGGCCGGGACTCTATTGCAAACAAGATATTATGGTCTGTTGGTGACGGAACAAAAATAAAAATACGAGAGGATAGATGGTTGGCTAGGGGTGTAATTGGAGGCCCTGCTCCTAGAGATGAACCAAAAAAGTTGCAGGCTTTATAATTCCAGAACATAACGCATGGAACACAACACTTTTGCGCCAAAGTTTTGATAGTCAAATAGTTGAAGAAATTCCATCTATCTCTATCCGACCTCAGTTCACGCAAGACAGACTAATCTAGAGAGGAACGCGGAATGGGCATTTTATAGTGAAGGGTTGTTACAATAAGATCAAAGCTCAGCAAACAAGCAACATCAACAATCAAGCCTCTTCATCTTTTCAACTGCCTCGCAAATTATGGATCGCAATCTGGAAACTAAACACCATGCCTAAACTAAGATCATTCCTTTGGTCAGTCTGCAACAACACATTGACGACTAGAGAAAATTTATACAAGCAACACATCATATCAGACCCGACTTGCTATATGTGTACTAATCAGGTACCCGAGACACCGGAACATCTTTTCTTGTTATGTCCATGGACACTAGATGTTTGGTTGCATTCAGAAATCGATATCAAGCATCATCCTACAAGTGTGTATCGAATAGAAAGCTGGTTGATTGATATTATTGACAAAAAGAATGGCTTACCAGATTTGGAAACAACTACGTCCATCCTTTGGCAAATCTAGAAAGCCCAGAATAACTTCATATTCCGTTAGCAGAGTCCCAACATCGAGTAGGTTATGCAATCAGCGATAGCAAACGCCCGATCTAGTTGTCGTTTCAATGTGATGATGCAAAGGCGTGGGTCAAAACAGAGAGTAATGAATCAAAGATGGCATCCACCGGACCAAAGAGTCATAAAAATCAACATAGATGTGGCTTACCAATCCCATTGCAACAATGACTCGGTGACCTATGTGTGTAGAGACTCCTCCGGCATCTTGATTGATGGATTTGCACGATCTGTCCCTGCCTCCTTGGCCCTGCAAGCTGAGGTGATCGGCCTTAATCTCACCCTGCATTTTCTGCTTCAGAGAGGGCGAGGACTGGATCAACTTGTTGTGGAATCCGATTGCTTGACCCTTGTGGACGCCATCAACAACCCTGTCCTAACGCCGTGGGAGCTTAGATTTCTCTTCGACGAAAATATGGAGTTGATGCTTCGGTGCCCTAATCTCCGAATCGCTCATTGCAATAGGGAAGCGAATTCTGTTGCGAACCGGGCCCCAAAGGCCCATCGGGCCTCTCTTCTCCCTCCTAATTGGGTGCTCCATCCTCCTCCTTTTCTGCAGGATCTTTTGTATTCCAAACTTATATCTGGTGTAACTTCAAAGCTGAGCGTTTAATATATGTGTTGTTTTAGACCCCCAAAAAAAAGTAGTTTAAATAAGATATGACTTGTTTTAGATGAATTGGTAATTCGAACCTCTTGCCCGGTTTAGTGGGTTAAAAGAAAAGATTGAACCCTTGAGCGAGCCAAGAAAACACTGTATAGGATTGGGGCTATATTCGTGTGGCAAAATTACGGCTAATTTCTAGAACTTGTTAGTTTTGTGCACCTTAATTTTAGAATTTTCATTTCATGCATTTGATTCCAAAACTCGTCAATTTTGATAACCGAGCTCTTTTGTTATATTCGTGGATGGAAAATGCCACGTGGCTTGTCCTATTGCATTTTTAATCTTGTGCCTCCATTTGCCTATAGGCATGCGGCTCTACTATTAAAGAAATTGGGGGATGGGCTAGAGAGTATATAATTTGGGGTTCGATCCTTGTGAGTATCATGCACACATGTACAAAAGAAATGAGTAAGACCAAAAAAAAAAAAAAAACAATCTTATGCCACATAAAAAAATACTAAAAAAAACTTAGAAAAAGTCTGAAACATAAGTTCGTAAGAATTTTAAAAAATAAAATTGAAAGTTACAAATTATCTGAGAATAAAGAAAGAAAGAAAAGAAGATCGTAAGGGGTGACTAGGAGTAAAGAGATTGGGGATGGGCTAGAGAGTATTAGTTATGGAGTTCGATCCCTGTGAGTATCACGCACACATGTACAAAGGAAGGGAGTGAGATAATTAAAAAAAAAGCTTATGCCCCATAAGGAAATATAAATAAATAAAAAAACTTAGAAAAAGTCTGAAACATAAGTTCTAAAGAATTTTAAAAACTAAAATCGAAAGATAAAACTTATCTAAGGATAAAGAAAGACTAAAAAAAGAAAAGAAGATCGTAAGGGATGATTGGGAGCCCCCCCCCAAACCAAAAACCCAATCCATTCCCCTCACCGGAGAATTGCCTAACCATGATAATTACCTATAATTGAAATTGGAGAAGTAGCATGATAATCCTATAAAAATAGATTTATTTGATCTATTTTAAACAATAAATAATGCAATATTTGTGAGAAAATATTTGGATTTCCTTATATTTTTTCAAAGTTTCCTTATCTATGTAGCATAATGAGATGTAGAGTAAATAAGGAAAAAAATGGCAAAAAGAAGGAAATGAAGAATTATGTGATTCAGGATTTCAAATCGGGTTGCGTTACAAGTTGGATGCAAATAAGGAATTCTATTATTCATTGCCTAATTTTATGCGAAAAATAATCAATTGCCTTGTGATTAGAGTCTTGGATGTATCCTATAAATAGGATAACATTAAGAACTTGGGGGACAACTAGATCTTTATTTTCAGATTGTTTTTCATTGTTCAAGGAGTTTTTTCAAGTATTTTGAAGAGAAGATAAAAGTGATGATATAAAGCTTTTTTTTTTATTCAAGATGTTGAGTTTAATTTATATTTTAGTTTCTTCTTTTATTATGTTTTAATTTTCTTTTCTTAAGGCTACGATGTAGCCGGACATTATGATATAAATTTCATACTTTTTATGTTTTGTTGCTGATTTTATTCATGTGAGTTATGTAATATTGTGCTTAATGCTTTTAAAGGATTGGTCACCATTTGAATAATGTGATGTGCATATTTGAGATTGAGAAGTGATAATATACAATTGCTTCTCATAATATATAATCATGAATTAAATGTGAATAGATGTTATATGTTAGTTGTGTGGTTTTCAATGATAAGATAGTCCAAAAGATTCACTGTAAATTGAGAATGCTTATAGATTTTAATGCACTTATATTTATTTAAATTCACATAGAGATATGATGGATTGAAAAATTGAATAGGTCTATTATATCTAGAGATCCGATAGTAAATAGATTGGAAAATTCCACTATCATATGTTTGATATCGTTCTTATACGCATAATAATATGAAATTCTTATATAGTGGTTATGATGAATTAAATGTTTTAACATATTTATTTGATTGATTTAAGCATTTAATTTTGAAATTTTGCTTCAAAGGTTGTCAATTTTAATTTATTCTCAATTCTATTTTGATTTGTTAAAAATTTGAGTTAGTCCATTTTTAATAATTAATTGGTTTATTAATCATCAATCTATGTGGGACAATATTCTTTTTCATCATTATATTACTTGTTCTACATGTTGGTTTGTATTTAGAATTTTACGAACCACCCCTCTTCCTCCCTACACCCCTACCTTAATTTTTCATCTATTACCTTATTATTAGTTTTTTTTTTCTGTTTTTACTTTTATTGAAATTTTTTTAGAAAAGCCACGTGTTTAAAAAGAAGAAGATATAAACCACTTGTTATTTTCCGTCCATTAGCTTAGAAGCTAACGAGAGTAACAAAAGGATTTAAGTGCAGTGAATTGACAAATTTTAGGAATTAAATGTACAAATTGTATGACTAAAGTGCACGAAGTTTATTAGTTTTTGGACTTGTAATGTATAGTGCTAACTACATTCATGAGATTATGGACAAGAAACAACCTTTGAGAAATTTGAGAAAGATTTTTGAATGCTCTTATAGTATGACATTTTTGTATATCTAATCAATCAGTGCTCAGATATGGGGGTGAACATATACAATTGCTTGAACTGGAAATCGATTGGACTAGACCGAACCGACTGGTTTTGGTGTGTATTCAATTCTCGGTTTCATAAAATTGAAATCGATGATTTTCGGTTCGATTCTAGATTTTAAGGTAGGAATCGAACTAATCAGATTGCCCGAACCGGATTGATTTATATTTTGTTATTTTTTAAAGAAGCAAAGTGTAAATCTAAACCCTATTCTCCCCTTAGGCCATGCTCATTCCAAATGAAGAAGCAAATCTTTATTTCTTTTGTATTGTCGCTTTAATTCATCCTCCTTGCTCCTTTTGTCTCTTGCTTCTTTCTTTATTTTACTTTCTTTCTTTTCTTGCAAAGATTCACCGATTTTAACTCCCTTACTTACTTGCACCTTCCTTAAAATTCATGAGCCCGTTTTTTAAGGAAAAGAATCCACTAAATCCTTCTCCTTTTTTCGAGCATGTCTCTAAATCACGGCCTCATCATCTCTCAGTCTTTTTTGCAAATCTTGGATGAAATCCTAGTTTTGAATTGTGACATGAATTGGCAATTTAGTTAATCCAAAACTTTCAGTCAATTTATGTAAATCCACCGGTTTTATTGGACTACCCACAAACCAAACTAGGCCCAAGACTATGTGGTCTAGTTCCCAGTTCCAAAAGGGGAACCGGTTCTTTTGGTCCGATTCCCGGTTTTTGGATGGGATTGGACTAAACCGGAAACCGATCAACCCTACTTAGATAGCGCCATCACTTTCGGAAAGACATTAGGAAATCTTAACATTCAACATATTTTACGATTTATTTGGGTGGATGGAAGCACTAATTTCAGGGACCCTGCTGAAAAATGACAGAATTATCACATCTCCAGTAGGCCACGCCATCCAACGCCCGCACTTCTTTAAACTTCTTCATTTTCAAGTCGCAGTAGACTTATATATCTGCCAGTGCAGTAACCCGTGCATGTGTGATGTGCCTTTGTAGGTTGGCCGATCTTGGGCCTTTAAAACATTTGTCTTGTCGAGCCTTACCAACATAGGCAAGGCTTGATAATGTAATGTACCTTTTTGAGAGGTAGGGCGGGATTTATCAATCAGCATAATAGCTTGTATACGGAAAGATATGGGATTCGGGACAAGATTGACACCCGACAGAACTTCAAGAAGATAATTTGGCACCCGCATATGAAAACTATGTTTCTAGAGCATACCTTGTCATGTGCGATGCCTTTCAAAGTCAACATGAGGAAGCTGTTTTTCAAGGTTTTGTTTCCATTTAATTTACTTTAAAAATCCATGCCCGGGTTTCACAAGAGAGAGCTCTTGAAGTCATCTGGTTGGAGAGAGGCTCGTACATGCATTAAAGGGTACGTTTGGGAAGGCTTTTAGGGAAAGTTTGTGGGGAAATACAAAGGCTATTGAATTAAAAAAATTTTCCAAAATGTAAATTATGTTTGGTAAATTATATTGTAAAAGTCAATTGGGAAGTACCTTTGACCAAAAT
The DNA here is from genome assembly GCA_017140615.1 of Eucalyptus cladocalyx. Classification (NCBI taxonomy): domain Eukaryota; kingdom Viridiplantae; phylum Streptophyta; class Magnoliopsida; order Myrtales; family Myrtaceae; genus Eucalyptus; species Eucalyptus cladocalyx. Next base: position 37,583,399 of record CM029524.1, on the reverse strand, counting down.
AATGTTTTGAATTATATTTGCAAAAGACTTTTATTATTTAAAAAAAAAAAGGAAGTGGCTGGCCAAGGGCAAGCAATCACCAATGAAGTGCAAACGATCCGGCCAAAGACAAGTGGTCCGATGAGGGTCACGCGACCCAGATTGCGATTTGGGTCACCACAACTATCGTGCAAAGGTCACTGCGACCTAGATCACGTGGCCCTGGCGACCTTCACACAAAGACCCTTGCCGGAGGGTCGCACAATCCTCACCAAATCACCTGCCCTTCATTGGCGACTGCCTACCCTTTGTTGGCGACTACTTGCCCTTAGCGGATGACCACGCACAAATGCTAGTCCTATTCAATAGAGAAGGGAAGAAAATGAACAATTATCGAGGCAAAACTTGAAAAAGGAAAGGTTAGAGAGGATAATTTCAGAAGAATATTTTTTTTTACTAACTCAATGCCAACATGCCGAGAAAGCCTAAGACAACCCCTAAGCTGCTTTGGGCTTTCAACCTTCTGAAGGCTTGGGAAATAGGATTTGAAAAAAAAAATTGCTAAACACACTTTATTTGGCCCAAGAAGCTTTGAGACGGCAGTTCCCCAATGCACCCGAAGAACCACTTGAGCTAACTCGTTTTCTAGGTCATGATATAGAGATTAGTTGACTCTCTTCCCATCAACTCCATTCGAAACTCCTCAGTTTGTTTGAACTTATCCTGTCGAGCTCTATGGGTCACTAAAATCGAGAGGCTTTTCTCAAGTCAAATCAATTTTACTTACAGGACCCATGCTTGGCTTGGCCTGGGCTATTTCCTCCCAATCGAGCATCGACAACATGGTTCTTTCCACTTTTAGCTTTGTCGTGTCATAGAAAACAAAAGGAAAAGAAAACAGAAAGAAAGAAAGAAACACTAGTTACGATAATTCCTATGATTGATTGATTTCATATGAGACGGGTCCAAGATCCAAAACGATGCAAATATGTCATGTTGCCGACGGGAGTTATGATGCTTCAGTTCTTGCTTTTTTGAATGCTTCAGTTCTTGCTTTTTTGAATTTGCTTGACAAGACCTTCTATTGCATGCGTAAATTCATCAAGTCAAAGGCAAACTAAAGATTTACTTTTGATCATTTTCTTCTCTGATGGCAAGGAACCTTGATTTAATTTGAATGACAAATAGTCCTCATATTAAGTGCATTCAATCATACAAAGCCATGAGAAATACCAGATTTTCTTGGAAGGGCGCTAACCTTTGCCAAAAGGAGGCATCGAGACTGAGACACACGTTCAGAATGATTGTCATTCACTCAAAGGCTTGAAGAAAAAGATGGGACCGGGATTGATGGTAGCAACCCAAGGTTAAATGAGTATGAAGTGTATGGGACATGGCAACAAGAAGTATAATCATTTTACATGACTTCTTCGATAAATCGTGAATGAAATCCACTTTTGCTTTTGTCGAGTTGCACGTGTGAGGTGTTAGATGAAAGAAGTTTCCATAGAAAGTGGCATAAAGGAATTAATATATTTTAATTGGTCATAATTTTTAGGTTAAATTTTTGAATGAAGGCAGATCCAACTGAATATGTTATCGGCTTGGGACTGACATCTCTTAGAATGATCTTCTGGAATGAAGGTATCGAGTTTTTGTTATGTCTCACAAAAGTTTTTCCCTCAAAAATCAGAAATCTACCAATAATATAAATTAGCATGCCCATGAATTAGGGCTAATTTACTGGTTTGATTAATTAGAATTGAAAAATAATGGGAAAATTGCACCAATAGTCCCCAACGTTTTGCTCAATGTGCATTAAGTCCTAAATAAATGAAATTATGCAATAAGTCCTAAATGATTCTTATCCGCCACAATCAAGTTCTTCCGGGGATCGCTGAGCTAATTTTGCTGACATGACACATTGAAATCCAAATTGATATTTGCTAAATTCCCTTTAGCAAATGAGACACTAATGTGACGTTAATACAATGCCAAATCAGAAAAATTCAATTCTTAAAACACAAAGAAACATAAAATAAGGGAAAGGGAGGGAGGGAGGGAGGGAGGGGGAGGAAGAGAATAGTGCCCGAAGTTCAATGACCCTAAACAGTGATGCTTAATCGTAGACAAAACATATTGCGACTTCAAGTCTTTTCAAGTTATCACAAAAAATGATATTATTCCCACGTGTTCTTTCGTCGTGAGAACCAACGCGTAAGTAACCAAATAATGAAGAATCTTGACGAAGTAAATGTGGAAAGGAAGGGGGAATAAAGCTTAGGGCATCAAGAAAAACACAACCCCTTTTTGTCAAAATTAACAGACATCATTCCTCAACAAACGCAAAAGAGGAGTCTCTAGAACCTAAAGAGGGCTTGTCGAGCAGCACAAGCAAACATAAATAATTAACTTGTCAATTCCCCAATGTCACAAACATGATTTTGCAGTTGGACCCCCCTAGCGATAGCTTCAGCCACGGTGCGAACGAACACGAGGCAGAGCCGAGACCAACCACCGTCTCCGTCGTCATCATTGTCACCATCATTCGTCGCCTCTCCATCCGATAGAGATCGCCATCGAGGCTTGCATAATTTTCAATATTCTTTCTCAATCAGTTGGGTCATATCTTTTTGCTTTCACTCCTTTGTGCCTGCTGTGTACTGCTGCAGAGTTCCTGTTGAAGTGTATCACGTATCCACCCGAATCATTTCGGCATCTCTCTTTTCTCGCTACCTTCCATCTCCAAAGTCACCCTCATGAAGATGAACAGGGATGGACACTGCACAGTTATTTTCGAAGGGAGAAGGTAGTCATTAGTGGGGTGCTATCATTGTTCATGTCCCCCCGAAAGAAGCTTGTGTTTCACAACTCTTGGTGTAGAGAGAGAGAGAGAGAGAGAAGAGTGATGTTGAAGAGTTTGGTTAAAGGCGTTGATTTGTTCTTTCGAGATAAAAAAAGATTACTCGGGGCCATTTGTCTTCCACCACCTAGATCAACCATAAAATCAAGAATTGCGCATAGCTAATTGACAGGAATAATGAAGGGTAAGGTGTTCTTCTTGCATTGAGAGAGAGAGAGAGAGAGAGAGAGAGGTTTGGAGGAAGGTCGATGTCAAAAAGGTTTAAAGATCCAAAATTGGACCCGCCAAGGATCTCCTTTTGCTGTTTACGCTAACTCTTCTATCTCCTCTCCCCAAGAATGAAAAATGTGATGAATGGCCCATTAAATTATATGAAAGAGGACAGAATAAGGCCAATCACTCTATATAAAGGTACATTGAAATTCTCAATATTCAAAATCTATTCAAAATCTTTTGGCTCGATTAATCTACATGAGTATACACAAACTGCCTCCGTACAAATACATTAGATTAAGCTACATTTGATAAATGCCGAGAGCAATCTTCAAAATAATTTAAAATAAAAGATACTATGATTTAAACACGAAAAAGTGCTCAATCACTCTATCAGTCTCTTGAAATTTACTTTCCCTTGTCCGATGCTTATTAGTTTTGCAAGAAAGGAACGTTTCTTTCTCGCCGTGTTGAAATTTGAAACACCACCTTTTAGGGTTTAGAGAGAGAGAGAGAGAGAGAGAGAGAGAGTCTTGAAGTTGAGCTCTCACCGCCCCAGCTTAAAAATGAGAGGTGGGGAAATGGTGGGTGGGGACCGCCGAGAGTCTCATGACTTCAATGATGCGGTCCGCCGCATGATTGGTATGTCCACGGCCGACAACCACCGCCTACGTGGACTCACCGCCCACTTCCCTTTTTATAGACCGTATAATATGACCCCTAGGTCTAATTAATTGCCTTATCCTTGTAGCCCTAGCTCACGCTATTTAATCTGATTAATTTCACCCCTTAAAGGTGGATAGCATATGGGCTCACTAATCTAAATAATACCATGCGCATGTATGTTAATCTTCAAGCGATTATCCACATGTCAATAGCCAGACTAATTGGTACTTCTTATAACCCCTTCGACTGTACAATCTTGAGCTCAGGCTCGGCCTCAATTCTTTCTCAACATAACCTCTTGCTACAGTCGGACAACGAGAAAGTTATTCATCGCAAAACTCGTTTTATCAACATGCATGGAAGGCTTCCTTTGACCGTCAACACAAGATGCAAAACGTGTTCGACATAGGGTGCCAAAGTTGACCTCATGCCAGTATGCTCAAACATAGCATCGTTAACCTAATTTCTAGAAATTTTGGTTGTCCACGAGAAAACTCAGTAGCATTGTTCCTCAAAGTCATATGTTCACAATTCAATTTCATAAACCTAAATAACACCTAATCAATGTCCATAATCATATGAACGCACAGAGGTCACCAAATGACAATTACAGTTTGGTACTCTTCTAAAGGAAAGAGATGTTTCTTTGTTTGGGGAGGCCAAGGTTCTTGACCAGCTTCTTTATTAGAATTCAACCAGTTTTATCCATGTTGTCATAGTACATTAGAACCCTAGAATAAATCTTGGCTTTATTACAAGTGATTGACATGGCAATTAGTTAATTTGTCTCATTTGGTTCTCATGTCTAAACAGAAGGTTGCGCAAAAAAAACAAAAAAACGAAAAGAAATTTATTCGTCTCCTATTTTTGTCTTCAACTCATTACTTTTCATCATTGCCATTTGATCTTTTAAGATCCAAACAATGATCTCGGGTCACCGTAGTGAACAAGGATCCTTTCACTATGTCGAGGTTCTACCAAATTGGCTATCGATTATCATTGCCCATATCATATGTCGGAGGAAGATATCCTTGGCATTGGCAGGCACCATGGAACTGCATCCATGATGGCTTGAGCTATATTGGCCTCTATATGCTTGTTCCATCATAACGGGGACGTAGTAAGCATTTTGTAGAATTTTATCGATATTGTATTGTTGTTACAAATAGTTCACTCTATATCTGTGCTTGAACTCCCGGTCATTTTACTGTTTGGCAATATTTGTTACTCGTGTGACTTTTGAGTTGTTTGCAAGGGCCAACTTGATCATCTTTCTCAGGGATCTCAATCGAGGGACCCTAAGAGGAATCACTGGCTCCAATTACCACTCGTAAACGATCCATACTAGATTTGACTTGTCTTTGCCGATGAAAACAAAGCCCTTCCAGATTGGATAATGCTATAATGTAGATGGTTGAAGTTAGTGAATTAACTAAGTTGAACTTATTTAGGGTTATGATGTTTTTTTTTTTTTTTCATATCTTAATTAAAAAAAACCTATGCTTGAAGGTGCTGATTAATGCAACTACAGGCGAAATCTCCATATTGCTAAATTTTACATCCAAGACGGGGAAAAGAAAAGAAACACTGTAAAAGAAGTAGAGAAGAACCTTACCTTCTTCCCATCTACAATGAAATGTCGAAACACGTGCGTGCCTCGTTTCCATGATTATTAATGATTTGCGCAACAAAAGTCAGAAAAACTATTTATGAAAAAGCCTTCTAGACCTACGCGGCATCTGATGTTCATGATGTTGCTTGCAGTGCTCAGATCATCAATTCAGTATGCCTGCCCCGTTATGCATTTATAATTTACAAAATCACTTCGAAAAATGTGACACATGCTTTTTGCGCATTTAACATTTTATGATATATGGAATTAAATATTCATTAATTTGTACCACATATCGCTGGTTTGTTTGTTATTTCCTCTATTTTACTTTTTATTTTTTACTCTTTACGATTTGATTTGTACATGTATAATCCAAGAACAAAATCGTAATTAATCGGTTAACTGGAGAAAAATTAGTATAGCAACTTACTGTCACTGTCATGGGCCTCTACTTAAATTTGAGTTCTCCAGAGTAGGAATCGGATTTACAACCATCAGTTTTAGCACGGGGACACCCTTAGCACTGAATCAATTTTTGAATGGGTGATTTCTATTACTATAAAGTATGGTGCATGGGGCTTCCTGCTACTCCCTTTACTTGTGTGTACATATGCTTTGAATAATTATCGAAAAGGTGACCATTTATTCAGTTCAAATTGCTTTAAGCTCTCCAACTATTTTATGAAATTGACAATCTTTTTTCTCCGTGGCTCACTAACTTTCTTTCAATTAAGTTAGCAATTAGTTTTTGTTACCAATTATGAGCTTCTTACCAACTATTCTTTTAAGTTACCACATCCAGTTACATTATTTGCAAGCCTTCGAACAATTAAATTACCAACTAATTTTGTATTGCTAATTTTATTTGAGTCAGCTACTAATGTTTATTTCAAAGACATGCTGATTGGAGGCTATTCTGAGCAATTTCCTTGGATATTTGTTGATCTTCTAAGATGGTTATTTTCTTGTCAAGGTTGATGAACGAATTTAAACTCAAGTATTATGAATCTTTAAGTGTGATGAAGGTTTCAAGAGTTAAAATTCCAGTTCCTAGGACTTTATTTAATTTAAAGTTCTATGTCTTTGATGTTTGTCTATTTTTTATGTCATAGTTCCTCTATATATAGAGAAGAGTTCTCAAGTGTAACCAAGAGAATTGAATGAATATATGAGAATTCCTTTGTTTGAGTGAATTTCTACCCGATTCTTTATCCAACGTCATTGGTGGTGGATCAAATAGTTCTTTATCCTTGACCGATGGAGCAATTCTTTACACCTTGGTGGTGAACTACCTTTATTTTCATTCTTTAATCTTGGTTGGTGGTTTGTGCATTTATACTTTGGTGGGGAATCTTCTTTATCCAATCCATAACTCAGAAAACCCTTATTTCCGAAATCATTCATCCCACTCATGTATTAGTTATCTCACAAAAGATAGTTATGCAAACTGTGAAAAAATAGCAATCATACAAAAATGTTGATAAAGCTCTTTAAAAGGTACATAAAAAATAAGTCACTAATACATTCTTGATACTTATCTGAAATTTACAAAAAATTGTCCAAAAGGAAAAAAGTTCTTACTTTTGGGCGCAGAAAACAATAGAGTTCTACCCAATCCAAGATGTGACTTCTCTCATAATCCAAAGTTGGGATTGCTACACCTGGCGATGAACCAAATTTAAAGATTGATCTCTTCTGCAATGCTGGGAACATACAGATGGCATCCTCTTAATGATGCAGCATATTACCCTCATAAAATATCCTCTCAAACTACATCTTGAGTAAACTTGTAGTAAGTACCAAAAGAAAATATATCCATAGGATATAAAATACCTCAAAAGGGAGGAGGAAGTGGGGGTCCTCATGATCATAGTCGGCCTTACAGAACACCAAATACTTCGTCCCTCTCCTTGCTTTGTTTACCTTCTACGTAAAGTTCTGCGATCCATCCACCAATCCCTGTCTTCCACGTCGGCACCCCTTTTTCCATCATCTTCTCTCTTTTCCAATTTATACCAAGTTCCTTCTAGCGAGTACTTGTCAGGCCTGACATCGGTTTTGCAGAAGGCGCATTTGATTTGGTTTAGATCTTCGCATTGACCCATCCGACCTCTTTTGAAAGTGACATGAGTGTTTGTACTCCGTCCATTGTGTGCCTTCAGTTTGGGAATTCAAGCTCACGACTGATGTTACTCCAGCAATCTGCTTGACAGAGAGAATCTTCAAAGTTAAAGACAGAAGCAGCATAAAAATGGTATAGACTGGGAAAACATGGAATCCTTTCTGTATTACTATGGTTGCACTGTAGTTCTGTTGTGCGGTCGCTTGTGAATTTGGCGACCTGCGTTCTAGGGTTGCGATGCTTTTAAAACTGGATGCGACAACTTCTCAAAAGATGATACAAGCTACTGCCGCATGTAGTTTTCAATGCTTTTAAACCGCAAGAGCCACCTCGACCGATCCTTCTCGCTCAATGAGGTCCGTCGACCAACACTGCTTAAGAACTCTGATGTTTTAAGTGAAGGAATTCGTGAGTTTCCAGAACCCATATCTAGGTAGAAATTTCTAACCAACAAGACAGCACGACTCAAACACAGATTTTGATTCATGTTAATTATTTGTGTTAACCTGTTTGGCATGATCAATAAATCAACTGTATTTGATTTGAACTTGTGTAACTCGAAATTTATCTTTTTTTAACTTATTAATTAAATGGATTGCATCGCGAGTTCTACCAAAGTGAGTGAAAGCTAGATTTTATACTTTTATTTTTTATAAATAAAAAAAATTGTTGTTGTGAATATCATATTAAGCACATATTTTGTTAGGAATGAAAACCATGCATACAAAAACCTAGTCTTAAAAAAGCATAATTGAGTCCATGCGAACTATATTCAAGTTGGATTGATTTGATCTGACATATTTAATACCATTAGTTATGCTAGTAGCATGGGAATTACCTAAGTATTATGCGGGTTATGTTAGATTTTAGTTCCCTAGTCCAATTATTAGTTGTATCGTGCTCAATAACGTATCTTTAACTTGAAATAAAAAATAAAATAAAAATAAAAGAAGCTTTTTACATGAAAATTTATTTATCCCTACCACATCGAATATGGAGAGTTCGTGAATACACTCATACACCCCAAACTATCATCCTATTTGAATTCTCCATCTTTTGAGCATTTAAATGATGAAATATGCGTTTTCATTAGGAAAAGCGAGTATCAGTGGCCGCATAATTTAGTTCGACGTCGCTGAGGGGCAACGTGGTAAATTGGCGAGAGGGCTGGAGGCGAAGCCGCCAGGCGTGATGAGATGAGCCACGTCGGCCACGTGAGCGCCGAGCGCTCTCCCTCCCGGGTTGGTCGGGCGGTTCCTTTGGCGGCGACACGTGGCGTTGGGGGTCGTGCCAGCGTGGCGGGTCATCCCGAAGTTAATACATCTCGGCATCTCGTGATTGGTAGACGATGAATTGAAGGAGCAACGGCAATGCGAGCGACGCTTGTCGAGAAAATTTATTATAAGGATTATTATTATTATTATTATTATTTATGAGATCATCACCGTATACGAATTTAATTAATTAAGAATAAGTATTCATATCTATATTCTGGTTTGCGTAAAAAACAAAAAATGAAGGAGAAGATGGAATCGTGGCGAATCTGCTTTTATTTACGAAGCAAAAGTTCGTCATTGACTTCCCCCATTATAATTACAAAGATTCCAACTTAAGAAATTGGGAAAACCTTCATATAATCGTCGATCTTAAAAATCAACAAACATATAAAGGGTTGAAAGATTGGTATATTTAATCGCTTGCAAGCTTTCGTATCATTTTCTAGGAAAAAAGCTTTAATATTGTACCAAACATACATTAAATTATTCGCTTTTTGCGTCACATAGGAACATCATTCGATCCGAATCCCTAACTTGAAACTAACTCTCTCTCTTTCTCAATTTTCCCCTTTCCGGCCGATTTTAAGTGGGAAAATTTAGTCTTCTAGGACGAAAATAATGGACGATTAACAATCACGTAGACAATTGGGGATTGCGTGGTTACCTAGTAAAGTGGGTTAACCGAAATATGATGGTTCATCTACGAAGAAAAGCCGAGAAAAAGTTTTGTTCCAGAGAATCTTTTGAAAGAAAAAAAAGGAGGCATCAAATCGAGTTCGCTTGTAAATTTTCCGTGCAAGAATATTCAAAGGAAAGAGAAACCAGGAAGCTTTGCCCCAAAGTCATGAACTAAAGACGACCGAAATATCATGACGAGCCGAAGAACAACGGGAAAGGAGAGGAAGGGGAGGGGAGGGGAGGGGAGGGGACCCTAAGCTTTTTGGAGGAGGAGAGTTCGTATAGGGCAAGGACAAGAAGAAGAAGAAGGTAGGGAGGAGGAGGAAAGGGATGACGTGAGCGAGCTTGGGGTGGGGGGACAGCCAACCATAATACACCCCCATGCGCAATCGAGCGGTCCTCTCCTCCCCGTCTTTTTATTTTTTATATTCTCTCCATCCACTCTCCTTCTTCTTCCATCTCTCTCTCTCTCTCTTACCTTCCTTTGTCTTCTTCTTCTTTAAGAGCTTCTGTCTCGAGCTAGTCATTGCACCGAGTCTGCAAGCCGATCTCTCTCCGTTCTTTTTTCTTGGAAGTCTGTCCAAGGTGAGGGGATAGGTTTGGATTTTGATGGGATTGAATTTGTCTTGTTTTCTCAGCTTTTCCGTTACTTACTTTCTTTAAAATGGTTGTTGTTTCTTCATGAGTCTTGAGTTTGTACAGTTCGTCGTCCGATTTCGTCCTAGCTTCAACTCATTTGCTCGCTGGCAGCTGAATTCTTCCTCGTGAGGATTTTAGGGTTCTCTGAATTCCTCAGTCTTAGCTACGCTTTTGATACTGCTTCCAGGTTTTTAGGACTGGAGCTCATTGATTTCTTCTTTATCCTCTTCTTCTTCTTCTCCTTCTCTCTCTCTCTCCATCATTCATTCATCAGCAGAAGGCTGTTGGTCTGATCTGCATGAACATTTAACCGTAGAAAGCTCACACCCAGAAAGTTAGATTTCCTCAAAATGGCAAGCTTTTTTATGAAAAGATGCAAGGTCGCTCTCTCTCTCTCACCCCCCTCCCCTCTTCTTTCTCCCCGTGAACCACATTAGTTATTCTATACACAGCTCGAATATTCACATCCTTCTCTCTCTTTCTCTGCTGGCCAGTGACGGATGAGTATCAGAAAGAATTCAGTCGTGATGCGTTCCTTCTGACGAATCACATACCCCCTAGACTTACGCTCTCTTGCAGTGGAAACACAGAGATAGAGATAGGTCAGATGGTGTGCAAGCCAAATTGTCGACAAACAGACAGGACCCTCTGAAGCTCTCTACATGATTTTTCTCTCAGAAAGCCCCTTTTATGCTTTCTCTCTCTCTCTCTTTCCTTCTTTTGAAATTCAAGAATGGTGTCCTCTCTCTCTCTTTCTCTCACACACATCCCTTGATCACCTTTTTGCTTTCACAAGGAACAACGCGTGCTAACCAGCAATGACGTCATCCTCGTCCTCTCTCGTCCCATTCGAAGCTTAATAGAACTTTTTTTTATGGGGGAGCTTTAGGTTATCTCCTCCTTTTACTGTATATTGATAGAATAGAAGAACTTCTAGAAAAAGTAACTATTTGTTTTGTTAGCTAGCCTTCTGGAATGCTAATTACTGATGTTTGATATTCATTAAAGTTTCTAGACGCATTCATTTCGTTGCCGTTGATTTTGATTTTTTGCATTATTTTACTGGAGGCTCCGTTGTTGATGAATCATTCCCACCATTCACCAACACAAGACAACATCATTGGCACAAGCCACTAGCTTGTAACACCTGCACAAAACACTTACCAAGTGACCATACCCTCGTTAACCTCCCCACTTACCCTCATGGTTTTCATCAGAAGAACCAAACTCTTATGAATGATGATTGCATTTCTCTCTCCACCTTTTTCCACACCTTTTTTCTTTTTATCCCTAGCTAGACACATATCATTGTGAATAAAAATGATGGGCGTGGTTCTATTTTTCAACAACCTGCTAATAGCTAGGCTCTTATCATTTCCCTTACTGTGTGGTAACAAATGGGTGAACATTGCTCACCACCAAATGAGCTATGATTCTATACATATTCCTATGGCAATTGCCACCTTTCTCTAAAAGGGCCCATCATTCGTTTTTAATTGTGTCTCCTATTTTCTTCTCCTTCTTTTTCCTAACTCTCTTGTCTAGTTCTTTTAATCTGTTCCTCTCCTCCTCTCTTCAAGTTAGATCAAATCGACCATGATTAAAGACTCGCAGAAGAATAACTGAGTGTTTTATTTCATGGTGGATTTGATGCAGTGTGTTAGCAAAATAATTTAAGTTGATATGGAGACGATGGAGTCTTGTGTACCGCCAGGGTTTCGGTTCCATCCGACTGATGAGGAGCTTGTTGGCTACTATCTGAGGAAGAAGGTCGCCTCACAGAAGATCGACCTTGATGTTATTAGAGACATCGATCTGTACAGAATCGAACCATGGGATCTCCAAGGTAGCAGCATCTTAATGCTTTCCTAGTTATATATAGATTATCTAAATCTGGCAAGTTCATGATCTGGCGTGTACAAAGATCGGTCAGCTTCTTCTTGAGGTAGATCACTAACTATGTGAGCATGTGGCTTCTTTAAATCGTGACCGATCCAATTCGAGAACCCTCAAGAGCATATTACGCATATATACAGATAAACGTATCTATAGGCGATGTTGATTGTGGGTTCCTTATTTGAATGCAAAAGAAGGAGGTTCTTCTATAAAACCTAGCTGCAGAATGGCTAGATCTAACTGTGATTACCAATAAAACCACACATACTTAACCTCTTGACTCGTAACCCTACTTTTGCATATTCTTTTCTCATTAGACTTCTTTTGACTCATCTCTCGGTGGTTATGGATGGACAGAGAGATGCAGGATTGGGTATGAAGAGCAAAATGAGTGGTACTTCTTTAGCCATAAAGACAAGAAGTACCCAACAGGAACGAGGACCAACAGAGCCACCATTGCTGGCTTTTGGAAAGCGACTGGGAGAGACAAGGCCGTTTACGACAAGGCCAAGTTGATCGGCATGAGGAAGACCCTCGTTTTCTACCGAGGAAGGGCTCCGAATGGTCAGAAGAGCGACTGGATCATGCATGAGTATCGGCTCGAATCTGATGAGAATGGACCCCCTCAGGCAAGTACTGAATACCTCCGCTTCTCTCTCTCTCTCTCTCTCTCTCTCCCTCTCTCCACAGTACTCTCTCCACAGTAACTTCTATACCCGGAGAGAGGGAATGCTAATTTGACATTATACCATCAATAAAAAGGGTTTGCATTCTTAATCTCCGTAGGAGATACTGACGAACGGCGTCATTCAAATACAGATGGTATCACGCCAATAAGTTGCGCATTTTTCGGCACAAGCTTTTTCCTTCTCTTCTTTCTCATGAACACATTCAAGACATTTCCATTGAGCATGCGAATTCGAGTGGATAAGGGAGAATAGTCATCATTGTCCCCGGCATGAGCTTTTAAACAGTGCCTTTGACCTAGCTTGGGTCGAGAAAATAAAACTCTCTCTCTCTCTCTCTCTCTCTCCCTCCCTCCCGAAGATGATAGCCTCTCACGAAAAACCTACTTCTCTTTTCAAGTTCCTGAGGATGCTCTTATTTTGCTTTAATTGAATAGAACGAAGTTAGATATACTAATTAAGACTGTTCTGCTGAATTGATGCATTAAATCCGTGTTTCACTTGACATATTAATTTAATTGAGTGGAACGGTAGATAGCTTCAATCTGCTCAAGTTACGGGTTTGTTTTTAGTGTGTAAGCCGGCCACCACCATAACAAAGTCAAAAGGTACTGTGTTAAAAGCAAAATGCATGCACGACTTTGTCTTTCGATTCTCTTTCCCCGTCTGCACTTTGTACTCAATGTGTTTGTCGAAAAAGAAATATTCCGTTTCCCCTCTTAGCAGACTCTCTCTCTCTCTCTCTCTCTCTCTCGCGTCATTGACTATCTCCTCCTTCACTTTATCAAGCAAAAAGGAAGCTCACTAAAGTATATATTTCAAGAAGTAGATGGTACTACAAAAGGGACAGCGAGAGAAAGGAAGAAGCTCAGTTTTCTTGGTCCTCCTTTCACCTTTTATATGTTAGGCATGATTTGCGGATTGCTCGCGAGCTCGCCTTGATATCTCGGCATTTTGTCTGAGTCTTTGTCAACACACTGTGCAAATTGATTGCACTTTTTCGCATTGAGATGGATCAATTATTAGACAGATGACAACTTGCAACTTTATGCGACTCTCAGATGTCTTTTGTGTATTTCATTGTATCTATACATGGTATGCACAAATACAGCCTTTACTTATTCTGTGTGCTTCACAAATGAGCATATCAAAATACCCCAAAATGTAATTAGAAAAGAAATCTCGCATAGAACTTTGAATTGAACTCTTCTTGCATTTCTTTTCTTTCTGTTATCTAGCATAATGCACAAGTTTCTTGTGTAGGGGATTTCCTTATCTGATACATTAGGGAATATTTTTTCTTAGGAAGAGGGATGGGTGGTTTGTCGAGCATTCAAGAAACGGACCACTGGGCAGACCAAGAGCACCCTCGAAGGCTGGGACACGAGCTACTTCTACGATGAGCAAAGTGGCACAAGCTCGGTCGTCGACCCTGCCGAGTGCATCTCGAGGCCAGTCCTTGGCTACATGCCCAATTCGAGCTTTGTGTGCAAGAAAGAGATAGAAGTGGCGGAGAACCTGAAGCTCTTCAACCCGGACGACAGCTACTTCCTACAGCTTCCTCAGCTAGAAAGTCCATCTCTTCCCTTAACGAAGAGGCCGATGAGCTCGGTTTCGCTAGTTTCAGAGATCAATAACAATAACCACAACAGTAACAATAACGAGCACTTAGAGGAACATAATGATGATCATTCCAATAAGAGAGTGACTGATTGGAGGGCCCTTGACAAGTTCGTTGCTTCTCAGTTGAGTCAAGAGGAGAGGTATGAGGGCGATGGAATAACCGCAAGCTTTGATCAGCATGATAGCTCAGACATGGCTTTGATGTTGCTAGAGAATGCTCGAGAATGCGAAGCGACCAAGTTGAGCAGTTTCTTGACTTCAGGCGCCGGATGCGACGCGGGTGGCATATGTTTGTTTGAGAAGCTATGAATTTGTAAGGAAGAGAAAGGTTTTATATCTGATAAGAGCATATATGGCCCTCTGACCTTGAATGAGGAAGAGTGGATATTATTTCTGTTGAACATAATGTGTTGTGAAAGTTTGTATCTCTCTCTCTGAGTAAGAAGCATTTAAATCAATTCAAAGATATAATAATTACGGTCAAAGCTACTAAAAAAGTTGTGTTCAAAATATAGATAATTGGTACCCCATTCCATTCTTAATCGGTCGCTAGAAATTTATGGAATTTCACAATCGATTATGTTGTAGACGCTCCTAGAATTCATAATGAATTCTCCATTCCTCATTTTTACACCAAAATTTGGCATCAATCAGTAAAAACAAGGGTTAACCGTGAGTGATGTCAAATTTAAAAAGACGAAATTCAAAATGAGAGAAAGCTTATGAACAATCTCAAGAAATCTCCAGGAAGTGGGTAGAAGATACCAAACCGCGATGTTGCCAACCTAAGGGTATCAAATATGAATAACAACCTTACAATTTCAAAATTAACTATCTAATGATACAAGACTCTTATAGTGCCAACTCGAGAAAACTTGAGTTAGTTACAGAATAATCCTAAAATACTGAATGCGGTATAATAAAAGAACGTGCCAAACCTCCATGATACAAACCCTATAGTCACAAAAACAGTTAAGTGCCAAGCAAAGAGATTGAGGAACAAGGAAAGGGACCAAACTTGATTGATAATCTAAAAGGCGTGTACAAATCACTCGTGGCGTTGCAAATAAGCAATAAAAACAGTAAAAGTAAGAGCAAGACTAAAAGTACACACGTTCACTCAACCAAATTACAAGATTTTACTTACTTTATCCAAGTTGGGCAGGAGTAAAGAGCCGGTAACTGGCAAGTACTTTCACTTTTGAATATGAATCTTAGGAGTAATGTGTGTGACAACATACAAGTTGCTACAGAAGATGCACCTAATCCCAGTGGTGAGGATAATGTGAGGCGGGAAGTGGAGAAAACGAGTTTGGCTGGTCCACGGGGCCCTTATGTAAATGTCGGCATATGTGGATATAAACATAGAGGCAACAAAAGGATTGTAGCTTATATTATATGCAAGATGTTATGTTTAAAGATATGGGTGAAGTTTTTAAACCAATGATTGTTTATTCATTTAATTTTTGTTATTGAAAGCAACCCCGCTAGAACATGGTTTGGTAATAAGTCAGGTAGAGCTTGTTGGCATGCGAAATATTGGTTCAGACACCCCGTTTAGAAATGCCCAACTATAGAAACGAGAAATTGGCCAGAGCTCTTTAAAAAAATTGAAAGTCATAGCAAAAAATTATAACCAACTCTCACTTGAGTTGCTTACCAGTGTCCATTTGGTTATCTTTCATTAGATAATCTTTCCATTGAGTTATCACATTTATTTGTCTTGCTTAGCAAACTCTGTTTTACAATTAAGTTACTAACTAGTTTTGCCTAACTAACTTTTACCTGATTTATTACCAATGTTCAGTTGATTCTCTTTATATGACTACCTTCTTTTACCTTTGACAAAAAGAATGTCTTGTCTTTATCCATCTTTATTTACCTTTCCTGCCAATTACTATATGAAAGTACCAAGCTTTATTTTAGTAAGTTGCAAACTTCTTTCCTGCCTAAATAATTAACCCAACAGAAAATTTGGTAAAGCAAAATAAACCAAGGAAACAGTTGTAACTAACTCAACTGAGAGTTACTCATTATTTATTGGAGAAAGGTTGATCCATCACTTAAATTGAACTTAGTAATCTCATATAAGGGTTGATAAATTTGAGGCGTAGTTAAGAGATATAAATAAAAGTTAGTGCAAATAAAGATAATTTGTAACAAAAAGCAAAATAAGCTTGGTGAGTAACTTAAAGTAGAGGGTAACCCTAAATGAGTTGGTAACTAAGTTGGAGGAAAGCTTATAAGTCTAATTGGTAATTTCTATTAAAAAAAAGGGTACATTTAAGGTGCTGATAAAAAAAAATGTAAATAACATATTGTAATCGAAAAGAAAAGTTGAAAAATAGAAAAAAAAAAAAAAAAACCACAAATAAATGTCGCTTAGTAGCTTAAAAGATGAATTTGTAACCCAATGCCATGTGCTAATTTAGTGGGATAAAAATTGGCAAGTCATGCTAATTTAGGTTGGTAATCCGAAAAAGAATTATTATTTTCGCATAATAGTTGTCAAATTCAAAGTCTTAGAGAGTCATGCAATTAAAACTTGGTACGTTATTCTAAAGATTTATAATTTTCAAACTATTAAAAAAAGTTACAGACCAAAAAAAAAACTATTAAAAAAGGTTGGTAAAATCATGAAAGTGTTGGAAAAATACCAACAGGCTAACTGAAAGAACATGATCAGTAAAAAAAAATAAAAATTTGGGCTGCTATTTTTTCCGTTACCAACGACATGTTAACACTTGTCAACAGTCATTGAAGTTTACCCGCACAAAAAAAAAAAAAAAAAAAAAAAAAAAAAAAAGCTTTATTTTGCATGAGACAATATGATTCTCTTCGATTGGTATGATTTCTTACCAATATTACCTACACGAGGCGCACAAAAAAATTTCTTAAAAAATTTATCCTCTGTAACTTGTAAAGTTTGATAAAGTGGGCCATTTTGTCTCAATATTAAAAACTCGAACTTTAATTCTTAATGATGACAAGCTGATTTTCGCAAAACAAACTAAAAGCTATCAAGTCTTATCATTTTGAAACTTTCTGTAGGAAAAAAAATGTGGGGAAAAGAGACAAATGCAGTTACCACTTATAAACATCATTAAAAGGACCTTGCGCCCTCTACAATATGTTTGGTGTCAAACTATATATATTAAAAAAAATTTAGTAAGTTATTCTAAAAATTCATAATTTTCAAACTAATAAAAAAAGTTGGTAAAATCATAAAATTGTTTGAAAAATACCAACAAGTTACCTGGAAGAAAATCAAGTCAATATATATATTTGTTACCAACGGCTTAACACTTATCAATACTCATTGACATTTACCAGCATTAAAAAAAAAAGAAAAAAAGAAGAAGTTGCCTTCCTTTGCACTGACAAAATGATTCTCCTCAAATGGTATGATTTCTTACCAATTCTATCTGCACGACACGCATAAAGATTTCTTAAGAAATTATCTTTTTGTAACTTATAAAGTTTGATAAAGTGCACCATTTCAACTCAATGTTAAAAAAAAAAAAAAAAGCTCAAACTCTGACTCCTAATGATTATAAGTTGATTTTTGCAAAACAAGTGGTATCATTTTGAAACATTTTGTAAATAGCGAAAAAAGAATGAGGAAAGGTGACTAATGCAATTGCTACTTCTGAACGTCATTAATAGGGCCTAGCACCCACTACAAAATGTTCGATGACTTATTTGATTGCACTGAAACCGCCATCCTTTAGCGAGTTCAACACCAACCATAGTGTCGGCAACCGAAATAGGTGCTACATACACAAAAACACGCATGGAAAGGAAACTCCATCTCTACCCTATGAAATCAAGAGCTTTATCTAGTCCGACCACAACTGGAACAGACTCATAGAAAGTTGGTACATTGTTTAATGTGCGCTCAGTTCTTGTTTCTAGTTCCATTTGCCCTCTCCTTCACCTTTTTTTTTTGGTTTTTCGCTCTGCCCGAAAACAAAACGGGAGCAGAAAAGGGAATGAGACTGAAGCTGGGAACTGGTGGGGTCGTCGAGGGGCGGGACCGAGGGCTGTCTGGCATGCGCGGAACCAATTGGTGGCGCCGGCCGGGCATGCTCGCTCGTGTCGTGCGTCCTTGTTCCACATGTCCCCTCGGAGCCATGCACGACAGAGGCCACTGAGAAAAGAGTCTCGAGTCTCGAGATGAGGTCCACGGCATGCTGCCGCGAGCAGTTCCCTCATCGCTTTGGACTTGCGGGGCTTACACAGGGAGACATGGCTACTGGCTTCCTCGTCGATCGTTGCTGCTTAGCAGCAGCAGCTGCTGCAGACGTGGCTGCTCGAGAGGGCGAAGCCCTCCGGAGGTTGTACAGCTGCGCCTCCCCGGAACGGAGCAGCAGTCGCGAGCCCGGATTCACGGTCGGCGGATGACGTCCGAAGCGCTCTGACGAAAAGAGTTGAATGGCTATAAGTAGGACTGGAGACGGTGTGTCCCGTGCCCTCGAGTATAAAATACCGTCCAGGACGAGTCACGACAAGCTCGGCCATCAGATAATTGGAGCAGAAAAATAATTTAAAAAGTAGATGAGTATTTGGCGCTACGTGTTTTGCAGATTGTTTCATGTTATTAACTAAAGAAATCAAGAATTTACCATTACTCTACGTCCCGAATTAGAGAGGACTACGCTATGCAGCGAGTTTCTCCCAGAGCGACACAGAAAGTGGACTCATCATGCTAATTGTAGTCTTTGGAGAACATTGCATATATATGTCACATGATATTTTGGAACAATATCTTAAGTTCTAATAAAATTGATAACGAGTCTAACCTAAATCTGTCCGGATGCTAATTAAGCTGCCAAGTAGAGGACATCGGTCCCGTTCCTTAAATAGAGATCGTCGCTTATGCATCACTTCCAATTTGTTGCTTCAATAAGGAGAAATCAACTGTCCAATAGTATAAGATCTTGCACTCTTCGTTAGATTGTCTCAAATGGAAAAATTACCCAAAAAGTCCTAAATATATTATAATCGTGC
The DNA here is from genome assembly GCA_017140615.1 of Eucalyptus cladocalyx. Classification (NCBI taxonomy): domain Eukaryota; kingdom Viridiplantae; phylum Streptophyta; class Magnoliopsida; order Myrtales; family Myrtaceae; genus Eucalyptus; species Eucalyptus cladocalyx. Next base: position 37,564,135 of record CM029524.1, on the reverse strand, counting down.
TAATTCAATTCTAAACATTTTGCAATTTTATCGATTCAGTCCATCCAACCAAATTTAGCTAGTCAGCACTAATGTGGATGTGGGCCGTTTGCCGCTATGGACATTTTTTTAATAATTTTTATTTTTTTGAATCATTTTTTTTTCCTTCTTCCTTCTTCCTCTAGCTGATAAGGTTAGCCTCGCTGAACATTAGTGAGGGCGACCCTTGGCTAGCCATGGCAAGGGTGAGCATCACTATCACTAGGCAAGGCTTGGCTAGCTTGTGCTCGCCATGGTTGGGTGAGGCCTTGCCAGATTTGGTGAGGCTCAACCTCGCCCAACCATGGCAAGATCGAGGTATGCCCTTATCAGTGGCCGGCGAGACTGACCTCATCGACCATTGCCTTTGGCTGGCAACAGCCAACTAGGAGAAGGAAGATTGGAAATAAAAAAAGGGAAAAAGAAAAGAAAAGAACAAAAAATTATTAAAAATTTATCCACATCACCGCTTATTGATCAAAAATTGTTAGATTGACTAAATTGACATAATTACAAAAGATTTAAAACTAAACTGACCAAAAAAAAAAAGTCTAAGACCGAATAATATAATTACAATAAATTTAGAAATTTATTTATTTTTGTAGTTCTCTCGGTCTTGAATACATTGCAGTCAACGCATGCGCAGCTAATGGTCGGTGCTAGACCGAAATAGAGGAGTCTAGAAACGAATGCTCGCCAGTCGCCATGATTGTTGCTCTTTTTGCCTAACAAACACCCCGTGGTTCATCAAATGATGAAACTACAGTACACCGGAACTGAGACTCGTCCGCACCTTGTCGGGAGACCATACTAATTGGGCTCAGCTAAGGTCGTGGGCCTTGCGAAATCTCCAATTGCTTGGCAAAACAGTCTGGCCTGGGCCTGGGCCTGGGCCTGGGGTGGCCCAAGATCAGGCTTCAAAATAGATCATACGCACGAGTCCTGCCGTGAAAATGACGACTATTCAAGCAAAGCTGAACATGCTTTAAGAGGGCCAATGGAGTGTGCTTGACTCTAAAAGGAAAGCCCACTCACTGGTCCTAATTCTCTCGAGTCTCGACCTTAATTATCTTACCTTCTAGGGCAAGGTCTAAAGACGGACCGAATATGTGCCAGAGTGAACCTCGGATCATTAGAGCTGATGAGATCCACATGGGATCCATCACGATCCGTACTCGATTTCATACGTTTTAGGCTCATCGAACGAGTTTTCTCAGGTTTATCTTTTGGACGCGTTGGACTAATATGGTACTGCAAGCTGAGAATGGTCCAAGATCTTGGTAGGTAATAGAATGACAACTTTCCACCGAAACCAATTTTGAATGGATGGCCTCTCAGCTGAGATGAATAGATTTTTTGACATTTTGGGATGAACAGAATTTTGATTGATCATGCAGATTAGGGCCCACATGATTAGAAATGGCGATTTCCGACAAGACACGAGGACTTGAGTTGAACACGTCGTGGAATTTGCTGGCTCAAATTTATGCTGATTGTGTTCATGCTATAGTCATGTCAACCCCTTTGACACGGTTAATAGACTGGTCAAGTTCAAGTTAAACTCATATCACTCATTTAATGGAATGGTCTCGACATATTGAATAAGGACATGACTTATATTAACCTATTTAATTTAAATTAGCTAGATGTTTCTTCTTTTTATCGCTGGTAAATGAAATTGATTTTACTCATTGAAATAATTGGACCGAGTATTAATAATCTTTTCCATACATAACGCAAAAAGAACATTCATAATCTTATTGATTCTTTTTTTCAAATGATTAAATTATTATCTTAAACTTATGAAGCACATAGGTTTTGTGGAAAAAAAAAAAGCCATAAAAACAACATATTGGAATTGTCATGTCACATTTGGATTGGAGTAATCCTACATGATCCTTTTTAATTAAACCGACTACATGGGCCGTGTTCAAATTACTGATTTAATTAGTGGGTCAAGGTCGGTTTGAGCTTTTTAATATACCAACATATCTTTGAATAAAGACAGCACGAATACGTCTTTGACTTCAGAACGTAAAAAGTCACCCCTGCACGTAATTTCGTCTTCCACATTGCTCCCCTTTCAAAGAAGAAAAATAGGGTCGAAGTAAATTCCAAAACCTTTTTTTTCCTCTGATTGGAAAAAGAGATGACTTTCGACCCCCTTTTTTCAGCGATTTCCAGGCAACCCGTGTTTCAGATCATGAGCAGCGCCCAATCCGCACCCAGCGAAGGCGAGGATCGATGGGGAAAGCCACCGTCCTGCACAGCGACTTCCCTGATATTCCGATTTCCGCGTGCACCATCATGCACACGCGTCGCCCAACGCTACATTCGTTCCTGGGACTCCCCACGGAAGATAGCTATCCCATCAAGGGCTCTTGGAGTTCGACCACTCGAGACCATTCGCACGTGGCTTCGGACACACAACCGGAGAGAAATTCCTCGTTCTTTTATATTACATCTTTCTCTTCATCTAGGCAAAGCCTGACATCAGGGCACATCCTCAGCTCCTGGTAGGCTGAGATCCATCGTATGATGCTCTCTACCCGCCAATCTCCTAACGAAGCATCACAGCTATTTATTAAGAACCGTGTTGAGATTCGGGAGAAGGGTCATAAGCACGATTTCCCGACACTCAGGGTAGTCTCGGTGGGTACCAATTCAAGAATATACTAGTGCTCGCGCAAGCTGAGATAAACGGGCAAAGCATTTTTTTGCCGTGAAAACTTTGGAGCAAGAATTGCTTCGAAGCTAAGGTGGGTATGCTCTTTGATTCCAGATAGTTCGATCCTATTGTGTGTACAGAGAGACAATGATTTCGAATTAAGTACGAGATGACTAATTTAAGCTCCAGACTGAATGATCGACATCAGACATGTCGTTTAGAATGTCTTGGGCCAAACTTCACCACCATCAATTTCTATACTAAACGTCTGAGACCTCAACCTTGGAAACCCAGTCCTTTCATTGGCAAAACTGGATTCCAGTCGTGCGGCCCAATCTAACCCAAACAAGAAATTGGTAACCAAGAAGAAGCAACTGGCATCGAATCCCTCGCAGCTAAGAAAAACTGAGTCGATGAAGCGCTGGAGAGAGAGAGAAAGAGAGACGAGAGATCAAAGCGAAGGTTCAGACTTAGCTATCGACCATTCGTTGAAACATCAGAAACTACTTTTAACCCTACGTACAACCCATCTTCTTCATCAACCCATATTATTATTGACAGAATAAGAAGAGACTACTACCAGACGCGAGCGACGTTTGAACCCCATATTCACATTCACATCGTCTACCCCACCCAAAAAAGACAAAAAGCCCAAAATTACAGTACGCTCTCCGTCTCCCCGTCGCTCCTAGCCTCAAACAGCAGCTACCTTCTTGGCCCTCTTCGCGGCAGGCGACTTGATAGACTTGGGCTGCTTCGGCTTCGCAGCCGCTGCCTTCTTCACCGGCTTCTTCGCGGCCTTCTTCGCCGGCTTGACCGGCGCCTCCGGCTTCCTCGACCGCTTGGCCCTGGGAGTAGCGGCCGCCATGGCCATGGGCGGCGCCTTGGCCATGGGCGGCTCCTTGGACTTCCTGGTAACGGGGGCAGCCTCCGCCTTCTTCGACGGCTTCGCCGAAGGCCTGGCGCTCTCCTTCTTGCCCGCCTCGGACAGCTTGTACGAGGCCTTGACCTTGATCAGCTTCCCCTTGGCGGCCGAGTTCTTCAGCTGGAGCGCCAGGATCTTCCTGAAGTTGGCGGGGAGCACGGCCTTGTGCTTGTCCTCCATGTACTTGGCGATCGCGTACGGGCTCGACCCGCTCTTCTCGTTCAGCGCCAGGACCGCCTCCTTGATCATCTGCACCGAAACAGAAAACCAGCATCTCATCAATCGAACGTTCTGCAGATACACTAATCGCTAGCCTCGTGATCGCAAAACCAGTACCTGGAAGTAGGGAGGATGCGAGGCGGTCTTCGGCGGCCTCTCCTTCTTCTCCCTCGGAGCCCGGGGCTTCCTCTCCTTCGCCGGCTTTTTCGCCTCCGCCTCCTCCTTCGGCTTCTCCTCCTCCTCCTCCTCCGCCGTCGCGGGCACCGGCACCGGCGCCGGAGCCTCTGCCGGCGGCTGCTCGACGGGCAGAACCTCGCCCTCTACAGTGGTCGACATGGCGTAGCAAGCAGGTGTAGTTAAAACGCTAGAAGCTTCCGAAAATGGCTGTGCTTTGTGCTAGAAAACCAAACACTATGACGACACTGAAGTCGGCCTCCATGCCATTTATACCGGGGCAAGGATCTCCGACGAAACACAACGCGGACTCCGATTGGTCCGTCTCGGCGCCCACGGATCGCCAGGTGGGAGGGAGGAGGGATCGGGGCCGGACACGTGGGGGGCGATCGGGCCGTCGGCTCGGGCCCTCTGCCTCGGATGGGAATATTTTTTTCAGAGTGTCCGGGGGGGGTCAGGGATTGTGGAAAAAAGGCGTGGATAGGATTTTGCCGTGACACGAGAGAGAGGTCTGGTCTTCTGGTGGAGAGAGAGAGACGCTTTGAACTCTGAAGGGGCGAAGTTGGGTTTGTGTTTTCTTGCTAGCTTTGGGGCCAAATTCGATTGCTTCTGCTTCGAATTTTCGGACGAAATTCGTGAGGGATTGAAGACGCGAAAGTGTAGGTTTCAATGTGATTTGAATGATCGAAAACGGTTGGGGTTTGAGTACTGTGTGGAGGTGCGAAGTGAGGAGGGTTACTTCGATCGCTTTTTTTTTTTCGACTGTGTACTATAATTTTATGGTCAATGGTCAACTCTAACAAAAATCAATTATGTAATCATACCAATATGCAAATACCAAATAAAGGTAAATACACCCCATAAATTGAAACTTCCTCGTACATTCACCTTAAGGAAAAAAATAACACAGATTGTCGATGAACTTTAGCCTAATAGACAATATCATCCTTCAATTTCTAATATACTCAATTTCGTCTGTAAACTTTAACTCAATATATATTATCGTAAATAAACATGTAGTGCTTGATCAATTGAGTCTTTTGGCATTATATGAAAATGTTTTATGTTCTCCTTTCATTATGCAAATTAACAAAATTTGTTGATATAAACTTCCAATTCGATAATTCTGAATGGTGCACAAAAGAAAAATGTTACCTGTGGATTAGATTATCTACGTAATAAAATCAATTAAAATTAGAATAAAATACTCTTTCTAATTTTATTTTTAATTTATTCAATTTGGAAAAACCATTCTCCTTGCTATTTGATGAAATAAATTATTATATCGAATTTTAGTCAAATATCACATGTGGATAATTCACGTGTAATGTTATTCTTTTGTCAATCCTCCAAACTTACCAAGTTGTAGGCCATATCAATAAATTCTAGTGGAAGGATAATATAAAACATCTAATTGTCCAAAAACTTAATTGAACATGTACAACAAATTCAAGGACCACATTATAATTAAGTCCATGAATAACATCGCATATTAACATAAACTAACAAAAATTAAATTTATTACAAATGTATCAGTTTTGAGTTTTTGATGATTAAAAAATTAATTAAGGGTAAATCTATCACAAAAATATTAATTTGAAATATTTTGTAGTCAAAAGATTAATCTAGGATAAATTTATCTCGAATATACTAATTTGAAGTCTTTCATGTAATAACCCTATTTGAAAGGAAAAACAACCAAAATGAGAGGTACATGGAAAAAGGAAAACAAGTACTTATTTTTAAATGGTGCGAGTAAAATAAGTGCTTAGATAGTAAATCGAAATTAATTCTTAACCTTTTTTTCTGATTATTTTGTGAAATGTAGTTTTAAAAGAAAATTAATCAACGAAAATATTTTCTTACTAAACTTAGAGATAGGAAAATGATTTAAAAATAAATAAATTCAAAGATCATTTTCTAAAATATGGCTAGGTATCGACCCTTGGACCAAAAACTTTATACTTAGGTACAAGAACCCCAATGCTCAATCCTGCACCCTTGGCAACAGGGCCGAGTCCTCACATCCAGGTTGGGTCCTTAGCACTCGTGCTCAAGTCCATCAAGGCCAAGCCTTGGATCCTAACACTCATGCTCGAATGAGCCCAAGTCCATCAAGACCTTACCCGAGTCCCTTGCACCCGACTCCCCTACGCTTCTGCCTTGGTTCATCAATGCCAAGAATGGGCACCAAGGTTCTAGGCCCACCCTTATTAGACCCAAGTCCGAGCACAAGGGAATAGGTCACAAGTGCTAGATTTGAGGCCTGACCTTAATAGACCATGGACCATGGCACGGGTATCGATACCAAAGTCTCCGGTTGTCCTCGAATTTTTGGGCTCAGTTTCAATGGATCCCCGACCAATACCCATGCTCGTGCCCAGAAGTCGATGATCAGATCTTAAGAACCTGATGCCGATGCCCATTTCACTAGCTATCCATTCGCAAGCCACTAGTACTTGAATAGTATATGTTATTAAGAAAAATCAAATGAAATCTTCCTCCTCAAATGATAGAAAATATTTTTCAATTCATTGTAGATCTTAACCAGATATTGTAAAATATTGTCATTCTAAGAAAAATAGCTTCTTGAAAAATATTTTCCAAAAATATCATATTTTTTAAGAAATAAATAGAGCCTAAGATATACTTCGAAACGACCGACCATATTTTATTAAGATTTTACTATTGTTAAAAGACTATTTTGTAGTCCCACAAGAAGAACAACACCAACTATCTATCTTGAAAAGAGGGAGAATGTAATATTTTCAATTTTGTCTCTGAACTTTAACTCAATATGCACTATCGTAAATAAACATGTAGTGCCTAATCAATTGAGTCTTTTGGCATTATACGAAAATGTTTTATGTTATCTTTTCATTAATGCAAATTTACAAAATTTGCTATATAAACTTACAATCCAATAATTTTTTAATTGTGCACAAAAGAAAAATGTTCCTGTGGATTAGATTATCTACGTAATCAAATCAATTGAAATTAGAATAAAATAATCCTTCTAATTTTTTTTAATTTATTCAAATTGGAAAAACAATTCTCCCTATTATTTGATGACATATATTATTATATCAAATTTTAGTCAAATATCACACATTGATAATTCACCAGTAATGTTATTTTTTTGTCAAACGTCCGAACTTTACCAAGTTGTAAGCCAAATCAATAAATTCTAGTGGAAGGATAATATAGAACATCTTATTGTCCAAAAACTTAATTGAACATGTACAAAAAATTCAAGAATCACATTATAATTAAGTCCATGAATGACATTGCATATTAACATAAATTAACAAAGAGTAAATTTATCATAAATGTATCGAGTTTTGAGTTTTTGGTTATTGAAAAATTAATTAAGGGTAAATTTATCGCAAAAATATTAGTTTGAGATATTTTGTAGTAAAAAAATTAATTTGGGATAAATTTATCACAAATGTACTAATTTAAAATCTTTCTTGTAATAACCCTAGTACATTGAAAAAGGAAAACGAGTACTTATTTTTAAATGGTGCCAGTAAAATAAGTGCTTAGATAGTAAATCGAAATTAATTCTTAACCTTTTCTCTTATTATTTTGTGAAATGTAGTTTTAAAAGAAAATGAGTCAACCAAAATGTTTTCTTACTAAAACTTAAATATAGGAAAATGATTTTAAAAAAAAATTCAAAGATCACTTTCTAAAATATGGCTAGCCACCAACCCTTGGATTGAAAACTTTATACTTAAGCACAAGAACCCCAATGCTCAATCCCATGCCCTTGGCAATAGGACCGAGTCCTCACATCCAAGTTGGGTCCTTAGCACTCGTGCTCAGGTCCATCAAGGCCAAGCCTTGGACCCTAACACTCATGTCAAATAAGCCCAAGTCCATCAAGGCCTTGCCCAAGTCCCTTGCACCCGAGTTGCTTATTCCTTACACCAAGTCCGAGCCTAGGGGAATAGGTCACAAGTGCTAGATTTGGGGCCTGACCTGAATGGACCATGGCATGAGTACCGATACCGGAGTCTTTGATTGTCCTCGAATTCTTGGGCTCGATTTCGATGGATCCAAAACCAACACCCATGCTCATTCCTAGAAGTCGACGATCAGATCTTAAGACCCTGATGCCGGTGCCCATTTCATTAGCTATACATTCGCAAGCCACTAGTACTTGAATAACGTATGTTATTAAGAAAATCAAATAAAATCTTCATATTCAAATGATAGAAAATATTTTTTAGTTCATTTGTAGATCTTAACCAAATATCATAAAATAGTCATTTTTTTAGAAAATGACTTATATTTTCCAAAAATGTCACATTTTCTAAGAAATAAACAGAGCCTAAGACATGCTTCGAAACAACCAGCCATATTTTATTGAAGACTTTACTACTGTTAAAAGACTATTCTGTAGTCCCACAAGAAGAAGAACAACACGAACTATTTATCTTGAAAAGGAGGGAGAATGTAATTCTAGAAGAAAAGCAAATTAATCCGAGACTAAAGACTAATGGGGTTTTCTCTCTCATTTGTTTAGTCCATGAAATATGCACTAGATCTATGCCTAAGCAACAATCAAGATGGTAAGAACACAAAATTTCATCGCCCAACAAATTACATTATGAATTCGCTTTATTTTGGACAGCTGAGGAGATAGTTGCCAAATAAGACACAAGTATACGCTCTTAAAGAGTGGAAACAACAGATTCTGAATATTTATAATTTTTTTTAACAAGTTGCAATATAAATCGTGGAAACTCTTATCGATGCAAATTTGAACTTTTTATCAAAAATTAAGAAGACTAAAAACATGATCCTTAACCTTATCTATCTAATAGGGGTGCAAGCATACCACCCACAGACTCAGACATGTCCAAAACGCATGCAGTGAAAGCAGAGCACCAAAACAAAGAATCTCCTCCATACAGCAAGCTTCTTTCTTCACGCAATAAAATTCCGCTTTATGGAAAATTCTCTCGCTCTACACTATGCATGTCGAGTGTCCACAAGACCTCACGAGACAATAGTCAGCTAACCAATCACATCATTCACGATAACCCAGTAGTCAGCTAGCGCTAACAGAAAATACGAAATGACAAATTAACATCAGGAGAAAAGAGGAGGATTCTAGTACGGGCAATCCACCAATTTACCAAATTAATTCACATAATAATACAACGAACTACACGTGGCCATTTCAATGCCAACCAAAAACTCGCCACATCAAATTATCCTTATCAGGTTCCACTCCAACTAGTATACAGCAACTATGGAAGGCATGCTAAGAAATCTACAGAAAGTCTCTTATTGGTATAAATTACAGTCGATGCCTGCCGTAGATTCAGCTAAAACATCTTTCTAGAAAACTGTCTAAATAGTGAGACAACAGCATGTATGGACACAGCTAAAAGAAAGAATGTATGAAAACCAATAATACAAGATGGCTCATCTGTTGCCTGCAGATAGCAATCTCACTGTGGTCGACTCTAGTATAAATTACAGTTGATGCCTGATTCAGCTAAAATATCTTTCTAGAAAACTGTCTAAATAGTGAGACAACAGCATGTATGGACACAGCTGAAAGAATGTATGAAAACCAATACTACAACATGGCTCATCTGTTGCCTGCGGATAGCAGTCTCACTACAGTCAACTTGCCAAGAAATTACAACTTTACCAAATATAGATAATGGAAAAGTAAATGGTCCAGATCTAGAAGCATAAAGGTAAAAGGTAGCCCTAATTTATTACAGTTGACCAGATGTCATAGCCGATGCATGTACAATAGAAATGGATGAAAATCACTAGTCTTGAAACAACTACGGTTCCATAAGTGAACTGTGTCTTATTCCTTCAGAAACTTTGTTTTTCCATAAGTGATCAAGGCAGTAAAAAACACAAATTTTGGAATGGATCTTTTAGAGGGGAAAAAAGAAGCTTCTGAATAAGATGCAGATTTTGAATGACACATCAGAAAATCATTTAGAAAGGAAAGAGAGGCCATCAACAAATTAGCAACTTCAACACAAAAAGAAGCACAAAAACTCTGCCTACACTAGATGAAGACAGCGAAGATTGCAAAGACTAATTTAACTACAATGCTAACTGAAGATCCCAAAATCGCCTCTGTAAATGAACGGTGTGACTGCCTATAGTCACCTCAGATATCTATTCAAATGAAGTTTACTAAGCACTTAAGTTTCCAAAACCCACTCACAACATATATTCCACTATGTACCAAATATTATGACACCCCATGTTACATCAAGTACTCTGAGAACTCTTTCTAATTCTCCCTAATGTGCCTTACCACAATGCCAGTAAGGAATATATACGGTAAGTCTAGTGAGAGCATACTAAATAATAAGGGAGAAACTACAGGTGCTGTTGTCCTCAAAACTCACCAAGTCAACGTTCAATACTTCATCACCGATGGCCCAACTATCTTACAGAGATTATTCACATAAAAATCATGATGATCACAAAGACAACCATTCTTAAGCCACCACAAACACTTCTATCCTATAGGAAAACCCAAACTCAAACTAGTTCCACATTATTGCCATCCACATCATAATGAGCATGTGAAATCTCTTGTAAAGGACATTGACATAATAAAGCAATGACAGTCAACTTCAAAGTTTGCAGAGTGATTACAAACGACCTTTGACTCTAATTTTACCTTATAGATGAACAATTACACATAAAAGAACTTTAAACTTGCACAAGGTTTACTTACTTTCTGCGTGGTTCTAAAACTATATGCTCAGAAAGATCATTGACATGACCAACAATGATGATGTGGAAGACAAACAAAAATCTCTATGCAAATAATGATCACCCCAATCCTAATAAAGAAATCTGTCAACCTATGTTGACTGTCTTGCAAATTTATGGCATTTGATACCACTGTTACCATAATCCTTTCTTTACGCCCTTAATTCTTCCCAATTCCCACATTGAATGGCTGAGACAAGGATTTCTCAAAATCTTCAACTACTATAAATCCCAATGCATAAGCCATAACACACGATTGACTTTCATAGCTACTTAAACTCCAAGGCACCCAAGTAGACTTTTCCATCTATAGGAACAACTAAATCCTACTGAAGATATGTTCTCACGGAAGATAGCCACTAAGCACAGTAAATACATACCATACGGATGTAAATGGAATAAGAGACCACCAAATCAGATTACTATTCTGCTTATAGAGAACATCTATGAACCGAAATCAATGGGCTCAGGAATATCCATCCACCTAAAACGCTCATGCAATTAACCATGTCAAATGGCAAAGGATTCATAAACCATAAGAAGTTCAGAAACATTAGTTGACATGATTCTGAGCTATACCCCAGAAACCTCACCAATTAATTTTTAGAGCACCATTGCCTATGGAGTATCTGCTTTAACCTGCCCATCTTTACTATACTTTTAATATAAACAACAACTTGATCCCCTGAAGCTGATGGAGAAAGTCACCTCAAGCAAGAAATCCTTGCCGCATTCATGCATAGTAGCCGTAAACCTCTGATGATTGTGCGCAACTTAAAGCCTACTTAAGCTATCTTAATTGCAGCTAATATTGTCTCCACATAGGCCTCCACCAAAATCATTAACTTTAAAATCAGCTCTCCATCAATTAAAGTAAACTGAACTCTCAAAACTTTGGACTACCAATAAATTCACTTGATTTATTTCATTAAACCAAAACATAAAAAATGACCAGCTGCACATGAGATCCACGAAGCATACAACATCTGCACTTCAAGTGGTAGAAAACCTCAAACTCCTCATATGTAGTGCAAAAGCATAATGCACTTCCACTTTCACACAAATTGATATCACTTATCGGTCCCATCCTCAAGCCACCTTATCTACAAGACTCCAAAGTCTTCATCATAACCTAACAACTATACGGAATCCAAGAACTGACGAAATGTGGGATAGATATGAAAAGAGGTTAGATAGTAGATGCAATGTAAAAGACAAAGCAAAATATCTTATAGGAGAAAAGTAATCAAACTTAGATGTTCTTGCAACATGGCGCCTTTCCCCATTACCATTGAAGCATTTCCTGCATTTCCAAACTTACCTGAAGACAATAAATTGAATGCTTCAATAACCAAATTAGCATAATTCACATTCAGATATAAGAAAATGGCATCTGAACAAAATGGGTTACCTTAGAATTTGAATCTAGTGGTAGTAGCCACCTCCATAAGAGCGATCATCCCCATAATAAGATGGATACGGACCTCCGCCATACTGCAGCATTTCCTAGATGTCAGCACAGCTTTTTAATGGGCAGATTAATATTAAGTCGGGAAGCTATGGTTTTGCTTACATCAGAACCATAATGATCATGTGGATAAGGCCCACTTCCAACTCCAAAAGTATCTGAAGCAGAAAAACCAGATAAGCCAGTAAAGGATAGGAAGAAAAAAGCAGCATGTCAGCAAGAATCAGAAAAATTCTGATGCTGCTAGCAGAAAACATACCATGATAAACACTTCCATGTAATGGTAACGAAGAATCCATATAATCAAAACGAGGACGTACTCTACTTGGCTCCATGTAATCAGCATATTGATCCTGAAAATGCAGGAAGAAAAAAATTGTTGGATACAAGAGATAAACTCAGATATGATACTTACAGTAGAAGACATCAGATAAACATGATGACATAATAGCAGAAGAGACTTAATAAAGAAAAAAAAAGGAGGAATAATAGTGGAGATACTTACTGTCATAGGAAAGGGACGCTTCAAACCATGGGCACCACTCTCATAGAAGTATGGGTCATCAAACTGCCTGCCCTCAAAATGTCTGTTGTATTGTTCTTCAGGAGAGTAAGGTAACTGCCTAGAAGGCAAATGCATGCCAGGGCCTCTGTCAGGATAACCGCGCCATGATCTATCAATAGGTGGTCTTGAAGACGGGCCTACAGGGGCATGATGACCAGACATATAATGACCAGCTCGTGAAATGCCCCTTCTTCCCCCTGCATTGACTCAGGACATCAAATCAACAACACTAGCCACATAGAAGTTACCAACAGAAAAAAGCCAAATCAACAACCTCGTCCAGAAGATTGCCTCCTATGAAAATCGAGGTATGGATTATCAAACCGTGGTCATAGTTAAAACGCATTCTGCTGCTTTGACTGCGTCCACGTTGATGGAAACCCCAGCTATGATGATCCCCTCTGTTGTAAGAATGTCCTCCCCACCCAAATCCCCTTCCTGTTCATAAAAGAGCCCAACTAAGATGGAGATGGGATTGAAGAAAAAAAGAATGAAAAGCAGGAAATTTCAGACAATACCATGTCTGTTATTGCCAACGCTACCACGACCAATTCGAAATCCACCAGACATTCCACCCTTCACTGCCTGAGTTTTAGGCCTTGGATTGGAAAGTCTTGCCCTAACTTTAACCTACAATCTCCATATAAACAACATTTGCAGAATTCCACTCAAGCAATCTTTCAAGGAGTCATTAATTTGTGTGCATTCTGCATCTTTATTGTTGTAAACAATAAACATGGAGGACAGAGGCAATAAATAAGAAACAGAACTTAAGGAAATAAATCAACAGAGTTTGAAGCCATTCACCTAGCTTAATGCCCAAAGGAAAAAAAAACGGCTCACATTTTTCTTAAAATCTCTTCATTTCAAGTAAAGAAGTTTCTCACATATTCAGCAGAAAAATAAGTACCAAAAGGCATAAAATATAATGCACAAGGGAGTACCTTTGTGTTAGCATCATCTAACTCTGAAGTATTGATTCCATCAACACAAGCAACAGCTGCCTCATGGCTAGAAAAATCAACAAACCCAAAATCTTTCCTCTTAGCAGTTGACATGTTTCGGGCAAGGACTACACGTACAATCTCTCCGAAAGTTTTAAATTGCTCTCTTACACGCTCTTCATCCCAATAAGGAGGAAGCCCATCAATGAAAACCGATTTCACTTGAGCCATGACCTCCGGGTCAGGGTCACGTAGTGGTTCGGCAAAAGCAACTTTAGCCGTTCTCTCTGAATGACCAAAAACAACATCAGGCTTTTGAAGCCTCTTATATGCTAGCATTGCATCAGCGTGGCAAGAAAACTCGAGAAATGCAAAACCACGACTCAACCCTTCACGTTGAGCATCTGGAACAAGAGTTATGCTTTCTACCCCTTGAACACCATACTCCTTCAGCTTTTGGTTTATCTGCCATTACACAAAAAATGAAAAACCGGAAGCTGAGCTTAAGTAACAGCTATTGCAAACATTTCAACACTCACAGCTCCCTTTGTCCATGTGTTGCAGATATTTCCAAGGAACAATATGTCATTGTCCTCACTAGGTGCAGTGCCACATCTCTTTCCACGTATCTACAAGTAACACCAAGTGAAAAGCATCCTCAGTTCCTCTCTTTGCTACAACCAATTAAAATAGTTTTTGGACAATAATGAGTTGAAAGCCTAATTGCACTGGTAAACAAAACAAGATAAAATAGTAGTAACAGTCTCTCACAACAGGATTCTTCATCTCTGCCAGGGCCCGCTTTGCATGCTCCTTGTTTGCAAACTTAACAAAGGCAAATCCCTTATTTTTATTGGTTGAAAAATCTTTATGCAACCTAATTTCAACTATCTCACCAATCCTCTCAAACACCCTCCTCACATCCTCTTCAACAGCATCACGGTCGAGACCACCAACGAAAATTTCATGCTCTTTCTTAATCTTTTGTTCCTTTGCAATAAGTGATAGTTCCTTATGCTCCTCTTCTAAAGTTTTCCCTTCTTCAGCAGGTTCATCTCCATCATCCTCACCAATGTCTTCCTCTCCAGGTTCTCCAAAGTCCAATCGATCACCATACTCCTCCATGCTCTCATCATCATCCCCATAGTCATCACTTCTAGTCTGAAAAAGATCTCCTTGAAACTTCTCCTGGACATTCTCTTGCATATTTTGGGATTTCTCTCCACTCCGTGCATTATTTCCAACCAGTACATCTCTTTTTTCAATAACTTCCTCCACCCGCTTCACTTCATAGACTTCACGATCATCTGATGGCTTTGAAGTTGCTTCAGCATTTATCTCTTCCTTGAGAGAATCCTCATCACCTAGAGGAGGAGCTATTTCAGCTTCCACTTGCATTCGTTCTTTTTCCTCGAATACTGTAAAATTGGCAAGTGGAGAATTTACATTGTCCACCAGATGCCCACTATCTTCAATAGCAGATTTTTCCACTTGCAACAGAGCCTGTTCCTTGCCCACCGGTTTAAAGACATCCTCAAGGGGTTCAATGATTGCCAAATCAGATTTTTCCTCTCCTGAGGGTTCTTCAGCATGCTTAGACACACATTCAACTTTTGTGCTATCATCTTCGCAATGGGCGTCAGCTAATACCACCATCTCTTCCGGAGTTTCCTCTTCAGGAACTTCAACAGATTCAGGCAACTTGGGCATCTGTGAGGATAAAGCTTTTGCTGAAGCGGGAGACTTAGTACGTCCGGCTGTTTTCCTCCCTGTTGACTTTGGAGTTGTCCCAACTTTTGTCACCAGTGTCGCTTCGGCAGCAGCATCAGCCGAGTCTCCTACTTCTTCAGCTGTAACAATATCTTGAAGACCAAAGATGATAACATTCACGTGAGCAAATGTGCAATCAAACAATTAAATGCGTAATCAGAGAAATATGTCATGTACAGCGATGGCGACATGCAATTTACCCTCGATTGAAAACCCGAAAATTAAATACGCAAAGAGACGACCTTTGCTTCATTGCCGTTGCACACTTCGTGCAGCTTAGTAAGCATAAGAGACAAAATACCAGATAACTTATCCTTACTGAAACGCCCAGAACCTTAAATGTGAGATAGCACATGCAAAACACAAGGATACATACAAACAGCGAGACGTCAACGAAACGAAACAAATGAACTTTCGGCACAATTCATCGAAGTAGCAGCCGGGAAAGTTCCCGACAGCCACCGTCTCCAACATCGCCGGAGTAACTCGAGCAGCCAAGCCATACTAATCCCTAATCATGCGGAAAAAGCCACGAAGCAATCGCCGCGATCAGAGGCTCAAAACATACCTCGCGAAGGTTCGGCTGCAGGATCCGAATCCTCGTTCCTGTCCGCCGCGGAGGCGGCCTTCCTCCCTTGCCTCCCCCGCGCGGCGGCGACGCTCCTCGTCTCGACGGCCTGGGGCGTCGCGGAGCCCGCCGCCGCGTCGCTCGGGTCGGAGCTCGGACCCGGACCGGCCTTGCCGGCCGGTTTCCTCACCCGCGGCGTCCTTCTAGGGGCGGCCGGCCTGGGCGCGTCGGCGTTTCTCGTCCTCATGTCGAGAGGGGGACGCGCGAAGACGAAACGGAATCGGGTCGGAGAGCGAAGGTCTGGAGGTGTCGCTAATGGCGATTTGGCTGGACACGAGAAAGAGAGACGTCGACGTCGCCCCGGAGCACGGCGGCTTATCCACGAGCAGAGGTCGCCCGCGACGTCGTTTTTTCGTTGTAACTTTTGGGGTCGTAATTCGTGAATGATGATGATTTGTGATCGTCCGCAGTTGATCGATATGCTCTGTGAGAAAGTTCAAGTTCTAATCAAATCAAGGTCTTGCAAATCTTAAACAAATTACCTCGACATCACAATATCTTTCATTTGAGAGTTGTTCTTTGAATTTTTATAAGAGAAAACAGGTTCCGGGGGAGTTTTCGGATAGAGAAAATTACATGAGCACGGAAAAATTGATAAATATACTTCAATGGAAATTAATCAACACTTTGCCATAATATAAATGGCGACAAAACAAAATAACAGCAAAGTACAACGGTAGAATTTAATCGATGATGAAGATATAAAAACTACAATGACAGTAACTTGACGAAAGTTAATCAACGAGGAGATATTTGAAAACCACAATTACGGGAATTAAAAGATAATAAGTTTTGTTTGTTTGTACGAAGTCTTACGAAGGATCTATTTGTTCTTTTATATTTTTGTTCTTTTAACAAAAAATGAACAAAAATCTGTGAATAGATTTGAAACAAGAAATATAAAAAAGTTTATTCTTTGTTTTTGAAACAATTCTACAAGCAAGCCATTTTCTTTTCTCTTTTCTTTTCGTCTTTTTCTATTCTCTAATTTCTTTTCTTTTTCTTTCTTTTTTAGCATTTGATTCACTTAAAAAAATGAGTTAACGGAAAATTTTAAAAATGATTTTTTTAAAGAATTAAAAATTATTTTTCAAATATATGATTAGATGATAGTATTTGAAACTGAAACTCATATTGGTTCCCAAGTCTTCGACATCCAACATGAGGGTCTCCAATACCTAAGCTTTTGTCTATTGAGGTCGAGCTCGAAACCCAAGTGCCCATCCCATGCTCATGCGCAACCTAAGAGTAAGGTAAGGTATCCATTTCTAACTTCTTGAATCGAACAACAAACTTATCTATTGACTCATTATCACATTGAAAGAGTTTGGCTAAATTAGCAATTCATACCACAGGTATTGTTTTTTACAAATTGAGAAGGGAATTCTTTTTCCATCTTAGTCAAAGAATGAATCGAATCAGTAGATAAATTCATATACCAAGTAAAGACAATTTTTGATGAACACGAAGGGAATAACCAAATACAAATTCATTTGTTCTCGTCTCTCTATATTGGGCAATAAGTGGACCAACGTGTTCATCCGTCGATTGGTCATCTTTGCAAGTATATAAACAACAAAATCAAGAGTTTTGAATTCTCTTGAATATGGAATGTTATCGACCCAGTTGTGATGTGGCTTTCTATACATTGATCTAACAATACCTCTATCAACATCTATTCATTGGGCAACCATATCTGTCATTTATTGAATATCCGGAAACTGATAGACCAGAGCTTTTTGCTCCCTAGCTTCAGGTTGATAAGCTTGACCTTCTTGCCCCCTAGCTCATGATCTAGGTCCTAGTTGTCGACATTATGATTAACAAGCAGCTTAAGCCTATTGTTGACTGGATTAATCTAGTTTGCATTAACTTGGCTATTTCTATTGACTAGATTAATTTGGTTAGGATTTTCATATAAAATTCTCGCTAGAGGTGAGATTGATTGGCCTACAATATTTTCACTGTTCAATTGACTAAGAGTTGGAAGAGCCTCAAGCTCGCAATCAGGCAATTTGGTGAGACTCGAGCTCGCCGTGTTAGGGTGAGCTTGACCTCATCGGAATTGGCGAGGTGGAGCCTCACTTGAGGCTACTAAGGCTTGAGCTTACTCATTGCTGGTTGTGGTTGTTGTGGCTGGTGAGTGGGAGAAGGAGGAAAAAGAAAAAAATAACTAAAAATTATATTTTTAAAAAATAAAAATAAAAGAGTTAAAAGGAGTGCAGGGAAAATTAAATCATAATTTCTACACTAGGCGAAAAATATTTTCTAATTAATTTTTAAGTTTCAACCAAATACCGGAAAATATTATCATTTTCATAAATACCAAATTTTTCATGAAATAAATGGAGCTTCATATTTTTTAAAATATTGTTAAATTTATCCATTGAGTTTGTAATTGTATGGAGGGTTAATACTCTAAAAAAACTCCAAACTGGTACATATGTGACAAATTTATACTGAACTAATTTTTTTACCACCAAAAATCTCAAACTTGTACATCTTTAACAAATTTACTCCTAATTGATATAAAGTTTCCATTAAATTTTACTATCAAATTGCTAAATTTGATTGACTATTATACTAATTTTGGATTTTACTTTTCGCATGTCATAGTTGTACAATTTTTGTGGTATTAATCCAATCTAATGAATGGTATATTTGTCACAAATGTACCATTTTGAGATTTTTGACGATTGAACAAATTAATTTAGAGTAAATTTGTCATAATTGTATCGATTTGGTATTTTTTATGGTCATTTAAGGTATATTTGTCACATATGTATTAATTTGGGATTTTTTATTGTCAATAAATTAGTTTGTAGTAAATTTATCACAATTATACAATGTTTGGATTCTTAAGGGTATTAACTCTTGCATGGAAGTGTTTTGACAATATAATTTTTTTAAAAAATCATAAGAGAAAAGCTATTCCATATTTGATTAAATATGAAAATGTTTTGCAATATGAGTTAGGTCGAGTATGAGTATAGTATGAGTCAGGTTGAGTATGCATCAATAAATTTACATTATTAATAAATGGGTCATAAACTGGTTAATGAGTCAATTTAAGTTTACCATTTATGATATAATCCAAATCCAACCCTATCCACCCTTTTAACAGGTCTACTCCAGTCTTACTTTTGACGCCCTTAGCATGGTTCAAACCCGCTTCTTAATCTCCCACATAAAGGACCACATTAATGCCGTCACCTTCACCTGGCATGACACCTTCAAGTAGAAGGAGAAGGCCTCCCGATTCCATTAGCCTAACTAGGAGTGTGCATGGTCTGAGCGGGCGGTTTCCGACCTAGAACCAAGAACCGCCCGCTAAGAACTGGTTCCGAAAAATTGGAATCGGGAACTGCCTGCTAGTTGCATGGATCCACTTAGGAACCTGACCGGACCGCCGGTCAGGTTCCTAAGTGGATCCATAGAACCGGTCCAACCTCCACACCTTCCCCTTTTCGCCTTCAACTAGTCGCAACCCTTGCTTTGCTTCCGTCCTGACCACGGTCACCATCTTGGCCACCACCTCCGTTGTCTCCCATTCCCCCCTCGAGACCGACAATGAGAAGGACAACGGGGACGATGAGCTGTTCTTAGATCTAGAGTTTGCCTGTCCCCGGAGATGAGGATGATGGGGAGAAGCTTGAGGAGGGGGAGGAGGAAGAGGGGAGGTAGAAGCGGGATGAGCCCAACAACGAAGAGGACGATAGTGACAATGAATGCGGAGATGGCGACGACGTGGAGAGAGTATTCAAGTTCAAGGGAGGAAAAGAGAATTAACTCACTATTTCACCAAGTTTGGACTATGACTCAAAGGGAGATGAGTAAATCCAAAGATGAATCGGAGAGGAAGAGGGAGCTCAGGGAGATTTTGAACTGAGAGAGATGAGATGGAGTAGAAGAGTAGTAAATTGAGACAAGATGGTGATTGGAGTCTTAAATTTTAGATTTGCTAATTTTGAATTTTTTATATATTAAAAATTAATATATTATTATAATATAATCGGTCCGGTCTGGATAGGCGGATCCATCTATAGAACCGGAAATTGGACCGGTACCCACCGGTTCCCATAAATTGGAACCGGGAACCAAACTGGTTCCCTTAAGAACCATTAGTTCCGGGCAGTTCCAGTTTGATTCCAGGC
Organism: Eucalyptus cladocalyx; assembly: GCA_017140615.1. Lineage (NCBI taxonomy): Eukaryota > Viridiplantae > Streptophyta > Magnoliopsida > Myrtales > Myrtaceae > Eucalyptus > Eucalyptus cladocalyx. The sequence continues at coordinate 37,543,831 of CM029524.1, read as the reverse complement.
GGGTCCTAGTTCTTTTACACACCCCTAGGCCTAACTGAGAACTAGCCCGATTCAATTCCTTATTCTTGCTTGGGAGTTGAACTACCAGAAACCAATCATCCCTACTAAAGGCTTACTCAATCAATTTAATACAAAAGTCAATCTTATTTTCATGATTTTTCTTCGATTATATAATAAATATTGCTATTTATTTGATCTCATGATATTATGTTATTTTGTCCTATGAAATAAGGCGAAGATAAAAATAAAAATAAAAATCGGACGCTATTTGAATTGCCACGTAGGTTCTTCCACTCATCGATTGGCACGTGTGCAGATGTCAAGCGCGACTCCCCTATATAAAGGCGCTCGGATCCTGCTCACTGATTTATTCCCTCTCGCTTTTCTATCTGTCTTTTCCCTCTTCTCGAAATCCTTAAACCTAAATCGTAAAAGGAAAAAAAATCCTTTCGAGAGAAATGGGTCTGCTCACTATAGCAGCCACCGTCGCAGCGGCACAAACAGAGCCGACCATTGACGGCGGCAGAAATAGAGCAGACCATCATCGCCATTGCAATCCACCGTCCATGAGTTACCACCCTTTGCGATTGTAATTATCCAACCTAAGAGTGGTAGCTAATGCGTTTCACTTATTGAACAGGATTCTTTGGTCGATCCAAGACCCCTGGATGCCGAAGGCACCCTAGGAGGCAATCTCGTTTCCTACGGGGTGGAGACGGTAGGGTCTCTCTATGGATTTTCTTTCCTTTTGCTATACACCATGCGCCGGTCGCATGGACTGCCTGGGGGTAGAAAGCACTTCTTACGGGCTCCCAAAAAACGAGCCCATCCCGGCCAGCCGCTCCAGGTGATCTCCGATTTCGCCCAGGTACACTTACATCTCAAATTAAAAAAAAAAAAAAAAATTGAAAAAAAAAATCCATCTCGATCTGCGCACACGTTGTCAAAAAAATCGATGGCCAGCATTTTGCCATGGCAGCAAAACCTTACCTACCAAAGGCCAAAAGAAGGAAAAAGAAAAAGCCAGCTGTCCCCTCGCCACCCACCCCTCCCCAAAACGGAGACCAGCCAAAATCCATATCATTCCTTCACTGTCAGCAGGAAATCCCCTCGGGCCACCGCAACGGAGGCAACCTCTTCATTGCCCTTCCGCTTCTTCCCTCCACCGGCCGCGTCGCTTCGTCACCTTCCCAAAACGAGCGCCATCGCCATTCCTAGGGTTGTTCTCTCTGGTGGGGCGGTCCGTGCGTATATATATATACGAGCTCCGCCTCCATGGACCGGCTGGATCAGCTTCGCATCTCGAATAGCCACCGGCGGAGGACGCGGCGGAACAGGGAGAGTAGCAGCACCGGGGAGAGCCCGCTCGGCGACTCGCGAGGCGTGGAGAAGACATGACCAGCAGGAGCGGGAGCGGCGGCGGCAACGGCAGCGGCAGCAGGAGCGGGAGCGGCGGCGGCAACGGCAGCGGCAGCAGGAGCGGCGGCGGCGGCGGCGGCAGTGGGAGCGAGAGCAGCAGGAGGCTGAAGCGCGTGTCGTGGCCTTCGGATGATAAGCTCTGTGAGGTACCGACGTGCGAGAGAGAATCGATCGGTGGTGTCACTCTTGAGCATGATTTCGAGCTTGTCCTGCGCGCGTGCTCGGTTAACGTTGATTTCGCTGTGCATGAAGTGTTCCGCTTTTTTTTTTTTCCCTTCATTTTGGAGAAATGAGTGTTGAGAGTGCTTGGTTTCAGTATGATGCAGAAGAAATGAAGAGGAGTAGCAGGGCCGGGGAATCAAAGCGCGTGTCCCGGTGGTCTTCGGATGACAAGCATCGTCAGGTATAGCGATGGCTCGACGCATTTTTACATGCAAAGGATCGATCGCGCTCGTGTCTTTTCGAGTTCGATTTTGAGCTTGTCCTGCGCAGGCTCGGTTAATGTTAATTACGTATTGCTTTAAGAGTATTTTTCTTTTTTTCCATTTTGAGAAATGCGTGTTGTAAGTGCTCGTTTCAGTTCGATGCGGAGGATATGAGGAGGAGTAGCAGGACTGGGGGATCGAAGCGCGCGTCGCGGTCTTGGGATGATGAGCATCGTCAGGTATAGCGATGGCTCGACACATTTTCTTTTTTTTCATGCGTAGGATCAATCGCGCTTGTGTCTTTTTTGAGTTTGGATTCGAGCTTGTCCTGCGCGCGCTCGGTTAACGTTAATGACGTATTGCTTTAAGAGTTTTTTTTTTTTTTTCATTTTGGGAGAAATACGTGTTGAAAGTGCTCGTTTCAGTATGATGCAGAAGACATGAGGAGGAGTAGCAGGGCTGGGGGATCGAAGCCCGTGTCGCGGGCTTCGGATGATAAGCATCATCAGGTATTGCGATGGATTTAGGCTTTTTTTTTTTTCACGTGAAGGATCAGTCGTGCATGTGTTTTTTTGAGTTTGAATTCGAGCTAGTCGTGCGTGCGCTCGGTTTGGCTTGTCCACGAAGGAATAAAAACAAAAAAGAAGCGTGATGCTAATCTCGGCGTGCTTTGAAAAGTTCTTTTGCATTTTAAAGAAATGGGCGTCAAAAGTGGTTAATTCGTTTGAATCAGTAAATTGCTGCTGCATGGATTTTTAATTTAGCATTCCGGAGTTGCTGCTTAATGGACGGTAAAAGGAATTTGTATTTTAGTTAGTTGATAATGATTTGATCCCGCTCTGTTCATTTCTAGTTCTTTAGAGAAGAATACTTCGCTTCTTCTTGGATAAATGGTGGCAGATTGTTGCTGTCCCTTTTGAACTACTCTTTCTAGTTAGTAGCAGATATTTCTGTCTTTACGATGATCGCATTACTAATTTTCCATGTTCCATAGTTTAAGAATTGAGTTTAAATGAGCTTAAAGCTACAATGTGATCTGGATCTCAACTTAAGTGGAGGAATGTACTTTTAAAAGACTATTCAGGAATCACTTGCCAGCTTTATTGGTTTGGTCTATTTATGTGCAAATTAAATCTTATAGGATTCTGAGAATTCTAATTAGTGTCTAGAGTGACCTATGAGCAAAAACGATGTTCTCCAAAGATGTAGGTTATATAGTATTCATGGGTATACAATCAACATTTTGGAAAGAATAACTTGCGCAATATTTACAGCCCCAGTTGGCATTCTATTACTATCCTTTTTTGTGGGATGTCTTCGACATATTTGCAAAGGGTGATCAGATTTACATTTTTTCTGAGGCACCACAGGTTGTTCATGGAGAGACTACTTCATATGGTACAATGAAATATGGAAACTTATTCCTTTTTTCTGATTGATTAATTACCAATTACGAAGACTAAATACTTTGTGAAAAAGAAAGTCTGCCTGAATGTCAAAAGTAATTGCCAAAATCGGCATATGAGAGGTTTTACAAGTCGTTTATAAGCTTGAGGTGCAGTCACAATCTTGTTAGTTACTTGCTGAATTGTGTCGCATAGAAAAGTTGAGCAGCTATCCCTAGACAATTGCTTGACTTAGATGAAGCTGCAGTGGTGTAATTTTTTTACTCTAAAGAAAGACTTAAATTGTAAATTCATGTTAAGGACATACTTTTGTGTTCCAAAGCCTTAAGCTTCTCTAAACAATGTTATTCGAAGACTTGCGTATGCTTAGCTGTTCAATGCAGAATCCATTATATTGATTAACATTTTAGGGGAACTAATCATTTTCTCGGATTTAGCGGGCTTTTATGCGCTGACGAAGCATTTTATGCGTTATTTAGTGAGAGATTCGGCTGTTACAACCAATACACAGACGACTTGTGAAATTTTCCCTGCCAGGCCATGTTGTAAGATAAAAGTCCCTAATTTAAACCAGCAGGTCAACTTGTTTTGCTAGTAACAATTTCGTATGGGTTGACAAAAATAAACTTTCTTGATGATCTGGTTTCAAAAATATAACTTTGCTATCTCATATTAAACTGCTGTGTCTTTTGAAGTGTTTTTGACTGCTTGGCATGGCAGTCGGTAGAATTGATAACTGGAACACTTGCTTGAATGGTTAAATGAAGTACATAAATAGCTTAATGAGCTAAACTTTAGGATAATTGACACACATTGTACTGCATGGTCACGATCAAGTCGCAGTGTTCTCCATGACTCTAAAACTGCCTTTTATGTATAAATCTCTTACCGTACTTTTTTCCATATTCTTGGTGACTAGCAATGATGGGATTACAAATTGACTTTTGGACATGAAAGTAATATGACAATGTTTATGTACATTCTTTTGGGTGCAATTCTAATACAGGTAGGTCTTTAAATAACCATTAAACGGAAAATTTGTTTCTTGCATGTTTGATGATCTGCTTTATAAAGGGTTCTTCAGGATTATTATGCAAACTTTGGAATATGGATTATTATGCAAACTTTGGAATATGGATTAAGCAAGTGATAAACTTTTCCCACTTCAGAGTTTGATGGATAAGTCCAAAGATATCGTGAGAATTTTAAAGGGGGCTCATAAGAAGATCATGACCTTCTTATTAAGGACTTTGATGAAGCCATGAGAAGTTTATTAATTGCCGAGTGTGCATTTTGATGAAGGATAGCAGAAAAGAAACTGGTTAGAAGCTTCCTCTAAAGGACTTTGAATTTATGATGAAGATTCAGGAGTTTAATGATTTGCCAAGTATGAATTTACTAAGGATTCATCAAAAAATCCTCAAAAGAAGGTTTCCCCTTTTTCAGTAGCATTCAAATTTCGTTTGGAGGAGTATCTTCCTAAGATGATGGACATTGCTCATCTAATTAGCAAGTGTTAATTTAACTTGAGCCTCTCATTCTGATGGTCAAGTTACATGTGTAATTCTCACTGTACTAACTATGTTATGAGGTAATACTGTTAATGAACTGATGTTCTTCTCTTGGTATGGAGAATATAAGACATTTCTATCTGTAAGTGGTTATTATTATGTCAAACTTGAGTACCATGGAAGGTTGTCCTTCCATGTGTTTTGTGCAGTCTGTGTCTAGGGATTGTACTTCACATGTTGTATCGAAAGCTAAGCATAATTTTCTGGCAAATCGATGCAGATATCGGATTTGAAAGGTGCGAAATTAGATGCCGTGCCACAGGTATATGGAGGCAGCCATCCGGCAAAACATTCAGGAGAGCATATTCATGTCCCTTGCATTCGGTGGACTTGCCCTCCCAAGGTAAGATTCTCCATCCTAAGATATCTTAAGTTCATGTTAGCATTATATATTTTCTCTGGCATTAAATGCCGTCTATAGCTAGTTAATGTTTTATCTGAATGCATTCATTGCCCTTTGTTGTTAAAATTAAATTTACAGTTCTGGTTTTTCCTTTTGAATAAACTTTGCAGTTCGCTGTGAGTAGCAACTGGCATGTTGCCGCTGGTGAAGAAAGTGAAGAGGCGGGAGATGAACACGGTAGAGCATTCAAAGTGCTTGAGACGTTTTACCCACGCCCAACATATATACCATCTAAGTAAAACATCACTCTTTCCTTTGAATGATCATTTTTCTGGATTACATGATTCTGCATTTACGTTCTCCCTCCTCCTCTCCTCCTTCTCCTCCTCCTCCTCCTCCTCCTCCTCCTCCTCCTCCTCCTCCTCCTCCTCCTCCTTCTTCTTCTTCTTCTCTCTCTCTTTTTTTTTTTTTTTAATTGGCAGCCCATTTGAACCCCCTCATGTAAAGCACGAAGACTATGATGATAGTCTCACGCCAATCATTCCCATTATTGGCGTTGAAGAGATGGACATTGGTTAGTCTCGACCTGACTTGAAAAGCTCAGCGTTAATTTTACTTCCTCAAATTTAACACCTTCTCTTTCTTTAACTTCTGTCAGTTTCTGAAAGTCCTTCCTTGGAACCTCTGGTAGATGAATCGGAAAATAAAACTTCGCTTGATGAGAATCAGATGACAAGTTCAGGAGTTGAGACTATATCTGTTGGAGATGTGAGAATATCTGATGAAGATGTCCAGTTAGCTGCTGCTGCAGCGGCCATATTTTTCACTGTCCTTATGAAGAGCACTGAGCAGGGAAATATAATTGATCCCGATCTGCTCGTCAAGTTCCTCTTTGACCCCCAAACGATTGGACAGTTTTTGAAGAGTAAAACTCCATCGCCTGAGTCAAAGCAAGATGGTCCCCAAAATTCTCAGTCAAGCCCTCCACTTTCTCAACCAGAGACACAGCAGACAACTCTTTCACTTCCCATGTCAAGCCCAGAACTTCCCCCGACTGAGTCAAAGCAAATTGGTCTGCCAACTCCCCTGTTGGGGCCCGAAGTTTTGCTGTCCGAGTCGAAACAAATGTGCCCGCCAAACCTTCCATCCAACTCAGAGGAAAAAAGTCCTGTTCCTGTATCAGAGGAAAAAAGTTCACCAGCGCCTAGCCCCAATTTGTCGTGCTCCGATCCAAAGAAAGTTCAACAACCGACTTCCCCAGCAAGCCCCAAAATTGTGCTACCTGAGTCACAACATATTCATCCATCAATCCCTTTGTCAATCCCTGAGGCTTCCCAATCTGTTACCAAAAATATGCATCCATCAATTCCCGTTTTCAGTCCCAAAACAGTTGCCAACCGAATCAAAGGCAGAAACTCCAATTCCTCTATCAAGCCCTGAGCTTTCACTACCTCAACCCATGCAAACAAGTCCACCAAATCCTGTGTCAAGCCATGAGCTGTCGTTTGAACCAAAGCGGATAACTCCCCCAGTTCGTCCTTCTCAGAAAATTCTGCCGCCAACCCCTGCTAATGCAATCTTTTCTGCACAAAACCAGATGCAACCTCCATTCAGGCCACCGCAACCTCGGCTGGTTGTCGCTCCATTGCCTGGGTTAGGTGGAGTGAAGGCTCAGAGTTCTGCTCTCCCTATTCAATTTGCCGGTCCTCCATTAGCAACTTCATGCACTCTGCCCTATCGACCATCTTTCACCTACAATGTGGGTGCTCTACAGAGTCCTAATCCAGTCCCGATTATGGCGGCAGAAAGAGCACGTCCTCCGAGTGGTCTCCTGCATGCGCCGATTCCAAATCCCTGCGCCATGCCGAATCGGCCAACTTTCCCTCCTAGGTTGAGTGTTCTACCTCGTCCTGCTCTCGTCCCGACTATGTGGGCATCAACAGCACGTCCTGGGAGTGCTTTACTGCCTCCGCGAATGCCACCTTCCAGCAGTATGCCAGCTCGGCCATCCTTCACTTATCAGGTGAGTGCTCCACGGAGTCCTGCTCCTGTCCCAACTAAAGAGGCTGTGAGACCACAACCTCTGAAAGATCCTAACTTCTATAAGAACTTGGTAAGACAACATGGAGGAGAACAGACAGAAGACTCGGTGCACATTGCACCAAATGCGGTGAATCAGAATCAACTGCAAAATCTGACAATAAACCAAAAACTAGGGCCTAAAGAAGAGAAGAAGATTTGCATGTTTTTTAATACTGCAAAGGGTTGCCGACACGGGTCCAATTGCTCTTACCTGCATGCAATGTCTTCTCAGCAGGTGAGCGACAATCCAGCCGGGGAACAGAGTGCGAAGAGGACGAAATTCGGTGATTAGATTTTTGGGAGGTGATGGCTTCATGAAGAAATCGGAATGGATGGCGACGCCTGAATAAGTATTTTCTTTGTCGGATCATAGGAGGATAAATCAATAGGAATCAGAGGGAGGACAATTTGGGTTACCGCAGATTTGACTCTTTGGGTGTTGAAACTGGAATTTTTGGTTTTGCCTGTGCAATTCATTTTGAGGAAACTATTTCTTTAATTTAGCATATCTTATCTGCAGTGATTATGATAAAAGTTTGGATTATTATCACTAAAGAATCGGCCTTGCAAGTCCGGTTCCTTGGTAAATTCTCTCGAAACAGTGTTACGACCATCGAGCATAAATCACTGTTGCCGACGTGCAGCTGGATCGGTAAAATGCTCTCTTTAATCTAGTTAAGTCAAATCAACTTTTTTTTACACTAGACTGAATGGTTGGGCCGATCTAAGGAAAGCTTAACCGCTGGCATTTAGCGGATTTCTAACGGACCATCATCGGGATGTTTTCATCTCTTGAAAATCCAGATTGCATTTAAATTACGGCTTGGTAATCTCTATTGGATTCTTTATTGGATTCTCAGGCTCCCTGCCGAGAAAAAAGGTTACACCCGCGATTAGATCCTTGATCTCCTATTCCGATGAGAGGTGACAAAGAGGCGTAAAAAATAATTGGACTTTCAATGTCCTGGAATGTATTTGCTAAAATTTGCATGGGATCTCGATATAAGATTCGGATGGTAACGCTTCACTTATTTTGTAAAAAAATAGGATGCTTTTTAAAAATATTTTTCTTTTTGTAAAATGATAATTTATTGGTGTTTGAGCAGAATGTGAGTGTATCGGTTGACACAAAAACATCTCTGCCGATTATAAATAACCCATTTTTTAAAAATAATAACTCTCCCATCTACAGCTAAATAGCCTTTGATTTCTGATAGAGAATTGAAGAAGCATGGCCACCATAGCTGATTGAAAAGCCCTGTGGAAAGCATCACTACTGATTGCACAAGTATTTTCACATCACGGGTTGATAAAAAAGTCTTTTCTGAGTATCGGTTGTTGATAAAAAAAAAATGGAAGACAGAAGCAGCATCATCATCAAGAGCTCTGCGGAATTGGACATGGTTCACCAGCCGAGGGATTTGAAGAGCATTTGTTTGAGTGAAAGAATTTATCATGAATTAGTTTTTTGAATTTTTACGCATTTAGTTTGTTGAAAATGATTGATCAACAAAAAATCATTTACCATCTAAGAAGATATGCATGCTTAAAGTTAGGAAATTGATTTTTTCAATTTGAAAATGGAAAAAAATTTCTTCGAACATGATTTTTTTCTAGGACAGAAAGAGAGAAGTAAGGTCCCAGGAAAGAATAAGGCGAGTCAGGCAATTTTGAATCACCTAAGCCAAGTTTGAGAAGTCTACTCGATCGAATAAGTTTCTAGAAAGAGGGGCTCTGAAAAGAAATGAGCTTTATATTGCTGAAATAGTTGGATGGATCCAAATGAGGGAGAGGCACTTCTTTTTATACTTGAGGCCCTCAAATTATATTTGTTGATCTATAATTTATCCGGTGGACGAGATCACATCGCCTTATCTACCGACATTAATGTCAACTACCATCTACCTACATAAATAAAGCTAGAGACTTCTAGAATACGGCTCAATGACGGTTTCGCCCGCCCTTAGAAAGTTCGAGAAGGAGACTGATTGAAATCCAAGCAATCAGTAGGAGGTCCTCCGCATCAAAGCACGGCCTTTTAGTTATTGGAACCTCTTGGCCGTGACACAAGAGTCTAATGAGAAAGTCATTTTCCTCCCTTTGAACTAATGTTAGAACCACCAATTAAAAATAATTTCCTCTATCAACTTAAGGCCTTTAGGGCTTGTTTAGCAAAAGCTATTTTTGTTTCCGAGAACAACTATTTTTGTTCTTTTGTTCTAAGAAACAAAAAAAGAATAGAAACGTGTTTGATAAAATTTTTGTTTCCGAAACAAAAAATCTATTTTTTTTGTTACCGTGAATAGATTTGGAATAGAAATAAAAGGTTGAAAAAAGTACTTTCTTGTTCTTGGAAACAATTTTTTCTTTTCTCTTCTCTTTTCTTCTCTTTCCTTTGCTTCTTCTTCCTTTTGGTCGGTCGCCAGCCTCAACCATGGTCGGCAATTGGCTGACAAGCTCGATGTCAACCCGAGCCTCACCGTGGCGGGTGAGGCGAGATCTCGCGCCGCCTAGAAGAGGTCAAGCCTTGCAGTGGAGATGGTCGGCGACCGGCCACAAAGGAAAAAAAGAAAAAGAAAAAATATAATAAAAATATTAAAAAATTAAAAGAAACAATGAAATTATATAATTCTATTAAACGCATTTCTATCCCAAGAATATAAATTTGGTGCAATTATTAAATGCATTCTTATACTCAGATTTTGTTCCTAAGAACAAAAAAAAAAACCATTTCTCATAAAAAATTATTCTTGTGAACAAAATCGTTATCAAACACACTCTTAATTTCTCCTCTGTAGATATTGGATGTCATTTTTTGTAAACTTGATAGAGTAATATGTTTGGTCCAATCACATGTTTAGTACAATTTAAAATAAGATTGAAAAATAATAAGAAGATCAATTAAATTGAAAAACTAAAAACTAAAAAATTCAATAAAATTATTAAAAAGTGAAAAGAAAAAAAACCCTAGATTGCGGCCGCCACCGTTGCCGTAACAGCTGCTACAATAAAAGAAGGCGACCACCTGCGTGACCTTTGCATGGTTGATGTTGCGGTGGTCTGGCACGACGAAATCAAAGTGACCAAGCGCAAGGGAGAATAGAGAAACGAGGTTGAGGAATCGTGGCTATCAGATCCATAGATCTAAGATTTCTCTGCATGATTGTCGCCAATAAAGTGTGACTCAAATCCACCGATCTGAGATCGCGACAGGGAGAGGAGACGACGGAATTTCAGGCGACCACAGGCATCATTTATGCACGGTTATGCGACGATCTTCGTCGAGGATTGTGAAGGTCTTCGTCGAGGTGTGAGGTCTTCCTCTTCGTCTAGTGAAGGTCTTTAACGAAGTCTAGGGAGTTTCAATCATAGGATAAGATAACAAATTATCATATGCGAACTCACATTTGAATTGCGCAAGAAAGCATAAATGACCAATAACAATTCATACATGGACTCTCATCAACCCGGACTTGAAGGAATTTCAATCAACTAAAGGACGTTGCGTAAAGCACCGACCTTACAAACATTACAAAGGAGTGGTGCATATGTCCCAAGAAGCGGCGCCTACATTTCAAGAACAGAGGAGGCTCCCTACCGATCATTATCTTGGTGGCCCTGCTAAAGGAGACCGACCATGGCTCTGCCGCCATCTATGGCACTGTGATGGAACCACAGCCTCCGCTATCCATCACCAAATGCCCGATATGGCCAGCACCCTGAAAACCATCCACCACCACTTCCCCGATTCAAAAGCCACCTCCCGTTAAAACCATCTAAAGACAGCCTATCCCACGTTTGATCCAAAGATAAAATTGTCAAAGGTACCACCATCACCAATCCACCACACCCAAGCCATTGCAGCTCTGTGAGTCAGGTCAAGCCATTAGAAGAAATTTCCCCAAACAAAGGCAAAGGAAGAGTAGGAAATAATAGCAATTGCCATTTAGCTTATCAAATAATTGAAAGCTCCCAAGCAACACAAACAATCATATATAAAATGACCACGTCTCTCGCAGTTGTCCAAAATTCGTCTACAAAAGGCACCAACTAATCTTTGGAAGTGAACTACAAAAGGTCCCCAACAAGACAATCCCCAAAGAAAGAAAAATAAGGAAAAGATAAAATAGCAATGCTCCTTAAGTGGTCTAATCGGCCTTGGAAGCAGTAGCCGCAGCTTGACCTCTGAGCCTACCGGTCCTCCTTGCGGCGATGAGACCAACCTTCTGGCCAGGAGGAGCATCGCGCCTGACTGTGCTCGCATGCCCAATGTGTTGGTGGTTACCTCCTCCGTGAGGATGCTCGACAGGGTTCATTGCCACACCACGTACCTTAGGCCAGCAGTTCCTCTTGACTCTGAATTTGTGGTAAGCATTGCCAGCCTTGAGGAGAGGCTTCTCAGTCCTACCTCCACCTGCGACCTGCCCGATCATTGCCCGGCACCCGCTTGGAACAATCTTCTTAGAGCCGGAAGGGAGCTTGACTCTGCCATCCAATGCAAACAATGTGAGCTCGAAGGTTATTTAGTGAGCTTCAATTAGCAGGTGTGGGAACAGTAAAATATAACGTCTATGGGGGGCACTAATATAATATCACAAGCAAATCAATATCTGATAATGCAATTTCTAATCATTAAGTGCACACCGTCTCATCACAATATGAACACTTGATAGGTCAAACATCATGTCATCGCCTTCCTTTGTTATGAAAATTCTTTCTCACTGTGTAGGACTTTAACTTAAATGTTAAACACAATACCAAGTTCCAAAATTTCCTTTGTTCCCATGAAAATAGTCAGGAATTTCCCCTCATCTCATAAGCATCGCTGCTGCATTTATGTATTTAAAACATCACTTAATCTCTTCACTTTATCAACTCTACTATACCTACCCCTTCCAACTGGCTCCCATCCCCAAAGCAGTAGATGACTTCACAAACAGAGCCAAGAAAACATGCAAGGAATGACCCCCACTATGCAAAAATAACGAAAAATCTACCCAATGGAAAAAATGAATAGTGGCATAGTGCCTAAGCATTGCAGTGGGCTAAAAGCCCACCAAATCCAACAATGTAGTCATATAAGCAAAGTATTGAAGACCATCCACAAATTGCAAAAAGAGTGAAACTGCCCAACAATTACAAGCCATTTCTATCTCATCTCTGAGATGCCAAATTTAATGTGTGCACACTCTATAATCAGTTGCCTTGCCAATGACATTTTTCCAATAGAGCCCACTGTAAACACTAATAACTTCAACAGCAAACAAAGTTACAAACAAGATAACATATTAAATCATCTCCACCGGATTTGAGAGCCTCAGGTTAAGAATTTGGATTTTTTATGCAGAAACCCATATGACGACATAAACAACTTCCAGAACTTGACAAGAATGACATTTTTCTTCTTGGGCATCGCTGAAATACACCAACAAACACAATAGAGAAGCGAGCATAATCACGCAATCAAGATAATCATCTGCATCACACCGCTTTTGAGTTCTTACAAACAAATGCTTAATTCCAGTGCACGCAACCAGGCTTACATTGGGCTTACGAATAAATCAACTAACTAAAAGTTTAACCATTTCCAATCATAGAAGCAACAAGCTGAAACAGCGAACTGTAAAGATAATCCCTCAACATCGCGACCCGAGTTTGCCATACCGCCCCCAGGGATCTTCCAAATCAAATCGACCACAAGCAAGAGCAACCCAACACTCAGGCAATCACGACTCGCATCTGCCATACGCTCCGTACACCTCAAACACACACTTAAAGGACGACCCAATCCTATCCGATCCAAACAAGAAGAAGGAGCAAACGAAAGGGGCGCACCTGCTGGTGTCGTTATCCGGGTTGTGACTGATCACGATGGCGTAGTCCCCGGACGCGCGGGCGAAGACGCCGCGGTCGCCGACGTGGTGCTCGACGTTGCAGACGACGGCGCCCTCGGGGATGGAGCGGAGGGGCAGGACGTTGCCGACGACGAGGGTGGCCTTCTTGCCGCAGTAGACGAACTGGCCGGTGTACATGCCCTCGGCGGCGACGAAGAGCTCCTTCTGCTTCTTGTAGCGGAAGGGGTGGCGGAAGGCGACGCGGGCGAGCGGGGCGCCGCGCCCCGGGTCGTGCACGATCTCGGTGACGACGCCCTTCAGGTAGCCGTTGCGCTCCCCGAAGTCGAGGCTGCGGAAGCGGGCGGGGCCCTTGCGGTGGTGAGTGTGGGACTTGAAGACGGACCCGGCACCCTTCCTCTGCGCCCGGATGACCCGACCCATTCTCGCGGCGGCGGCGGCGGAGGGCGGCGCGCGTGCCTGTGTGCGGGTGTCGGAAATGGAGGTGGAGGAGGAAGGAGGATTACCTAGGGTTCGTGGGAGAAGGTTGTATAGATGTATATATAGTAGATAGTAGGAAAGTTGTATTTGGGCTTTGATTTTGAGTGACTTGGGCCTTTTTCTTTTGAGGTTTTTGGGCTCAATGGGCTCTTGCTAGCTTCATCATGTGATTTCTAATACCGGGCTTTTCCCTTTCTATGTCGGTTTTGATATTTAGGCCCAAATAAAAGCGGAAATCTCACGTGCTTTCATCTCAGAAGCGATTGATTTCAAGATGAGTTGGCATCCCAAATCTTATAACTCGGTTTAAAGAAAATTGTGAATCGAACCAGTCTAGAATTGTCAGCTTTTTCTATGTTGGTTTTGATATTTAGGCCCAGATAAAAGTCAAAATCTCACTTGTTTTCATTTTAAAAGCAATTGATTTCAAGGTGAGTCGATATCCTAAATTCTATAACCTGGTTTAAAGAAAATTGTGAACCAAACTAGTCTGAATTGGTCGGCTGTTACAAAAATATCTTTTTAGTTAAGTGATAAAGTTGTTTGAGATTTCAATTTTCAATAATTGCAAAGTTTTTTTTCTTTTATTTGCGAAAGAGACCTTGATATTGACTTAAAATCGTTTCAACCTAGAAATCGGACGAATTGAACCGATTTTCGGATGAAATTAGGAATGTCATTTCTAGGTCACAATTAGATCCACGAAATCAGGAATCAAACCCATGAATTGGCCTTGAATCAGCCGGTTCAAAATCGGTTCGCTCCGAATCCCAGATGAATTGGACCTGGTGGACATCCTCAACCTTGGTACCCAATCCGGACAACGGAAACACAGTGTCAAAAGGATGACTAAAGTTTCGGACTGTTTCACAGCAACTACGGAAAATAATTAAAGCTGCAAATTCAAATTTTGGATTCCATCGAGTGGCGACAAACTTGCCCGAAATGGAACCAACTCGAGCGCAATTAGGAAAATTAGCAAGTAACCAGCGCTCCCGCCAGTCGCGCCCCGGGCGTTTTCTGTCGTACTCCAAGGGAGCACCCTCCGCAAGGGCAAAACGGGTAAATCGAGAGAGCGGGCGCGGGGGGGGCCGCCCCCGGGCCGACGTGGCGTCGCCCGCTTTTCGCGGCTGGCGTGGCGAGTGGCGAGGGTCGGGGAGGGGGAGGAGAGAGGAGGAGCGTCTTGTGATGGTGACGTCCGCCCGCACTTTCGCCCTTTTTTTGAAGTTCTCCCTCCTATTTCTGGGCGTCGTCTTCTTCATCATCTTCACTTTCCTCGCGCTCGTCCCCAGGCTCGAAGCTCGCCGCACGATCGTCGAAGCTCGATCGGCCTCCTCCTCGAGTTCAAAGTTCAAACCTTCGCCGCTTCTTCTTCTTCTGGTGAGTTCAGCTCGAGATCGCTTTCCTCCCCTCTCTCTCTCTCTTCCGTGCGTGCGCTCGCTCGCATTTTGCTGGCGATCGCGCCGGCGCGGCGCTTTGATCGGCGGTCGCCGGCGGCGCCTCGAGCGTCCGCCGAGTAGAGTGGAGATCGCTTTTTCCCGGCCGTTTTTTAAGTAAGTCCTCGGTCGGGGCTGCGTGGTCAGGGGGGAGCGCCTGGACGTGGATTGTGAATTTCTCGTCCATGGCGTCGTCGCCGCCGCTCGTGTAGCTGAGCTCGCTCCGGTTTTTTCGCTTCTTTTTTGTTACTCGAGCTTTTCCGATGGATGCCATACTGAGCTCTCTCTCTGTAGATAGGAGCGAGCGAAGTGGGACTCGGCCATTGATCCTGCCGCTTCGTTTTGCGTTTGGAGTGGTTTCGGTGAAATTTACTGCACGACAATCGTTTTTTGTTCTATTTTATTTATTTTTATTTTTTTTGTGGCCAGTTAGCCGTGTTCTTTGTGAGTTTTCTTTTCACTCTGTTTAGATGACACGCGGTTGGGTTAGCTCTGTTTTCTTTAAATTTTGTTTCTTTTTTTTGGGTGGCTGGTCTAGAGCTGCATTGATCGCGAGGCATTTAGCATTTTTGGAATGATGTTTGGCTGATTCTGTTCTTGGTGAATCTTTTTTCCTATGACCGTGGGGAGAACCCTCTCCGTTCTTGGCGGATGTTCGTCCTACACAGACGTGAGCAAGAATTTGAGCCACTGAGAAAACTGTTCTGAGCTTGTGTGAGTACTGGGTAATTCATGCCTGAGGTTTGGATGAATTCGGCATCGGATGGTCATGCTCTCATGTCTGTTTCAAAATTGATATGATTTTGAGATGATCAGCATCCACAAATTTCGAAATCATTCGTAGTAAAGTTCACATTTTTTTTACTCACGGGTCATCTGTTGAGTAGTGCCCTCCATTTAATTGTTTTTTTTTTTTTCTCATTTTTGTTGTTCGCTCTATGCCCCCTACCCGGGAGGCTAGTCAGGTAATTAAAAACCAATTATGTATTATGATCTTAGGAAGCATATAGTGAAATGGACCGTCGTGGCTGGCCGTGGAAGAAGAAATCGTCGGACAAGAACCTGCCTGACAAAGCTGTTGCCCCATCTGATCCTGCAATTACCTTGTCTAAAGCAGCATCGCTAGGACATGAGGTATGCTCATTGAACTTGGGTCGAAAGCATAATTTGGTGGGAATGAGAAAGCTGTCCATATCTGCAAAAATAGTTTAACTGGTTACATTCATCTTCATTCGTTGTTGTCAATTTCACTTATGCCGGGAGCAAGGGAGTAGTCCTTTCCATTTTTTTTTCTTTTAACAACATTTTAGCAAATCACATTTTGCTCTTGGTCAAATAACTCCTGCCTAAGTTTCTCTGTTTCCGTGGGCAGGACTATGTAAAGGTAAGCTATGTCCAGATATCCGTGGATTCATATAGGCATTTGAGTGGATTGGAAGGTCATGTCACTACACTGGAATCTCAAGTCACTACTTTGGAGTCTCAAGTTAAGGGCTTGAACGAAAAGCTGTCTGCAGCTTGTGTGGAGATTAGTTCAAAGGAGAATCTGGTCAAGCAACATGCCAAAGTTGCTGAAGAAGCTGTTTCAGGTAAAATCCCTAGTAATGAGCTTAGCTCTCTAAGTAGTTTAAATAATCTCTATCCCTCTCCATCTCCACCCAATCATGCTGATAAGAGCAATAATTAGCACTTCATCTGTCAGATTTGTCAATGACTTTTTTGAAAAGTTCACTTAGATTGCTTCAGTGAACATATGAGTATGATAAAGCGATAGTTGTTGTTGCCTCTCATTAAACTTTTCAAAAAACGAGATCGAAATGCTTAACTGTTGTGGGACTGGAAAGTACATTAAGCAATAGAGTTCATAATACCTATCTTTACATTACAGTTGTCATGCCCATTATAGTTTTTACATCATTACCTTGTCTTTTTCTCAGGATGGGAGAAGGCAGATGCAGAAGCTTCTGCACTGAGACAGCAACTTGAATCTACTATGCTGTTGAAGCTCACTGCTGAGGACCGGGCATCCCACTTGGATGGTGCTCTGAAGGAGTGCATGAGGCAGATAAGAAATGTAAAGGAGGAGAGCGACAGGAACTTGCAAGAAGTAATTCGTACCAAAGCCAAGCAATGGGATGATATGAAACTTGGTCTTGAGGCAAAGGTAGCTGAATTAGATAGTCGATTTCTTCAGGCAACTGCAGAAAATGCTGCGCTTTCCAGGTCATTACAGGATCATATTGATACAATATTAAGTGTCAATGAAGAAAAGTCTCAAGCTAATTTAGAGATTGAAGTTCTTAAACGGGATATCGAGTTATATGAGAAGGACATGAACTCACTGAAATATGAACTGCACATGGTTTCTAAAGAACTTGATATTAGAAATCAGGAGAAGAATATGAGCATGAAGTCAACTGAAGCTTTAAACCAGCAGCATTTGGAGGATGTCAAAAAAATCTTGAAACTGGAAGCAGAATGCCAAAGACTACGCGGCCTCGTTCGCAAGAAATTGCCTGGTCCAGCTGCATTAGCTCAAATGAAGCTGGAAGTTGGGATCTCAGGCCGAATCTCCACTGAACCTTGGCTAAGGAAGAACAAAGCTAGAAATCCTAGTCCCAGGTTGCCTCATGAGCCCGAAATCTCCTTTGACCATCCTCAGCAATGTTACAAAGAGTCTGATTTTCTCAGTAAACATTTGCTGGCAACGGAAGAAGAATCAAAGATGTTGAAAGAAACTTTGGCTGCTCGAAACTCAGAATTGCAGGCTTTGAGAAACATGTGTGCCAAAACTGCTGGCAGGCTTAAGAGCTTGGAAGCTCAGATTCAGGCAGGTGAATTGAAACAAATCCCTGAGTCCAACATGGGTTTGGATATTAAAGATTTCTCAAGTCAAATTGCAAGCACCCCGCCAAGCGCCAGTTCTACTTGTGAAGATGGAATTGAAGAAGAAGGAAGCTCCTCTGAATCTTGGGGTCCCCATATCTGCAGCATGTCTCAGTTGAAGAGTGCTAAGATCATGGACAAATCTGATGAGTGGTCACATGAGAGCGACAGACAGTTAATGGATGACTTTCTTGAAATGGAGAAATTGGCCTGTTCATCTGATGATATATGTGTAAACACTTCCGCCATTAGAAGTACAGATTCTTCTGGCAACACAAATAAAGAACGTGTAGCACCAGCAGATACTACAAAGTCGAAGGATGTGAGTGTCTTTCCTAAGGAGGATCCTGGCATAAATTCATCGTTGAATCAGGATGTGCCATACCCTAGTCCTCCAACCAGACAGCTGCATAGAGAGGATCTGCAATTGCCCAACTTGCTCTCAAAAATCGGTATGATAATTGAGTCTCATGCTCCAGGTGTGGATGTAGGAAACGTTTTGCTAGATATAAAACATGCTGTACAGATCCCAGATTCTCCATTACTTCATTCAATCAGTCCTATCTCAAAGGAAGTTCATCCAAGTGATAGATATGGTCAGCATGCTACTGCTGAAGATACAGTGAAAACTGCAGAGAGTGTGATGTCAGTCATTCTGGGTAGCCCTAAGACTAGCAACGAAAATATGAGAAAGCAAAACCTTGAAAAGGCAGTTTCTCAGATACACAAGTTTGTATTTTCTATAGGCAAGGAAGCAGCCTTTTGCCAGGATTTTTCTAGTTATGGGCATGGGTTGGAAGAGATGATACAATCTTTCTCCAAGTCTGTTGAGAACCTTGCTTGCAACAACTTAACCTTGGCCGACTTTGTTATTGAACTTTCGGATATCGTTGGTAAAGCTAGTGAACTAAAATCTGGCATGATTAGCTATGCAGGTCATGAGGGAGATAATAGTGATGGAGAATGCATAGACAAGGTTGCTTTGCTGGAGGGTAAGGTCATCAAAGAAAAGCTATCAGAAGATACATATACAGATGAATGTGGCAATATCCCTTCTACCTCCAATATTGAGGATTACAGTGAGGGATTTCAAGAAGAAAACATGGATTCCCGGATTGGGTCAAAGGTTGCACCTCATAAATATTCAAAGGAGGATGTGAACCTCTTCAAGTCAGAGAAAGATGACCTAGTATCTGGCATAGCTAGGTGCACTGATCTTGAGACTACAAAGCTTCATCTGCTGGAAAAAGAGAAGCTTCTTACAGGACTTAAATTGCAGTTGGAATCATGTAAAAACTCGCACAGCTTAGCAGAGGTTCAACTAAAATGCATGACAGAGTCTTACAAATCATTAGAAATGCGGGCATGTGATTTGGAAGATGAAGTGAAACTTCTACGTGATAAGATAAAGAAGTTAGAAGAGGAACTTGCTGAAGAAAAGCACCATCATCAGGAAACTCAAGCTAGGTGTGAGGATCTTCAGCAGAAAATCAAAAGGTCAGAATTTGTTGCCTAGCCTTAATATGAAGGATATTGCAGTCAGTTAAGATTAACTTATCCCGGTGTTTGAACTTACCAATGAAAAACTAATCATCATTCATTTCAAAAATAGGCTTTTGGAACGGAGGTGGTTTCCTGTTTTTCTCGGGCTTGAGGTCGGATAGGATTTAGGCCCACATAGGTATATTGGCGAGAGGTCATGGGAGTTCCTTCAAGCTTAAAAAATCTCAGTAGGAATATCTTGCAATTTCTTAGTTGGTGAATGCCCTTGGATCAGAGCTGATAAAAATCATGCCCATGTCCAGAAATAAATATCACGCTTGTGCAATTTCAAATGTTGTACTTTAATGTCAGCTGCCTTTCATAGCTTCTGAGTAATTGTCATGCCATTTGGGCTTCCAACTTCATCCATAGGCAGCAAAACTTGTTTTTCATCGGGACACTTTTTCTTTTTTAATATTTTTGTTTATGAACTTGATGTCCAAAGTGTATCTTACGTGACCTATTATCTCTTTCCGAAGGAAGGAGAACTGCACAACATGCTCATCATCTGCAGTAGATCTTGACACCAAGAGCAGACAGGTATGGTAGATCCACCTAATCTTAAATAGCTATAATCTTCCTTAGACTTGCTTCATATCTTCAGGAAGTTAAATTGGAAAGAGTCATCAGTATACAATGTACATGTACATATTATTGCAAGGAGAGTAATATGCAGAGGCATTTATAAGTTGCTCTGGAAGCACCATAGGTATTCGATATACACATCATTTACGATCATGGGGAATATGACCACAATTTTGTCATTGTCTACTAGTGGCTGTTAATTTGCTCTTGTGGTTTTATATTTTGTTCGTGGACAAAGGATCAGATGCCTCGCCAATGGATATGTCTGTGAAATGTATCTTTCTTAGTTCAAAATCCTAGATTGTAGTGAACATTATCAGTTACTGTTTTCAACCCTGCTAACAAAATAGATTAGCTACATATTCAAGTGCAGACTGCTGAGCATTGAGATTCTAAAGATGCATTTGTTGCAATCTCCAATTTTCTTCCCAGTCCCTATAACTATTAAATGACTACATCCAGAGATGTAAATGATCGATTTCATGTTTGAAAGGTGTGAATGCGTGTTTTCTGGTCTGCCAGCAATTTTTTATCCCTTAAAGTTTTTCTAATACTCTGGCAGGAGAAGGAGATAGCCACAGCAGCACAGAAGCTTGCAGAGTGTCAAGAGACCATTCATCTTCTAAGCAAGCAACTGACGGCTCTGCAACCCCACCGAGAAAGCAAGGTCTCTCAATTTGATGAGAAGCAAAACGAGGAAAGCTTGTAGAGGCTAAGCCGAGACGATATCATTCTAATCAAAAATGAAAAAGGCCGCCTCAGCAGATCAAATGAATATGATCAAAGCTGAACTGCGTAGTGTTGATTTCAGTGAGCGGCGAGCATTGATTGAAAAGCCCTCCTGATTTTCATACCGATTAATTTCCACTCTCTGGAAATGCAAGACTCTTACGGGTTAGTTTGGTTCCATCCTGATTATCCGACAGATGTTTGCCATTTTTAGTTAAAGAATGCAAAGTAATTCGCCTTTTTCCCACTAATCAAGTTGGAGCTAACATGCTTGTTCGCGGATGGCCAAATGAACATGCTAATTCGCATCATCTGGAGCTTCGCTAGCCCGTCATCGATAAAACTTTGACAGGCTTCTACCGTAGTCCATTCTCGTAGCACCTTGCTCCGACTTCAGCTACCGTAAGAACCGTGGAACCGTACCTGGCAATTTAAAATTTCTGGTCGGCACTTTTGTGATGCTAACACGCTTGACGATCAATCTCACGTTATATTGATGGGGATGAGCTACAATCACTAATCTTGCGAGACTCGTCGTATGACTGTGGTCCTGTAATTGCTACCTATTTCATTCTCGGGTGTATAGACATTGAAACTCGGCCTTAGCAATTGACGGTGCCCAACCAATCAAAGTTGCTATAGGATGACAGGTTGATCTTTCCCTAAGAGTTCACATCGACCGAAAGGTTTGGCATCTCGTTGTCTCACTCTTTGCCTTTTGGGGCCGTAACATGTTCTAAGGCTTGGGCGGTGAGTTGGGTTCTGAACATTGAGAGATTTTTCAGTCCATTTTCAGTGCGAGTGTTAAAGCATTTAGGAGGATCTTTCCTTAGTATGAAAGGGCACGGAATAAACCTGGTGTACCAAATATGGGACCAATTTTCTTAAAAAGCACCAGATCTAAGTTAGGTTTTAATTTTGACCCAAACCTTTTTTTGTCTAAACAATCCAGTCTCTGTAAGAATGGCACGTTTGTTACATTACACAATCTTCTCTGTCTTGGTAGCAGAATAAGAATGGCCCGTTTCGATAGTAAGGGTCATTTTTGTGTGTTCTATTTAAGAAACTCATGCATGTTATGATCACGCTTTTATTTATTTTTAAAAAAATCAGAGCATGCCGCGATTATGAAGAAGTTTTATGCAAGCATTTTTTTTTTTTTTTTTTTTGTTGATAAAAGGTAAGTATTAAATAGACTCGAGCCAAAAAGCACCAAGAAACTATACAGCAAGATCTCGGCACCAAAAACTTGCACTCACGAGGACAAGACAGTCAGAGTGAGTGGAAGAGTGCCAAGGTAAAAGCTAGACCATCTGCAAAGGAGTTGAGGAAAGCCAAAACAGCGGCAAAAGCAAAGAAAGTACCTAAATAGGGAGCAAAAAATAACAAAAAGGCCCAACAACACAAGTGCAGGGAGAGGATTTTAGAATTTTAATTACTCACTCTTTCGCTAACTATCAACTTTAGGGTGAATAAGATCGATTGTGAACAACTTTTGTACAAATGGTGTATGCTATAATTATCCTTATTAGTATAAAATACAACATGCATGATTTTCAAACAAGTTTAATTTTTTGAATGAGAAAATTATTAAAAAAATTTCAAATCTATTACACTTATATCAATTCAGTCTAAACTTTTCAATTTGACCAATTTAATTCTAAACATACAATTTGCCAATGTAGTCCATCGAGCCAATTTTGACCGAAAGTTGTTAACGTGGATGTTAGCCATCTCATGTGACATGGCCGGCGCTGACAAACAATTTTCGAATTTTTTTGTTATATTTTTCTTTCCTTTTCTTTATATTTTTTCCCCTTTTTCCTCCACCGATTAGCAAGCCTTGGCGATGGCCAGCAACTAGCCAAAGGCAGTGACTAAAGAGGGTCACCCTTGACAACCTCAGGCAAAGTTAGCCTCGTTGGGATTTGGCGAGGGGCAACCTTGCCAGTTGTTTCCCATGACTAGGCCTTGGTCCATTCGCTGGTCATCGCTGAGGCTTAGTGACTGGTGGAGGAAGAAGGGAAAAAAGTAGAAAGAAAATTAAAAAAAAATAAAAAATCTATATCAACATCAATTGCTCCACGTGAGATAGCTAATGTCAATGTCAGTGATTTTTAACCAAAAATGGCCATAGAGAAAAAATAAGACTAGTTGTTAATTACCAGCCTCTCAATCAATTCCTATAAGATACTAAATTCCCTCTACCTCATTTGAACTCTTTATTCTCTAGCCTTACCCAAGCCAAGATTTACTCCAAGGTCGATCTTTAAGTTGGATTTTGGCAACTGGACATTCAACCTGGATATAGATACAAAACTACATTTTGCATATGATATGAGTAAGGGAAAATGAAACCAGAATTTGTGGCAAGTATGCTATCCCACATGCACAGCTTTTCAAACCTCAAAGTAGGTACTGCCTATTAGCTACCGAATTACTTTTTCATTTTTTGACTCATATGAGAGAAAATTTTGAGCTAGCGTAATTCTTATAAACAAGTTCTACATTGTGGCAAGTGCAGAGCATACTACCAGAATTGATAAAAACATCAATAATTTTAAAGCATCATACTAGGCAAAAAGGAAGATAGGAGAAAGCTTTAAGGATCCATAGCAAACTACACAATATTATTTTTTAAGAGAGGATATGTAACATTTGCAAATGTTGCATTTATAGGCAAACACTAAAGACAAATACATAATTATTGGTGATAGTTATGGAGATCACCAATAGTTTTTATAGATGCTTTATGGTCGACAATTGTCAATTATTTGTACATGTTGAGTTTCACACTAACAAGCTGAGTTTTCTACTTCTAACAGACTATTATCCGTCATTTTTCGATTCTACTGTAGTACACTACAGTGCCAAATAGTATTGTTACAATGCTATGAATAATGCCAAACAATGCATGAAGAGTATAGTGCCCAACAGTACATGAATATTGCATAAACAATGTTTTGCTATAGTGTTTAAGCCAACTTTTTCTCCACACGTTTCGTCTCGCCTAACTTTTTCTTGCGTATGGCTTCTTCTTGCGGCGGACTTCTTCACATGTGATAATAGTGTTATATTATGTCCACACTACAAATGTTTTACTATAGTACTTGAGCCAACTTTTTCTTCACAAGTTTTGTCTCATTTGACTTCTTCTTACATTTGATTATTTTACATGTTATATTTATGGATTGGTTCTTCTGTGTTGTCATCCAAGTTATCTAAACTACATCCATCCTTCTACCTTTTGTGTTGCATGATGAGTCTTTCAACTTCTAAGGCTTCAAGCTAATCACACTCTATGGACTCTAGAGGTTGATGAGAACTTGATGGAATGTTCGTGGGATTGTTGAGAGTGCTTTTCTCAGGATTATCTCTACACTGTTGTCAAGTCTTTCTAGGAGCTTCTCCACTTCTTCAATTTCTGGAGCAACTTCATTTAATTCAGACAACCTTTGTTTTTTGGATGATTGGTAAGAACTTGTCAAAACATCGGTGGAGCTTGATGAAATGCCAGGTTGTGGTAAATTCTCAAGTTGAAGTGATGAGCTTTCTTTATTGAGGGTTAAATTGAGTGCAAGCTGTAATTCACTATGATTGAAAGGGTCCTGAGACAATGGTCCTTTCCATAGATCCTGTGATGATGAAATTGGATCTTGTGGAGATGTTTGTGACTCAGGGTTATCCTGCACGTCAATTCCATAGTATTTCCTTAAGTAAGCAACGATCGTCAATTGAATTGTGGGGTATTCATCACAATGATCCCAAAAAACGTTATCAATTTCTGTTGGCCATGTTCCTAGTGGAATGACTTGATTACACTAGCACAATATCTTCTGCAATTATCGATACCATTGAGGGTAAGCTGAAATTCTACAATGAAGAGTTGCAAAAATTTTATTTGGAACAAGTTGGGGTTTATATGCAGATACTCTAACATCTGCTAGAGTTTTACACATATCTCCAATAGGTTGGACAAATAATTATGGCTTGAAAAATAAAGCAATTGTATGAGGTTTTGAGATAGGCTTATATGTTTTGAGTTGTGCTTGGAAAATATTTTTCTATACACTTAATGATTTAAACCAACTAAGTATTTGCCCAAAATATTTATGTTTGGTTTCTTCTTGGATGATCCTACTAATGATGAGAGGCATCTTGGTTGTCAAAAACTCAATTGCTATGGTATAAAGATTAAACAAATACCAACTAAACCATTTGAGTTTTTTTGGAAATTCTTCATCTAGGGAGAAAGACAAATGATGAATAAATTGATATTTTGGGTGTAGTCCATCTGGGTAAATAATAAGACCACCATAATCGTTGATAATATGAAAATGATATTGCCACATAAGACTTCCAAGATTTTCAAAGAGAGTGTTGTCTCCAATAAGGTTAGGGACTTTTGGTGGATAAGAGTATGAAAACCATTTGGGCTTCATTTCTTGAGTCTTAAAACCTCCTCTTGAATTTCTCACCACATACATATTTATAGATGTGGCGGCTGCTTGTTCTTTTGATCGGGATAGAAAATCAACGATTATATTCTTTTTTTCCGCAAAATGTTTGGCTTCAAAAAGATAATTTGAGAACCATTTTGCCACCTAAAGGGCTGAGGATGTGGGATTTGCTTTTTCTTGAATCTCAACATTTGAGAAAAATAAAGATATATCCATCTCCACAAAGAAATGATGTCTTATAAGATGGAATTCAAATTTCTTAATGCCATATTTTACTACAAGGATTTCTTTGAACGTATAGTAGTAATCGCTTACGTGAATCTTCCACTTTTGTGTCTACAAACTCTTAGCTTCCCATCAATTTTTTTAAGAAAAACAACAGTATAATATTCACCATTGGCATCTTTTTGCAAAATAGTGGAAGGAATTTGTGATGAGGAAGATGTTGTAGAACTTCTTTAAGTCTTTTAACTGATTGAGTTTGTTGTGGTCCTCATGGGGAAGTGTCATTCTTGAGCATTTATTGTGGTAGACTTACAAACTTATGATTTTTGGGACAAAATCTCTAAGATAATTAAATATCCCAATGAATTGTTGAACCTACTTGTAAGAGAGATGACCATTAGGAAACTTCTTCAATTCCTCAATGATATGAGGATTAGGATAATATGTTCAATCTATGAAGTGCATCCCAATAAACTCGATTTCTTTTTATGCAATAATCATCTTTTTCTAGGATAACATAATCTCTTGCTTTCACACTAGCTATGCGAATTAGGTTAGTAATTTACAATGTGAAATCCTCATATGGACTATGGAGGAGGATATCATCAATATAAATTTGGGCACTGGCCATGATAAGCTAAAAAAATTCTACACATAACCTTTTTAGAACAATGGAGGAGCTGTCTTAGGCCCAAAAGGGAGTGCTGTTCACTGGAAATATTGATTTGAGATACAAAATCCATTTTTGTACCTGTCTTCAAGGTGAATTCCCACTTGCCAAAATCCAACTTTAAGATTGAACTTGGAGTAAACCTCGGCTTGAGTAAAGCTAGAGAATGAAGAGTTCCAATGAGGCAAAGAGAATTTATCATATTGCAGGAATTTATTAAGAGGCTAGTAATTAATGACCAATCTAATTTTTCTTCTATTCTGTTAAGCACGTTTGTTTGTATAAAATACTTTGTAAACCCATTGAGAATCTAAGGGCTCAATATCCTTAATAAAGCAAATTTGAACATTCCTTCTGTGCGAAAAGCAAATGTTCCATATTCATACCTGTGTGACTAACTTTGGTAAGATTGGTATCCTTGTTTTTCTTGAAAGGAAGATAGATGAAAAAACCCAGGATTTTTCCACAAAGGGTTAGGGCATTTTTTAACAAAATTTGAGTGCAAGTCTACACATGCTTCAATAAGGGTTTGCAAAATAGGGTCTAAATGTTTATATGAATAGTGAAGAATTTTTGGATGTCTACAAATTCCTTGAATTGTCCATTGAACCCTAGTCCATTTGGCAAAATTTTGAGTTCAAGAATTTATGTAAGGTTCCCAACTGGTAATGATATTTTTATTTGGTGAGCTAGAACCAAGGATTTTGATAGTGGTCATACAATGGGAAAAGAATTGTATGGTGATAGGTGTGTTTCAAACTCTAGTAACAAAGGTATATCTAGAAGCAGAGTTAAAATACCCGGTATACAAAGTTCAATATTTTTCTAGAAGTATATTTGTATCAAAAATAGAAGCACTAGCTCCAATGTCAATGAGAGCAATGACAGAAATAGGCTTGTCATATTTGGATGGGTACATTTTAATAGGGAAATATGAGAGAATAAATGGAGGATATGCACAAAGATCTTAGATTGTGGGAGGTTTGGAGTTTCCCGAAAAGAAGAAAACTTCTTCTTCGGATTCTTCAAACAAAATTTCTCTAGTTTGTGACCATGTTTGGATGGCTCATCCAATGTGTTTGGTTCATTTATCCTCCAAGGAAAAAACTAATTCAACACCATCATCATCCTGGAGTGATATTCCAATTTCCTTCTCTACTTTCTAAATCAAATGAGAATTTCTTCCCTTGGCTTTTGGACAATTTTTTTTTTGCAAAATGGCCTTTCTTGTTGCAGACATAGCATTTGTTAGATTATGTATGCTTCCCAGAAGAAACTCATCTAAAGCGTTTTGAGACTGCACAATCTAATTCTAAAGTTGATTCAAAGATACTTTGTTCAATGGAGTTGAATGCAACAATGGTTGGGATTTGATGTTGGCTTTAGTCTCGCAAAAAAGTCTCAAGTGGATTTGAGACCGCATAAGCAGAGGAAGGTTCCTAAAAAAGTTTAGGAGTTGGTTTCTTGTCTTCTCTAACCTTTTTTTGCTTTTCTATTTCTCTGATGCGGTTTCAAAGTGTAATAATATCACTTTGATCAATCTTTGGGGGTTTCTTCAAAGATTGAAGCAATCAATGTAGCCTTGGGAGAAATCACTTCAATTGGAGTTAGACTCCAAGGTTGAGAAAATGGGTTTAAAGGAGGAATGGACTTTCCTTCTTGTAGGAGCTTGATCCATCTCTTCAATTTTTCCATTTTAGCTATTTGGTCTTCCAGGTAATGATGAAGAACAAATCTGCCAAATTCCATTTACTGTATTTTCTTCTGAAATGTCTCAAACAATTTATTCATGACTAAAGCTGTTTGATCAACCTTTTAGTCAACATGATCAAGACGAGTTTAGATAGTTGAAAGTTTGATATCAATTGTCTTAAGAACATTATTCTGGGCCAAAACATTTTCTAACTGCTAATTTAGAACAACCTTAGTAGTTGTGATTTTCTTGTCTCTCGTAATCATCAACATCCGTAGGGTTTGGGATTTTAGGCATATGATAGAACCAATGTTGAACATCTATAAATTCTTCTAATGTGGAAAATATGGCACTAGAATTATATTTTTCTAGGGGTAAAAAGTCTGAAGATTACAATGTACAAACAAATGGAAGGACACGTGGTGATTCTAGTTTTGGAAAACATGACGGCTAAGGTGCTTTGAATACTTCTAAAGGAAAAGAGCTTTTCCTTTATTAAATAAGTTTGTAGGAAGATGAAACAACTGGTTTTTGCGGGAATATTTCTTTTTGGGTGGTGACTGAGATGGCGAGGAAGGTTCACATGATTCTAGAATTAGTTGAGGAGGTTGTGGTCGGGGTGGTCCATATATGGCCATGAATTGATACTTTCCTTCATCCTCACCAAGAGGACCTATAGTGAGGTCTCCATCAAGGTAGCTCTGGTAAAGACTACCTTTTCGCTGTTTTTTGTTTTTTTTTTTCTAGACAATCTATCATCTCTTCTTCATCTATAGAATTTGTAAAAAGGGAACACTAACAATCAAAATCCCGGAAACAGTGTCATGTACGAGGATCCATATAGTAATGAATGGGTCATCCCTCTTGGTCTAAGGGCTCAATCATAGGTTTTCGGTTTGGATGACCATTGTCAACTAGAACATCAGCTACATAAAGTTGTATTATAAAAATAGTAGAAAAGATAGAAGAAGTGGCTTCTTCTTTTTCATTACTAAATTTAATGACAACTGTACCATCTTTTTTCTTGGTAAATTGGGATTTTGTAGACTGGATTGGCCTAGAGTTCTAGTGGCTCTTTTCATAGTTAATTACCTAGGTGTCTGGGAGTAACTCAACTAGCTGATCTCAAGGAATCTATTTGGGTAGGTCAATAGCATGATTATGAACTCAACAAACCATTTGATAATGTAAGGTAGCAACAATAGAATATGGAATTTAATGAGCTCTAGTAATCTATAGTTGAACCTTAAGGGCTGAGAGAAACCATGGATCTAAGAAAGCCATATTGAAGTTTGGAAACAGCGTAACAAACATTGTTCCTACATTGAGGGTAATCTGGATGGTACCAATGCAAGCATGTTGATAGTCCAAAAAACGGGTGTCTAAAAGAGCCATTTAAACGACTGCAGGTAACCATTTCCCTCCATAAAAGGATAAAGCAAGTCTAATTGCATTAAATTGGAGGTGTGTATATCCTTGGTATGTCCAATGTCGTGGAAATCAAAAGGAATTTGGAGGGTGACAAAATGTTCTCGAATTTCGAGGACTGGGCATACTCTTTGATCTCTTGAGGAGTATGCTTAATAGAACAAATGGGAGAGAGGGATGAAGGCTTAGCAAAAGTAGAATATAGATTTATAGGTGGAATGTGAGTCTATGAAATTTTATATTCTTCATTGAGATAAGGAACCTAAAAAAGATAGTCAATTTTAAAAACATTAGAAGTACAAAGTTCTTAAGGAGGGCTAAGAGAAACTAGGCCATTTACAATAGTAGGAGGGGAGATTTCGGAATATTCTATCATGGTATGGAAATTATCCCATTTTGCACTGAATAATTAACTCAAAACATGAAATTGTTAGAAGATTTATAACTCAATTGACAAAATTAAAAAGTTTATGACTGAATTAACACAAGTACAATAAAATTTAAGACTTTTTTGGTAGTTTTCCTTTTTTTGATCGGATCAGACTCACTTAATCAACAATTAATAGATACGAGATTTATACAAGCCCTACACCCTTTCAATTGATGAAACCGTTATATTATTAGGCCCTAATCTAGTTGCTAGTGTAGTGTATTAATAAAGCAAATTGAACACCGATTTATACACATTAACAATATGTAAAGGCTTTTAAGGACAAATGTTCCTTATTTGATTGTGCAAAAGTACTCTAAAACATTTGTTTACAGTATACTTGATGAAGAATTGAAGATTACTAAAAAAGTTCTAAATCAATTGCATGGATACCGATTCAGTTTTAAACTTTTTCATTTTGTTAATTTAGTTTTAAACATTTTGATGTTATCAATATAGTTATTTCGATTAATTTTGATTGATGTTAGACATCCTACATGTCACAATTGATGCTAACATGAATAACTTTTGCAATTTTAAAAAATTATGAATTCCTTTTTTTCCTTATTTTCTTTTGATATTTTTTCCTTCCTTGGATTTTTGGCCAACAAGGTTGTCCGGCGATGGTTGGCAACTCTCGTTGACCACTATTGAGGGTTGCCCTCACTAGAGGCTGGTGGTGCATCCCATATCGGTAGCCGGCAACAAGTGGAGGGAAATGCCGGAAAAAAAAAAAAAAAGGAAACAAATAAAAAAAATCTAGCAAACATAAGAATTGTAAAAATTGTCAACGTCAGTGAATTCCGGCTAAAATTAGCCGAAATGATTATATTGATAAATTGTAAAAAAAAATTAGGACTAAATTCGCCAAATTTAAAATTTAGAACCAAATTAACATTCATATAATAGATTTACGACTTTTTTGGTAACCATTCCCGTTCTAGATTACTAAGACCATGAACACATAATGCAATCCAACGGCCCCATGTACAAAAAAGTCTTTCCTAGCAAAAAGACAATATTTATTTATGAAACGTGTGTAGTCAAGTTCAAGAGGCAGAAGAGATTGGATGAATATGACAATGCATGAAACCTGAATGCATTATTGTCTCCTGATCCCACGTTAATGCTTGTCCCGTCAACAAACCCAATAAGAAAAAGCTAATTGAACCACGCAAAGTGTTGATTTAGCAAAAGATGGGCGCCTTATGTAGTGAGATGACATTGATATCGATCGATTCACGCCGAGCATGCATAGATACGAGCAATCAGGGAGGGTTTGTAGTGTATTTATTGGTGCCTGAGAAGCCAAAAAAAAACCAATTTTAGTGAAGCAGGATGACTTTGAGATGTGAAAGATTGTGGCTTTTCATCCATTATTCAAGGATAGCCATGTGCGATTTGTCTCCCGTATCAGAAGTTAGGAGCGTCATCGCGCAGGCAAGTTCTTCAATAGTCATCTCCTTCAGTCAACTCAATCACCCAAACATGAGGCTTTCTTTGAAAGGGGGGCACCGTATATTTTTCCTGGTCGGAGAAAATTACCTCCAGTTGTTCTTTTAATTTAAGTTTATAAGTGGGCGACAGCTCGCTAATCAAAAACTAGGTCAGAGAAAGTTTTCTTCAATTAGGGATGAAGGAAAATAAACCCGTTTTCAAGGGTTGGGTTGTTCTCTGATTAGCGGAAACCCCCTCCACCCCAGACTTTTATGAACACGATTCTATGTAACGCCCATGTAAACTTACCGTAATAAAACACGCGGAAAGTTCAAATCCTAACTTTAACTCTTGAGCATCAGCCCACTCCTCTTCTCTCTCTCTTCGTAATGACCTGATCCAACAAGGGTGAGAGTGATTGTTGGGGCCAGATAATCTGGACAAGAAACGGCTCCTGTCAAGCTTTTAAGATGATGAAGGGGCACAAATGAATTGAATTACACATGGAATAGGGGGAGAGTGTGCTTGGAAGTTGAGAGAGAGAGAGAGAACTAAAATTACTCACGAAGGCACCTTTTGACGTAACGAAAAGCTTTGCTTTGAAATTCCAAAGTTAAACAAGCTTGGGCTAGAGCGCTAGTAGGATGGATGATCTCTTAAGAAAGTATATGCCGATACACCAAAGGACAAATTTTGATGGTCGGTATAGGATAGACTAAAAAGGACAATAACTCAAATGAGTTTTTAGAAGCATCCCACGTTCTCTCTCTTTTAATAATTAGGATTATTAAGGTGTAGACTTTCTTGAAAGAATCCACGAATACTTAGAGCATGACACAATCGTCAATGAATTTGTAAAAGTAATACAAGCATAATCCGTGAATCTCTCTCACACACACACAATAATTAGGGTTACTGAGGTGTAAACTTTCACGAAAAGAATCCACGGATGATCAAAGCATGACACAATTGTCAATAAGCTTGTAAAAGTAACACAACCGTATTCACAATTGTCAATAAGTTTGTAAAAGTAACACAAGCGTATTCTGGGACTCTCTCTTTCTCTCTCTCTCTCTCTCTCTCTCTCTCTCAATAATTAGAGTTACTGAGGTGTAAACTTTCCTAAAAGAGTCCATAGATTCCCAGAGCATGACACGATTGTCAATAAGTTTATAAAAGTCATATGAGCGTCATCTTAATGTGTCCAAGTGTACCAAAATGGATCGAGAGAGTTGATTTTTCTCGCGGGATACGTTAAGTTTCTGCATACGGATGGAAAGTCACTCGCTTACGGCAGGAACGCGATTCAACTCGACTGATTAAATGTATTGACATCTCTCGTGTGCATGTCAAAAAGGGGGAAGCCACTCGATCGAAATGGACAGAAAATGCCGTAAGCACTCTTTTGAGACTAGAATGGCACCTGCACAAGCTATGGCAAACCAATAACATCCTGATAGGAACAAAACTCGGGACCGGAGGCTTGCTCTTGGCATGTCTGAGTCATTGCCGGACATGAAACTCCTCCACTTTGAGTTACGTTACTCCCTTTAAACAAACTCGTTTCCATCGCCTCGTTCCTTTGCCAAGATGGATTTTAGCTTAAATGGTGAACTGGAATTGCCTTCTGTATATATAGTTATCCCTTGCCGTTAAGACTGCCGGGTTCAAACCATGCGGCAATTCTTCCAGGCCTTTCACGTCTTGAACAGCAGGAGGAGAGCATGCCTGGGATATATATGTAAAAAAATTGAATCTTCTTAGCTAACTCACCGGTTGGTAGTATGAACACAAGAAACCCAGTAAAAGAGATCGACCAAACAAAAAAGAAATAATAATTTTAATGTTGGCAATTGTTCTCTGACTGTTTTATGCGTGGTGTACTCGGCGGCTTTACAATGCGGAATTGGGAGTAGAAAAGCATGGGGCGTATCTTTGCCTTTCTATAGCGCAAACTGATGGCATGCTTGTTTTATAATGCGTACTTCTCTCTATCTCTCCGACTACCATATAATTTTCGATTTCACCTGGACAGCTTTAAAAAGGGAAGAAGATAAAGCCTGTCGCGTCACGTAGCATATTAATTTTATGGACCCGTTTCAGTCGAGCTAGCATCACTCTTTTTGGCAATATCGTCTCTGTCTTGAATTGCTGAAAAAAAGCACTCTATGTCCTTTCACTTCCTTGTCTGTCTGGACATTATTGATCGTCAGGAAGGATAGGATTAGGATTATGATGGAGAGGAAGAAAAATGAAGAGCACAAGGGACACTGCTCTTAAGTTACTCTGACAACTTCAAGCAATTCTTGATCAATTCCGTTCATACATGTAACATGCAAAACCACAAACGCGACACTACAAATATCGGTCACAAATTGGTCCGAACCAACCAAGACCCCCCTAGAAGGACTAGATAAGTTATTTGTCATATATCCGGAAACCTACTCT
The DNA here is from genome assembly GCA_017140615.1 of Eucalyptus cladocalyx. NCBI lineage: Eukaryota > Viridiplantae > Streptophyta > Magnoliopsida > Myrtales > Myrtaceae > Eucalyptus > Eucalyptus cladocalyx. The sequence goes on along the minus strand of CM029524.1, from coordinate 37,510,284 downwards.
GTATAAATGCAAATCAAATCTTCCCCAAAGGGCTTCTCTCTGTCTCCGTCTCCATCTTTTGTTCTCATCATCTTATCATGGAAGCTAGAGACTGGAACACCGCTTCTTCACAAGGGATGGTGATTCCCATGTCATGGTTGAACCCGTACTCTTCTTCAGCTCTCTGAAGCAGGCTCTGGAACTTGGGGTGATCCAGCCAGGAGATTGGGACGATGTATCTGCTCCTGTTCTCTCCTACATACACCACAAAGTGACCCTTCGGCACGTCCTCTGGCAGGCCATCTTCCTCATTGCTGTTGTACCCATTTGAGGATCTCTTGCCCAAGCTCGAGCATTTCTTGAGGATCTGTTTGATGGCCGCTGTCTGAGGCAGCTTGTTTGACTTCTTCATTGCCATATAGTTAGTCCAGTGTTCTTAGGTGCGCTTGTGTGTTTGTTTGATCTTGGAGAGAGGGAGAGATTATTGGGTTTCTCTCTTGGGGGGGTTGCTTTGGGAAGAGTCGAGAGGCTTTGGAGAGGAAGTTCTAGGAGGGAGGCGGTGGTGGTGGGTGAAGGAGTGAAGAGATGCAGAGGTATTTATAGGGGGTGTTCTCTCTTCTGTGTCCGTGTTGTTAACGTTCTTTTTAATATAGGAGGTACCAATTTGGAACATATTCATGTGACATGTTAGAAGTAGGAAAAAGTAAAAAAGCAGAGTAAATAAAGGGAAAGACTATTTGGTAATTTTGCTGGGCTTACTGAAATTAGAAAGGGCGAGGGAAAATCGTGCAGTGCCCATGCCAATGTGCTGTGGGGTAGTGCCCTAAAATGATCCTTTCTCGTAGGGCAACAGGGGACCCTTACATATAATCTAACTTTGTCTCTATGCAATGGGTGGTGTCCCCATTCAGGTTGGGGGACTGTTCACATCAAAATAAAATATCTTCATATAGATACGATGCTAGCACCTGCAGCTCAGAGAGAGAGAGAGAGAGAGAGAGATTGGTCATGACCAGTTCACATTAACCAAGCACGTATCACGACCGATGTAGGCTTTGACTAGTTAGGTTTTGATGGTCTTGGCTCGACAAGTTGGCTTAGCTGAATTGGGGTTCACGAGCATTGGTTTCTTAGGAAACTGGCTAGTAAAGCTATTATGAGAAAGCACATTTCGTGAATCCGAAAAAGGACGACAGAAACTCCTGAGAGAAAGGAGACGGAACAGAGGGAAGAAAGGAACAGAAAGAAGAGGGGGCCTCCTGATCTCAGCTCTCTTACTCGATTACCCACTTGTTTCAATAAAGTGGCATATGTCCAAAATGAGTTGGCAAAAGGCCTTAATAACACTAAAAAAGTGCACCGAGGTACGATGGACAGAGACTGAGACGTTACCTTCTCTCTGCTCTCACTTCACATTCCCTAACCTTTTGTCAAAGCCTTCATCTTCTCCCGGCCTGAGGGAAGGGCCGAAGATAGAGAACCCTCGTCGTCCTCAACCTTTAACCTTTTATAGCACTTGACTGTGTACACCGGCTGAGTATTAGAGCAATTGCTCTGAGTTATATTGCAGTCGCATGAGCCATGTATACTGTCGCAGAGCAGGAACTTATTTGGTTGCGGAACAATGACACTGCCATACGCATTAGCATCAGTTACATCGCATGATTAACATAAAAGAGTGCAACAAATTCTTCATGGCAATTCGTCTACTATCGGTACCCTTGAAAGCTAGTGATCTCTTCGTTCACTGAGTTCTTCCGCATGAATCTTCACTCTTGGTCACTCTGCTCGAGAGAGAAATTATAAAATGAGACCGAAGATTGGCAAAACAACACTAAAACAGCCAGATTTTACCGCATACCGATGTCAATTAAAATATCAAAACTCGAGTTATTTCGAGCACGACTTACGTCGTTGTCATTTTCGTTCTGCTTTGTCTTGAGATCCGCTCATGCTTTTCTGACAAAATCGTGACGCATGTGTTACTTCATTTTTCTCACAATATAGTCTGTTCATGCTTCCCGAATGCCTCAACCTTGCGCATTGTAAATGAAGATGTCCCTTTGGCTTTGCCCTTCACTCTGAGGACTCAGAGCGATGAGTTACTTCATAGAGAGACCATGCCATCATTTGTACTCTTACACATCTATACACATAAGAGGAAGACTAGCGGATCCGGCCAGTGGACCATTTCTTCCGGTGTCTGGCCAATAGCTTCGGAAGTAAATTTAACTGAGAAGCTATATGGCTCACTGGCAATTCCGTGCTACGGTCCAGGGTCAATGTGGTCCACTTCAATCTAATTGACGACAGCTTAAAAATCATTGCCAATAGATTGACCCACACTATATTCTTTTCAATTTTCGTCGTTCAGGACCCCCCCCCCCCCCCCCCCGGGCCGGGGGCGTGCGGGGTCCTTTAGGAGGCTGCCTCTAAGATTCCCCACCAAAAGCCACGGCAAGAGTCCTTTTCAAGAGCAAGAAATTAACCTCTTAAAGGTACAATTTACTACATATCAAGGTACAATTTTTCTCAAAGGGAAGGAGGTGAAAAAAATACCCTTGTGCACCAATCCAACATGGAAAAGCTAAAAATGCCTCCATCCGATGAGAATACAAGTCCAAAAATGTCAAAACAAATGAAAACAACCAGGAGGAAGCTCATCATCTCAGGAGGACCCCCAGGCAAAGAAGGTACAAAAGGGCACGAACGATGCATGATTGAATCATCAAAGTGTTCAGATACAAATGCAGCACGAGTTTTTCACACGCTCCAGTTAGTTATGACTATTTTTTCTGCATTAAAGGACTACCCACCCACATGATCCTGCCAAATTCTGAGCCACGACAATCACACACCATAGGACTTTAAGGATGTGTAAAATTCCTGATAAAATCAAGCACCGCTCATTCTCACTGGATAAGAGGTGAGAGGCCCAGAGAGCTTTTTCTTTTTTCCTTTTCATTATAAAGAAAGTCAACAAAAACCAAATCAAGAATGAGTACTAAACAGTGTTTAGTAAACACAAACCAAATTTTGGACATAACTACCAGTCCTCGCAGAACCTGCCAAATCAACTTAAAAATCAATGTTTCACACAATTGTGATGCTAATACAAACTTCTTGAGTAAGGAACATCAATCAGGCCAGACATAATGAGAATATTGGAAGCCAGCAGGTTGTCTGCAGAGGCAGCTGCCCATGTTCTGTGAGGGGAAAATAGGTAACATAAATAAGGACAAGATGTACAGGATAACCTATCCTTGTCAGTTAAGGAATGAAAAATATCTGCCAATAGCGATTCAACAGTTCCGAAGAGAAGGTGAAACCATGGAATAGAAACATGTGATGACCATGTTACTCTTGTCTTCCAAGTACTTTTCCTTTTTTTTTTGGTTATCATAGTCTTCTAAGTACTTTAAAAAGACAAAACGAAGGCCATGTCTCACAATTCTTCGAAAAGTATTAAAACTTGTGTATCTTGCTTCCAACAACTTATCCCCATAAAATTAGCTAATCAGAGGATACAAAAAATAAAATAATCAACAAACATGATGTCATCAATAACATAAACACATCAATGGCTGCAAATACAGAACCATAAGTCACCTGAATGACTGATTTAAAAGATTAACAAATTAAGAGTTTGATTCAGTTTTTAGCATCTAAGACAAGTTGGAATCATTGTAGAAAACGTGAACATTAGATTCCTAAATTGTCACTACGGCCATGTAATGATGAACATTAACTAGACTCCCCAATAATTATAAATATGGTGATGACCTGCATGAAAACTAGATTATGACCAGAAGACAAATTAAAAGTAATCACCAGTTATAATAACAACAGCTGTCCTAGGAAATCAGCCACCATATATATTTGCATGTTGCTCTTTATAACAACCGTATAGAGAAATGCTAGATGGAATGAAGCAGCAGAATCCCAGAAATATCTATCACACTAGGACATATAAATCTTGTGAGAAATACAGAATCTCAGTTTAAGAGCAGTATTTTCCATTAAATGGTTAAAAAGTTTGTGCTGCCATTTGTTTTAGAAGTGGATGCTATTAGATGAAGGCGTGGTTTAAGATAAAGATAAATGCTCCACCAGCTTGGATTTTGCCCAAGACTAAAGTGTGAGGATATATAATTGTAAAGACAATTAGAGGCTAGGAAAATTTAACTTAGGACCCCCTACTTTGATGTAGAATCTCCAACGCAAAAGTTTAAACTGTTAGGTGAACTATTTAAATGTTTCCACAAATGGTTCCCAAAATTGCTGGAAGTCACAACAGATCAACCCAAGCTAAAGACATAAGCTAACTGGGATAGCAAAGTAAAACAACCACCCACCCAAGAATTTCTCTAGTGGAGTTATACGAAGTGGAGGAAGATGAGGAATCCTCAGAAGAAGAAGAACTACTGGCATTCTGAAACTATCTGAAATAAGACTAATTACTACTTCTCTTCATGTGTTGATGGCTACAAGATGTACTGTGCAATGATTGAATATTGCAAACTTATATGAAGCATACAATGCCAAAGTTGAATACATGGACAAATGCAAGCCATCTTGGTACTAAAACACAATTAGTGGGATAGAACGAAGCTAAGAACCAGTCATTCCCATAATCTTCTTACTTAGTAAATAGATGAACATTTGGCACAAAAAACTGAATATCTGAAACTTACCATTAGAGCAAAATCTTCTTCCTCCAAGAAGAGCTCCTCGCAAATATGAGCTCCATCACTTTTCGTAGATAATCTCCATGAACGGCTATCAACAATTTGGAAGGAGAACAAGCATTCCAAGAAAATAAAAGATGTGAAATCCATAAACGTGTTCATTCCGATAAACCAACAAAAAGCTCCCCCCGATCATTGAAATTGTAAGTAACAAGTAATTACATTTCCCTCATCAATATCCCCTCATATATGTTTAGCTGTCTTCATGTACTTTTCTGAACATCTGGAATAGTAGTTCTGACTTACAACTGACTCTATTTCTCATCGTGATTATTGGCCAATGAAAAGAACCATGCCTATAGGTAATTACAGTTTTTGACTATCATTCCACGGAGGATAGCATATGAAAAAATTACTTAGGCAGAGGGAAGAGGCTTGTTCAGGACGGATGCACCATAGAGAATGTTCCTAATTATAATCCACATTGGATTCCCAATAGACCAAGGATGATGAGTACACTGTTTCCATGGCTAATGTAATTAACACTAAGCATTTAACTTGGTCATTATAAATTTTGTTTGGTAAGTTCAGTTGACTCCAGAAAATTGATTCAGTTGTTACTCTGAGAGATAATACTTACTTCCTATAAGAACGAGATGCAAGAATTTACAGACATGGGAAAAGTGGCATCTCTACTCTGCATTCAGTTCCACATTGCAGACATTATCAAAGAGCTGTAAACAGAGATTGATATCAAGCTTCCGACCAGTTACATTTTTCTGGTCAGTGTATTCCTAACCGACATGCACTTGGAAGAAGTAGAAAAAGAAATAAATTTAGTGATAATTTATTTCTTTGTTCCTCATTCAGCCAGATTCTTCACTAACAGATGGTTAGACCCTTTTCCTTCAGATTCTCAAATTCTGAACAATCTTGCAGGAGTAAAAACTCAACAAAAGGAGAATGTTTCACAATAGTTCACCACTCCACTATGCGGCATCATCTATCAGTTCCTGCATGAGAAAGCCGAAGCAGAAACTTCAGAAGTCTCACATGACATATTTACTCGTAAGCAGGGGCTGGCTTTGACAGTTGAGGCATCCCATCCATCACACTAAGTTGTCTCCTCAGCTTGACAATATGAGCTTGCACCTAAATGCAAATCATGTTTAAACAGTGTTAACCTTTAACATGACTCCCCAGCCTTTAAACCTCTTTCCCAAACAAAGATGAAGGATGCATTATTGAGAACTGAATGAATGATTATTTCCAATTTCCAACTGTATGTGACATCAGACACTATCCAAAATTCCAGTTTTAACAAATACATGAGAAAAAAGATTATTATCCAGGTGTCGCATGGTAGAAAACCGAGACATAGATTTCTGGGGGTGTGGAAGCGGGGATGGAGAGGAGGGGGGGTTGAGCTGGTGGCAGCAGCAGCCCCTCTTGCCAGGTGCTTGTTCAAATGTGCTGATGAAATTTGTCATCAAAATCCCGTCCCTTTGCTTTTTGTTCAAAATTGCTCGACTCAACACCACCCACCCCACTTCCTATCCTGAATACACCATAGATGCAAGCCAACACTTAAAAGCTCCAAACTCCAATCCTAATTCCTTTGAATATCGCAAGATCATCAAAATGTATGTGGATGCCTATTCCCAACAACTTCAGAACAAGCATAAGAAAGTTAAGAATGAACGATAAACAAGAACAAAATAAGGCCTCTCTGACCTGCTGGCGAGCTGCAGCGAGCTTCAGTAGCTCATCCGCCTCTGAGAAATTCATGAACCACTGACTAAGAGGATGATCTTTAGTATCGCCTCTCTCCCGTTCACTAGTGTTTTCTGGGGCTACTGCAGGGTCTATAGAATAAACAAAACATACAAAGGGCAAGCATAGATAATCAGAAGACATAAAAATGAAGCTTTACCAGGAGCAGAAATGTTAAAACCAGCGGGCATCCGCGGCACTATAACAGCTGGATTATTCTGAACCCGGGCATAAAAAGCTTCTGAAGGATCGGGAAAGACAATCTCATCATAAGATTCAACGACAACTGGTTTCTTGGTTGATTGAGGACCAGACTCATCTTCCGGGTACAGCTTCAAATGGTGATAGCTACAAGCCAAACAACAGGTAAATGAAAACCGCCTCCCACAAGTACAAATCGATGAAGTAACAGCACAAATAACTCACAGATCCAACTGCTTGTCGCAAACATCAGGATGAAAAAAAAGGGAGATAGCGATTTCGAATTCACCCCAGCCACATTCCGACAGCTCGAAAGGTGGAGCCTCCATGACTCTCGTGGGATTGTTGAAACTGGGATGCAATTGGAACACGACCCGCTTGATCACCGCGCTGAGATCCTCATTAGTCGCCCCTCGGACATACACCGTCCACTTATGCGATTGGGACCTTATCACGGTGGAGACAAACAAACCGCTCATTTATCAACGCCAACATCAAGCCACCAACAGTACACAAACCCAAAACTAAAAGATCGATAATTTATCGATACTTACTCACTGGCCTTTCTACCGAGATAGAACGCGATGGTTCCGTATACGATCGGCAAGCTGATTTCCGCGTCCTTGAGCCTCCGGCTCAAGCCCTAGCAACAAACCCAGGAGCAACAACATCAACAGCAAATCAAAAAAACTGAAAACGCCTCAAACCGACCGACCGACCGACCGACCGACCCATCACTCCACTCATTCGCCGGCGAATGCAAAAACAACTCCCTCCCAACACAACCTCGCCGTCGCATTCAATGTCGCGACCCGAACTTCGAGGTTCTAGTAGCAGGAGACTAGGCTGCGAAAGCGAGAGATAGAGAGAGAGGGGACGGGAAAAAATGGGCACCTTCTTCTCGGGATCCTCGGAGAATTTCGCGATCTTGAGGCGCTTGCCGGCGGTGGCGCCACCGTCTTCCGGCTGGCCGTCGCCCTGCTTCCTCGCGGACATCGTCGTCGGCGATTCCGGATTGCACTGAAGATCTCGACGAACGAGGGAGTTCAATATCGAGCGGGAATTTGGGGGATTAGGGTTTTAGCGGGCTTAATTCCTTCCTTCCGGTTGCCTCTCTTTTTGGCCGTTGCGTTTGCTTTCGATTTCATTCTCTTTTTTTCTTTTTTTCCCCTTTTATTTCAATATTTGTTTTCACAATTAACCCGCTAAAACTTCATATCAAATTTCATTCATAACCTCTCTAACCATCTCGTGAAAAATAAATAATTTAAAAATATTTTCTTAAAATTTAATTAATTATATCAACTATAAAAAATAAATGAAAAAATTATTTTCATTGTAGCAAAAATATTGACACATAAGTTGTCATTATTGATGAAAATATTTTATGTTAATTAATTATTTCAACTGAGACGAAAGATCATTTTTAAAAAATATTTTTAAATTATTTATTTTTCATGAATTAAAGGGAAGTTTAATATTCTCTCGTTCAGAAATTAATAAATCTTACGGTCAACATTATTTGTTAGTACATCAATTTCTCTCTCTATTTTTCTTTTTCTTTTTTTTTGGGCAAAAGTCAAGTAATATCCTGAGTTAGCTTTCCCTCCATCTCTATGGTCTAAGCATAAAGATATATAATCTGCCCCCGTCTTTATATCTAATAGTGCTTCTATCCGATAACCTCAGTTTCCGATTATAATTATTCCCATTTTCTTCACTAAGGTAGGTTATTTGCTAGGTCAAAATCAATTTGTAATATGAATTCAGAACTTTGAAAAAAAATGAAGTTGAACCCATTCTTAACATCCTGATCGAATGTCTTTTCGGAAATCGAAATTTTGAAAATCTTTCTTTCGAAATCAAGAAAAGTCATGAACATAAAAGTTGCAGAGAACATCCGCAACTTTCCATACTTTCAAATTTCATTAAAATCAGAGTTTATTTGCTAGATTAGAATATTTTTCAAAGTATCAATCAAATCTCAATGCATTTATAGATATTGAGTTCTTCGTTAGGCTGATTTCTTAAGGAAAATACATTGAATATGATTGAATTTTCAAAAATGATAAAGGCTTCATTCACTTCATGAAAACATTTTTTGAATTTTTCGACGTCCGTTTTACAAAAAATTAATTGGTAAAGGAAAATATTTTCCTCTGAAATTTTTCTCACTCTCTCATCACACACTCATACTAATCCCCACTTCTTTCTTTATTTTCTTTTTTAATTATTTTCTTTTATTCTTTTTTTTTCCTCCTCCTTTGATCGATTGTCAATCATGGTGACCAACTCCAAACGAGCCTCAAGCTCATTGGCCTGTAGCAAGCTTGAGTTGGAGCTAGCCACTCACCAAATCAAAGAACGCGAGCCTCAAGCTCATGGCCTCGGGCCTTGCTAGATTGACAAGCCTTTTTGAGGCTAATGAGCTCAAGCTTTCCTTTGGCCGGTCATCGCCATTGCCATGGCTGACAAAAAAAGGAATGAAAAAAAAAAAAAAAAAAAATAATTAAAAAATAATTTTTTTAAAATAAAAAATTATTAAAAAGAGTTCATAGAGGAAAATTGAATTGAATTTTTCATATCGCAATGCAGAAAATATTTTTTTTAATTTATTTTTAAGTTTTCAATCAAATACTGAAAAATATTATAATTTTTCTGAAAATTAATTTTTTGTAAAATATTTTTCAAAAACTCTGCATTATATGAAATACGAACAAAGCTAAGCATCAAACAATCAAGTGAAAGCAATCTGAAAACTTCACAAAGACCTGATAAATTCTGAGACTGACCCATTTCAGTCAAGAAGGGAACTCTTTACACATGATTCAAATGGGCACGGATTGTCCAGATGTTGAATTCCAGCAAAACAAATTGGAAAAGCCCGAAGCCTCATTTCCAAGAGAAGCTGGCAAAAAGCTCATCGCTCCTGCAAAGTGCTAGGGAATACCTTCTAACTCCTATTTGAAAGGCGACATCCTGGCGAGCTGCCGGAGGACGCGACAACCGACATTTGTATGAGGATTCGCCACCCCTATACGAAGGATTTTGCCACCGAAGAGGACATGACCAAACCGGAGAGGACGCCGACCAGGAGTGCGCTGTTGTAAGTGCTCGGCTCACCTTGCATCGAGTTGTTACGGGAGTCACTGTACGTCTCGTTCTGGAAGGGCCCGCCGACGAGCGCTCCGACCGCCACGTTCGGGTTGGGGGCGGAGGAGTTGAGCCACTTGAACCCGTCTTTGCACCCTGTGGTAGCGTCGGCCGGGATGGAAGACCCTCTGTGGTGCACATACTGAGGGTAGTTTTCCCCGAACCCAACTAGATAGCTCAGCTTCATCGGGTTTTCGCCCAACACGTAATCCACCTGAGAAAATATGAAACGAGAACGAGGAGCAGTTAAAATGAGCATGATTTGCGCTAGATTAGTGAAGACAATGATTATGGTTTGTATTGACTAGAAGTATCTTCTTCAAGGACATTGACAGAAGCTTTCTGGAAAGAGGCAAAGAAACCAGTATGCCAACATTGAGCTCTTCATGGATTTGTTGAAGATGAAGGTTTTGGACCCAAAATAGACAACGTTAGATTTGTTGCTTTTGCAATCCCGAGAGCCGGAATAAGAATTCATGACTTAAAATCCTGGAAAACAGTGTTGACATGGCACGAGTCCTAGCCGACCATAAAAAAAATGAACTATTCCGGCATCATAGTGTACCTGTGAAATCGCGAAATCACGAAGATCGCCTGGTGTATAGGATATTTCGCTGCAAAACAAAGCCTCGGTACCAGAAGTGAGCATGTAATCGCTGTAAAGGACGGCTAGAAATGCAGAGCCGACGGGATGCAGCAATGAGTTCCATTCAGTCACCCAGATCAGCCCACCTGGATCACAGGCAATCTCATTCCTCATATGAAAAATAACAGAAGACAGGACCAATCTGGATCCTGATGAAGTCATGTTTTGCTTCCAAAAAAAAAAAAAAATCAGCCCAAATTTCATGAGAGAAAATCTCAGTGTCAGAGGGCTATCCTGATAAAATTGTGAAAAGGAATTTATTTTTATCCGTGTTCAGGTGCTTACTTTCTGTTCTGCTTGACGTGGCAGTTGGCGAATCAGGCAGAAGGCTACACATCATCATCTCAGCGGTTTCCCTGTACATCTGGAGCGCGAGATTCTCAGTGATCGGAACTTCGCTTGCTCCGAAGAAATCTACACGCGATAGTAACACCTGCTTGAAATTCAAGAAGAGTCATGTCCTGTCTTCCATACGGCAAAGATTCATCCCTAAGTTATGAAATCCTAGCTCCACAAACAGGTACACACTACAAACACGATTTAGCCACTTCCATAAGGTAAAAGGAAAAAGAGGATCCTGACATATACCTGGACTCCTGGAAGCTTGTCGTTCCAACTAATCCAGCTCGGTCGTCTCCAATTACCAAATTCCTGTCCGTGGTCAATCGTTGCATATCTTAGGTACATCTGTCGGCAGACGCAAGGTAGAGCCAGCTAGCTGCCCAAAGCAGTTCATCTCCATAGCCCGAAGAGTTGTAGAATCTTTGCTCGCTGGGGGCTGTGACACTGTAGGAACCCCGATATGTATCGGCAAAAGCAAATAGCTGCTGTGCGTGTATCAGCAGCAAACTTGAATAAGTGGAGTTGATCTTCTTGAAAACCAAAGAAGCCGACGCCATTGCAGCGGCAGTCTCTGCTGCAACCTCTGTTCCTGGAAACGACGTGTTCACTTGTGTAAGGGGTCTTTGCAAGGTCATGGATTCAGGCCTTTGCCAACACTCGTGGTCCAAGTCGGGATCACCCACCTTCACAAGATATAAATTTTAAAACCAAAAATCAAAATAAACAAGCAGGCGCTTCCTCTTCGAATGCTCATATTAGACTGGCCAATTAGGCGGTTGAGAATGAACGCCTCAGGGATACTGAAATGAGAATCTCAGTTCCTATTGACAATCAAACTGGCTTATCAGTCATGCTTACAATCGCCTGCAACAAGTTGATGTTGCAGCACAAAAATGGCTAGCAAACAGAATCAGGGAAAGGAAGCGAGATAGGTTTTGTAGGTTCATAGAAGGCAATCGACGACAGATTCTGATGACCATCTCATCATCCGCTTGATTCTCATGGAAAATCATCTGAGAAGTCGTGAAATGAAAGCACGAGTACCATTTAAGCAAAAGTCGAGAAACTACTTTGTAACGTTTAGTATAGGCTTTTAAGAACTAGGCTTGCCTGAATATAGAGCACATTTGGTGAAGGATGAGCACTGATGAGATAATCAGTGATCCATTTGAGCGAGTCCTGTGCATTTCTCAACTGCTTCACCGCATCCATCTGATCTCCATACTCCAGAATCTCCCACGAGAGCATTGTCGCAGTGAAAGCCATGGGGAAACTGAACTTCATCGAGTCCCCTGCGTCATACATTCCTTTTGATAAGTCTAAGCCTTCTTCGCTGCCATCCATAAGCCCGGAATTGGCCCTCCAGGAAATCCTGTTGTTCACCAACTTACCAGCTGCAGGAACATATAACACTATGAAGAAGATATTCACATAGAAGAATTGCTATCTCCTTTTTCGACATTTTGCTAACTATCAATCACAAAAAAAAAAAAAAAAAAAAGAGCAGAGGGCGAAGTGGGGGATGTGGTTGCCTAAACATTTACAACCGTACGTCTGAATTGATGCCCGTCGTCCATCTGCATCAACAAAATTAACAATGAACTACATCTACTATTTTTATCCTTTTTGAGAAGGGCATGTGGACAGACATTTTTGAACGTCGAAGAACTGCATAGCAATTCTGAGAGCGTCTGCATATTTCTGCTCGACCGGACTGTGGTGGACCTTCGCCGCCTTGGAATGGAAGTCCTTCAGAATTGTAAGCGCAACTGCCACAATCACCAGAACTGCTATGACAGTCACCAAAACCCACCAAAACCATCCCTTGGACTTTTGTCCTTCACCAGCCATCTTGGTCTCCATTGAACTCTTTCCAACACTCAGAACTTATTCTGCTTCAGAAAACACAGCAAGAGGGTCAATGCTCATGTTTGAATTAAGGGTCACTCGTTCTTCCCATCAAAGTACTCGATTTTCTGTGCGACTCGATGCCACGAATTCATAAGATCCCAATAAATTTAAATTGGTGAACTGAAGACATAACCAAGAACCAGATGAAATTGGTGGGCTTTCAGCTGATCACGGAATGGCAGAGAAGAGACCAACTGTAACAGTTGAAACTATGGATCGGTATGCCACTAAGTTTAAAGGTATCTTTCCTCTTTTGTACCAATGTCGATGTGACAGATTCGCCCGTCCGTCGTTTCCTCCGTTTGGAATGTTTTGGACCGTTGGATTGAGGTCCTCGTGGGAAGGAGGGTCGAGATCTCGCCGAAGAGGGATGCCACCATGGAATCGGAGACAAGTGCTATGGCTGCAGATCATGTCAGAAGAGCGGCAGGGGGTCTGCTTCATTTTTCTTGTTGGAAGAAGCTGACGTCAGTGATTGCTCAGAAAAATCACAATCATTCTAAGTGCCACGTGGAGATGAGACGTAACTCTACCAATAATAACATCATGTGTCGAGATAACACTATTTAAATTATATTTTCAAAACCCATTAATATCAATGAAATAGTGTGACATGATTGATTTGGCCGCCAATCTCCACACCTAGGTGAGTCAGATTGTGCTGAAAATAATTCAATCCAAATTGATTCATATTGGGTTAATATCCGAAAAATTCCAAACCTGATACAATATACGACAAATTTATCCGAAACTATTTTTTTATCATAAAAAATCTCAAACTGATATATTTCTGACAAATTTATCTTAAACTGGTATACTTGTGACAAATTTACCCTCTATTAATTTTCGTTAAATTTTATTGTCAAATTATTAAGTTAAATAACACGTGACAGTTGACTAGTATACCAATTTTGGATTTTATGCTCCGTTTGTCACAGTTTACAATTTTTATAATTTTTTTGTGGTATTAATCCAATTTAGCGGAGGGTATATTTGTCACAAATTTACTAGTTTTGGGTTTTTTTTTCGGTCGAATAAATTAGTTTGGGATACATTTATTATAAATGTACCAGGTTTAGGGTTTTTTATAGTAAGTCGGGGTAAATTTTGTTAGAAGATATGCAATATTCTCTTTGGAGATTGTAATTTGATCTGATTGTGTACATATCAATTAGAGATTAGATACACATCTAGATTGATACATAGGATTCTTTATTTCCATTAATTGTACATCTCTAGCTCTATTTACATAGGATATGTATAGATTACATTTCAATTGAGGAAATACAGAAAACCTTCGCTCCTTTCTCGATCGCTCCTTCTTCACCTTCGGTTTCTTTCATGGTATCGAGCTTTAGGCTTCGATTTGCTTCCGCTCTCTTCTTCACAAAACAGTTCTTCAACCTACAAAAAGGGGGACTTGTTTGGCATTAGAATTAATATCCGAAGGTTTCTTTTTACTCACCATGACCTCCCCGCAAACCAGCATCTCTGTCTCTGGAAACTCACCGATTGAAGAAGTAATTCCCCATGATCCGCAGGCTGATCTTCAACCTGCAACACTTGCAGTCACAAGTCAGCAGACTCAACCTCAACCCTCTCAGTGGCGATCCACGCAGACTCAGTTCAATGCGGGGCAACCCTTGGCAGGTCAACCATACCAGTGGATTCCATATCCACTCTATTTCGGGGCAAGCCCGAATCCATCATCGTCTGCATATGTGGGTCACCAGAGCTACGTCCAAACCGATGGAGGCCCACCAAACACAAACGGGGCAAACTCAGCCATCGGATCGGAGCAGTTGAGCGGGTCGGGAGAGCCGGGTATGGGAACAAATCCCTACCCGGGTTTTTATCATGCGGGGTATCCAATTGGGGCGAACGAATCGGGTCAAGGAAATACCTACCCGAACCTCGCACCTGGCTTTCTACCGTTTCCGGCGACGGCGCTCGTCGGACGACCAGAACCCGGCGATCCATTGTTCGTCTCTAATGCCGACGGACCAGAATTGCGGCTCATTAGCCAACAATTGACCGGGCCAGAAAATTACACAAGATGGTCGCAGGAGTTCCGGCGCGCCCTAGCAACCAAAGATAAAGACGGTTTCCTCGACGGAACCATTCAAGTCCCCATAGATGAACGTCTGGCCCGACTCTGGAGGAAGAACAACCGCCTGATCCGAACCTGGATCGGCAATTGCGTCTCCTCCGAGGTCGCGGCCGGACTCCCACCAACAGAAGACGCAAAAGAAATGTGGGAAAACATACAGGAAATGTACGGGAAGTTGGACCGGGCAAAAATTTTCAATCTCATGCAAGATCTCGGTGAATTGAAACAGGGTAATATGACGGTCACAGCCGTTTTCAACAAACTTTCGTCTCTGTGGAACAATCTCGAGGCGGCCGAGGAGAAGCTCGTGGGACCGGAGTCCACCCTAAAACAATACAGATCTATCAAAGATAGGGAGAAAGCTACACGCTTTCTCCTCATTTTGAACGAGACTTACCTCGGATTTCGCTCGCAGATCCTCGCCATGGATCCCATGCCGCCGATTGGGCGGATTTTTCAATTGGCCGTGTAGGAAGAGAGTCAGCGACACGCGACGTCGCCGGACCACACCAGAAGCGGCGAAAGCATCGCACTCGCAGCGCTCGGTGATCGGCGAGACGCGGCCTCCAGAACCCTAAACCTAGATCGCGAGAGAGAGAGACGAGCGGCGAAACTAGGGTTCACCGAAGAATCCAGTATTTAAATCGACCGGATGGACGGCCGGATCTGTCTCGAGGATCGGACGGCTTGCAAGCTTTTGATCGCTCGATCGGATCCAACGGTGGACAGCCGCTCGCTTCAAAAGAATCGGACGGCGGATCTTGGCAATCAAAGGAATGGACGGTCGATGCTTGCCACGTCATCAAGAAATTTCGGAAGAAATTTTAAAGGCAAGAATAAATTATTTTGTGATTACTGCAAACGTACTAATCACTCAATTGATAATTGCTTTGGAAGTTGCACGGAAAGCCTGGTGAAAAAGAAAAAGGATTTCATCGGCTTACCAAGTTCTTTGGGCCGACCGGTAAAAAATTTGACCAGCCCATCTCATATAGTCGGTACAATCGGTTGATGGAGGCAATTCAAAAAATGGACACAACCAACAGAGGAGCAAGTTTTTCGGTATTATTCATTGCTTGATTAATTCAATATCCGAAAGACATGGATAATTGATTCGGGGGCAAGCGACCATATTATATGTGACAGGGGATTTTTCTCAAGTACAAATGACAGATTGAATTTCCCTATTTACGTGCAATTGCCCAACAGAATATTACTCATGTTCATGAAACAGGGGACAGTCAATCTCAGCTCACAAATTACTCTTAGAAATGTTCTTTATGTCCCCGAATTCCAATTTAACTTTGATTTACGTGTCCAAAGCTTGTCAAGAAAATTCATGCCAAGTCTTTTTCAATGCGACGCATGTTTCTTTCGGGACCTTTCGACTGGGGAAACCGATGGGCTTGGGTAGTCTCTACGAAGGTCTATTTTTCTGGAATAGTTTTTCAAGTAATTTTCCCTGCAATTATTTGAATAAGTCATCATTGTGTAACCTGACTACCAATGATAGAAATTCCATTATGCATTTGAGATTGGGCCACAGTGCTTCTTTTCCCTATTCACATTGTCATATATGTCCTCTTGCTAAACAATCCCGTTCACCTTTCCGTCTAGTAATACTCGAACTAGTGAGATTTTTTCATTAATTCATGTGGATATCTGGGACCATACCACACATTAAATCATGACGGGTCTCGATATTTTCTCACTATAGTCGATGATTACTCTCGTGCTACTTGGACCTTCTTGATGCAATCTAAAAATCAGACATATTCTCATTTGAAGAGCTTTATCTCACTCTCAAAGAATCAGTTTGGCAAATCCATACAACGGATCCGTTCCGATAATGGGAGAGAATTCTTCAGCCATGATTGCTCCTCGCTATTTACTACACATGGCATACAACATGAAAGCTCCTGTGTCTATTCACCACAACAAAATGGCGTGGTGGAACGGAAACATCGACATCTATTAGAAGTTGCACGAGCCTTAAAGTTTCAAGCATCAGTTCCAGACAATTATTGGGGAGATTGTGTGGTCACACCACTTACTTAATCAACCGAATGCCAACTCGATTCTTAAAGGGAAAACTCCTTTTGAGTTACTATTTGGGAAGAAACCGAACTCCAGCATCTCAAGGTCTTCGGATGTCTTTGTTTTGTTGCAACGTGGGGCCAAGAGATAAATTCAGTCCACGTGCTAGGAAATGCATCTTCATGGGATATCCCAATTTGAAAAAGGGATATCGGGTTCTTGACATTTCCACAAAGGAATTTCTGGTAAGTCGTGACGTCATCTTTCGTGAAGATGTTTTTCCCTTTTCTCGACGCGTACAACTTCGAGATGCAAACACGGGAATGACAGCTCCTCCCCATAGCGTTTTATCGATGAAACAAAGTGCCTCAAGGTCATGCCTATATACCCATGGAAGAATCAAGGTACATTCCTTCCACCGATTCAATTCTTCCAATATCAACACCAACACTGTTGAGAGCACCGATCGCTCATAAGAAAATTTAGAATCACGACTCGAAGATTCCCATGATGCTTTGAAGAAAATCAGCATATAGAGTCGAAACCTACCGGTGTGACAAATACGTACATGACTCCTCCAAGGCGTTCTCGCACCACACGACCTCCTACCTGGACTAAAGACTATATCTGTGCAACTCATTCTCCAGGTACTCAATATCCAGTCTCATCATATGTTTCCTTTCATAGATTATCACAGGAACATAGATGTTGCATTAGTCGCCTATCAGAAGAACAGGAGCCATCTAGTTATGATGAGGCATCCATTAAACCAAAATGGCAACAGGCCATGAAAGCGGAACTTCAAGCCTTGATTGAGAATAAAACATGGGATCTTGCTTCATTACCCCCTGGTCGCAAGCCAATTGGCTGCAAATGGGTCTACAAGATCAAATATCGTGCTGATGGTTCCGTTGAAAGATACAAGGCACGGTTGGTTGCTAAGGGATTCACACAAAAGGAAGGCTTTGACTACCACGAGACTTTTTCTCCGGTTGCTACCGATGTCACGGTTCGTTCTTTTTTGTCTCATTGCTGCTATTAATAATTGGAATCTACATCAAATGGATGTACATAATGCCTTCTTGCACGGGGATCTTGATGAGGAAATTTATATGGACATTCCTCAAGGCTTACGGAGACAAGGGGAGAATAGAGTATGTCGTCTCCGCAAATCCTCTACGGATTGAAGCAAGCATCCGGACAATGGTATTCCAAATTTGCAAATGCTCGATAACGGGCTTCAAGCGATCCTAAGCATGACTATGCTTTATTCACACGAACTAAAGGTATGTCATCCATTTATTTAATGATATATGTCGATGACATACTTCTTATGGGAAATGATAAGGCTGCCATAGACAATTTCAAGGATTATTTACATGATATCTTTCACATTAAAGACTTAGGAGCACCTAAATATTTTCTTGGAATTGAAATTGCTCGATCTGATCAAGGAATCTCTCTTAGTCAACGAAAGTTTGTCTTAGAAATTATATCGGAAGCAGGCCTATCAGGTTGCGGACCCGGTTGTGATTCCTATTGAGCGAGAACACTAAGTTGACTATTGCGAGAATATGATAGGGATGTATCACGAATGATGATCCCATACTCAAAGATCCATCGGTTATCAAAGACTTGTCGGGAAGCTCATATACGACCATGACTAGACCCGACATCTCTTATGCGCATGCACCCTTAGTCGGTTCATGCACGGTCCAAAGCGATCTCATTTGGAAGCTGCATTGAAGGTTGTGAAGTACTTGAAAAGGTGTCCAGGACTTGGAATTCTTCTATCCAAACAGTGTGACATGAAGATGAGAGCATACTGTGATGCTGATTATGCTACATGCCCTACTAGTCGAAGATCAGTCACTGGATACTGCATCAAATTAGGGGATTCGCTCCTCTCATGGAAGACCAAGAAACAACCTACCGTATCCTTGTCTTCGGCCGAAGCTGAGTATCGATCTATGGCAAAAACTACTTGTCAAGTGGTGTGGATACGAGGATTGCTTAAGGACCTCGGAATACAAGTACGAGGAGCGACAAAATTATTATGTGACAATGATGCAGCTCTCAAATTGGCAGCAAACCCTATAGTGCACGAGAGGACTAAGCACATAGAAGTAGACCTCACTTCACACGAGACAAGATTCAAGAAGGGGTAATTGAGACGAAGGAATTGGCACAACGAAAGACCAGCAGACATCTTCACCAAACCCCTATGTCATCGACAACATGCATATCTACTAAGCAAACTAGGCGTCTTGGATGTCTACAAGCCACCAACTTGAGGGGAGTGTTAGAAGATATGCAATATTCCTTTGGAGATTGTAATTTGATCGATTGTGTACATATCAATTAGAGATTAGATACACGTCTAGATTGATACATAGGATTCTTTATTTCCATTAATTGTACATCTCTAGCTCTATTTACATAGGATATGTATAGATTACATTTCAATTGAGGAAATACATAAAACCTTCGCTCCTTTCTCGATCGCTCCTTCTTCACCTTCGGTTTCTTTCAAATTTGTCACAGTTGTACCAGTTTGAGGTTTTTTATGGTCAAAAAAATAGTTTTGGGTAAATTTGTCACAGGTATACCAATTTGGGGTTTTCAGGGTATTAACCATTCATTTAATTTGTTTTAACGCATTTCTATACAATACAAATTTAGTGACTCATACTTAATTCATATTACTTAAACACTTCAATATCTAACTCAATCTAAAAAAACTCATATCCAAATTGAGACGAGAATACATATTGGGCGAAGGCCAGAGAAAGTCATGGAATTGAATATTTCATTGATGGATATATCAACATAACTCCATTTGAGCGACAAATGGTATCGTTTATAAATAGGAGATTGGCGACAAAAGAAAGAGGTGAATTACTAAATGGATGTCTATCTGCGTGTCAAACAAAGGCCTAAGTTTCATAACCAGAACAGACATGATCGTCGTGCACATTGCCAACAGTCCTCTAAATTTGAGAAAGCTAATGTTTCTAGGAACCAATCCTTAAGTACACTCAAATTCATGCAGAAAATGGGAAGTTGAACTGTGATACGATGAAGTATGACTCTACTTAAAGCAACAAAAGAAGCCCAAAGCAGTGAAACGACACCACCTCCGAAAGTCGGCGAATCAGGCGCGCTGAATTCCTCCAATACGTTGCTTGGTGGTTTGCGCAGAGGGTAAGACGTTTATCTCAATTCAACAAAGAGATGGCGATTATCAATTTGTTGAGTTCTTCATCTCGAATTGTCGTCAGTAGTCACGGTGAAAGGGATTTTACACACCGAATATCATGTTCGGTTCTTGTGATGCCTGTTTACCTGATGACTAATGTGAGGATGACCGGCTCTGTGAAGAATCGGATCAGCAAGAGGAGGTGGTGGAACCCAGAATGGCCGTGCTGTTTGGGGATTCATCTGATCATGCGGATGAAGATTTGACCTGGCAGCCGGGTGGGGAGCACAAGAAGCTCGAGCTCAAGAAAGACTTGCCATGTTGAGGGAAAGATATAGGATGGTGAAGACGCTTTACAAGTACAGTGGTCGCATGGCCATAGGCATCGATTTCGCAACTTATGAAAAATGTGTGGAGGTGAAGCTCGTTGGTTCTAGACATTGATGCAACTTTGCCTTCTGATTGTTGTTCGAGCTGAGCTAATACTAGGGGAACTTGCAGGTGCATTTTGAGCTTGGACCACAAGAGAACTGCAGCTGTCCGATTTACCGCTGTCTATCGAGCCCAGCCAGGAATTCGCACTCATGCACTAAACCCGAAGTTTTGGCGGATGCAAGGAGCATTGGTTGGTGCCATTCATGGTAATAGGACCTCGTGAGAAATCGAACAAGGGTGCTGAGGATCTGAAAGGAGAGGAAACGCCAGAGGCTTGAAATACGAATTGCAATCAAGATGCAATTCCCGAAAGTGACAGGCCCATGTTGTAAGTTCTCACCTTCCAGTGATCGACAAAAAGGATGACACCCTGCGGGCGCCTTTGTGCTCAACTTGTGCACCAGTCGGAGCACAAGGATTTATGGTCGAGGCCAGAGAAACGACCGTCCTTACAGAGAGCCGCCATTGCACAGCCCGTTTCTTATGCCTGGCATAGGGTGCATGCGAGCAATATCTCGTTACTGAGTTGGAAGGTGGGGGAGTAGCCCATGTTCGTCGGCACGAGCCACGTCCACAAGAATGCACGAGTCGGGTCTGAACAAAAAGCTCAAAATGTACAAGAGAGCTGTGAAGGCACAGAAAGTGGCCAAGTCAAAAGCTGAAGACAAATTGAATGCTGATGCATTATCTCAGTAAATCGACGCTTTCTCGCAGATTGTGGCCTTAGTGTCATTAATGGAACTGGAGGAATAGATGGTCCTCTCAGACGGGCGCTGTAGGCTTGTTTCGGAACTCGACAGGGAGGAAGATATTCGTGTCATTTAGGGAAGAGAAGCGGTTGCCATGGCCAAAGGCCATGTTTCCATGAAACAATGATAAGCTGCAACAAAAATCTTTTGGGATGGTTTTCACATTCTCAGGCGCAAGCACTGTACGGGCTTGGCTGCCACCGACTCGAGTTCATGCATGACAGGGGAAGAACAGCATTTTGTGTCGGCATTGCAACCGCTGCTTTTGTTTGCAACGTTCAAATGATCAGTACTAGCTACCAAGCAACCCATCAATAGAAAGATCCTGCACAGAAGGATATGCCTTTTACTGGGAAGTGGCAAGCACAGTAGTAATCCAGAAAGTGGTGTTAGCAGATTGTTCTTGAAGCTTATGCTGATCAAAGTTCTTGACGAAGCTAGTTGCTACAGTCGTCAGTGTAGCTTTTTGGCAACATGGGTTCACAAATTCAGTTATTTTATCTACTTGGTACTGTCAAATTTGCACAACTCAGATCCAAAAACACAGTAGTTGGTCGGGATTAATCCGAGTTCTCAAGCCGCATCGATGCATTACGGGTTTCGGGTCGATGCATTCGGCACAAGTATGAGCTGATCTCAATCTATACTTAGGATTTTCATCCAAATGACAGTAGCTATAAACATCTCTACTCTATAGACCAACTAGTGCCGAACTGGAAAAGACCAAAAAAGGGGGGAGAGCAAGGGAGGGAGAAATCGAATCTGTTTGCTCTTCAGGAGCAGAAACGAGCGCGAGCTTTGGATACGATCAGCCCTTGAGAATGGAGGTCGGCGCCAGGGGAGGAGTGTCCAGCTGGTACAGATTGAGCGAAGGACCCACGAACCTGAACAGGATCCAGGCTCCGATCACGACGAAGATGGAGGCGTAGGCGAACTTGTTGAGCCAGAACAGCAGCCCCTTCTCCCCCACGTACAGCTCCAGCGCCTTCTCCGTCACGCTCATCTCCTCCCACCTCTTCGGCGTCGGCGGCGGCCTCTCTGCGGCCGCCGTCGCCGCTCCCCGGCCCGCCCCGTCCTCCGCCAGCTGCCTCCTCCTCCTCGACCCCCTGCGGAACCGTATCTCCACCTTGTCCGGCGGCGTCACCGGCGGCGCGGGGGCGCTCCGCTCGTCGTTCCCGGAGCCTCCGGTGGCGCTGGCCGTGACGCCGGCGAGGCGACGCCGGCGCCGGAGGAGGAGGAGGGGAGGAGACGCGGCGGCGGCGGCGGTTGAGGAGGTTGTCAAGGCAAAGACGGACGGCGGTGGCGAATTCGGACGAGGAGAGAGGGAATGGAGGATGCCAGCCTCCATGTTTTTCCCCGCTTGTGCTTTCTCGAGGAAGGGGAAAATGTGTGGATGGATTCGATGCTTTATCCTTCTCGTTCATCCTCTACTTCCTCTTGTTGTTTCTCGAGAAAAATGGACTGAAAATTCTTAAGCCTTAAAATTTTTTAAAAATACAATGAAATCCTAAAATTTATCAGAAAAGTATAATTGAATTTTAAAATTTTCAAAAATTATAATCATTAAAAGAATTTGATTAAATCAATTTGATAAATTTTAACATTTGGTTGCACATTTTACAAATTTTAAATTTCAATTGCACTTTTATGATAATTTTAGAACTTCATGGCACTTTTTAAAAGTTTTAAAACTTAATAACACTTTTAATACATTTTTGAACTTTTAATATACCTACTTCTTTTCTTTTTAGTTTGAGTCCAATAACTGGAGGCTACCTTTAAAATTTCATTAATGCCAACAAAACCCATAAATATACCATCGTAATCCACTGGATTATAACATCATCCGAATAAGGATTTTATTTGAGAATATCTAAGCGAGCTGGTTGGAGCTCTTCTTTTTTCTTGTTTCTTCGCCGGATGTCGTCGGCCTCGTACCCCTTTTTACCTTCTTTTGCATCTGTTTCAGCTCTTCTTGGAAAGCATCCTTACCAAGAAGCAGACCAATTCGTATCCTAGCGTCTGATATACAAAGTTTCGATGGGTTCTTCTCACTGATTGATCGACTTTCCGATTTTGCAGTGTATCAATATAAGGAGCTAAAGCTTGCCCCGTACCTCACGCGTGACACAATACGGCATCGTACTGGGATTTATCGGTATGCATTCAGCTGAATTTTCGTAATACCATAGAGAAATTAAGTATCCTAGGCTCCAGCGATGATTCTAAGCTTCTACTTGTGATAAGATATGGAGAACTATTCTACTAAACTGTCACATTCTTCAACATGGAAAGTTACTAATGCGCGATAGTGAAGGTTACTCATACAAAACCATAAACGCAGCTGAAAATCTATTATGAAAATCGGACCTTTTGAATTCTGCTGATGCAGAACAAGATCAGATACGGATACTTGCACACATTGATATCAAAGCCAGCAAGAGCGGAGTTTTTTGAAAGAAGACTGGAACCGTATAAAGCTCCAAAGGTGTTCAGCAGATCAAGAACAGCTTCCAAAGAATGCGATTCCAATTCCCACAAATTTATATTGAAAAGGTCATAGAAACTTATGATAACAGACCTGTTGGCTGGAAAAAGAGATAAAATTCCAGTTTCCTATCAAACAAGTGACAACCTAGCTATCTAACTATTTCTTCGACCCAAGAAAAAAAAAAGCTGTCTAACTATTTACAAGGCAGTGAAGTTAAGGCACAACTTCCAAAATTACCCTCACACTGGGAGTGTTTACAACACCTGTACAGTTGTCTCTCTGTTGTTTATAAGTATAAACAACCTTTTCCTGGATAAGTCGGCATCTTTAACTCTTTCCAAATTATAATTGGTGGGAATAGTAGACTTGCAACTGCGTTGCCTCTGAGCAATGACTATCCCGACCCTTCTACTTTCTTCCAACATAAGCTCCCAATTTAGAGAGATCAGGAATCCAGAATGATAATTCCGACGATCCTGTTGCGAACATGAGGTTTCCTGGGGCCCATTTTATGACAGGAGGCTCTGTGTCAGTACTTAACCAACTTGCAACCTGAACAAAGGGAAGCTCAGTTCACCGGGCCTATCAACAGTATTGCACAAAACATCGTGTACATATATACCGATGAAAGCAGTACTATTGAGTGAAGTAAGTTAGTTCAAACTTTAAGCAGCTATATGTTTCCTTTGAAGAGTTGCGAGCCAAGGGAATAAATGACAAATAGAGAGGGTACGAAACAAATGTTCTATTGTCAAGGCAACAGAACATCATGAACATGGCATTAGGAAACCATGCATATTTAGCGTCCAATGGCTAGACATCAGAATTGGAACCCCCATCTCCATGAATGATGATCCTAATAATACAATTGAAATATCCGACAGAATCAACACCAAGAAATACCTCTTTCCCGCCCCTTACGCTCCACGCATAGACACTGCCATCTCCAGAACCTGCCAAAAGAGCAGTCATTCCAATGTAATCAAGGCAAAATATAAGTTCTACGGAAGCAACAGGACAGAAAGAGCAAGGCTGCTATTAATATACAAGTCAAGTCACCAGAGGAAGTGGCAAACAGTAGTTAAGTAAGAAAAAGGAAAATAGAAGCTCCTAATGTGATTCCTTCCATTTAATGAGTTATTCCATGTGTCCATAGACCAGCATATCATCTACACTCCCTAAAAGTTAATCCGGGATTCAGTTGCTATGCTAATAAAGGTAAAATCATTCATATTTGGGTCCCCAAAAAGGAAAAGGAATTACAGCCCAACTGTAGGACAGACTAAACGAAATATGACATGAGTAAAGCCAGGAGAAAAACATTAGTCTTGACAAAAGTAAGTAGCAATTAGAGTTCAGCAGCGAAATGATTCTTGTGGACACTCTTAAATAACCAGGATTCATAGTGGAACCACCACAAGCAAAGATGAACAGTTTACCAGAAATGACAAACATTCCTTCAGGGCTAAAAGATGCCTCCAAGGTGGACTTGCTTGATGTTGGCTTGACATTGAAAGTGTATAACTGTTTGAAATTAACCAAATGAGGACAGATATAAACAGACTTTAAATAACACGAAAATAAGTTAAGTTTTATAACTAATTTGGGAAAACTCTAACCAGTGTGCCTCGGAATGAGTCGAGAACATGTATATGCCCATCTGTGGTAGTCAAAAGCATAAGCCTTCCATCATTGCTAAACTTGACAACGTTTGCATCTGACAAATCTCCCCCAACCGAAAAGATTTCGAAAGGACCCTAATTTTTCATATATAACCACAGTCAGTTTTCGCAGCAGTGCTTGATAACCCCAGAATTTAAGGCATCATGAAAAATTAACATGCGTCATCCTACACACATTACTTACTTTTTCATATTTGCGAGCATCAAACATCCTAACACATCCTCCAAAAGCAATTGCAAACACCAGGCCCGGATCATCATAAGCTGTGGCAGGCCTTCCTTGTACACGTAAAAGACCCTATAAGTGCAGATAGCATTTCAGCACTTGAGTTCATCTAAAGAGGAAAAAATTCAGAAGTGACAATGAATCCACCTGACACTTCTCAGCTCGTTGATCCCAGAGTAAAACAGTGCGATCCAGAGAACCAGAGATAAAGCATTCATTGCGTGGGCACAAGCTAAGGGAGACAACCCTGAATGAAAAGATAACAACACTGCTCTTACACATAGGACATGCGGAAGCAGTCACTCTTCTATTAAAACAACTAGTCTCATAATCAAACCTGTCATGGTGACCTTTAAAGTAGCGCAGGTACTTGTTGTCATGCAAGGATAACAGCCTCAGTGACTCTGTGAAGACCGAAATATAAGTATATGATTCTGGAACAAATATAATATTCCCATTGTTCTGAGTACTTACCATCCCAACCATTCTTTGAGGAGTATATAACAGTCATCGGATGAGAAGTGAATGAGACCAAATCAACCCCATACTTTTTGCTATTAATTGTCTTCAGACATCTGGAGATGAAAGGAATCCTTGAGTTTAAATGGTTATTCTATTTAAGACTTTGATATATTGCAATACTAAAATGCATAAGAAGCAGTCTTGGACAAAAAAAATAAAAGGGCATCACTGCTTCTAAATGCCCAGTACAACAACAGTCAATACTTGCACGTGAATATTATAGTAGACATGATGCGAAGAAAAATGCAACTAGATATCTCTTAATTTCTTCTCCAACACTCAGTACTCCCAACCCACTCTTCAAACTCACTGATATAGATTTCATGATCTGGACAATTATTGAGCATCTGTGAAATCTTGCTGAGCATTGTGCAAGCAACAGAAGTAATCTAAAGTTTGACAAGAAGGTCTATTATATCTTGGGAGGATAGCAGCCTCGAGCCTATCGGACCAAGTTTCGTAGAACCAAGTCACAGATCAAATTTCGATTGCAATTAAGGAACCAGATAGAGAAAGAGCTTACGTTGCGCTTGCCACGTCATAAAGGCGAATAGACTCATCGTCGCTGGCTGTCACCAGATAGCTCGAGGCCCGGTGAAAATCCATGGAACTGATTCTACCACTCTGCAAACAGCAATTACATCGAGTGGGAAGCCTTTAGTAATCCAAGAAAGCAACATCCGCGAGCATAAAAGGCAAGCTGACATATCTTCAAACTCGGACCAAAGTCACCAAGGAGGAGGGCACAAAATTCCCAATTCCCACATCAAAGCATGTACAAGAAAACCCGTGTCTCTGTTTCCAAAATATGCTACACCACCCAATGACAATTCCACAACAAGATGCCCCGTTTCGAGGCGAGAATAGCTTCTTGCCGCCGATGAGGAATTGGGTATTCGTGCAATTCAGCTAAATTACAAGAAGTGCGGCGCAATTCGACCGTAAGAAAAGCCTAAGCTAGACTGGACTGGAAATAAAGAGCAGCTCACATAGTCTCTGAACGTCATGCCGACTTCCATGCTCTGGAGGATCTCCTCGGTGAGCTCCAGAGAGACCTTGTCCTTGTCTTCTCTTTCGGCTTGCACGCCTGCAAAAAAAGAACCGAACTGAGCGCGCGCGCGCGCGCGAGAGAGAGAGGAGCAAAGAGATTCGATCGAAACAGCGGGCTGAAAACAGCAGCAAAAGAAGAAGAAAAGAGGCGAGAAGTGCTGATCGCGACGTACCGCCCATGTCGATTGTCGCACGGGAATTTCCGATGGAGATGCTGTGCAGACGCAGGGAGAGGTCTGGAGACGTCCGGGGGCGGAGAGAATCGCCAGAGCAGCCGGTGAAGAGCGAAGTTCAGGTTCATGTTCAGAACGGGACGGACCGGGCTGGGCTGGGCCGGGCCGGGCCGGGCCGCTGGTAATCCTCTCTCATCCCTCTAAACACAACCAACGAGTTGGGCCAACGGCTAATGGTCCAATTTAGGGAAAAATGTCAAAAAAGTTGTAAATCTACTGTATTTGTGTTAGTTATAAGCTTTTTAATAGTATCGATTCAATCCTAAACCTTTTGAGTAAGTGTTGTCAGAACATTTCAGTGATGACAATTGAGTCACAAACTTTTTGAATTAGTGTCAATTTAGTCATTAACGTTTTGACTTGGTATCAATTTAGTCTTTTCGGCTAATTTTGGTAGGATATTACTAACATGGACGCTGGTCTACTTACATGGCACCACAGAATTGGTGTAAACGATTTTTCATATTATATTTTAATAAATTTTCAATTTATTATTATTGTTATTATTATTATTATTATTATTCTTTTTTTTTTCTCTCCTTCTTCTTCTTCTTCTTCTCCTCATTTTGTCAGTGAACAACCATCGGCCACATGCAATGGTCAACTATTAACCATGATCAGGTAGCCTAGCCTCACTTGGCAATGGGAGGCCAAGCGTCAACAAGGATCAATATTCGTCAAATCTGGCCCAAGCAAGGGTAGCCTTGGGGAGGGCTCCCTTGGCCAAATCCGATGAGGCCGCCTTGGCCTAGCGAGGGTCGGCCTTGTCGAATCTAGCATGGGGAGGCCGACCCTCACTTAGGCAAGGGCAAGCCCCACTGCATCTAGAAAGGCCAACCCTTACCCAAGCCAGGACCCCTGGTGAGGTTGCCCTAGCCTAAGCGAGGACCAACCTCGCTGAATCTACCAGAGGAGCCTTCATCGAGGTTGCACTCGACCAAGCAATGCTTCACTAGGGGTAGATTCGGCAAGGCCGAGCCCCGAGAAGGCTAGCATGCCCTATCGCGATTGATGGCCGATCATCGATGAAATGAAGAGAGAGAGAAAATAATTATTTAAAAAATATTAAAATATTAGTAAAAATTATACATGTCAATGCTAGTGGTGCCATGTAAATGGGCCAATGTTCACGTCAGTAATGTCCAACCAAAATTAGTCGGAATAACTAATTTGGCACTAATCAAAACATTTATGAATAAATTGGTATTAATTTAAAATGTTTATGACTCAATTGTCTCTATTAAAAGGTTTAAGAATGAATTGGCACCAACTCAAAAGATTGAGGAATAAATTGGGCATCAATGCAATAGATTTATGAATTTTTTGATACTTTTATTATCCAATTTATTAGGGATGAGCAAACTAACCGTGTGAACTAGCCAGCTCTAAGGGGCATCAGTTTAGTTTTGATTCCATGTAATCGGAACTAATGAATTTCAATTTGGTTCAGGGTGTGGAACTATCCACCCAAACCGATTTATTTTTTATTTTCATTTATTTCTTACAAATATGAAAATCCCTAATATCTCCACAAACCTCCTCCTTTCATGCCTTTTTTCCTAAATCCGAAACAAAATCCTAATTCGATTCTCATTCTTCACGCCTATTTTACTCGACTCGGTCGCACTCTGTCTCTTGCCTGACTCTCAGATGCCACCCTCTCGCTCGAGTCACTTGACGCCTCATGATCCCATCTCGAGTCTCAATTCTTGCCTCCCTCTCTTTCTCTGTTTTTGGGGTTAATATCCAATGCTTTTTTTTCTTCTTTTTTTTTATGCCGCTGGTTCTTTTTCCATAACCTCCTCTTTAAATTTTTAAACCATTTCAGTAATAACTTGACTTCTTTCGATGTTTGTTGATTCTCTAGTAATTCTACTATTTATGCGTTGCTTCAAGTTTTGGGAATTCATACTTGTCTATCTTCCTTCCTAGTCACCTTGAAAATTTTACAATAATCTATGTTGCTGTTTTGGGCTTTCTAAATTCTTTTTCGTTTCGGTTAAGTTTTTATTTCTCTGTCTTTTCCATTTTCGTGATCTTACATGTCATTTTGTTCATTTGTTATTCTTGCAAAGAACCATCAAGCAGGAAAAAGAAGAAGAAAATGCCACCGTTTCCATGACCAATGGCCATTCCTAGTTCTAAAATTTGGAACCAGTCCCTTCAATTCTTGATTTCTGAATGGGAATTAGATTACCTGAAAATCAATCACCTGTGCAATTTATGTATCCAACTATGATTAGTTTTCTTTAATTCACTGGATCCGTTTTATAACTAAAAGAAGAAGAAGTCTTACCAAACCAACATTTTTTAGCTCGAAATTCTTCCAATTTATCATTTCTAAATCCCATGAAATTCCAAAATTTAGAAAGAAGTAGTAGAGATGCCGTACCATCGAATAGAGATTTATTTTTTAGACCATATTTCGATCGTCGTTCCACTCCATCCAAATTCGATTTTGTCCGGATCATTCGTGTGGATCAAAACTCACTCGACCAGAGGATTTCGGTACCTCGAAACCGTCATTAGTGCGAGCCTTCCGGGGTCTCACGGCTTTGTAGTTTCAAAAAGCTTTGCAAATGTCAAGCTCAAACGCACCATGGATTCGATTGCACAAGGAAAACCTGTGAAGAGAGTCGAAAGAGATCGAGCAACTCTGTCCACCTTCAATCATTTACAAGCACGGACGATGTACCGACAGATCACCGGACATGGTCCTAGAAAATCACCCCTTGGGACGATCCCCGTAACATGTCCATGAACCTCGTAGAAAAAAAAAACGACAAGAAAAAGTCCCTTGTAAGATGAGCTGTAGAATTTTTTTTTAATACACAAGTCAATGTACAACTGCAGAAACTACGCCCGGATCACATGACCGGCACCGGCATGACCATCTTGGCCGGATCGTCTAAGGGCACGCCGGAGATGGTGGCGGCATCATCGTCCTCGCCTGAAGCCTTCTTCTTCCTGTTGATGAACTCAATGCAGTCCGCGAGGGCCTCGCTGTGGTGCGGGTCGTTCACGGGGTAGTACGGGCGGTGCTGCCTCGAGGATGGGGGAGGCGGCGGCGGCGGCGATGGCGACGACTTGGAGAGGGCGGACAGCATCATGAGGCGGAACACCGCTTCCCGGAAGCGCTCGAGCAGGGTCGAGGGGGCGAACCGGTGGCTCCGGGCGGAGCAGGAGGAGGAGCTGGCGATGGGGACCCTCAGGCGGGGGATGCACTGGGCCTTCGCCTTCCTCGGGCTGCACTGTTCTTCTCCTTCTTCTCCTCGCAGCTGTTTCTCCATTTTTCTTTTCTTCCTCTTCGGCTTCCTTCCTTCCTGACTGCGTTGAGTAGAGCTGTGTTGTGCTGTGGTGCGGTGGTGGTGGTGGTGGTGCGAATTATTGAATGGTATGTTGCTGGGTATTTATGCAAGAATCTTTGGAGACAGGTAAGGTAATTCATAATTCTGATTTGATGTTTGACTATATTGGGTTCGGAATGGGAGAGTAGACCGCGGCTGGGGTGGCTACGAGCTTAGCCGGCAGGGAGAGCTTGTCGAAACACTCAAACCCACAAAAAAGAAAGAGCAAGAAAGAAAATTGAGATGAACTTGTAATTAAGCCCTGCTTTTCTTATTGCTCATTTATATATTTATTTTGTTATTTATGGCTAAATTATATTATAGACCGGATCAATAGGCTAGCAAGATAAACACCGGGCCTCATAAACCTTACGAGGACCTCGATGCTGAAAAATTGATTGGTTTAAAAATGTTGAGATGCTGGGTCAAGCTCAATAAGAAAATTTTGTTCTAAACTCACTTGGCTTACCTTTTGCATTGATTCGGGCCAGGTAGCCATGAAGGACAACTCGTCCATTATTTAGGTCTGAATCTATCATATTAGCATGCTGGGAGGTGTTTACAGCAAAAGAGTGAGGTTATACTTAAAACCATTAATTACATGTTTGTTAAGTAAGAATGGAGCTATATTAGAGGACGGGGAAAATGAAAATTAGGTATGAAAAAGTGAAGAAAAAATGATTTGGGCAAAAAAAAATTTTATTTGCTTTTCCAAATGGTAATTTAGTAATGTAATTCAAAAATGTTCGATCTGCTTTTCAAGTAAGTCGTGCAATAGCTTTTATACATATTGTGTAGAAAACAATTTGCACCTAAAGATTTATTTCCGTGAAATTTCACTTGTGGATTTTATTTGCTTTCATGGGAAAATCGATTTTTTTCCCCTAAAACGCAGTTCCATTTCGGACCATACGATTCCCCAATTTTTTTATCCTCGACTTTATTTTTGTTTGCTAATTAATGGCCTACGTCTCGTTCCTTGGAGATGAAGACAGGTCGCTGTCTTAGGCCGCAAATCAGGGAAAGAAAACATTCTCTTGGGGCAACAGAAAACGACGTCGCCGACGTTCGCTCCTCCGTGAAGATATCGACTCGCATCTTATTTGCGGGATCGTCCAGAAATGCTGCAGCATTTCCCGATCTGTTCCCCCCTCTCGTCAGTTTGTCCTTGTACTGCTACCTTTTGTCGCCACTCGCAACGATCTTTTGTCTTTAAGTAATTGTGTTCCTTAATATAATCGCTCCCCGAGGCAGGAATGTATAGACCCGACTATCCGGAGGTCCATCGAAACATCCTAAATATAAGTCCGACAAAATTGTTGACGCCACTCATTTGCTTGATGGAACATGCGCTCGGATGAGTTTTTTGGTTTGGAATAAATGGACCCGTCTCATGCAAATTGACCCCCCTCAACACATTTAGCATCGTGTGTTTTGATGTGAGAAGATTGATAGTTCTAACTCATTTAATACTCATATTCAAGGACTTTTTTATTTCAGGGGGATACTATGAAAGACCTTAAAACTATACTCACTATGATGCATTTATTTTAATTTCTTTTTTTTTGGTAAGGTAATTTATCTCCAAAAACCCTAAAAAAAAAAATCCAAAAATTTAAATGTCACACTATGTTCAGAAGAACAAGGATCTAGCTAGGCTCAGTTTTTTAGATGTACAATATTCTTATGAAGGCGAGTGCGGAACATACTACTAGATATAAATTTGAAGAGCAAAAGGGAGAATTAGATTTGAGTGGTTCAAGCACACAAACACACGATTTTATTGGTGAAGCTAGTCTTTTTTCAATATATTATAGGCTGTGCCTTTTATAGGCATAAGGTAAAGAAAAGACAAATAAGATTACATCATCAACGACACAAGGCAAATTAATGCCTAATTCCAAGACAACTAGGACCATCATTCTTCCTAAAATATTAATCATATCATGACTCATCACCCTAACTCACTCTAAATATTAATTACATCACAACTCATCGCTCTCACTCATCTTGAAATATTAATGACACATGAATTATCACGATATTTTTTATGACAAAAAAAATTAAGTTATATGTGTCATAATATGCAAGTTAAGGATTTTTAGTGATGTCCAAAAAATTCAGGATATTTGCATTATAGTTGGCATAATTTGGAGGTCAATAAGCTTTTTTTCTTTATTATTAAAAGTTTATAGAAGAGTTCGAAAATAGAAAAGTTTTTAAAAAGGAGGGAGTTCCCCAAATCGGCTGGCTTTCGGCCGAGGGCGGCAGCCGAGCCGAGCCGAAGGGCCGGGCGGCGCGGCGCAAGGCGAGTACGAGATTTTTGTCCGTATTCGGCAGAGTTTTCACATGGTAACATGTGCTGGGGGATTTATATTTTTCCCATTTTTATTCCATCGTGCCTTCGCCACGTCCCCCCATAAAAATCTTAAAATTTCCGGCCGACTTACCGACCATGATCGATCGAACCAACCCCCCTTCGCCCATGCATGAACGCGACACTGAAATTCAATTCACCAAAATCTTGTAGTATCCATTATAATATTGATAACGCGATTTGGCATGCTTTGTCTCGATCGGTTCGAGTTCGAATGGACGGGAACGGCGGGCATCGAGTGCATCCACGCAGCTCTCGTAACATGGAGATGGTCTACGAACACGGTACGGCGATCGGGTGTCTCATTTGTACTGGACGAGCGAAGACTTGGTCGTCATCTACCAAATTTGTTTCACAGGAGGTGCTTTGGATTCTCCTTGGGCACTTAAGAATCTAATTCGTACCGTGCCAAATAATATTTATTTCTATTTTCTTTGTTCTAAAAAAAAAATCTGTTTGGTAACGTTTTTATTTTCATAAATAGATTCGGAACATAATCAATAAAAAAAAAAAATCGCTTCTCTGTTTCCAAAAACAATTCTAGCATCGAGCATTTTCTTCTTCTTTTTTTTTTTTTTTTTAAATTTTTTCTTTTTCTTTTTCTTCTTCATCTAGCGAGCAATTTCACCAGTGGTTGGGTGAGACTTGGGTTAACGAGGCTCCCCAAGGTCATCGACCTTGCGAGAGACAAGGACCGGTGATCGGCTAGAGGAAGAAGAAGACAATGAAAATAGAAAAGAAAAATGAGAAAAATGTAATAAAATTATTTTAAAAACTAAAAGGAATTCTAAGTCACAAAAAAATTTGCGAATCGTATCAAAAGAAATAGAAATTTTATATAGTTACTAAAAGCTTTCGAATGCTTAGAAATTTCTCAAGGATATAAAATAAAAAAATCATTTATGAGTAAAAATTATTCTTAAGAACAAAATAGTTACAAATACACGCTAAATCAATCCACTAACCTAAATTTACATTCATCGAGATCATGCATACATGTGTCACGATCCGTGAAACTTCCCGTACTTGTAACACTTCTAAATAATGCTTGAGGTTATCAAGTAAAGAGTGAGGATGTAAATGAGACAAACACAACCGGTTCATAGGAATGACATTAAGACAGTTGGTGCTAGGAGTTCTAGGATCGAATGATTATATTACTTAGGAGTTTTGAAGGCGAGGTGGTCTCCCGTACACAAATTAGTTGAGAGCTAATGCCGCTTTCCTGATGAGACCATAGTAAGCCGAAACTTGTTGTTGAACTCAAAGAGATCTACTATTAGATGGACTAGACGACTAAGGCCCCATTTGGTTCGGCATTTAGAAGGGGCTTTTGGCCTCTAAAGGGGTTTGGGCAAAAGTGAGTGGTGTTTGGTTCAATATTTTGGAGACTTTGGGGAGATGCAATTGCATCTCCAAAGGTCTTGAAGGGACTTTAGGGGAATGGAGGGGGAGAGGTCCATTGGGAAGTTGCATTTGTGGAATGCAACTTCTACTGTTCATCTTCACCGGAGAGAAGCCGATCGGAGGCCGACGACCGCCGGCCAAGGGGTCGCGCGCGCCGGCAATGCGCCGGCGACCACCGGCCAAGGGTCCCCGACCCGCGGCGACCGTCGGACCTCGAGCGACGCCCGGTCGCGCGAACCAGCGGCCGCTGAGGTCGCGCGACCCAGGCGACGGCCGCCGGGTTCGCGCGATCCAGGCGGCCGTCGCTGGGTCGCTCGACCCGGCGACGGCCGACCGGGTCGTGCGACCCTCGCGGCCGTCGCCGGGTCGCGCGACCCCAGGCGGCCAGATCCGGCCATCCGGCAGCCGGATCCGCCGCCGGATCCTGCGGTCCGGTGGTCGGACTTCAAAAAAAAATAAGACAAATGTTTTTTTGTTTTTTTAATTTAATAAAAGTCCTTTACAAATGCAAATTTTACCAAACGGTATTTTGGCCAAAGTTGCATCTCAATGTAAATTTTACCAAACGACATTTGCATTTTGGAAAACCCCATTCACCCAAAGGTATTTGCATTTTGGCAAATGCATTCCCCAAAAGCCGAACCAAACGGGCCCTAAGTTAAGTTGGGTGTGATATGATATTGTATAAGGAAGCTATTCACCATTTGTTATCTGGAACAACTATGGAATAAGGGCTAATGTGGTGAATTCCGCCTGTTAGGTTCCTCATGGGTTGTTTCACGGCTAAGGAACTACTAGCCCGTGACAATTTGGTATCAGAACAGGTTCCCTCCAGTAAGTGGGTGAGTCAGAGAAAGATCTAATTCCTCACTCCAGTGTGGGTTGAACTGGAGAGTACCGGTGGTCTACTTGGTCCTACAAGGGCAAAGAGTGAATTGCCAAGGCAAAAGGTGCTTAGACAAAGCGTAGCTCTTGACTAACTTCTTGGATGACAATAGGGGCACAGGGAAGAACCAATTCCTCGCCGGATGAGTTGAGTTGGAGAAGAACCAATTCCTCACTGAATGATGATAACATTCCTAGATTGATCAATGAATCTAAAGAAGATGTCTACTGCCATGTTTTCAACAAGGAAAGAACCCCCATTGGTTTGCTGGGGCCAAGATGCTTAGTAAGCAAAAAAATGTTGCTACTAAAAGATGTAGTTGGCGAAAAATGCCACACTTGCCAAGGAAAGCGCAAGTGACTGAAAAAAGGCCCAAATAACTGAGATCAAAAGAGGCTACCAATGGAGCAAAAACTATTTTGTTAGACGAGCGTGACCATTCGATAGATGATCCCAAAAGTGGTGCATCAATGGTTAAGGGATGCAAGAAAGCAACAAAGCAGACCGCAATGAAGTTGTTGCGGAATTGAGTCGGGGAGAATGTCGCAATTCGTGAAATCTCCCATATTCGTGATACTTGTGAGTGGTACTTGGAGTTATTGAGTGAGGATGTAGAGGGGATAAATACAACTGATTCGTGGGAATGGCATCGGGACGGTTGGTATTAAGAATTCTAGAATTGAAATATTATATTATTTAGGAGCTCTGAAGTTAGGGTTGGCCTCCTATGCACAAACTAATCGAGAACTGATGTCACTTTCCTGATGAGGTCATAGCAAGCCAAAACCAGTTATTGAGCCCAAAGAGATCTGTTGTCTCGCTTGATGGACTAGATGCTCGAATTAAGCTAGGTTTGGTATGATCTCGTATAAAGAAGCTATTCATCGTTTGTTCTCTAGAACAACGATTGAACGAGGGCTAGCCTGGTGAATTCCAATCACTAGGTGCCTCATGGGTTGATAGCCAAGAAACTGCTAACACGTGACACATGCATGACATTAGGTGGTTATGCATTGAGCACTTACGACGCTTTCATGTTAACGTGACAAATGGGTCAAGCTAGGCTGTCGGGGGTACTAGTCATAAAACTAATTTTAAAAAATCTTACCAGACACACCCATGACTAGCATGTTACTCAACTTTACATAAAATCAATCGAACTGAGCTCAAGAAGAGAATGACTTGCCAATCCTCCCTCAATTCAAACATCAAAGCAATCGCACGAAAGCAGGTCTCAATGGGCCTTGTGGATTT
Organism: Eucalyptus cladocalyx; assembly: GCA_017140615.1. Classification (NCBI taxonomy): domain Eukaryota; kingdom Viridiplantae; phylum Streptophyta; class Magnoliopsida; order Myrtales; family Myrtaceae; genus Eucalyptus; species Eucalyptus cladocalyx. The sequence goes on along the minus strand of CM029524.1, from coordinate 37,473,586 downwards.
TCGGGCTCATGATGGTAATAAACATAAAATGATACGATGGCACAATGTCTAGAACTAGGGGATATTGGTTAGACGTGCTGGTTCTAGACATTGTGTGAAGCACGTGTCCAATTAGTAGAAAATAAGCTTCTGACAAGGGTTTCTAGTGGTGATATGGTAATTTAGAGCCCAGCCTAGATGTGTTCCTTATTTTAACGTGTTGGTGCCTGCACACCCTATCTCTCCTAATTAAAGAGAGGTTTTTCTTTTCTTACCCCTGGAAATACCTCTGAATTTTACATTTCAGAGTTCAAATAAAATAGTTTTAAGACATACTAGGATCTACCATATCTAATTATATGATATAGCATTTTGTTGGGTACTCTTCTCAAGGAGGGTGAATCTTTCCCATGCTCGAAGCAGATTTGCTGTTGCCGACCTCCTTGGTTGGAGAATAATTTTCTGACAAATTTGGGAAGTCATGAGAGAGTCTACTTGTTCAGGAAATAGAAAAGTGCCCAGTGAGAAACTAGATCTCTCATCTTTTTTTAACGTGTGCTATCTCTAATTGGAAAATTTATTGAAAAAGTTTCAAATCTATTGTATATAGGCTAATTCAGTTTTTAATGTTGTTATTTAGTATTAAACCTTCCAATTTTGCCAATTTAAAATTAAATCTTTTGACAACTTGCCAATTCAATCATAAACATTTTGATTTGCTAATTTAGTTCTAAATTTTTTATCAAACTAATCCTAAACCTTTTGATAAATTGCTAATTTAGTCTTTCCGACTAATTTTGGTTGGATATCGCTGACATGGTTGCCCAGTCAATGTTGATATTTAAGTTAGAAGACCAAGAAGTTTGAGAGAAATGTAAAGCGAACTAACAATGTTTTCGGGCATATCTTTCGAATGAGCTTTTAGCTTTGTATTTATGGTACGTTACATCATGGAGCGGCAGGTAAGGTGCATCGGCACGAATCGGGAGGACTTACATGAACTCACTGAAATCAGCAGATGAGAAAAGAGTCTCCGTCATGAGCACGGCCTTGCCGATCCAGAGGGAGCTCGGAGCGGTGTCGAGCTTCGCCATTGTCGGCGACTAGCGAGCATGGCCCTGGTGTTACAGACAGAGAGAGGGAGATTGTTATCGAGCCCCACTGTACTAACGGCACGGTTCGATTGCTCGCCGCAGCGGCGGGGGCAGGGCAGTGGCCGGTACTGAATTATAAGGGGGAGAGAGAGGAGAATTAGGTAGAGAGGGGGAGTTGAAATTTGGTGTTTCTCCATGCGTGATAGGGCACGAAATGAAACATTCATGTGGCGCGGTCTATAAGCGGCGCAGTTCATAAAACTAGCACATAAAGCAACCAATCTTCATCCACATAAATCTTCCCCACCAGAAAGTTCGATTTCGTTAGCAGTACCAAACATTTAAAAGCATGTGACTCGTTTGATCGACATGAACACCATTTATTTGAGAGCCACGGATGTAGACATGGATACAATATGGTACAATACTGTACCATCACTACCTAAGTACATCTCAGGCTCTGGGAAAAATTCAGCTAATCGGAACAAAAATTAAAGATGCTTCCTGCGGTAAATTTCTCATTATCAAGACTCTTGCTCCTTCTGCAGAGGAAACATGGACGAACTAGTAATCCTCTCTGTGGTGATCAGGTCCGCTCTTCTTCCTTGCCAGCAGCCACCCCACGACGGAGACGAGAGCCTTCTTGCTTTTCGTCTTGTTTGCGGACAGTGGCCTCTCCAGCCCGGTCTCACGCTCTTCACTACTCGTGATCACTCGGGTCAGCGACGGCGGGCTCGCGAACTTCACGTACCTCGTTGTCTTCCTGTGGAACTCGAACTCCCTATCATCGTTGTCGTCGTCTTCATCGCCCGCGCTGTCGTCTTCTTCTTCCTCTTCGCTGGTCAGGGATAACTTCTTCTTGGCCCTGCCGACTCTGGTGACGTTCTCGATGAACTTGACGTCTTCGATCTCGGGATCGAGAGAGTGTTTCGGAGACGCCGCGGCCTTCAATCGCTTCACCTCTCTCCTGGCATTCTCGAGCTCGTCTTTGAGGGTTTTGAGGGAGTTGGCCAACCGGTTGTTGTCTTCTTGGGCCTTCGTGAGGTTTTGCTTAGTTTCCTCGAGCTCGGTCGTTAGGGCTGCGATTTGGGAGTGTGCCGCCCGGGCGGTTTCACTAGCTCCGGCGCGCATCTGGCACATAACATTACAAGAACAGATATATACAGTGTACGTCGGATGTCACGTAAAATTCGAGCTATATTCCGAATAATGCGAGAAGGCTATTTCACTATGCAAGAAAGTTATTGTTGTATGCATGGGATTTATGAATCTAAGTACGTATGATCTACTTCACCCTAGAGAGATACTTTGGAAGGAGAAAGTAATAGGACCTCTTTGAGCTTATTGGCGATGATCTCCCCTGCGAGGACCCGTTCCCCGAACAGCGCGACCGCCTCTTTCACCGACTTGAACGGCGGCCTCGTGTCGATCTCCGCTCGCCCGACGACCACCACTGCTCCTCCGCCGCCGCCACCTCCTCCTCCTCCTCCTTTATCCTCCATCCGCCTCCTCCTCCGACACCCTCCTCTAAGAAGCGCTCACGGAAAGGCAAGGAGGCAAGACTGATCAATGTCAATGGCGTCATCGAGACGCCTTTAAGTACGAAGTTTCCAAGGCATGTGTGGATAGAATGCAGGTGCGGATACATCGGAGCTCATGATGAGGTCGGTACTAATGGCGACGCTATAGCTGGTTGATGATCTTTAGTGGGATTTGAATAGAAATCTTGGTAGAGAGAGAGAGAGAGAGAGAAAGGGAGAGAGAAAGAGGGGGGGAGTTGATTTCCTTTGCGTCCACTACACACTGAGAGTTTTGTTAAGGGAAGATGACAAAGAAAATGGTGGTTGGACCATCGTTTTTGAGGGTGTGATTCGTTAGTTCCGAGCCGATCGGACCCGTCTTTGATTAGGACCTCCCTCCTTCTCCAAAGTGCTGCTTTTCCATTTCGTTTTCGGCCTCAAGTAAGTCGGATGAACTAGTGAATCGTTTTATGAATTAGGATGCACGTTTAAGCTTCGCGCAGTAATCTGTCGGTTTGCTTTGCAAATCAAATTTAAATTAGTGGTGGGGGCAAATGCGAGGGAGTCCTGAACGTTTCTGCCCGTCGATCAATTGAGTCTTTGAATGTTCAGCGCCGGTCGATTGATCCCGGAATGCTTAAAGAATGTGCAACCGGGTCCTTAATGCAATCGCCGGTCGACGCTTGTCAGCATTGGAACAAGCTGTGTCGGAACGATTATGAATTAAGGGCTTGATTATAGGTTTATTTTTCAGACTTTGATCACTCTATGAACCAACATCAAACGAGACTCAATTGACTAACGGGTACCGACATTTTGGATGTCTTCCACACTTATCCCAAATCAAATGTATACTAGTATATTGCCGGTCGGTTGCTGTGGGAGTACCAATTATCATATGCTCTAAACCAAAATACATGGAACGTTCGTCGGTTTATTTTTAATTTCAAACCCACAAACACCCATTTAAATTGTAACTTGAAACGGCCGCAATGACCAAAAAGCTAAAAGAGCAAAAGAACGAGAAAAAAAAAAAGCAAAGGTAACTGCGTGTGCAAAGGCCCTTTAGATAATGATTAAACATAATGTTCATCGCATACTGCATACTTCCAATTAGGAAAAAACATTTCTTTTTAACGATATTTAAAATCCTACACTTTCTCTAAAAGCTTTCTTGTTTTTTCTCGGTTAAACAAAACTAAATACGCTGACGGTATGGACTTAGGAAACATATTTAAGGTAACAAATGAAAGAAAGCATATTATTGCAAATCCTATAAATTACTTTGAGTTGTAAAACTCGGGATCATGGATTACGTAAACTTTTCAAGAACACATGTATTTAGGAAAAAGAAATGTTTTAAATTTGCAATTCTATTTAAATTATTGGTGGCTCGACAGGCCCGAAAGACCAGGCTTTGAGAAAACATGATTTCGTAGCCCCTCAAGCTGGGCCTTAATGTTTTGCTCATATTAATGGGTTTCAGGAAAACGGATCATATTTTGAGCCTTACCAGACTTGATCAGAATTCCATCAGTTACTTAATCATAGGTCTATCAAACTCGTGGGGTAAAAAAAATGATCCAACCTAAATTGATATTTTTATATGTAATGCAAATTTAACGACTCATATTCAAACTTACTCTACTCAACTCGAGCTTGTATTCATAGTGATTTCTATCCTTAAATTATTGACTCTGAAGAATGGATGACTCTGGATTGGCTTACGAGTTAATGAGAGAGCTTAGGCTAGGACTTCACACAAATTATAAGTAATGTGGAGACGCGGGTGAGCACAGTGTTGGCAGATAAGAATACTTGCGTGAATGGATTCAAGGGTTAGTTCAACCTCTAAATCATATTGGTTGAATTGGATTAAGACTGATTTGAACTAGTTCAGAGGAGAACCCATGATACCGACCTTGGAAACCCAACACCAAATAGTCCCAACTAGCTCTAGGTTCAATCAATAGCCTAAAAAAAATCTAACATCACTTTTTTTAAGAGAATCCTTCAATGACAACAGCTCCTACTTATTGAACAAAATTGGGAACTAGCTCAATTTTGTCCGATTATTGAGTTGAACTAAACATGATGCTCCCCTTTAACTGTTGTCATCACACGGGCCTATCACCACCACCTTGATATCGATGAAATCTTAGTATATTTAAATAAATCTAACAAATTTGAGAAAAATTCAAATGTTTTTTTTTCTTTTGGCCAAGAGAACATCTTAAAAGCTTAATGAATAGAAAAACACTAAAATGAAGAAAATAATAATAAAAGCAACATTGAGTGTTCGTGGAATTCTAAAAGTGATGAACATGTTGAACAAGTAATACAATGATGAGAAAAGATATTGTCCCACAGAAATTGATTACTAATAAATTAATTAAATATTAAAATGGACTAATTATTAGATTTATCTAACTAATCAAAATATAATTCATAATAAAATTGACAAATGTAGAAACAAAATTTCGAAAGTAAATACAACAAATCAATTAAATAAATATGTTAGAGCATTCAATTTCACCATAAATACTATATATGAATTTCAAATTATATGCATACAAAAACGATATCAAACATGTAATAGTAGAATTTCCAAATTTAATTACTACCAAATCTCTAGGTATAACAAATCTACTTAGTTTATCAATCCTCAATATCTCTAGGTTAATTTATAAACATAAGTGCATTAAAATCTATGAACATTTCTGGTTTACAATGAATCTTTTGGATCGCCTTATCATCGAAAACTATACAAATATATCTCTATCCATATTTAATTCATGTTTATATATATTATAATAATCAATTGCATATTATCACTTCTTAGTTCTAAACATGCACATCAAATCATTGAAATGATGGTTAGTCAACTAAAAGTATTAAGCACAATAATATATAATTCACGTAAATGAAATCACTTGCAAAACAAAAAAATTATGAAATTCATATTATTATGGTTAGGCTATATCGTAACTCTAATAAAAGAAAATTAGCACATAATAAAAGAAGAAACGAAAATATAAATCAAACCTAACATCTTGAATCAAAGAATAAGAATTCTGTCATCACTTTCGCCTTCTCTTCAAAATGCTTGAAAAATTCTTAGAACAATGAAAAAGATCTATTGTCCTCCCAAGCTCTCAATGTTCTCCTATTTATAGGATACATCAAAGACTCCTATCTCAAGGTAATTGCTTATTTTTCACAGAAAATTAGGTAATAAATCAAAGAATTCCTAATTTGATATCCACTTTCCAACTCTTTGTGATAAAATTAAGGTATAAATCATAGAATTCCTAATTTGATATCCACTTTCCAATTTTTTCTGATAAAATTAGGGAATAAATCACTGAATCCCTAATTTGACATCCATTTTTCAATGCTTTTAGATTTGAATTCCCGAACTACTAGATTCTTTCTTTCCTTCTTTTTGTCATTTTTTTTCTTATTTTCTCAATATCTCATTATGTTGCATAAATAATGAAAATTTGAATAAATAGAAAAAAATCCAAATATTTTGTCACATATATTGCATTATTTGTTGCCTAAAATTTGTAAAATACCTCTATTTTTATAGAGTTATCATTGAGACCCAAATTTGCAACATTGCTCGCTTATCCTAAAACTACAAGCCTACAATAAACAAATAGAATGAAAGATGAAGGGCTTTTGCAAATGCAATCGCCCTGTCACAAAACAATAGCCAATCATCCAAATCCTCAGGTCCTTCAACTCCACCTTCAACCAATCTTGTCATCTTCAACTTCTTTCAACTTAGAGTGTGTTTGTTTTAGTGAAAATGTTTTCAAAAAAATTAGATTTTTGAACTTCCACTTGATTTGTTCGTCGAAAATGACTAATCAACCGAAAAGACTTTCCGGTTATAGCAAACATTCATTTATGAAATTAGGAAAGTGAATTTCTAAATCCATTGCATTTGGTCCTTCGAATATTTTTACTGAATAAGATAATGTCAGATAGAATAAACATATGATAGAATTTTAAATATCCCATCTAATATTTGTTAATGTGCAAATATAGCATGGATTAAAATAAATATTATATAAATGAGTGTTTGATTTGCAGGATTAAAATTAAAAATAAATCACGAAAGTTGTAAAACTATTCATCCTTCTACAATACGCCATCCACATCAGACATCCCTCTTTCCCATGAATTTGAGGACATCTTCTCCTTTTCCAATTTCCCTTTCATTGCCCTCGATTGATTTGGCCTTGCTCTACCTTTGACTTTATCACTTTGAGATGCCTTGAGTTTGAGTTCTCTATCGATCTCGTGTTCTTCATCGTTAACGTCTTCCTTGTCTGTGGTGAATCCATCCCCTTCAACGGCTACAAATACCGCATTACTTCCTTGCGACTATGTTCCAACTTGTTTGGCAACCTCAACGGCTTTCACCAAGACGACACGTAGATATGTTTCTCAAGTAGGCAGCTCCTTTGATCCAACTCGCTCTAAGTGATGCAATTGAGGAGCTTTGTCGCCTCCATTGCCGCCTTTGTTGGATCATCTTCTTTGTGGAGGAGGCACCGGGATCTGATGGGGATCACGGTGTTCTCTACCAAGATGGAGTTGAGCGATATAAGGAAGAAGTAGAGTGTGACATCCCAGTAGCGTCACATATGAAATGCAAGTGGAAACTAATTATTAGTACGTTAATAGGATCTGTGTTAATCAATAATTACGCTAAGATATTCTGACCTAAATAATTAGCATGTATAATATTACACAGTCTTGGAATCTTATAAGGCATGATCGTCTAGTTTTGTCGTTTACTATCAACAATTCATTTATAAACATACACAATTCATCATAGAAGTGGCACAATCTCATTGCCTTCAATGATTATCACCTGTTTCTTATTTACATAAACATGGGAGCTTACATGTACCACACACATACATAGGGAAATATTTATATGATGTTAGTCAAAAGTGTACGTGTTGAACTTGGGAAATTTAAAAAGGAGTCTAATTTCATTACTCCTTAAGCTAAACTCATGTTGCTAAAAAAAAAAAAAATCATCAGCTTCCACTCAAACTAGATGCTTTAAGCATCACTCGCTCCAGCTCTAGGCCCATTGTCTTTGAAACAAAGAGGTTTGAACAGCTCTCCTTCATGGTTAATGAACCAAGCCTCAAATCGCATAGGCATCTAATCGACACACCCATCATCCATCCATAGTGTGACTTCATATCGGGTGTAGGTTAAGTTAATGTCATGGTCAAAAACATCATGAAAAGACATGCGGATATAAGCAATGACCCCATATCATGCCACATGTGGAACATCCATTTTAACAATCTGAAAAAATGAAGGAATGAGCAATGCCCAGTAAAGAAACAATAGGGCTCTAAATTAGGCGATCCATTAGTCTCTAAGAAAAATGCAAGTTTCAACAATAAGCGGCACACATAGACTAGGACAAATCATCATATAGACAACTTTATTGTTATACTTATTCATATTCATATGCACCACAAACAAGGGATAATAATAATAGCACACGACTCTCATGTATTTGAGCAAGCCAAGATTTGGTGCAAAACACACATGGACACATGCCAAGTGTATTTAATCCATCATGTGTTTCAATATCCACCATTGAATCCCTACCATAGGCATCTCACTCCAAGGCATTTCAATATCACACAGCCAAGACATCCCAGTCACACAGCAGGGGCATCTCACTCCGAGGCATTCTGGTATCACACAATCGAGGTATCCAAGATTACATAGCATGTGCATCCCATTCCCTAAGTATCATTGGCATCACAAAGCTGATTGTAATATTTTAAGTTTAGTTTAACACATTTCATGTGTCACACCTTAAAATAATCACATCACAGCAGCATGTTAATCAATTAAGTGCACAAGATCATTCCAAAGTCAAGACTATGCTCACATACATAACCTCATGGTGTACTTCATTCATCTCACACAAGAGACTTGACTATTCACAATTCAAAGTCATTTTATCACAAGTAAGAGAGATGATATATTAATTAGCTATGTATAAGAGACCACAAGACTCCCAAACGGTAGTCAAAAGTTCAAATGAGTTGTCTACAAATATTTGTAAAAATTTGGATTAGAGCAGAAAATATGCAGTTTTGAGCAGTTTGGAACACGATGATCAAAACTATAGTAAATAATTTTGAAAAATTCTGAAATTTTAATAAATTTTAGAAAATATATTGATAAAAATTTTCCGTGAAGGAATATAGTCCTATTTCTCACTGTATAGAGAGTGGCAAGTCCTTGAATTAACCTTTGAACTTGTAAAATTTTTCAGACTCTACCACACACTAAGAAAAGGCATTTCGGTACTCAAAACTTAACCAATCACTACCAAATTTTAATATGTCACACACAAAAAGTAACCCTACAAGTTCATAAAGAGTATAAGACTTGCTTCTATCTTGAAAATGACGGAAAAATCAAACAACCAATTGATATCCTTTATTTTCATCTATTTATAAATTACTAAACTAGATAAAATTCACCTTTTTCACTTCTTGTACTACTCTCAGAAAAATTTAAGAAAAAATTATGACATAAAGTAAACAATTTACTATAACTTCTATATAGAATATAAGTCTAAATTCGTGATAGATTCTTCAGTATGAAATTCACAAAATTCTGTGACCAGAAGCGCATGATTCTGGATAGACCGCCTATATTATTAGAAACCCCACAACTCGGCCTCTATTATTTTACACCTCCTTAAACTAGCTTTGTTCAAACCTCAAGCACACATAGAGTGCATTTGGGAGTGACATTTTCAAAAATCTTTGGGTGTTCAAAGCCCTTTGGGGCAAATATGTAGTGTTTGGCAAATTTTTTTGAATGTCCACTGCACAAATGCCAGTCTTTTGAAGGCTAAAAGCCTTGGCTTTCTTTCTAGCATTCTCGGTAAGCTACAGTGCACCTTAAAAAAATTAATTATTCCTTTCTTACCCTTAAAATTTTACTAAAATTTTAAGTTTGACCATTTTAAAATAAAAACCATAACTTTCTACTCTTCTTTTCCAAGCAAATACGCTACGCCATGCACATTGCTTCCCTTCCCTTCCCCTTTGCTCTTCTCGACTTTTCTTGAGATCTCACTCTTGCCATTTTAAAGCTAACCCTCCGGTTGTCAAAGCTCACATCTCCAGTCGTCTGTCGAAGCTTGCCTCTCCAATCGATCCTCTTCGAGGTCACCAAAGCTTATTTGTTCGGTGGCCGAAAGCTGCAGTGAATACTGTCTCCGCCTAGGCTCTCGTCATCGCCATTGCGTTGCTTGCTATCACCTAGGCCTAGTCCCATGGCTCAACTCCCACGCCTACGAATGCCCCCCTCTCTCTCTCTTTGTGTCTCTTGCATTTGGTGAGATTGAGATATGAAGTTGGGATGTGCGGCATTGTTGATTCTTTCTTTTTCATGCCGTGGTTTTTTGAGATGAGTGGATCATGTTAGTTTCTCTGGCAAGACGCCATTCTTTGATGAAGAAATCTGGAGAATGTTTCCTAATTCGTCCCTGCATCTAAAACTTATTATAAGTTTTCATTATAAATGGTTTTTTCCTTTCCAAAATCCAATTTTGAGAAAATGGTTTTATTTTAAATTAAATCATTTTTCAGCTTAGAAATTTCACCTGAAACAATACATTGATTAATTCGTGCGCTATGACATGATGAATAGAAGATCTCAACGCTTTTCGGTGCCATTATTGATTATTAATTTCGAAACATGGAATTTGAAAATGGTGTGAGTCAAAGAAGATATTGTTACATCAGAAGTGTGCGCTTCCCTTATTGCAACTCTTCCTTTGGGTACTTTTTGCATTAATTAGTAATATACACAACGAGTTGCTTTAATTATTTGAATATGAAGGGAAATATATTATTATTGGAGTCTGTGGGAGTCAGATATCCTCCAGTGCCTTGTTGGTATTTTGCAGTAGAATGTGTTGGTAGTGGTATCAAATTATGAGTTATTTCTCAGAAGTCATTATTATGTGTATTTTTTTTTTTATTCTTACTTTTATTTACTGTATAATTTAAGGTTGGGTAGTGGAAGATTCTTTTTCTTTTTGGTTTTAAGTGTAGTGGGAGGTTGTTCATATGATATTTTGGTTTCATGTTGATTCTTGTGACTTGTAGTAGCTCTAATTTCCTACTTGTCTTTGTATGTATTAAAATAAATATTTGTGAAGATAATGCTTGGAAAAGTAGTACATTCATCAGTAGTCTTGTTGCGTGGTCATTAATATGACCCTAGTCAAGTTTTTCAACAGTTTGACCATATTGTTTTGGAGATTTGGGGGATGTAGTGTAAGGATGCCTTACCATGGGTTTTCTTAATGTTTACAATTTGTCTATTTTATAAATACTTTTGTTATTCGATTGTTAATTGATCATTTTCATTGATTTTAAACTTGCAAGGTATTAACTGTGAATCTTCTCTGGTGACGCACAATTGAAGCAAACAAACTAATATTAAGAACTTAACATTAGAATTTTATTTGATGCGGTGAAGGGTTAATGAGCTTTGCTGATGTTAACTAGATTTTTTATCTAAGTAATTATCAAATATATTATGTTCGGGTAGCGCTTGTTAGAAAATGTATTGACTTCCACCAAGAACTTGTGAAACTCAGATAACTATATCGAATGCAATAACATAATTGCTACTATGACTCAGATAACTCTATGTGAAGTTAATCATGCAATAACGGAATTGCTATTATGATTCAAACAACAAAATGTATTGACTTCCACCACGAGTTTTGCTATGTTGATTCTTGTGATTTATTCATATTCTTTCTTCTTCACTTTTCTTTTGGCTAATAATCGAGGTGCTCAACTCTCTCTTTACTCACAACCGAAGTGCTCGCCTCTCTTCGCTCAAAAGGTGTCGGTTGTCCCACCTCGAACTTAGGTTCTTTCACTTCTATTTCTTATGTTTATGTCCTTTTTCCCCACTTACATATCCAGCTTGGTGTGCTCTTTCATGAGTTCATATGAATTGCATTTTAATTTATTTGTAGTCCCTTGCTTTGTGTTCATAGTTAATATCATATTTTTTCATTTTTCTAATATGTTTGTATTTATTTTATTAGAAGATGGCAAGTTTATCAAATGAAAATGCATATTGGAGCCTAAAGATGTAGAAACTTTTTGTTGATTATGCATTGAACAAATTGAAAAAGGCAATTGTCCTATAAGTAACAAAAAAGATGGAGGGACATATATAATTAACAAATTTGAGGAGTTGAGGGAGAAAAAAGTATGATAAAAATCAAATAAAGAGTAAATGAGATAATTTAAAGGAAGATTGGAAAAAATGAAAGCAATTGGTTCAAAAGGAAATAGGATTAGGATGTGATCCAAGAAAGAAAACCATTGACGTAAGTGACGAATGGTGGGAGAGAAAAATTCAAGTGTTTATATAATCTTTTGTTACTTTTTTTTTTTTTAAGTTCATCTTTTATAATACAACTCCTAAATATATTTTATTATAACAGGTCAATCCTAAGCTTAGATTCTTCGAATGAAAGACATACATTCAGATGTTGAAGTTTTGTTGGATTAAATGTTTTAGGGTATAATTGCTATTGGAAGTGTTACTTAGAATCCTACACAAGGTTTATGCAATAATGAAAATGTTGAGATCATACAAGCTAATATTTATGATTGTGTAGGATCTACAAAAGCACTTTAGAGTGGTTGAAAGTTCAACAAAGCAAGCTCGAGGAAAGAGAGGAAAATAATTGATCGGACTTGATAAGTTAGCATCACAAATTGATAGACTTTGTTCAGCTGTTGAAAGTAGGAGCAATCAACATCGGTTGCAAGGAGTTTGATCATTACAAAGAAATTGTGCAAACATTGAAAGCCATACATGAGATTAAGTAAGACTGAATATTGTTCTTCTTTGCACTCTCTTATTTTGTTGAAAAGAAAGACAACATGCAGATTTTTATGAACTTGGATGAAGATGAAGAAAAATTTGAGCGGCTGAAATATAAGTTGGAATAGCATAATAGTTGCCACTAGGATTTGAGCTCTTTCATATTAATCTATATTATAATATGAGACTTGTTTTTGGTTGCTAATTTGCATACTTGTGAACTCTTCTTCTAATTATGTTCTAATGTGAGACATGTGTTTTCAGTTTGTGTTATTTCGATTTGGTGGAATTTGCATATATATATATATTAATATATATATTGGATAATTGTTCCATTGATGGATGATTATCCATCACTTTTCTTTTTGTTTTGTTACTTTAAATAGATATAGACGATTCTCCTAAAAGAGAAATCTATGAAAAAGAGGATGATGAATATTGGCAATTTGTGAAAATTACTCAAGTCACAATCGCTATTAGGCAATATACAGTCACAAAAAACTTTGTAGAACATCATCATATACAGGATATGCATGGTTATAAGAGTTGATGGGTGAAGATGCTAATTCGATAATGTGTTATCAAATGTTCAGAATGTATAATATTGTATTTAATAATTTAATGCATGATTTAGTAACATGCTATGGTCTTGAAGAAACTATGAATATTGATGTTAGAGAAATGCTTGGAATATTTATTTATATTTTAAGATATGGTATAGGTAACAGGTTAACACAAAAGCGCTTTCAACGCTCTGGGAAAACTACAAACATGTACTTTAGCTTAGTATTAGAAAAAGTATATAAAATGGGAAAATATTTGATCTAACTAGCTGATTGGCAATTTAGGGATGTTTTGGAAAATATAAAAAATAATCGAAAATTTTATCCATATTTTAAGCATGCTTTGATTATATGATATAAAGAAAGAACAAAATATAAATTTTGATAATATAATAATATTTGCGTTTTTGTTTTAGGATTGTATTTGAGCTATTGATGCCACTCATATCCCATCAGTGATGTCTACAAAAGATTATATTCGTTTTATTGATCGAAATTGTACACCAACTCAAAATATCTTAATAGTGTGTAATTTTAACATGTAATTCATTTATGTTTGGATTGGTTGGGAGAGATAATTCCATGATACTCGTATTTTTTTATGAAGTTTTAGAGAGATGTGATGTGCAATTTCCTCATCCTTCTCTAGATTTGTTAATTAATGGTTTTTGTACATTAATATGTATAAAAATGGTATATGTTGATTATATTCATGCAGGTAAATATTATTTAGTAGATGCTGGATATCCAAATTCGACGGGTTATTTGGGATCATACAAAAATGTTAGATATCATTTGCTAGAATTTCAACAAGGTCCTGCCCTACAGGTTATCGAGAGGTATTCAATCGTGCTAATTCCTTGCTACATCAGAAATTGAATGAGCTTTTGGCGTGTTGAAGAAGAAGTGGAAGATTCTAAAGCATATGCCAAATTTTCCATTTGAAAAACAAGTAAAAATTGTTATAGCAGCAATGACTTTGTATAATTATATACGACGAAACGCCACAAATGATAGACATTTTGTAAGAGTAGATTTGGATCCAAATTATGGATATTCAGTTGACATTGATAATACAAATGAGGGGGCCGGTACTTCAAATAATAATCTATTTTTTGACATAACGTGTTTACGTGATCAAATAGCAATGAGTTTAGTAAATACTTAAGTATGTTTGTAATTTTCAATGAAAACCTATTTCTTTCTTTGATGCATATGTAATCATGTTTATTATAATGAAATTACTCTTTCTTTTTAATTGAGAAAAAGTCCAATTTGATGTATTTTTTAACTTATGAATTTGTTAATATATCTCTTTTTATATTAGATCTCGTGCAAAAATATAAAAAAAATCATTATTTTTGTTTTCAATTTAAAAAAAATAAAAATTAACAACTTAAATTGGTCGCGCTAAAGGACTTCCCAAATATGTGTTTACCAAATTGTATGTCCCCAAAGTTGCTTTTTAAGGCACTTTTCAATTATAGTTTACTAAACAGTTTTTGCATTTTATCAAAACTCTTTAGACCAAAGACCTTTACATTTCCTTAAAGGCTTTTCCCAAAAACTTTCCCAAATGCACCCATAATGCAGCAACTAAAGCCTACACCAAACACCAAACGACCCCCCAAATCAGAATGAAACTTGTCACCCGTGAACTAGCTACTACTTAGATCGACATGCACGACTCCCATTGTAGCACACTCGACCACTTATCGAACCAACGACGACACCACAGCTCCTCTCCTATGCATATACTTTCTAAAACTACCGTGAAACCCACATGCAAGTCGCTAAAGAACTATCTAACCTCACGACTAGCGAGTTAGACCTTAAAACACAACAATCAAGGATCGTTTCTCCCCAAACCCGCATGTCTCGCACCTCGCTCAACAACCTGCAGATAATTTTAGCTTAAATCTTGTTGTTTCCTTACCTGGTTAATCCTCACCTTCCTCACGTGCTAGCTCTTCAAGATCTCGCTCTTCTCGAGTTTGAAACCGCACGCAAAATTGTAGAGGAAGAAGAAATTTTTTGTTCAGCCAAGAGAGAAGGAAAGGAAAGAAGGAGCAAGAGAGTGAGAGAGAGGGAGATGAGTTGGATGGGAAGAGTTGGGGGGAGAAAAGAGAAAAATGACGACCATGATGACCAAATTGATAGACAAAGATACCAAAGGAAGAAGAAAGGCGGTATGAGTAGCTCATTGCATGCAATTTCCATGCATTTGTGCTTAGTGTAGGAAGGTTTTGGGGGCTAATTTGGAGATTTCCCTTGCATTGGATCATTAATCCCTTAATATTTCTACCCCTTTAGAATTCGGTCCTACAAGAATGAAAATTGATTCTAAGATTATAACTAAGACAAATCATCAAAAAGTGTTAAGGTTAATTCAATGTTTGCGCATAAATTCATAGATGAAATTAAACACGGCAAATCAAACTTTCTGTCGACGAATAAATTTTTTTTTGTCCAAATCAGGCCTCATGCATACATCCTTAACTCTATTGTCCCTAATTGTGGCCCATCGGGCTCATCACCTTACCCACTTCTAATATTCTAAGCGCATACTGGTTTATTCATAATTCTAGGATCATAAAATTTAGGGTGTCACATAGAGCCCGTGAGTTCTAATGTTGTTTTTTACAATAGTTGAAGGTGGGAAGTGGGTTATCGCCGATGGGAGGAGTGGCGGCCATTGAGTTGGGTTATCAACTTATTGCCTTTGAGTTGCATTTTGCGCGCGTTTGGTCTTCCAAATTTCACATATCCTATTTTGGTCTATCTTACCTTTTAAATGAGATTTTTTTTTTAAAAATCCAGGCTATATCTAGTTATATTTAGATTTTTTGTCACTCCAAACATCGAATAGGATGAAAATTATCTTATTTGGAATTTTATCTAGCTTACCAAATGCAACATCTTTGGAATTGCTCATCTCTCTTGAGTTGACTTGAAACTAACTTGTCTCCCTCTCTCTCTCTCTCTACTTGTCTATGCTGTTGCTAATCACCTCTTTGCTCTTCTCACTCCTCATCTTCCCTCGGTCCACCGTTCTTCACTCCATCTAAAGGCTAAAGACCTCTCTCTTCTCTTTGTGCTTGCGCCTTGGTGGTTGCATCTTCGTTGGGCATGGGCAAGCATAGAAGCCATGGATGCCACAACTCTGATATTGTCGTTCGAAGTGGCATTCGATCCCTCGTTGCTTGTTGCCTCTCAACTTTGACGCTCAGCCTTGCCTTAGCAGCTGCATGCAATCTAGTCCCTAAGCTGCGACTATAGGCGCCTCTCTGTCTCTATGTCTTTATCATTGACAATGTGGCTTCACACTCTTTGATCGTGCTGAATCTAGCATCGTTGTGGTTGGTTTAACTGTGATGGGGGAAAAGGAACAAGTAGACAAAGAATAGAAAAAGAAAACACAATTGAAGAAAAAAGAGAGGAGGGAGAGAGTTGATGTGGTAAGAGTGAGGTCTTTGTTTTCTTTTGAATTGAGATAAATTATGGATTGAAATTATTTTCCAAATAAGGTTTAAACATCCAAAAAGGTTTTCGGTCACATATCACTAAACAAAGGGAAGTTAACCATTTTTCAAGTAAAATGATTTTCTAAAAAGTATTTTCCTTGATCATGTAGAATTTCCCCCAAACAAATGTACCATTAAATAACTTCAATTTCTCCAATTCATCCTCCCTCTTAGCCTGGCAACACTCCCTGTCTCGTCTAAGCCCAAGACCCCCTGTAATACAATTTATTCAACCTTTGCCTTGCCATCAACGACTCTCTTTAGCAACCTCTCCGCCTCCTGATGGTATGCCATTCTCGTTTAGAACGTCGTACATGAGGGTCACATGAGGAGGACGTCGTATGTTCTCAACTCATTTATACTCATATAGAGTTCGGTGTTTTTGCTGGGCTCTTTTAAACTCATGTCTAATATTTTAACTAACCCATTTATTATGACTTGGCCCACAAAAAAATGAAATAAATAATGGGTTTTGCACCAATTCTAACACTTCTACTAAATCATAATCAACTTGGGCTCTGTTTACTCAAAAACTAATTGAGGAGGCTTTTTGTTAATTTGTGCGTTTTTTTTTTAATGGATGAGCGGAAGCAAGGCTTATTTATTGATTGAGCCTAACTGCAATTAGGGGTAAACAACCAGACCATCGGCCATACCCGACTCATTTCAAGCCAATTCACACTAAAACTGGTTTGGTTCTTGAGTCAAAAGATTTGGGAAGCGAACTTGACTATTTTGATTTTATTTATATCAGGAACCATCTATTTTATCTGGATCAACTCCGAAACTGACAAAGATAACTTTCAGATTTTTTTTAACCTGGAATTCACCGAACTTCGAAATCCATCATCCAGCCTGCGATCGCTAATCGTCCAAACCCTATAACGTGGCATCGATTCCCTGCGAAACAAGAAGAACGAGATTCTGGTCGCACTTCCAGTCGTTTGGGCCGGTTTGAGCCCACGATCTCCCCCCTTAAGCCGATCGAACCCGGTCGCCCCGCTTTCCGATTCCGGTCCGACCGAACCGGGACCCACCGTAGTCCGCCGACTCGCGAAACACCAGTGTCTATAAACCTCGACAGTCTCCCCCAGCGGCGAGCTCTGCAGCAATGAAACCCACCCCGAAGAATTCCAGACCTCCTTCGGGGACCTGAAAGTAGAACCGAATTCACCGCGAGAAGCAGAAGAAGACGAAGAAGAAGAAGAAGAAGTAGAAGAAGAATCTCGAAGAGAGAGATTCCGGGCCCGAGAAAGGGGGAAGGAGGAAGGAGGGAGATCGGTGGAAGCTCCAAAACCCTTCCCGAAAGAGAATCCTCACAAACCCTAGCGAATCTCCTTCCCTTCGCCGGAGCAATCGAGCGCTCGGTTCCCCGAGCGCGGCGCGGCGGCTGCACCCCGCTCCTGCTCGTGTGTGTATAGGCGGATGATCCGTCGCCCGGAGCGGGGCTTCGGGGGGTGGTCGCGCGAGGGAGCGTAGCTCGATCGTCGGCGGGGCCGGTTCGGCTTCGGAGGAGCCGCGTGGAGCGACGCCGTTTCCGGCGAGTCCGCGGGGGGGAAAAATGAGTCCGATTCAGAATTTCGAGCAGCACTCTCGCCATTTGGTGGACCCTGATCTACGTACTCCTCTCTCTCTCTCTCTCTCTCTCTCTCTCTCTCTCTAAACTCACTCGCTCACTCACGAGCGTGATTCAATAGGCACGGATGTTCATACATACGTATAGGAAGGATCATAGCGTGTGTTGTAAGCGGGGAAGGATGTTCCTTGCTAAGGAAGGATGTTGAGGTGTTTGAGCTTAGGTGCGAGTCTGAAAGGGGGAAATGATAATCTATGGTCGTAATGATATGGTGAAGGGATCATGTGGGTGTAGTCCTTCTATCGTGGTTTAAACTTTAGACATCTAATTGTTCCGTGGGCTATCTGTTCTTCAATAGAGGGTTTCCGTCCTGTGATTTCAAAATGTAGCTTTGTAAATTTTATTTCTCCTGCTGTGTTTTGGATTGAGTATCTGCTGGTGTGACCATGAGGTTTTTTTTGTTGTTTTGAAAACAGCGATTCAGGCGAGGCTAGTGATGGCGGTGGAGGTACGCGACAGTCTAGAGATAGCCCATACTGCAGAATATTTAAATTTCCTAAGATGCTACTTCAGGGCATTCTCTGTAATTTTAGTGCAAATTACAAAGCCTCAGTTTACTGATAACCCGGAGCACAAGCTTCGAAATATCATCGTGGAAATCCTGAACCGCCTACCTCATAGTGAAGTCCTACGCCCATTTGTTCAGGACCTACTAAGGGTTGCCATGCAAGTTCTCACCAGTGATAATGAAGAGAATGGCCTAATTTGCATACGCATCATATTTGACTTGTTAAGAAACTTCAGACCAACATTGGAGAATGAGGTGCAGCCATTTCTCGACTTTGTATGCAAGATTTACCAGAACTTCAGATCAACCGTCAGCCATTTTTTTGAAAGTGGAGCATTAGGTGGTGAAGATGTTAAGCCAATGGAGACTAGCTCTTCAGATCAGGGCATTTCTACTGGTGCGTATGGGGGGACTGGGCAGCTCAATCCAAGTACTAGGTCATTTAAGATAGTGACAGAAAGTCCACTTGTGGTCATGTTTCTATTCCAGCTGTACAGTCGGCTTGTTCAAACGAACATTCCTCACTTGCTGCCTTTGATGGTAACTGCCATATCTGTTCCTGGACCAGAAAAGGTTCCCCCCCATTTGAAAACTCAGTTCATTGAGCTGAAGGGTGCTCAGGTTAAGGTTGGTAATATCTTCATTGTGCAGGATTTGTTCGTTTTATTAACTTTTTCTTCTTTCAGTTATAAGTTCCATAAATGGTTCGAAGTAATCTAGACTGTCAGTCTGTTTGGTACAGTTCCAAGCAGCTACAACTTTGAAAAGGGTTGCTTTGGCTTTTATGAGAGGTTCGGCTAACTCTTCACAATTGGAAGCTGTCTCATCTAGCTATGAGATGTTGTAGTTACTGCTATACCAAAGAGACATTATCAATGTAGGAAAGAATCAAATTGACACTCATGAAGATTTGTCGTAAGTTTAAGTGAATGATGTCAGTTATAGTATAATAATACTCTGTCTTTTCTGTTTTTATCACGGAAGAGACACTCAGACTTAATATAGCAGTTATGTGGGTTAAGGGAATAGTAATACGTGTAAGTTTCTGAGGTTGCTATCACCTACTTGATCTATCATAGCTGTATCTCTACAAGATCACTGAACCCTTCAAACAGACAGCTAGAGCAATATTCTTTTCTGAACTGAGAGGAAGAGAAGTGATTTTTAGAACTTGGAATCCCCTCTTATTTTATTTCAATTTTGTGTGCTAATTTTGATTTATGGCATGAGGATTAGCTGAAATATAGATGTTTTGATAGTTAATTTTGTTAATCATATTATGTGATGTTGTCCTCCCCGACTGCGTCTTTCTTGTACTGTGTCTTGCATGGGAAAGAGTAACTATTTGTCTGATTATGCAATTGTAATTAGAATGGGCAAATAAGAATCAATTGACCTTCTTTCTCTCTCTCTCAAGAATTTGGCTAATGCTTTGAATTGGCTTTACGAAATTCTCTGGTTTGCTCGGCCACCATTCTCATTCAGGTTTCTTTCATCAATTATGGTTTACTTCATAGTGAAGAACAATCTAAGACCAACGCAAATGAAAAGGAGCTGTAAAATTGTCTCCTCTTCATATTTTATATTAGATTTTATGAATTGGGTAATGCATCTGATATCTTATGGATTTTGCGGAGGCTTGGGAGAATTCATTCTCAACTGAAATTGATTCAATATACTAAGTTTCCTCTTTCACGTGAAATTTAGCTTATACACTCATACATTCTATTTTGCTCTTGTGGTATGTCTCATCATGGAAATCTTGGAAATTTGCCGTTTGTTTATGGGGGAAAGTGAGATATTGGGAGCTCTAATTGATCGCATTAAAAGTTTATATCATGCTCTGGTCTTAATATTAGGATAAGTTCTTGATAATGAAAGCTTTCTTCTATTGAGGTCAGAAACCAATGCTGATGGTATCAATTTGCTATCACAAGATAATGATTAGCGACAAAGATGGGATCATAATATGCAAATTTATATGCTTTTGTCTCTATTAAATGGTCGTAATTTATATTATTGGTGGAACTTAATAAGCCAACTCAGAATTTCCAAATCATAGATAGCACGTTTTTGGCTTTGCAGATAGAGCTATTGGCTTACCTTTAACTCTGTTTCTGTTCGTTAAAGCATTTCACATCGCTTGTCTATGGGGTTTCAATGGGTCTTCTATTCTGTTCTGGTTTATTACATGTGTGCTCTCCTCCATTCATCCATTTCATGTGTTAATAATCCGGCTTGCACAATAGAGGAAGTGTTAAAAGTATTTCACATTGGTTGTCTGTGGGTTTCAATGGACCTTATGTTCATGTACGTAGTCTCCCTCCACCTACCGGGCTGGACTTCATGACACTGTTGAAGCCACTTCTTCGCCAAATCTTGAAACGAGACATTATTCTGATTCTAGAAAAAGTATACTGTCACAGGCTAATAAAATGGGATAACCTTCAGTACCAAAAACTTGTTGATACCTTTTATGCTGTTCTTTTTGGATTTACGTGTGGATTCTAATCCCTTTCTTTCCTTAAATTATTGCAGACAGTCTCTTTCTTGACTTATTTGTTAAAGAGTTGCACTGACTACATCAGACCCCATGAAGAAAGCATTTGTAGAAGTATAGTCACTCTGCTGGTTACCTGCTCTGATTCTGTAACGATTAGAAGGGTGGGAACTCCATGTTTATTCCTCTTTTGTTCCTTCCCATTTCTTGATTGCTGTCCAAGTAAACAGTTGATCTAAATTTTCTGATACAGGAATTGTTGGTGGCTCTAAAGCATGTACTGGGAACAGATTTCAAGCGGGGATTATTTCCTTTGATTGACAAATTACTGGATGAAAGGTAGAGGATATACTTTTAATAACCATTGAATTGGTAGGGTCGTAATTTGATATTTAGGAATATGTAATTTGCAGTTAGATCAAGCGAAATAAGGTAATGAGAAAATGTGCTTGTTCATAAGCAATATTTATGGACAGAAGTGCGTGGATGGATACCAAATTTTCTTTTTGACAAGATAAGATTTTATTGATAAAGAAGCTGTCCATTGCATTAGAATATACAAGAGCAGATCAGAAAACAACAAAACACTAGTTCATGGTAAGATTACAACATGAAGCTGATAAGTGCCTGAAATCAACAAAAACAGAATTGGGTGAAGACTATGTTCCTTCCAACAGTCTTTTATTTAGTTCCTTGGAATGCAATGCACGAGACAAAGTGGAGCTACGCTTGAGCCTTTTGGACAGGTGAGAGTAGGAAGAAAAGCTCTAGCATTGACTAACTTTGCATAACCAACATATACAAGAGCAATTGAAAATGAAAATTGCTAAATCAATAACAGTGAAGGACCAAATGATCTCTGGATTGTCCAAACACTTTACGGCTGCCAAAATAGAATTCCACACCCTAAGATTCTTAGAAGTGAGGATTTTAAGAAGCTGCCAAACAATAGAAGTATTTAATGAAGGGAGCATTAGGAAACCCGATAGCAATGGCAGGAACTAACTAGATTGATTGAAGTTAAAGCTATTAACAACTCTATGATAGGGCTTGGCGGAGAAGATTTTGCTTGAGATTCTACTCCCCTCAAAACTGCCAAAATTGAGATTGGAAGGTGGAAGAAGGAAGCTAGCACCATAATCAAGTTCCCAACCATTAAAGTCTCCAATGAATATAGGAACGTCGATATAGAATCGACCTACCAAAAGTCGGAAATTATATCGTTTTGATCATTGGAAGCGAGAAGGGAATCTGGATTTAAGAGAAGTGACATACCAAAAATCGTGTTCTCAAATCTTGTCCAGTGATTTAAAAATCGATGTTTCCAAAGATCGGCCTACATGTATAATCAATGTTTTTTCAGCCATAACCACCAGGAAGCAAGCTGTATTTGGCACTAATCACACTCAACCCAATGAGAATTTCTATATGGGGGAACCTCTATAGCCATTTACTAAGAGGAGCTTCATTGAAAAGAGTCTACTCTCCCAAGCCAAGACCTCTTGAGAAATGAGAGCAGAAAATGTTCCAATCAAGTGAATGAATCTTATACTCACTGGGACCTCATAAAAAGCCACTTTGAAACTTCTCAGCTCAAGAGGTTGCCAACACAGGAATTCCTTGACACCCATGGAGAAATTTCAAAGAAGACTAGTAAGACTGATGAATTAATAGCTTTGAGACGTGAGGCTCACTCTTATCAGGAGTACTTTGACCTTGTTTTATGTCTATCTTCCCACTGCTTGCCCTATTGTGGACAAACAAGAGGATATACAAAAAAGATTCTTATGGCAGAGTGGAGAAGAAGAATTTATGTGGTGTATAGTAAAGCTTCCATTATGTCAAATGGATTTGCTCATTGATTCATTTACTTGCAAAATGGAATTAGAGATTCATGCAGGAAAAAAGATTTTTTGAATGATAATGCAGGAAAAGAATATGTTATGGGGAAAAGTAGCTACTGCTAAATATAGGTATGATAGGTTGAGAAAATTGCAGTCAAGCCATTCCCATTGCAGATGGCGATGGGGGCATTTAGTCGTTTGGTGATACTTATATTGTAAAGGTACTCTGCCAATGGATAGTTTTCCAAATTTAGTTTCTAGATTTCACAGTGTATCGGTGAGTTCCCTCTTCACTAAGTTGTGAGAGCATAATTGCAAAGTGCAGTTCCACTGAGCTGCACATGAGGGAGTGCTTGAAGACCTTCATGTTTTGTTCAAATGTGTTTAAAGGACCGATGATGATAGTCCAAAAATGGTCACTTGGGGTGGGCTCTCTCACTGAATTACTGCCAAATTTTGTTACACAAAATGAACAATGTCAGTCATCATATGAGACGCATAATTCCATTTAAAGGCTTTTCTGATATAGATGCACCACTAGGATTTAGTGCTTTCACTTGGCCAAAATTCTTATAATGTAAAGTGTTCGGGGAGTAGGTTGGGTCACTAGTTGCTCCACTGAGGTGGTTTATTTTGTGATAGTAACTCAGGTTGAAAGTGTTGGGGAAAGACCTAAAATGATAAATTTAGTTTGTTGTCATTATATATAGAGTTTTATGTTTATTCTCTACCAATCTGAATTGAAAATGGAAATGCTGCAAATAGAAAAAGAATGGACTTTCAATTTTAAATTGAAAGTTATGACTATTACTACATGTAGATACCTAAATGACCCTGTACTTTCGACCCTTTTCAATTCTACCCTGAACTTGGAGAACTTTCAATTCTACCTTGAACTTTGATGTCAGTTTCACTTCTATCTTAGGTGCAGTAATTCTCTTGTATAATTCTGAACTGATGTTTTGGTTGCTAAAAAGGAACAATCGTGATGCTAATGTGGTCAGATGTTTTGAAATGGATAACTACATAATGTATGCCATGTGGCTAATAGATGGTCTCTGACTATGAAAATCTATCCTATTTGTTTGTTGGTAGTAAATTCTAGTCAACCTGTTCAAATTTGTGGCATTAATAACGTGTGCTTGTATGTGTACTCACAGCAGGATCGAATTGAAAATAACTTTTAGAATTTGGGCAGGAATTGGAAGGTCATTTGCTTTGGGCTTGAATTGGAAAAACATTTAAATTTTAGTTGATTAAGCAAAATAGTTATATTTGGTGAGGAAGTGTAATGATTTACCAATGGATTTTAAAGATTGGCAGCTTCTGCTCATTCTCTGTGATGTTCTAAATTGGTGATCATATTGCTGTATCTTAATGGTGTAATCCTAGCTCATAAGGGTTTATTCACCAAGGAATTTCAGCGTCAACTCTATATAGTGTTTCTTTGACATGCAAAATGTCATTTTACTGCTCCCTGTTTATTTTAACTCTAAATTGTTGTTGCTTAACTGATTCGCGATTCACGTATGTGAATTGATTTTACTGTTTTCATTCTTCTGAAGTGACTTTTTTTCTCTGGAAATAAGAGAAGAGATGCCAGTAGTTGCTTTAGTTCCACCGGTACATTTGTGGAGCTTCTTGTGTCTGAAATAGTGCTATTGTTTGTTGTTTTAATGGTGTCTCAACTTATATAATAGTATACATAACTTGAAATGAGTTTTTCCCCTGCATTCTCCAAGAAGAATATGGAATGAACTTTGTTTTTCTCAGCTACGTTATCCATTGGTAAACTAAAAGAACAATTGCACCTGTTCTCTTGCTGAATACTCAGTTGACCTTTTTTCTCTCCTAAACGGTCAGTGTGCTAGTAGGACCTGGTCGGGCATGCTTTGAGACCTTGAGGCCATTGGCTTACAGTCTGCTAGCGGAGATAGTACATCATGTTCGGTCGGACCTTTCTTTGACGCAGGTGAGCTTTTAGGTCTAGTGGATTTAGTATATTCTTCAGTTGTTGGATAATTAGGAGCATGCTGTTATTATAACCTGGGCTTGTGCATCTCTGTGTTCTTGATTTTCTATCTTGGTGTTCCTGCTTAATTGAAAAAAATTCCTGATTCTTGGGAGAAGGATCTATTTGTTGATGCTTTGCTGAAGAATGCGACTATAATGTCTGGAGCATGTTCCTTGGATTTGAAAAATTTGATTTGCTCGATTTCTAGGGAGATGCTTTGAGGGTTCTTCTATGAAGTCTGATGCTGCACTTAGTTTGTTTGTCTCGTTATAATTTCTCTTAAATACTTGAGCTCCTCATGATAGGGATTACTATTTTCTTAAGGATTTCAGGCTACTTTTCTGTTTTATTTCCCTAATAGCTCTTTTTTATTTCATGTTTTAACCTATGTTGACCAATGATTATTTATTGTTTTGCAATGCAGTTATCAAGGATCATATACTTATTTTCAAGCAACATGCATGATGCTTCGCTGTCGCTTAACATTCACACGACTTGCGCTCGCTTGATGTTGAATCTGGTGCCTATGCTCGTCCTTGCCAATTCTTGCATTTTTAACATGCTCTTGTGGCATATATCGGTCTATATTTCACAAGTTTGGTACATTGTGTATGTTTTTTTGACTTCTTTATTAATTGGTTTCATGGAACCAAGGTGGAGCCCATCTTTGAGAAAGGTGTTGATCAGCCATCTATGGATGAAGCCCGGAATCTGCTGGTCCGAGCTTGTCTACTTTGTCTTCATTTGCTTTAATATCTTTTTTTTTTTTTTTTTGTGGTGAAATGGTTTTATTTATTACTTTTTACAGGGTCGCATTTTGGATGCTTTTGTTGGGAAGTTTAGCACTTTCAAGCGTACCATTCCCCAGGTAGTTTTTGATCATGGTTGCATTTGTAGTCATTTTTGATTGGTTGGCCTTGTATTGAGGGGGAGGATTGGTGCAAAGATTGTGACTTGTGGGTAATGGTCCTATTGCAGCCGACTGTCTTTCTTCCAGTGTTAAAGTATAATAGAATTTTCTTGTGGAGCAGCGGATGATCTTTTTTTCCTTTTTCTTTTTTTTTTTTTTTTTTTGGGGGGGGGGGGGAGTAAATCTTTGTTAATCTTGAGATATCAGTTTTTTTTTCTAATTGATAGCATGCTTGATTGAGAATTTACATCATTCTCCTGTCAACTGCCTTTTCCCAGGACTGGCCTTTTTATTCTGTTGAAAAGTTACTGTTACACTTTCGACAATAGCTCTCAATCACTTGCAAACAATCTGTTTTAGCTTTCCACCTGTCCATAGAATATGCTAATATGTAATGAGTTATGGAGAAGTAATCTTTGTTTTTTGTTAGTTTCAGTTTTATTGCCTCGTTTTCCTAGTTTTTTAGATTCTTATTTTTTTGTGGTAAATAGCTGTTGGAAGAAGGAGAAGATGGAAAGGAGCGAGCTACTTTGAGGGCGAAACTTGAACTTCCAGTGCAGGTTTTTTCATGGCTGTACATTTTCTTTTGTCACTTGGGTTTTCTAATTGTTGATGCATAAATGTAGCTTATTTAGGGTGCGTTTGGGAAGGCTTTTGGGGGAAGTCTTTGGGTAAATGCAAAGGCCGTTTAGTTAAAGGAGTATTCCAAAATGCAAATTGTATTTGGTATATTGTATTGTAAAAGTCCATTGTGAAGTATTTTTGAGCAAAATAGTATTTGGAGAAATTATATTTGCAAAAGATTTTTTTAATTAAAAAAAAGAAAGAAGAAGAGTTGGCCGGCCAAGGACAAGCAGTTGCCAGCGACCGCTTACAGAGAAGAAGAAGATGAATAGTCATCGAGGGCAAAACTGGAAAAACAAAAAACTAGCGAGGATAATTTGGGAAGAAATTTTTTTTATTTATCCCCTCAGCTCAGCATGCCGAGAAGGCTGACATTTCCCAAATGGGGTTAAAAAGAAATTCAACAAACACCCTCTCTTTAGCCCAAGGGGTTTTGGGTGTTCAAAGTGCCTTCTAAAGGCCACTCCCAAATGCAACCTTAATCTGGGAGGCCATCTGGATTAGTGGTAAGCTGAGTGCATGGGCTGACAATCAAGGGCAATGCTTATCAATTACCATCTCTCAAACCTAGTTGTGGGTGGTTCTTATGTAAACTTGTTTGAGAGTAAATTGCTTCTAAAGGGAGTAGAGTGTGACCATAATCATAAATTTACTCCTAAAGTGTGGGGATCCTAGGGAGACTGCTCATTTTCTTGGTGATGATTGAATAGGCTACATAACTGTTCTGGATAAGCTTATAAAGTTTTTTAGATGCTTATGCAGGGTTGATGTCCTCTTTTGTGGTGGTGCTGTTTCTTTCTATTTTATTTTAGGTGGAGTTTTTTTTTTTTTTTTTTTTTTTTGGGGGGGGGGGGGGTGGTTGTCTTTGACTGTCTTCAAGTTCTGATGTTTTGACTTTAGGCACTGCACTTAGAAAATAAGTATTAGGAAAGTGGACACAGATTTACTTGAGAATCCTGGTAGATCAGGTATTAGACATGAACAATTGGGAGTCCATGACTTCTGAAATGTGCTCAGATGTATTTTGATGATTGCAAAAGCATCCTCTGAAAACTGTTATGGTTTGCATATGATGTGAACAAGTAAATAGGACATATATTCTGAAAACTGATATATTGTTTCTATTTGTCTCTTCTTAATTATGACCTACTATGCATTTGCAGGCAGTTTTGAACATGCAGGTCCCCCTGGAACATGCTAAAGAAGTCAATGATTGTAAGCACCTGATCAAGACATTGGTTATGGGTAATAAAACTTTTTATTTTCTTACATCTTTTAGTAGTTATATCGTCTTTGCTTGTTGTGAACCCCAGTGTTCCATTTTTTTTTCTGTGGCTAAATCTAATATTTGTGCAATTTGTGCTACTGACAGGAATGAAGACAATCATTTGGAGCATCACACATGCGCACATCCCCCGTTCTCAGGTTTTTCATTGTCTGATTTGATCATCAGATTCATAGCTGTCGTATTTCTTCTTATGTGATTTAGGTTTTTTATCACACAAAAAATTGATGGTGAGGTTCTCTTTTTGAACAGACTGTTGGATCCGCTTCATCTAGTTTACCAGCACCTCAAGTATTTAAAGGGATGCGCGAGGATGAGGTACAGGAAAGATGATTGTAAAGGCTCTGTCTTTTGGGTACTAGGGGTTGGTCATTTGGCTTAACTACACTTTTTGATAGGTTTGCAAAGCTGCTGGTGTTTTGAAGAGTGGTGTTCATTGCTTAGCCCTCTTCAAAGAGAAGGATGAGGAAAGAGATATGATGCAGCTATTCTCTCAGATTTTGGCAATCATGGAACCACGGGATCTTATGGACATGTTCTCTTTATGCTTGCCAGAGCTTTTTGACTGCATGATTTCAAACACTCAATTGGTTCATATTTTCGCTTCCCTCCT
This sequence comes from Eucalyptus cladocalyx, assembly GCA_017140615.1. NCBI lineage: Eukaryota > Viridiplantae > Streptophyta > Magnoliopsida > Myrtales > Myrtaceae > Eucalyptus > Eucalyptus cladocalyx. Next base: position 37,445,039 of record CM029524.1, on the reverse strand, counting down.
GCTAGCCAATAAAGTATATAAACCATTTGCGGACGTGCTCATTAATTTTCTCGTGAGCAGCAAACTTGATGTCTTGAAGCATCCAGAGTCTCCGGCGGCAAAGCTGGTGTTGCAGCTCTTTGGGTATATATTTAATGCTGTTAACAGATCTCCTTCAGATTTTGAAAGAATTTTGCAGCCTCACGTCCCTGTTATAATGGAAATATGCATGAAAAGTGCTACTGAAGTTGAAAAGCCACTTGGTTACATGAAACTTCTTCGAATGATGTTTAAAGCACTTTCTGTATGCAAATTTGAGCTCCTACTTCGGGAGCTGATTCCTATGTTGCTCCCTTGCCTAAACATGCTTTTAACCATGCTTGAGGGTCCAACTGGAGAAGACATGAGGGAGCTATTGCTGGAGTTGTGCCTATCGTTGCCTGCACGATTAAGCTCATTATTACCTCACTTGCCCCGTCTTATGAAGCCTCTTGTCTTGTGTCTGAGTGGAAGTAATGAACTGGTGAGTTTAGGTCTGAGAACACTTGAGTTCTGGGTTGATAGCTTAAATCCTGATTTCCTGGAACCTAGTATGGCTAATGTCATGTCGGAGGTGATTTTAGCCTTATGGGGCCACTTGAGACCTGCGCCATATCCGTGGGGTGGAAAATCTATGCAACTTCTTGGCAAGTTAGGTGGTCGCAACAGACGCTTTCTCAAAGAGCCTCTTGCACTTGATTGCAAGGAGAACCCTGAACATGGACTTCGCTTGATACTTACATTTGAGCCCTCGACCCCATTTCTAGTGCCTTTGGATCGATTCATAAATCTTGCTATAGCAGCTGTAATGCACAAAAATGGTGGCATTGATGCTTTCTACCGGAAACAGGCATTGAGGTTCCTTCGTGTTTGCTTATTATCTCAACTTAATTTGCCGGGAAATGTTATGGACGAAGGATATACACCCAAGCAATTGTCCACTATTCTAGTTTCGAGCATTGATGCTTCTTGGCGACGTTCCGAGTCCTCAGATGTAAAGGTTAGTGTGGTGGTAATATTTTCTTCACATGTTTGACTTCTAAGTCCTCCGTCTTTTATCATCATTCCGAATTAGCTGGACAATTGTGACATAATCAATTCCGACCCATGTTTTATTATATTTATGTTTGTATTTATTGGACATGCCATTCAATTTGAATGCATTTACCTTGACAAAATCAGTATTCTTGGGTGTCGAGTGAGCATGGGATGGGAAGGTAGAAAGTCAACTCTAGTGTTGGCTACATCGGATCACCTAGGTCAAGTTTTGTTGTTCCTGTCTTGCTCTGATTTTTAATGTGATCATTTACTAGCTAAAGATATCATGGACAAATGGCAACGAGGCTCCTCCAATTAAGGAAATGGGCTAAGATATCCACAAGTTGGCAAAGTGAACCATATAATCAAGAATCTTATTGTATCTAGGGTTTTCTAGGATACTCTAGAACATTCATGTGGGTAATAAGAGCATTTAAACACTTATAATCTTTAGCTTCCCATTGATTTTCCCAGTTAGATTGGATTGAAAATTTCAATTGTAAGGAGGGAGGCTCATGAAAATATAGGGGTGCCCTCTCTTTCATCTGGAACCATGCAAGTATTTGAGCAATACAAACATCTTTGAGAGCTTCTCTCTAGGAATCCATTCCTTGAGTGTGAGTGCGAGCGAGAGCAAGTAAGGCTTGCTACAAGGCAAGTTGAGGTCTAAGTGCCACACGGATCACGATCTAAAGTATCGTTCCATGACATAGCAATGTTAATGGTGAGAGTTTTTGCATTTATTATGGTGGTTGTGGATAGTTGAAACAGAAGCTAGCATAACTTGATTATTAGACAGATTTTTGCCTGCCATACAACATACAGGTACGCTTCTATTTGTGCACTGAACTGATTCTCATTGTCTCTTAAATGACGACCACCTTGCAATGGACTAATGGTTGCCCATTCCACTTACCATCAGGACTTTTTGGTAAATAGCATAGAACGATGCTCAATGGTGTAAACAATCTATGTAGGGTTCCCTAATAAGTGCGAAAAGGCTTGGTGGTGGAAAGGTGGTTCTTACAATCAAATATCAAGTCCACTAATATATAAATACTTGCTTTTTAATTCCTAGTGATCCATTTCCCCATCAATTAAAAATTGGTTAGTCTTAAAAAATGGCCTTGGGGAACAAATAAAAAGCAAACAAGTTAGCAAGGTGAGATGTTGATGTATGCCGAAGACTTAAGGCAATCCTGCTTTAACAGTAGGGTAGCTTAATTCTTCCCATAGTCATTTAAAAACATGAGCTAACTCCCATATTCAAATAGATGAAGGTCCCATCATTTTAAAACACAAACTGAGAAAATTGACATGATGATAAAAATATCTTCACCATAAGTTCTGCGTACTAGGAAATTTGCATTGGATCTCAGACATTGATATATTCCTAAGGGAGGTTAGATGTCCCATTGTCAGAGTCTTTGAGTCAGCAAATTGAGTCTACCGAAGCTCCCAAAAAAGAAAAAAATGCTAAAATTTTTGGGATCATTGTAAAATTTCTGTGGGAGGGAGAAGTGCAGTGATTATCATTGAGCTTAAAGTCCATCACGTTTTGTTTATTTATTTTTAATCTTTGTGCTATGTAAGATTGTGGTTCTGTTTCTCCTCTAGGAGATATTTCTTTTCCAGCCTCACACATTATCCTATTGATGATCTCTGTCCTTTCAAAGAGGGGCCATTGGGGCAAAAACTCCTGGTATATATGATAACTAATGATTTAGTTAGGTGGAGCTTTTTCCACGCCCATTTTAGTTAAATCACTCTTTTTACTTTAAGTGACCAAGATGGCCATCAATATCTGTACACTTTTTCTCTGTCCGACATTTTCCCTCTCCTCTACCTTCTCTCTCTACTACACCAGCTTGGCTCTTATCTCTCAAATTTGCGAATCTCCTTTGAACTGATGCTTCTTTTAAGGGATAAATGATCACAGAGCTTATCCTCTACACGAAGCTTCAGTCTGATATCTGTTAAGTCTTTTTGGCCACCAAAGCTTCAGTTTAGCACCATTCCCCATTGTTTTCTTTTGTTTTCCTCTTGGTCTGAGTTCTAAGGTAGTGGGTTTATATCGATAATTTACCGCTATTTAAGTTCTTTGACAGGATAACGATGGCAGCTTGAATAAAATGGTTCTAGTGATATTTCAATGTTCTTAGAGGTTATAAATAGTTTTTATTTTTATTTTTTTGGGTCATATGCCTTTTGATTGGGTATTAGTTATCTCAGATACTGATTCTGGCTTGCCCTGGCCAATCTATTTGAGGATTATTGCTCTTTTATATACTTTATATACTTTCTTAGAGGTGCTCCAGTCAGCTATATCATCCAGTCCTGGGATGTTACTTTAGATATAACTTCTGGAATACTTCCCATAGTTAGTGGAGTTTGTATGGATCAGATATGTGCTGAACTGGACTTCTCTGTGTCCAAACTTTTCCTTTGGGCAGTGAGTTGTATTCCTTTTTAATGCTGACTTTGATCTGCATCTTTGGAGTTTGCTGGTTATGTTTGTTTTTCAAATGAATTAGTTCCTATCCTTGATGTAACCTAACCTTTACTATGCTTAAATTTTATTGAAAATTTGAGAAACTTTCATACTTTTTGGTGTAAAGTCTGTTAATGTGCTGTGGGTCAGTGAAAGATTCATTTGGACCTGATATTGAATGGTTGAAATTTGATACCCTCCTATTGAGAAAAGCTATAGTTGCTTGACTTTTATAACTGATTTGTGCAGGCAGATTTAGGTGTGAAGACAAAGACTCAACTCATGGCTGAAAAATCTGTTTTCAAGGTGCTGTTAATGACTGTTATTGCAGCCAGTGCGGAACCAGACCTTGTAGATTCAAAGGATGATTTCATTGTTAATATTTGTCGTCATTTTGCAATGATCTTTCATGTCGAGAATTCATCAAGCAACACCTCCAATACAACAACTGTTGTTGGCGGCCCTATTCTTTCATCAAGTGCCAATGTCAGTGGAAGGTCAAAAAATAGAAGTTCCAATTTGAAAGAATTGGACCCTTTAATATTTTTGGACGCCTTAGTTGATGTGCTTGCGGATGAGAATAGGTTTCACGCAAAGGCTGCCCTTAGTGCCTTAAATGTATTTGCTGAAATGCTTCTTTTCCTTGCTCGTTCAAAACATTCTGATGCATTGATGTCAAGAGGAGGCCCCAGCACACCTATGATTGTCTCTAGTCCCTCCATGAATCCTGTATATTCACCGCCGCCAAGTGTTAGGGTCCCTGTGTTTGAGCAACTTCTGCCCCGTCTTTTGCACTGTTGTTATGGAAATATGTGGCAAGCACAGATGGGAGGTGTGATGGGCCTTGGTGCTTTAGTTGGTAAGGTCACTGTTGAGACGTTGTGCTTTTTCCAAGTGAAAATTGTGAGGGGCCTGGTGTATGTTCTCAAAAGACTTCCTGCTTATGGTACCAAAGAGCAGGAAGAGACAAGTCAAGTGCTTACACAGGTTCTTCGTGTGGTAAATAATGTTGATGAAGCAAACAGTGAAACACGCAAGCAAAGTTTTCAAGGGGTAGTTGAATTCCTTGCTTCAGAGTTGTTCAATTCCAATGCATCCATTACTGTGAGGAAAAATGTGCAGACGTGTTTAGCACTTTTGGCTAGTCGAACAGGTAGTGAGGTGTCTGAGCTGCTTGAGCCACTATACCTACCTTTGCTTCAGCCTCTCATATTGCGGCCACTTCGATCAAAGACCGTTGATCAACAGGTAAGGAATGTTTTATGGTTAGAGTTATCATAACTGGTTAGTACTTACTCCACTGTTGCCCTATAGGTTGGCACGGTCACTGCTTTGAATTTCTGCCTAGCTTTGAGGCCTCCACTCCTTAAGTTGACTCCAGAACTAGTTACTTTTCTTCAAGAAGCTCTGCAAACTGCTGAGGCTGATGAAAATGTGTGGGTTGTGAAGTATATGAACCCAAAGGTTGCTACATCATTGAACAAACTAAGAACTGCTTGCATTGAGCTACTCTGTACTACAATGGCCTGGGCAGATTTTAAGACTCCGAATCATTCAGAGTTGCGTGCTAAGATCATATCAATGTTCTTCAAGTCCTTGACGTGCAGAACTCCTGAGATTGTCGCAGTTGCGAAGGAAGGTCTTCGACAGGTTTTATCCCAATACCTCTTATTAAGTCATTTGCTTTACTGTAGTTTGTAGCCTTCAAATGGGGCCTGTTTAGCTGTAAAATCAATGAGCCAGATACCATTGTTTAAAACAGTGGTCTGTAGATTCAAAACTTTGCAAATAATAAAAATGGTGATCTGGAGAGGATCTGTAACCTTATTCACCTGTCTACTTCTACTTGGGCACCAACTCCAACCGTTCTTAGGATGCATACTGCTAGAAAACAACATATTATCTTAACACAAAAGAACTGGAAGACATATTTCTGTCTTTTACTTGATTGGTAATTTCAATCATGCTTAAACAACTGTAAATTTCGGAACAGGGTCGAGGATTTGGAAACAATTTCATGTGTTAGTTACTTGCTAGAAACATTCCTAATCCTAATTCTCTTCTTTTGGTTGTGTCAAATTAAGTTCATGAAGCTTCGGATTTAGGGGTTGATATGTCTCTTGTGACCATTCTCTTGTAGGTTATAAATCAGCAGAGGATGCCCAAAGAACTTCTTCAAAGCAGCCTCAGGCCTATATTAGTCAATTTGGCGCATACCAAGAATCTTAGCATGCCTCTTTTGCAAGGATTGGCCCGGCTTCTTGAGCTCCTATCCAACTGGTTCAACGTAACTTTGGGTGGCAAGTTGTTAGAGCACCTAAAGAAATGGCTGGAACCTGAAAAACTTGCACAAACCCAGAAAGCATGGAAGGCAGGTGAAGAACCAAAAATCGCTTCAGGTAAAGCATCTATCGAAGTGAACAAGTTTTTGATTCTGCACTGTCTGTGCTGTGTATGTGCACTATAGTTCTCATCTTATATCATGTTTTGTTTTGTTTGTATGCAGCGATAATTGAACTTTTTCACCTGCTTCCAAATGCTGCTGCAAAGTTCCTTGATGAACTTGTAACCTTGACAATTGAGTTGGAAGGTGCTCTTCCTTTGGGACAAGTTTATAGTGAAATCAATAGTCCATATCGACTTCCACTGACGAAATTTCTGAATAAATATGCAACGCAAGCTGTAGACTATTTTCTTGCTCGATTAAGTCAACCGAAATACTTCAGGCGGTAAGAATATGGGCATAAAAGTACACTTCAATTGCATACTGAACTAAGTACTGATTGAGGTTCTCATCCAGGTTTATGTACATCGTTCGATCAGATGCTGGACAGCCATTGAGAGATGAACTTGCTAAGTCACCACATAAAATACTCACCAGTGCTTTTCCTGCATTTATGCCCAAACCTGAAGCTACTGTGACTGCTGGATCTTCAACTGCTACTCCTATGTCTTTGAGTGATGAAGGCCTTTCTTCTGTCCCTCCGTCTGATAGTTCTAGCTTGCCTTCATCCAACTCTGCCGCAACTTCAGATGGGTACTTTCAGGGCCTTGCTCTTGTAAAAACAATGGTTAAGTTGATACCTGGCTGGCTGCAGAGTAATGCTATTGTCTTTGAGACTCTTGTACGTCTTTGGAAATCACCTGCAAGAATAACTCGGTTGCGCAATGAACAGGAGCTGGACTTGGTGCAAGTAATTTTTCAATGTCTCTGTGCTTCAAACTTCAGATGTGTGCGGCTAGGGCATTTTTATACCACCTAATTCCATCATGCATTGTCATGACATTTTTTATTTCATTCATCAGCTACTAAATGGATGTTCAATGTTTGTCTCTTTTAGACTTTTTAAAAATATTCCATGTCCTGTTGGCTTTATATAATTTGTCGATAACGGATCGTGTGATATTTGCTGCTTGATTGATCTGGCTTTGCTGCTTGACTAAGATGCTTCTGATGCTTGTTTTATGGTCATTCTTGATTAAAATTGATTATGTTCTTTTGTCTTTAGTACTTTTATGTGGATCATATCTGATTGTGTACCGTCTTAACTTGTAAATAATGGAAGTTGAGCACTTTTTTTATGCCTAATATTTATTGTAAGTTCCTTTGGTATGAACTATGTTAGCTTAGCATTATACCCTGTGCATAGTGGTCTTGTTGTCAAATTAGAACGAGCATATACTTTCTTCAGGTGAAGCTCATGATTTTGATGTTTCCTTGTTAGTTCTAGATGATTGAACTTTAGCCTACCAAGTTTTTCTCTAAGTGCTATTACATTTGAAGCTATGGCTCGCTATTTTACTTTTTGTTCATGTATCAAGGTATAACATTGCATATTCTAAATTAATAGAAATTGGTGTGCAGGTGAAAGAAAGCAAATGGCTTGTCAAGTGCTTTCTAAATTACTTACGGCATGGTAAACCTGAATTAACTGTTCTCTTTGATATCCTCACCATCTTCTTATACCATAGTCGTATAGACTACACTTTCTTGAAGGAATTTTACATTATCGAGGTATCTCAATTTTTCCAAGCTTCCTTAATGTCCATTGCCTCATTTTCACCTTATTTCAAGTGATCAAAACTAAGTGACTTCCATCTCTCCTTCCAGGTTGCAGAAGGTTACCAACCCAGCATGAAAAAATCAATTCTCTTGCATTTTCTCAACCTTTTTCAATCTAAGCAGCTTAATCATGATCATTTGGTGATTGTGATGCAAATGCTTATTCTACCCATGCTTGCTCATGCTTTTCAAAAGTATCAGACTTGGGACGTAGTTGATCAAGCCATCATAAAGACCATTGTTGACAAGCTTCTTGATCCACCAGAGGAGGTGATATTTTGTGCCTTGTCGGTTTAATGTTCACTTTGATCTTGTGATGCCATCTTCACAGAAGTTTCTGTTTTACGAAACCTGAAGTAATTTGATGGTTGTGTTTGATTTGTATTTCCATTACTTTGCTTTACAGGTTTCTGCCGAATATGATGAGCCATTAAGGATAGAGCTTCTGCAGCTTGCCACTTTACTTCTTAAACATCTCCAGAATGATCTTGTCCAACACAGGAAAGAACTTATCAAGTTTGGTTGGAATCATCTAAAACGTGAAGATAGTGCCAGTAAGCAGTGGGCATTTGTCAATGTTTGCCATTTCTTGGAGGCGTATCAGGCCCCGGAAAAAATAATACTCCAGGTACTTTTATTTCTGGATTCTCTATCAAAGTAGACTATATTATATTCAATTCTTTGAAGTTTTAGCTTTCTGGCTCTTCTGAACATGTTCAGAATGTTGTTTTGTTGAGGGGGCAGTGTATTCTTTAGCTGTATATCAATAAGTGTATGTATGTGTCAACTAGGGTAATATTTCTGAGAGCTATGGTTGTAAATTTCAGGTTTTTGTTGCACTTCTTAGAACATGCCAGCCAGAAAACAAGATGTTGGTCAAGCAGGCACTTGACATTTTGATGCCTGCATTGCCGCGGAGGTTACCCCTTGGGGATTCGCGTATGCCAATTTGGATAAGATACACAAAAAAGATTCTCGTAGAGGAAGGTCACTCCGTCCCTAACCTAATTCATATATTTCAACTCATTGTACGCCATTCAAAACTCTTCTACAGCTGCAGAGCTCAATTTGTGCCTCAAATGGTAAACTCTCTCAGTCGACTTGGATTACCATACAATACCACGGCTGAAAACAGGCGTCTAGCCATTGAACTTGCTGGATTGGTGGTTGATTGGGAAAGGCAAAGGCAAAATGAAATGAAAGTAGTTGCTGATGCTGATGTCCCTGGTCAAAATTCTGATGGGTTTGGTAATTTGTCTGCTGGAGCTGATCCCAAGCGCTCTGTAGATGGGTCTACTTTTTCTGAAGACCCTAGTAAGCGAGTTAAAGTTGAGCCTGGTCTGCAGTCACTTTGTGTCATGTCACCAGGGGGTCCCTCGTCAATCCCTAATATTGAAACTCCGGGGTCTGGTGGCCAGCCTGATGAAGAATTTAAGCCTAATGCAGCTATGGAAGAAATGATAATCAATTTTCTCATAAGGGTGAGTTCTATCTGGCCTGCAATTTCATCGTAATGTTTGTTGAGAATGCAAAGCTGCTTTTAAAATTTTATATGTAAACACAAAATTTGCTTGTCACTTTCTTCAGCTGTCAGAAGACTATTGGTGTATCGAATTCCTTTATGATGTTTTATTGTTCTCTTTTTTTGGGGTTGGAGGGAGGTTTCAACTTGATCAACTCTAATTGGCTGACCTTGATATGTTGCCACATGACATTCAATGTATGAACTATGAACTATCCATCTTACTGATTTCATGAGTACAAGGTTTGGCTGGCGCACAGTTTGCTTCATGATAATGTTAGTTACTCCACAATGACCATTTGGCCAGTGTCTCATAAGCCTTATGAGTTGCGGTCACTCTTTGCTGTGGTTGTCTAGTTGCTAATAATAGTGTCACTGTCTACAGATATGATCTTATTCTAATTGTGGCACTGCAAAATGTATTGCACATCCATATTGCATATAACTGCATCCTGATGCTTTACTTCTTCAATGTAGGTTGCTTTAGTCATAGAGCCCAAGGACAAGGAAGCAAGCAGTATGTACAAACAAGCTTTAGATCTCCTTTCAAGAGCTTTGGAAGTTTGGCCAAATGCCAATGTCAAATTTAACTATTTAGAGAAGCTGCTGAGTAGTATTCAACCTTCCCAGTCAAAAGATCCTTCCACTGCTCTGGCTCAAGGCTTAGATGTCATGAACAAGGTCTTGGAGAAGCAGCCCCATTTGTTCATCAGAAATAACATCAATCAAATTTCACAAGTATGTCCGAAGCTTTGTTCTTCCATGCTATTTCTCTATAAATCAATTGTAGAGGTTGAGTGACGAACTTTTGTATTGGAGTGCTTAAATGTTCTTTTCATTTCTTGTTTCTCTTTTCCACTTTTCAGATTCTTGAGCCGTGTTTCAAGTACAAAATGTTGGACGCAGGGAAGTCATTATGCAATCTATTCAAGATGGTCTCTATTGCATTTCCATTGGATGCAGCTATGACGCCCCCAGATGTGAAGATGTTATATTCGAAGGTCGATGAACTGATACAGAAGCATATTAATGCTGTCACTTCTTCCCAGGCATCTGTTGAAGATGGCTCGGCAAATACTATTAGCTTTGTGTTGCTTGTCATTAAAACATTAACCCAAGTGCACAAAAACTTTGTTGAGCCCCATATCTTAGTTCGTATTTTGCAAAAATTGGCGCGGGATATGGGTTCATCTGTAGGGTCTCATTTAAGACAGGTATGCCTCTCATAGTTTCTTCTGTTCATTTTGACACTTTTCTGTACACAATTTCTAGATCTCATATTCCGTGTTGAAGAACTTGTTTTTCCTTCCTGCTGATAATTGTCTTGTGCTGTGATGGCTTCTCTTTGTTTTAATGATTTCTCATTGAAATTCTGTGAGCTGCTCCTGATGTTGAGCTGAGTTATTTCCTGGGTATCAACTTGGGGTTAGGTTCTTATCTTCCTTTTAAAATATCTGAAGCCTAAAATAATTTGATGGGGATGGAATATTTGGTTGTAATTATATAAGGAATAAGTACCCTAAGGTTGAAGATTCCACTGAGGTGGTAAAGTCTTTGATTGGTTGTTGCAGGGCCTGATCATTGTGTTGTTGCGAATACCAACTGTTTGAAGGTTCTTTGTTAATTAGGTGTTAGTTTGTAAGATGTTCCAGAGTCCTGGGATTACATTCTACCTATATCAGATTTGTAGTTTTCATTCTTAAATGGTTGAGAGAGAGTTAAAGTGCACCATGTTTTAAGGCTTGTTTTGCTGATATTACTACAATTGTCTTCACCCTTGTGCAATGCATAAAAATGGGCTTCCACTTAGGATTTGTTGCTTTGTGACAGCTCTCTCAATGTGGCTGTCAGATTCTCTGATTTTAAATGAGGCAAATCCCTTGCTGTTTTGGGTTTTTTCCTTTGTTTTGATTTTTTTTGGAGTCATGTCTCTTCTTAACATCTTTTTCTTTACAGGGTCAGAGGACTGATGCAGATTCTGCTGTTACTTCTTCACGCCAAGGTGCTGATGTTGGGGCCGTTGTAACAAATCTGAAGTCTGTTTTGAAACTTATTAATGAAAGGGTCATGCTTGTTCCTGAGTGCAAACGATCGATAATTCAGACATTGAATAATTTACTGTCAGAGAAAGGCGCTGATCCTAGTGTGCTACTTGGTATACTTGATGTAATCAAGGGGTGGATTGAGGATGACTTCAGCAAGCCTGGTGCAACTGCTTCATCATGTGCTTTTCTCTCCCCAAAAGAAATAGTTAATTTCCTTCAGAAGCTCTCTCAGGTTGATAAGCACAACTTTCCCCCCAGTGCCTTAGAAGAGTGGGATAGTAAATATCTTCAACTTCTTTATGGAATCTGTTCTGATGAGACAAAGTAAGTCGCATATTTGGTGGTCAGTTCTACTTTTCTGTGGTTGGCATCTAACATGGGATATATTCATTGCAGGTTTCCACTCCCCCTACGGCAGGAGGTGTTTCAGAAGGTAGAAAGACAATACATGCTTGGCCTAAGAGCAACAGATCCTGAAATGAGGAATAAGTTCTTTTCCCTTTATAATGCATCTCTTGCAAAAACATTGTTTGCAAGGTTGCAATACATTATCCAGTTGCAGGACTGGGAAGCTTTGGGTGATGTCTTCTGGCTCAAACAAGGGCTTGATCTTCTTCTGGCAGTATTAGTAGTGGATAAACCTATTACACTCGCTTCAAATTCTGCCAGGGTGCCAGCACTTGTGTCTTCAGGTTCATCTGATGGTTCACTTCCACAGGCACAGGTTATTGATCAGCCAGAGGGCCCTGATGAGGCGCCTCTAACATTTGAAGGCCTTGTTCTCAAGCATGCAAAGTTTCTCAATGATATGAGCAAACTTCAGGTTCTTATTTCCTTTTTCTTTATGAATAAAAGTGGTTGCCATAGAGCTGCTTCCTTTGATTTAATGCTCATAAAATTATATATTGTTGCTGAAGACATGGCAAGTGTATATGTACGTCAGCAGTTGAGTTCACTTTGTAATGCTTCCTCCCACTTTCCCTGGTTATTCAATTTTTGTGGTTTAATTGACTGCGGCATCACCATCATGAGAGTGGTTGTATGCACTTATAATTTCATACGTTCTAGATACTGTGTGGCAAGTTCTCTCAATGCATCCATTTGTATTTACAGAAAAATCAATTAGAATATTTTTTGCACCATTACCTTGGAAATTTATCTTTATTTGTTATTCTTTGTTCGGATTGTAGTATTTTTCATTCACTATCTTAAACACTATCAGTATTTATTAAACATTGTATGTTAAGGTTGGCTTTTTCCTTTTTGCAGGTGGCCGATCTGCTTGTGCCTCTTAGAGAGCTAGCCCACACTGATGCCAATGTTGCATACCATTTGTGGGTGCTGGTGTTTCCGATTGTCTGGGTCACCTTGCTCAAGGATGAACAGATAGCACTGGCTAAACCAATGATTACTCTACTCTCGAAGGATTATCATAAAAAGCAGCAAGCAAACAGACCAAATGTTGTGCAAGCACTTTTGGAGGGTCTTCAGTTAAGCCACCCTCAACCTCGCATGCCTAGTGAGCTAATAAAATATATTGGAAAAACATATAATGCATGGCATATTGCATTGGCTCTGCTTGAAAGTCATGTTGTGTTGTTCATGAATGAGACAAAATGCTCTGAATCTTTGGCGGAGCTTTATCGATTGCTCAATGAAGAAGATATGAGGTGTGGTTTGTGGAAGAAAAAGTCGGTTACTGCAGAGACCAAGGCAGGGCTATCACTGGTTCAACATGGATATTGGCAGCGTGCTCAAAGCCTGTTTTATCAAGCAATGGTTAAGGCTACTCAAGGTACTTACAATAACACAGTACCAAAGGCAGAAATGTGCCTCTGGGAAGAGCAATGGCTTTACTGTGGTACGCAGCTTAGTCAGTGGGATGCATTGGTGGACTTTGGCAAGAGTGTTGAGAACTATGACATACTTCTTGACAGTCTTTGGAAGTTACCTGATTGGGCATACTTGAAGGATCAAGTAATTCCTAAAGCGCAAGTTGAGGAAACTCCAAAACTTCGTCTAATTCAAGCATTTTTTGCTCTTCATGAGAAAAATACAAGTGGTGTGCAAGATGCTGAAAACATTGTGGCGAAGGGGGTTGATCTTGCATTAGAACAGTGGTGGCAGTTGCCTGAAATGTCTGTTCATGCAAGGATTCCTCTTCTTCAGCAATTTCAGCAGCTAGTTGAAGTTCAGGAGTCTGCCAGAATTTATGTGGACATTGCTAATGGAAACAAGCATCCTGGAAATTCTGTTGTTGGAGCACATGGTAATATGTATGCAGATTTGAAAGACATTTTGGAGACCTGGAGACTACGAACACCGAATGAATGGGATAACATGTCTATTTGGTATGACCTGCTTCAGTGGAGGAATGAAATGTATAATGTTGTAATAGATGCATTTAAGGATTTTGGCACCACAAATTCTCAACTCCATCACCTTGGCTATCGTGACAAAGCATGGAATGTCAATAAACTTGCTCACATAGCTCGTAAGCAAGGACTTTACGATGTTTGCGTCAATGTAATACTTGACAAGATGTATGGCCATTCAACCATGGAAGTTCAGGTATGTACCAGTCTCATGAAGTAGCAAACAACTTGCCTTTTTTCCCCCTCTCTCAGTGATGGTAACTCGTACCTCACAATTTTGTAGCTGTTGGCTCTTGAAACATCTTAATCTTTCCAGGAGCTAGATCAATGATTTTATAGACTATTTTTCTTGCGAATAAAGAGCAACACGCACACCCCCAATATATGTATGTATATAAAAATGTGTATTGTGAGCTGGTGATTCTCTGCAGTTTGTGTCATACAGAATCTCGTTTTCTGCTTCTGTCCTCACTGTTGAAATGAAGCTAACAGATAATATCTGTGGTAAATGTTATCTTTCCAGGAGGCATTTGTTAAGATAAGAGAACAGGCAAAAGCTTATCTGGAGATGAAGGGAGAGCTCACTAGTGGTCTTAATTTGATAAACAGTACCAATCTGGAGTATTTTTCTCCAAAACATAAAGCTGAAATCTTTCGTCTCAAGGGAGATTTTATGTTAAAGCTAAATGATTCTGAAGGTGCTAATATTGCATATTCCAATGCCATCACCCTCTTCAAAAATCTGCCCAAAGGATGGATAAGTTGGGGAAATTATTGTGACATGGTATTAATCCTTCTGTTTCTTTTGCATGCCTTATTATGCTCACAGCTTCGAACAGTGGTGACCTAGCATCTACTTTTACAGGCTTACAAAGAGACTCATGATGAAATCTGGCTTGAGTATGCAGTCAGTTGCTTTCTTCAGGGTATCAGGTTTGGTATGTCCAACTCTCGAAGTCATTTGGCTCGTGTTTTATTTCTCCTAAGTTTTGACACTGCCAATGAGCCTGTCGGTAGGGCATTTGATAAGTATTTGGACCAAATTCCCCATTGGGTTTGGCTTTCATGGATTCCACAGCTGCTACTCTCCTTGCAGAGGACAGAAGCACCTCATTGCAAACTTGTCTTGCTAAAGATTGCCACAGTCTATCCACAGGTTAATATTGCTTTTTATCATGAATGTGTGAATTTACTGTTTTAGCTCATCATTAACCTTGTTTTTTTTTTTTTTATCTCAGGCTCTTTACTACTGGCTTCGTACATATTTACTGGAGAGGCGTGATGTGGCCAATAAATCTGAACAAAGTCGAATGGCAATACAAAGAATGCAGCAAAATGCCTCTGGGGCTAGTGCTGGTTCTCTTGGTTTGGTTGATGGATATGCTCGGGTTCAGACCCATGGTGGGAGTACCTTAGCCTCAGAAAATCAAGTCCATCAAGGTCCTCAATCAAGTGGAGTTGGACCTCATGAAGGTGGAAATCATCCACAAGAATCTGAAAGATCTGCAGTAAATGAAAGCAGCATTCACATTGGAAATGACCAACCTATGCACCAAGGTTCTTCAAACATAAATGATGGTAGTCAGACTGCTTTCAGGCGTAACAGCACTTTGGGTTTGGTAGCTTCTGCTGCCAGTGCATTTGATGCTGCAAAAGACATAATGGAGGCTCTTAGAAGCAAGCACACTAATCTTGCCAGTGAGCTTGAGGTGATGCCTTTTTTGACATATATATATCCCTCTGGTTACGTGCTAGAATGCAAATGTTGAATCTTATGGTGCTCAAGCTGGAGGATGGACTTAGATTAGTGCTTTAGCTTCTCAGCTAGGTGCTTTCAAATTAGAAGAGTGCTTCTAATCTGTCTGATGACGTTGTTGTTATTACTAGTTTATCAAACAATAGTTGGTCTACATTGACTTCACATTTTGAACGCAGTGGTTTGCTTTCTGATGAAGTTTTTGTCTTTGGGTACAGATTCTGCTTACAGAGATTGGTTCAAGGTTTGTTACTTTGCCAGAAGAGAGGCTACTTGCTGTGGTTAATGCACTGCTCCATCGCTGCTACAAGTATCCGACTGCCACTACTGCTGAGGTTCCCCAGTCACTCAAGAAGGAGCTTTCTGGAGTATGCAGGGCTTGCTTTTCAGCTGATGCTGTGAATAAGCATGTTGAATTTGTGAGAGAGTACAAGCAAGAATTTGAGCGGGATCTTGATCCAGAAAGCACAGCTACTTTCCCATCGACCCTTGCGGAATTGACTGAGCGTCTGAAACATTGGAAAAATGTTCTCCAGAGCAATGTTGAGGATAGGTTTCCGGCTGTCTTGAAATTGGAAGAAGAAAGCAGGGTCTTGCGCGATTTCCATGTCGTTGATGTTGAGGTTCCGGGGCAGTATTTCAGTGATCAGGTAAATCCCAAATGTGTCAGCTTGGTGTATGCTTTCTCAAAGAGAACAGCACTCCGTTGTAGAAGCTTGCTTAGTAGAATGATCTCTATTCATGATCCCTAATGCTTGATTGTGTCTGTCTCCACTATTTTTAAGGTGTTGTGTGCTACACTTTTAAATTCTGTATTGCAGGAAATTGCTCCCGATCACACCGTCAAGTTAGACAGAGTTGGAGCTGATATTCCGACTGTGCGAAGGCATGGAAGCAGTTTCCGGCGTTTGACTTTGATAGGGTCCGATGGCTCACAAAGGCATTTTATTGTTCAGACATCTTTAACTCCTAATGCTAGAAGTGATGAGCGCATTCTTCAGCTTTTCCGCGTGATGAACCAGATGTTTGATAAGCATAAGGAGTCAAGAAGACGCCACATATACATTCACACGCCCATCATCATTCCTGTCTGGTCCCAGGTGAGGACACTACTTTCCGGAGATGTCACTTGTTTGTTCTTTTCTATACCCTTGTGTGTGTCATGCAGAAAGGAAATTTTTGCATGCCTTTGATTTTCACCATTTGTGTCTCCTGGAATTTTACATCATCCGTGTCCTAAATCTAAGAACTTACTAATCAATTTCTCTCTGTCGTGGTGGTTTAGTTCTTATCCACATAGATCAGTGGAAAATATTGATTCTGACTGATTAACTGCCTGAACAGGTCCGAATGGTAGAAGATGATTTGATGTATAACACCTTTCTTGAGGTTTATGAGAACCATTGTGCAAGGAATGACAGAGAAGCTGATCTCCCTATTACCTATTTCAAAGAGCAGTTAAACCAAGCGATATCTGGCCAAGTATCTCCGGAAGCTGTTGTAGATCTGCGACTTCAGGCTTATAATGATATAATGAAAAATGTTGTAAATGACAACATCTTTTCTCAGTACATGTACAAAACTCTGCTGAATGGCAATCATATGTGGGCCTTCAAAAAACAATTTGCAGTCCAGCTGGCCCTTTCAAGTTTCATGTCCTTCATGCTACAAATTGGGGGGAGGTCTCCCAATAAGATTCTGTTTGCTAAAAACACGGGGAAAA
Organism: Eucalyptus cladocalyx; assembly: GCA_017140615.1. Lineage (NCBI taxonomy): Eukaryota > Viridiplantae > Streptophyta > Magnoliopsida > Myrtales > Myrtaceae > Eucalyptus > Eucalyptus cladocalyx. The sequence goes on along the minus strand of CM029524.1, from coordinate 37,428,008 downwards.
TATTTCAGACTGATTTTCATCCAGCCTATGATGCAAACGGGATGATCGACTTCAGTGAGCCTGTGCCTTTCCGTTTGACGAGGAATATGCAGGCCTTCTTCTCCAACTTTGGCGTTGAAGGTCTCATCGTTTCAGCAATGTGCGCTGCGGCGCAGGCTGTGATATCACCTAAGGTGAGTTTTAATTGAATAATGGATGGTGATTTATGTTGGAGGCACCATGGTTGACTTAGCCATGTAATATTTTGCAGCAAACTCAGCACTTATGGCATCAATTAGCAATGTTCTTCCGTGATGAGCTGCTGTCTTGGTCTTGGAGAAGACCCCTCGGCATACCCCTGGCATCGTTTGCTGCTGGTGGTAGCTTCAACCCAATTGAGTTTAAACTCAAGGTCACTACCAATGTTGAGAATGTTATTAACCGGATCAACGGAATTGCGCCGCAGTCATACTCTGAAGAGGTAACTATTTGGCCAGCAACGTAAAATAAAGAGATAATATGTATCTTTTGGCTGATCATTTGATTCGAATTTGGCATCTATAATGTTCTGGCAATGATCATGAGCCGTTTCCTCCATGTTCCCCTCTCAGGATGAGAATCCAATGGATCCACCACAATCGGTGCAAAGGGGTGTCACCGAACTGGTCGAAGCTGCCTTGACTCCGAGGAACTTGTGTATGATGGATCCAACGTGGCATCCGTGGTTTTGAGTTGTAGCTAACATAATGGAGAAACTAAGACTGTACATCAACCATAGGGGCAGAGGCGATTAGCAATATAGGCTGTAAATTATGTTGTACAGATAGTGTTGATCAGTATGCACAATCCTTGTAGCCGAGGTTTGATATTAATGTTTGATACCATTATGAGCTCTAATTTGATAATGCAAAGTCGTGGATGGGGGGTAGGGATGTTTTTGACTCATTTACTTGGTAGAAGAATGATACTATTGAGTATCATAATGCTCGTGGGACGTTCATTTTGAGTAGTAGCTAACATAATGGAGAAACTAAGGATGTACATCAACCATAGGGGCAGAGGCGATTGGCAATATAGGCTGTAAATAGTTTTGATCAGTATGCACAATCCTTGTAGCCGAGGTTTGATATTAATGTTTGATACCATTATGAGCTCTAATTTGATAATGTAAAGTCGTGGATGGGGGTAGGGATGTTTTTGACTCTTTACTTGGTAGAAGAATCATAATGCCCATGAACGAGAATATGAAAATGTGTAGGAAATCAGCAAAACGCTAAATACTCGAGGATGGCGGTGTCCAAATGACCCTTTTTCGATAAAGTTTTTCACTGAGAGGGTTTGTTTTTTTGCTCGATTTTTGCTGGTTGAAACTTGAATGGCAACTCCTCATATGCTCTTCCAGATTATTTTTTTGACTCGATTTTCACTTGCAAGGTTCGTTTACAAAAGAGATAAAAAAAGGCTCATAAAATTTGTTCCGGAATTCTTACATTTCTGAAGTGATTCGAGGAAAAGTAAAGGCGTATTTCACATTTGGTATTATCTTGCGGGAAATCTATGAGGACATTGGAGAGCAAGCGGCCCAAAGACAGATCAAACAGGTCCATCATTCGAAAGGAAATATAACAAAATTTCGATTGATTTATTCGAAGAAACAATAGTTTCTGGACATCACCACCACCACATATTTCCTCACACTTTTCATCTACTTGATGAAATAACCAGTAAACATCATCATCCAACCAATTCTTCCCAAGAGAAAAAAGAAAAAAACCAGTAAAAACGGCAAAAGGGTGTGTCTGTCTGTGTGTCATCAAAATCACCACTCTTATCAATCTGCATTTTCTTCCTCAGCAAACCGCATGTGCTTTCCTCTTGGTGTCGGCAGTCCCTTCAACCGCACGATGCCCGGCGAAACATCGCCCTTGCAGCCGCTTCCCTCTTCTTCTTCTTCTCCGACGATTTCATCGTCGCTGTTGTAGACAAACCTGGTGTGGCTTCCCGCGAATTCCGGCATCTTCTCGCCGTTCACCCACATTTTGCTCATTCCTTGACACAGTTCATCCACGAGAGATCCATCCTCTTCTTCATATTCGTCTTCCTCCGCCGCCTCCTCCTCCTCCTCTCCTCCTCCTTCTTCGATGAGTGCATCCTCATCATCTTCATCTTCGCCATGGGCGCTTGCATTGACCTGAATGGACCAAACAGAGGCATTGTCATCGTCTGTTGCGGTCGATGACTTCTCTTTGGATCCACTCTCTCCTTCTGGTCCTCCTAGGCAGGTGAGCACAGACGTGCATTCAGACGAGTCAGAGAGTTCGGATTTCTCAGAGAAATCCGACAGCAGAGACCGAGTTATGATGCTCTTTTGCGACTCAAGACTCTCTTGCTCCTTTCCATCAAAGATGTCACTTACCACCTGCTGAATGCATCAATAAGGAGCCCAATAAGCCAAGTGTGGGGGAGTCACAATCTTATTACTCCAACAACAATACAAATCAACATAAACTTGAATAATTATAGTCAGACCTGAGAAATTAGCTGCTCTTCAACATTGACCAGAGCAATTGAGGACACCGAGCCACTGTCCATGCTCCCATCATCAGATAGACTCAGCACCTGCGGCGTGTTCGCCGGAGTTGGCGCAAGAAGCCCCACTGGGGAGTTGTTAACCAACCCTTGAAGGCGAACCAAAGGCCTGTTTTCCATAGAAGCCCTCGAAAGCACGGCCTCCTCCTCTACTTTCTGCAGTAGGATCTTGACTTGACCCCTCAACAGCGCCTCCCCGGAGCCAGGAGTGCTCTTGGCTCTGTTGCTCCTCTTATTCGCAATCGACGAAGACGGGGTCCGCAAGCTGTTCCCGGCCGCGACCCCGACGATGGGAGAATCATTGGTTATGTCGATGAGCGCGGACCGATCTTGCTGCTGCTGCTTCCCATTAGTCCTCTGCCTCAAATCAGAATCTTCCAACTTCCCTGAAATTTCATCGAACTCTTTATCATCACGACCGGTCTCAAAACGCAAGACCCGCGATTCTAATCACAACGGAACACCCACGATTCTAATCACGACAGAAACGACGACGCCATACAAGATACCGTAAAGTTTCGATTTTGAAGCGAAGAGAGAGAGAGAGAGAGAGAGAGAGAGAGAGAGAGAGAGAGAGACTCACTCATTGGAAGGTTCTTGCCGTTGCTGGCGGCGGTTTGAGACCTCGTGACTCTCCTGCTCGACGAAGGGGTCTCCATTGAAGTCGCGCCGAAGAAGCTTCGAATCAAGAACGAATGCGAACGAATGCGAACGAATGCGAGTCTAGAGAGAGAGAGAGAGAGAGAGAGAGGATGTGAGGAGAGGGATAGGTGGGAGGGTTTAAAAAGGAAGAGGGGGAACGGCGTTTTCAGAAGGTATTAGGTGACCGTTAGAGCGTATGCCCACTCCCTGTTCCCAAAAAAAAAAAAAAAAAAAAAACTAGCCGTTGGGCTTTCCATCGTTTTATTTTTGAACGTATCCCTCCCCCGAGGGGCCGTGTCGGCCAATTGGACTCCGCCGCGTGTCCTCCACTGCTAAATCTGGACAGGGAAAAAGAAAAATTTCCAAAGAGGGGAAATAAAATCCTTTTACGGATGATTTTAAGGATTTTTATCATCACAATCATTGGCTTTGGAAAAAATTCTCTTTTTTTTTTTCATCGTACATTTGATGGTTTTGTTATCACAAATGATGATGTGACAATCTTTTTCTACCAGTAGAATACGAGATTCGACACCAAAAGCATTTCATCATACCCCTTTTTTTCATTTTATTATTCGATATTTAACTTTTTCAAATGAATGTCGACAATAATGTAGGGTGATTAAATTATCATGATCTCTCAATTAAATTATCATGATCTCTCAAGCCATATGAAGTTTTCATTATGATAGACGATAATGCGATTGACGTAATAACTGAAATTTTTTTCATATTCATGAAATGTAATCTAAAAGAGTTTTCCAATCCTTAGCCCCATATTCTTAATGGTTTGGACTTCAGATCAGAGCTCCAAGGTTACCCATGAAGGAGGAAAAATAATATGACAGATTCTTGGAATTTTCATGGACATTATTGGCATTAAAAAAATACAAAAAAAATTAAATAAAATCATGGTTAGAATTTGTGGAATTCTGTCGTAGTTTCAATATAATCCCCTGATCAGAAAGAAGAAATGTGAATTTAAATATTAAGTGGGCCCATACGCACGGTAACTCATATTACAAGCCTAATAAATTGATGAAAATTGCAATTTCTCATGAATTAGTTTGATAAGCTCGAGAATTCTTGGAAGGGAAGGAGTCGTTCGGTTTTATTTTTACTTTAATAAAAATGACATGTTCATAGGTTTAAAGAAAATAAAAATTGGAAGGAGTTGTTCAGTTTTATTACATGCGTTTTCAAAATTTTGAAATTCATTATATGAAATAAGCGACTTGCTCAATTATATAATTTTTTCATTTTATAAGTTGTCTAGGAAATTTTTATGTTTACTTTTAATTAACTTGACTAGCATTGTAGACGCATGTGTTAACTATGACCCTTAAAGTATGTGAACATCACAAATCGATTATTGTAGAGGGTAAAAAAACCGAATTTGATTGGCAGAAAGGGATTGGCTCAGGATAAAATTGCCATTGTGCGTGAGATTAACTTTTTCTTTGTTAATTGAAATTCACTCTCTATGGGTCTATGGACTCGTGTTGCAACCGAAGTTGTTGATCGTATGGGCCACCGTATGGGCCACATAATCGATGGTTATTATGAATCTGATCCATGTGAATTTGGGACCTGACCATGCGAGGAATTTGCCTACACAAGAGTCTTGTACTTGCTATTCCAAGGACCTATGAAAGGCCAGCACATGCTGTGGTGGCCTTGACCAGTAATGGATAGGTCAGATTCCCTCGACCGAGTTTAAAATGCTCTCCCTTTTCCTTTGACTCTAGAAATCTGAAATCATACTTAGAGGTGCATCCGACATCCATTTTTCAATGAATAATCTGACTTCATTCTCGAATTGCCCCGCTTATTTCACATGGAATCATTGACCATCGTTGCACAATCCCTTACTCGGAAGATCTCAATTAAGAAAATTATCTATTATTTATGCATAACGGGCCGTTTTCTTTTGAATTTATTGAATTTTGTAGTCGAATTAAGTATATATCTATGTATGGATTTGCTTAGATTATTGAAATAACTCATTTTACACCTTCTTGAGATATTGGTCGTTCGTTATAGCCGAATTTATTGATGAAATTGACACTGAAAAATCATTACAAGAAACCCCACCAGAGAAGTCGTTACAATTTTGTTAGCCAGCAGCAAGAGAAATGAAAACATCAGAAATTGAGGAATTCATGGAACGAATAAATTTGATTTTCAAGGGCATTTGTGAATGAGGTTGCGGGTGGTGAGATTCGCGTAGCAAGGACAGGTTTCTCGGTTCCCAGCCGTGCCGGGGGGCACGCAGTTGCACTTGGCACAGCAACTCCCGCACGCTCTCTTGCACAGGTTCGGCCTCGACGATAACTTGCACCTCGCTTCGCACGCTGCTCCGCAATCCATGGGCTGGAGTGAAGGAGCGGGCGCTCCAGTTTTATCCATCTGTAACGGAGAAGCATTCGTTTGTTGATCATCAGCAGAAAATATGATCTACGAAAGAGAATAAATTGTTTTGTTTTTTTTTTTTTTGTTGATTACGGTGCTGAACATTTAAATAATGAATCCTATGTCTTCAAGTATATAGTAAGAAATACTTATAATTACCGTCTTCTGAGCTTCTACAACATGGAGGAGCAAAAGCGAGAGCAGAATCAGCGAGGCAACGCAAGACTTTCTGAAGGCCATGGCGAGGATTGACGAGAAGAAGCTAATGAAATCAAATAAATGACGAGTATTTGTATTGAAACGGTTCGAAAGGAATAGTATTTCGACAAGGGTTTTGCCAAAGTAGCTGGGAGGGGGAGAGAGAGAGAGAACGAGCGAGCTGTAAGCAGTGATGAATTGCAAGAAAGAGTTTGAGCTCTGAGGCAGTTTTATAGTGAAGAAAGCAAGGATGGTATTGGCGGGAGTGGCTGGTGAAGGCACTTCCGCAGACAAGCAACGTTGTATCTGAGTTTGCATGCTCTAGTTGACCGTAATGAAAAGAATATTCAAACTGAGAAGCACACGGCGAAGGTTCTCAATGCCAGATCGATCCAGCGAACGCGAAGCTCAACTTGCCCTGGGAAACTTTACAGACATTTATGATATTGGAGTAATGCACTGAAGATATGACACAATCTTTCCTAAACTGTAAATACAGATTGGAGTAAACGCCTAATAAGAGAGAAAGAAAAGTCCTGATTGAAGTGGTAAAGAAAAATTATATTTACCAGGCTCTGACTTTGAAGACAGCCGGAATCTTTCAAGGTGCAAGCTGTTGGTCAAAAGAAAGTCAGAAGAAAATGATAGAAAAAGGAAAGCAAAGTTCGACTTGTCATCTTGGTGACTTCGGATTGAGAGAAAGGAAAGTGACGGCAACTTCGCTTTCGCGTTGAAGTCGGTGGCACTTCAAGAGGCGGTCGAACGCCTGTAAATAAGGCTCAGCGTGAAGGATATAATTATAAGTCACCAGATGCAAAGGTGATCTTCAAGAGAGGAGACAATGCAGCCCAAGTAGCCATAGAGAAAATTGCTCTCTATAAACAGTATGCAATCTTACTGGTTCCACTAAAAAATCGGACCAAACCACCCTAAAAAAATAGGTCCAATTCCTTGATCCAGATTTTTGGAATTGATGAGAAGGTTCGGTTCCTGGTTCTGAGTGAAGACCCACTTAGGAACTGGACTGACCATGCCGATTTTGGAATTGATTTTATGAAATTCTAAAAAGTAAAAACCCTAGTTTCTTTGCTTCTCACCTCTAGGTTGAGGTTTAATATTAATTAATTTAACTATGTTGTTTGTTTTCTTTTCAAGTAGTTAGAATTTAGAGCAATATTTTTATGGATGAATGAGAGATGAAGTTTTATAATTTATGGTTTATGTTACATGTTTGAACTTTTTATTGTTTATAATTGTATGTGGATTAGTTTTCATCTTATGGATTGTTGCTTTTGGCAAATAGGGATATATGTTGTTCATCTTTTACTTTGACTCATTTTATTACAAATATTATTTTTCTGTAAAAAATGAAATAAAAAAAGAAAAACAAAAGAAAAATAGGTTCTTGGGTAGACCTTGGAACCCGATTAGAAAAACGAGGTAGGTTTCAAGTTCTAAAAACTATAAACTGATTCTAACAAGGTAGGTTCTAGATTCCAAGTCTGGAACCTACCCCCTTTGGAACTAACCATCCCTGTTCTCTATGAGTAAGAGATAAACAAAATTATAGTGAGAACATGTCTCCATATAAGTAAGTGTTGCTTTGAGTGTTTTGAGTATGGTGAGAGAAGATAGATTGTAATAGCCATGTCAGATTATATTTGAGTATTATACTTGTATTGTAGTTTGGTATAACGAGTGTTTCTCGAGTTGTCTATTATTATATTACTACCACAACGCTTCCGCATACCCTTTAAGTGGTATTAGAGATGTATTTGTGAATACCCTACAATTGGTATCATAGCAAGGTTTTGAACCCAACACCCCAGCCCTCTCCTAAGAAACTGTGGATTTTATGGTCTTGGGATTTGCACAGCGGGTCACGAATTCATTGCGGGCCTAGTTTGGGGATTGAAGGTGATATGAGATAGCCGGAGGGCTTAAATCGAATAGTAAGTATATACTGTCTACAGAAGCTAAGGGAATTTATATGATCAGCTAATGTCTTACTATCAACATGAAAAAACAAATATGGAGAAACCGGTTTTGAAAGTTAATTATCTTCCTGGTTTAAGTCTTGGTTGACATGTTTTGCACTATGGGCTTAGTGTATCGTCTTTCTTCGTGGCTGAGTGAGGGAGATGATGGTGATGAGATCTTTCTATTCCTGCCAAAAGGTTTCTAGACAAGCGGTGTCAATGTTTTCACACGTCTCTCAGTCTCTTCTTATCAATGAAAGCACAAGTAATACTACTTTACCACTCTAATCGTACCTGAGGAAACAACATAATGGATCTTGAGTCGCAACAAGCATTCACTAACTATGCGAACCTTGACATGGATGTTTCCATAGAGAGTATCGAGTTCCTGCATTCATTACCCGTTTTGGCATTTGATCAAGTAGTCAAGCGTGCGGCCATACCCATATATGGACGGAGCCCTTTTACTCCTCATGAAACATGTGAGACAAGAACTTTTGCAAAAGGCTTTTATCATGCTATGGATTCCCGCAGGCTAGTGAATCGAAACATTCATAGGAGGGGGTGGACTTTTGTGAAATTAATAGTATTTTACTCATGGAAAGGTGGATTCACACCAAGAAATTTGCTTAGCCCTTTAGATGGAGAATCAGTCATCCGAGATTTGCCCCTCTTTATCCTCAATAGAATGTCAAGCTCATAAGTCAAAGAACATGGTGTTGCTTCCAGTGGTGCCGCGCAATATGCTCGTAGTAAAACAAAACCACTCGAAAGCCATAGCACTTTTCAAGATAGGCAAATATGCAAAACACTGAATAAAACCGAGAATGAGAATAAAGCTGATTTGGTGATTGCGGACTTAAGATTCAATAAGATTTTGCAATCAGCCAAAAGGGAGATCTCCATATATAGAGATTGGTCATCTAGGGCTTTGTAGCTGTGAAGTGAAATGGTGAAGTCTTCAGTGTCCCTCAAAGGCTTCCGATATTCCAATAGATAGGTTGGAAGATATAGATCGGAAGATATCAGAATGCCGATGTTGGCACCTTGAAGGCTTATACCATATTTACCAAGAAAAATGGAACCCTCAAGCAAATTGGCGAATTCCTTGATACCCCTCAAAGGCTTCCAATATTCCTTCTGACGCGTTGAAATATTGGTTGCTAATGAGGGATATTGAAGGCTTACTCCATGTAGGTAAGGATCGTATCGCATTGACTTAAGTCCATCATGTTCGCGACAGAACGTAAAACAACTGAACCCTCGAGTCTCAACTCTGTGGAGCTGACGGCCAGGTATGTTGGGCGTCAATTCTAATGGCATTGCTGCAAGTGCATTCTCCTTCATCATCACCACGCAGAGCATAGTTCTCTCGAGGATTCAAGCTAGTGTCATGATGACTCGAAATTTACTACTTTGATGGAACAGGAACACGAGATAGCCATGTTGAAGTTGAATGAGATCTTTCATCTTGAAGAACACATCGTCTCTTTTTAAACGAAACTTACAACTTTTTCTCATATTCCAAGAATGGCGTTGATGAGCAGTTTAATATCTATACGCTCTGTTGGAAAAGAGAACTCCCACCGTAGTATGTATTTCACAGTACATGTACTTAGCGATCAAATATGAACATGATCCATGAGTCAACTCTTTTGACTAAAACTTCTTCCCTTCGTGACTTTTTGACTATGTCACAATGTGAGGAGTTGATGGTTAGCTACTTTACCTTGTTATCTATGGCCATGTGAGACTTGGTACGAAGGGACAATTCTAGGAAGCGATCAAGTCTAAACTAAGTGATATGAGGACAGAAGGAACATTATCTGATAATACATTCATGTTTTATACCCATTGTCAACAGAAGAAAAGTTTAAGATTGAATTGACATAATTATAATAGGTTTATGATTCTTTCTTGTCGTTAAATTACAAATAGATCGACGCATGAATTTATTTTTATTGTCAAAATAATTCATTCTTACGCTCCAAGAGATATTGCTCATTCGTATAGCTGAATTTATTGATGAAATTGACACTAAAAAATCATTACAAGAAACCCCACCAGAGAAGTCGTTACAATTTTGTTAGCAAGGAGCAAGAGAAATGAAACATCAGAAATTGAGGAATTCATAGAACAAATATATATATTTTCCCTTTTTCAAGGGCATTTGGGAATGAGGTCGCGGGTGGTGAGATTCGCATAGCAAGGGCAGGCTTCTCGGTTCCCGGCCGTGCCGGGGGGCACGCAGTTGCACTTGGCGCAGCAACTCCCGCATGCTCGCTTGCACAGGTTCGGCCTTGATGAGCGCTTGCACCTCGCTGCACAAGCTGCTCCACAATCTATGAGCTGGAGTGAAGGAGCGGGTGCTCCAGTTTTATTCATCTGCAACCGAGAAGCATTTATTTGTTGGTCGTCAGCAGAAAATATGATCTACGTAAAGAGAATAAATTATTCTTTTTTGTGATTCTGGTGCTGAACATTTAGATAATGAATCCTATGTCTTCAAGTATATAGTAAGAAATAATTACCATCTCCTGAGCTTCTACAACGTGGAGGAGCAAAAGCGAGAGCAGAATCAGCGAGGCGATGCAAGACTTCCTGAAGGCCATGGTGAGGATCAATGAGAAGAAGCTAATGAAATCAAGTCAATGAGGGGTAATTGTATTGAAATGGTTTGAAAGGAATAATATTTTGACAAGGGGTTTGCCAAAGTAGCTTGGAGAGGGAGAGAGACAGCGAGCTGTAAGCAGTGGTGAGTTGCGAGAAAGAATGTGAGCTTTGAGGCAGTTTTATAGTAAAGGAAAGCAAGGGTGGTGATGGCGGAAGTGGCTGGTGAAGGCGCTCTCGTAGACAAATAACGTAGTATCTGAGTTTGCATGCACTAGTTGACTGTAATGAAAAGAGTATTCAAACTGAGAAGCACACGGCGAAGGTTCTCAATGCCAGATTGATCCAGCACACGAAGCTCAACTTGCCCTGGGAAACTTCACAGACATTTATAATATTGGAGTAATGCTCTGAAGATATGGCACAATCTTTCTCAACCTGTAAATACAGACTGGAGATAACACCTAATGTGAGAGAAAGAAAAGTGCTAATTGGACTCTGGTCCTTCTGGTGAAGGGAGATTAAATTTACCAGCCTCTTAAGTTTGAAGACAGCCGGAATCTTTCAACGTGCAAGCTGTTGGTCGAAAGAAAGTCGAAAGAAAGAACTAGAAGAAGGGAAGCAGAGTTCCACTTGTCAACTTGGACTCTGGCTTGAGAAAAAAAAAAGTGACGGCAACTTCCCTTTCGCATTGAAGTCGGTTGGACTTCAAGAGGCAGTGGAACACCCACAAATAAGGCTTAGCGTGAAGGATACAAAGAAAAATCATTAGATGCAAACTTGAGCTTCAGGATGGAAAAGACAATCCAGCCCAAATAAACAGAGAGAACTGCTCTCTATTAAGGGTATGCAAGCTGACTAGTTTCACTTGGCAACCGGACTAAACCACCCTATAAAAACAAGTCTTGTTCCTAGATCTATGTTGACACATAAATTTCGTCATTTTACTTAGGACTTAATAGTATTAAAAGTTAGGAATTAGTCACTAAAAAATTAAATTAAAATTAATTAAAAAAAAAAGAGAGGCCGGGTCGGCCGGATCCGACCTTGGCCCGGCCCGCCTCTCTTTCTTCTTCCCCCGCGCAAGTCTGGGCATGGCCCATCTTCTTCCTTCTTCTTTTTTCCCCTTTGGCCTAGCTCCTTCCCCCTCAAGTGGCCCATCTCTTTCCTTCTTCTTTTCTCTCGCGTGGCCCACCAGCCCGGCCCATCCTCATTTCCCATAAGCCCGGCCCATCCTCATTTCCCATAAGCCCGGCCCAAGCCCAGCTTGTCTTCCCCTCCTACCTGTTTTGCGCGAGGACCGGCAGAGGAACATCGACAAAAGAGCAGCAACAGAGGAGCAGGGGATCGAGGTGGTAGGCGGGCGGCGTGATCCGCGAGTCGGGGGCAGTCCGGCCGGCAGCTAGTGTTGTGAAAATATTGCTTCGAAATGGGTTGAACAATGAAATCGGATCGAGTAAAACAACTCAGACTTTGAGGCGTGATATGACTTTCTTTAAGGATTTATTTGTCCCACAACGTTGCTAATGGTCACTGGCAAAAACCCTCCAAGATACAACAAATTCTCGGATGAGAATACTAAATAGCAATTCTTGTATTTCTCCAGGGTCTCTCTAAGAAACAATTGAAAAATTGGCTGCTGTTTTTCAGAAAGAAGACTCGAACCCACACTTTTCTTTCCGAAAAATGACAAGTATATATATGAAACAGTCTTGCAACTTTTCGTGAAAATTGCGAACAAACACGTCTTTAGAAAATTGTTCAGATAAACAAATGCGACTTTTCGGAAGAAGTCGAAAAACGAACAATTGCAATCCTTCGGGAAAGTTAAAAACCGAATAAGTAATTTTCCAAAGGTTGTCTTGAAAAGACAAACAAAATTCGGAATAATTTTTTTTTTAAATTTTTAAATAGGATTTCGAATTTTCATTTATATTTCATTTACGGAATTCTCAAATTAAAAGGCAACCTTTGAACTAAAAAATAAAAAAAAAAAAAAAAATAGCAAGGGATTAATAAGTGCGCCAAATAATCGCGCCAAAATCGCGCACCCGCACACGGGTATAGTGGGGTTTAGCCCCACCTAATCACTCCTTTTAACTACAAAAGGAAATCCCACATATTTAAACTGACCCACTTGCTCCCACCTTTTCTATGTGGGACAAAGTAAAAAGCAATCATTTTGTTTTAACAAACAAAATTCCAACAATCCCCAACTTTGTTTGTAAAACAAAGATTTCATAATAAAATTTTAAAAAACCATACAGCCAAAGTTTCAGTAAGATTAATATACATACATAAAGGTCTCTTTCGAGTTAAACCTTTACTTAGTGCAAGTATATCAAAACTCTATCAAAGTGACAAGTAGTTCGGCTTTAAACTTATACTTTTATGTAATAGAACCAGACATACCACACATACACTAACCTCTTGTTTCAGCGAGAATTTCTATATTACTCCTCACTATTATGGCCTTGTGCTTGATCCTATTTCATGAGCTCTCTAGAAAGCAACCCTGGCTTTCGTAAGAAGCGACACCACCTCTAAGCTTATATAGGTGAAGTATCTACCATGTGTTTCTGTTACTATCAACACACTACAAACTTGTATCATACTTCATTAAGAATTCAATTCAGCCTACAAAACATAACAGACGATACTGACTTCTCATATCAAGGCTATATCAGTATCTCACATTCAATAACTTGTTCTTACCCATTAAACCTTGTAACTAGTGATGTTCAAGAAAAATGTCGGGTTACTATTATTGGTGATTTCAATTAAAGGGTTTCAGCCCCATTTCTTGTGAGGTCGTTATTACCATATGTCTTGGTAAAGCCTTCGTCAAAGGATCGGCAAGATTTTTACTTGACCTCACATAGATAATTGTTATGGTACCATCTTTAATCAATTGTCTCACATATTCATGTCTTAGACTAATGTGTCTAGACTTACCATTATAGGTGCTACTATAGGCTCTTGCCAAAGTGGCATGACTATCACAGTGGATAGAAATAGGAGGCATAGGACTAGGCCATAATTTGATATCTAACAACAAATTTCTAATCCATTCAGCCTCTTTCCCAGCTGTCGCCAAATCAATAAATTCAGATTCCATTGTTGAGTGAGTTATACATGTCTGTTTCTTGCTTGCCCAAGATACAACACCTCCAGCTAGTGTGAAGATCCATCCAGAAGTGGAACGCTCATCTCCCACACTTGTAATCCAACTAGCATCGGTGTATCCTTCTAATACAACCGGATAATTATTGTAGAACAATCCTAAATTTTTAGTTCTCTTAAGATAACCAAAAATTCTAGTAATAGCTCTCCAATGTTCAGTACTTGGATTACTAGTATACCTACTCAACTTGCATACAGAAAATATCGGGTCTAGTACAATGCATCGCATACATTAAAGACCCTATAGCACTTGCATATTGTCACGACCTCTTTTTTCTCGGCGCCCGCGATCGGGTACGAGCGCCTAAGGAGGCTAATGGCTCGGCTGAATTTAGTTAAGCCCGGACTCTCCCAAGTTCACCAATTCACGACTTAATGGTCCAAGTTTTTAACCTGTAAATTAATTTTTAAAATGGAGTCGCCACTAATCGATTTGGGGTGGGTTGATTAGAAACCCAAGCGAAGTATCGGGAGAAGTACTCGCTCTGTGCAACTGTGAGAAATTAGGATTGGGGACTTGATTACACTAGTTAATCACTAATGCCCTTTCGGTACCTAATTTTGTTTAAACCTTGAGGTTTTTTGGATGTTCGATGGGTTTTCCATGCATTTTTGGAGAAAAAACATTTTTTGAGTCATTTTCTATTTTTTTTTTACACAAAAGGATTTTTGGTATTTTTTGGAAAAATACAAGTCTTTTTGTCCTTTTCATGAATTTTTGGCTTTTTTTTGGATTTTTGACATTTTTTGGAAAATATGGAATATTTTTGATTTTTTTTGATTTTTTGGAAAATAAAAATATTTTTATTATTTTTCGATTTTCTGGAAATTAAAACATTTTTTAATATTTCTGGAAAATAAAATATTTTTTTGGATTTTGGATTTTTAAAAAAAACATTATTTTATATTATAATAATATTTATAAAAAAAAAAACGAACCGGGTCGGATCCCTGGGTTGGGTCCGACCCGGGCCGTTCGTCTAGAATGCGGACGGGCCTGCGTTGCAAGCCCGACTCATTTTTTTTTCCTTTTTTAGAAAACAAGTCTGGCCCAAAAACAGGCCCACTTCTCTGAGGTCCATGTGAATTTAGTCCACGCGTGACCGGCCCGACTCGAAGGAAACCCTACCCGGGTCCAACCCGCTTTCCGACCCGGCCTCCTCTTCGCAGAAGGGACTCCTGGAACCCTAGCGTCCGACGATCCGCGGCGCCGAGGGAGAGCGACGATAAGCGCTCGACGCTACTAGGCGGTGACTCGACGGCGGCGACGCGGTGGATGGTGAAGACGACGGGCGGCTACTAGATTCTCAAGAAGCAATGACGATGACGAGCAGTTTGCTTGGGCTCTCGGGAGGAGGCGGAGCGACCGTGACGACGCGGATGAACACGGCCATTACCTGCTCGCAACGAGGGCACGGCGAGGCGGGCGGCGGGTCGGCGAGACAGCGTCGGGGATGCGAGATCGGAGAGTCGTCGACGGCGACGGATCGATTGAGTCGCCGGTGGTGGAGCGACGAGTGGCGGTCGCGGCGACAGCGGGCCTTTAGCTTCGCCGATCTGGTGGCGGCGGCATCGGGGATGACTCGAGGTGGCGTCGGGGGTGCGACGGAGCTAAATCGACCCGGATCCGGGCCTTCACCGACCCCCGCTCTGAAACCTACTCGCTCAGCTCCTTACGCTCGCTGATTTCCCTCCTCTCGGCGGATTCGCTTGCCGGCGACCTCCCTCGATGTCTCTCGGTGGGAGGTCGTTTAAGCTCACGACCCGCTCTCCCTATCGCTCACGCTCTTCCCTCTCTCCCTCTCCGGCCGCGAGCCTTCGGATCTGGGCTTGCTCGACTTCGGCTCCCCTTCTGAAGTCTCTCAGCAGGAAGCTCGAAGCTTTGCAGCCTTCGATCGCTCTCGGCGTGCCCAACAACGACGGAAACGGGGGGTCTATTTATAGGCGAGGGGCAGCCGGTCGACGGAGCTTCGACCGTCGATCCCCGTGCGCCAAACGGCCTCCGCCGGCCGAACCGGCGTCCCATCCACCACCTGTCCGCCAGCTGCCACCCCCACGCGCGTCGCCGTCCGTCCGCTCATCCGGCGTCGCGCCCTCTACGCGTGCGCTGCAGAGGCAGACTGAGGAAGAAGATGACCCGGATGGGCCGGGTTGAGGCAGAAATGGGCCTCTCAAGCCCATGTGAGGGCTGCTTCTGCTTCTTTTTCTCTTTTGCTTTTCTTTGCTGTTTTTTTTATTATATTGGTTTATTATCCGAAAATTAAATAAAAATACTAATAATAAAATAAAGCCTAATTTTTAGGCGTCAACACATATTCTAGTTGTGCCACCACTCTACCAGTATTATAATTTAATTTAATACTAGAATCAAATGGAGTACTTATTTCTTTAAAACCAAGATGTTGAAATTTATTTAATATTTTTTCAACATAACTACATTGGCTTAAAGAATAACCCCACTATTTTTCTTAACTTTAATACCTAAGATAGTATCTTCTTCACCCAAATCCTTCATTTTAAACATGGAAGTTAGATACTTCTTAGTTTCATTAACTCCAGTCATATTTGTTCCAAAGATAAGCATATCATCAACATACAAGCACACTAAGACACCATAATCTTTAGTGAATTTAGAGTATATACACCTATCGGCACTATTATTGATGAAAGCATTTAACAATATGAAGCCACTGCTTAGGAGCTTGCTTAAGTCCATAAAGAGACTTAATCAATTTACATACTTTTCTTTCATTTCCAGGAAGAACAAAACTCTCCAGTTGTTCAATGTAAATCTCCTCATTTAAGTTTCCATTTAAGAAAGCAGTTTTAACATCCATTTGATGAACACAAAGATCATAAATGGAAGCTAGAGCAAAAAGAATTCGAATGGAAGTTATACGTGCAACAAGAGCATATGTATCAAAATAATCTATTCCTTCTTTTATTCTATATCCCTTAACTACAAGCCTAGCTTTAAAAACTTGAATAGAACCATTAGAATGATATTTTCTTCTAAAAACCCATTTGCATCAAATAGGTTTTGATCCTTTCGGTAAATCTACTAATACCCAAGTATTATTGGACATAATTGAGTCAATTTCATCATTCACAGCTTCTTTCCAAAAAGAAGCATCTCTAGAAGACATAGCATCATCAAAGTTTCCGGGATCATCTTCTAAATTTAACACTAAAGGGTATTTATTTACCACATTATTATCTCCATCTCCTTCAACAAGAAAAACATGAGTAATAAAATTAGGACCTAAGTCTTTTATTTTCCTAGCTCTAGTACTTCTCCTTAATTCAATCATGTCTTTAGAATTCGTTTCTTTCTCTTGAAAATCACTTTGAGTTTCCATAGATCTTGAATTATTTTCAATCATTTCAGAAATTGTAAAACATTTATTCTCAAAGAATTCGACGTCTCTCGATTTTACTATGACATTAGACTCTAAATCAAGAAGCCTATAAGCTTTACTATTTTCAGCATACCCTACGAAAACACTTTTGATAGCTCTATGACCGAGCTTTGTTCTCTTAGGATCTGGAGCTCGGTAGTACGCTAAACACCCCCACACTTTAAGATATGACAAATTTGGCTTTCTACCTTTCCATATTTCATAAGGGGTTATGTCATTTTTCTTGGAAGGTATTCTATTATGAATATAGCATGCAGTAAGTAATGCTTCTCCCCAAAGATTAATTGGTAGCTTTGAATTTGAAAGCATACAATTAACCATTTCTCAAAGAGATCGATTTTTCCTTTCAGCTAAACCATTTTGTTGTGGAATATATGGTGCTGAAGCTTGATGAATAATATCATGTTCTTCACAAAATGAAGAGAATTCATTTAAGAAATATTCTACACCTCTATCTGATTGTAGAACTTTGATTTTCTTTTCTAATTGATTCTCTACTTCAGCTTTATATTTCTTAAACATGGTAAATGCTTCATCCTTCGATCTCATGAGATAAACATATAAGAACCTACTACAATCATTCACAAAGGTAATAAAATACCTTTTACCTCCACGGGTTAGCATACCATTAAATTCACATATATCACTATGAATCAAATCCAATAAATTCGAATTTCTTTTAACACTAGGAAATGACTTCTTAGTAAGTTTTGACTTAGCACATATTTCACATTTATCAAATCCGCCATTAAAATTTATCAAGTCTAATTTTCTCATGTTCTTCAAATAACGAATATTTATATGTGCCAACCTACTATGCCATAAAATTGAAGACTCGACAATATAAGCAGAACTAGAAATATTATTATTGATACTCAGTTGATACATGTCATCATTGGCATAACTCTTCCCAACAAACAGCCCATTTTTCAAGAGGATAACCTTGTCGGATTCAAACAAAACCCGAAACCCCCTCTTACAAAGTAAATCAATAGAAACTAGGTTCTTCCTAATTTCGAGTATAAATAACACATTAAGAAGAGTTATCTTCTTTCCAAAAGTGAAGTCTATCTCCACCGTGCCTTTTCCAGCAACCTTTGCAAGAGCATTATTCTCCATCATGACCTCTTGAACATTTGAGTCAACAATTTCTTCAAATTGCTTGAACATGTACTTGTCCTTGCACACATGGACTGTTGCTCCAGAATCTATCCACCAACCGGATTGGACAGTGGTAGAATTAATTTTAGAAACCATAGCCATCGAATAATTGATTTCAGAAATTTCCATGTTCGAAAAAATGTTTGAAATCATGGCTACATAATTTTCTTCAACTAGATTTGCATCTGCTTTCACCACCAGAATGTTCTTGTCCTTTGAAATGCTCTTGCGGTGAATGCAATCCTTGGCGTAGTGTCCCTATTTGCCACAAACAAAACAGCAACCCTTTTGCTTCTTTTGTGTTCTCTTGAATTTATGCACCCCGCTTTTTACTTTGAAGTTCTGGCCGAGTTTCCGTTTTTTATCCACAAAATTCACCTTGGAATTTTACAAAACAAAATTATCACGTAAACGTGACTCTTCCTCAATGCGAAGATGTTTTTGTATTTGCTCCAAAGTAAAGTCCTCCGACTTGTGAATCATCCTTTTTCCATAGTCTTTCCAACTTGGAGGCAATTTCGCAATAATTGCTTCAACTTGAAAAGCTTCTGGAATATCAATCTTGAGAGCACGAATTTTATTCACAATCACTTGCAATTCATGGACTTGTTCCAGCAAGGGCTTAGTATCAATAAACTTGAAATCAAAATACTTTGCAATTAGATATTTGTTGGTGCCTTGCTCATCCGCTTTGTACTTGAATTCTAGTGCATTCCAAATTTCTCTGGCCGACTTCATTTCAGTGAATAAGTTGTACAGACGATCGGAGAGTGTGTTCAGAATGTGTCCTCGACAAAGTAATTCATCCTCTGCACGTTTCTTCTTTTCCTTATTAACCCTCTCAATGGCTTCCGCACTTGGCTGTCCTCCATCGAAAGTAGGCTTAGGATCTTCTATAGGTGCCAAGTTAGGATCCAGTATGTAGGAAATCTTCAGAGCAGTGAGTAAGAACATCATCTTGTCCCTTCAGCGAGCAAAATTGTTCCCATCGAATCGGTCTAGTTTGACCATATCTTGATTCATAACTTTGATTGTCTCCGACTCCATTGTAGCAAACTAAATCCTTAAAATTGTTGTGAAAATATTGCTTCGAAATGGGTTGAACAATGAAATCGGATCGAGTAAAACAACTCGGACTTTGAGGCGTGATATTACTTTTTTTAAGGATTTATTTGCCCCACAACGTTGCTAATGGTCACTGGCAAAAACCCTCCAGGATACAACAAAGTCTTGGATGAGAATACTAAATAGCAATTCTAGTATTTCTCTAGGGTCTCTCTAAAAAACAATTGAAAAATTGGCTGCTGTTTTTCAGAAAAAAGACTCGAAAATGACTACACTTTTCTTTCCGAAAAATGACAAGTATATATATGAAACAGTCTTGCAACTCTTCGTGAAAATTGCGAACAAACAAGTCTTTAGAAAATTGTTCGAATAAAAAAATGCGACTCTTCGGAAGAAGTTGAAAAACGAACAATTGCAATCCTTCGGGAAAGTTAAAAACCGAATAAGTAATTTTCCAAAAGTTGTCTTGAAAAGACACAAACAAAATTCGGAATAATTTTTTTTTTAATTTATAAATAGAATTTCGAATTTTCATTTATATTTCATTTCCGGAATTCTCAAATTAAAAGGCAACCTTTGAACTAAAAAAAAAAAAAAAAAAAATAGCGAGGGATTAATAAGTGTGCCAAATAATCACGCCAAAATCGCGCACCCGTACGCGGGTATGGTGGGGTCTAGCCCAACCTAATCACTCCTTTTAACTACAAAAGGAAATTCCACATATTTAAACTGACTCACTTGCTCTCACCTTTTCTATGTGGGACAAAGTAAAAAGCAATCATTTTCTTTTAACAAACAAAATTCCAACAGCTGGCACGGCAGGGTCTTCACGTGACGACCTGCAGAAGAAAAGGCAACAAAAAGGAGAGAAACCAGGAGGGAGAGAAACGGAGAGGGAGGAGAGGCGACAACTCCGGGTCGCTGTTATCGCCGCCAACGTGCCTCCGGTTCGCTATTACTGCCGCCGACGCATCTCCGAGCCGCCACCACCGCCACCGCCACCGACACGTCTCCGAGCCGCCATTCCCGCTGGAACTTAGGTTGGTATTTCATCGAATACCTTGTGTGCGTTTCTCGGAATCAAGCCGGCCGGAGCTCACCTTGACCGGTTCGGGCGAGCTCCGGCCTCCCCAATCGTCCTTGCTGCTTTCCTCGACGCCCTGGTACCCCCATTGACTCCTTGAACTCGTGCTTGGGCCTCGACTAAGCCGGAAATCTCTCAATCCACGGCGCACTCCACCTGTTCACCAAAATGCCCGAGCGGGCTCTCCCTCCTCGAAGTTCCTCCGCGTAGAGCCCTAGGACTCCTGGTCGCCGGAGGGATGCCGCCGCGGCCAGGGAAGTCGGGCTCTCCCCCCGCCTGGCCCCGGCGGAGCCGTCGCTGACGTGCACAGTCCGAGCACCCTTGGTCGCGACTAAGGGGTGAAGGCCGAGTGGGCCGGATAACAGATCGGGCCCATTAGGCTCCTGCTTCCGCTTGGGCTCGGCTTTTGGGCCCAAGTTGGGCAAAGGTTAGGCCTAACTAGGGACGACCGGGCCTAACCCAGCCCGAGTGTCGCCACCTCTTTTTTTCGGGCGCCCGTGATCGGGTACGGGTGCCTAAGGAGGCTAATGGCTCGGCTGAAATTAGTTAAGCCCGGACTCTCCCAAGTCCACCAATTCACGACTTAATGGTTCAAGTTTCTAACTTGTAAATCAATTTTTAAAATGGAGTCGCCACTAATCGATTTGGGGCGGGTTGATTAGAAACCCAAGTGAAGTATCGGGAGAAATACTCACTCCTGCGCAACCAGAGAAATTAGGATCGGGGACTTGATTACACTAGTTAATCACTAATGCCATTTCGGTACCTAATCTTGTTTAAACCCTAAGGCTTTTTGGATGTTCGAGGGAATTTTCATGCATTTTTGGGAAGAAAAACATTTTTTGAGTCATTTTCTAATTTTTTGGACACAAAAGGGATTTTTGGTATTTTTTTGGAAAAATACAAGTCTTTTTGGCTTTTTTCTGAATTTTTTTGGTTTTTTCATGAATTTTTGGCATTTTTTGGATTTTTGGCATTTTTTGGAAAATATGAAATATTTTTGCTTTTTTTGATTTTTCAGAAAATAAAATATTTTTAAATATTTTTGGAAAATAAATTATTTTTTTGATTTTTATCGATTTTTTTGAAAATAAAACATTTTTTAACATTTTTTAAATATTTTTCGAAAATAAAACATTTTTTGATTTTTTGAAATAAAATATTTATTATTTATTTATTTATTTAAAATATTATTTTATATTAAAATAATAAAAACTGACCCGGGTCGGATCCGCGGGTTGGGTCCGACCCGGCCGGAACCCGAACGAGGACGGGCCTGCGTTGCGGGCCCGACTCGGATTTTTTTTGTCTTTTTTGTCTTTTCTTTTTTTAATACAAGCCCGGCCCAAAATTTTAATCGAAGCCCATGGAACAAAAGGAGTCCCTATCCGCGTGAGACCGGCCCACTTGCGTCCAAACCCGCTTGGCCCAGACTGACCGGAACCCTACCCAGTCAAGATCCACGCTCGACCCAACCCGACTTCCGCCGCCCCTTAAATCGCGGAAACCCTACTCGCTTTCCAAACCCGGATCCGCTTCGTGACCCGGAAATCGCAAACCCTAGGGTTTGCGAATCCGTGGAGCCGAGGAGGGAGAGGGCCGAGGCACAACTGCGGGGACAACGGTGACGGTGGTGGCGGCAGCGGCGACGATGGCGGTACGTTACTTGTCCGTGAATGGCAGCTTGAACGGCGAACAGTAGCGACGGCGGCCGCGATGGTGGCGGTACGTTACCTGTCCGTGAATGGCAGCTTGAACGGCGAACGGTAGCGACGGCGGAGGGTGCCCGAACTCTGCTCCCTCCCTTTGATCTGGGCTCGCGAGCGTCGAGCCTCCCCTGAAGTCTCTCGGGGGAAGCTTGAATGCTCGCGGCTTCGGTCTTTCTCCTCTCTCTACTCTCGAGTTCTCGCAGATCTGGGTTCGCTCGCCGCCGGCCTCCCCCGAAGTCTCTCGGAGGGAGGTCGTTGAGCTCGCGACCCGATCGCTTCGCCCTTGCTCGCTCTTTGAGTTCCCCGAAGTCTCTTAGGGGATCTCTCGGAGCTCGCAGGCCTCTCTCTCTCTCGCAGATCTCAGGAGGAGGTTTCCAAGCTCGCGATCTTCTCTGGTGTGCCCTTCGACGACGGAAATGCTTCGCTATTTATAGGCGAGGAGGTCCGGTCGACGGAGAGGCTTGGCCGCCGGTCTTCGGCTTGCCGACCGGACCCCCGTGGCCGAACCGGCGTCCCATCCGCCACCTGTCCTCCAGCTGCCCCCCCCTTTTGTTACCGTCCGTCCGCTCATCCGACGTCGCGCTCTCTGCGCGTGTGTTGCAGAGCGGACAAAGGAAGAAGAAGACCGAAAAGGGCTGGGCCGGAGGAGAAGGAAAGTGGGCTGTAGAGGCCCATGCGGAGGGGGAAGAGAAGGAGAAAAATGGGCTGTTTTTTTGTTTTATTTTTTGTTTTATTTCCTGTTTTTATTTGTTTTTTTGTTATTTTATCTTTTTATTATCTATTTATTCGAAAAGACAAAATTAAAAACTTAATTAATAAAACTAATTAAAATTGAGGTGTCAACAGCTGCCCCTCTTTGAAGGTGAGCTCGCAGAAGTTGCATTCAAAGACAGATTGATGCCTCAATTTTATCCATGCATGCGCAATAGATTATATTTTATTTGGGACCTATTATTCTATGCAGGAAAAGAGCAATATAATATTACGTATTCTAAGACAGATAAGAAGATACATGTAGTTACTTACCGGGAGTGAGTGAGATAGGGTGTGAGCCCCGAGTTTGGCAAGTATCAAGGCGTCATCTTACCTGGTGATATGAGGAGATTGCTTTTCCAAGGCTCGAACCATTCTTCGGCCGCCTGTTAAAACAATCAATGATTTATCTAGGACCCGAACCTTTCTTCGGTTGCCTTGACGGGAAATTGCTCCTCTAGGACCTGAACCATTCTTCGGTCGCCTGTTGGAGTAATCAGTGTTTTGTCTAGGACCCGAACCTTTCTTCGGTCGCCTTGACGGGAGATTGCTCCTGCAGGACCCGAACCATTCTTCAGTCGCCCGTTGGAGTAATTAGTGGTTTGTCTCGGACCCGAACCATTCTTCGGTCGCCGTGACGGGAAATTGCTTCTCCAGGACCCGAACCATTCTTCGGTCGCCTGTTAAAACAATCAATGATTTGTCTAGGACCCGAACTTTTCTTCGGTCGCCTTGACAGGAGACTGCTCCGTCAGGACCCGAACCATTCTTTGGTCGCCGTGACGAGAAATTGCTTCTCCAGGACCCGAACCATTCTTCGGTCGCCTGTTAAAACAATCGATGGTTTGTCTAGGACTCGAACCTTTCTTTGGTCGCCTTGACAGGAGACTGCTCCTCCAGGACCCGAACCATTCTTCGATCGCCTGTTGGAGTAATCGGTGGTTTGTCTCGGACCCGAACCATTCTTCGGTCGCCATGACGAGAAATTTGCTTCTCCAGGACCCGAACCATTCTTCGGTCGCCTGTTAAAACAATCAATGATTTGTCTAGGACCCGAACCTTTCTTCGATCGCCTTGACGGGAGATGCGCCGACCTTTCTCAGGGCATCTGCTTGTTGGGAGATAGTACTTGGATGATCACAAGTACAAACTCTTGGAGGATACTTGGATGATCACAAGCATCGAATGGGTACCTGGACGATCACAGGTACAGATTCTTTGGGGATACCTGGATGATCACAAGTATCGAAGGGGTACCTGGACGATCACAGGTACAGACTCTTTGGGGATACCTGGATAATCACAAGTATCGAAGAGGTACTTAAACGATCACAAGTACAAACTCCTTGGAGATACCTGGATGATCACAAGTATCGAAGGGGTACCGGACGATCACGTACACACTCTTTGGGGATACTTGGATGATCACAAGTATCGAAGGGGTACTTGATAATTGAAAATATTGAGAACATACCTTGGATATTTGTGAAGGTGTCCCACCTCCTGGCAATTGGGAAATATCGAGGGCGTACTTGGGATATTTGTGAAGGTCTCTCACCTCCTGGTAGTGGGAATATCGAGGATGGATCTCGCATATTCGCGAAGGTTTCTCACCTCCTGGTAATTGGAATATCGAGGACGTACCTTGGATATTCATGAAGGTCTCTCACCTCCTGGTAGTTTGGGAATATCGAGGACATGCTTCGCATATTCATGAAGGTCTCTCACCTCCTAGTAATTGGGAATATCGAGGACGTGCCTCGCATATTCATGAAGGTCTCTCACCTCCTGGTAATTGGGAATATCGAGGACATGCCCCGCATATTCGTGAAGGTCTCTCACCTCCTAGTAATTGGGAATATTGAGGGCATGCCCCGCATATTCGTGAATGTCTCTCACCTCCTGGCGGTTGGGAATATCGAGGGCGTACCTGGGATATTCATGAAGGTCTCTCACCTCCTGGTAATTGGGAAATATCAAGGGCGTACCTGGGATATTCATGAAGGTCTCTCACCTCCTGGTAGTTGGGAATATTGAGGACGTGTCTCGCATATTCATGAAGGTCTCTCACCTCCTGGTAATGAGAATTTGAATGAAGCACAAGGCTTACCTGGATGGCTACAGGCACTCAAAAGGGCTAGAACACCTGGATAGCCATAGGTGTACAAAGTACTGGAATACTTGGATGAACACATGTATTTAATGATATGATCTGGGACCACTTAGGCTGGTCCAAGTGCTAGAAAGCATACTTGGACGGCGGTGTCAAGCAAAGCAATGGAATGCTTAAACAGATGCTATATTATTTGGGGACAACTCGGGCAGGTTGAGTGTCATGAAAAGGGTTATCCGAACAATGGCCGGTACTCGAAGACAAGAGGATACTTGGACAATCAGCAGGTATTCCACGATAAATAGATACTTGGTCAGTCACAAGCATTAATACTCTAAGGACATCTCGAACAAGTCGAGTGTCAGGAAAAAGGAGTATCCGAATGGTAGCCGGTGCTCAAAGACAATGGGATGCTAAAATAGTCGCAAACATCCAAACTCAAGGGACGACTCGAATAGGTCGAGTGTCAACAGAGGGAGCACCCAACAATTGGCGGATACTAAAAAACAAGGGGGATACCCGGATAGTCGTAAATATCAATATTTTGGGGACAACTTGAACAGATCGAGTGTTAGGAAAAGGGAGTATCCGAACGATGGCCGGTACTTAAAGACAAGGGGATACTTAGACAGTTACAAGCACCCAAACTCAAGGGATGACTCGAATAGGTCGAGTGTCAATAAGAGAGTACCTAGACAGTGGTAGGTACTTGATGACATGGGGATACCTAGACAACAGTAGGTATTCCAAGAGATACTTGGTCAGTCACAAGTACCAATACTCTGGGGACAACTCGAACAGGTCGAGTGTCAGAAAAAGGGAGTATCCGAGCGGTGGTCGGTACTCAAAGACAGTAGGGATACCTAGACAGCAGTAAGTACCCAAACTCAAAGGACGACTCAAATGGGTTGAGTGTCAATAAGAGAGTACCTAGACAGTGGCAGGTATTTTAAGGTAAATGGGGATAAGGATATGCTTACTTGGCAATATCTCTAATCTCTGAGAGTATGCTATTTGCACAATATGCACAGGTGATTGTATATACAGTAAATTCATGAGTTTAAATGGGATTCATGCATGACAATTTTGTTAGCTTTGGCATCATCCGAATTCTACTGGGAAAATTTGAAAGACAACATTCATTCCAAATGTAGATGTCTTGAGCATGCCAGATGAGGGACTTTCAGTCTGAAAGGACTTTCCACTCTCTCTCATGGAAAAGGCTATCCTGACCATTGATGCAGGATTTATAAGGACCACACTTCTCACTGTCATCATGTCAGCAGGGGTCTGAGTATTCTCGCAAGTGGTACGACTTTACCAATGTGAGAGGTCTTTGTTGAAATTGTGATGAAGACTTGGTCAATAGCTCATCAATGGGACCGTCGAGGTCAAGGCTTATGAACGAAGTTCCGCACGATCATCTTCGGGTTTGCAAGTCGAGAACCCTGCGAAAAGAGATAGAATAATCTTGCTCGTACTTCTTCGAGCGATGCTTATGTACATATGAAATCCTACGTTAATTGAAGTGCCCTAGTCTGAAGAGACTTTTACAATGGGACGCAATGCAGACTTGACTCATGTGTAAGAGGGTGGGAGTTGGTGACTGTCTTGGCATTTGTCACTGGCCTTTCTTCTCACTGTTAGATGGAGGCTTTATCACAACAGCAACTTCTCTTGGGAATACAATTGATTGTATTTTTTGCTGGGGGCATTGGCCTTGCTTTTACCAGGCACACTGCTTTTTTCATGCCCCTATTTCTTATCTCAATTTTTCATTCATGGGCATTGACCTTGCTTTTACCAGGTACACTGCTTTTTTATGCCCCAGTTTTTACTCTTGTTGCCTGAGGAATCGATCTTGGCAAGTTCAAGCAAACGCCTTTGTTAGACTATGGAGTCTTCATCTTTTGTTGGCACTCTTGATTATGTTGCTCAAACGACAGTGGCTTCTGCTTTGCCTCCATGTGAGGGTGAATTTACAGACTCAATTGAGTTGTACCATGGATATAAGTGCGTAAATAAAGAATTGCTCTTCACGACTCTAGGGCACTTAAATTAACGCGAGTGTTCATATGCAATAAAGAAACTCGATGATTGATACAAGTGCAAGCAAGAAAATTTCTATCCCCTTTCTCACCTTGTGATGCTGATTTGCTTTCGACTTGCCCCAGTGTGGGGTGGTTCTTTGTCGGGAGTATAGCAGAAATTTGTCAGTGTATGTGGCTCAAAGTGAGTGATGGAATGCCCCTCACTTTGCTTTGATCATCGTACCATTCGCGAGAGAACTCTTTACCCTATAGTCATGGAATCTTCTGCACTCATCTCACAAGTGTATAGATGGGGGGGACCGTGTGTAGGATATGGCTTGCCTTTCATCATTCTGACGCGCCTCATCCAACATGCTCGATTAATCTTGTATTCTTCATTTAGTTGTCTATTCTAATAATTCTCAATGGAATCAAAGATTTAGACAGACAAAATCGTCATGCAAAAATCATTTGGAAAAGGCATGCAGCATTTTAAATGTGATGGAGTTTGTTCTTCTCAGAATGAATGGCTTTTTACTCAAGAAGAACTTATTAACAGCTTTAGGGGTGTTTACTTGGTGGAACGGTATTCACAAATGTGTTGAAACTTGAGCATTAAAAGAGCTATTTACAAAAGGGTGTTGACGGTTGTCCCTATTGATTAGGGATACGACATGTGAAGGATCAACTAGGGATTGGGAATCTGATCAGGAATTTCTACTCTTGCTTTTTGCAGAGAAGAAGCTGAAAATGGATCAATCAACGGGGCCAAAATTAAAGGTGAATTAAGGCCTGAAGGATCTCTGTCATTTGCTTTGGCAATACTTGAGACGTCATTTTGCTTAGGAGAGTTTGTCATGCCTCTCATTGATTTGTTATCTTTGCTGGCGACAGTCAAGTGATCCTGCAACAAACAAGAGGGAATGTGTTAGTCATGAACTTTTTTCAAGAGTGGAATAACTGGAAACGATACAACTTTAGCCTTCACTAGTTTGCAAATGATTGGGTGAACTTGAAGTACAAGGAGGACATGAAGTCTCGTGTCTTCCACTTCATCAGGTCAATTATTCTCCTTAATTGGCTTATGGATGGCACGTTCTTTTACACGAAGTCAGGTGAATTCGATGCGAGTCTTTTTTCATGTACCAACTTGGCCAATATTAATTTGCCAAACCTAACCATCAAGTTTGGTTCTTGAATCCCAATGCTTCCTGTCAATAGGGAAAATATGTCAAAAGTGAGTTCATATACTGGGAGTATTGGAAACGATACCGAATTACCCTTCCCCAGAGTTTGTCTGTGCTAGCTCTTTTGAATGTCGATGATGGCTTCTTTATTTTAGCATAGTGCGATGTTTCCTTCAATTGGCCTCCCTCATTTATGACCATGTATGCATGATTGCTGGTCGTTAATTCATCTTCAGCGCCTTCCTTTTGTGGAATTTCTACTTCTGTCTTTGACTATATGACCATTAGCAGCATTGAGCAAAGTCATGTACTTCAAGCTTCTATGGAATCTGAGATGGACAATCAAAACCTCCAATTCTCTCATGGCAATTACTTCTGCGAGAATATGCGTCTGGAGTGAAGCTTCTAAATTCCAAAGTCATTGTCCAGGATGTGGGGCTATAGATCGCCTTAACTGTCTAGATTTTCTCCCTGTAGATAGTAATCACCTTAAAGGAAGAGAAGGAACTTCTTCCTTATGCTTATGGGCTCGCCGAAGTTGAAACTGTAACATCTAGCTGTTTGGGCGCGTCGTGCGACAAAATAGTCCTTTGGCTAAGAATGGAGCTGGGCAGGAGTGATGCATGTCATGGATGCTTTGATTTCAACTGTATGCCTGTACCTATTACGTCTCACCTTTGGTATCATGATGTGCCAACTTTAAATGCCTCATGGTCACACTAAGTCAAAGGAGATGATATTCTGAGACACGAAGTAAGTGAGTCAGGAAGACAAACGTGCTTAAAATTATCATCTTGTCTTGATAAAAACTTTTGGATGATGAAACATTTTTTGTTTTCAAAAGTATATATCTTTGAGGGAAAGAAAGCATGAGGAAGCCTAGCCCTCAGTATTCTCCTTGGATGATATTTTTTTTCATGGTTGGATAGCATCACTAGGCCGGTTTGGGATACCGCCTCATGCTCTCGAAATATTTTCAACTTTATTTAATAGGTGGATTTACATTTTGGAAGAGTGATTTCAAAAGTTAGTTCCTCAAGCGGAACTGATGTTGAAAATAAAAAACAAGCCAGACTTAAGAAATATGTACAAGTTCCCACGTAGGGGAATATGAAAGGAAAATTAAAAGGGTTCTACTTGAGCGGGCCTGCACCCATTTCCCCTTACGGTCATTCATTGATGGTGTCCATAAAAAGGTCTCCAAACATGGTGGTCATATCATCTGGCCCTTCTTTCTCTATTGCTAAGGGTGGCACTTCATTGCCTGAATAATACCCGGCCTTCACCAGCCCTTGATGAATGTCAGTAGTATGTGCTTCGACATTTCTGCTCTGATTGTCTTTGAATACCGCATTTACTTTGTCGGTGTGATCAGGGAGCGAATTGCTCGGAATGAGAAAGCTTTAGTGTCTAACGGGTTACGGATTCGACTCTTGAGGGCGAAGCACTCATCGATCGAATGCCCCACTTCTTCCATGTGATAGTCGCATATCTTTGACGGGTCATAGTTGGAAAAACTTTCAGCGTTGGGTCGCTTTGGCTCAATCGAAAGGAGGTTCTTCTTCCGGAGGATTGCCAATACCTGTGACGGAGATCCAGGAAGAGGAGTAAATTGTCTCTTTGTTACTGTAACGCTGGGATGGCTGACGGCTAGTGGTCTGTTGCTGTCTTGCACTTGTCTGAATTGTTGGAGAATGATTGTAGGTCGCATTGACATCTACCAGGGGTTCTTTATCTTTCTTCATGCTAAACCTGCTTGTGGATGCAGGTTCAGTGAACCAACCATCCCTCAACCCTATCTCGATTTGCTCTCCTACTGGAATGAGTTGATTAAATGATTCGGCGATCGTGGTTACCATTCGATTGCGGTACTCGTAAGGGAGGGTTTTGATAAACATTTTTCTCAGCTCAAAATCGGTTGGTTCAAGACTGATTTGGGCGGCCAGATTCCTCCATCGAATAGTATATTCTTTGAACGATTCATGCTTTTTCTTTTCGGTTCGCTCAAGGTCCTCACGAGAAGGGGTAATGTCCATTATGAACTTATACTGCTTGAGGAATGCCTCGCTTGCTTCACTCCACGTTTCGATGAGGTTTATGTTTTTCTTGATGTACCACCTCAGGGCGGGACCTACCAGGCTTGACTGGAACAACTGGATCATTAAAGGCACATTACTAACGTACTGGGTCATTCGAACCAGGTACATTTGCAAGTGAGCCCTTGGGCAAGTTGTGCCATTGTACTTCTCAAATTCAGGCATCTTAAACTTTTCGGGCATTTTGACTTTGGAGTAGATGGAGAGGTCTGTTGGAGTAGGATCCTGTAGGCCCTGCAGTTGTTTCAGCTTCTCCTCAAGCTTTTCGAGGCGTTTGTCATGCTCATTTTTAGACAAACTGTCTGGCCTAGCTTTCTCGATCATGGTTGGGTGCGGATCATCCTCCAATTCGGGCATGTTATCGTCGGTATCTCCACCTTGATCACCCTTAGTAGATGATTGTGGCAACAATACCTCGATTGAGGCCGGGGCGGGAGTGAGTTTGCCCTGGATGGAGTCTATCTGCTTTGAAAGTTGTTGAAGTACGTTGAAGACTTCCTTCATTTCACTTTCCATGACCGTAATACGGCTTGGTACATTTTCTTCAGCCATTCTTGCTCTTGCTTTTGAGCGAGTCTAGATTGGTGAACGTTGACGTTCCGTGATTACCTGTCCATGAATAAACAAGCATGTGTGAAGACAAGGCGTAGATAGGGAGTTAGTCCATGATGACGACCTAATCCTACATTTTTTGTTTATTCATGAAAAGGTAGAGGATTTCCTAAACATGGATTAAAAAAGGGCACGTGACATGTTAACATGAGCTAAAAAGATATTTAATTTGAAAGGTGAAGAAATTATGAATTGCAACAAATTTTGAAAAAGATTTCTATCCCTTTTTGAGGCAAATGAAAATGCTTGCGAAAAAGAACTTTTTAATATGCTTGAGAATAAAAACATTAACTGAAAGTAATTTCTTTTGAAAAAGTTTTTTTTTTTTTAACTTTATGACAATTACTTCCAAATTTAATTGACCGCGGTATTAAATCTTAGACTAATCATGGACCACTCAATATATGCATGACGGTAAGTAAATTGCAAAGTACACGAAGAAAAACTTACATCACGCGAGAAAATTGATGACAATCTCATAGACATGCGCATGATATGTGCGGTTCGATTTCTAACTGAGAAGGTTTGGTGAGATTAAAAGGATATCCGCCCGTCGCAGTCTCGCGTTAGCAAGATACCCTCCTAACCTTGGCTAAGAAATTCGGGGAAAAGAAAGGCAACCTCTACATCGCAGTCTCGCGTTCGAGGTCGTATCTTTCTTAACACCATCCTAGAAATCCTATGACGGCCCAGGTCCGGCGGCCGGGTTGTGTATGCCATGTGTAGTGTCTAAAACAGTAAAGCATGCATAACAGTTTATAATCACAAGATAATTTATTTTAAACAAAATTAAAATAAATTTCTAAACTACTGACCTGCATAAAGAAAAAAATAATAAGTCAGTAAAGAATTTAAACAAGACAAAAATGGCCTAAGTCCTCAAAGTCCCCAGTGGAGTCGCCAAGCTGTCGCGACCTCTTTTTTTCGGGCGCCCATGATCGGGTACGAGTGCCTAAGGAGGCTAATGGCTCGGCTGAAATTAGTTAAGCCCGGACTCTCCCAAGTCCACCAATTCACGACTTAATGGTTCAAGTTTCTAACTTGTAAATCAATTTTTAAAATGGAGTCACCACTAATCGATTTGGGGCGGGTTGATTAGAAACCCAAGTGAAGTATCGGGAGAAATACTCACTCTGCGCAACCGCAGAAATTAGGATCGGGGACTTGATTACACTAGTTAATCACTAATGCCCTTTCGGTACCTAATCTTGTTTAAACCCTAAGGCTTTTTGGATGTTCGAGGGATTTTTCATGCATTTTTGGGAAGAAAAACATTTTTTGAGTCATTTTCTAATTTTTTGGACACAAAAGGGATTTTTGGTATTTTTTTGGAAAAATACAAGTCTTTTTGGCTTTTTCTGAATTTTTTTGGCTTTTTCATGAATTTTTGGCATTTTTTGGATTTTTGGCATTTTTTGGAAAATATGAAATATTTTTGCTTTTTTTGATTTTTCAGAAAATAAAATATTTTTTTTAAATATTTTTAAATATTTTTGGAAAATAAATTATTTTTTTGATTTTTATCGATTTTTTTGAAAATAAAACATTTTTTAACATTTTTTTAAATATTTTTCGAAAATAAAACATTTTTTGATTTTTTGAAATAAAATATTTATTATTTATTTAAAATATTATTTTATATTAAAATAATAAAAACTGACCCGGGTCAGATCCGCGGGTTGGGTCCGACCCGGGCCGGCAACCCGAACGAGGACGGGCCCGCGTTGTGGGCCCGACTCGGATTTTTTTTGTCTTTTTTGTCTTTTCTTTTTTTAATACAAGCCCGGCCCAAAATTTTAATCGAAGCCCATGGAACAAAAGGAGTCCCTATCTGCATGAGACCGGCCCACTTGCGTCCAAACCCGCTTGGCCCGCCCGACCGGAACCCTACCCGGTCAAGATCCACGCTCGACCCAACCCGACTTCCGCCGCCCCTTAAATCGCGAAACCCTACCCGCTTCCAAACCCGGATCCGCTTCGTGACCGGAAATCGCAAACCCTAGGGTTTGCGAATCCGTGGAGCCGAGGAGGGAGAGGGCTGAGGCACAACTGCGGGGACAACGGTGACGGCGGCGGCGACGGTGGCGGTACGTTACCTGTCCGTGAATGGCAGCTTGAACGGCGAACGGTAGCGATGGCGGCGGCGACAGTGGCGGTACGTTACCTGTCCGTGAATGGCAGCTTGAACGGCGAACGGTAGCGACGGCGGCAGCGACGGCGGAGGGTGCCCGAACTCTACTCCCTCCCTTTGATCTGGGCTCGCGAGCGTCGAGCCTCCCTTGAAGTCTCTCGGGGGAAGCTTGAATGCTCGCGGCTTCGGTCTTTCTCCTCTTTCTACTCTCGAGTTCTCGCAGATTTGGGTTCGCTTGCCGCCGGCCTCCCCCGAAGTCTCTCGGAGGGAGGTCGTTGAGCTCGCGACCCGATCGCTTCGCCCTTGCTCGCTCTTTGAGTTCCCTGAAGTCTCTCAGGGGATCTCTCGGAGCTCGCAGGCCTCTCTCTCTCTCTCTCGCTCGCTCTTCAACCTCCTCCGAAGTCTCTCAGGAGGAGGTTTCCAAGCTCGCGATCTTCTCTGGTGTGCCCTTCGACGACGGAAATGCTTCGCTATTTATAGGCGAGGAGGTCCGGTCGACGGAGAGGCTTGGCCGCCGGTCTTCGGCTTGCCGACCGGACCCTCGTGGCCGAACCGGCATCCCATCCGCCACCTGTCCTCCAGCTGCCCCCCCCCCCTTTTGTTACCGTCCGTCCGCTCATCCGACGTCGCGCTCTCTGCGCGTGTGTTGCAGAGCGGACGAAGGAAGAAGAAGACCGAAAAGGGCTGGGCTGGAGGAGAAGGAAAGTGGGCTGTAGAGGCCCATGCGGAGGGGGAAGAGAGGGAGAAAAATGGGCTGTTTTTTTGTTTTATTTTTGGTTTTATTTTTGGTTTTATTTCCTATTTTTATTTGTTTTTTGTTGTTTTATCTTTTTATTATCTATTTATCCGAAAAGACAAAATTAAAAACTTAATTAATAAAACTAATTAAAATTGAGGTGTCAACACCGAGCTAAGCGAAGGCTCGACCGCTTATGGTCGGGCACGGCCTTTTTGGCTGGGCGATCCCGGCCTGCCCTCACGCGGGCTTGACCCGGGCAGGTCTGGCCCGACCCGCCCGATCGGGTCAGACACAGGGTCCGGCCAAAAAAAAAGTTATTTTATTATTATTAAAAAAAATTAAAATTTTAAAAAATTGAAAATTAAAAAAAAATGTAGAGTTTCTTTAGGAATTGCCATGTATTGCATTTTTGGTGTAATGAAGCCTTTATACTCGTATATCGATTATATTGCATGTTTAGTTTGCATATTTTATTATGTTTAATTGCAAGTGTTTAATTTTATGTTAATTAGGATATTGGTAGCTATAATTATTATTTTAATGATTGTGCATCCGTATAATCATCAGTGGATAGGTATAAAATCAATCTAAACTACCAACAAAAAAAAAAATTATTTTGTTAAAATGAACAAGATTAGGTACCGAAAGGGTATTAATTGGCCAGTTAGTATAATCAAGTCCCCGATTCTAGATTCTTACTTAGTTGACATGTTTTGCATCACCATTGCACTTTGGCCTTTGTGTATTGTCTTTCTTCGTGGTTGAGTGTGGGAGATGATGTGATGGGATCTTGTTATTTCTGCAAAGCGTTATCAATGTTATCACACGTCTCTCAGTCTCTTCTAATCAATGAAAGTACTGGCAACACTACTTTGACCACTCCGATCGTACATGAGGAAACAACATAATGGATCTTGAGTTGCAACACGCATTC
Source organism: Eucalyptus cladocalyx (assembly GCA_017140615.1). Taxonomy (NCBI): domain Eukaryota; kingdom Viridiplantae; phylum Streptophyta; class Magnoliopsida; order Myrtales; family Myrtaceae; genus Eucalyptus; species Eucalyptus cladocalyx. The sequence goes on along the minus strand of CM029524.1, from coordinate 37,393,383 downwards.
ACTAACTACGTGAACCTTGATGTGCATGTTTCCATTGAGAGTATCGAGTTCCTGCATCCATTAGACGTTTTGGCATTTGATCAAATAGACAAGTGTGCGACCATACCCATACATGGATGGAGCCCCCTTATTCCTCATGAAATACGTGAGACGAACTTTTGCAAAAGGCTTTTATCATGCTATGGATTCCCGCAGGCTAGTGAATCGAAACATTCATAGGAGGGGGTGGACTTTTGTGAGATTAATAGTATTGTACTCGTGCAAAGGTGGATTCACATCAAGAAATTTGCTTGGCCCTTTAGATGGAGATTCAGTCATTCAAGATTTGCCCCTCTTTAACCTCAAGAGAATGTCAAGCTCATAAGTCAAAGAACATGTTGGTGTTTCTTCCAGTGGTGCCTCGCAATATGGTCGTAGCAAAACAAAACCACTCGAAACGAAAGCAATATCACTTTTCAAGATAGGCAAATATGCAAAACACTGAATAAAACCGAGCATGAGAATAAAGCTGATTTGGCGATGGCGGACTCGACATTCAATAAGATTTTGTAATCAGCCAAAAGGGAGATCTCCATATATAGAGACTGATCATCTAGGGCTTTGTAGCTGTGAAGTGAAATGGTGAAGTCTTCAATGTACCTCAAAGGCTTCCGATATTCCAATAGATAGGTTGGAAGATATAGATCGGAAGATATCAGAATGCCGATGTTGGGACCTTGAAGGCTTACACTATATTTACCAAGAAAACTGGAAACCTTGGGTGAATCGGCGAAGTCCTTGATACCCCTCAGAGGCTTCCAATATTCCTTCTGATGCGTTGGAATATTGGATGCTGATGAGGGATATTGAAGGCTTACTCCATGCAGGTAAGTATCGTATCGCATTGACTCAGGTCCATCATGTTCGTGACAGAACGTAAAACAACTGAACCCTATGTGGAGCTGACAGGGAGGTATGTTGGGCATCAATTCTAATGGCATTGCTGCAAGTGCATTCTCCTTCATCATCACCACGCAGAGCATTGTTCTCTCGAGGATTCAAGCTAGTGTCATGATGACTCGAAATTGACTTCTTTGATGGAACAGGAACACGAGATAGCCATGTTGAAGTTGAAGTTCAAGTTGAATGAGTTCTTTCATCTTGAAGAACACATCGTCTCTTTTTAAACGAAACTTACAACTATTTTTCATATTCCAAGGATGGCATTGATGACTAGAGTTTAATACCTATACGCTCTTTTGGGAAAGAGAACTCCCACCGTAGTATGTGTTTCACACTACATGTACTTAGCAATCAAATATGGACATGATGTCCCATGAGTCAACTATTTTGACTAAAACTTCTTCCCTTCGTGACTTTTTTGACTATGTCATAATGTGAGGAGTTGATGTTAGCTACTTTAGCTTGTTATCTATGGCCAAGTGAGACTCGGTATGAAGGGACAATTCTAGGAAAGCGATCAAGTATAAACTAAGTGATATGAGGACAGAAGGAACATTATATGATAATACATTCATGTTTTATACCCATTGTCGATAGGTTGTGTCGCTTCTTATGTAATGCGGCAAAACCATGAGTAAATTGTTAAAATGAGATTAAGTATAGCTCTTTTTATTTTGAAAAATGTTATGTCAGTGTTGCCTGATTAAAATTGGCCAGATAGACTGAACTAACACAAATATAAAATGTTTAAGACTGAATTAGTTAAAAAGAAAAGTTTATGATTGAATTGACACAATTAAAATATGTTTATGACTTTTTTGGTAGTTGAATTACGAATACATTGACGCATGAAACCACCACCTTGGTGGCCGCGATGTTTTGGGCTCTTTCCCCCTCATGAAGGGGAGGAGTTCGAATCCCCTCATGGTCGCTTCGGGTCTTAAGTGGGATGCCGGGGGTGATGGGTCCTCCCGCTTACGTGTCCCCTCAGGTTTACTCGCCGGCCACAAAAAAAAAAAAAAAAAAAATACATTGACGCATGGATGTATTTATATTGTTGAAATAATTCATTTTTACGCCCTAAGAGATATTGGTCGTTCGTCATAGCTGAATTTATTGATGAAATCGACACTAAAAAATCATTACAAGAAACCCCACCGGATAAGTTGATACAATTTTGTTGGCAAGAAATAAGAGAAATGAAACATCAGAAATTGATGAATTCATGGAACAAATAGATCTTTTTTTTTTTCAAGGGCATTTGTGAATGAGGTCGCGGGTGGTGAGATTCGCGTAGCAAGGACATGTTTCTCGGTTCCCGGCCGTGCCGGGGGGCACGCACTTGCACTTGGCGCAGCAACTCCCACACGCTCGCTTACACAGGTTCGGCCTCGACGAGAGCTTGCACCTCGCTGCACAAGCTGCTCCACAATCTATGGGCTGGAGTGAAGGAGCGGGTGCTCCAGTTTTATTCATCTGCAACCGAGAAGCATTTATTTGTTGATCATCAGCAGAAAATATAATCTACGTAAAGAGAATAAATTATTCTTTTTTGTGATTCTGGTGCTGAACATTTAAATAATGAATCCTATGTCTTCAAGTATATAGTAAGAAATAATTACCATCTCCTGAGCTTCTACAACATGGAGGAGCAAAAGCGAGAGCAGAATCAGCGAGGCGATGCAAGACTTCCTGAAGGCCATGGCGAGGATTGACGAGAAGCAGCTAATGAAATCAAATAAACGGCAGGTAATTGTGTTGAAATGGTTCGAAAGGACTAGTATTTCGACAAGGGTTTTGCCAAAGTAGCTGGGAGAGGGAGAGAGCGAGCGAGCGAGCTGTCAGCAGTGATGAATTGCAAGAAAGAGTGTGAGCTCTGAGGCAGTTTTATAGTGAAGGAAAGCAAGGATGGTGATGATGGGAGTGGCTGGTGAAGGCGCTTTCGCAGACAAGCAACGTTGTATCTGAGTTTGCATGCACTAGTCGACCGTAAAGAAAAGAATATTTAAACTGAGAAGCACAGGGCGAAGGTTCTCAATGCCAGATTGATCCAGCGCACACGAAGCTCAACTTGCCCTGGGAAACTTCAGAGACATTTATAATATTGGAGTAATGCACTGAAGATACGACACAATCTTTCTTAACCTGTATATACAGATTGGAGTAAATACCTAATAAGGGAGAAAGAAAAGTCCTGATTGGAGTGCTAAAGAAAAATTAAATTTACCAGGCTCTGACTTTGAAGACAGCCGGAATCTTTCAAGGTGCAAGCTGTTGGTCAAAAGAAAGTCAGAAGAAAATGATAGAAGAAGGAAAGCAAAGTTCCACTTGTCAACTTGGTGACTTTGGATTGAGAGAGAGAAAAGTGACGTGACGGCAACTTCGCTTTTGCGTTGAAGTCAGTGGGACTTCAAGAGGCGGTAGAACACCTGTAAATAAGGCTTAGTGTGAAGGATATAAAGATAAGTCACCAGATGCAAAGAGAGGAGACAATGCAGCCCAAGTAGACGGAGAGAATTGCTTCTATTAACGGGGAAAATTATCCAAAAAGTTCTAAACCTACCGCAGTTTTATCAATTCAGTCATAAACCTTTCAACCTTACCGATTGAGTCTTAAACCTTTTGTAAGTTTGCCAATTGAGTCTATCTGGTCGATTTTGCCAGAAAATGCTGATGTGGACGCCGACGGTGCCATGTAGGACTGTTTGGCGCGATGTTGACAATTTTTAATAATATTTTAAAATTTTTTAAACTTTTCAAAAATTTTTTATTTTTTTAAAATTTTTTAAAATTACTTTTTTTCCTCTTTTTTTAAAAAAAAAATTAAAATAGTAGGAGCTCAAGTGCTTGGAAGATCGATAGCAAGGCCACCAGAAAAGGCCGAGGAAAAAGCCAAAAAGGAAAAAAAAAAAAAAAAAAAAAGGTTCAATTGTTAGATCTAGATATTAAAAATAGAAAATCAAAAAAATCAAAAAATATTTAAAATATTAAAATATTATTAAAAAATGTCCACGCCAGCGTCGGCCGTCCTACGTGGCACCGGGCGTCCACATCACCATTTTCTGGCCAAAATTGGTTGGATGGACTCAATTGGCAAACCGACAAAATGTTTATGACTCAATCGACAAGATTGAAAGGTTTGGGGCCGAATCGACAAAACTACAATAGGTTTAGACTTTTTGGACAATTTTCTCCTATTAACGGTATGCAATCCGACATTTCCATCCAGGAAAGCAGACCAAACCATCCTGTAAAAATAGGTTCAATTGCTAGATCTAGATTTTTGGAACCAATGAGAATGTTTAGGGTGCATGATAAACTGCAATTTCTATTTCATAAACAATTTTTCTATTTCAAACTTGTTTCGGAATAGAAATACATTTGATAAACCTATTCCATTTTTCTATTTTTGAAATAGATTATTGTTCCAAAAATAAGTTTGGATTAGAAATCGAAGTAGAAATTTTCTACTTATTTATTTTTTTATTTTTTATTTTTTTTATACCCAAGGAACTCCGTACAACCGACGGGTAAACCCCGGGTGACGTTAGCGAGATGACCCACTACCCCGACGTCGCGCTTAAGATCCCGTGGTCCCGCGGGATTCTGGGTAGACGTCATGGGAGCTCTTATCCGGGCTTAGGCCACCGTAGGCGTGGTTCTACTTCTTTATTTATGGAATAGAAATGAGAAATAAAAATTCTTCTCATCGTTCGTCAACCAATCCTTCATTCATCGCCGTTGACCACCGTCCGTTAGTTGCCCGTCGCGCCACCAGCTTGCTGCCGTCACATTGCCGGCCGCGTTGGTCACCGATCGCCGACCACCGCCGCCGATCGCCGGTCCACCGCCGTCCAAAAAGAAAAAAAAAATTGTGTCATTATCAAACGAATTTATATTTTTAGAGTAGAAATTTTGTGTCATTATCAAATGGTTATTTTTTCTTAGAAACTCTTATAAATATAGAAATAGAAAAATCTATTTCTCTTCCGAACCTATTTCCGAAATAAGATGGTTATCATTCACCCCCTTAGTTACTGGTTTTGAGTGATGACCCACCTAGGAATTTGATCGATCAAACTGATTATGGAACTGATTTCATAAAATTTTAAAAAGTAAAAACCCTAGCATTTTTGTTTCTAACCTCTAGGCTGAGGTTTAATATAAATATATTTAACTATGTTATTGTTTTGTTTTCAAGTAGTTAGAATTTAGGGCAATATTTTTATGGATGAATGAGGGATGAAGTTTTATAATTTATGATTTATGTTACATGTTTGAATTTTTTATTGTTTATAATTGTATGTGACTTTTTGTTTATCTTATGAATTGTTGCTTTTGGCAGATAGGGATTTATGTTGTTCATCTTTTACTTTGACTCATTTTATTACTCATATTATTTTGTTGTAAAAAAAGAAATGAGAAGAAAGAACAAAAGAAAAATAGGTTCTTGGGTAGACCTCGAAGCCAGATTGGAAAAACAGGATACATTTCAGGTTTCAAAAAGGGGGAACTGATTCTAACAGGGTAGGTTCTAGGTTTCAAGTTTGGAACCAACCACCCCTACTCTCTATAAGTGAGAGATAAACATAATTATAGTGAGAGCTGTCTCTATATAAGCAAGTATTGCTTTGAGTGTCTTGAGCGTGGTAAGAGAAAGCATATTGTAATAGTTGCGTCAAATAATATTTGATTGTTATACTTGTACTATAGTTTGGCATAATGAGTGTATCTCGAGTTGTCTATTATCATATTACTACCACAACACTTCCACATACCTTATAAGTAGTATTAGAAATGTATCTATAAATACTCTACAATGCTGCGAAACTGTAGATTTTATGGTCTTGGGATTTGCACGGTGTGTCACGAATTCATTGCAGGCCTAGTTTGGGGATTGAGGGTGATACGCGATAGCTGGAGGGCTTAAAACGAATAGTCAGTATATACTACAAAAGCGGAGGGCATTTATTTGATTAGCTAATGTCTTACTATGACATGATAAAACAACTATGGAGAAACCGGTTTTGAAAGTCACTTATTTCCTGGTTTAAGTCTTGGTCGACATATTTTGCACTATGGGCTGCGTATTGTCTTTCTCTGTGTTGAGTGTGGGAGATGATGGTGATGGGATCTTTTTATTTCTGCCCAGAGGTTTCAAGGCAAGTAATCTCAATGTTATCACACGACTCTCAGTCTCTTCTAATCAATGAAAATATTAGTAACACTACTTGATCACTCCGATCGTACCTGAGGAAACGACATAACGGATCTTGAATCACAACAAGCCTTCACTACTACGCGTTGATGTGCATGTTTTCGTAGATACTATCAAGTTCTTGCATCCATTCCAAGTACCCATTTAGGCATTTGATCAAATAGACAAGTGTGCAACCGTACCATATATGGATTGAGCCCCTTTATTCCTCACGAAACATGAAGAACTTTTGCACAAGGCTTTTACCGTGCTATGGATTCCCACAGGCTTTTATCATCTTGGCCCTTCAGATAGAGAATCAGTTGCCCAAGATTTCCTTCTCTTTATCCTTTAGAGAATGTCGAGCTCATAAGTGAAAGCCCATGTTGGTGCTGCTCCACAATCTATGGGCTGGAGTGAAGGAGCGGGTGCTCCAGCTTTATCCATCTGCAACCGAGAAGCATTCATTTGTCGATCATCAGTAGAAATAATGACCTACATAATTCTGGTATTGAACATTAAACTTTCGATCATATATGTCTTCACGCATATAATGACAAATACCATCTTCTGAGCTTCTACAACGTGGAGGAGTAAAAGCGAGCTGCAAGCAGTGATGAGTCGCGAGAAAGAGCGTGAGCATTGAGGCAGTCTTATAGTGAGGGGAAGAAAGGGTGGTGATGGTGGGCGTGGCTGGTGAAGGCGCTTTCGCTGCGACAAACGACGTATTTGCGTTTGTATACACTCATCGACCGTAATGAAAAGAATTTTCAAATTGAGAAGCACACAGCGAAGGTTCCCGATGCCAGATTGATCCAGCGCACACGAAGCTCAATTTGTCCTGGGAACATTTATAGCAGTTGGGCTGTGCTTGTTTCCAAGAAGTGTTTGAGGGCGCTTCTTCGTTTTGTTCCTCGTCTCTAGAGGTGCTCCTTAACCCCCCTTCTCGTGCAACCTAGGGCTTCTTTGTCTCGTCCCTCATCTCTAGACCCGCTTCTCCTCCATTGTCGCCTCGCGATTCTCTTCTAGGAAGCAGAGCAGAGAGGGTGCCCCATTGTCGTGTCCGTTTCTAGTCATCCTTCACATTCCCATGTCGATCATCGAGTGGCTTATTGAAATTTCACGTCCAACGAATTCTCTAAGGTGCCGGGTTCCTTCTTCTTCATTCTATCAAATTTATTAGATAACAAGACTAGATATCCCAACAAGTTTTCTAGTGAAGGCAGAGAATTTGTTAGGCACCCAGTTCGTGCACCTCAGTTATCGATACCGAAGCCTAGGTCTAACGAGGCCGGGCCCATGTAATCAACACACGTGCTACGGTTGCTAGTGGCTAGGTATGATAAATTACAGCTTTTGTGACTAGGACTCCAACGACACTTGGGCTTAGGAACCCTGGCGGTTGGGTCCAAGACCTCCAAGGCTGGGGCCCAATCCCTCAATTCGGGAGCCTTGGCGCTTGGAAAATATTTGATGATATAGCATGTACATCTTTTCTATTAGACGAATAGTGCATGTCTCTCTAAAAAAATAAAGGCAAGTTTTCTTCTACAAACGACCGTAAATATGTTCCAGTTTATTTTTAGTTTTTAGTCCAATACTAGAAAATAATGTTATTTTCTTAAATGACTTTCTAGAATACATTTTCCATAAAATAAATAGAGCCTTATAATTTCGGAGTAATGCACTGAAGATGTGACACAACCTTTCTCAACCTTTGAACATAGATTGGACAAGAAGGATCTTGTTAGGTGTTCTCTCTGGGGCTTAATTGCATGTGGGAAAATTATTAATCCATGCTTGCGGACACTCCCGTGCAACTATGAATTTCATGGTCCTGGGGTTCTTACACGAAAAGCAAATGTGGAGAAACCGGTTTTCAAAGTAGCTTATTTTCCAGGTTTAAGCTTAGGATGACAAGGTTTGCACTATGGGCTTGGAGTACTCCCTTCCTTCATGGTTGAGTGTGAGAGATGATGGCGATGGGGTCTTTTCATTTCAGCCAAAAAGTTTCGAGGCAAGCGATCTCAATCCTATCACACATCTTTCAGTCTCTTCCAATCAAATGAAAATACTGATAGCACCAGTTGACCTCTCCGATCGCACATGAGGAAACAACATAAGGGCTCTTAAGTCGCAACAAGTGTTCATAAAAAGTATCAATTTCCGGCATCATTCCGAATATCGGATCGAGCCCCTTTATTCCTCATGAAACAAAGCCGAGAACTTCTGCAAGAGGCTTTTTATCATTCCATGGGATTCCCACAGGATAGTGAATGGAAACATTCATAGGAGGGGGGGTGGACTTTTGTGAGATTAATATTATTGTGCTCAAGGAAAAGGTGGAAAAGTTTGCTTGGCCCTTCGGATGGAGAATAAGCCATTTCAAGATTTGCCCCTCTTTATCCTCAAGAGAACGTCGAGCTCATGAGTCAAAAGCACACATGTTTCTGTTGCTTCCAGTGGCGCCGCGCAATATGCTCACAGTAAAACAAAACCACTTGAAAACCGCAGCACTAATTTAGATTAAAGAGGATTTGCCCATCCCGGACTTGAGATTCGATAGAATTTTGTACTCAAAGGGGAGATCTCTATATATATACCCACTGATTATCTAGGGCTATTGTGAAGTGAAATGGCGTAAGTCTTCGATGTCCCTCAAAGGTTTCCAATATTCCAACAAATAGATTGGAAGATATTGGAATCCCGAGGGGGACAACCGAAGGCTTACGCCATGTTTCTGAAGAAAGATGGAACCCTCGGGCGAACTGGTGAAGGCCTCAATACCCTCAAAGGGTTCCAATATTCCATCTGTATACGTTCGGATATCGGTTGCTGATGGGGGACATTGAAGGCATACGCCATCAAGTTAAGGATCATATCGCGTCTGAGTTTGGTCCGTCGAGTTGATGACAGAACACAAAACAACTGAACCCTCAAGGCTCGACTCTCTGGAGCTGATGACCAGGTAAGTTGCTGCAACTGCATTTCTCCTTCATCATCATTACGTAGAGCCTCCTTCTCTCCAGATTCTCAAGGATTCTAGCGTCATGATGACTCTTTTGACGAGTGGAAAATTAGTTGCCTATGAGGGATATTGAATGAAACTCCATCAAGTTCAGGATTGCATCGCATCGAGTTTGGTCCATCATGTTGATGACAGAACATAGAACAACTAAACCCTCAAGTCTCGACTCTCTGGAGCTGATGACCAGGAGCGTTGCTGCAAGTGCATTCTCCTCCATCATCACTACGCAGAGCATTCTTCTCTCCAGACGCTCGAGGATTCGAGCGAGTGTCATGACAACTCTTTCGATGGGCATAGGAAACACAAGATTATCTGTGTCATTCTTCTCTCCAGACTCTCGAGAATTCAAGCAAGTGTCATGACGACTCTTTCGATAAGCACAGGAAACACTAGATTAGCCGTGTCGATGTGAAGTGGTGTTGACCCATAAATACTGTTGATGATGATGCTACGAAGGAGAACGAAAGATTTTGCTGATTTGAGTCACGAATGGCAACCACTGCATTATTTCCTCCACTTTTTTCTTGTTAATTTTCAAGTGTTCACTCCATATCATGTTGTCGTAGATATATTATGACGAGATCGTCGTAAGATCTTTCACTTTAATGCCTTGCATGTTAGGGTTAGTGATGCTACTTATTGCAAAAATCATTACCGATTACAAGCACATCCACGATATTAACTTACATGTGAAGCAGTCTGCCAATCACTAAATTCGTGAATCATATGGGCGCCATGATTATTTTTTTACACCATGTTGGCCTTGCAACTTGCATCTAAAGTACCTTGTCATACTTTCTGTAATGACCCAGTCCTACGAGGGGGGAGTGATTGTTGGGGTCAGAAAGGGCTTGGATAAGGTGTAGCTCTAACTCTAAGATGGTGTGGAGACAGGAATGAATCGAATCTCACATTGTCTGATGGAATGACACTCGTCTTAATTTACAATGAGGCCTAGAAAAACAAAATCGCGTGGGCTCCGCCCAAAGCGAACAATATCGTTGCGATGGGGCATGATTCTCACATTTTCGCTAATAGAGTTGGTGTTATGGTATTATGAAAATATTTGTGACAATGTTATTAATATATATAAAGAAATTTCTTGACTTACATGAGTAAATATTTTAAAACTGATAGACGGTCGCATGCATCGTCCGGGCATTTTAACCGATCATGCATGATTTCTTTATCCCTAATGGGTCTGAAAGTAAAAAAGTACTGAAAAAAGTCGAAACCTGTCTCATTTTCCGTTTCCTTCTAGTGGAAGAAATCAGAATTTTTGCCTATTAATTCTACTTGCCTAACCCTAGCTAAATGCAATCAATGCATTTCCCATCTACAGATGCAAGGAACTCTCTGTCTAGCTTGACTGGATGGCTTTGGAATTTGCACGATTTTGATCCAACCATAGTCGTTTATGTGGTTCTGATCTGATTGGTTTGGTACTAAGCTATTTAGGGCACAACCAAGTGCTGTAAAGTAACGCACAGTAACCTAATTAAAGGAGCTCATACATGCTTCGACCAGTAGGAAAAGTCCAGTGAGCTGTCTGGTTTCCTTGTTTATGTCCACTTGAAAAATAGAATGATTTATTCATAAAAATCAACAATTTCTAGGTATATTAAGATCCACAAACAAAATTAATTCACAAAATAATGCATTTAAACTCATGTCTAAGGCTTTATTTGTTTTGCGGTAAATGTAGCATTTCCGAAAAATATTTTCTAGAAAGCCATTTTTAAGAAAATGTAATTGTTTTATGGTATTTGGCCAAACCTTAAGCGAAAAATATTTTCCGCTATTTAGTATGGAAATTTTCTTTTCATGCACTCTTTTTTCTATATATATATATATATTATTTTTAAAATATAATTTTAATTATTTTTTATATTTAAAAATCAAAATGTTAATTATTTTATATTATATATTTTTCTTTTCTTTGTTGTTGTCTTCCTCTTCTTCGACCATAGCAACGGCTGGGTGGCCGACCAAAGGTGAGCTCAAGCTCACCCAATGCCCGGCTCACCGATCTAGCAACGCCCAAGCTTGCCGCTTACTTGGCTTGCCGCTCGCCAAATCGATGAGCCTGGAGCCTTAGCTCACCGTTGATTGGGTGAGTGGCGAGCTAGGGCTCGAGCTCGTCCCTAATCAAGCGAGCGGTGAACCTTGAGCTCACCCAAGGTTAGCAAGCTTAAGGCTCACTTGTGGTCAATCGCCGGTAGTGCGATCGGTGACCGGCCAGATAGAACTAAAAAAAGAAAAAGAAAAAAGAAAAATAATTCAAAATTCAAATTTTTAGAAATAAAAAGAAAAGATAAAAAAAGAAAGATAAAAAGGTTAACATGAGTGTTAGATAAGAGAAAGTAAGTGAAGAAAATGTTTTTATCTTTCTCAAAAGTGAAAAATATTTTCTCTTATCTTATAATACTTTTTTCCCTTTATGAAAAATGTTTTCCCTAACTAATTCATTTTCCATGAAACAAATACCGGAAAATCCAAAAAAAAAATTTCCTGATAAAACATAATACACGAAATGAACGAAACCTAAGTGTTTGTCGAATATAATCCATTTATCTAAATGCATATCATATCACTTTGCGAACAAATTTTTGACCTATTTTTCATAGACTGACATCATTTCTTTTATACAAGTTCAGTTTATAGAATTGGATATATCAAGGGATTTTTTCAAAAATTATCGAGATCAGTTTGAAATTACCTAAGTGGTACACCATTGATCTAGGTTATATGAACAAAATAAAAGGTTCTAATGCCGATTGAATCAACTGATGTGATTCAATTTGAAAACTTTGCTATTGTCTCATCACGTGTTTGGTATCGGATCTGGTTAAACCTATTTAAGGTTCCGTAAGTTCCATTAGTATGTAGTAACGTCATTGGTCAATGATTCAAAAAAAAAAAAACCAAAAAAATGAATAAATAAGAGATAGCACTCTCTTTTTAATTTTTCTTTTTGAAAATGAGAGGGCAATGAGTAACGACTAACGACCACCTTCGTTCAGGACAATCCGAGGAATAACGACAGTTATTTAGTTCGTCAGGTCAACTCTATCGCCACGAAGCTGAGAGCACTACGCCTATCTCCGTAGTTTTCCCGCCATCGCCATCATCCCAAAAGCCTGCGAGTCTTCCTTCTTCGTTGCCCGTCCGTCGTCGATACCGAATGAAGATCCAAGCTTTTCGAGGAACCCTCAATTATTACACTCCCCACTTTCTCTTTTCCCTTTCCCGTTACAGCCCAGCCCCACACGGAGGCACGACGAGATCGGTTGCTTCTAGATGTTGTCGGCAACTGCAGGACCTCTCGCGCTAACGAGCAAATGGGCGGTAGCTAATGCTGATCATCATTCACTTCCCACCATCCTATGTATTGTTCTCCGTGACTCAACTCTGGCTAGCTTTCGAGTGTCCGGCCCCAAAAAGAGGAGGGCCAGTAAGTGTTTGGTGCAGTTCCTGAGAGTAGCGGGGGGACCCAAGATTGTGATGGCTCCGACGCTTGCCGTGCTGGCCGAGAAGAGGACCCTCCTGGAGAAGTCTGTGCGCAACGAGGACAAGCGTCCCACGGTGGCCTATAATCAGTTCAGCGACCGGTTATATCTCTTGCCAGGATCAATGAGTTTGATGGGACGAGGGGCGAGATATGCAGGAAGATTGTGGAGGCTTGTGAGGAGTGGGGGATATTCCTGGTGGTTGATCACGGGGTTGATAGGAAGATGATTGGCGAGATGTATCGTCTCGCTTGGGAATTCTTCATCTTGCCTGCCGAGAAGAAGCTCCGGTATGATATGACTGGTGGCAAGAAGGGTGGCTTTCTCGTCTCCAGCCATCTACAGGTAGTTTTTCGAAACAATCACCTCTCTTGTTCTCTCGATTGCTCTGGTTACTGTGTTTATATAAATATTTGAGGTCTATGTTTAGATGTTCTCTGTTGATATGTGTTTACCTTGGCTTAAAAATCAATGCAGGTGGAGAACTGATAGAATGGGGTACAAATGAAATAAAGACACTTTTCTGGACTTGATTACAGCCAAAGACTAGATGTCCTTTGATATGTTGCCAATTATTTTACGTTGCTGTTCACTATTCTTCTCGTTTCTGATTCCTTATTTGTAACCGCCACCCATATCATTCGTGTTGCTTTGATCCCATGTAGCTCTGTTTTCCGTCCCTCAGGGAGCAACTGTTAACTACTTACTAGGCAATATTGCTCAGCTATGTTATTGGATGAAGATTAAGATATAGTCTTGACAGACGACAGTTTTGTGATTTATGCAGGGAGAAGCTGTCCAAGACTGGCGTGAATTAATGATATGTACTTAACTGGACTTGCTTGTTTCATGAGGTCAGGCTGAAAATTTTAACTTAATTGCTAAAAAGTTGGCTAAACTTGCAAATTCTTCAGAAAGCAGCTTTGAACTGTTAAAGTCCTTTGACCCAAAGTTGTGAAACTCGATTAAACTACTCTTAAGCTCTTTGATCCTGGATCCTGAAGCTTCTTGGTAAAGTTTTTCTAAATTACCCTTGATCCTCAAACTAATTGGGTAGGTATAGGCTTTCTAAAGAAGCGTTCAAAGTTGCACTTCTTTTACACTAGCCAGGTTGGACCATCACACATTTGTTTAAAGCTGGCTTGAACTAGCCTGGTTCAACAGTCCAATAGTGATGAACAGACCAGGCCAGCCTATGTCATGATGAATACCACTCCTGGTCAATAAGTCAGTATATAGATTCCTTACTTATATCTTTGGTGACATTGAGCTGTTACAGTGACACAAGGGAAAAGTTTGGCTGCCTAAACCCATTCCAGCTCTCTATCATCTAGATGACATTGAACCTATGGCTATGGTTATGCATTAACATATTAGGTGATTGCATCTGCACATAAGCATGCTTCCTACTAGATAACTGCTGAAGTTAACTGTCTATGCATTCTATATTGGCAAAATGAGTATTTCACAAGAAGTTCTATCTTATGGTTTCGCTTCTCATTGTATTTACTCTTTCTGTGCAGTATCTGAGCAATGGGAGGTTCAATAGCGCAGACCACCAAGCGGTGGTGAATTCCAACTACAGCAGGTTGTCTATAACCACATTCCAGCACCCAGCACCTGAAGCCATTGTGTACCCACTCAAGATCCAGGAGGGAGAGAAACCTGTGCTGGACAAGCCTATTACTTTTACAGAGTTGTACAGGAGGAAAATGAACAGGGACATTGAAGTTGCCAGGCTAAAGAAGATGGCCAAGGACCAGCAATCAGATGACTTGGACCAAGCAAAGTTGGAATATAAGCCTATCGAGAAGCTCCCGGCTTGAGTCTATGAAGGTTCTAAATACTTTGTACGGTATATGGCTTTGTATTATTCTTCCTGTATGCTGAACTGGGTCGGAGACGTGCTGATGACATAGTTACTCTTTGAAGCTAGATATAATCATCAATGCATGACCTATGCGCTCAATCATGCGTCAGATTAAGGTAAGAGGAAAGGAACGTCGACTACTGAAATACGAACTTGTCACGGGTAAAATTTCATGTCACAGCATGTTCTCATCGTACTAGAACTAATATGCAAATCTGCTTTTTCTATGTGGAAATGTGATTGTTGCATATTCTTAAAGTATGCGGATCCCCCCTGCATTGGCTGTTACCCAGTTTTCGCTTCCCCAAGTCCCAACCAAAAAGATCGGCTTTGAGTTTCTGAGGTCCAAAGTCTTCCCATTTAGCGAAGCATTGGTGTATAATGTACTAGCGGTTTAATTCTGATGAATATTCCTCGAATACGAAGCATATGTATCTACGGTTTATGTCGAATTACCAACTACTTCGACAATGAACCTGTTTTCCCTCCACTCTCTTTTACTTCCCAATCAAATTCTCGTGGAAGAAGGGCACCACCAAATCTTCTAGTTCTTTTGTCATTTAATCATCAAGAGTAGGACGCCATTGTAACTTCATCGAATGCATTGATCTCCCTCATATCATTCCCGAGAGAAATAGGGGACCCGAGATTGAGATGGCTGCATCAACCCTCACTACGCTGGCTGAGGAGATGACCCTCCCTTTGAAGTTTATGCGTGACGGGGATGAGTGTCCTGCAGTGGCTTATAACGTGTTGAGCGATGATGTTCTGGTGATATCGCTTTGCTGGGATTGATGAGATTGATGGGACGAGGGGTGAGATATGCAGGAAGATTATCGAGGCATTTGAGGAGTGGGGGGATATTCTAGGTGGTTGATGGTGGGGTTGACGGGAAGATGATCGGCGCGATGTACCATCTCACTTGCGAATTCTTCATCTTGCCTGCCGAGGAGAAGCTCAGGTATGATAGTACTAGTGGCCAGAACAGTGGCTTCCTCATCTCTGGCCATCTACTGGTAGTTTTTCAAAACAATCGCCTCTCTCATTGTCTGGACTGCTCTGACTACTGTGTTGCTTATTGTTCATGTTTCTTAATGGTTTCGTTCTGGGTCCATATCTATACATTCTCTCTGTTGATATGTATTATCCTTGGCTTAATAATCAATGGAGGTGGAAAACTAATTGAATGGTGTACAAATGGAATGAAGACATTTTTCAGGAATTGAGTACAGCCAAAGACTAGATGTCCTTTGGATTACTTGCTAGGCAATATATGCTTAGCTCTGTTAGTGCATTAAGTTATACAGTCTCAACAGACGAATTTTTATGATGAAGGCAGAGAAGCTATCCAGGACTGGCGTGAATTAAAGACATACCTCTCATACCCAATTCAAAGCAGAGACTACTCGATGGCCGGACAAGCCTGAGGGATGGAGGGTTGTGACCGAAGAGTACAGTGAGGAGCTGATGGGGCTTTGCTCACAAGCTCCTGGGAGTCCTATCAGAAACTATGGCACTGGAGAAGAAGGCATATAGAAGCATCTGTTGAAATAGATCAGGAGGTTGCAATAAATTACCATCCGAAGTGCCTGCAGCCCGATTTAACTCTCAGACTCAAGCGGCACACTGATACAAGCATCGTCACCCTACTGCTGAAGGTTGAAATGGGTGGAGTTCCAGGCCACCAGCGATGCTGGTGAGATGTGGATTACTACTGTCCTGCCTATGGAAGGAGCCTTCGTGGTGAATGCCGGTACTTATGGGACATGTGAGTTTCATTTTGTAAAAGATTTGGTGATGAAAATCATTGGGCAAGTGGTAGAGCATGTACCTAACTAGATGTGCTTGTTTCATGAGGTCTAGCTGAATTGCTGAACTTAATCACTAAAAAGTTGGATTAGGTTCAATTTGCAAATACTTCGGAAAGCAGCTTGGAACTGTCAAAGCCCTTTGACCCAAAGTTGTAAAATCGAATGATAACTGCTTTGGAACTCTTTGATCATGAAATCTAAGCTGGTTTCCTGGCAGCATCTGAGCAATGGGATGCTCAAGAGTGCGGACCACCATAAGTGGCGGTAAGCTCAAACTGCAGCCGGTTGTCTGCAGCCACATTCCAGAACCCAACACCTGAAGCCACCGTGGACACACTCAAGATCCGGGAGGGAGAGAAACCTGTGCTGGAAAAGCCTATTACCTTTGCGGAGATGCACAGGAGGAAAAATGCACAAGAACATTGAACTTCCCAGGCTAAAGAAGCTAGCCAAGGAACTGCAGCTGAATGACTTGGACAAAGCAGAGTCAGAATATAGGCCCTCGGAGAAGCTCCTGGCTTGAGTCTATTAAGGATCTGGGAAACGGTTTTGGATCGCATTAAGTGCGTGTTGAACTAGGTCGAAGACAATCGTAGCCAGTTGCTCCAGGAAACTAGACAATCATCAGTGCATGATAAAGGACGCATGTGGTTAGACTTCTAGGAAAAGCCTTTAAAAAAATATAAAGGACTTCAAGTTAAATGAGATTTTCAAAACACAAGTTGTGTTTGTCAAATTATAATCTAAAAATCTATTATGGAGTTGCTTTGAGTAATACAGTGCTTGGACGAATTATATTTACAAATAATTTTAGTTTTTTTTTTTTTTTTAAAGAAAAAACAGTTGGCCCTTTGCTGACCAAGGATAGGCAGTCATTAGCAATTCGGATGTGTCGCTGACGGCTGTCGAACGGCCCTTAGGGTTGAGCAACCCTTGGTGAGGGCCGTGCAATCTAGGTGGCCCTCACCTTGCACAACCCCTCATGAAGGTTGCTTGACCTCGGTGAGGGCCTAGCTTGGTCACATGACCCCAAGTGACCCTCGTTGGGTTGCACGACCCTTGCAAAGGTTGCTTGACCTCGATGAGGGCCAATTAGGTTGCGGCATACCAGGCAACCATCACTAGACTTGCTTCATGAGGGGTAGCTGCATCGCATGACCCTAGGCAACCCCTCGTCAGGTCGTTCCACTGCCGAGGGCTGTTTGCCATCTGGATCTAGTGACCTCAGTCGGCCTCGTGAGGGTCGTGTGATTTAGACAGCACTCGCCTAGGTCGCTCGACCCTCCAACAACGGTTGCCTAGGTCGCCACAACCATGTTAGCCTCTCTCTAGCTCTTTTGCCGATCCCTTGCAGCCAAATGCAACACCCTGATTGACCCCAATGAAGAAGAAGATGAATAGTCACAAACGAGAGCAATAACGAAAAACCAAATAGTCAATGAGGATGATTTTGAAAGTAACTTTTTTTTTAACTTACCAACCTTCTTGCATCCTAAGAAAACTAAAAGTCCAAAGCAGCCTTTTGCAGATGAATAGTCACAAATTTTGAAAGTAACTTTTTTTAACTTACCAAACTTTTTGCATCCTAAGAAAACTAAAAGTCCAAGGCAACCTTTTCCATCGTGCTTTAGCCTTTTCAATGCAAACTTTTCCTCAAGCTGAGTTTCAAAATTTTTATCAAACAATCAATATTTGGCCCAAAGAACTTTGAACGCCTAAAGTCCCTTCCCAAAACCTTTTCCAAATGCAATCAAAACGATACAAATGCCAGACTTGTCTATTATAAGCATATGGATCAGCCTTTGTATAGGGCACGACCCGGTTTTCGCGACCCCGAGTCCTTTCAATTTAGCAAAGCCTAAATGCCGACGTGTGATCTACTGGCGGGTTTAATCCGGACAAACATTCCTTGAACGAGAAGTACATGTGCTGAAGGCACCGACGGCTTCAGCAATCAGCCTGTTTCCCAAGAGTACATCAAGTTGAACGATCGCATTCTCTCAGCTCATCTAAGATGCAAAACTCATCTTCGGATTGAATCAAGTTGCAGCGACTGCATCAGCGAGCTTCGGCGAGTGGCCTGGCAAAGACTGAAAGTCTCGCTAGTCTACCCCCCCAACTTGATGCGGCTCCACTTGCCCTGTCACCGTCGGGACGCACCCTTATCCCCTAAGGCTATCTTTGGACGTGGGAAGGTAACAGAAAATGGGGGAGAAAATTGCCAACAGAAAAAAATAAAAGAGAATATTTAAGTTCATTAAATGAGCTTATTATAAAAAAGATTAATCTTATGAAAAATTCTAAATTAATATATCTATGACAAATTTGTCACAAACTAATTACATTTGTAATAAGTTTTCAATCAATTAATTTATATTAAATTTTACTATCCAATTTCTGAATTAGATAACACGTGTCGATTTTAGGTGTACTAGTTTTGGGATTTACCATCCATTTGTTACAGGTTTTTTCATAGTATTAATCTAATTTAATGAAAATTAATAATCACAAATGTACTAATTTTAGATTTTTAATAGTCAAAAAATTAATTAAATGTAAATTTGTCATAAGTGTACCAATTTCAAATTTTTTATGGTTTGAAAATTTATCCAAGTAAATTTATTACAAGTATATCAGTATAAGGTTTTTCATAGTATTAATTTTTTTTAAATTTATGTTAGTTGTAATAATATGTTTGAAGTATCAATTTATAATGACATGAATTTAAAAAAGGAAGTCGTTTTGTGGAATTATTTGTGTAAAACTTTTCTTCTTATTTACCACCCCTTAGGGTGGCATTGCTGGAGTGAGCGCTCTTCCTCTCGCAAAAGGTCGAGCGTTCTAATCCTAGGCGTCATTGGAGGCCTTGTCCAGGGGCACGTGGTGATGGTTTCGACATGTTCTCCCAAGGGTTTACCCGCCGCTAACGGTGTACTGGATTCCTGAGTTACAAAAAATAAAAAATAAAAACTTTTCTTCTTATATGCAAAATCCGACGGGTCACTTCCAGAAACGAAGGACCCATGGAGTGTCTACTGATAGCTACTCCCCAGATATCGTACGGAGATACCGCAAAACGCGTGAACAGATTTCCCTGAGTGTTCTAGAAGTTTCAAGCGCCTCCTTCGCCAAGAATTCCATAGAAATGTCTTTGATTTTCTTCTTAACAAAATCGCTCTATGTTTCTATTTACAAGGGTTGCTTTTAAAATTCAATAAGCTCATCAACCTACCGTCGCGGACCAAGTCACCGCGACTGCTCCCTCGCAACCACCACCGATCAATCGTCATAATCACATCCAATTAGTCCCACGGCCTCTCGCTAGCATTGCCTGCCCGGGTAACGCTCTCGAAAAGGATCTCCCGGTGAAATTCCGGTTGAGTGCACGCGAAATTGCTTGTTTACTTGTGGATTTGTGCTCGCGGAAAAAAAAAAAAACGTTAAATATGGTTTGGTTGAAAGAGTAAGAACCGGACCAAGCCCTCAAACCTTTGGAGAGCACCAGCTTGATCGAAGAAATCTTCAAATTTGTACAGGGGCTTTGTCTAAGGACAGCATCGTGATTCTCGATCGACCAATCCGATAAAGGCTTTTGAACAAGTCCGAGTCAACAGAGACCAGGTCAGCAGCTCTCGTGAAGTTTGACGTCGACCGCTTCCCCCTCCCCATCACTTCACGTTTTAAATTGCAGGAATCGACACAGAAGTCTTGTCCGATGAAATGCCCATTTGGTGGAATATTCACGTTTATTTCTTCTCAATTTAATTTTAAATCTTTACAAATAATTCAAATATAATCATTCCGGCCATTTTTCGTCAAAAGATCACTCATGCATAATGAATATAAACTAGTTCTGAAATAACAATCCTATAAATCAACTCTGTGGAGATGAGTGTGTGAGGTGTGAAAGCAGAGAAACGAATCCACCGACTACGTGTGTTATGCATGTATCATGCCAACGATCATCATCATCGTCATCTTGAGCTGTGATATCATCTGGTCAAAAATTTTCATTTCGGTCAAAGGGATTGAATACCTTTGATTGGACTGGTAAATTGAGCATTCAAGTCATAAATCAGAATAGAAAAGATCAAGAGCGCGTATGATTATGCTTCAACCGAAAATGAAAAAAATGAGAATTTTCGCCTTCTCATGACCTCACACCACACGTCGAAACCGTGTGTTGTTAAAGTTTCAACGAGTTGAAGAGAAAATCAAAGCGTGTTCATCGTAAAATTTAGATTTAGTAAGGTGTCAAGGTAAAAAGGTTAGGCGGATACGCCCTAATTTAGGGGGAAAAAAACATATTGATAAGAATGATGCACTTGCCATATCAGAAATGAGAATGACGTGTACGGAAATGAACATGTTGGACTTGATCTTCAATAGTACCCGGTCGGCAGGCTTAATATGAGAGTCCAAATGTCCAATCAACCATTACACGAAAATTAAGTAAAGTTTTGTCATTTCGCGGGACACGTAAAGCTAGCAATTTTATTATAAAATGGCGATAATTTAGATGAATATCGAATATCACGCTTCAAGAAATATCAGAAAATCATTTTTACAAATACAAATAGATAGATGAGAGAAAAAAAAATCTTATTAAAGGATGGATATTTTCATGCCCTGGTCTTTTGAAATTAAAAAAATAGTAATTTGTCCCTCCATAAATAGGAGTTTATACCATGAAGAATTTCAAATTAGTACGCTTATAATAAATTTATCATAAATTAATTTTTTGATCGTCAAAAACTTTAAATTGATACACATTTGACAAATTTTCCACTAAGCG
The DNA here is from genome assembly GCA_017140615.1 of Eucalyptus cladocalyx. Classification (NCBI taxonomy): domain Eukaryota; kingdom Viridiplantae; phylum Streptophyta; class Magnoliopsida; order Myrtales; family Myrtaceae; genus Eucalyptus; species Eucalyptus cladocalyx. The sequence continues at coordinate 37,372,231 of CM029524.1, read as the reverse complement.
ATATCTTGCGACAAATTTACCATATATTAGTTTTCATTAAATTTTATTATTAAAATGCTAAATTAGATGACGTGTAACAATTAACTAGCGTACCAATTTAGAATTTTACTTTCATTTTGTCAGAATTGTATCGATTTTGTGGTTTTTTGTGGTATCGATTTAATTTAACATGAAGTATATTTGTCATAAATATATTAGTTTAGGATTTTTAGTGGTAAAAAAATTAGTTTCGGATAAATTTGTCAATAATAAATCCGTTGACTCCATCCTTGTCATTGACTTCTCTCTCCTTTCTTCGAGTAATCCTTGATCAACGGTGTATCGGTTTTTGATTTTTTTATGATCATTTATGGTAAATTTATTACAAATATACCTTTAGATTTTTCGTGATCAAAAAATTAATTTGAAGTATATTTATCATAAATATATTAATTTAAAAAAAAATTCGGTAAAAAAGGTATTTCTTTTTCTTTTCATTCATCAACCTCCTTTCCAGGAAAATCAGTGTGAAATGGGCAAAAGGGGCAGACATGCTGCTGCATGTCACTTGCATTCCCAATAATTTAGGAGAAAGTTAGATCCCATTCCACATGGGATTTCATTTCCACACACCATTCTCATGACACAAATAATAAAAAAAATTAATAAATAAATGAAAACCATACAAAATAAAAATAGGATAAAAAAATATATATCAAATTTGACCACCACCTTCATCTTCTTCTCCTTCATCATCATCTCTCCTTTCTCCCTCCTTTGTCTGGCCTTTTCATAACTACTCCATTCTTCTTCTTTTTTTATCTCTATCCAAAGCAAGCTCCTTCTGTCTGACCACCCCTCTCTCTCTCTCTCTCTCTCTCTCTCTCTTCCTTCCTTCTTTCCTCTTCTCTGCCACCAACTTTCCCTCCTCGCGCGATCCGCTCCGCTGCGGATACCGTTCGGAATCCGCCATTGCCTCTTGATCCGTCGGAGCTATCGGGACGTCGGAAGAGCGGCGAGCATGGGAATCTGCGCCTCCTCCGCCGCCTCCAGAGCCGGCGGCTCCGCCGGCGCCGGCGCCGAGGCCGCGGCCCGGCAGGGATCGACGCGGCGGAATGGGAATCGGCGGCGGGATCAGGACGGGGAGGGCGAGGCGGATCGGAAGCGGAAGGACGATCGGCAGGCGAAGGAGGGCGGCGGCGGCGGCGGCGGCAACGGCGGCGGCAACAGGAAGCAGGGCGGTGGCGCGGTCCCTTGCGGGAAGCGCGCGGAGTTCGGGTACGCCAGGGACTTCGCCGAGCGGTACTCGCTGGGGAAGTTGCTCGGGCACGGGCAGTTCGGTTACACATACGTCGCGGTCGACAAGGTCAACGGCGATCGAGTCGCGGTTAAGAGGATTGACAAGAGTAAGGTGAATGTTCTAGCTTTCTCGCTTGAATTTGAGGATTGGTTTTCGTGTTCGTTGGGCGAGTTGCGAGGATATTATGGCTTTTAGGGCGTGCTTAAGATAATGCTGCTGGGTTTTCTGAGGTATGGTTGCGTGATAATAGTGGAAATTGTCGCTCCTGTGCGATTGGGACGTCTCTCGTGAATCTGCCGGAGGATAATTTCAATTAATTGGAGTCGCCATAACTCGTCTCATATACTTTTCTGTGAATGATCTTAATAAATTGATGATTTTGACTAGTTACTAGATATGAATGCAGATTTTTTGGGTTAGGATTGAGTTGCGAAACTCTACGTTGACATTCTAATTCTAGGATTAGTACTTAAATTCCTGTCACTCTGATGCTATTACTTTAAAGAGTTCCTTTTCCAATGGCTTTTCAGTTTCTTTGATCTTTACATGGACAACTCTTATTGGATATCAAGTGAGAGGATCATGCTGTCAACTGTTTTTGCACTTGAATGATTCACCCTTCCCAGTTGCATGTTATAGACTAATTTCAAGAGTTGGTAGAGTGTTGGCTGCAGCTTGCAGTTTTTAATGCTTGAGATTGGGATGTGCTAATGAGATTGTGTGACTGAATGAATTGCCCTGCATTAGGAATTATTCAACCATTTCAACGGTTACACTTGGGGCTATGCCTAGCAGTAGTCAGGACTACATTTCATGCACATTGTCATACTTCGTCACCTGAAGCTGTCCAAACAGTATTACAGTTCCTTTGGTTTGTGCTTCCATAATGGAGTTTCAAATAAAATTAAGTTTCAAACTTCCTTATAGTTCCCTGCTAAGTTTCATGCTTTTGAGTGCTTTGATATTAATCACGGATGAATTTCATTTAGTTTATTTCATCAAAAGGAATATTCTCCCACAAATTCTAGATCTGCTGCAGTTTGCACAAGGTGTTCCTTTTTGGGGATTTGGTGTGTTAATGTGTCTTTTTTTCTAACAAACCTTCTATTGCATTAAATAAGTTTTTTTTTTTTTTTTGGTAAAGAAAAAGAGGTTGTACATTAAATAAGTTTGTTTCCTCCTTGTCTCATAAAATCCTAGGACAGTAAATTATGTGAATGCGTACTTCCAAGATGAGTTTCTCTCTTCCTATCATATACTTATTGCAAAATCTCAAATCAGATCATTGGATAATGGTGACAGATGGTTCTTCCCATTGCGGTTGAAGATGTCAAACGGGAGGTCAAGATTTTGAGAGCCTTAACAGGCCATGAGAATGTTGTTCAGTTTTATGATGCATTTGAGGACGACTCTTATGTTTACATAGCCATGGAGTAAGTTCTGTTCCTTGAACTTTTCCTGTATCAAGCTTGGAGAATTTTATTTAGGAAATGCTTTCTTTCATTTTTTCTGTAACTATAACTGGCTTTTAGTTTCATCCTTCATTGTGAATAGTTTTTTTTTTTAAATCCTCATCAATTCATATGCTGCTTGTCTTCTTGAAATATTAATTTCAGGTACTGTGAGGGTGGTGAGTTGCTGGACAGGATACTAGCCAAGTAAGGAACTTCAATGTTTGTCTCTACAGCTTTCTTCAAGTGTAACTAGTTTTCACCTTGACACGTCTTCATGGTTTCCCTTTGATCAGGAAGGATAGCCGGTACACTGAGAAAGATGCAGCAGTTGTTGTGAGGCAGATGCTCAGGGTTGCAGCAGAGTGTCATTTGCATGGTTTGGTGCACCGTGACATGAAGCCAGAGGTATACTCGGGCCTCTTTTTTTTTTATATCATGAATGTCAAGTAATGGCATTCAAAATTTTCTGAAATATGTTTTTGGTTGTAGAACTTTCTCTTTAAATCTGGCAAAGAGGATTCTCCCTTGAAGGCTATAGATTTTGGCTTGTCTGACTTCATAAAACCTGGTGAGTGAACTCATCCAGTGCAAGTTTACCCCTTTATGTCTTCTACCATTTCCTTTCTGTTTCATTGGAATTGAGTGCCAAAAAGATTAATATGAACCTGTATAGTACTTAATATTTTTTTGTCTCGGAGTGATAATTTGAATATTGTAGGTCTCCGGGGAATTTTTTTTTTTTTAAGTAGTTAATTTCTTAAATGACTCCTTAATTTTGATCCAAATGTATTTAGGGAAAAGGTTTCAAGATATCGTTGGCAGTGCCTATTATGTTGCTCCTGAAGTTTTGAAACGCAAGTCAGGCCCAGAATCAGACGTTTGGAGTATTGGTGTTATTACCTTTATTCTACTCTGTGGGAGGCGTCCTTTCTGGGATAAAACTGAAGATGGTATTTTCAAAGAGGTACCATATCTGACTCTCCTCTTTCCCTCTATTTTTTTTTTCCTTGTTTGAGGTGCTTCCATTTTATTGCCATATCAATGTGGTAAAAATGGCCGTTTCTCATGCAGTGCCTTTGTCATCATCTGCCCCAATTATAGTCATGTTCTAGAAAAGTTATTGTATAAGATGGAATTTTCAGTTCCAACTCTTTGCATTTTCTTGCCTTGTGTAGTTTCTATAATATTTTTCTGATCCTTTGTTGAGGCTGATGGCTTTTCCTGCCAAAAGATATCTGATCATTATTGGATTCCTTCACCTCATATTGTCTTTAGCTAACTTTTCCATTTTCCTATGGCCACTTCTTATTGACATTTTGCTTGTGATGCAGGTTCTAAAGAAGAAACCTGATTTTCGTCGCAAACCATGGCCAACAATAAGCAACAGTGCTAAAGATTTTGTGAAGAAGCTCTTGTGAAGGATCCCAGGGCAAGACTTACTGCTGCTCAAGCCCTCTGTAAGTTAACAATTGGTTTCTGATATGAACGCTGATTGATATGCCATGAGGGAATTCTAATGAAACACATTAGTCTAGAATTAGTGTGATGTGGAAATGCTTTTCTTTGCTTTTCTTTGCATTGCTCTTGCTATGCCAGATTCTAGCCAAGAGAACGAGGGAACTGGTAGATTAATTGTTATTCATGGTTTTCATTTTCTTTGGAACTGAGGATTTTCTGTTTCCTCTTAACATTGATCTTTATTCATTGCTGCAACTTTCAGCGCATCCATGGGTCAGAGAAGGAGGAAATGCATCAGATATCCCCATTGATATATCAGTTTTGAACAATATGAGACAATTTGTGAAGTACGGTCGACTGAAACAATTTGCTTTACGGGTAACAAAACTGCTCTGTAAGATTTCTTCAAGGAGGAAAGGATATTATATCATGTCATTGTCTAACAAATATTGCTTGCAGGCACTGGCAAGCACACTTGATGGAGAGGAACTTGCTGACCTCAAGGATCAATTTGCTGCGATTGATGTAGATAAAAATGGTTCTATTAGTCTTGAAGAAATGAGAGAGGTATCCATTTCTTTCTCATTCCACATTCACTCTGATGAATATTTTAATTACATCGTGATCATGAGTGTTGTATGCATGCAGGCCCTTGCTCAGGATCTTCCCTGGAAGATGAAGGAATCACGTGTCTTAGAGATTCTTCAAGCGGTAACTTTTATCTTTACCTTTGTTATGGCCTTGTTTTCTCCTTGTGTATTAGCAATTGAAATTTGTTTTTCTGGTGGAATTGTGGAATACCATTTCTGTCAGTTTCACTTTCTTCTTTTATTGTTTTGGTGATTCTCTTTTGTTCATATTCGATGCTTAAAGCTTTCATTTAGTTCTTGCTTCATGCTTCGTCATTTTGAAAACTTGCTTGTGTTGTTAGCCGAGAAATGTTGGACTGTTTTTTTCGTTCATAAGATGAGCTGCTGCCAAGCTTGCAGATTTTGCACAAACATGTGAGTCCTGAATGGTGCATAAGAATCTCTTTTATTTTTCCTTCATGTAGATTGATAGCAACACGGATGGGCTAGTGGATTTTACTGAGTTCGTTGCAGCAACTCTTCATGTGCATCAAATGGAGGAACATGACTCAGAGAAGTGGCAGCTGCGGTCACAGGCCGCTTTTGAGAAATTTGACATTGATCGTGATGGTTATATAACCCCAGAAGAACTTCGACTGGTAAGTTTGACCATCTTCATTTAGTCATCCCTTCCGCATTCATTTGCCCTCTAGTTCTCATTTGTGTCACTATGGGTATGGGTAGAATGAAAATTAAAGTACTTAGACAGGGCTAAATGTATTTGTTTTAATTTGTAACTGAATTTTGACCGTCTCTTGGGAGCTTGAGGTTTGTTTCTTGCAAAATTGCCCAAAAGTCGGGATCAGTCGTCTATCTTTTTGCATATTGGGCACAAAATAGTAGCATAGCTACTTTCTGTTGCAGCCTCACATGATGAAACTGTTCAGCTTGTCAGCATGTGACCTTGATAATTTGGTTATTGTCTCATTGGAAAATACTAGCCAAATGTATTGCCTCTTGTTGAATATTCTGCACAAAGTAGTGGCGCAGGTTTTTTATGTTGCTTGGTACAAAGAAATGGTTCAGCATCTTAACGTGTAACCTTGACATGATGCTCCCTTGCCCTTTTCAGCAGACAGGTTTGAAAGGCTCCCTCGGTCCTCTACTAGAGGAAGCCGACATCGACCAAGATGGGAAAATAAGTTTATCAGAGTTCAGAAAGCTGTTAAGAACTGCAAGCATGGGCTCTCAAAACTTGCCGAGCCCATCTGGTTATCGGAATTTGAGGAAGATATAGATCCATTCTGAAGCTTTTGGGTGTTAAAAAGAGAGAAGGGAGCTCGAGATGGGTTACGTATTTTGGTTACTCAAGATATACCGAGCCAATCGTGATGACCGCCTGGGTGCTTAGCTCCATTGCCAGTGGAAAGCCCTGTACAAAAGTTAGATACTGAGTCAAGGGATTTTGCATGGCACCCCAAGTTAGCCGAGAAGTGTTTGGGGATGAAGGTTTGGAGAGATTGCTGGCTGTGGTCGTTTACTTGGTGAGAGGGAAGGGCTATACGGGCGTACGTCTTGTGATGAGTGTGGGGTGTGTAGGCTGCGACTGTATATCTAACGCCCTCGAATTTGAGGGCCCATTCTATTACAGAATGGGCAATGCTTTTTCACTTGTAAGGCCTTCTCTTTTCCCAATTTTTTTCGCATCGCCAATGACTGAAGTGTAAACATTTTTCGGTCTCTCTCAGAGATGGGCAATGCACCTGCTTTTTCTGTAAAGGATTTAGAGATGTATTCTGAGCAGCCATTAAGGAAAATGATTTGATCAGATTATTTAGGGTGACGCTTCTTAGTTTCAAGAGCCATTCATCATCGCGTTGAATCATGGCCAATAGAATAGCGAATGTACGAGGCGATGCGCAGAACATGAAGAATTCGCCTTTTTCTGCTCCGGTCAATGATGATAGGAATACCCAAAAGCGTGTGCCAGCTCGCATCTTTATCGGTACACTGATTCGTTACCTCTTGACGACGGCATCTCTGGAGACTCTTTTCATCTAATAACCACTAGGACACCACTACTACACGATGCCAATGACCCACGCAGGAGTACAATCTGGCTTATGCCTCATGACAGGTCAAAAGTCGCAGACACCAAGATAGTTTGGATGCAAAATCTAAGCTCAAATCAATTATTCATGGTTGCCGGAGCTAAACCCTTGAAAGAGTGTAATGAATGTGCCATCCTTGTTTAAGTTTCAGGCATATCTGAAATCTGAATAAACTACAAAAATTCCCGGTAAGTTGAGCAAACGCAACATAATATACAACTGACCAGCCTCGGTTAACCAGAGTACAAACTACGAAAGGACTAGAAGATGAGTTAGGCCTGTAACAGGAAAAGAAAATTGTGGCATTTTAAAATAGGTTAAACCAGCAATCTTCCAGGTCCTTAAGAACCAAACTTTTTTCTTTGAAGGAAAAGAGAATGTAGTCAGCAAGCTGTGTGTCCCTTTATTTCTTAAGGATCATGGCTACCTGCACATCAAATTTTCTCGAGCCAGAAAAAACTACGACCACGACACCACTGATAAGATACAAGCTACATAAGTTAGCGTTAGTGTTGGTTTAACGGAGAATAAGGACTTAACTCTTCATCTACTGGACTTTGGGTTGTCACTAACACTATTGGAGGAACTATCTGGAAAAGCCTGAGATGAGGAAAACTTGCTCGACGAGCTCCCATCAGTAATACTTATCTCCTTTCTCTGGGTCTGCTTGCCCTTCTTTTCTCCGGAGTCCTGCATAAACTATACTGTTATGCATATTGTGCCAATTTACAGAGTAGATCTAGCTCTGGTTCAGAATAATAAAAAAACCTGCTGTGATGATGTTCCAGGCATCTTAAGTTCAAGGTCTGTTGCCACGTCATTTGACTCTTCATCTTGCTCTGCATTGCTGCCCCTTTGATGATCTGAAGACCTGCTTTTGGAGTCTTTTTTATTTGACACGTGAGAACTGGAAGCATATTGGGTTGACTGCTGTTCAACTGTGGGATTGGCAGGCATTGAATATGGGATAAAGGTCGAACACGGAGCGGGAATAGCACTTGCATTCTGATTTCCAAAGAAAGGGAAAGGCTGAAGTTGTGAGTGCATGGGCATTGGACCTGGAGTGACGGGTATTGGAACTGGATATGAGTAGGCTGGACCCATGACGGATGGATCCATGGCAGCCCAAGGGTACATAACCCTCATCCTTTGCTGGTACTGGACATTAAGATTTTCAACTTCAGATTTTAAAGATGATTTCTCTTCTCTGAGTTCATTCTTCTCCTGCATCAGCTGGTTGTAATGCAAAGTTACTATTAGCATCAAGGCAAACTATGGACGTTAGAACCTCAGGATACTGCATGAAGAGCATGAAGATAAAATCACCTCACGAGATTCTTCAGTAAGAGCTGCACATTCAGCTTTCAATTTGTTAACTTCCGTGGTTAAATCCTTCAGCACCTGGATTGTGTCCGTGAGAATGGTTGCCTTGTCATTCTTAGGTCTATCAGGATCTGTAGTTCATATAGGTAAGGCAAAGCAGTTGTTCAAAAGTCTAGCATGAACAAAAGGCAGCTCTAATTACAGAGAAACAGCGCATGCTAAATAATATAACCCAGTGCATGGCATCTACTATAATGAGAAAAAGCAAGAAAGTCGAACCCTGTCCAATATCCAAGAGATTCTAAATAAGTGGAGTTAGGATAAAACCATAAGCATCGAATCAAACCTTTGTTTATGCTTAAAAAAAAAAAAAACAACGTGAAATTAGTCATCTTTGCAAATTGGTCAGTCTCTGTATGTCAAATTCAGCTAAACACAAGAAACCTGCAATTTTCAGTGGTTCTCTCGCAAAGCAAACAGAGAGATAAGCTTCTGGCTCCATGCATGTGAGGATGTCTCACCATATCTCTCGTTGGCACATGAACAAAATAAGGGGTACTTGTTGGTTTAAACAGCCCAAGCTGCAATGAATTTGCCCAAGTAAACTACCGATTTCTGATAGATCAGTGGACCAAGAAGGTAGATCTTAGAGAGAAATTTTGATCTTATCCTTCACAACTGAGTTACACCTTTGGAATTGCAATGCAAATGAATATTCAGAAGCACGCAAGGATCAACTTCTCAAACAGACACGCACTTTTGGGGGAAAATAAAAGCATGGTTCAAATTGATATATCAGGATCGTAATGTCATTGTCCTGACTTCCCCGAAGTGTTCAATAATAGATGAATCAAAGGATCAAGAATATTACAGTTTTAAGTACCCTCAAAGGTGTTTCTCAAGGTACAATGGAAGAACTTAAATGTCGATATTAGTTCATTCTATCCACTCCAAACTGTCAACCCGTTGCGAATCCACAAATATAACACATTCACATGTATCTTGGAGTTAAACAATCACTTCTCTGGACTATCGAAAATTCATAATTCAAAATGGGCTCGTGAAGTTTAGCGACCTTCACAAATGTTAGCAGAGCCATGCCTACCGGCAGTTGAAGTGTCAAAATAGTTACTTCACTGTTTCCGTTCTTACTACTTAGATTACCACACATTATATTCATTTTTTTCCCTGGAAAGCTGCCTCATCCCCTAAGAGAAAAAGAAGAAGAAAAGAACTTAACCCACAATTTATCATGGTTGATAAAACAGTGAGGTTGTTATGAGGCTGCAACGTGTGTACCTAGCGTGCTCCCCAGTTCAAGGAAGTGCTCGTTCAGACGATCCCTCCTCAGCTTTTCGCGGTCGGCCTTCTGGACTTTCCTCGCGGCCACGGGATCCCTGACGTCCGCTTCCTCCCTTTGCCTGCGAGCGCGACGGAAACCGACAACCCAAAGACCATGAAAAACATACTCTCAGGCATCACCCTCAAAGCCTTCGGTGGAAGAAATTCACGGCCTAAAACACAGCCTTTCATCCGTGTCCTAAAGAACACCCATCCCCTACCCACATAACAAAATCCCAACTTTATGCGCAAGCGACCATCACCCATTATCCTCCATCAAACAGAGCACCGGAACGAAACGACGGATCGCAAAATCAAATATAAAAAAAAAAAAAAAAAAAAAAAAAAGTTTTTTTTTTTTTTTTTTTTTTTCGACCGCATCGCGCGGGCGCGGAAGGAACGCGTCTCGCGCGATTCCAGCGGCGGAAATTCGCGCCCAATCCGACGACATTGAAAAGGGGAGAACCTGGGCTCGTCGTGCGAGGCGTGCAGCCTGCTGGACGGGTGGTGATGGTGCTGCTGCTGCTGCTGGGGGTGGACGGAAGTCGACGCTCCCAAATCCGTCCTCCACTGATCCATCTCCGCCCTTCTTCTTCTTCTTCGGCTTCTTCTTCTTCCTGCTGCTTCGCCGGTTGAAACCTAGCTCGCCGGGGGCTTTGATTTCGCCGCGAAATTGTAGAGAGAGAAAGGGAGGGAGGGAGAGAGAGAGAGAGAGAGAGAGAGAGGAGGGAGCAAACCTGCAACGACAACTTGTGCTCTCCACGAGCCACGAGGATTGGGGAGCTGAAAAAAATTGATTTTTGGAATCTCTTCGATAAATCGAAAATGGGGGCAATTATCGGGTGCGGTGCGCGTGGTGGTGGGGGCGTGGACGACGATATCACCACCGTTGAACAATAGTATTGGAATTAAAAAAATCAGGATTAATATCCTAAAAAATTCCAAACTGGTACATGTATGACAAATTTACAAAATTTTTTTTTTTTATCATAAAAAACCTTAACAACTGGGATTTGCTCCGGTGGTCACCCTTCCAACATGGAAGGGGGAGGTGAGGGGTTCAAATCCCCACTTTCTCAGGGGATGGGGTGGGGACACGTAAGTTTCAGGAGTGGGTTTAAGCTCTCACTGCAGCTGTAAGAAAAGCGAGAGTGAAAAAAAGGAGTCATGAGAGCAAAGTATAAAGTGATCGACTCCCCACGCCCTGCAAAGCAAACTGTCGTGAGTGTAAAAGTAGGATTGACTCCCACGCCACGCCCTGCAGAGCAAAAGTCTGAAAGTAAGTATAAAGTAGGAATAGAATAGGATTGACAAAAAAAAATCATAAAAAACCTTAAACCGGTACACATGTAACAAATTTACCACTATAAAAAACCTTAAACTCATTTACTCCATACTAATTTATTCATAAATTAGTATATTTATAACAAATATACTCCATGTTAAATGGGGTTAATACTACCAAAAAAATCACAAAATTGTAAAATGTGACAAATGGAGAGTAGAATTCCAAATTGGTATACCAATTAGTTATTACGTGTCATTTAACTTAATAATTTGACAGTAAAATTTAATGAAAACTAACATATGGTAAATTTGTTATAAGTGTACTAGTTTGTAGTAAATTTGTCAAATGTATATTAATTTAGAGTTTTTGATGATAAAAAAAATTAGTTTTGGGTAAATTTGTCACATACATATTAATTTTGGGTTTTTCAAGGTATTAATCCAAAAATCAAAAGGCATAATTCCCAATTCTATTCCAAACATTTTCTTTTTCCTTTTTTTTTTTTTAAAAGAAACCCTCAAACTTTATGTTTGATCCTAGAATTTATCCTAGAATTTACTCGAAACCCCCCCAATTGTAAGTTCAATTTTAATTATATCAAAACTTTTTCCTGTCTAAAAAAAAATCACAAACTATAATTCTAGTGCTAAATCTGCTCAATTTGCTAGCTTTCAATCTAATCTTGCATCTACGTTCATTGATCCTTCATCCAAAAATCGCCATTTATCGTTTAGCATGATATTTTCACGTCTATAATTTTCTACATTAGCAAAGTAGCGTAGAAAATAAGCTCCAAATAGAAACTATTCTTTGATAAGAAAATCAGGCGGATTTAGAATTAGAGTCAAATTCGACGTAGATTTGGAGAAGTTTGGGGCAAATTTGACCTTAACTTAAAGTTAGGGTTTTTATTAGGAAACAAAAAAAAGTTCAAGGCAAAAAAATTGGTCGGAGTGTACAGCAGACCGGGCATGATCGGTTGCAGAGAATAGTATTCTCAGGAGCAGGAGATGTGGGATACTCATCAGACCCGTACGTGGGACTTGGACATTCGGCAACCGCGCTCGCCTCGTCATTTTCGGTTCGAAAGGTCAATCGGAAATCGGAAAAAACAAGGACGCCGCCGAGAAGAGATGCCCTCCGATCCGCCGCCGGAGGAGGACGGCCGGAGCGGGACGGCGATGAGGATGGTGACTTACAACGTCAACGGCCTCAGGCAGCGGATCTCCCAGTTCGGCTCGCTCCTCAGGTTGCTCGATTCCTTCGACGCCGACATCGTTTGCTTCCAGGTCCGTGCTGGATTGATCGAGTCGCTTTCTTTCTTTCTTTCTTTCTTTTTTTGGCCTTCTGGGGGGGCTGAGTCCGCTCGTTCGTGTTTGCGCTGGGGACTTGGCGATAGGAGACGAAGCTGAGGAGGCAGGAGCTCACGGCGGACGTGGTGATGGCGGAGGGGTACGAGTCCTTCTTCTCGTGTACGCGCACGTCGGATAAAGGCCGCACTGGGTATGCAGGTTAGCTGTTCGACAGAATGATTCTTTCGGGAAATTTAGTATCTTGTCCCATTTTGTGTCGTGGGTCGCTTCCGTGGTAGTGAAAAATTGACGTTGGAGGCTATAATTGCTTACCGGTGAAAAAAAAGTTCCGAGTGGAAATGGGTCTGTTATCTATGATATTTGGACGTAGGATTCTACTGCATTGTTTTTGTTGTTTTTTTTTTACTTTCCCTTTTCTGAATTTGGGTGTTTTTTGAACTAATGTGGAGCTTGTGATGACTATGCTGGTTAAATTTGGCCTTGCGGTTTAATGACAATTCAGGGGTGGCGACGTTTTGCCGGGTGAAGTCTGCATTTTCAAGCAGTGAAGTGGCTTTGCCTGTGGCGGCGGAGGAAGGCTTCACGGGTCTCCTTCGAAATGGTAGAATTGATGAAAATTATGCTAGTGTAGCAGGAGGCCTTGAGGAGTTTGCAAAGGATGATCTTCTTCAAATTGATAGTGAGGGGCGCTGTGTCATCACGGATCATGGCCACTTTGGTGGGTTTCTTTTCTAACTTCTTAGCATCATAAAGAGGAGACACAGTAGAATGCTCATGTCGATATTGAATTACCCAACCTCAATGCTCTTATACTGTTGAATGAATGCTATAGAATTTTGGAACTCTGACTTCTAGTGGCAGTTTGCATTGTATCTATTTGCCAACTCTATGAGATACTAAGGTTAGTAATCATGCAGTTCTTTTCAATATATATGGGCCTCGGGCTGACTCTGATGATGCTGAAAGGACTGAGTTCAAGCTCAAGTTTTACAAGATATTACAGGTAAATTGATTATGTTTTTGGGAAACCTTAGAATTTGGTTTCTACACAATCTCAGAGGACAGATTATGAGAGAGATATATATGGAAAAAATAAAATGTTCTGCTTTCTCTTCTTATAACAGGCTTTTTTTACTTTTCTTTTCACACTGGTTTTCTTGGTACAGTATGATGTCACATGGAAAAAGTTTGTTAGATCAACTTCTCATTTCTAAAGTAGAGTAATTGTAAGGATATAATCAGATGAGATTCAAGATTTTGAAAGCCTTAGAATTTATTGTCTAGGTGAGTTTCTTTTTATAATGACACTTTTAGGATCAGAGGCTCTATTTTTGTCATCTGTCTTCTATAGCATCTCTCAGTGGGTGACTTCTTGCTAGTCCTGGATTTACAGATTCATCACATGAAGAATACATAGGGATCACAGCAACTCAACTGGTTATGAATTTGACATTAATTTTTACTTTAGCAATTGTTCTTCTACCACAACTACTGCATCTGCAATATGGTTTCAAGTGGTTATCTGGAGAATGAATGGTTTAATGTCTGCTTTCCTACTTTGAATCCTCAATTTGAGGTGAAGGCACTTTTTCATATATATTGTACATATAATTCTTTCTGCTAACATGCTTAACTATTGTTCTAGAGAAGATGGGAATATCTTTTGCAGCAGGGGAAAAGAGTATTTGTTGTAGGCGATTTGAACATAGCGCCTGCTGCTATAGATCGGTGTGAGGCAGGTCCAGACTTTGAGAAGAATGAGTAAGTTCCAACCTTTCATTGGTTTTCTCTCTTATATGGCTAATGCTGGATGGATATGCTTTCATAACTGTTGCTTGCTCCGTGTATATAGCTTTTGCGGTTGGCGCTAATGTGGAAGTCATTGATTTCATTTGCCTCGCAGGTTTAGAAAATGGCTAAGGTCTATGTTGGTAGAAAATGGAGGCCCTTTTTTTGACATATTCCGAGCCAGACATCCTGATAGGTGTGACATTTTTGTAAGAGCTGGCTACTGGTTGTCATATAGCATGTTACAATTTTCTTTTCTAATCTTCAAATGTGTAACATTTCAATCTGTATTTTCCTTCCTTGTTCACCACTAGTCATCAAATCATGAATATGGTGGTTATTTTTGGTAACTTGCATCCTATTCCAACATTATTTTCAATTCTCAGGAAAGATGCATATACGTGCTGGCCTTCAAATACCGGTGCTGAACAATTTAATTTTGGATCAAGAATCGACCATATCCTTTGCGCTGGATCCTGCTTACATGAAGACTGTGATCCACAAGGTCATAACCTCATAGCTTGCCACATCAAGGATTGTGACATACTAACAACATACAAACGGTGGAAACCTGGGAATACCCCAAGGTAAAAGTCACGTTTGACTTTGCTTGCACTCCATAACTACAAAGTAAGACACTTTAGTAGCAACACCTCAAACACTAAATTTGGTATGTCTTGAATGTGTGGCTCTCCTTTTCCTTGGCACTTTTTTAGTTTTACTTCATGGAAGTCTGAGGAAATGTTGGCATGCATGCCTTTAACGTTCCCAGCATCCACTGCCTCACTTTCTCTCCTTTTTAATCTGTAGGTGGAAAGGAGGATGGAGTACAAAACTGGAAGGTTCTGATCACGCTCCTGTCTATGTGTGTTTAGAGGGAATAGTTGACATACCCCAACATGACACTCCATCAATATCTGCTAGATATTTTCCTACAATTCGTGGCATCCAGCAAACAATTGGTAATGGAACTTTGCTTATCCAAAAGTCATACTTTGGCATGAAAATACAAGAATTTAATTCTCAGCTTGCATCATTCTTCAGTCTAGAAATCTATGTCCATTAGAGTGAATCCAGTGTCTTTGTTCTTTTCCTTATCCTAAACTTGCTTATATGCAGTATAGGTAACCATCATGATTTGTATCACATGCTACATCTTCTTGCTTATTAGAAAATACTCACAAAGACTTTGCCATGTAATTGAGTATCCAGAATATGTGGCTATTTAGACAGAGTGTTGTGATATTATCAGATAGTTTAAGTTATATATATAGTTATTGTATGTGTGTGTGTGTGTGTTTTTTTTTTTTTTTATGCCTTTGATTTCTTCCTGTTCTCCAGAAAGTAAACTAAAATCATCTTAGGCTTCTTTGCTAGCATAGAAAGGAGCCTAAATAGGATAAGAAATTATTCTATTAGTGTTTGGTGGCCTCCTCCTGATGGCATAACCCGAAATATGCCTGGATAAAAAGCCTGATGAGAAGTCAGGGACTTGGGGTGGGACAAAGATGTGGATTGGCCAAAGAAAAATGGAAAAGGAAAAAAAGGAACAAGACCACTCGTTCCTATATCCTACCAGTGGGCACCTCAGATCTCACTCCCACCCCCCAACCAATGACTGTCTCGTGCTGGCAGTCTCAAATCTAGATCTGAGACCGCCTGTGACCTCCATGGGGTCGCTGTCCTCAAGAGACCACCACCATCCACATCCTTCCGATGTATTGAGTCCATCTTTCTCTGACTTTCTGGTCACAAGGGGCCTCCGTGGCAGATGTTAGCAGTTGCTGTTGTGATGGTGGCCACTGCAGTGGCAGTGGCAGTGGCGGTGGTTACGGTGGTCACTGCAGCTTAGATTTAGGGCATTTATTTTTTTACCCTGCCTTTTTCATAAATTTGATGGATTTTATTTTCCCAATGCAATCATTAGTCCACCAAACACTTGATAGGATTATATCAGTCCATATCTGTAATCTGGAGTATTTCTTATTCCACTTTAATCTATCCTATCCCAATTCTTGTTCTGACAACCAAACGCAACTTTATTGTAGTTGTGCAGATTTGTCTTTCCCCTTCTGGTGGTTCCAAATTCCTGTTGCTAAGTTTAATAAGTGCTTAATCTGTGCAGTGTCAGTGCTAATGAAGAGACAAGTTTCCGAGCAAGTGGAAGGATGCGAAATGTCAACTTCATGTTTAGAGGAAGATGTCACAATAAGTAGTTGTAGCAGGGGAACAGACAGATCCTTTGGCGACTGCGGTCTATCTGGATCACTCTCCAGCAAATCTTGTGCTTCCTCAAACCAAAGTTCTGGTTCTGTAAACTTGGAAGTACACGATCAGTCTCGGAATTTTGCTGCTGTTGGTGCATCTGACACTGCACATGGTAACCAATATAGTGAAGTCAAGAAAAAAGCTAAGAAAGGTCAAGGGTTTCAACTATCATTGCGGTCTTTCTTCCAGAGAAACTTAGACAGTGGCAACAAAGATGAGAAGTCTAATGGAAATTCTTCACTCAATGCGGTGCATATACAAAAGTCTGATGATCAGACTAATTGTAACTTTGCAAAGGATGAGGATAGTAGAAGCCTCCAGCAGAATGATTTGGACATCAGTGCTTCTCCTCTTGATCAATCATCTCTGGGGAAAGGAAAAAATGATGTGGCTTTACTGGAGTGGCAAAGAATACAGCAGGTGATGCAGAATAGCATCCCTCTTTGCAAGGGTCATCGTGAACCTTGTGTCTCTCGTGTAGTAAAGAAGGCAGGTCCTAATTTTGGTCGCAGATTTTACACATGCCCTCGTGCTGAGGTACCTCATCTTTTTTCGGGTAGAACTATAGAGTTTCTGTGCTGTTAACTATCTGGCTAAAACCCACAGAATATGGAATATGTAATTATTTAATGTAGGAGGTTCATCAGTATACAAGGGAAACGGCAGATAAAAATGAATATAATGTTGAGCTCTTGACTAGTCTCAAGTAACTTCTAATGAGCATATGATGATGCATGTAATGTTACCTTGATTTGTTGCTGACTTGAAAACTATTTTCAAGTAAAAATCCTTCACCAATTTCTCCCTTTCAATAGTAATCGGTTGTTTTGCTATGCATATATTCCAGATTGATTGATGTTGAGAATGCACCTGGCTATTGTGATTCAGGAACGAATCTGCATAATTGTGATGTAAAGATATATCTCTTTTTTCATTTACCTCTTTTAGGGGCCTGCCTCCAATCCTGAAGCAAATTGCGGTTTCTTCAAATGGGCTTTGTCAAAATCTAAGCAGAGTAAAATAGCGAGGATGATGCTGGACTGACAAAATTTTGACTGCTATGTATCTAGCTGTATTTTGCCCGGCTTCTGTTGTAATTCTTTACAATTATGCACCCGGTTCTGTATTTAGAAATTTGAACCGAGGGTGTGGGGTAGAATAGGCGGCATTATGCTGATTTTAACTGTTGTGTATACAGACGAAGACGGTGCTATTTGGAAATTGTATGTAAAGGGTAATGCCATGTGACGTGCTTTTGAACGTTAATCTTCCTGATGTGCGTAGGGGAGAACTTGCAGTCTGTATGCCTGTACCATGTACGTTTAACACCTGTACAATGTCGGCCTCACGTTTAACGTTAAACACAGTGAATCGTTCACTGTGTTTAACGTTTCTCGATTTGTGACAGTGCCAACAAGGTACGGTGACACTTTGTTAGTTGAGAATACAATGTGCTGGTATCGGGGCAGCTTGCTTTAACGTGCGTCTCTCTCTCTCTCTCTCTCTCTCTCTCTCAGTCTCTCTCAGTACAGAATATCTTTCCAAGGCCCAGTCTTTAGGCACACCAAATGGCAGAGTTTGGGTAGGCGTGGCTTTGTCAATTTGTAGGCTGGACAGCTTAAGGAAGGCCGAGCTTGAAGGCCCATCATAGTCCAATCTGGCTTGTGTGTATTAGTATGTTTATATCTGTTTTACGAGATTAAGATCTTGAACTTTGGCCAAACATGCAGCGTCGTCTTGAATTTTTAACCTATTCAATATAGTCTTTAATTTTTTTTAATTCATTTAATGTGGCTTCTAAAATTTTTATTTATGTTCAATCTAGTTCCTAAATTATATAAAATCGTTCAATGTTGTCCCAGAAATTGGATTAATTGGAAGGATAATATCGAATATTTTCATATAATTTATGACTAAATTGAATAGGTTCCAAAAGTTTGAGAGCTATGTTGAATAAATTAAAATTTCATGAATGACATTGCACATTAAGTTAAAATTTAGAGACCATGTTGAACAAGTTAAAATTTTAGAGATGATATTATACATTTGATCAAAATTTAAGGATAATTACTACGATTTTCCCGTCTTTTATAACAAAGAAAGCAAAAAATTTCTAGTATTAATCTTGCATCAATGGCAAGGGCGATCCACATCTCACTTGATACCGAACTTGCGTACTCTTTTCGATATGGCATGGATTGGTTGTTTCTCTTTGGATTACCTATGCTTATTCTTGCCTTGTTAAAAAGAGGAAACGTGGAGTAAGGGGAAGAAAACTCTTAATCCTAGACACTCTCTTATGAAAACGACCGTAAAGGACCATCAAAGAAGACATTCGTTCCTCAAGAGTCTTGAGTCAAGATTAATGGCAAGAAAATTCATTTTTCAAGTTCAGTTCGTTTTGAGGAAAATGCAGCGTCTTCTGGAAAATGTTTTCCAAAAAGCCATTTTCTAGATAAATGGTAGCCATGGCTCCAGTTTCGACCAACGCGAAGCGAGCTCGTGATTGTGACCGTCCCAGCCTCCAGTGTTGGCTGCAATCACGAAAGCTGCAATCGAAGGCCGGTGCACAACCTCAGATCCAAGGCCCAGCCTCAGGCAACCTCAGATCTAGGGTCACCTGAGGCCAGCAACCTTGGATCTAAGGTTACGCGCCAATCTTTGATGGTGGAAACTCGCGTGTCATTCCCTGTACTGAATCCTTATCCCATCTGGTATATTTCATCTATTAGGTTGGATTTTTTTATTTATTTTTTATCTGGATTATATCTAGTTACATCCGGATTTTGTGTTACTCCGAACACTAAATAGGATATAAGTTATTCTATCCAAAGTTATAATCGGTCCTTAAACGTAGCCTAAGATAAAAGTAAGAACGTTGTTCAAACGAAGAAAAGTCCATCGAAGAAAAGTGGACTGCATTTTATTAGCTCAGAGTGACTCTTAGGGCATTCCAAATAACAAATAAAAATGATGCTTTCGTCTTGGTGAAAGGTCATCGTGCACCTTATCTTATACAAAAGAAATAAAGAACTGTAGCGTAAAAGCGCCGGTGTTTGTGGACTAAACCGATGCTGTTTGCCGCAAAATCAAGGAGACACTGGAAAAATTACAAAAATAAATCATCACTGAGCAAAGGAAGGGTTGTGATTTGTCTTACCAGGGCATGACTCGGCTGGTAAAATTTGTCAGACGGATTAGTTGTAGTTTAATAAATAAGTAGACGCCGGTCCTGCTTATTTTAGTACACAGATCATTCTCATCATAGAGGAATGTAAACGCCGAAGGGTTTTATAATGTGCTTGCACAGATTATGGTCACTTAGAAAAATTCCGAGCTCGTTAATTCGTCTGTGTCATGTGCCATCGGCGGACCGATACAGGGTTGGTCGCGACTCGCGAGCCCTCTCTCATGCTGTGAGAAATTCTGACTTGTCAAACTATTGACTTACTGGTGTTTAAGGACCGTCATCGACTGCAAGACAGTGAAATTTACAGTCGATTTCTTACGACGACAAAGGATAATTACTTGAAAGGGACATAACGTTAATTTAGGAAGATTTACTGAGAATAGGTAAAAAGAAAATTTTGAGAAATCGAGGTTGCTTAATATTTAATAAGGGAAGTTATGGTCATTAGGACCTTCTAACTTACAAGAACTCGAGGTAATTTGTTATTTGCAAAGGGAGATTACTAAATGTCATTTGCTTAAGTTAATAGGCAATCTATGAATATTAATGTTAATTATTATTATTATAAGGTGTATGCCTTATGATAATTTGAGGTGAGTTAGACTAAGTGATATCCTTCTCATATTACGACATTTACAGCTAAATTACTATCCATAAAGAAAGAGTACTAGCTATGGGTTCAGTCGAGATAGTAGAGACTTTAGACAAATTACAAGTATTGATAGGGGTGAGAAAGGTGGATCAACTAAAGAGGGACTCGGCTAATTAGTCCGATTCTCAATTTCTAAAAGTGGAATTGGTGTCCGGATAATCCGGTTCTCAATTCCAAAGTGGGGGAATCGAACTGAATCAAGGCACCCGGACTGATTGTTTATTTATTTATTTATTTGTATGTTTTAAAACAAAAGTTTCTTATCATCTTTCAGTCTTTTCTTTTTGTCCAATGATTACTCATGCCTACTCTCCTCTTCTGGTCTTTTCATTTCTCTAGGTCTCCTTCACATCGCATGGAGTTCGAGCCATTCTCTCATTTGAATCCAACCGGTTCAACCGGTTGGTCCCTCCGAACTAGATCGGGAATCAATCACCCTTGAGTATTTGAGGTACAGCACTACTTAAGCTTTAAGTTATGCCCAATGGAGAAGGACATCACACGGTAAGATATTAATATTATATAATCTGAAGAAAGAAAACATGCGAAACTTTATCTTGAAAGCAAATTTTATATTTAACTTGAACATTATGGGTGGAAAAATGCTGCTTTAAAAGCAAATTTTTTTGTGGAGTCTTACTTATGCGACATTGCTTAATGAATTGGAATATTTGTCTAACGTACATTGTGCATTCAAAGACAGGTGCAGAAGTTCCTGTGGAATATAAGAGAACTACGAAACTAATAAGTGTATATTTCGATTGTTAGACAGGAATTGCTTAGGTGGCGCCTAATTGGCTGCATTCATTATAGAGAATGGAGTACCACCAAAAGAAGGCATTTCTAGCTATAAAGAGAGTTAGGGCGTATTTAGTAAGGAGTCAAATAGTGTTTGATTCTATTTTTTATTCCCAGTAACAAAAAAAGAACAGTCCATTTGGTAACCTTTTTATTCTCGGGATTAGATATGAAACAGAATCAAGAAGTGAAAAAAATTTGCTTCTTTGTTTTTGGAAATAACTCCAGAATCAAGTCTTTTTTTTTTTTTTTTTTTCCCATTTCTTCTTCTTCTTCTTCTTCTCCTCCTCTTCCTTTGGTGAGGCTGACCTCGTGGTGGCCTGGTGAGGCTTGGCCTTGCCAGGGACAACGACGGTCCAACGAGGTTGTAGGCCATGGTCAAGGCCGGTAACCGGCTAAAGGAAGAAGGGAAAAAAAACGAAAAGAAGAAAAGAAAAAAAGAATAATGTATTTCTATTCTAAGAATAATTTTTTTGGATAATTACCAAACGTTTTCAAATATTTAGAATGTTGTCTAGGGAACATAACAATAAA
This sequence comes from Eucalyptus cladocalyx, assembly GCA_017140615.1. Classification (NCBI taxonomy): domain Eukaryota; kingdom Viridiplantae; phylum Streptophyta; class Magnoliopsida; order Myrtales; family Myrtaceae; genus Eucalyptus; species Eucalyptus cladocalyx. The sequence continues at coordinate 37,350,865 of CM029524.1, read as the reverse complement.
AAATTATTTTTGAGCAAAAATTATTTTCAAGAATAAAATGGTTATCAAATGCATCCTTAGGTGTCGAGAAATTAGAGAAAGCCATTTGAAGAGAGCTTGTTGTTTTGTATTTATAAAATATAGCTTGAAAAATCTTGTCCTTACAAAATATGAGAAAGAGCACTAAAAGTATTAAAATTTTCGTATGGCGCTCATTTTGGTGTTAAAAATTTTAGAGGGATCACTTAACTATCAATTTTTTGAATGATCACTTAGTATTAACTCTGATTTGGGATGCTAAAAATTTGATGTGATAATATTTTAATAATTCTTCTTAACCATGTTATGTGGATTGCCGGAAATTTGACGTGGTAAAATTCAATGAAAAAGCCCTTAAATGATGTCGTCACACGTGAAAAATCCCAAATTTTCCCTCTTCTTCAAACCCTAACATAATGTTTACTAATTTGTTCCAAAATTCATCTTTCCTTGAAGCCCTAACTTTTTTTTTGTTTGAAGAAAAAAAAAAACTTGAAACCTTAATTCAAACTGACGATTTTGAAGCAAAAATAAGACCTAAGTTTGCAATGGGAGTAGAATAAGCAAAAGCGGCTCAAATTCGTGTCAACAAAGCCAAGACAAAGGTTAGAATAAGCGAAATGGTTGCTGATTTGTCCCAAAATTCACCTTTCTTGAAACCCTACTTCAAACCGACAATTTTGGGGCAAAATTTATATCTGAATCTTGCAATGGAGAGGATAATAAACAAAAGCGGCTCAAGTTCATGTCAATAAAACCAAGATGAAGGTGTGAATAAGCAAAAAGCCTGCCGATTTGGCACTGAGCCTTGATTTTTGCCCACAAACCACCAAGCCCTAAGTTTTCCTTCCAACCACCAAATCAAGCCCTAATTTTTCCCTGCTCCGGTTGAGTGAGTAATGAAAGAGGATGACACTGATTCAGTGAATGAATGCATGTGATTGAATGCGGGGAGAGAGAGAGTCCGAGCAAACAAAAAGAGAAATTTTCATTTGTGTTACCGTAATTGAATATAAAATTACATATTCTTCTTAAAACTTAAGTTTCTAAATAATTGACACTGATCTTACAAAATCTCACTGATATCAGAGTTAGAGGTCTCAAGTTAAATATTTTCAAACCCTATTTAACTCCTCAATTAAATTTCCACATTTAGAGTTGTCGACAGTGGTCCCACAAAATGTCACCATTTGAAAGAAAAATTTAGATGTGGTATCATTTAGGTATGGAATGGCTACCTCATCATCCACGTTGGATATTTTATTTTATTTTTGGCTAAAATGGCCACGATTGGGTTTAAATTTTACTAAAAATGCCAGATATGATTTTTTGCTGGAATTTTTTGTTGAAGATATTTAAGTGATTCGGCAAAAAGTTTATTAGTAAAGTAGGTGTCGTACGAAAGTTCTAGCACTTTTAGTATTCTTTTTTTGAGCCAATTGCATTGTGTGACGAGCTCCCCATGAAATTCATATGATTTGAAATTCATATGATTTGATAATCGACATACATGGAACTCCCACGAATCTGATGCACCAGATAATAGGTCCGCGAAACCATTGTCTCTTTAAACAGGTGTAGAATTCGAGAAGCTTCACGTCGATTATGATGTTCAAACAAGGGGAGAGTGGACTCCCATGGCGACACCCAGGAGCGTTCCAAATGGCAAATGAAACTCGTGCTTTCGTCCTGGTGAAAGGCCGGGCGCCTCATCTTATGCAAAAAAGACAAACAGCGCCGGCGTAAAAACGCCGACCCATTAATTAAATCGTATTTGTTTAACGAAGGCATCACTTGGCCGGTGAAATTTGTCGGGCGGATTAGTTATAGTTAAATGATAGGTCGACGTGGCCTCTGCTTATTTTAGTACAAAGATCACTCTCATCGTGGAGGAATGTAAATGCCAAAGGGTTTTATAATGTGCTTGCACAAGTCGTGGCCACTAGGAATATTCCGAACGAGTTAGTTTGTCCATTTCATGCGACATCGGCCGACCCGACACGGGAGTCAGTTGCGACTCCTGAGCTCTCTTGTGCCGTGAGGGAAAAAAATAAAAAAATTGCCGTATTTAACGGCGACTTAGAAGAAGGCCAATCTAATTTGATCCATGTACGTTCCAAATCATAATTGAATCCTTTTGATTTCGGGACGAGATTTGAATGAAGCGCCGGTCTTAATGCTCATTTCTTGTTCATCAATGCCTGCGGTATAATTAGAAGTTTATAGCGAATCGGAGTAAATTTTGCCGGCATTGATTGCCTTTGAAAATAAGGTTCATTCTTGGTCCAAATTGGAAAACGTCCCGAGATTATATCAGTGTCTTTGATGAACGATTGGAGAGAGAATTTAGGGTGAGGCATATCTGGTATATTGAGCTCATTTGGTTCAGCTTTGAATAAATGGCTTTCGAATAATGTAAATACCTTTGGAGTAAAGAAATTTTCCAAAATACTATATTGTTTGGTAAATTGTAACTTTAAATAACATTAGAAAATAGCCTTAACATAAATATCGTTTGATGAAACTCACATTTATAATGGGTTTTTGCTCTATATATATATTTTAAGTTGGAAAATTAAATCTAGTTAGGGTTAGCCATCGGCTAACCGCCAAATAATCGCTAAACCACCGCTAGACGGCTAGATTTGGTAGTTTGGAGGCCAGATCTTACCGTTTGATGGCTAGATCTAGCGGCCTGAGGTTGCACAACCTCAGGTGTCACTTGGATTGCAACCCAGGTGACATCGACTAAGTTAACCGCCTCGGTTGTGCGATCTAGGTGATGCTTGAGACCGCGACCTCAAGCGATGTCACCTGGGTCACACAAACCCAAGTGACGCTGCTTGAGGTCACAACCTCAAGTGATTGCACCCCGGGTCGCACAACCCATGCAATGCAACCTGAGGTCGTGCACTCAAGTGGTGTCACCTGAGTCATGGGTCGCACCATCCCTTGCGATGGTCGCCGAGATGCACAACCCCCATGTAGCGGTGACAATCACCGGAGAAGTCCAACTTGGGTGGTAGATCTGAGAAGACGAATGGTTGTGATGAATGGGAAGAAGATGAATGGTTTAAAAAATTGAGGAACTTGTTCCAATATGTAGGTTCCAGGTTCTACGTTCTAGGTGGAACTTGTATAGAACTTGAAATCTCTTACATCTAGTAATTAGCCAAAGGAATTAGGAAAGAAAAAATTATAAAAAAAGGGAAAAATATAAAAAAAATTATTCACGTTAGCATTTATCATGTCACGTGGGACAGCCAGTGCTGACTATATAGAGCTATTTTCGACCAAAATTGCTCGAGATGACTAAATGACATATGATTAAAAAATTTAGGATTAAATTGACAATTCATCAAAAGATGTAGGATTAATTTGATATAAGTAAAAAGTTTAAGACTAAATTGGCAAGTTGTCAAAATGTTTAAAGTTAATACGGGTTAATTCCAAAAAAAGCACCAACTTTAGGTCGATGGACAAATCGGCCCAAACTTTTTTTTTTTTTGTCTCATAAAAAAGCACCAACTTTAGGTCAATGGACAAATTTGGCCCAAACTCTTTTTTGTCTCGTAAAAAAGCACAAACTTTAGGTTGAGTGACCATTTTGGCCCAAATTTTTTTTGTTTGGAAAACAAATCATCAACTTTCACTTAAATTCTAAATCTGGCCACCCTTTACTTATATTCATTGATTGTCCTTAATCCATGTGCACTTGTTGGTTAACACCATCCGTTTTCTTTTTGTTTGAGCCATAACTTGAAAAATAACAGTGAAACTATGCCATCTCCTATACTTCACTAGCAAGTAAAAAAATCTCCTGATTGAATTTCTCTCGCTAGACGTTATTGTTTTGTCGTACTATGAAACTGTAGATCACCGCCTGTCAAGAGAAACTATGGATGAGATCCACCAACCTCACAGCTAGAACCTTTTCTCTTGAAATAAGGTTAACTTCAAATAGAAAGTTAATGGTAAGGGTTAGATTTTGGATATGAGTGAAAGTTTGTTATTTTTTATGAGACAAAACAAAAATGGGGCCAAAATTGTCACTTAACCTAAAGTTTGTGCTTTTTTACAAGATAAAAAGTTGGGCGATTTGTCCCTCAACCTAAAGTTTGTCTTTTTCATGAGACAAAAAAAGTTTTGGCTAGATTTGTCCATCGACCTAAAAGTTGATGCTTTTTTTTTATGGAATTAGCCCCAACAAAAAATCATAAACTAGTACACTTGTGACCAATTTACTATAAATTAATTTTTTAATCACCAAAAATCACAAATTAATACACATGTAACAAATTTATCATTCTTTAGTTTATGTTAAATTTTGCCATTAATTATTGAATTGAATAACATGTGATAGTTAACGGGTGTACCGGATTAGGGTTTTATCATTAATTTGTTACAGGTGTACAAGTTTGTAGTTTTTTTTTTCTAGTATTAATTCAATGGAAACTAACAAAACATAAATTTATTACAAATGTATTGGTTTGGTATTCTAGTGGTAAAAAAATTAGTTTATGGTAAATTTGTCATAAGCTCACCAAGTATTAATCCAAAGATTTATTATTAAATTGATATAATTGAAAGATTTATGACATAATTAGTCACCATACAATAAATTTATGATTTTTTTTTAACGATTTTATGACTCAAATACCTAGAAAACCTTGTTCTCAACATGCAATGTCCAGACTTTGATCTTCCACCAATAAATTTCTTTGTTTTTCTCTTATTCTTGACGATATCGAGCTAAAACAATGTGTCTTTCTTGAATACTCAATTCAGCGTTAAAGAATTTTAACCCTTTTAACAAATGAAACTAAACTGCAAATTGGTGCCACATGTCCTCTAATCGATTGATTCTAAAATGTTGCTCACAATGATATTTGTTGTGAAATGGCGATCTCTCATCTCATTGACTTCTCTATATATACCCAATATACAAACACGATTCCGGGCCGGCATAGGAGTACTTAGAAGGGGGAAAAAACAAAAACGAAGGATGATCGTATAGGAGTCAACGTGGCGAACTCATGGATAAGTTCGCAGCTGACTTTTGGCATGTCACCTGCCGTGCCTGCTGTCTTTTCTGGTTCGCAACAGCAGAAGGATATACCTAAAGATTGGATGAACTCCATGTCCCGCCGCTGCATATTCTATTATGGATGACACGACGGCCATGTGGCCTGTGACCACCGGGATACCCGGAGTTAGGGTTTTGTTTGTGAGGTTTATCCTTTCTTGTCTTGTGTGACGGAGTCGGATCTGCTAGAAGCCTGAGCCCTTTAGCTTCGGGCCACCCAAATCCATGCAATGCAATTTGCAGCAGAGAGCTCGGGTCGGCTCTTGATCCTGGGTAGAAACGAGAATGATTCGCATGAAGTTATTGTTCCTCATACGTTTGCTAGCTCGGATAAGATACTCGATGTGATGAAATTTGTCCTATCCGATGTCTGGAGACTTGCGCCAAGCCAAATAAGAGATAGAAAGTCCTTGAGGACGAAATGTCAAAAGCCTAAAAGGTGCGCTAGGAAATGCGGGTGGGAATTGGAATGGAGCGAAGAGAATTCCAGATGATCAGAAATTAAGGTGCAAGAAACATGAATCATAAGGAAATAGGCCTCGTTATAATTGAACACGGGAGACTAGAATGGAATCGAAAGGCATTTATTGGGAGAGTTGAAGCTTGTCATCGATGGACGAAGGGTAACACTAAACAACCTTTGAAACTAATATTCAAATTTGATGTTGCAAAGGAAAAGCTTCGAAGGAAACGCAAGACTGAGACCGACATAGGTATTGGAAAGCCTAAAATGACACAGTAAACATAAAAAGGGCACATTTGCCAAAAAAAGAAGAAAAAAGACTAAAAGCTAATGGAACTTTTGGCGAAGTCTTGACATGGATTGAGCATCTCTTCATCTTCCTCTTCATTCTCTATATTTATACTCTACTTTGACAGCTCCTACTTTGTCAAATTGCTTCCACAAACTCCTTCATATCTCATTCTAACTGTTAGCACAGTCCATTGACATTATCAAACGCTTACTTATTTGTACGAGAATATTTTCCTCTGCTGATCATCGAGTTTTGCGTAATGAACTCCAACCCCAGAAAATTATATTAATTTGCGATGTTCGTGCTTATAATCTATCAATCAGAACCATGTTTGTTTGGCCCTTTTTAATTAGGTCGGGATAAACCCTAAGAAAATCTTATTTTTTCCTCGTTATCAATATTATTATTCGGCTTCCCCAAAAGTCTGCCACCCACTCCTTTTTATTTAAAGCCCCGTGTCTCCGTCCGTCGTTCCCGCACTGTTGCAGTCCCCATACCCAAACCCGCATCCCTCCCTCACCATGATCTCTCTCTCCTCTCCGCTTCCCGTCCCTCCGTCGTCTGTCGCCACCGCTCGCCTCAGAGCCCGGCGACCGTCCGCCATATCCGCCGCCGCGACCTTCACATCCTCCGCAGCCTCGAAAGCACACTACCAGCACCACCAGCACCACCAGCAACCTCCGTGGCTCCACCGGTCGCCGCCGTGCGCTTACGAGATCCTCGGGATCCCCGCTGGCGCCACAAGCAAGGAGATCAAGGCCGCGTACCGGCGGCTCGCCAGGGTCCTGCACCCCGACGCAGCGAAGGACTCCTCGGCCGCCGACGACCGGTTCATCAGGCTCCACGACGCGTACTCGACCCTGCTGGACCCTGAGAAGCGGGCGGTCTATGACCGGCGGGTCCTGCTGGCGAGGAGGAGGAAGAGGCCGGCCGCGGCCGTCGCCGGCGTCTCGGCGTACGGCGGGCGGAACTGGGAGACGGATCAGTGTTGGTAGCTAGCGGGGTTTCGCGTACTCGCCGGATCGACCGATTCAGCTTCCCGGGTTAGAAAGAGACCGAGGAGGATCGATAGTGTAGAGATGGTAGGTTAACTTAGAGAGAAAGAGAGAGAGGTTTTCTCGTGAACCAGCGCCGGCGCCATGACCACCACAACTTTGAGCTTAAAGATGAAAGCGCCGCTGCGACCCGATCGTCGTCGACTGATTGACTAAACGACGCAGTTTCTACAAATTTGGGGAGCTCGAGGGCTTTCGTTTTGCAAAAATTAACGTAAATTGCAGTCACTGGTATTCTGGAAAACCTTTCTTGGATGGGTTTCTCATGTCTGATAGTTGTGTACTTTTTCTAGGTTAAGTGAGAATTTCTGGCCTTGTCTTTTGTACTTTTGGATAAAGTCATGAAAATCCCGAAAGATCTTGTGTTAACTTCTAAGCATGTGCAAATCTTGATCTTTTCTCTTTATGCTTTCGCTATCCTGATATTTGATTTAGTCCATGATGAACTCTCATGCTCGATGCTCTGCCTCACAAAATCGCAATCAACTCTAAAGCTCATTTACCGTGGGAAAGAACTTTATACTCAATTTTCGATTGGGCTACAATTATGCTAGGCATACTAAGATGGGAAATGGGGGTCCCGATCCCCCTGGCTTCCACGCCGACCGCATCACCGTTGCTTGTTTAGATTGTCGGGTGTGCACCGTTTTGTCGACTCAACCGTCCAAAGGAGATGAAGCTCCGGACGGCTCCCTAGCACCACCCTCCTCCTGCTGCTTCTCTCTATCTGCCTGGCATGATTACCAACTGCTGCTACGCCATGTCACGGCCGGTGGTGAAGCTGCAGCGATGATAAACACTAACACGATAACTACTACTACTACTACTCTCTCTCTCTCTCTCTCTCTCTCTCTCTCTCTCTCTGATCATGAAAATAGAAAACTAGTGGAGGTCAGACGATATCGGTAACCTCCATTGATGGCCTCAAACATGGCGTATGCATGGCATATGCATGGCGTATGTACTAAAGGTAAGTACAAAAGGTGTGTTGGGTGGGTGTGGAAAAGTATAAAATACATTATGTGATGAATACACCACGTGACAGTGATGACATGGTGTAACCGACCAATCATAATTGGTTGTATATTATGAATGTCATCCTACTTAGCACGATAAGTATATGCATCTCACTTTTGACCGATTTATTACATCGCATGCTATTACCACATCGCCCTTTTGTAAGAAATGGATCGATATTGCAGACATTAGTTCTCCAACTCCTCTAAAGCAAGTTTATAGAGTTAGAATGAGAAGTAATCCAATAGACTCTTACCGGATGTTGAATATGATCCCACTTGATCGGATGCATCTTGTAATCTGTCAAAATCTGCCTAAACGACTGTCTTAGATACCTTGCATTACTCAATCTGACTTATTCACGTCTATCAAAGATCGATGCAGTAAGCTGACCGACAAAGTGATGATCTTCTAGCTAATTCTCGAAAGCTAAGAAATTATAAAAAAAAATGTCACGAGATTGTAATATCTTAAGCGCTATGAGATCATGATGGGTGTGGAGGAATGAGAAGGAAAATGGATAACGATTTCGACTCCCATTTCTTGTTCATTCCCGTCATGACATCCTATTTTGTTTCATTCAATTTCATATCTTCTAAAAAGTTCTTGACTCTACTATAAAAACTACATTTCCTCCACTTAAGTATGATCATTTTCTTTGTGCTACCAAAATTTTTGCCAGCCGCTTGCTCGATTGTGCTGTGTAGGAGTTCGTCTAGGGCATAGTTGTGGTCGCAATCCGATCCCAAAGAGTGAGATAAATAAATAAAAAAATACAAGGTAGAATTAGGTAAAAGAACTTCAAAAATATTATCTTTCTTAACAATAAACCCTAAACAATAAAAATTTAAGATGTCTACCAAAGTCCTCTGGAGTTCTTATTTTCTTTTGTTGGTAGCAATGATAATGGCGACGCCGATAATCTAAGTTATTATTTAGCGGCAACCGATCACATGGTACGTAGAAATAGAATCTTGGAATCATTTGGCCCTTGCCATGTTCTGATTGATGGACCTTATGGAACATTGGGACATATATTCCCCCGCCTCTCTGCTGTTCAGACATGGACTTGTCTTAATCGTTTCGGGAGTGGTTGGAGGGACGATTGATTGGGCATGCGCTTGTGGAAGACAATCCTAGTCTCTTCGTTAAGGTCTAACGGGTAGTTTGCACTTAAAACACCCTCCTTCCCCCCGAAAAAGAGAATCTTTTATTTTCTTTTGGACTAATAATTTTATGTTTTCATACATATAATGAGTATCAAATCTTATGACTCGACTAATCGTCATGTATACACATGAACCATTCGATCCATGTGCAGTGTATAGAATTGAATCCAGATAGTAATGTTTGTGACCCTCCAAAGTTAACAAAAGTGCGCAACATCATCAAGTGCTTAACTACTCGATCGACTCCTTAAAAGATGACTGTGATTGTTCATCTTTCTATTCCATCGTCCAGTTAGATTTAATTAACATGCCAGATTTCCGTCCTGGTTCAATCAAGTTCTAGAAGCTCTTTGTGGAAAAGGAGATCACTATAGAAAGTAACTGTGTCCCCATCAGTCCGGACTTTAATATCATCTCAGTTGCACCCTCGCACTACAGAAATGACATCAGGTACCACCCACTCAGAATTTTTTATGCCTTTTCTTTATCCGTGATGTGATCAACTCGTTCGTTCATCTTCGTCGATCCCGAATGAATGCATAATGTATCCTCTCATTTACTTGATGCTAATTTTTTATTTGGATGTGACTTTTTTTTCCGGTGTTGTCCCTCCGACAGGACGTGCGATGCAATCCATAGAGAGAAGCTAAATTTAGACCGTAAAACACTTAAAAAGATTGCTCAGGTGTGGAATAATTGTCGACATAAGTACAAAACTTACTGGGGACTAATCCAATTCTAAACATTTTAATTTTACTAATTAATTATAAATCTTTTAAGGATTTTCCAATTTAGTTAGAAACCTTTTAAAGTTGCCAATTTAATCCTTTTTTTTTTTTGTTGAAAATTTGCTATTTTAGTCCAAAACTTTATGAAAATTTGTCATTTTAGTCCTAAACCTAATATATGGGTACTACATTGACAAATTGCTTAAAAGTTTAGGACTAAAGTGACAAATCTTCAAAAAATTTAGAACTGAATTGACAAATTATAAAAAAGTTTAGAATTAAATTGATACAATTGAAAGGTTTAGGAATGAATTTGTTATTGTACAATAAGTTTATGATTTTTTTGATAATTTTTTCAGTGATTAAAGACAATGATTGGAACACCACGCCTTAAGAAGCGTAAGTGGGGAGAATAATAAGGTGCGGGGTTACTATTGTATAATGTAATATGGTAAAGTTTTTTAAATATCAACGCACTCCCTAAGAAAGCGCCAGTTCATATGCACCATTTGCACAATTGTTGTCCCCTATAATATTTTGATTAATGCTCTGAAGACCCCAATTATATGCTTATTAGGAACACGCTTAATTCGGAAGATTGCGTATTTTCAAGCGCACATAACTCGGGAATAAGTAATCAAAACTGCAAATTTCTCTAAACGGTGATTGCGCATGGTCATAATTTTTTTAATTAATCGTTTGATTAGTGTAAGCATGATACTCTGCCAACGAAACCCATAAAAGAATCTAAGTTGGAGTATTGATTGTGTATGTCTTTTACTTAGTAATGATAATCATAACCAACAAGGGACGCAACAATATTGAAAATTACAATTGGTGAATATGATATATATATATATATATATATATATATATATATATATATATATATATATAAGCTTAGAACTGCACCAGATAACAGCTACAAGATATGATGAATTTTGGGTCTAGCATGTGCATCTACCTAACCTAATCCTAAAATAAAAATTTTAAAAATATAATATATGGATGACGATGCTCGTACATATCACTGAACAATGGATAAAATAAAATAAAAAGTCGCTCAACGCAACGAAGAGGCGCCGCGGGGGGGTGGAATGCATAGAAATGAGCGAATTCCGGGACGTGTTTGCAAGAATTCTTACGCTTGAGCGCCATTATTTAAGGAAAAAAAAGTCAAAACCCAGCCTCACGCCTGGCCTTTCTCACGTTTCAAGACGAGTCTCTCTACACACTCACCCTAATTTCCATGGCTAATTCAACTTACCATCTTGCCCCGTTGAACTTGTCCAAGGGTTCGAAACTTTCAAATGACTCGATAAATTGGTTTTCCTCAATGTTTATCTTAGTAAGAAGAATTACTAAAGCACTTTAAATAATCACCGACCAATATAGCGTGCACCGTGAGCAAGAAAAAATGGTTTTGTTTTAATTTTAATTAAGTGAGCTGACTAGATCCTTCGTTGTAAGTTAAAAGATAGAGGTCATTTACGAACTCTTGAGTTATGCATTGCGCAAAGAATTAGCGTGAGTAGCATGATCATATTAACTATGTTGCGGTCATCCTATAGAAAAGATCAAAATATTTAATTGTTAGGGGAAAAAAAAAAGAAATTACCGACTAGTTCCGAATCTAAATATTCGATGGTGATTTCCCTCCAATTCAAGATCGAAGGGTCACGAAAGTTCTTAAGAAGAGAGATACTTCGATCGCATTCTTGTGATAAATGTAACTTCCAGAATCCAACATGGTCTAGCCTAATATCAAGCCATGTCAATTTTTGAATAAATTGCAAACGTATTATGTGATATGTGGGTATCTTTAAATTTGTCATTTTAGTATCAAAATTTCGCTCTTTCATATAACACAAAAAAAAATATTATAAAAATTAGCAGCGCTGATTAGATTGGCCAATAATGTAGGGGCATCTCCTGCTAGGCTCGTGATGACCATAACTTGATATATAAATTTGGATGATTGAGCTAGTGGATAAGCAATCGTTTAAATAATTGAATGGGATAAGCAAAATTTCCGTATGATTCGGGGAAATAATGGCGAAAAACTTCTAGAACATGCAACCGAGTTCACGACCGATTCCAACGTCTGACCTACCAACGAAGCCAACGCCTCCAAAGAATTATAGTAAGGATCGCCTTCTAGAACCTTTACATGTCCAAGAATCGACACCAACCACCAGCCACTTCCTTTCCGGTAATATTCCTCCGAATCTCAACCGCCGGCGAGCTGTCGCTGCGTCACGTTCGGCGGTCGAAAGCCAGCTATCGGGAACGCTGCCGCCAGTTGGCATAATGAGATTGGACAAGGATTTAGGGCCACCCGAGCACAATCACAAGAAACGAAACGTTTAAAGAATGCTTTTTGAAAGTTTTATTAGATGTGCTTTTTGAAAGTTTAAAATTTACTAAATGAAGCAAGCGGCTTTCATTAAAAAGTGTATTTCTTTCGTTTTCAAGGTGTCTTGCGTATGGTATTTTCCGCCTTTTAGTTAACTGGTGTCTTATGGGCATTTGTTGACAAAACCCTTAAAAGAATAAGTATGTTCAACAACTTAGTTCCGTCAATACACGGAAGAAGAATTCAAGGGTGCGCCTTTGTTTCATGAAAAATATTTCTTTCATTTTTTGACTTATAATTTGCTTAGAAATATGAGTTGATGGAAAAATAAGTTCTTAGTCGACGAAAAAGGTTTTCCGATCAAAACTTAAATTCGACAAAATAATTTTCTTTTTAAGAGTATCAGTAAACGTTTTCCAAAATATGATTTGGTATCAATACTTAGACCCAAAACTCTATGCTTTGATATAGAAATCTCAATGTTCAAGATGAGGTCTCTCGACAATCGGGCTCGAGACCCTAGTGCTCAAGCCTGAGCCCTTGGTGCCCACGCATAGGTCCATCAAGGCTGGCCCTAAACCCCTAATGCATGTACCTAATGCTTCGGCACCAGAGTTTGCATCCATAAAAGTCATGCTTGAGTCATTAATACTTGAGCTCTAGGCTCAACACTTATGCCTACGTCCACAGGGAACGTGCACGAGTCCTGATGCTCGGCTTGGGTCATTGATTAATGAAACATTTGTTCATATAAAAAATGAATTTGAAATTTTCTTCATTTTCTTTCTTTTTTTTCTTTTTTGTTCCTTTTCTTTTCTTCTTTTAGCTTTTATTTCTTTTCATTTCTCCTTCTTCCTCCTTCTTCCTTCGTGGATTGTGTGACTCAGTAGCTCGATGACTGGCCACGAGGCGGGCCAGCGAGCTTGAGACTCAATCGATCTAGGTGAGCTCGAGCTTGTGCTCACTTGTGGCTATTGCTGGCCATTCCCAAGGCTAGATGATTGGCAAAGGAAGAAAGAAAAGGAAAGAAATAAAAATAAAAATGATTACAAATTCAAATTTTTTTTTTGTCTGAGATAAAGTCATAAGATTGAAATTATTTTCTAAATGAGATCCAAAAACCAAAAAATATTTTCAGTCATATATCACCAAATAAAGGAAAACTAATAATTTCTTTGAAAAATGATTTTATACAAAGTATTTTCCTTTATCATGAAGTTTTCTCACAAACAAATGCACTCCAAGTATATGTCTTGAAAACAAGCTAGTGGGGGACGAAGGATTAGAGCGGTTGAATTTTGGGAGAAAATTGTCAAAAGAATTTTAAATCTACTATATGGATGGATGCTAATTTAGTTTTAAATATTTCAATTTGATCAATTTAGTTGTAAACATTTTTTAACAAGTTGCTAATACAATCAGTCTTACCAATTTTTGCTAGAAATCACTAATATGGATATCAATCATCTTATGTGACATGTCCGATATTGACGTGGACAATTTTTACAATTTTAAAAACAAACTTATTTGTATATATATATATTCTTTTTATTTACTTTTTTTTTTTCACTATGGCTGACGAGCCTTGCCTAAAACCAGTGAGGCAAGGCTTGGGCAAGGGCTGATATTTACTTCATGTTCAAACTGATCAACCTATCTTGTGCTTATACGGTTTCCATCTCTACTACCTTCGGAGCCTCGATCCAAGGTTCGAAAGAAAGGATCATCACGATAACGGCCCCAAACATTTTGGCCATTCATCTGTGAGTCCTCAATGTTCCCAATTCTGGTCAATCGAGTCCAAAATCGACCTCCGCCCGTCAAATTTCAAGGGCCTCATGGACAATACGACTCGATCGACGAAAACCCAAGATACATAGGAGTTCATTCACTTGAATAACAATATTAAGAACTCAATTCGCAAGACTTTTTTTGATAATTATCCCCGCCTGCTAAAGAACTAAGAAAACGCCCCTCGTAAACGGGCCAGAGGAAGGCTAGGTCATTAGACGGCCCAAACCTAGAACTTGTGGGCCTGAAGTTCGGAAAGCCCATTATACGAAGCAACGCAAGCACGTGTTTTTAGCTCGATCACGTACAGTTCAGGATCAGCCTTGGTCCCCAAATTAAGGTCATCAATGAATTGCCGTCGTGTTCGTACTGGCCTTCCTCATTCAATTTTTGGTTTGCTCATGGTGGGCCAATAATTTTAAATCACGAGGTCATCTAGCGATGGTTGTCAATTGGATCGAACTGTACACCCTGATGTCGAACTCCGACCGAATTTCCAATGAGGTGATATCGGGTGTCGGTTCTAGATTCGGAAAATTCACGCATGGAACGCCGAAGATGCCGACCTCGTCTCGATTAGGATGTTCCTAGGTATCGCGTTGGACGTACCTTTGGATGGCAATCGGCATTTTTTTTGTTTTCATACCCCAAAGGTCAGGCTTCTGGTACTACGGGGTAACTTGCTTGAGTTGGCTTGTGAGAAAATTGTGATTCTCGTGCTCGATGAGCCCGACTTTGATTGACAGCCCAATTTCGGTCGCCATGCCACGTTTTTAGACAATACGGGAGCGTGTCTCGTTCAGGAGATTTACGTTTGTGGGGGACAGGAATAGGGCAGGTAGGTCGGCCGTCATTCTTCCTCGTGCTCGAGCAGGAGGAAGAAACTTCGCCTTGCCGAGAGCGACTTGTGCGTGCTCGGATCGTACTGAATTAGATAGGCCAATATAGACACGTCTCTAGAAAATAATTTCATGCTAGTTGTCTCCGTGTAGATGAATGGACCTACTAAAAACGAAAGCCTAACCCCTTAAAAAAACCTCCAAACTTTCAATTCAATTCCAATTCCATGATAATTTTTTTTTCTTCTCATAAAAAATCACTAAATTTTTATGTAGTCTCTCTACATTGAATTTTTTTGTCTAATAAAAAAAACCTCAAAATTAGGTTCAATTCCAATTCCACCCTAATTTTTTTTTTGTTTAATAAAAACCACCAGTTTTTACTTGATCTCATATTTGCCTTTGTTAACCTTAAGTGATATGACATTTTCACATCGTTACTCTCGTTTTTTTTCCAAATTTCATACCCAAGAAACACCTTTTGGAGATGAATTTTCATGTCAGCATAAATGATCTCTAAGTATATCTGAAATTTTGGTGAAAACTAGAGTAATTACGGTTGACTTTCTTCAATTGCTCTTACTTTTAAGAGAGTGTTCCTTCCATCTTTGCTCAAATATCTTAAATTTTGCACTTAGTCTTCAATCTCTCTTGCTTGGGTGTCTTTCATCTCTCGCAATCGGAGAGCTCTCACTTGAGAACTAGACTCAAGACACTCAAACAACTTGCTTGGGAGTTTTCCATCTATTGGATGTCTAGAGAAATTTTGGAATGAGGTTCGCGAGGGAAAATTTGAGATTCAAGTAAAAGTTGGTAGTTTGTTATGGGACAACAAAAAGTTTAAGGTAGAACCTGGATCTAAAATTTAGATTTTTTATGAAACAAAAAAAAAAAAAAATTAGGGTAACCACCCATGCATGACTGTGCTGGTTGAGGCGTACCCCTGATTTGGCCACCAGGTCAGGGGTTCGACTCCCCGAGTTGTTCACGACTCTTAGAGTAGTTTTGTGATTTAAGCGAGGGGGCCCCAACGGTAGGTTGCTGGGTTAGTCTCTTCCAAGGTATAGTCGGTGTTGTGCTTCCGAAGGTGAGCTAGGTCGGTGAGCTAGGCCGGATCCTCGACATAAAAAAAAAAAAAAAAAAAAAAAAAAAAAAAAAACTTAAGGGTAAAATTGAAACATGACCTAGAGTTATAGATTTTTTATGAAACAAAGAAAAGTTTAGGGTAGAACTTATACTTGAGTAGAAGTTAGGATTTTTTTTAGGAATTAATCCTAAAAATGGAAATTACACATATACAGAGATCACTAACAATGATTCATCAATTTGTCTGATCACAAAGACCCATAAAGCAGCTAAGGGCGCGTTTGGTTGTGTTTACGTTTAAAAATTGTTTAGGAATGTAAATAGAAAAAAGTATTTATGTTCCTAAACAATTTTTGAATAAAAAAACGTGTTTGGTAAACTTGTTCCGGGAATAAAAAATAAACAGAAACATGTTTGGTAAATTTAGATAATTTTTTTTCTATTTTTTTCTTTTTTCTTTTTCATTTTTTTTTCTTCTTTTGGCCGGTCGCCGGCCGGCGAGGGTCGGCCTCGCCTTGATCCGGCGAGGCCGAGCTCGCCCGGTGGCGGGCGAGGCGCGGCCTCGCCGGCCACCGCCCGCGAGGCCGAGGCTTGCCGGCCGCCGGGCGAGCTCGGCCTCGCCGGATCCGGGCGAGATCGAGCTCGCCCGGGCCGGCGCGAGGTCGGCCTCGCCATGGCTAGGCGAGCTCGAGCTCGCCCGGATCCGGCGAGGCCGACCTCGCCCGGCGGCCGGCGAGCCTCGGCCTCGCCGAGCCACCGCCAGGCGGCCTCGCCGGGGGACGGCGAGCGTCGGCCTCGCCGGGGGCCGGCGAGCCTCGCCGTGGCTGGGCGAGGCCGCCGTCCCTCGTCGGCCGGTCGCCGGCCATGGCCGAGGCCGGCGACCGGCCAAAAGAAAAAAGAACAAGAAAATAAGAGAAAAAAAAAAAGAAAAAAAGTGTGTTTCTCATTTGTGTTGAAACAAGAAACACAAATTTTGTGTTTTTTGTTTCGTTTTTTTTTTTGTTCTCGAACAAAAGAACAAAAAAGGAACAAAACGCACCCAAACGCGTTTACGTTCCTTTTTGTTCCCACGAACAAAAAAAAAGAACACAAACAAACGCAGCCTAAAAGTCAGGAGTTTTTTTTAGGAAATTAGGCCTAAAAATGGAAATTACACATATACAGACATCAATAACAATGATTCATCAATTTGTCTGATCACAACGACCCATAAAGCAGCTAAAAGTCAGGAGTTTTTTTAGGAAATTAGGCCTAAAAATGGAAATTACACATATACAGACATCACTAACAATGATTCATCAATTTGCCTGATCACAACGACCCATAAAGCAGCTAAAAGTCAGGAGTTTTTTAGGAAATTAGGCCTAAAAATGGATATTATACGTATACAGACATCACTAACAATGATTCATCAATTTGTCTGATCACAGAGAACCCATGAAGCAGCCGGCGAACAGGGAAAGAGACCTAGGGTGGGGTTGGGTATGAGCTAAGAACTGAAAATAATGATGAGAAAAACCTTATGATAAGCTATCTTTCAAGCCCAGTTGCAGAGGGTCTGCAGTGCTGTCTGAGTGATATGTCGTGGTGTGTATCCTCCCACGAAAGCCAATAGAAAAACCCCTACAATGGATTTTTCTGATTCTTTGGTCGTGGCGTTAGGCTGAGGTATAATGCGTCCAAGACAGGCTAGTCCCGTATTAGGGTTTCCCCTGAAGATGCCTCGTTTGACGTTTCTAGGGGAAGAATTGGCAGTTTGCTAGGAGTACAAGAAAGTGACGACAATTGTAGGTGCTGAATCTGCACAGCTAGAGAGAGAGAGAGAGAGAGAGAGAGAGAGGGGTTTTGCATAGTTTCAGACCACTGACGGTCCTAAGAATTTCCACCTTCTGAAAACACGGGTGCTCCTCCGGATCATTGAGTCACGCCCTAGAATCGAGCCACAAGAGATAACGTCACCGCCACTAACGCGACAGATCCAGGATGAACCTTCGTAAAATGAATGGAGGCAGCTCAACCGTGGATCCGCCTCGTCGCTTCGCGTACTAAAAAGCAGACAAATGCAGGTTGACTAGCGAGAACGGATCGGATTCCGCTGTTGGTGCTCAAAGCGAGATAAGGAAAACTAGAAGCAAAATCCTCGCTGCGCTTCTCCATCGCAACCTTTCTCGTCTTCTCCGTCACGAAAAAGCCTGGGCCTACAGCTTTTTTCGTCCACGACACTTTTTCCCGTTTCCCCGTTTCGATTGCATCGGTGACGCAGAAAGATGTCGACAGCTAGTTCAAAGTTCAAACGGCAAGCTCATTTTGCACGTGGTCGAGCCCCGCTTTCGATCGCGTAAAAGGGGTTCGGACCCCTTCTGAGATCTGTGACCTCAAGGGACGCATCTGCGAATATTCAATTCATTTTTTCGCCTTCTCATGATTGCTGGGAAATTTCCCGGGTACCTTTCGCAATCTGCCAACGCGCGGACTATACCCACATGTACTCACTGTATCGTAGTCAGCTTGGCGAATTTAATTCCTAATTGTTTGCATGCAAGGCTCATTAACTCAACGATTCATCATGACCGTATGGCCCTAGTCTAGATAATATATGTTATTTTCCATCGTCGGACTAGCCGGCAAATCGATGTGGAACATATGTAGACGCATCATTCGATGTTTGTCGTTAGTCAATTTTTTTATGTGGTTGATTCCGTTTTTACAACATGCCAATCGAGATTGGTTGGACGAAACTTCTTTCAACCAAGGATGGAGAAAAACACGGTGTCTCTATATTCGAGAAAATTGTCCATAAATATCTAAACCTATTCTACAATGACCAATTTAATTCTAAACCTTTTATATAACAATTTAGTTTCAACCTTTCAATTATGCACATTTTGACAATTTGCAAATATAATTTTGGCTAAAAATCGCTGACGTGGCGTGGTTAGCTCTAATATGAACAAATTTTGCATTGTTTTAAAAAATTATAAATTCTTCCTTATTGATTATTTTTCCTTTTCTTTCCTTTAGCCAGGGACTGCCGGTCAACGGATTGCCGATACTTGGCCACAGCCGATGACCAACCATAGGGTGAGACGTGAGAGTCACCCTGGCGAAGACTTGATCCTTGCAACCTAGGGGAAGTGGAGGAGGTTCACCCTTGCAGGATATAGTGAAGAAAAATTAGTCATTCCCCCTCCAAGATGCTGAAGAAAAACTCCATCAGACGAGCCGGCGAACCAATGTAGAACATATGTATAACGCATCATTTGACATTTGTCGTTAGTCAATTTTTTTATGTGGGTGATTCCGTATTTGTACCTTACCAATTAAGATTGGTTATACGAAATTTCTTGCGACCAAGTATGGACAAAAACACGGTGATTCCACATTCGAGAAAAATTGTCCAAATTTTTTTAAACATATTGTACGATGACCAATTTAATCCTAAACCTTTTGACAATATAACAATTTAGTTTTAAATATTTCAATTATGCTAATTCGGTCCTTTACATATTAATAATTTGCCAATTTAATTTTAAGCATTTTGATAATTTGTCAATGTAGTTTTTTGACCAATTTTGGCTAGATATTGCTGTTGTGGATGGTAAGCACTAATGTGGACAATTTTTTTTTTTTTTTTTTGCATATTTAAAACAATTATAAATTTTTCCTTATTTATTTTTTTTCCTTTTCTTTTCCTTTTGCCAAGGGTTGCCGGTCGCCGGATTGCCAATACTCGACCATGGCCAACGATCGGCCACAGGCGAGGGTCGCCCTGGCAAAGGCTCAATTTCCTTACTACCTAGGGGAGGTGGCGGAGGTTCACCCTTGCTAGATCTAGTGTGGGTTGAGCCCTCGCCTGTGGCTAATTACTGGCTATAGGTGAAAGGAAAAGAAAGAAAAAAAATGAAGAAAATGTTTTTTTTAAAATGCAAAAATTGTCCACGTCAACACTAACCCTACCAAGTGTGATGGATGCCATCACATCAACTAATTTTTTACCAAATTTATCCGGAATGATTAAATTGACAAATTATCGAAAGGTTTAACATTAAATTGGCAAATTTTCAAAAAATTTAGAATAAAATTAACGTAATTGAAAAACTTGTGATCAAATTGGCAACATTGAAAGATTTAAAATTAAATTGGCTACCATATAGTAAGTTTAGAACTTTTTAGACAATCAACATGTATATATTCATCTCCATCACCCGTTACGGAAAACTCCGTCAAATTGGCCGTCCAGTCGACATGGAACATATGTATAGACATCATTGACAAATATTTTTAATCAAGTTCCTAATGTGGGTGATTTCATACCTATAACCCGCCAATCAAGATTGGACAAAACCTCTTTCGACCTAGAATGGATGAAAACACGGCATACGCATCTTTTTCCAATGTTCCTACGAGATATCGCTATTTCTTTGAATTTGATGGTTAAGAATCATTTCAACGATGGAGTATCGGGTATACATCCGACGATGAGAGAGCCTCTGCATTGCCATCGCCATAACTTTCCTAAGGTCCGGCGTTCGTGACGTGCGCAGAACTCATATTCTGTTGGCCGTATATTGACAAAACCATGTGTTTGTCCAGCTAGCACGGTGAAAAAAGTTAAAACCATGTGTTTGTCCAGCTAGCATGGTGAAAAAAGTTAATTGTAACGTGTGGACGACATTGATTAATGTATTAAAAGACGAACGTCCCATTCTCATGCAGCTATCACATCCCGATATTTGCTCCGGTTGGGGAGGATGAGAATGGTCTTACCTGAAGCATCCCTAATTTCATTTGGAGGAGGAGGAGGAGGAGGAGGAGGAGGTGTCTGAGTATTTCACACGGTCGTTGTCGCCATGGTTTAAAAATAGCTGATTGCATTAAACATGCATTTCCTCCTCTATCCAATGACCTTCTGAGCTGTTGAGTCCAGGAGTTCTTTATTCGTTCAGATGATACAGGTTATCAGAACTTTTGATTCGACAAACATATCCTCGCCCATGCACGCAAGCTGCCGCGTCCATAGTGCGCCACTGCCTCGTCGTCCATAATGCATAGGGTGCTCGGCGACATGATCCTTCAAGTTGCTCTTACTGAGATGCGTCCGTACCCGTTGTCTGCTGTCTAACCAACCCATATCGAGAATTTATCAAGCTGGATGCGCTTTTCCAGCACTTGCCTCTGGGGCTTTGCCGGTGGATGAATATATGATTTAGCTTGATGGGATTAAAATGAGTTTCAGAACACGCACAGCCTGTTTAAACGGAAAGTAATTATCGACTGATGTGGCCTTCGTTTAGAAGGCAGGTTTAATTGATGAATGGAGGAATATTGCACATCTCTCTCCCCCAGACCTCGCTCCTTCTGTTCTGAGAAACACAGAAGCTAGAAAGAAGAAAAGTGGCTACGCAGTATTATTCACGGAAAAGCCTAGATGAATGGTGCTTGTTCTTCAGCAATACCAGCCTTTCGCCCCCATGAGTTCGTGAATAATATTATAGGCTAGTTCATACAAGACAATGGGCGCTAACCACTGCGATCGAAGTGATGTTAACTAAAGCATCTTTTCTTTTAAAGTTACTA
Source organism: Eucalyptus cladocalyx (assembly GCA_017140615.1). Lineage (NCBI taxonomy): Eukaryota > Viridiplantae > Streptophyta > Magnoliopsida > Myrtales > Myrtaceae > Eucalyptus > Eucalyptus cladocalyx. The sequence continues at coordinate 37,329,388 of CM029524.1, read as the reverse complement.
GTGCGAATCAGCACGACATTTGCATCGTACTCCTCTCTCTCTCTCTCTCTCTCTCTGCTCTTGGCTTTCTCATGTTGAGTGAAAAGGGGGAAAGGAAAAGGTACGAGACAGCCACGAATCACGACATACTCTAGGTTTAACTTGTGGCGTCCAGGAAGAGAACTCAAGAAAGAAGAAAACAAGACGTGCAGAGAGAGAGAGAGAGAGAGAGAGAGATTATTGAAGAATAACGAGCACCATTTACTTCATATAAGGCCATGTAGCTTGAAGGTGAATTCATTATTGGTGTCATGGACTCAGGAGCAAGAGTGTGTGACTGAAACATACTAATCCTCCTCTCCTCTTTTGTTCCATTTTCTTCTGGGACCTAACTGATTTCATATCAGCCTTTTAGGAAATCTTAGTGGGACCAAGTATATCCCAGAGAGAATTTGGTCCATTCCTTACTGTTGTGGTTACGTCAGGCTTTGGTTTGCTTGTGTACACAAGGCTTGGAAGCATCCATGAAACTTCAGAAGAACACACAGAATCTCTCTCTAAAATCCATGGCCTAGCAGAGCAAAAGTGAGCTGATAATTCTACATCACTTTCCGGCAGGTTCAACATATGTAGTACACATTCATGTATCAATGATAGCGTTGCTTTTAAATGATTTCTCCTCGTGAAAAGAATCTTGAAACAGTGGCTCGGCCATGGGGCTTCCATAGAGACAAAGTCACTAAACATCACAAACATTCCGACCGTATCTTCACATGGGCTGGTTTGTTGAAATAGATTGATCGTCATGAAAAGAAGTGGCTCTTGGTTATTAAAAGAAGTAACTCTTGGATATGAAAAAAAAGTGATTATTGATATGAAAAGCGGTAATATTTCATCATGAAAAAGGGTGTTGTTATGGATAAAATACTTATTCCCTAGAGATGTATTGATTAATTATCTATAAATACACCAAATCATACATGTTCAATACAACCATTCCAAGCAACTCTTCATAACACTCTTCTTTTCTTTTCATACACACAACTTTAATAACATATTCAAAGTGAAATTCCAAGAGAGAAGTATTGAACAATTATTGAACTCATTTCTCTATGGTTTTAGTATAAATCTGGAGGAATATTTGTTATACCAGGCAATAACAATAGTGAGGGTGAACAATACTTTAAAGACGGTAATTATCATCATGCATCAGAGTTTCAAAGGTTTATAACCAGTGCTCTATCTTCATCAGCAATCAAATTTCCTCAATGTATTCTAGTGTTATGCCACAACACATGGGGACGGGCGCACCTATAAATACGCGAAATGAAATCGAATATGACGACCACTAACAAAGCTTCTCCTGGATTCGTGCTAATAATTATAGCTCACCAAAAGATTTTCTTCACACACAAACGAAAGATCACTCATGGTAATCATTTCTTGATTAGGGTAAGCGTGATCTTGCGTTTTGGTAAAGAAAAGGAGATGGACAAGGCACTAGAAACCAAATTTGACCAAAATCGCCAATGAAAATCGCCACCCGTACATCAATCGGAGCGAACTCATCATCAAATCTCAATCAGCTTTTCCGCCAAGAATCGCTTTTTCTCTGCCCCCAGAATTCCACCTTCCCCGTACATATTCCTTCCTTCTCTACAGATTTGATTACAACGTTCATCGTGGGTTTGCGTGCGAATATCAGCTGAACTTTTGCCCCTCCTTTTTCGTGCCCACCCACCCGAATGTTGGAGTCAAAAGGCAACCACAGACAGCCCCTACGTCCCTCCAAAGAGTATGTCACTGATTTAATCGGCATCTTCCGATTGTCTCTCTGGGTTTAGTTATTTTAGTTTCAGTGGACTTAGAGAGAATATCCCGTGAAGTTCAACAAATCTGATGCTCAGGACATGCACTCATGCGTTCTTATTATTACTACAGTCAAGCGGAACATGGCAAAATAAAACAATTTGTACCGTCTCAAAAACGTGTGCGCAAAGTGCATCTTGGATAAACAATCAAGAAGCACGTCCCTTTTCTCTTGAATTTCAGTGGACTTAGAATGTCTCGTGAAGTTCAAGAAATCTGGGGTGCTTAGGGCATGCATTCATGCATTCTTACGATAACTAGAGTCAAGCGGGACGTGGCAAGATATGATAATTTGTGACGTCTCGAAAACGTGAGCGAAGTGTATATTGGATAATTAATCAAGAACCACACCTGTTTTCTCTTGTGAAATTCAACATCAATTTTTTTTTTTTTCAATGCTATATCATCATCGCAAGCAAACTAATTCGATTGAAAATGGTTTGCTTCGGACCACGTGAACGCGCATCTATTTCACCTATATCATTTCCACTCGAACAAATTAGGTAAATGATTTATTGAATTTTTTTCCTTATCAACTGCTTCTTTAGAGAAACTTCAGGATTAGATAGTTGGAACTCCCGTTCAACTCTTTAGTAGTAAGTAGAAATGTCTATTTATTCCGGTGATAGATAGATTCACTAATTATGCATGTCGATGAGGATTAGAATAGATCTACATCAACTTTTGGAAGCAAGTAAATTGTTCATTACTTGGGAGAAGTGTTAAAAAAAATCCTAAACATTTTGCATTTATGTCAATTTAGTCCTAAACATTTTTACTTAGTGCCAATTTAGTCTTTTCCAGCCAATTTTGGTCGGATTTTGCTGACTAGGTGCCGGCTGGGTGATGTGGCTCGATCGGTCTTGACGTTAATAATTTTTAATAGTATTTTAATAATTTGAATTTTTTTAAATTCTTTTTATATTTAAATTCTTTTTCTTTTTAAGAAAAATAAAAAATAAAATTCAAATTCAAATAAAAAAATTCAAATTTATTAAAATATTATTAAAAATTGTCTACATCAAGACCGATCGGGTTACGTTAGTCGACTGGCGTCCATTGAGCAAAACCTGGCCAAAATTGGCTGAAAATGACTGAATTTGTGCAAAATAAAAATGTTTATAACTAATTTGGCATAAATATAAAAAGTTTACGACTTTTTTTTAACACTTCTCTCTTCATTACTTAAACTCACAACAAAGCGTGAGTTTTTCTTTTTCTTTCAAGAGAGCAAATGATCCAGCAAACTTCTCACTTCCAACTCACTCGAAATCAATTTTTTGCACACAGGAAGAGACAAATGTCTACCTTGATTAGAAAAGACCGTTTCCCGTGCAATAATCACATTTAACTGTGAATATGCTCGTACTTCAAAATTAAATCAATTTTAACATGCAAGTCGCGCACTCATCCCGATAAGACTCGAAGGTTGGCCCCCGCCATACTCATTTCTAAGCTCTTTGTGTGAAAAACAAGTCATGCCCCCACCATTTGATCGTCTGGGCGCGACAACATGCGAGGATAGAATGGTCCTGGATGAATGTTTACAGGGATGAAATAATTTGGCGACACCGTTGGCCTTCACATGTAGAAAAGATGGACTCATGTTTCACGACGAGGATTCTGAGAATTCAGTGATGATCCGTCTTTTTCCGGTAGGGCCGAGGAGAACAGAAGCCCCGCACAAGAACTTTTTCTTTCCGCCGCTGCAGTGGATCGTGTTTGATTTTTTCAGTGGATAATGATTTGAATCTTGAAGGAGGAATATACTTTGTGTAAGGAAAGGAAATCGAGGGCTGAACTGCCTAACTTGGGCCATATTCGAGGAGCTAATTCGGTGCAAACCGACTTGTCTGGTCTAATTTGACAAGAGATAAAGGCGATGGAGGTACTTGAATTTTTGTAGGATGTTCAATCGAATCATTTGATTCTTGTTTTTACGCAATCAGTCCGTAGATTATGTACTTTTTTTTGTTCATGCTCGTCTCTTTATCATGGAAATAAAAGGAAGAAGTGAGGTGGAATATCACATCAGAACTACATGGACGCTGATTAAACTGACTAGGGTTTTCATGTCGATTTTTGTTTTGCCATAATAATGCTGACTTTCTTTTTCCATAACGCTGCCGTGGATTGAAGAAGAGGAAAATTCAAAAATAAAACAAAGAATCCTAAGTGAGAGAGAGACAACAGAACATCTAGAATGTGTTTAATAATATCTCTATTTTGGAGAACAATTTCTATTAGAGATGGTTTTTCTTATTTGAATTTCCTAAATGAGTATTCGAATAGAATAACGGGTTTGGTAACTATACAAAATTTATATTCCCAAAATAGAAGAATAACATAATTGGTGCGACCCTAAAAATTTCTATTCCCAATTTTTTTTTTCATTTAATTATAAAAATATCAATTGAGACCTAATAATTCATGTTTGGATAAAACTGAACTTTTGTAAAGATTTAATTGATCAAGATATTCTAAGATAGCTTCTGAAAATCCAATGTAATAATTATTCAAAAATGGATGGCTAAAAATAGCAATAGAGAATCCCTCTTATTTATAACTCACAATATGAGAGGGTTAATAGTAAATTTTGGGTATTACAATAAACATGTGCATAGACCTTTTGAATTTTTTTTTTTTTTAAGCTGCAAGAAGAGGAGCAAACGTTGCTTGATGAAATGGGTAATGATAGAACAAATGAGGATGGAGGTGGTCCTAAAGTTGATACACTAATTTGTATGCTTATTTGCACAAACTCATCGAAACTTCAAACAAATGACATCGGAAATCCATGAAGCATAAGCTTATTCGACTACCATAAACATACGACCTTGTTCAGAGCCATATAATTTTTCATTAAAATGCATATGATCTTAAAGATGTCTCCGATAGAATCTTAAGGGAAGACCGTAGTCGCCAAGCTTTTGTGACCTAACATTGTCTCTGAAAGAAAACGACATTCAAATATCCATATAATAAAGCCCTAAAAACTTATTCAATTTTGAATCTAATTTTCATCAATAGATTTTCACTTTTCTATGCTAAACTAATTCTAAACTAGAATTAACACTAAAATCTAGTAAAATACTCAAAATCTAATTTCTAAATTTTTTCCTATATATATTTGGAAAAATGCGGACTCACATCAAGGAAACTGGACCTTGTGTCGATTTTGTAAAGAAGGGTATTAGGTTATGTTACGCTTGATTTCTAAAATGACTTTATTTCTCATTTTATTCCCGATAGCAAATAAGTAGGTTTTTTCTACTTCTTTTTTTTATTCTAAATTTATTCTCTAGCCACTAATCTTCCAAGGAATAGAAAAATTAGCTGATGTTGCCAAATGAATTTCTATTTTTCAGAAAAATTGAGAAATAAGAATGTTACCAAATAGGGCCCTACTCACCAACAGGTTGGGGTAGGCAGTCGCCATCGCATTGCAGGCATCAACTAAGCACGGCAAGGGTCTGATGTCCCTTGTCGGGCCTGGTAGAGGCAGCATGACCGCTGCCGCTAATGCAAGTGTCAAAGTTTTGCGGCAGCGGGATTAAGAATGAGCTTAATGGAGAGAAACAAAAGGATGGGAAAAGGAAACAAAAGCATTGTACGTTGAAACAAGTTGAACCCATAATCGAGCAGCTCTACATCTATTGACATTCATCTGAAGGCGCTAGCAGGTATGCTGATACTCAAACAGCGATCCTTAGAGAGAAGAGAGAGAGAGAGAGAGAGAGAGGAGTTGGCCAGGGGCGACCCGGCACGACCCGTTTGGCTTCCATAAGCTCCTCCACCTCCTGCTTCTATAAGGACACGGGAAGTCGTTCCCGATGCACGACCCGTTTGGCCTCTTCCCTTGTGTCTCCAAAAGCAAATGAAGAAAACGAGGTCCAAAAATGACGTTCGATTTTCGTTTGGTCTCTCGACTCGAACGATGGTTGGACACAGGCACAAGAGGGGGCGACGCGGCTTTCCCGAATTCTAGCTGAGGCCATGGCGAATGTGATGGCAAAAACGCGAATTCGATTCTCTATAACTTAAGAGTATCAACATAGATATACAGAACGTAAAGCTCGCAATAAGTGCGGTTGTTAGTTACTCAAACGAAATGCCTTCTTCCTTATGATCGGATTGTTTAGACTGATTCTAGCTCTCTTCGTTCCGTTTGAAGAAAGGAAGGATCCCAAAAAATTGATATTTCTTTTAGTTGTTGAATCTCTCTTTAATTGATGTTCATCCAACAATAAACCTTAAAAATTATATAGCTACGACATAATCAAATCTGAATGAACAAAATGTTGAATTGAATCTTACTAGTCTCTACTGGGGTTATTACTCATTTTTGTACTTGCTGTTTTATTTTCCAATTATTTCTTCAATTAAGAGAAGAGAAAAGAATAGTATAATACTAAAACAAGTTATTCAAAAAGATCGCTCAAAATTTTTAAGTTTTATGAATCATTGGTGGCGCGATGTACGATGAACTCAACTTGGTATGGCATTTGTAATTTCTGCGCGTTCTTGGAAAATCTCTATGTTGCATCGTCCTATCGATTTCGAAGTCGACGGACGAACGGCAACATTTGATTTGTTCTCCACGCGACTTGGGGGCCTAAATGACAAGTTTCTTTCACTGATGGGTACGAACGGAAATCTACAATTCCCTGCGATTCGGGGAACCCGAGTGACTCCAAAACTTGGAGAAATCTGCGAAGAAGAAGAAGGAGAAGACGAACCGGGTCAATACCTGGAAAGGAAAAAAAAAAAAAAGCAATCCGAACCCGTCCTTTTCACCCGATTCCTTCTTCTCTTGAATATTCTCTCTTTCAAAAATGGTGATTTATTCTTGAGGAACAGAATAATCATTTTAAAAGAATTAGCAACGTAAGCCTGTGATTTCAGCTATATATATTATTAATTTTTTCAACCCGTCATTACATCTTCATTTAAAGTAACACAATTCCAATTTGACATTCACTCTATCTCCTCACCGAAATAACTAAAAAAGGACAACCTATTACGTACGGTCGTATACTATAATCAATAGTCATCATTTGATTAGGTTCGTTAAACCTGATTCACACTGTAATCATCACCTTGACTTGTGTCCAAAATTACTGTCATATCAATGAGTTAAAAAGGGGGAAGTTAAATTATGTTAATTGTCACACATTTATTCTAAACTCTTTTAGGACATCAAAAATCTCGAATTATGCTAATGCATTTACCTCAAACTTTTTTTTTATACCTAAACTTATATTTATATGGTACATTAATCATCCGTTAATGTCATTTTTATTTCATTGAAGTCATGTGAGCACAAAGTCAACACAATTTTCTTTCTGGCATTTTTGTAAATAAATTTTTAATAGTTCTTCTCATTGACAAAATTTTAATTGAGGGTAAATATATTACATGAGTACAAGTTTGATATTTTTTGTCACAAAAATAGAAAAAAAAATATGATTAACATATCTCCCCCAATCTCTCACTCCATCTATTCTTATACCTAGTTACTCATTTTCTTCCTTCACGCTATAGCCCAATTGCTCACGATGCCTGTCAAAATGTGCCATAGACCCTTTATATAACTCATATTTAATGTGTTGGGTTAATTATATTCAGTAAATGAGTCATAAATTAGTTTAGAATGGTAAACCTAGAAATAATATAAGTATTAAATGAGTTCACGATTTACCTAAAATCAATTTATCTCTTTGACTCTCTTTTTACTTCTCTCACCCTCACTCAATCTCATACTCACTCGCTCTGTACTCTCATCCCAGTTTGAGTATGAGTTAAATATAAAAGTAAATTAGCAATAGGGAAAATGACATAAATGGTCTATACGGTCCCTAAACTTTTAATTTGTTCACATGATCCCTAAAATTTAGCCCAATGTGCAATATCCATGAACTTTTAATTTATTAAATGTAATGCTTGATCTTTTCATACATTTTCAATTTAGTCTATAGACTATATGAAAATATTGAATTTTATTCATGATATTAAATTAATGAAATGACTACATTGAACATTTTCATACAGTTCAAGGATCACATTGAACATATGCCAAAATCCAAGGATCACATAAAACAAATTAAAAGTTCAAAGATCACATTGAACAAATTAAAAGTTCGAGAACCATATTACATATTAAACTAAAGTTCCAATATCGTTTGTGCCATTATCCCTTAGCAATATGAGTCCAGTCAAGTATGTATTACTAGATTTGTATTGCATGAGAATAAATCAAAACATATTAAATGAGATAATTTGTGTTGAACAATTTTAGTTCTGACCCACCCAATTGGCTATTCTAGTGTGCATGCCCGGGCTATAGTAAGGTAGAGATTCGCTCATGACGGTCCTATTGGAGGTGATGTACAATGATTTTGAAGATGGACGTCGATCCTATTGATTTAAATGGGATAATTTGAGTCGAACAATTTTAGTTCCAACCCACCCACTTGGCTATTCTAGTGGGCATGTACAGTCTCTAGTAAGGTAGAGATTTGCTCGTGACGGTCTTATTGGAGGTGATGTGATTTCGAAGATGGAGGTTGACCCTATTGATTTAGTGCCTAAAAGTCCTTGGCCCCTCGGCTGTAGACATCAGGCCACATGTTTTCGTAATCGGCCTCGAGGGTGAAGACAGAAAGTAACACCTGGGACTATCCTGATATATTATTAAACCTTTTTTGCGGAAATTAACGTTGATCCCCACAAAAATATACGTGAGGACAAGCAAGCTCACTGGTTCAATTTTAAAAAGATTAAAAAATAATAAAATTAATTTTGCAGTCGATTGACCTCATCGTGGGCGGCGACGAGGATTCGCCAGCTCCTTAGCTTATTATTTAATTTAAACTTTGTGAAATTTATTAAAAATTAATATTGTGAATGGTGTAATGAGGAGTGGCCCCCATGTCGCAAGTTTAGATGGAGACCGTATGGTTTGGATGCGACCAAACCCAATTTTATATGCATAAAACGAATAAGCATATGGATATATTTTAATTATCCGTACACTCTTTTTTATACTTATGTTTTTCGCTAAAGTTGCCAGCTTGCGTTTGTAGTCCCCATTGACTCCAAAAGCAACGTGCGTTTTCACTTATTTATACACACATAAAGAAATTAGCATTATCTTTTTGGTTAGGGCTGGCCCTTACACATTGTATCAGGAATTCATCGCCATGCCGGTATTTCAAAATAAAAACCGAGATGAGATGCGTATCAAAAGAAAAACCAAGTTGAGATGCACAGTAGGGGAATAATGTGGTGATTTAGAGTGCATTCGTTTCACCAAATATTTTACGATAAAATATTTTTTATGGAAGTTATTTTCAAGAAAAATAGTTAGTTGTCATTTATTTTTTGGTTTTATGAAAAGTGATTTTTTACTTACTAGAAGTGAAAGTCGTTTTTCTTCATCTAAACATGTCATTTTCAATTCATGAAAAACGTTTTCCATACATCAATTAATTTTTTGTCATCCAAACATTAGAAAGCCAGACAACAATTTTTTCCAAAATAGTATTCCATCAAACAATTAGACCTTTAATTTGATATTTCAGGCCATATTTCATAATCCTTTAAAACCTAGTTTGTGGAGAGATTTATTGAGCACTACCATTGAATTAGAAGCAAGCTAATAATAGTAATAAATTAACTGCTTTGAATTATTAAGTAACCCATAGTTTAGATAAAAAAAATAATAACAAATATTCATTAGTTAGCTATACCATGTCTACAAAAACATTTAATAGTTGGAACTATTGACCACATATGTCATATACGTATCTTAGTGTTTGAATATTTAAATATTAAAGTGCACATTCATCTTACAGTTTAAATTTTTTATAACAGTTAACAATAATCTTACAAAATTTCACATAGGACTAAATATAAGGTAACGAGTTCAACATTTTTAGGCCCTTATTCCCTTCCCTAATTATATATTTTGACATTTTAGATTTAGGTTAAAGTCTAATCTACACATGAGGGTAGTGTTAGCATATTCAGATATTAAATCATGCACTCATTTAACATGTTTAGATTAGCACCAAGTCAGCATAATATTCTGGGACAGCCAAATAGCAGGAGTTCACTTTGATTAGGAAGATTGTAAATGGTGGAGTTTAATTGGGGGAATTTCTATCCCATTTGGTTGGACAATTTTTCCTTTGGTTGGAAAAATCCGAAAAGTTGACAAGTTTCAAGTAATCATTTGTTTAAATAATTAGTAGAATTACTCAAATGAGGATCGGCAGTCCTATTACTATACTATGTGCTAATTTAACGGGAGCCAATTTAGTAAGTCAAGCTAATTTAGTATGGTAAACTCTTAATAAAGTAGATGAATGTTACAAAGTAAGTCAAGTTGAGAATTGCTAATCAAATTCTAGTTGATAATTTAATCTGAAAAACCTGATAAGTCACTTTAATTTAACTTAGTAATCTCATATAAGAATCAGTTTTTCAAGGTCAGCTAGCTATGCAAATAAACATGGGCAAGTTAGGATAAAAATCGATAATCCGCAAAAAAAAAAAAAAGAAATAAACATGGGTAAGTTAGATAAAACTTCATAATCCGAAACCATGTAAAGAAAACAGTTAAACTTCATAATTTACTGATAAATCTTTCGAAAAAGAATCACTGGTCTTTTTTTTTTTTTTTTTACCTACAGATTTTGGGTACTTACTTACACTACTTGAAAACCTAGGCGGATGTCCCACCGGGCGTGGTTTGATTCAAATACACGATTGATGAAGGATTTCGCTCGTAACGCAATCTTTCTTTTTACATCAATTTGGCGCATCTCCAATCGCTCGACCAAACCGAGGGTCGAACTGTTTTGTTATTGCAACGTAGAGCGACCCACGTGCGCCTCCCCTTCGTTCGTTGTCTTTTGGACTTTTGCCCGTTTTCGCGTGGTGACCGAGGAATCGTCGGTTGACTTCTCGCCAACCGATCAGCTCGGCAGATCGCGCGAGTTCCCCCGTTCACACCGCCGAATGCACGTGCGGCGATGGGGACGTGTTGCGTGTGGAAAGGAAGAAGATGGGGAGGGGCAAGGGACAAGAATCGCGACGGGTACGCGGACGTGTTTTTGGTTCGGTGGCTACTTTATTCGTCGGATTTTTGTAATAATCCCGTTTCTCGGTGCAATTGTGACGTGACGTAATACTCTTTTTCAGCGTAACGAGATAGCCTATAAGAATTTGAGGGGTCTCTGTTAGTAAATGTGTTGTTTTAAACAATATCTCATTAAGGAGGCAAACAAAGGTTTGTAGAGATTCAAATATAGAATCCCCTGCTCTAATACCATGTGATATATTTTGACTATATAAGATATTACGGAATCATTATCAACTATTGTAAAAGTTTAAACATTTAGATAAAAAAACATCATTTTAATATCACATCACTCCACATTTTAATCGTGTCCTTTGGTTTAGACTAGGCTTGGAAATATATCATTAGGGAGGCAAATAAATACTTGAAAAGATTCAAACAACATCACTGCTCAGCAGCCAAAGAATATAATTTTTCAAAGGCCCAAGTGAAGATATTCTTATGAAATATTTAGTAATTCTTCCTTCCAGGCGCATGCTAGGCATGACAAGTGGCGAACGTGACCACCTGATCAATCACTAATTAAAGTGGGGGTTGCGTTTGAACCAACCCCATTTCCCGGTGGACCCTTCTTCTCATTATTAGGGTTTGTGTGATGAAGAAGACGGGTGATGTAGATGCGTCTCCACCGTTCGTCGCTTTGTTTGGGGGCATATCGTTAGCTTATAAGACATGCATATGTATACGACCTGTACAATTGACACAACGCTAACGGTGGGGGCGTCCACGTCATCTATCCCCATTAGCCTTTTCAATAGATATATTAAAATTGAGTCGAATTTGAAGAGTTTAGATACTTGATTGGGAAAAAAAAAGTTTAGCTAATTGAAAAACCGGCGAAATTTCAATTATATGATGATGCACAAACAGAGAGAGAGAGAGAGAGACACGGCCTGGGGCGACCGGACTTTGGAAAAAAAAAAAAAACATTTGAACTGAAAAACAGGTTATGTGAGAAGTCTCCATTTGGCACATCCTCCCCAATAAGAGAAAACAAGGTTCAGAAAAATATATTCAACTCTTTCGGAGTATTTATATAATACAAATGTGTGTGTGTGTCTGTATATATGTATATAATGAATTAGCGATATGAAAAAAGTGATATTATGTCGTCTTATTTATTTCAAAATTCATTGAGAAACTATGATATGTGATTTTTACGAAATAAAAGGTGAAAATGATCGCTTCTATCATTAGTGGCTTTCTCTTGAATTTTCAAAATTTCTATCCCTCCATCTCCGCCGTGTAGAGAACCCATCACTATCTCAGCCATGCTACGGGAGATCGGAATAGGAGAACAATCATCTTGGGGTAGCTTACTACTTAGATGCTTTCATCAATGAAAATAATTTTCATTTATTCATTTTCATAAACAATACATTTTTAGAAAAAAAAAAAGGGGGGGGGGGTCTTGCAGATTATTCATCTTCTGCTAGACAAACACACCTAATGCATACTAAAGATTGATTTTCTTGATAAATTTCTAGGGAACCAACAAAAATGAGTTTTATATGAGGAGTCCCTATCTGGCCTTTGCTTACATAAGCTCCCATGCTGCAACCTTTTAGGCACTTCCTCACCGATAAGAGAAAACAAAGTTTAGAAAAATATATTCAATTCTCGCGGAGCATATACATAAGACGCATGTGTATATATAATGAAATAGTGATATGATAAAGGTGATATTGTATTGTCTTATTTATTTTGAATTTCATTGACAAACAATGATATGTGATTTTTGTGAAACAAAAGGTGAAAATGTATTGAAAAGAGGTTGAATAGGAGTCATGTGGAAAAATATCAATTTGCACTGATGGGCCCGAATAAAAAATCAAGATCTGAAAATATAAACTAGATATTTTTAATCTAGAAGAGATCAGCAAAGAAGACGAACCAGGTTATTACCAGGGAAATATAGATCCGAATCCAGTCCTTTTCACTCAATTCCATCTTCTCCGGAATGTCCTTTCCTTAAATAATTGGCAACTTATTCTCGAGAAGCAAATTAAATCATTTAAAATATTTAACTACGCAATTATTTTTAAAAAAAAATTAAAGTGACACAAGCCGTATTTGACTTTCACTCTACCTGCTCAGCAATATAAATTAAATAAATACGTATTAAGTTCGAAAACCGTACGATAATCCGTGGTGCGATACCTAAGCATCTAGATGCGGCCGAAATCCTGAAATAATTTGACCTGTTCTTCATACACTTTCCTATTTGAAAAATGATAAAGCTACGAAATTATTTAAGAAATAAAATATATCCTAAGGAAGGTCAGCTTATTTGTAGATATATTGTGCATCAATCACTAAACGTAACGTCAAGATATTCAAAGGTCATGATATAGTGATGTGTTGTAATTTTGTGTATTCAAATGAAATGTTACAATGTCTCGCGTGCAAGCAAGTAAGAAATTCATTAGTGATAGTCATGTTTCACATCATGTGAAGATGGATATTCCTTATTTATTATCAAACAATCACTTATTCATAAAGCTCGCGTGGGGTTAATAGTTTTCATATCACATCTCATGGAAAACCCTTTATGATTTCAAATATTAAACTAGTACTACTAATGGTGCATTTGTTTTGTAGGAAATAAGTGATTTATAAAATATTTTCTTAAAGGTGATGATATAGTGATGTGTTGTAATTTTTTGTATTCAAATGAAATGTTACAATGTCTCGCATGCAAGCAAGTAAGAAATTCATTAGTGATGGTCATGTTTCACGTCACGTGAAGATGGATATTCCTTATTCATTATCAAACAATCACTTATCCACAAACCTCGCGTGGGGTTAATAGTATTCAAATCACATCTCATAGAAAACCATTCATGATTTCAAAGATTATACTAGTACTACTAATGGTGCATTTGTTTTGCAGAAAATAAGTGATTTATAAAATATTTTCCTAAAAATAATCGTTTATATAATTTGAAACAATTAGTCAATGAGACATGTTTTCATTATTTTAAATATTTCTGTAGACAATAAAAGTACTTTTTGTCCATTTATTATTATAAAAGATACGAGCAATCATTTTAAGAAAAAAAAAATTCCAAATCATTCATTCTCTAGCACAAAAATATTTTGATATAAATTGTTAATGTTAATGAAAACATCTTCCACTGACTAATCATTTCATCCGATATAATCAATCATTTTTTGGAAAATATTTCCCAAATCATTCATTTTCCCGCAAAGAATCTGGAATTAAAATGAGAGTCAACACCTGTAATATGATTAAGATGTGATTTAATTAATTTCTGTGAAATTAAACATTGTGCTATGCATAAAATATTCGTGATGACAGATAAGCTCATTGTTAGTTATTTAAAAAAAAAAATTTAAATATAAGAGAGAGAGAGAGAGAGACTCGGAAGTGCGTCTTGGGCGGCGACGAGGATTTGCCAACTCCTTCACATATTAATTATTTTAATTTTTTCAATTTAATAAAAAAAGATATAAATATTTGGGAATGATGTAACAAGGAGGAGCCTCCATGTTGCAACTTTAGAAGGAGACCGTATGTCTTGTATGCGACAAAGCCCTTCTTTTTATACGAAAAATAAATAGGTATATATATTTTACATTTTGTGTTTTCCTTTTTTTGGCTAAAATTCCCAGCTTCCGTTGTAATCCCCATAAATCCAAAAACAACAGGGCATTTACACTTATTTGTCCACTAATTAAGAAATTAGTTTTTTTTTTTTTTTTTTGTTAAGCTGTCCAGCACACATTGTTTGGAGCCTTCCTCGCCACGTGGCAAAGGACTGGCATTTTTTTTCAAAAGGAAAACGGAGCTAAGATGCATAACGTAAGAATTGAATTAATTTAATTTCACAGATAACAAATGATTGAAAAATTTATATTTTTTAAATCAGTACCTTGTATTGTTTAAAATTATTAGTCAATAGAAAGTGCTTTTATCGTCAATATCAATTTATATTTGAACATTTTCGTCGATTATGAAAATTAGCTATCTTTCTTTGAAAATTAGCTACCTTTCTTTCATTTTTGCAATCAATATAGACAATCAAGCAATGAGATCTTTTCATTTTTATCAACATCAATTGAAATTTACTGGTAGGTAATCAAATTTGCCTCGTTCGAGCGTGGAGTGATGGACCTCAACCCCGTGAAATAGAAAATGCGTGGCCCAATGCGTGCGGTGCTATCAAATACACGTCATGGAAAGATTTGGCTCGTCACATAATCCTTTTTTTAGCTCGATTACTACGTCTCAATAACATTCGAGCTAAAGTAAGGTCGAACTGTTTCTATTCCTGCGAATCGCTCGCAAACGCGTGCGCTTTCTATGTTCATTTCTCTTGGATTTTGCTCAATTTCGTACATAACCCACGAAAGCAAAATTGGAAACGAGACAAAGGGTCGAACCCGACCGAGATGAATGGCCGGGAAACCAGATGAGAAACTTCTGTTGAAAGCGCAAAATACTTGTGCGGGAATTGGATGTGAAAAGAGGGGAAAAAGACAGGAACGGTGACAGTTACATGGAAACTTTTTTGATCATCACTATTTATTTTTTACATGAAGATCATCACTACTTTTGTACATAAGAATTTCTTCATGATTGTGTCACGTGGTTTGATTATGGACATTTGATTGGTGTTTCATCGAAAAGTATTGATGAAAATACCTTTCAGAACAATGAATAGATCAATATGAATCGACATAAGTTGGGAATGGCGATCGTGCCCGGTCATATAAATTGTGGGACAGGAAAAGATAACAAAGAAATTTGTAAAAGAATATTGAGTTTGTGATTGATTTGATTGTTCGCAAAAATTACATTTGGAGTATTAATAACTCTCTATAGACGGTCACATATGATGATTACATACAATGGACACTAAACTTGAATACAAAAAGTATCATAATCCTCAGAATCATTACAAGAAGTTACATAATCTCTTATTACCTAGCAACATTTGTCCATGAGAAATCATAAATAAATCAATAAAAAGCTATAAGTTAGTGGTAATAGACATAACCACCTGGTGGTTCTATTTTTATGTCGATTGCTCGGTATCAATGCTTTTGCCGATCAACCTCAAGTTTTGATGAAGGCTCCTGAAAAGATATTTCATCAATAAGTATGGATGAAATACCTTTTACGACATGGATGGATAGATATGAATCAACAAAGGTTGCAAAGGGTCTTTTATTAATTTTGCACATGAAAGTAAATATATTTAAAAGTATAAAGACTTGAGGCAATCACGGCTAGTCATGTAAATTGTATGAAAGTAAAGATAAAAGATAAATGTGTAAAAGAACATTGAGTTATGATAGTTTACAAATAGGACACTTGGGTATTTATAACCCTTTACCAGGAGTGTTACAGTGTTTTACCAAATTTGAAAAAATAAATTAACTTCCTAATCCTATCAAATGGTTACACAATCTTCTATTATCTAGTAACACTAGTCCACAAAAAGATCATAAAAGAAAAATCATAAATTAATGCGATAGACATAACCACCTAACAATTATATTTTTATGTCAATTGCTCACTTATGGTGACTTTGTCGATTAATCTCAAGTCTCGACAAAGTTTCTTGTTTTTAACTTTTAGAATGTTGTCAATGACTTCTTTGGTAAATCTATCGATTTCTTCACTCGGTGTTAACTAAACTCTATTCTTTTCGACTAAGTCTATACCAGTCAATGATAATCAAAAGTTGATCATGCTTTAGTGTTGACAATTGGAACTCATTCCTTCTACAAGACAAAATAATTGATTAATTACAATGTGTTCACACGCGTCATATGAGTTTATAACGATATGATAAGCTTTTTTTTTCTTCGTGCAGAGACGTGGCACGGAGATTAAGCAGAAATATTAGTGTTCAACGACCAAGATATGAATTATATATATGAATTCTAATAGACCCAAGTGAAGAATTTCTGATGTGAAGGATCTAAAACCTTTTTTTTTCTCGGTGCATGTTGGAGATGGCCGGATAGGGAGCACGACCACCAAATCAATCCCAAATTTTTAAGTCGAGTTTGCGTTTGCACCAGCCACATTTCTTATTACTATTGTGGGGCTACAGGCGATCTTATTCTCGCTGAAAAATGCAAATTAGGGTTTGCGTGATGAAGAAGATGGGTGGTGATACGGATGCATCTCGACCATTCATTGTGTGTTTGGGGACTTGTCATTATGTTAAGAAGACACGTAATTACACGATGTTTACGATTAACACGTAATATATTATCTGATGCGGACTCAAATCTAGATTATCAAATGCAGCCAAAACTTTAGCTACTTAATGGAAACTTGAAAAATAGACGAAAGTTCAGTTACTTGCGGTGCTGTGCTGAGAACCATATAATTTGGGTGGGTAGATACATTATAGAAGGAAACCCTAGTCTATGTAGATGACAATGATTTTTACCAAAAAAGAAGAAGAAGAAGAAGATGATGATGACAGTGATTATTTGGCATTATATTCACGAAAATGACAATTGTTTGTCATACTCGTTGGTTCAAGTCCATGGACATACTAAAGGTTATATATTATCTGAAAAGAAAGGGTTTATTCAAATTGATACGCTTATAACAAATTTACCCATCGTTAATTTTTATTATATTTTATCATCAAATTATCAAATTAGGTGACACGTGACAATTGAAAAATATACTAATTTGTGATTTTACCCCCCCATTGTTACGAGTATACCAATTTCTGATTTTTTGTAATACGAATTCAATTTAACTAAACTAACGGAAAGTAAATTTGTTACAAATGTATCAATTTGTGGTTTTGGCAATCAAAAAAATTAGTTTCAAGATAAATTTATCACAATTATATCATTTTTCATTTTGGAGTTTTTCGTGATAAAAAAATTAATTTATGATAAATTTATTATAAACACATCGATTTGATATTTTTCGTAATATTAACCCTTTTGTTGATGAGTCCCTAGCAAGTAATTTTATATAGAATCTTTGCAATTTTATAGTGCAACTCGTCTTACGCGTAATCAGATCTTCAAAAGTCAAAGCATTCCCCGTTAGTCTTAACCAATGATAAATAACATGTGCCCTTACTAAAGCTTTTATTTGAATGTCTGGTAAAGTGTCTTATTAGTTGACGATAAGCACATGCCAAGACAATAATTTTGCTGGTCTCAACTATCAAATGGCGATTTTGGGTCGACCCTTGTGTATATCGAGCATCCTTTCTTTCCCGTCGAGTTAATGCCACACCATTCCTTCTCTTTACGGAACATGTTCTTAACACCATCATTAGAGCAAAAAATAGGAATTTAATAATATCATAATTTTCGCGCAATACCCACTTTAGTATAATAACTTTTCAATTGATCATCAAGTGCCATAATTATTAAAAATAATGTTCACTTGAGGAATTCCAGCAATACACCTCTTATGACGAATCTACGGGAAATTATATTGCACGGTATTATATAAAACTCGGCTTTCTTTATGAAGAATCGAGTCCAAAGAGGAAGGACGACTAAACGATGCGACAAACCAGCCCTAAAAGGCCACACGTCGAAAACGAATTAATTAAGATTTGGAAGGTAAATTATTATTCTCCCTCCCTCTCTCCCTCCCTTCCTTTATTCCCACATAAAAATAGAAGACGAGAAAAGGAACGCAACTTGGAGGGGGAAAAATTAGGGCCCGGTGGGACCAGCCAGGAATCTTGCAACTTTAAGCGAGATTCTGTTTCTCCTCTCCAATTCCAAATGTCCAAAGCAACTTCCTCATTAAAACCGCAAATAATTTTTTTATTTGCCAGTGAAAATGGGGTCCGGGATTAACCTAATTTACTCCCGAGCCGTCAATTTGGGGCAAGGAAAGGTTCTGCACACCGTCAATGGCATCATTTCCCTGCCAAGACACATGGAGGATTTACCTATTTAAATTAATGCCGCGTCAAATTTTCAGGCAAGAAAAAAACCTACTCGAAGCGGAGTTCTTCAAGAATTACGGCGCTCAGAAAAATCACACCATCGAGGCAAGCGTAATAGGAAATTTACATTAGTCATGGAGCGCTCCCGTCTTTCAATGCCCTCGTCGCGGATTCAAGGTTTTTCAACCCCACATCCGAAGTGAAAAACACGAGTCAAGACGGGTTTCGGTTCGAGGGACCGGAGGAGCAAGCGCGATTGGACGACACGAGAAGGGGGGCCCGGGTGGGGTCGAAACATGGTTTGTCCCTACGTTCTCATCCGAATCACCATGGAAAACTATCGTTTCAAGAACCCCAGAAACGGAAACGGAGGAGAGGAGAGGAGACTCGTCTCTCCCTATAAAGAAAGCCAAAGAACACGCGAAAGGGTCGATCCAGAGAGAGAGAGACAGAAGCGCGTCTTTTGACCTTGTAAACCCCGTCCGACCCCGTCCGACCCCGAACGACTCTTCTCCTCCTCCTCCTCCTGCTCCTTCTCCATCCGCCACCGTTACTGTCCTCCATGTTAAAAGGGGAGGAGGGAGAAAGATTAAAGAAAGCAACCTCCGTTTCATCTCCAAGAAAACCCAAGAATCACCGTCCCCTCTGTCCCTCTGTCTCTCTGTCTCTCTGTCTCTCTCTGAAATGAAATGAAACAAGGCGCACGCATCTCCATCACCACATGCATCACTCTCTCGTTTAACTCTCGTCCAGCTAATACCCTTTTTCTCTCTCCTCCAGCTTTCAAGCCCTGACTGTCTCTCTCTCTCTCTCTCCCTCTGTCTGCTCTGCAATCTCAGTTCTTGATCCGTTTTTCTTTCTTTCCCGCTATTCGAATCCGGTCGAAAGCGACCGCCTTTCGGTAGAGGAGGGGGATCGGGATTATATAGTTCGGCGAGGGGTCCGCCAGCCGATTGGGGGATGGCGGACTTGGTGAAGCAGATCCTGGCGAAGCCGATCCAGATGGCCGACCAGGTGGCCAAGGCGGCCGACGAGGCCAGCGCCTTCAAGCAGGAGTGCGCGGAGCTCAAGTCCAAGACGGAGCGCCTCGCGGCGCTCCTCCGCCAGGCGGCGCGGTCCGGGTCCGACCTCTACGAGCGGCCCACCCGCCGCATCGTCGAGGACACCGAGCAGGCCCTCGGCAAGGCCCTCGCCATCGTCCTCAAGTGCCGCGCCAACGGGCTCATGAAGCGGGTCTTCACCCTCATCCCCGCCGCCGCCTTCCGCAAGACCTCCTCCCTCCTCGAGAACTCCATCGGCGACGTCTCCTGGCTCCTCCGCGTCTCCGCCCCCGCCGACGACCGCGCCGACGACGGGTACCTCGGCCTGCCCCCCATCGCCGCCAACGAGCCCATCCTCTGCCTCATCTGGGAGCAGATCGCCACCCTCCACAACGGCGGCTCCCCCGACGAGCGCTCCGACGCCGCCGCCTCGCTCGTCTCCCTCGCCAGGGACAACGACCGCTACGGCAAGCTCATCCTCGAGGAGGGCGGCATCGGCCCCCTCCTCCGGCTCCTCAAGGAGGGCAAGCCCGAGGGTCAGGAGAACGCCGCCCGCGCCATCGGCCTCCTCGGCCGCGACCCCGAGAGCGTCGATTACATGATCCACGCCGGCGTCTGTCAGGTGTTCGCCAAAATCCTCAAGGAGGGTCCCATGAAGGCCCAGGCCGTCGCCGCCTGGGCCGTCTCCGAGCTCGCCGCCCACTCCCCCAAGTGCCAGGACCTCTTCGCCCAGCACAACATCATTCGCCTCCTCGTCAGCCACCTCGCCTTCGAGACCGTCCAGGAGCACAGCAAGTACGCCATCGCCACGCTCAAGGCCAATTCCCTCCATGCCATTGTCCTTGCCAGCAGCAACACCAACCAGGCGGCGGCGGCCATGGGTGGGCCATACAGGGCTGCCACAGCGGGGATGGGCTTGGATGAGGACAGGGAGGGCGCCGGTCTCATCGCCCATCCACTCGGCAACACCCGAGCGAACAAGATGCTCAATGTGGTCGCTCACACGATGGCAATGAATGCCACCTCAAAGCAGGCAGAGAAGCCAGCCGAGATCAATCACATCGCCAATGGGAAGCAGAATTACCAGTCTCTCCCGCCGCTGCAGCACCGGCACCACCAGCACAGCCACTCGGTGTCCGGGGCCAACATGAAGGGCAGAGAAACCGAGGACCCGGCCACCAAGGCCCAGATGAAGGCCATGGCCGCACAGGCCCTCTGGCATCTCGCCAAGGGGAACTCGGCGATCTGCCGCAGCATCACCGAGTCGAGGGCGCTCCTCTGCTTCGCGGTGCTCCTCGAGAAAGGGCCCGAGGATGTCCGGTTCAACTCTGCTATGGCCCTGATGGAGATCACTGCCATGGCCGAGCGGGACACGGAGTTGCGGCGATCCGCGTTCAAGCCGAACTCGCCTGCTTGCAAGGCCGTGGTCGACCAGCTCCTCAAGGTCATCGAGAAAGCCGACTCAGATCTCCTCATTCCCTGCATCAAGGCCATCGGGAACCTGGCCCGGACCTTCCGGGCCACGGAGACCCGGATGATCGCCCCGCTGGTGCGCCTGCTCGACGAGCGGGAGGCTGAGGTGTCCCGGGAGGCCTGCATCGCCCTCGCCAAGTTCGCGGGCACAGAGAACTACCTCCACCTCGACCACTCCAAGGCCATCATAGGCGAGGGCGGGGTGAAGCACCTGATCCAGCTGGTGTACTTCGGCGAGCAGGCGGTGCAGCTCGACGCGCTCGTCCTCCTCGGCTACACCGCGAAGCACGTCCCCGACAGCGAGGAGCTCGCGCGGGCCGAGGTGCTCACCGTGCTCGAGTGGGCGTCCAAGCAGTCCCACATGAACCAGGACGAGAAGATTGAGGCATTGTTGCAGGATGCCAGGAGCAGGTTGGAGCTCTACCAGTCTAGAGGGTCAAGGTTATTGTACCATTGAATTGGCCCGATAAATGTGTAGATGCTTGATCTCTGTCCAAAAGAACCCAGAAAATAAAGAACAAAAAAGAACAAAAAATTTGGGTTAACCTTATTTTCTTTTTTCCTTGTATCTGTTCTTTTCGGTTGTCCACGATTTTAGTGTGTACATAAAGAGTCTTGATTTTTCTGTAATTGATTAGAAGAATCTCTCTTGAGCCATTCGCAGCACTTGCCTGCAACTGCTAATTAGGCAGAGTCCTCCTTCTCTGTTCTGCTCTTTTCTTTGGTTGACATTCTTTTCTGCGGAGAAACCAAGGTTTTGGTCGGTTCTCTTTCATGGGCGCATGCTCGTAATCAAAGCCCCATGAAGATTTTCTTCTCTTCTGACCAGGCTATTTTCATGGTCTCTGATTCTATTGTCTGAAAAAGCTGAAGAAAGTCCAGTCTTTCTCTCTCGAGTTTGATCACATTCAGAAGGGTGGACCAAAAAAACCAAGAGAGAGAAGAGGCAAACAGGGCGAGCTTGCGATTCGCTTTCACAGCATCGTTTATAGTAATTTCGAAAGCAAGCAAGTACGCCTGGGAACCTGATCGGGCATTGTTCGGTGGAACAATCTTGTTAAGCGTTGACATGGGAAGTCCACGGGTTAAAACTCTTCTACCCGTTTCAGACTTCTCGCTAGAGAAATCTCGGAGATGCGGGATCGGAGCTCGACCGCAAGATCGACTCCGCGTTCCGACCACTATCTGGGGCGCGATTCAAGGTATTTAGAATGTAGCAATGTGAAAATCAAACTCCAGACGAGTTATAAAAAAAAAAACGTGATGAGCGCGTTCGGGCCGGTCCAGCTATCTCCAGATAGACGGTTGCTCGGCCGTCTTTCGTTAGACAGCTGGTCGTGCAATAATGCCGCCCATGTGCTGTCGGAGAAAGTTAGTACATTCGGAATAAAGAAATTCACTGAAAATCCTCTTCGGCTTTTAGCTCTGTTTGATCTTGGAAAATGAGGCGAGGGAGTCTCTTGATGGATCGAATTGAATCTCGGGGATTGTCCTCGGACGGGGAGTTCGACGATTTCGAAGGATCTTTCAACCGTCCCATCCAATTCCAACCGCAACCGGGCGAACGCCCTTTTGCTGTTTCGCGCTCCTTGACTTGGAATTTTCGACTTCTCCGACGCGTGATGTCATCTGTCCAATAGGCAAAAGATCAAGCATCTCGTCAAAGTACAGTGCTCAAAACTGTGGAACGAAGAAAAAAATTGGAATCCGGGTTGGTCCAGTTTGGAGAAAAGCCGAGCTCCAAAAGAAGCTCGAGCTCTTGTGAGAAGTAGGTACCATCGATGATGCGGGGATGCCTTGTACGAAATAATCGAAGATCAATAATCGATCTAATGAATCATTAAGAAATTGGAGGACCCAATTGAGCTGACTTACTTTTAGTTTTGGTTTCAGCTTCTCTAAATTTCACACTCTATAATCAACGTCTAAATCAATCGAAATAGATTAATCTTTCAATACGACTTCACCAATCATGCCTTTTTTAACCAGGTCAAAATAGGCATTCAATCCGTCCGCTATGTACCATTGACCGGTCCAGGTCCTAGTGGCTCATTTTAAAGTTTTGTACAAGTTGACTTGACGGCGAGATTGCCATTCGATATGCAATTTCCATCGTCATCTTCCACACGTGGGTGGACCAATTCCACATTATATGAGCTTTAAAGAATGACTTACTTGAAAGTCAATTAAAATAATATACCAACCAATATGGAAGAATATGTATACAATGATGAATGGTTTGGTTGATTATTCCATTTCATACCGTGAAATAATATCTCTTGCAAATAGTCGATATCAAAAGGACCCTTGCAGTAGTAAGCGCATGCGCAATCGAAATTTTCTTCCCAGTCATGCTGTCCTTTTAACTCTTTTTAAATCCAAGGCCCAGAGATGTGATTATTTGCGGAAGCGGACTTGCAATAAAAGTTATTTGCAGCCATGCCCTCGAATTAGGAAGAAAAGAAAGTCATCTTTGGAGAAGCCGATTGAGTAGAGGCTAGACTTGAGGTGATGAGTTGGGCTACGGAAGGGCTCAAGAGGAGGACAACCCAACCCATAAGCCCATCCTTTCCCTATAAAACAAAGCAAAGTCAACGGCGCAGCCTCGTACATAATCAAAATGAGAAAGATTCTTAAAACGTATGCAAATCTGAATAAGATGGTGAGCTAATCGCAAGGGAGTAGAGTTCTAAAGTCTGCTAGAAAGAATAAACACATCTCGTCGGCTAAAACAGAAAGCGTGAAGATTCATCTCCTACGGCTAACCAAGATAGACGTGACAAAAATAGATGTGCTACCATAAGTACAACTATCCCAACACTACACCAAAAAAAGTTTCGCTCTCGTGTTACTCGCCAGTAACTGTAAAACCTGAAAAAGAACTCAAATGAATGGTATTTGGACAACTTATCGATAAAATTGTATGCACACTCATAAATAGTACTAGAAACATATTAATCTAAATCCCGTATATATTATACATACAAGACAAAGATGGGTTATATCACTTCAAAATAACTTTATAGGGAAAAATTGTCCAAAAAGTCTTAAATCTATTATACACTTAGTCAATTCATTCTAAACCTTTCAATTTACCAATCAAGTCCTAAACATTTTCACATTTTGTCAATATAGTATTGGTCAATTTTAGCTAAAAATCCTTCATTTGAATGATGAATGTCCTACGTGGTATGATTGGTATTGACGTGGACATTTTTTTTTCAAAAAAATTTAAAATATTTTTTTAATATTTTTTAAAAATTTCCATTGTCTTTTTTGTTTCATTTTTCCCTGTTGGTTGCTGAGCCTTGGAGATGGGTAGCAATCAGGCAAAGGCAATGATTGGCGAGAATCACCCTTGCCGACCTTAGGTAAGGTCGCCCTTATTAGAATCTGGCGAGGTCAGCCCTCACCGACCTTCGACAAGGGGTGAGGCTCGCCTTTACCTTTAACTCTTTTTTAAATCCAACCAATATTAAAAATAATAATATATAAAGATAAATGGCTTGGTTGATAACTCCATTGCACACTGCGAAATAATATTTCTTGTAAATAGTTGACGTCAAAAGGACGCTTGCAGTAAGTAAGCACATGCGCAATCAAAATTTTCTTTTCAATCATGCCGTCATTTAACTCTTTTGTCAAATCCAAGGCCTAGAGATGTGATTATTTGCGAATGCGGGCTTCGAAAAAAGTTATTTGCGGTCATGCCCTCGAATTAGGAAGAAAGAAAGTCATCTCTGGAGAAGCCGATCGAGTGGAGGCTAGCTAGACTTGAGGGGTTGGGGTGGGCTATGGAAGGGCTCAAGAGGAGGATAACCCAACCCATAAGCCCGTCCTTTTCCTGTAAAACAAAGCAAAGGAAACGATACGGCCGTCTCTTCCTACTCGAATGATGTGCTTTCGTACCTAACCATAGTAAAAAATTGTGCTTAAAACGTATATAAATTTTAATAAGATGGTAAGCTAATGGCATGGAATTAGAGTTCTAAAGTCCCCCAAAAAGAAATAGACACATCTTGCCAACTGAATTGGAAAGCTTGAAAATTAAAGTGTGCATCTCCCACATCTAACCAAGCTAAATCCAACAAAAATAGCTACCATATGCACAACCATCTTAGCACCATACCAAAAATCAACTCTCAAAAAGTTTTGCTCTTGTCCTCATCGACAGTAGCTGTACAACTTGACGAAAAATTAGAAGGAATGAAATGAACAAATCACCACTCATTTAGTTGGACAAATCTATTATAAACAAACCGATCGATTATATGCACACTCATAAATAGTAGCGGAAATATATTCATCTATATATGGTATATATTATACATATAAGATCAAAGATGAGTTACATTCCATAACTTCATATATATCGGAAACACCTATCTGAGCAACAATATCAAAGCAAACATAAATGATTTGATCAATCTAGTAATCAATACCAAATCATGGCTATGCTTAATACACAGTGATAAGGCCCACCACGTTTCCTCTTTAAGTGTAGGTCTCCACTTATATAAGCTGGAGACTTGATCAAAACACTTTTCCTTTTCAGAAACCATATTCACGTCTAAAATAAGTAATCTCCTTTATATATCCTTCCTCCAGAAAAAAAAAAAAAAAAAAAAAAAAAAAAAAAAAAAAACCTATAAAACGTTTCACAAATAGCTAAAGCCGTTCAGAATTCTTTTTAAAAAACGATAACACGAATCATTTCGCAAGAAACCTCATAATGTCATTTTAAGTAACTAAAATGGTAGTAGGTGCCTTGTCAACTTTAACAAATAATATACTATAAAATATCACTTTTCATTTTCAATAAATATCATGTCGTGTGAATTTCTTTCGTAACTTGGAACATATCCCAAATCCTATCATTTTCAAGACACAACTTTCCAAATCATAGAAAAGATAAGCACTACTCATTTGTTATATCAAAATAAAATGCTGAAAATGATCCCAAACGATGAATTTAGGATCGTACTAGTTAAGTGAGAAACAAGTATCAAAATCAAGTAGGTAAATAAAGAAATAGTTGCCAATTAAACTAGGCTTATTCGATAGCATAACGATGCTGATGAGCCTCCAAAACTCCCTAAAATAAAGATACTTTTTGTCTACGGAACAATGATAGCTTGCATGTAAATTTAAAACGGTTCATTTAAACTCTATTGATGACATTTCAAGTGGATCCACAGTTTTTGGGAAGCTATTTCAATATACTTAAAATATATAATTGCTTCTGATATAAAAGATGGCTGAAAATAGACTAAAATTAGTGCTAGAATCAGAGGGTTGAATACGATCCAATAGTGCCCAACAAACTTCAGAATTCATCATCGATCAAACTGCAAAACTTTTGTAAAATTACCCCGACTCCATGACATCCCAATGTTTCTTACCCAATTGATTTTGTGACTCTTCCTTCTCTCTTTTTTCTTGTCCTCTTCTCTTTATTCAGCAACAGCTGCAAAAACTTTGATAAATGGGCTAAGGCTGCATTTTCATGGGCTTAAGTAAGATATTGGGCTTGAGTCTCTTGGGCCTAAGTTTTTTTCTTTAAAAATGGGCCTATTTATTACGTATAGAACACCGATGATATAACACGAGAGAGACAATACATAGAACATAACAAAATTTCTTTATCTGGGTATTAACAAGATCCAAATATAAAAGGCTAAATTTATACATCTGCCACATAATTTTGCCAAAATAAGTGGATATAACTCGATGAAGCGGTTGCTCATGATATTTCTTATAATACATGTGAGTTTGCTCTTTTGACCACTTTCTCCTTTTCTTTTCCTTTTTTTTTTTCCTTATGTACACTATATAATATAATTCATTCCTGTTACTAGTAAATAATTGGGGGTGATTCCACAAGTAATTGCAAACTTGCAAAAAAAACTTCACTTGAATCCTCATTAACCTGGAGGAAGAGGGGACCATAGGACTGGACTAAGGTTAAAGCTTCCTATTTACAGCCAACCTACAAAGAGACAAATGAATGAATAAATAAACAAATAAAAGGCTAAAGCATTTGCACATATGCACATGAAATGTTAATAGAAGTTGATAAACACCTGTTTGTAGTTTCGTTTCGTAAAGCCGGTGAAGAATAAAACATAAAACAGAGAAGGGATGAGCTCAACGACGAATTTGGAGACTAGGCGACCTCAGGCAACTTTATGCGACCAAAGCGGAGGTCTCACGACCCCAAGTGAGGCGACGTTGAGGTCAAGCGATTTTGGATAAGGCTCAATTGAGCTACCTAGGCAAGGCGACACTGAGGTTGCACCATCTCCAGCGTTGGTTGCTAGTGTCAACGATGCCAATTAGATCTAAGCTCGTGCCACCATAGTGCAATGTTGGCAAATTCGCACAGTATAAAGAGTGAGGGTAAAATTGAAATTCAGACAGTTCGGAGAGGATAAAGTTAGAAGGAAAAAGAAGTCACTAGCCTCCAAATAACATTTTGAAAATATTGTAATATAAATATTGTGTGGGAGTTATCTCGAGTTAAGAAAATGTGTAAATCCTATCTTTGACTCAAGGTCTTATGAAATGCTAAACCAAACATATCAATTATGGCATGAAGGCCTTTAGAAACTTAAAATCTTTTGAGAATGCTAAATCAAACGCATGGTTTCACCTCTTAATCAGGCGAAAATTGCCACAAATTTCTTGTCCTCTTTCTAGTTATTCTGCTTTGGGGGTAATCCAAAAAAGCAGTGGGGGCCGTTCACTCTCTTCCCGGGTCAAAATATCAAAAAGCATGAGTGAGGATGGAGGAAAAACAAGTGGCAGTGGCCACCAAGAGGTTTCAAGTACTGTGGAGGGCGAGAGCCATACATTCATTTCAACACCACCGTAGACTTATCCACACCCCTGCCACTGCATTGGCCTCAAAATCTCCTCCACCCAATCCATAATCCACTCTGCCCCCCCTTTTTGATCCTATTCTCTCACATTCTTCACCTCTCACTCCTTGACCGCACTCCCCCATAAATTAATCTCTCATCCCTGTGAGGATCTTTCTCCCCCACCATCTGTATCTGCTTCTTGCCGTTGGCTCTTGATCAGCTCTGCAACAATGGCTGCTGCAGTGACTGCTTCAGTGTCTCTCCCTTCCTCCTCCAAGTCTACTTCTCTCCCTGCCAGCAGAACCTCCATCATCTCCACTGAAAGGATCAACTTCAAGAAGGTGAGCTCCACATGAATTCTCTCGTCTGGACAGACATCAGCTGCCTCTTTCCTTCTAACAAGGAATTGAAATTTTCATGTGGGTTACGTTTGTTTTATTCTTTCTTTTGCTTCTTTCTGTAGGTCCCTGTGCATTACAGAGATGTGTGTGGTGGTGGGAGGATGGTGTCTGCCATTAGAGCACAGGTCACCACGGAGGCTCCAGCTAAGGTTGTCAAGGAGTCCAAGAAGATGGACGAGGGTGTGGTTGTGAACAAGTTCAAGCCCAAGAACCCTTACATCGGAAGGTGCCTCCTCAACACGAAGATCACTGGCGATGATGCTCCTGGAGAGACCTGGCACATGGTCTTCAGCACAGAGGGTATGTATGTGCATTGACATAAGATTGTCAGATCACAAATAAGTGAATTTTGTTTCTTCACTTGGGCACAAGGACACACACCATTTTGCGGGATTTTGCAAAGACCCAGCTGGTGTTTTATGGGTTGAGAGAGCAATTTGGGTGGGATTTTTTTTCGGTGCGTAAGTGTCGTTTTTCCTGAGATTGGTGAAATCGGTGTTGCTTAGGTGAGGTGCCATACAGAGAAGGGCAATCGATTGGGGTCATTCCTGACGGTATTGACAAGAATGGGAAGCCACACAAGCTGAGACTGTACTCAATCGCCAGCAGTGCCCTTGGTGATTTTGGTGACTCCAAGACTGTAAGTTTCTACCAGTGAAAAATCATCTAGTAATAGCTGAGATTATTTCATGAGTTGGATCATTTTTATCGTGTCATTTCCGTAGTTATCGATCATCTATCTAACTATTCCATGGGGAACCAATGTAAGGTTCGAGAACTAAGAATGAGTGGTCTTTGCAAATAGGTTTCTCTGTGTGTGAAGCGGCTCGTTTACACCAACGAAAACGGAGAACTCGTGAAAGGGGTCTGCTCAAATTTCTTGTGTAAGGATTGCAAATATCATAGTCAAAACTTAAGAATCTCCTTGCGTTGACTGGACTCAAAGCACTCGAATACTTCCTAATTCAGGTGACTTGAAACCCGGGGCAGAAGTGACGATCACAGGACCGGTTGGAAAAGAAATGCTTCTGCCAAAGGATCCTAATGCCACCGTCATTATGGTTTATTCCCCTCCTTATACTGATCTAGTTTGTTCATGTGACATAGAAACCTCATTAACTTGATTGCTTGAATTCTTTGCTGCAGCTTGCCACCGGTACTGGAATCGCTCCATTTAGGTCCTTCTTGTGGAAAATGTTCTTTGAGAAGCACGAAGACTACAAGGTTACATACAAACTATGATGCTCTGTGCATTCCCATCCAAACTAATTTGGACATTATTTTAGATTTAGCACAAAATTTGCCAAGGCTCTTAATGTTAAAAATTAATATGGGGCCTCTTTGGTTTGCAGAATGAATCTTTTCTCGTGAATATTACTGATTGCACCTCTTGGTGCCGTGCATGAGAGCTAAACAGAATACTTCTGGTAGAGAATAGTCTTTGCATGTCGTAATCCTCCAATCAGTGCAATGCCTGATACCTGATGCGTCTTTTAATTTCGTATTTACATTGTGCCACGAACTGCCTCGTTCTTCTGTATCTTGGTTTAGAATTTGTGGCTGCTCAAATGGCCTATGAACGTCTGGTTTCTATTTGTTTAATGACCGTGAAGAGAACCTCAAGAAGATATTCAGTCTGCGTGCAATCCTTTTCCTCGATAACCGTTTGACAAATGGTTTGATCTTGACACGCAGTTCAACGGCTTGGCTTGGCTATTCTTGGGTGTGCCCACAAGCAGCTCTCTGCTCTACAAGGAGGTGAGATATGTTCATTCCGAGGGCAATGGCCGTTGCTAATTTCTCTAAGAACTCGTTTCAGGCTTGCTAAATTGCCAGTTCTGTAACTGTGTTTTACGGTTCAGGAGTTTGAGAAGATGAAGGAGAAGAAGCCGGATAACTTCAGGGTCGATTTCGCTGTGAGCCGAGAGCAAACGAACGAGAAGGGTGAGAAGATGTACATCCAGACCCGGATGGCGCAATATGCTGAAGAACTGTGGGAGTTGCTCAAGAAGGACAACACTTACGTCTACATGTGCGGTCTTAAGGGAATGGAGAAGGGGATCGACGACATCATGGTCTCGTTGGCTGCTAAAGACGGTGAACATACGCAACTCAGTTTGAGAATTCCTGGATGTTAACAATTTGACAGAAACCCTGAATTTTTTCCCTATCCATCATATTTACTTTCTTTTCCTTGTGTTTTCCAGGCATCGACTGGCTGGAGTACAAGAGGCAGTTGAAGAAGTCTGAGCAATGGAACGTGGAAGTCTATTAGATCCTTCTGGTTCATATCGTATCATATCGGATCTCTCCTTTTTTTTCTCACTTCAGAAATCCTTGTGTAGATAGGCAAAGTTTACTGTAATATTCTATCTTTTTTTGCATATTTCTACTTCAATACAAGCAGAATATGTTTGCCTTGGCCCCTACAAAGGATTGCACTTTTGAGATCCTATGTACCATAACTTCATTTATATGGATGCCAACTTCGACAACCTTGCATGGCTTCTCCCTCTCTCTCTCTCTCTCTCTCTCTCTCTCTCTCTCTCTCTGCGCGCGCGCGCTGTGTATAAGGTGCTGAACCTGCCATAACATTGGTTGGTCGCGGTGGAAGCCCTGGATCATGCCCTTTTCTTGGGAATTTGCATTGTATGGGATGTCTTGCTCAGATGAAAAGCAGCTATGGAACGATGGAGTTTCTCATCAGTGAAATGCAATCTCACTACTGTGTCTAGGCCCATCATCAAACTCTTCCAACATGCATCAAATCATGCGCCATCGTCGGATGGAATCCGGTCTGCCGACGTGCCAAGAAAGGTATCGATGGAGAATCGAGAATGCGCCGGGGTGATCCAAATGTCAGATGATTGAAGAGCCAGCCAGATAACTTCAGGGTCGATTTCCCCGCTCGAGCACAAAAAAGTGATCAACCGGGGCCATGAAGGAGTGGGAATGCGACACTAAACTAAGTGTAAGGAAATATAAATCGACCTGTGATTGGCATTACACGGAATCGAAGTACATCGAGACGAAAATTCGCTCAACGGTGCAAGTTCTTCCGGATTGTGTAACTTGTCCTGGCTTGTGGCCATGATGTGCTTCGCTTCATTTCCTACAATCTCTCCATTTTCTCTGTGAGTGTACATGCTTGACTTCAACCGCAACAACTTTCCCCAAATGATTGCTTATATCGCTTATAAAAATGAATGATCAAATAATATTTTCATCGCTTCTGAAAATATTTAGATATAAATTGTTGTTGATAATGAAAATAACTTTCAGTGAATATTTATTTAAATGATACAAATCATTATTTCTAGGAAAATATTTTCTAAATTTCTCATTTCTGCTTGCGTTGAAATTTAGTTTTATCTCCCTTCCAAATTTACCCTTAAATAAAACTTTTATCTTACTCACTCAATGGATGGCAAAAGTAGTAACTTCCCACTATTGTAGAGCATTTATTCTCTTATCAACTTGCCCCCCACCTTCGACGGTTACTTATAATCCTCTTCATCAAACCCTCACGTTAACTCCACTTTTTCTCTCACCCTCTTATTGTTTTTTAACAATAGAATTGAATAGATGATCGCAATTGTCCAATCGCAAGTGAAAGTTATGTCAAGCTACAAAGTTCATTAGAAAAAAAAAATAAGTACAACGATAAGGCGCGTGCCTAAAGTCTAGCAACATCTCTAAAGGAAAAGCCAACAACAAATTAGGTACCAAAATTTCAAGGGAAAAGTGCCAAAAAAGTCCTAAACCTTTTGGCTTTGTGTCGATTTAGTCCTAAACCTTTTTTTGGTGTCGATTCGATCTAAACATTTTTAAGTTGTGCCAATTCAATCTTTTCCGGCCAATTTTGGCCGGATCTTGCTGACTGAACGCTGGCCGGCTGACGTGGCATGATCGGCGCCGACGTGGACAACTTTTAATAATATTTTAATATTTTTATTTTTTAAAAATAATTTAAATAATTTATTTTTATTTTTTAAAAAATATTTTTTTGTTTTTGTCTTTTTCCTCCAGCCGGTCGCCGAGGTCCGGCGATCGGCTGGAGGCGACCTCCGGCGAGGGCGAGGCCGACCTCGCCCGGATCTCGCGAGTCGATCGGCGAGGCTCGCCTCGCCGGATCTCGCGGGCCATGGGCGAGGCTCGCCTCGCCGCTCGCCCTCCTCGGATCGCGCGAGGCCTCGCCCATGGCCTGATCCGCGAGGTCGGGCGAGGCTCGCCCTCGCCGGATCCGGCGAGGGCGGCGAGCTCGACCTCGCCCGGATCCGGCGAGGGCGAGCGATCTGGCGAGGGCGAGCCTCGCCCATGGCCGCCTCGCGGATCGAGGCCATGGCGAGGCTCGCCTCGCCGCTCGCCCTCGCCGGATCCGGGCGAGGCGAGCCTCGCCCATGGCCGCCTCGCCGAGATCGAGGCCATGGGCGAGGTTCGCCCTGCCGGATCTCGGCGAGGCCGAGCCTCGCCGGCCCTCGCCGGCCATGGGCGATGCTCGCCCTCACCGGATCGGGCGAGGCTCGCCCTCGCCGGATCGGCGAGGGCCCGCAAGGCTCGAACCTTGCCGGATCGGGCGAGGGCGAACCTCGCCCATGGCCGCAAGCCTCGCCGGCCCTCGCCGGCCATGGGCGAGGCTCGCCTCGCCAGATCCGGCGAGGTTGGCCTCGCCCTCGGCGACCGGCCGGAGGAAAAAGACAAAAACAAAAAAATATAAAATATAAAAGATATATATTTTTAAAAAATAAAAATAAAAATATTTAAAATATTTTTTAAAAAATAAAAAAATATTAAAATATTATCAAATGTTGTCCACGTCAGCGTCGATCATGCCACGTCAGCTGGCCGGCGTCTAGTCAGCAAGATCCAGCCAAAATTGGCCGGAAAGGACTGAATTGGCACAACTTAAAAAGGTTTAGGGGCCGAATCGACTAAAAAAAAAGATTTAGGACTAAATCGGCACAAAAAACAAAATGTTTATGACTTTTTTGACACTTTTCCCAAAATTTCAAAGTTAAGCTCCAAGGGAAATATGCGGGTAAAAGTGAATATCAAATTGCCCGTTTGAAATCTTCAATTTGGGTTAAAATTATAGAGAAACGTAGAACAGTAGCTTTATTATGCTTTTCAATTGATGTGCTTTTCAAAATTGATAAACTTTTCTCAATTTACATATTAGTGAGCACAAAACGTAAGATATGTTAGTATTTTAGGAAAATTTTAGTGGGTGCAATTGCACCTTTTTTTTTGTCATCGTAACTCAAGCTTATCATTTCATATATAAACAAGCCCTCTCGAGTAAGGGGCATCAAAACACAGAATCTCCCATAGAAGGGGTGGTGGGTAAGAAACCCAATAACATGGAAAAGCCTTACACGTGAGGCCTTTACAACCAATCTGCTAGTCTTTTTGAATTTCAAGATAGTAAAACCAACTCAAGACTCTCACAAAGGACCATGAAGCTTAAACATTCTGTAATAAGTGGCTCAACATCCCAAGAGCAAAGAGAGGAATCTTGTGGGAAGCTTATCAAGGAGGAGCTGTCTGTTTCCGGCACATATTTCCATCCAAATCAACTGGCAAAGTGACGAAGAGCATGGAAACAAGCAAGGGTTTCGGAATGGAGGGCGGAGGACTATCGGATTGGTTGCGCAGTTCCTTCGATCAATCTCCCTTCAGAATCGTAGCACACGAAAGCAAAAGCCCCTTCCGTAGACCGTGGGAGATGCGATCCATCGATGTTAATCTTTAGCGTCCGCGGTTGCAGTGGTCTTCCCCTCATAGATAAATCCTCCGGTGCACGCTCTCCCTCCTTCTTACTCCTGTTCCATTTCACATAGTTGTAGTGCATGGCAAGAGATGAGTCTACTACTCTTCTGGGACTAGGATTCTGGTGTTGGAACTTGGAAGACAAAGGAATTATGCGCAAGCCAAATATTCCAGAGAGTTGTTGCGATAAGCTCGAAGGGTAGGTTCTTTAGGGTCAGATCTACAAAGTTCAGCAACCACTCCTCGATTTTGGTCGCTTGTTGGTGAGAGAACTGAAAATTAAATTCTCGACTAGACCAAACCTACTTTGTACTATCATAGAGGAGGAAAAGATGTTTCCCGTTTCGAGTTCCTTTCAACACATGAGGCAATAAGGCTCAAGTAAAAGCTTCGTTTTATACAGGTTGACCTTGGTTGGTAGAGCATTTCGGCAAATGCTCCACATGAATAATCTAACTTTGGGGAGTGTTTTTAGCTTCCAGATTTTGCTCCACAGAGAATTGGGAGTTTGGTAGGAGGATGAAGCTTGCTCGTTGTCTTGTTTGGTTTCAATCTTTCGAAGTTGATTATAACCATGTTTAACAGAGCAGCACCCAAACTAATTTGCTAACCAAACTAGCTTATACTCTGTTGAAATGATTAGTAGTGGAATTGCTAGAATTTCATTAACAAATTGCTCATAAAAAAGGTTCCCCAATAGTTGTTCTTTCCATTGTTATTCTGTTGAGTCTATAAGTTCAACAATCATTTTGGGATCTTGTCGGTTAAATGGCCCTCCCAGTACACCCCTTTCCAATCATTTATCTCGCTAATAGCTGATTAGCTGGATTCCACTAGAATAAATCTGTTAGATGTTACAAAGATTGAGTACTTTCAACTCAAGTGAGTGTGGTCACTCTTTGGATCTGACACTCTTTAACAATCTCTAAAAGATTACATAGTTGAGCTCATAAGAAAAGCAAATGTGTAAGATTGAAGATCACTCAAGACTTAGGAATTATAAACTTTGGAATTTCAGCTTCTTGTATCCTTTCAGCATCAAGACCTTTTATAATCCTCATTGTCCAAGCTCATAGTTGGACATAACCTCAGAGAATCGCTCATCCAATCTACCCATTGGACTTGAACATTGTCAGAAGATCTAAATGCTTCCAAGTTGTAGATATTGAAGTCTCTCATTGATTCTGCCACCAATACAGTAGATAAAGTTTCCATAAGAAGAGTGCTTCACTTGGAAAGAATGTTTTGCCTCTTGTTGATTGATTTATCCAAATCTTACTATATTCCACCTTCAAGG
The DNA here is from genome assembly GCA_017140615.1 of Eucalyptus cladocalyx. Lineage (NCBI taxonomy): Eukaryota > Viridiplantae > Streptophyta > Magnoliopsida > Myrtales > Myrtaceae > Eucalyptus > Eucalyptus cladocalyx. Next base: position 37,293,633 of record CM029524.1, on the reverse strand, counting down.
ATTTGATTGGATATAATTTCCTTTGTGGATAAATCTAATATATTTAGCAACCAATCCACCAAATTATTAGCCGTTGCATGAAGATTACTTTCTTGATTAATATCCTCAGTCGAATAGTATCGAATATCAAGGATATGATTTCCTCCGTGACTCTTAGTCTGATTCTTTGAGTTTGATAAGTAAACGTCTGATAATACTCATCAGAGTTTCTACCTGAAAAATCTTACTATCAGAATCAAAGAATGATTAAAGAAAGTTTATTAATCATCAAACTAATAAGGGAATTTTCTTCAACAATCTTCCCATTTTTTATGATGACAACAATTTCTAAGCAAACTTTTAGAAAAGATATGATTTTGATAAAGCTCTAAGTATAGTGAAATTTGAAATTAAAGTGCAATCATAATCTATGAGAATGTTAAGTAAAAAGATTACAATTCTTATAGATATTCTAAATACTCTTAAAATTGTAAGATAAGGGATAAGAAAGTTTCAACCAATTTTGCATAAAAATTGTCCTCAAAGTATAGATAGCATCAAAATCTGCGAAGTTCTGCGTCTTCACATTTCTCCTCCTTTTTGTCAATGGCACAAAAGGTTATAGCAAACTATAGCAAACCATAAGTTCAATAGTTAGTAGCAAACCAGCATAACCAAATGACAAACCGAAGCAAACTGAGAGTCCAAATGAAAACAAGCCAACACAAACAAAATTGTCTTAGAAATTTGAAAATTTATAAGACTATTTACAGGTGGAGGGTTGGTTTGGGTCTTGAGTTGGAGGTAGGGGTGAGCGGTTCTAAGTTCCTTATAGGTTCGCCTAAAACCTATAACCTATCATCGAGTACAAGTTCCTTTTTCTTTTTCTTTTTTAATAATTTGGAACCTACTCGTCGAAACCTGGAACCTAGAACCTACCCTTTCATAGGTTCTAGAGTCAGTTATAGAATCTAATAGGTTTTTTTTTTTTTTTTTTTTTTTATTTGTTTCATTTTTAGTTAAAAAAAAAACAAAAATGAACGCAATAATAAAAAACAAGCTTGTGATTCATCAAAGAGAATATAAAATGAACAAAACTATCAACAACAACAAAAAAATAATTCTTGGCAAGGAATTCAAATACATAAAAGTAGGGTGAACTGTTCCAAGTTCCATATAAGTTCCACCTAAAATTTGGAACCTATTTGTTGGAATAGGTTCCTCATTTTCTGGAACTTGGAACCTATCTTGCATATTTTAGAACCTAGAATCTATCCTATCGCAGGTTCGAGGATTGGTTAAGGTTTACTTAAATTCCACCTATATTATTATTTGAACGATTACAATTCATTAATCATAACTTATACTTAGACACACGAAAAATATGAACTTTAATAGCATAAAAATTTTAGCCACAAAATGGAAACTCGGACTAATGCATCCAGATTATACATTCATCATTGAACGGTATGGAATATCAGAGGATTACACAGAGACATAGATCAAGAAAAACATTAAAACTTGTCTCAAATTCTAGGTTGTAGGTTTTAGATTCCTCTACCTAAGAACCTAGAACCAACCTATTGAAATAAGTTCATTATTTTTTGGAACCTTAAATCTATCTTGCATACCTTGGAATCTAGAATCTACAGGTTCCCATTGGTCTGATTTCTCAGGTACTAGGTTCTATCCTAAAACTATGCTCATCTTTAGTTGGAGGGCTTGAAGGAGGGAAATATTCTAAAGGCACAAAGACAATGACGTAATAATTCATATGAGCAATTGTGTTCTTAAGCTTCTTCAATCTTCTGTCTCCATTCTATGTGAGCCTCTTGATCTGATACTTTAGTTCCTTGACCTCATCCTTAATCTCCATCAGTGCTCGAAATATACTCCCATTAGAATCATCTATAGCCTCTAGCGAAGGAATGATCTCAATGGATGGATCATTTGTTTTTTTTTCACCTGTATGATCTACTCAGCCCTTGCATTTTGCACTTGCTCCCCCTCAATTGGAGCATCCTTGTCAACTTATGTTTCTTTCTTTACATCTGATTCTTTCTTAGTCAAAACCACACTCTCGTCTACAACTGAAGTAGCAACCATTGGCTCTTTGGCTATTCATGTAGCCTTATCATGAATACTTTGAACTTCAAGTTCTGTGGGTACCCTTGGCGACACTTGTTCACCCTATATCTGATCCTGAGCTTCTACGATCTATGGATGATTTGATAAAGTAGCATTGTCCATTTCATTAGACTCTTCTTTACTGATGTTGGCCACAACCTCTTGTAACACATCCTTAATCGATTTTAAGGCATCAGCTACTTCCTTCTCTTTCTCTTGCACAACTACTAGAGGGTAAGTCACTTGCTATTGTTGAAAATTCTCTGCATCATCTGGCTTGTCCAATTCAGTCTCATTGTCTTAACTTCTTGCAAGTCTTCATCTAAATCAAAATCCTCTTCCAAGATGTCATCGCCTTGTATGACGATCAAATTATTGAGATCCTTTTCCTGATCTTTGTTAGATCAAAGTCCTCAAACAATTCCTCAGTCATTTTTTGTGAGAGTGATTGAGATCCACTCCTATCAATCTGAGTCTTCCTCTTCTTCACAGAGTGGTGAAGCTAAGTCTGCCACTGGTTTTTCAATGTCTATCCGAACTAGTCTTCCATTTTTATCTTTCCATCTCCCCTTAACAAACCTAAAACTCATCTTTTTCGTCATCTTTTCATCTAGTGACATCAAAAGGAGTTGCTTTGTACTGAGCATGTCTGGGATTGCAATTTCACAGTGCATAAAAATTTTGGTAATCAAAGATCCATAGGACAATTACCCTTTGACTTTAAAACAGTTCGATACATGTGAAGGATTACCATGTGTGTGAGAGAAAAAAAAAGGATGATTGTTTTAAAAAGCCAAAATGATCTCACCTTCATACCTAGATACATCTGTTTAGGAAAAACCTTTCGGTCGAAGACAATTAATGATGATTTTGTGCAAAATGATTTGCTTCAGAGGAAAATTGTGATGTGAAGCATGGGACAAAGTATCTCTAGAAAAGTTAGTGATACCTAAGATCGACTAATAAGCAACATTAGGGTCAATATCAATTGGCACAAATTCTGAGTGATTGACACTAATAATTCTTACTAAATCGGTGGCATGAATAAGAATAGATTTGTCAAAAATAGTAAACTCAATAGTGTTAGGTGGGTAAAATGACAAATTTGAGTAAAAATAGGTTGTTAAAGCAGGATAGTTTGGAAGGTTTTGAGCACACAAATCAATCATAAGAAGTTTGTCAAATATGTGCTTAATCTTAATCCCAAACGACTCAAAAAATCCAAAGTCAACTACCCCATGATTCATGACTCCCCTGTTCATCAAACTCTGAAAATATTCCAGATAACAGTAGATTTGAACAACTTTCCAACCCTACTCCCAACAGCAACATATCCAGCGAGTTTCCTCTTGAAGTTCATGAACAACTTCTCATCATTATTGCCTTTCCTACCATCATCCAAATCGATTGCCTAACCTTAGACGATTTGCCCTTCTTCCTAAAGATAGGGATTTTTGCGACTTTTTCTTTTCCCTTCTTAGCAATAGCACTTATTCCACTAGAAGTTCCGACTACCACATGCGGTATAGCACGAATAGGATTTTCAAACATTAAGTATAGTGCTTACTCACTTTCAAACATGTTAGTTGCCAAGAGGGTAGAAATTACCTCTTCATTATTTCCCAAGCTTTGGAGTGATGCAATGGTAGCTTTCAACTTTTGCCATTTGGCTGATGAACCACTCTCAGAGCTTGTAGGTGCCTTGCTTGTAGTTCCCTTGATATTATATGAAGAGTTTGATAGTTCGAAGTGCTTGACACTTCCTTTTGCTCATGATGCCATTCTTGCTATTCAATTCGATCTTTAAGAAGCAGAGGGTTGGATTTCGTTCCCTGGGCAAATTTTGGGGTCATGGGTGTTTTGGAGAGAAAAAGTTTCGATCTTTGAAAGAATGAAGGAGCGGAATTTAGGAATGAGGGTTTCAGAGAAAGAGATAAGTGTTTTAAGAGGATTAAGAGAAATCTTGGAAAAGATGTAAAAGAATAATTAGGAATTTTTGAAAACTTTAATAAGGGAAAACGAAAAGATACGAGCGTTCAAGAAACGGTTCCCAGAAAAAAAAAATTGAATAGCATTCCAAATTTTAAGGAATAACCATAAATTAATTTTTCAATAAAATAAATATGAAGAGAATAAGGCATACCTGATTTCTTGCCAGTCATAGAACTTACCTGCCAAAAAAATCAAATCTTGTGAAAGATATCCAAATGACATTGTTTAGAGGTATTATCTAGAGATCCTTCTTAAACACTTTGTTCAAACGGGTTAATAATGCCTAATTCATTGCAAATGAAATCAAAAAAAATTATTTTCTAATGGTTTAGTAAAAATATCTGCTAATTGATCTTTCGAATCAATAAACATAATATTAACATCACAGTTTTGAACAATGATACTTGATCTCAATATGCTTTACTCTGGAATGCAAGATAGGGTTCTTGGTCAGATTGATGGTGCTAGTGTTGTCACAATTGATTGTCCTATTTGAGTCTTCAACACCAAAATCTCTCAATTGTTGCTTCATCTCGAGGATCTAAGCACAACAACTTCCGAGTGCCATGTAATCAGCTTCAGCTAACGATAGAGCTATAGTACTCTACTTCTTAGAGTACCAAGATACCAACATATTGCCCAACATCTTATATGTTCCAGATATACTTTTCCTATCTATTTTTCTCCTTGCATAATTTAATATGAATATCCAGACAAAATAAACTTTGACCTCTTTGGATGCCAAAGTCTAAGAGAGGGGTAAGTGTTGACGTATTTAATAATTCTCTTTACGGAAAATAAGTGTGATTACCTTAGGATTTGATTGAAATCTAGCACACATGCCAACACTGAAGAGAATGTCAAGTCTAGAAGCTGTAAGATATAATAAAGATCTTATCATACTTCTATGCAACTTCTAATCAACCTTGTTACCCTTCTCATCTTTGTCAAGCTTTGATGAGCGAGACATTGGCGTTTCTATCTTTTCTGAATTTTCCATCTTGAACTTCTTCACAAGTTCTCTGGCATACTTTTTCTTGAAAGATGAAGGTGCCATAATTCTTGTATTATTTGAAGTCCAAGAAAAAATACTCATTTCGAACTCATCTTGCATTAGACTTGAGAATTTCTTGTAAAGACTTTCATTAGAAGATCCAAAAATAATATCATCAATATAAATTTAAACTAATAAGATATCATTGCCTTCTCTTCTTACGAAGAGTGTAGTGTCCACATTACCTTTGTCAAAACCATTTTGGGTGAGAAAGTTGCTAAGCCTTTCATACTAAGCTTTGGGAGCTTGTTTCAGATCATATAATGCTTTCTTTAATCTTAACACATGATCAGACTTTCTAGGTTATTCAAATCTAAGAGGTTGTTCTACAAAAACTTTATCTTTGATGAAACCATTTAAGAAAGCACTTTTCATGTCCATCTGAAAAAGTCTGAAATCATGAATGCATGTGTAAGCAAGTAAAAGTCGGATGGCCTCTAACCTTGCCAATAAAGCATATATCTTATCATAATCAATTCATTCCTCTTGAGAGTAGCCTTTGGCCACAAGCTTTGCTTCATTTCTTGTGACTTTGCCTTTGTCATTTAGCTTATTTCAAAATAACCATTTTGTTCCAATTACTAGATGATCCTTTGGCCTCGATACTAACTCCCAAATTTCATTCAACTTAAACTGAAAAAGTTCCTCCTACATAGCTCTTATCTAGCTTTCGTCTGAGAGAGCTTCCTCAAACCCTTTCCGCTTAACTTTTGAAATGAGTACTAAAGTGTTGATTGTATCTTTCAACGTAGATCTGATTTTGATATTATCCTTGATGTTCCCATTGATGAGATCATTCGGGTGGTTGGATTTGTGCTTCCAGTATTTGTTATATCTGTCATTAGGTTTGGAATTTTTTTCTGCATTAGGCTCATCAGATGTTTGAACTTAAGCTTCTGATTCCAGTATCTTTTAAAGCTCTTACAATTGCTAAACAGACTTGTTGTTGAGGAGTTCTAGAATCTTCTAGAGAAACTTGATTATTCTCATCAAATTTCATATTGATTGATTCTTCCACCGTGTGAGAGTTTTTGTTGTACTCTTTGAAGGCCTTGTTGGTGGATGAATATCCTAAGAAGATTCCTTCATCTAACTTTTCATTGAACTTTCCAAGCCAATTGTTAGCATTCTTAAGAATAAAACACTTACAACCAAATACTCGGAAATATGAGATGTTTAATTTTCAGCCTCTCAAAAGCTCATAAGAGGTTTTATCTAAAGAAGATCCAAGAAAAATGCGATTTATAATGTAACATGCGGTAGAAATGGCTTTTGCCCAAAAATATGATGCAATTTTGCTTTTGATTTAAAAAAGTTCTTGCTATTTCTTGTAAAGAAAGGTTTTTCCTCTCTACAACACCATTTTGCTTGAGTGTGTAAGGAGTCAAAAATTGATGCTTGAAACCTTTTTTTTTTTTTTGCAAAAATCAGAAAAACTTTTATTTTCAAATTCACCCCATGGTCTATTTTGATGCAGGAATCATGTAACCTTTTTCATTTTAAACCCTTTTTGCAAATTTTGAAAACTATGAAAAAGCTTCATGCTTATGTGTGATAAAGAAAACCCAAGAATACCCAGTGTAGTCATTGACAATGACTAGATAAAACCTTTTTCTCCGAAGGCTCTAAGTTCTTGTTAGTTCAAAAATGTCCGTATGAAGAAGCTGCAATGCATGTTTAGTAGTGACAAAATTAATGGGCTTAAAGAAACTTCTCACCTATTTTCCAAGAGCACAGACTGAGCAAATCTCCGACTTTTCAAATCTAACGTTCAATAGCCCTCATACGAGTTTCCTTGTTGACAGCTTCAAGATTTGTTGGTGCTAAGGTGCCAAAGTGCCAAAGATCTAACTTGTCCTTAGTAGATACCAGACATTGTATAGCATCATACTTTATATATATATACATTGTATAGCATCATACTTTATATATATATATATATTCCACGCCTTCTTCCAATAAAGGATTGCTTGTTATCTTGACTTATTCCGGCACTTGTTCTCTTGGAAGCAAATTCTGAAGTTGACGTCACATAGCTAACTAATGCTAATTAGGTTGTAATTCAGCCCCTTGACTAGTGAAACATCTTTTGTTGTAAGACTTCAAATTCTAATTGTGCTTTTGCCGATTATCTTTCCTTTGTTGTTCCCATCGAAAGATACACTTCCACCATTGTATCTTGAAATTTCAACAAACTTGGATGCATCTTCTATCATGCTTAATCATCTGTTATCCATGTACCATTTATTATCCAAGTACCATTTATTTCCCCTTTTCTTCGGTACCTGCAATCAACAAAAAAAAATTCAAGCTTTCTTTAGTACCTATATTTGTTCAGGTCCTTTTTTATTAGAAAGTTTAGCCATACTTAGAAAATTTCTCCAAATTGGTCTCCAACCAATTTGGGCAATCATTTTCAAAATGATCCAAATTCCTACATATTGAGTACTTGAGGAAATTTCAACCAACAGATTTTACAAATTGTTTTTGAAAATGGTGTTCGTAAACAATTTTCAAAGGTCTTTGTCTTACTCTCTCTCTCTCTCTCTCTCTCTCTCTCTCTTTATATTTTGGAAAATTGTTTTGAAGATCATTTGTGCTTTTGCAACCCAGACCAGACTTGTTGTAATAAGGTATTCAAATCGAAAGAATATGTTCTAAAGTTTTTGAACCTATGGAAGATCTTTTTGTTACATCGAAAACTTCCTTTCAAATGCTCATTTTCTTTCACAACAAGGTCTTGATTCTCTTGAGATTTGGAAAGATTTTTCTCAAGAGTTTCAATCCAATCTTTTTGAAAAAGATCCTATTGTTTCAATTTTGAATTTTTCTTTTTCAGTTCGGAAATCTTGCCAAGTGTAGCTTTATGATCAAAATATAATTCATCTATGTAATTTGAGACTTCTTTAGGTATATTAAATTTGTTTACCTCAATTTCATCTTTTGATTCTAAATTTGCCATCAGATAGATGTTAGCATATTCTTTAGTGCTTTCTTCGCACTATGTGTCACTCTAGGTCTCAATCTACAGTGCTTTCTTACCTTTCTCAAACTTGTTTTTCTTTTTCTTTAGAAGAGGACAATTTGGCTTGATGTATTTTCTCTTCTTGCATTCGAAGCAAATCACATTCTTGTTATCTTCTCTTTCACTGAAGTTCTTTTTTTGATCATATGATCTTAAAGTCTTTTTCCCTTTGAATTATCTTCCTTTTTCTAGCCATCTTGTGAAATTTCTTCACCATAAGAGCCATTTCCTCGTCATCTTCTTCATCGTCCTTTGAATTTGTATCATCAAAATCATAGTTAGATTTCAACACAATCATTTTATTATCTCTAGATTCTCCTTCCCCATTCAAATGTTCCACTTCATACAATCGAAGTGTTCCCATGAGTTCGTCTACGAAAAGTGGTGAGATCCTCTGAGTTTCACGAATGGATGATTTGATATTGTTCCATTCCTTGGATAACCCGCGTAGGATTTTGTTCACTTTCATGGAATCCGATACTGGTTGTCCTTGTTGTGCTAGGTTGTTGATGATGTCAGTGAATCTGCTGAACATGTCAGTCACTGATTCATTTGACTTCATTTTGAAAGATTCATACTACCCAAGCAAAATGTTTATCTTGGTCTCCTTGACTCAGTCAGTTCCTTCATATGTCACTCATAACCTATCCCAACTCTTTTTAGCAGAATCACATGCTGATATGTTGTTATATTCCGTAGGAAATAAAGCACAGTATAAAGAATAAACTACTTTAGCGTCTAAAGCTTCTCTTTTGGATAATTCTGTCTGATATGGCTTTGACTTTTGGCTTTTTGCTATCTGTGTCCTTTCTTGAAGAAGAAGCTTTAGGCCTTACATCATTCAAAAATGCATCTCACTCTAAGGGATCCTTGGATCTGATGAATGCTTTCATTTTATTCTTCCAGATGTTGTGGTCCTTTCCATCGAAGTATGGAGGCCTTGTATCACTTTGTCCTTCCATAAGTCCTTGTGCAATAATGCCAACCATTGAAAGATCGTCAACTTAGAAGTAATGAAGCACTTCAATAGAGAGTAACCGAGCTTTGATACCAATCGTTAAGGCTTGATGGATCACTTAGTCCAAAATAAAATAAATTTAAAACGTGATTGCAATACAACGACATCCAACGACAAACCATTTTATGATCAAATTTTATCAATGTACAATGTATCACAAAATATAGATAGAAGTTTAGGAATATATAAAATTGCACACAACAAAGTTACACCGGTTCAATGTTTACAAGGCTACATATACTCTCTCACGCTGACAGCTGATTGGCTGGAATTCATTAGAATGAATCTATCAAATATTACAAAGGCTAAGTACTTCCGACTTAAGTGAGTGTAGTCACTCTTTAGATCTGACACTCTAACAACCTCTAAAAGATTACATAATCAAGGAATTATAAATTTTGAAATTTCAGCTTCTTGTACCCTTTCGGCATCAAGACCTTCTTTTATAATCTTCATTATCCACCTTGGTCGTTGGACAAAACCTCAGAGGATCGCTCATCCAATCTACCCGTTGGACTTGAACATTGTCAAAAGATCTATATGCTTCAAGGTTGCCAAAATTGAAGTCTCTTGTTGATTTTACAGCCCATAAGAAGAGTGCTTCACTTGGAAAGAATATTCTGCCTCTCGTAGATTGATTTATCCAAATCTTACTATATTTCACATTTAAGGATTTGATTTGATAAACTTTCCTTCTTGGATAAATCTCATATATTTAGCAAAGACTCCACTAAATTACTAGACGTTGTGCGAAGATTACTTTCCCGATCAATATCTTCAATCAAATAGTATCGAATATCAAGGATATGATTTTCTCCATGAATCTTAATCTAATTCTCTTAATCTGATGAGTAATGTCTGATAATAATCATTAGAGTTTCCACCTCGAAAATCTTACCACCAAAATCAAAGAACAATTAAAGAAAGTTTTGTTAATCATCAAAACTAATAAGGAAATTTTCCTCAACAATAAGTTGTGGCATTCCATATCCTTTCCATCCATGAAGAAGATGGAATCCTCTATGAATAGTAAATGGGAAAGAATGAGGCTATACCTGTAAGGACCCAAGGGCTATCACTGTGTAATATTGTCTGCTTTGGGCCTTTGGCCCTTATGGTTTTAAAACGCGTTACACAGAATAGAAAACCTAAGCCTTATAAACTAGCCCAGTACTTCCCCCCAAAGCGATGTGGGATAGGAGACATGTGCCTAACTTCTTGGGTCGTTCGTTGGTGCAGCCTCCCCTACCATCTCGGCCACGCCCTCAGGGTTGCCACATTAAATTTAGTCTAATTCCTTGGAAGCTCTAGTCATCAATTGTTTTTTTCATGAGCGAGGAAAATGCATTTGCCACAATAATGAATAAATACGAGGACAAAGGGTCCCCCTGGCAAAGACCCTCTTGAGGGCTTAAAAAAGGGAGGGGTTCCCCATTAAACTTGACGCTAAGAGAGGCGATGGAGACAGATTGCACAATCCAAGAAACCCATCTTGCACTGAAACTCATCATCATCATTAAAGCTTCTAGGCAATCCCATTTAACTCTATCATGAGCTTTCTTCATGTCTAGCTTTAGAATGGCGTGAAATCTATTTTTCCTCTTCTTGATTCTAAACTGGTGGAAGACTTCTTGTACCACAAGAATATTTTCTTGTATCTATCTACTGCGACATAAGCACTTTGTTCCAATGCTATCAAATTAGGGAGCCAAGGCTTTAGACAGTTTGCTAAGACCTTGAATATAATTTTATAATTAAAATTGCAAAAGCAAATGACCTGAACTTGTCAATCCTTTCTAGGTTTGGGTATTTGGGGATGAGAACAATGTGGGTTCTATTCAGATTTGGGTTGAGAGAACCGGTGTCAAAGAAAGACCTCACCATATTATGCACATTGTGCTGGATGATTTCCCAATAATGTTGATAGAATTGTTCGTTTAAACCATGAGGTCCCGGTGCTTTCCTAGCACCTGAAAAGTTGCGTCCATAACCTCTTGCAATGTTACACTTCTCAGTAGATTTTGATTCATTTGATCCTCTCCATTAGGGTGAGGCACTGATCAAGTATTGGCTAGAAGTTACTTATAATAGATAATATGAATATATTTGTATACATCATTCATTTGACATTGTTTACAAAAAAACATCTCTTTCACCGAGAGGGATTGAATTGGGAAAAAGAAGAAAAAAGGGAGTCAATCTTGACAAGATGGGCTTGTGCTGATATGTGAATGATGGAAGCTATAAGGACAAAAGGTAACCGTTGTTTATGGATGCATTTGGACTTGGCCAGCAGTTTCTTTGCACTCCAAAGGGCTAGATGCTTATAAAGATTCATGTGTAATTGACTATCTGAGGGAACCAAACTTTTAGCTAGGTTGAAGTTTGATTTCCTCTGAACAAAAATCAATCAATTAATTGAGAAGTCACATTAGCAATCAATTGATTTAACCCATGAAAAAAGGGCGCGACGATTTCGGCACGCCGCAATAATTAACAATAAACATGTATGTATATGTGGCTACTGACGTCACACCTAAGTATAGGTTATTTGTACCTTATGTTTGAATGACAAGGGCCACAAAAAAAAAAAAAAAAAAACATTTTCTATTCAAATGAGACACTCATTTGATTATGTCAAAATAAAAAGATGGGTCATAAAGAAGAACGGCTTTTCATTATGTCTGAAAATCAAAGATAGCCAAAACTAGATTGTCTCTTCAGCTAAACAAAGAATGGCTTATTCCCAACTTGCATTCTTCATTTTTGCTCTTTTTAATTACCATGTTTTGCCAATCAGTACTCACCCAAGTTGGTTTCTTGCGTAAGTGGAAAATAACTATGGCAACAACATGGTTGGTAAAAAGGCTAGAAAGCCCTTTGAGTTCAATGCATCTGATATTGAAGAGATTAATCAACATCGAAGGGACCTTAGGGCCGTCTTCTTTTTGTCATTTCATTATTCAGGGAGAGGCTAAATTCCGCGAGCCGTAGTTGACTTTTTGACCGTGCTTGTGCACCTAACGTTAGATGCAACGCATGATCTAACCTGACCCTTGGCGCTTATTGGGTTCGAGTCACTTTCTAGCTTACGTGGGTTGGCGGAGTAATCGAATCTGGCGTTGAACGACAAATAAAGGTGCCAAGCGAGACAGGATAAATTCCGAACGCTTTAGGAGGAATCTTGTGGAGATCAGCGACCGCGGAACGATCGGAACCGATTTTCCCCGCCTGAAATTGATTAGCAGAAGAAGCGTTCGATAGGGATAAAATATATGTTGCTGGAGAGATGCTTTCGGTTGATGGAAAGTATTGAAAGGCGGACAGATAAGAAAGAAATCGGTGGATAGACGATATCCAACTGAGGCAATAATGATTTGGGGACGTTGAGGTCGTCTTGAAATTCCTATCATTCTTTGCTCATCATGTTTACCGAGCCTTATTCTAAAGTTTAAGAATTTGTCGTGCCAAAGTGCCAAAGTCAACAGTGATGACGGAAAATGCCTGAACTTCATTGTTTGGGACAATGATAATTAAAACTTTTAAATGGGTCAAGAGAATATTAACAGCTCACGGGTTGAGACAAATCGGGCATATTTTCAATAATCAAAAACATATGTTGAATAAGACAAGCATCATAGGGAGCTTCTGCTTTAAATATTAAATCACGTCTTCATTTAACAACTTAAACTTTATTTAACAATTTAAACTTTTAAAATAGTTAAAAATAGTCCTACAAAATCTCACTGTCAAACCAATGAAACCTACCTCCAGCAATTATCAAGTTGATAAAATATTGGGTAGAGCTCTGAGGCTAGCATGGCAAAATCCGAGTCCATTCATGGGTCGACATGCGTCACATTTGGGCTGACCGTCAAAAACCCCTGCAACTTGTATCCCTCTTCAACTTATTTTTTCCTTCTTTTTATTTTTTCCTTTTTTCTTCTTCTTTTTCCTCCTTTCACTCCGCAAGAGATACAACGCCTCAACTCAGACCACTGTCAACTTAATCCCATGAATTGCCTTCCACCACCACCTCACCACTGTCAAGCTCGACCAGCAACCTGAGCCTCAAATTTCGGATCTAAGCTTGAGTGAGCTCTAGATATGGAGCCCTAGATTTGCAATCTAGAGCTCAGCTCGACCACGAATCAACAGACTCGAGGTCAACCAAGGTCGGCATAGGTCGACGTAGGCAATGGATGAGGCGAAGGCACGATTTGTCAATGCTACAGAGGGCCTCGAGCTCCTGGCTGAGGCAATACCGATACAGAGGGCGCAGGAGGAGTTGGACAGGAGGCAGCGATGCTAGAGGTCAGATAAGAAGTGGGCGAACATGGCGGCAAAGATGGAGACGATGCGCCAAAGGCTGCAGGGTCTCAGGAGCTAGAGAGCATTTTGAAAAAATGAGGGAGGGCTTTGTTTTTTTTTTATTTGGTAAATGTAGGAATATATAAAGCTTTAACCAACTATACAAAAGAATAGGCGCTAAAAAATTTTCAATAATGACAACAAGTCAGAACAAGTGAAAGAGAGCTGACTAAAAGAAAGTCACCCGCAAACATAGCAGGTAACAAAACAAAAGAACCAGCCTAACGAATAGGCACCAAGAACAACAAGGGAGGGAGGGCTTTGTTCTTTTCCCTCAGAAATGCAGAAGAGAGAAGAGGGAAAGTCGTACAATTGGAGAGGGAGAAGATGAAACACTAATTGAAGAGGGAGACAAGTTGTGGAGGTCTCTAACCGTGCGCCCAAATGTGACACGTATCACCCAAAAAATGAACTCGGATTTTGCCACGCTGGCCTCAAAGCCCTACCCAATATTTTCTCACTTCCTTGACTCACTAAACTCGAGAGGGACCATCGGTTAAGGCGCTCGGGTAGGTGTTCTGGCTCCTGGCACAATCTCCATCTCACGATCCACCGATTGACGAGGTGGGAATTCCTTCGGAAGTTTATCTTGCATCGTAGATTCATACTCAAGTAACGCTTCCGTGATCTCTAAGGTGGGTTCTTTTCGCTTCATCCGTGCTCAAGTTGAAGTCCCGAGATCATCATTGGGTTGCTTGCTTGGGTCACTGTCGTGTCTCGACCTACGCCCTTGGGTGAGCGCAATGCATGGCCCATCCCCCATGAAAGCAAAGAGTCCACGAACCGATTGGCCAAGACACGTCCTTGTCTCGAGAACTCGATCCCATGAATGATCGAGAGAAGTCATGCAAAGTGCATAGCCGGGAATGCGAGCATCCCTCTCCACGGTATTGGCATATACCATTTTGGCCAAGCTGGGTACGCCTTGAAGTTCATGGCCTTGCTCCCACTTAATGGAATCTTTATTGATTTAATTTCTTTTCTGTTCTTTTCTTTTGTTTCCATGCCGGTCACTAAGCTAGGGTCATGAAGCCGTTGCTGGTGGTGGGCGAGGGCCACAACGTCATTGCCAGGTCTATTAAGGCAAGGGTCAGCCCTTGCCAAAATCTGATAAGGGTTGCGAGCCTTGCTTGCAGCTAGTGTTAAAAATTTTGGAGGTGTGCGTGCGGAAGCATAAACATTGTTTTGGTATTAGTTATAGTTTTTGGTTAATGACGTGTGCAAGTGTATGATATAGTTTGTAGATGATGGACAAGGGATAAACTAGGATAATTGAAGAACAAAGAACATGGGATATGGGAAATAATTTCATTAGTTGGATAAAATAATTTTACAATAGTTGAAGGGAGTGTTGGTGGAGGAGTTTCATGATATGGAGTATTATCTCATGCCCAACATTCTAGATTTGTGTAGAATGTTGTCCACTTTGGCTTAATCTAGAGAGTTCTAGATTGTAGTTTATCCTCTCTTCTTCTAGAGAGATCTACACATGTGCTTCTACATTTTTCTCTTTCTTCCAAAAACTTCATCTAAGAAATTCTAGAAGTTTAGCATCTCTAGGAAATTCTAGAAAATGGATCACCATTTTCAACCGCCGGCAAGAGCTTCATGGCCCTCACCCATGGACCGGCTAATGCTTTACTAAACCCATACCATTAACTTTCAAATACTTCCCAAACCCTTCCGAATTTGTTCCAGGTTTCGATACAACACCCCAAAGGTTCCCGTTGAGTACCATAACCAACAATAAGTATTCTGTAATAGCCTTATCCCTATGTTAAATATATAAAACAAAAATTCAAATTTACAGAAGCAAGCATCGAGTCAAAGCTCATGCATCGTAAATCTCCGATTATAAAACGACAAAGTCCGAAGTACAAGATCGGAAGAATTTAAGATCAATTAAAATGGTTGAAGCATACGTGGCTTACCCTCTGTTCTGACGCACCTGCATGGCTAACTCCATTCCCTTTCTCTCATCATCTTCGATCCGATCGAAGAAGACAACAGTAACCCCAGAAGCTGAATGACGAAACAATTGACAAATCAAGCGACAATCTCCTGAACTGATCCCCCATTGACTTGGCCATTTGTGATCGTAGCTCGGCCCTTGAAGTTGTCAAGATATCCATCAATGGAAAAAGCAACTAAAGTAGCCATTCAGATTCCGACCATAATAAAAGAAAGAAAACTACGCATTCAGTGGACGCTTTTGACCTTTGCAAACATGCCTCATTCTCTCTATTTTCTGTCATCTCAATTGCCATTCAGGTGTCAACTCTTACAAGTAGAAAAAGTGCGGAGTTAGTCCTAAAACTTCTCCCTTCAGCACCATAGATGTGAGATTTTCTTTTATTTTATAGATTAGTTCACTTTATGTCTATGAGTAGATGATTACTCACTCCAGCTCCTGCCAAATTGAATTTGGTCCGTTGGTGGCGATTTCCCTTCGTGAAAAACAAAAGAGCTGGCTGGACTGTCCTGTGGCTGAGCCCAGGCGTGCGTTTGCTCAGAGGGTTGCCGTGGGCCCGACATGGGGCCCAGCTTTGGGTAAGCCGGCATTGCACGCTTATCGCTCGCTCGACTGTGCGTAACTGCATGCAAACTGCATAATGTAAGCCGAACCTGCCCCCTCTATAAATTCGCCCGCCCTCCGATGATGCCGCTTCCAAATCTCTCCTAATCCCAACAAATTTGACCTTTCACGGGAGGGAGAGAGAGAGAGAGAGAGACATTATACTGCTACAGAAGAAATTCTCTGATTAGTCACTGTCTTCTTGCTCCTAGGTTAAGCCGATGTCTGAAGCCGGAGGCGTCGCTTCCTTCCTTGTACTCTTCTTCCATGTCCTCGTGTTTTCAGGTGAGACGTTAGCCAACTTGAAGATTGTTCAGTCCAATGTTCACCGTCACAAGACTGTTGAATTTCTCATTCTCCCAAACTTGCAGGTGTTGTGGATTCAGCAACCTTCACGATCCTCAACCAATGCGCCTACACCGTCTGGCCCGGCATCCTCTCCGGCGCCGGCACCCCACAGCTCCCCACCACCGGGTTCGCCCTCCAGCCCGGCCAGTCCAACGCCATCTCCGTGCCCGCGTCCTGGTCCGGCCGCCTGTGGGGCCGCACCCTCTGCGCCCAGAACGCCACTGAGGGCCGGTTCGTCTGCGTCACGGGCGACTGCGGCTCTCCCACCGTCGAGTGCTCCGGGTCGGGCGCGGTGCCCCCTGCCACGCTGGCGGAGTTCACCCTCGATGGCGCGAACGGGCTCGACTTCTACGACGTCAGCCTCGTTGACGGCTACAACCTCCCCATGTGGGTGGTGCCGCGGGGCGGGAAGGGCGGGAACTGCACCGCCACGGGCTGCGCCGCCGACCTGAACGCCGGTTGCCCCAAGGAGCTCCAGGTGGACACCGACGGCAGCGGGAGCGTGGCTTGCAAGAGCGCGTGCGAAGCGTTCGGGGACCCGCAGTACTGCTGCAGTGGGGCCTACTCGACGCCGTCTACGTGCAAACCGAGCGGGTACTCGGAGTTCTTCAAGCAAGCGTGCCCGACCGCTTATAGCTACGCGTACGACGACGGGACCAGCACATTCACCTGCGCATCCGCCGATTACGTCATCACTTTCTGCCCTTCGCCGTCGTCTAGGTAAAATTCTCCTTCGCCATCCGTCATACCGCCGGCTTACATACTTTTGACTTTTGAATTCCTGTCTTTACGTAGCTGTCATGAATTTAAGTGGAAAATCCTTTTGAAAAAGTGTAATTTCTATATACAAAAACCAAGTTTAGACCGATCTTCTGACTGACTATCCCGTGCAACGGTTGTTGGCGGCAGTGTGAAGGCGGCAGGCGATCCGGCGGCGACGTCCAACTCATCGGCCCCTGCCGCATTGATCGCATTGCAGACCTCTGCATCCAACCGCACGAGATTGAGATCCCGGCCATTTGTCGCCCCGGTCGCTTTGGCGGCAGTTTGGCAGTTGTTGCAACTACTTTCTCTCTGATTATCACTGCTCACGGATGGCGACGTCCGGCCGGCATCCGACTCATCGGCCCCCATGGCATTGATCACGTCGCCGGCCTCTGTATCGGACCGCACGAGATCGAGACGCCCCGCCCTTTGTTGCCCCGGTCGCTTTGGCTGCAGTTTGGCAGTTGTTGCAACTCCTTTCTCTCCGATCATCGCTGCTCGCTGACGGCGACGTCCGGCCGGACGTTTTACTGCCGACTCCTTTTTTTTATTTTCCGGCGGGCCCTCCCTCCTCTCGGAGGCCCACAATAGTTTTGGCTAGACCGTACGAGTTATTTCAATGGACGGCCCAGTTTCGAAACCACAACGTCGCCGAAATTGTCGTTTATTCTTATTTTAATTCGAAGCCGGCGAGATACACGGCCGGTGAAATTTCGTTTTACGTGATTTTTTTATTAGGAGTTGGTGAAATATTCGTAATTTGGTGGAAGATGGGATGGGGGTTGGCTTCATATGCACGCAAGTCCAGCGTCATGAGTCACGTTTTCTCTTCACAGGAGGAACACGCCTCGGCTCGTGGTGCGATCAATTCTTGGCCTTTAATCTATAAGCGTCGGTTCGGAAGAGTAGAGCGAGCGACAATGATTACTAGGCCGAATTGCAATATATATTGGTTGTTTATTTTCTGATGTTACCATTCTCATTATTATATATATTATCCGTCGATTCAACCTGAATTATCAATTCAGAATTTCCCTTCGGTGGCGGCGGCACTAGCGATGTGTAGACGCAATGATGCTTCAATTGTCGAGGTGAGAACAGTGATGGTGCTTGCTTGTGTTTAGTAAGAATGTGTCTAATACCTATAAATAAATAAATAAATAAAACCCTCAACTTGCTAGTGCCCGCAGCGGTGGCGGCAGCACTAGCAATGGGTAGACGCAATGATGCGATAGTCATTGGGTGGGAACGTTGGTGGTGATAGTCATTGGGTGGGAACGTTAGTGGTGCATGCCTATGTTTAGTAAGGATGAGCCTAAAACCTTAAAAAGAAGAAAAACACCCCTCAATTTTAGGCCCAGTTCAAATTTGGCCATAAATATTTTTTCATATCATAAAAAACCCTCGACAATAAGTTTAGTCTCAATTCTACCATAAATAAATTTTTTTTATCTCATTAAAAACCATCGACTTTTACTTGAGTCACATATTATCTTCTGTTAACACTCCATCAAATCTTACCCTTAGTGACATGGCATTTCCAAGTTATAGCTCTAGTTTTTATTCAAAATTTGGAATTAAGAAGACATTTTCTAGAGATAAATTTTTCTACGTCAACCCAAACAACGTTTTCTTAGATGTGAAATTTGGGTAAAAACTAGAGCAATTAGGGTTGGCCTTCTTCAATTGCTCATTCTTGTAAGAGAGTTTTCATTGGAACTTTGCATTCAGCATTCAATTCTTGTGCTTGGGAGTCTTCCATATCTCATGATTACAGAGCTTACACTTGGGAGTCTTCCATTTCTTGGTTGTCAAGAGAAATTTTGGACAGAAGTTTAATGAGGGAAAATTTGAAATTGTCGATTTTTTATGACACGAAAAAATGTTAAGGGAAAATTGGGACAGGACTTACAATTGGGAGTTTTTATGGGACAAAAGAGAGTGTATAGTAGAATTGTAATTAGACCTAAAGTTGGGAATTTTTTTAAGGTATTAGGCCCCTAAGAAGAACAAGAGATGAAAAATTAAAAAGAAAATGGTAAAAGGAATAGAAAGAAAAAAATAATATATCTCAGCGCTTCAAAAGGACTAACGTAAATGTGACGATCATGGGCTGCAAGTAAAATTAAGATGTGAAATTACCCTCTAAATTTATAGGACACTCATATTCACAAATCATCAGCTAACATCTTATCTTGATGCCAAAACTACACATCGGATTCTATTTTTTTACCCACGTTATCGGCTCTAGTTTCACACGAAGAAGTTCAACATAAAAACTCAAGTCGTTGGGTGGAGAGAGATATTATAAATCTTGCATGGCATTGGACTCTCAATTCGTGTGGATTTTTTTTTTTATAATAAAAATATCCAATATATGAATTATATAACTTGAAACATCCTCTCATTTTATGTCATTATCCGGGTCCTTTTCTGTTGAAACTCATTTTCAGCTCGGTGGTTCATATGAAGCTTCGCCTCCCTCTTCCTTGCGATCTAAAAAATTGGATAAGATAGGTTAGCGTGTGGATAACTCAACCCAACATTTTTCTTAACCACAATTTGTATATTAGAATCTCAAATCCCTACGTCCTAACATAAATAATTTAAATGACAGGGGGATCAAGACATATAGATAGTTATTATTATCGTGTTGAATTCGAATAAATGATCCTATTGTCATTGTTCAATAGCTTTAGGGGTGAGCATGGTCCGAGTTGGGCCGATCCACCCCCTAATTTTAGGACCAACTCACACGGTACTAGTCCTCAATTTTTGGACCGGACTCACCTACCCAATGGATTTGGTCTGGTTCCAATGTCAACCCGGAACTAACCGATAATTTTTTATTTCATTTTTTGTACTCCTTAAAAAAGACCAGACCGATCCAATGGGTTCAATCCGATTTTAAGGTCAACCTAGAACCAACCAATACTTTTTTTATTTTATTTTTTTGTACTCTTTGAAAGGGCAACTAAGAAACGTACCAACCCAATGGATTTGATAATGAGCAAGGTCAGCAGCAGTGAGGGTCAAGTGGGTTGAGCGTCGAACAAAATGAGCATCTAATGTTGAGCGGGGAGCAACAAGCCAAGTGAGTATCGAGTGGCGAGCGGCATGAGTGACCCAAATCGAATGAGGAGAATGTCGAGTGGCAATCTTTCAATTTTGGCAAATTGAAGACTAATGGGGCAAATAAGACAGAAGAGAACAAATACTAGAGGAAAATGCCATAAGGTGTCTTTTTCAATGCCGTGAGGACTCCTCACAAAAACATTTTCCTTTTTCGTAAATTATGATTATTGACGCCGTAAAAGACATTAAAAAACTATGTTATTAAATAACAATGTAAAATTACTTAAACTCCTTACTAAATAGATGGTTTAATGTTATTGACGCCGTTTATTTTAAGATTTTCTCTATATAAAAAATAAAAAATAATATTATATATATAATCGGGGTTAGTCCGGAGTTGACCGATCCTAACTCTAGACCGATGATGACCAAGCCAAACATAGTATCCGGAATTCTATGACCAATGACCAATCCAAGTCATCCTTTAACCGACCGGTCCAGAGGCCGGGGCTGGTCCAGGGTCGGTTCAAGATCAACCCTGGACCAATGCTCACCCCTAGTCATCATCACAATTATCTCCCTCGCTATTTGTCTCTGTGGAAAAGAGAGAGAAATCTTCCAATCACAATCTATGCTCCAAATTGGTTCTCTGCTTGTTTCAAATTACGTTTTTTTATATGTCTAGGGTTTAGCCAAGAAACATCCGTTTTCCTTCCATTTCGTGTCGAAATGGGACATGCCCAGATTTCAAGATGGCATATACTGGCTCAAAATTGTGATCATGATGGACAGGAATCCCTGCTTATCGGAAACCAATTTCCAGGAAAGTGCGTGAGTCGTTTTAAGAGTGATCCACAGCATATTATCTATTTTAAGGTATTAAAAATAGTAATTGTCGAGATCAACACAGCATCAACGATTGCATAAATCACAAGGAAGAAAGAGATGTATACGCTTCAAGATGGAATGGGACGTGGGAGTCTCGCCTTAAGAAGTGTATATAGCCAAAGCGAAAGCCCAAACAAAGCCAGCGAGGACCCCATTAGGATTTAGTTACGTGGTTCGGATATCTTGTGTCCTATTTTATATTTGCCTGACTATTTTCTACGTGACTTGGAATAGAATAGGACAAGCTCATCGAGTGGCTCCGTCGCCTTGATGCACAGACAACATGCGACATGCCTGACCGGAGCGATACGTGAGAGGTCGATCGCTCAACGCCACACGTCAGGTGTCACCGTCTCAAGTCTCTATAGGTCGGACTGAGGTATTGACACTGTAATTTTTTGGTGGCCTCCACGCCATGAGGGTCTATATTGTAATTTTATTTCAACCAATCAATCCTGAAATGCACGTACTACTCCCCCTCACGGGAAAAGTTCCGAAAAAGTTCTAAAAAAGATTATGTTAGTACTAATTCAGTCATACGCTCTTTCAATTAGATCAATTTAGCATAAGCAATTTCACGATTATACTAATTTAGTTGATTTAACTAATTTAGATTAATAATTACTCACATGGATGCTGATCATTCCACGCGGCATGACCAATACTGACATAAACAAATATCACAAATTTTTAAATTTATCCTGAATTTTTTATTAATTAGTATTCTTGTTTTTTTTTTTTATAATCTTTTCTTTCCCTTTTCTTTCTTTATATACTCTAGGCTAGCGACCCTTGTTTAGTTTGGGCAAGGGCCCCTGTGCCCTTGTCAGCCATAGGCGAGGATGTCGGGCACTCGCTCAAATATAGGCAAGGGTCGTGACACCCTCGCCTGGTTTGGGTAAGAGCGTCATGGCCCTTGCCTGTCACAAGCAAGGGCATTTGTGCGCTAACCTAGATTTGGGCAAGGGTCCAATATCCTCACATGTGGTTGGCGGGGGTGCAAAGACCCTTGCCCAAAACTTGTTGGCTCATAGTTGGAAAAAAAAAAGGGGGAGAAAAGAAAAAAAAAGTAATAAAAATTTCAGAAAAACTAAAAAAAAATATTAAAATATATTGGATTTTATCCACGCTAACGCGTCGTCGATCACATAGGATGGCTAACGTTCACATAAATAATTTTCAACCTAAATTGATCATGAACTAAATTGGTATCAATTTGAAAATGTTTAAAACTAAATTGTTCCAATTGAATGGTTTAAAATTTCCTCACAGAAAGTGGACTTTTACCAAAATCTCAAAATGAGCACTTAGTATAACCTTTATAAGTGAATTTTTTTCTTACGTAGCATTCCTCACAATGTTTGTTTCTTTGGCCGGTCTTTATTTTTTAATGACGAGAAAGCTTACCTTCGGTAAGTAAATCTCGAGCCCGTGCTCCCAACAACCAATCTCATGAATGAGTTGTTTTCTCTTGATGGTGTGGAAGAACACATCCGTGGCATGCGTGTAATCAACACAGAAAAGTCGCATCTTTAATTATCATTATCAAGCAAATCCCAGGATTTAGGTTCGGTCTCTAAATTTAACAGAATAATTGGAAGCACACATCAGGCTTCATTGGTTCTCGAACTTGCCTCCAACCATGTTCATTTCGTACATCGTGTGCAATGGGTAGTGGACGATTTACAATTAGGTTATCTGGGAAGCAAGCATTCCTCACTAAGCGGCACGCATATCAAGAAGGATGAGAGTTCTTCACGAAAAGTCAAGAGCAATTTAGCACATAATTACGCACGTGTCGGTATTTATTAGGAAGTCCCTAGGAAAAGTGAGGAGGCAACAAGATGTCACTCCCATTTATGTTTGAGCAACTCTTTAAAATTAAGTAGTCGAGATGATTCGATCAATAATAATGTTTGAGATATGAAAACCAATTTAGAAAGTGATTTCGTAGATTCACATGGGATGCTTTGATCATGCTACATGATCAACTTTTGTAAGTTGGTCCACATACTCCGGCATTGGCCCATGGAAGACGTTACATTGCATGACATCAAAAGGGGAATGGGATAAAGCGAGGCACAAAAGAGTCGTTGTTTTTCATGTTGGCTGAGGGTCAATGATGGTCGAACCCGGATTGAGAAGAATTTGAGATGGGCCGCAACATTTATAAAGCTCATTGGGCCTTTCTGGGGGAGAGGGTGTCTAGAAATTGACCAAACCTATAAGCATGTTTGGTAACCTCAATTAAGTGTTGATTTAAAAAAAAAAAAAAAAGGACTGACCGAGATAAATTTTTTGGATGGAAAAGTACCCAAAAGAAAAGTCCTAAACCTAGACATCAATTCAGTACTAAACCTTTAAATTAGACCAATTTAATTCTATTTTTTTTTATATTTCTATCAATTTAGTCCATTCAACTAATTTAGGCAAGAAATAGCTAACATGGATGACGATCGTCCTGACATGGCACGATTATCAAGATGTGTACATTTTTAATAATACTTCCATAATTTTTTGATTTTTTTTTCTTTTCATTTCTTTTTGCTAGTGGAAAAAATTCAAAAAATTCAAAAAAAAATTAAAAATACCCATGTTAATACTAGTAGTCACCAACCATGCCATGTAGGACAAACAACATTCACATAAGCAATTTCCAATAAAATTGGCCCGGGTTGACTAAATTGGTACTGTTATGAAAAGATTTAGAACTAACTTGATCAAATTGAAAAATTTATGACTAAATTTATACTACTAGAGTGGGTTTAAAACTTTTTTTTTTACTTTTCCCCTTAATGGATTCAAATAAGTAAAAAGTGACTTAATTTGGTAAGTAAGGAAATGCTAGGGAACAAGGATATTAGAAGCGCTACAAACTTTTTATGGTGCTCACTTTAGTGCCAAAAATTTTTAAGCAATCACTTGGGAATTAAATCGATGGAAATACAATCACCTAAATTCCTCCGACAACAAATTCTGGCAATTTGTAATATATGTTGCTTTTAAAAAAATTTATTCATACATGGCTTCTCTTAAAAAGAAAAGGAAATCCAACGTGGCAAGATGAACAAATCCCTCTCTCTTTCTCTCTCTCTCTCTCTCTCAAGTTCCTTAAGATTGCATTTGACAACTATGATAAAATTTAAAATAGGATAAAATTTGTCCAATCTTGTGATTAATGTTTGCTCAAGACAAAACAAAGTTGGATATAAAGGGATATGAACTAAATAAAATTATCTCATAAGAGAAGTGGCATAAATGTATATAGGATTTCTAATATCCATAATAAGAAAATTATTTTTCTCAAATAACAAACTTCTTAAATTAACAAAATTAAAATTATATTTCAATATAAGTATTATTTGAATTCTAATATAAGAAATTCAAATATAGAACAATTTAGTTATTTTAATTTAATCTTATTTTTATTTATATATTGGAAATTAATTCTACTTTATTATATAAATTCAATATTGAAATATGTATTTGTATCTATTACATATTTTAGGTATTTTAGCATTTTAGGTATATTAGTACATTTTACTATTTAATAAATTTTTATTAAAGAATGATGGAAGGGGAAGTAAGAAATAAAAAAGAAATTAATTTAAAAAAAGATAGAGGAAAATAAAATAAAATAAGCAAATAAAAATAAAATGGGCAAGAGTGTCAAAAGAGAATTATACTATCTCCATTTAAAAAAAAAAATTGGTTCATTTATACTAATATGCCGTTGGTGTGATATGAATATCTCCGATTTTATTATTGCAATCACCAAATAGTGGATAAGATATAGCAAAATCCTTATATTTCATATCTTATTTTATTTAGTTCTATTCTGGTTAAAATTTTGAACTACTAAACATAGCCTAAGAGAAATTCTTTTTCACGGAGAAATTTTTAGGGTCACCGCCTCAAGTCTTTATAGGTCGGACTAAGGTATCAACACTGCAATTTTTCAGTGGCCTCCACATCATGAGGGTCTATATCATAATTTCATTCAAACCATCTCGAAATGCATGTAATACTCCACCTCATAGGAAAAGTTTCAAAAAAGTCCTAAGTTTAATGCATTTGTACCAATTCACACAAATAATTGTTAACATGAATGTCAGCCATCTTATATGACATAATTGGTGTTGATGTAAATAATTTTTTTATATTTTTTATATTTTTTTATTTAAATTTTCTTTTCTTTTATCTTATCTTTTTTTTCCTTGTTTCTTCTTTTTACACTCTGGCCTAGCAAGGTCATTGTTTGACCATCACCGGCCACTGGTGAGAGTTGACAATCCTTGCCTGATCTAGGTGAGGGCAAGGCCCCCATGCCCTTGCCCAAACCTAGCCCACCTATAGTTGGGAAAAAAAAAGAAAGGAAGGAAGTGAAAAAAAGGAATAAAAAATTCAAAAAAAGAAATTTATAAATTTGTCAAAATTAGCACCGATTGCACCACAAAAAAGCATCTACATCAACAATTTTTGACATAAATTGGGCAAATAGATTAAATTGGTACCAATGTGAAGAAGTTTATAATTAAATTAGTCCAATTGGAAAGTTTAAGACTTCGACAAAAAAAAAAATTAAATAGAATTAGTACCAATATAATATGTTTAGCACTTTTTTAATATCACTAAAAAAGTGAATTTCATTTCAACACTTACTATAACCTTTATAAGTGAATTTCTTTTCTTACATATAATTTTTCACAATGTTTGTCTTTTTAGAGGATAAGTACACTAGAAATGTCAAAAGTTGTGTACGACACTCATTTAGTGCTAAAAGTTTTTTTTCGAATCACTTAAGTGCTACTTTCAAAAAAAAAAATAAAAGATCACTTAAATGCGAACTCTGATTTAGGTCGTCGGAAATCCGACATGGCAATATTTTATTAATTTATCAGTTCTACGTGGCTCACCGAATTCCTAGTCAGCACATAACCCCTAAACGACATCATTTCAAATTATAAATAGTGATCATTTAAGTGTCAAATTTTGTATAAAGTGATCATTTGAGTGTCAAATTTTGTTTGAAATGATCACTTCAATGTCAAGCATGCCACGTGGAAATGCCATGCGGACTAGACTTTTTAAAAAAACTGCCAAGTCATATTATAATTTTAATTATAAATGTCATGTAATCAATTTGGTTGGAATTTCTCACCTTGGCACTTAAGTGATCTTTTTTTCTCTAATTTAACACTTAAGTGAGCCGACGAAAACTTTTGGCACTAAAGTGAGTGTTGTACACAACTTTTGGCACTTCTAGTATACTTGTCATTCTTTTTAGCCAGTCTCTAATTTTTGTCATGAGGAGCAAGTCTATCTTTGGTAAATAGATATCAAGTCCGTGCGTTGTCCCAACTAATCTCATGGATGAGGTTGTTTTTCCTTGATGGTATGGAAGAATAAACCCGGGGCATGCGTGTAATCAACACTAAAAAGTCAAATCTTTAAATTATCATTATCAAAAAAATCCCAGGATTTCGGTTCAATATCTAAATTTAACAGTATACTTAGAACAACACGACCTCTGAGATACAATAATAACACTTTTAGTAGGCATTTTTCAGGGTTCATTGGTTCTCGAACTTGCCTCCAACCATGTTCATTTCGTACAGTGTGTGCAATGGGTAGTGGGCGATTTACAATTCGGTTCTCTAGGAAGTAAGCATTCCTCACTAGGCGGCATGCATATCAAGAACAATCTAAGATCTTTATGAAAAGTCGAGAGTGATATAGCACATGGTTACACACGTGTCAGTATTCATTAGGAAGTCCCTAGAAAAAGTAAGAGCGCACGAAGACGCCACACCCATCGTGAAGATGATTCAATCGGAAATCCCTTTACTTTTTTTCGTCAACTCCATTTCGATCAATAATAATGTTTGGGATATGAAACTGATTTAGAAAGCAGTTTCGCAGATTCACGTGGGATGTTTTGATGCGTGCCTACATGCTACACAACCAACTTTTGTAAGTTGGTCTATATACTCTGACATTGGCCCACCGAAAACGTTACTTTGCATGATATCAAAAGGAAAATGGGATAATGTGAAGCACAAAAGAATCGTTGTTTTTCACGTTGGCTGAGGCGGGACTAAGAATAATTTGAGATGGGCCGCTACATTTATAAGCCCATTGGGCCTTTCTGGAGGAGAGGGTTTCTAGAAATTGATCCAGCCTAGATCATGTCTGGTAACCTCAATTAACAGCTGATATTAAAAAATTTAGCACCGACCGAGATAAAGTTTATGGATGGGAAAAGTACCCAAAAAAAAAAATTCCTCAGTCTAGATACCAACTTAGTACTAAACCTTGCAATTAGACCAATTTAATTCTAATTTTTTTTCGAATTAGTACTAATTTAGTACATCCAGCTAAATTAGGCAAAAAATCGTTGACGTGGATGGCAGCTATCTTATATAGCATAACCATCAATGACAATAACATTTTTAATAATATTTTAATAATATTTTGATTTTTTCCTTTCTTTTTGCTATTGGAAAAAATTAAAAAATTAAAAATTAAAAAATTAAAAAATTAAAAAAATACCTACATAGCGATTTTCAGTATAAATTGACCCGATGGACTAAATTGATACTAATATAATAAGATTTAGAACTAAGTAATCCAATTGAAAAGTTTAGAACTAAATTAATACATTGCAATAGGTTTAAAACTTTTTTTGTACTTTTTTCTTTGATGGATTCAAAAAAGTAAAAAGTGACAATTTGTATTTTTTATGGCACTCACCTTAGTGTCAAAATAGTTTAAATGATCACTTGAGAATTATATTCTGGAAAAATGATTACCTAAATGTCTCCGGCGACAAAGTCCGACAAATAGTAATACGTGTCTATTTTACCAGAATTCTTACTCATACGTGGCTTTTCTTATTAAAAAAAAAAAAAAAAGAAGGCCAACGTGGCAACACGAACAATTCCCTCTCTCACTCAAGTTCTCTAAGAGAAATCCTCTTTCATAGAGAAATTTCTAGGGTTCTTCACGCTAGTTATCATCTTCAAGACACGAGCGAGCTTGATGTCTGTACGATCAACCGGAATTTCTCGGCTCAACCATGTCATATATTGAAGTGAAAACGAAGCTCCAGATCCCAAGCTCATCGAATCCTCATCCCCTGCTTTAAATGTCTTCCGACACCGACGACGGCGAATGGCTCGATTTTGGTCTGGCACTCTCCTTTTCGGCTGTTCCGCCGGTGTCCTAATCGTAATTCTCAGCTAGTTTTCCTCCTCCGTCACATTCGCGAAGGCCGGTTCTCCGTAACCGACGTCAACGAGTTTCTCTTCAACCAGGACTACTCGCTGCCGGCGCCGCCTCCTTCGCCACCGCGTTCACCATTTGGACTCCACATGTTAGGTTCTTAATGAGGTGATATTACCACATTGGGGCAAAATCTCTGAACCGCGGGTTCATTTAGAGATTTAATTACCAACTTCATCCACGTTGGATGTTATATATTTTTGCATGTTGGACTTTCCGGCAACCCAAATCGATCATGGCACTGAAGTAATCGTTTTTTACGAAAGTGATACTTAAGTAATCACTTGCAAAGTTCTACTAATGACGTGAGCACCGTATAAAGACACTTATGGTGTCATTTTCCCAGAATGACTTCTTCTTTTTTTACCTCTTGACCCGTCCTCAAGGTCCATTTTTAAGTAATGCATTGACGCAACATTGTATTATTGGGGTCTTAGAATGGTTTCATGTGATAGTACATTTTAAAGTTGAGTCGGCAAAGGAACATAGACGCGTGGCATTAAAAGATTAAGTCATTAGTGAACGACGGGATTGAGATATGTTTTGTGTCTTTACACTCCCATAGCGAATGATCTAGAGGAAATCCAAAAATGGGTGAGATAGGTATTAAAATTCAAATTCATCATCTCTTGCAAGGCCATCTCTTCTAAAAGCTTAAACCGAAAGAATTTGGGGCAGATTCATTTGGTATTGTCATGAGCAATGAATTATTCATTTCCACGCAACTTATAGAGTGCATGAACTAGAACATATTCTCGAGTTCTTCTAATATCTTCTGCATCGGAATTGCAATAACTATCATGGAGCTAACTAGGCATCCTGCAATTCCAAGACTAGCTAGTCTTTCAATAATCAAGAAAATTACGTCTGCTATGGTGAACAAATCACCAGCAAAAGGTACTTTAGAGAAACGATCTTCGATTGGGCTTTGCCAAAGATGCATGTTGTACTTTTGTTCATTTTCCACATCATCAAATCGTTTTGAGCCATCAACTTTTGCAATTTCTTCCCCCCTGCCCTACTTGCTTTGTCATCCTCCAACCTATCAAGCCACATTTTGTCTGCTCTAATATGTCAAACCCTAAATTCAATTTTCAATGTGGATAACCATTCTTATCCAAGCTCTCTTCCTAAAATTCAGTTGGGAAAGCAAGAACTGTTTGTGCAAACAAAAGGGATTGGGCAAAATGCTTTCTTCATAACCATCGACATCAACCATAGTGGTCGACGTTTGTGCTTTGTCAGGTAAAGAGAGAATGCTGGAGATATATAAAAGAAAAAAAAACAAAAAAAAAGAAAAAAAAAGATTTGATTCTCATTGAAAAGGAAAAAGCAAGGAGAAACAATAAACATTATCCAGTGGTACTTTACACCTCATAAATGGAATCAATGGGTCCATGATGGAAAGAAAGTATTATTTTACTTTGAATTTTGAAATTAAGGTGAAATTTGTTCGGGGAAAATGAAATCTCATCTGTAAATGTGGTCTCCTTAGCTTTTCCATATGTGGGTATTATTTTAATTTCGGGTTATTAACAACAGTGGATTTTTTTCAGACAATATATGCACTATCACCGTGTAATGAATCCATTGCATCATGAGCATCGTTAGAGAGATACAAGTCGAAATTAACATTTTCTTACTGACATCAAATGTGTGACGAAACCCTAATTCCAAACGGAGACAAATAGAATAACCTAGGCAATTCATGATTATTGGAAAAGCAAGAGGAGAGTCTGTTAACATATATTTATGTGCAAAGGTGATGATGCGTAATTATTCGGTCGGCTAGCTGAGGATTGGACCTATGCTTAAAAATGCTGGGCGGCTATGATGCTTGGGCCATTTAGAATGTTCTTAATGACAAAGCATCATAGCACTATCATGTCAAATTTAAGCGCTACCGAGTCATTTTTTGGCACCTAGCATATATTATCCCCTCTCATTACAAACCTCTTTTTAAAAAAAAAAAAATAATAATAGGTCCATCATTAGAAGCTTAGAAAGCCACTAGTCATTAGTTCTTATGTGGTCGTTAACATTCTCCAAATGTTTGTGAAGCTTCTTTGGACAAACGAGCACGTAAATTTTGAATCTTTATTCTGTCTACCACCGGTCGAAAGTACCGATCACACCAAAAAAGAAAAAAGTGCTAGGGTTATGATGAATATATGTGTGGTTAAGATAGCGCATGCTAAGAAAATTATTCAAAAAGTCATAAATTTATTTATGGCGATCAATTCAGTATCAATTTAGTTATAAATTTTTTGATAATTTACCAATTGAATTGTAAACTTTTTAATTATGTCAATTTAGTCCTAATACTTTTAATGATTTGTCAATTTAATCTCAAACATTTTAACAATTAACCTTTTGATCAATTTTGACAAAAAACTGCTAATGTAGTGGTCTAGTCATTGCCAAGCATCCTACATGGCATGATCGGCACTAACGTAGATCATCTTTGCAATTTTTTTTTTCTTTTTTTGTTGATCTTATCTTATCTTTTTCTTTTCTTTTCTTTATTTTTTCTCCCTTCATCAGGCCTCATCGATGGTTGGCGAAGATCGTCAACCTCAAGCGAGGGCCGGCAGAGCAATGAGGCCCAAAGAATGGCTAGTGGAGAGAAAAAGGAAAAGAAAAGAAAACAAAAAAGAAAAAATAAACATAAAATTAAATAATTGCAAAGATTATCCACGTTAGCCAATCATGTCACGTAAGATGACAGTGCTAACTCGATCGCCACATCAACAATTTTCAACTAAAATTGATTGTATCGATTATATTGGTAAATCGTTAAAATATTTAAAATAAAATTTACTCAAGTTTAAGACTGAATTGACTACCGTACAATAGATTGATGACTTTTTTGATAATTTTCCTTGTTAGCATCTAAAAAAGATTGCACTTTTTTCTCAACAATGGATAAAATGAAAACTTGTGAAGTCTTACATAACGTGCAAGATATCATCCAATCAATAAAGTATTGCTTTTTTATGCGTGCACATTTATTAAAATTTATTGTGCAGTGAAAGATTAAAGTGAATGGACAGAGTAATGTCTAATCTGCAATGAGTGAGAGAGAGAGAGAGAGAGAGAGAGAGAGAGAGAGATGCCCTCACCAAGAAGCAAGAAAATGAGAAGAATAGAAGAAGAGAGTCAAAGGGGAAACCAATGAACAACCTTGAATGGGGGAGTTGTGGACTTCATGTGACAAATCGCTTTGCCTAAAAGCTTTTTCTTTTTTAGTACACGTATAGAGACATCCCCCTTTGTCCTAATGCTATTCATACATCACCCATGTGGGGATCTTAGAACCTTTACCATAATTTTCCACAGAAAAGAGAAAAAGCTCCACTTAAATTTTCATTTATCTTATGTTTCTTTTCTCTTGTAAAAGGGCGAAAAAAAAGTAGGCGTAGTTTGACATATTTGGGTCATGCACAATAAACCGAAAAAAAAAAGGATTACTGAACTACATAATTAGGCAGCTTCACAGGGAGTCTCCCTATCTTAATTCGATGCTATAGCCTATTGGCATTTTTAACTTAGGATAGCAAAGAGAAAATCGCTTATTTTGGATATGAGGTCGTTCTTTCATCTCAAAATTCACAGTGAACGTACATAAATACCATAATCATCCATTATCTTCAAGGAGACGAAATGTATTGAAAAATAGAACCCAATGAAAGTTGCCGATTTGTAATAGATGACAAGGCGTTCTAATTTTTTAATTTTTTTTCATTCTGGCCATGGAAATTAGTTAGAAGGTACTTGCAAGAAGGGCATTGACAACTTCTTTCTCTATGGAAATCCATCCTCTATAATTGCATATCATCATTCTTGCCCTTCTTTTGGAAGCCTATATAGATTGAATGTCGGGTTTTTTTTTTTTTTTTTTTCATTTTGTGTTTCATTTTATTGTTTTGAAAAGGGAAAGATTATAGGGAACATTGCTTCATACTCTACACGATTTATTGTTGACCTCGGTCAACCATGTACCCTAATCAAACTTTTCAAAGAAGCACGACCGTCCATGTTTCAGAAGATGGCCAACGATCTTGTGCCGCGTCACCAGCATACCTGGAGTTCCTCGCTGTCCAAAAAGCATGGAAATCGTATCATGCACGGTGACTCTTCTATGCCACCAAAATGAAATTGTCACGAGCTCGATTTGAACCTACATTAATGGGATTAAAAGAAAGATTCGTGTGGAAATTTCCTTTCATTCGGATCGTGACTTCTGAAAAGACTTCATATAAATCGCTAATACTAGGCAATGCTATGGATGGATCCCCAATCATAGAAGGGATGCTTGCCGGGTTGTACAATAGCGTGTAAGTGGTATGACTAGCTAACTTTTTTTTTTTTTTGGTAAAAGGTAAGTATTATAGATAGATTAGAGAATCAGGAGGCCATACAAAGAACATCAAGGAAGAGCCGGCACCAAAAAAACTTGCATTCAGAATGTTAGAGTACCACTCGAGTGGAAGGATGCCAACCCGAGCTGCAGAGAAAGATATAGGAAACAGAATAACAGGCAGCTAAAAGAAGGCTAACGAACAGCGCAGCCAAGGCAAAAAGCAGGCCAATAATAAATGAAGAGGGAGGGCAGAAATACAACCCCACAACACCAGGATACAACCAAGCTTAGTAGGAAAGAAAGCTCATAAAACCATTGCTCTCCTATTTGCAAAAAAAGTACTATTGAGTCAAGATAAGACAAAAGGAAGTCAATAGACATTAAATAATGCCATTAATTTGCTTTCTTCACAGATACAAATTATGTAGAATGGTATTCGAGTTCAATGATGGTGTTACACTTTTTTTGTTTCCCATTCCTCGAAATTGCATATCTAAAGATAGAGAAAGAGAAAGTGCCAAATTGTTGGTCGGTACCAAATCATATTTTATCTTTATATGTTCATATTTAAGCAACATGTAAGCTTATAGTTATTGACTATGTTTTTCATACATATTTAATAGAGTGTATAGAATGAATCGTGGATTCACGTGGATTTATTATTTTAATTAATTTATTGTAACAAGCTAGCAGTAACTTTGTAGGGTAGCTTGATCGAGAATCTTTGCTTTGATTTGTCTATTTTCAGCTTTTATTAACTTTGTGGAACTTTCCTCTTTCCTATAAAAGAGGCGAAATGCAGACGATTTGGTTTCCCCCCGCCACTTTTCCCTTTAGCTCCCCTCCTTCCACATTTGCATGCATTCTCCTCCTCATTCTCCCAACACTTCGCCTCTCGCTCGACCTGGCCGGCCTCTCCTGAAATAAGATCCCTCTAAGTTGCTCCTATTATGTAGAAAAATTGCTGATTTTTCTCATAATCGTCTACACTTTGGTCCATTCTTGGGATATTCAAATTTTCAGTGGAACAGTAATTTTTCTACAGTTGTTTCTACAGTTGAACACTCTCATTGCTTTAAGTATGGCTGTCATCTCTTCTTGCTGCTTCCACTTGCACGCCCTGTTCTTGGGCCTCTCTCTTGTCTCCACTTTCAGAGGTAAATACATATAAATCCCATATTTTCATAGTGAGGAAAATGTATGAGTTAGGCATGTTTATCACTTGCACAAATTCACTGTCAAACATAAGATTCTATAGAATATTTTGAAGAACCATCTCCAATGTGTATTCATATGTAAATGTGATCTAATTGATCTTCTGGCAATGCTGCTATGTTTCTCAGGTGCATCAAGTGCTACCTTCACTTTTGTGAACAAATGCAACTTCCCGGTGTGGCCCGGGATCCTGTCCGGCGCAGGCAGCCCCCCGCTGGAAACCACAGGTTTTGAGCTTGCTAAGGGCGAGTCCCACTCCCTACAAGTGCCAGCTGGATGGTCCGGGCGGTTCTGGGGCCGGAGCGGGTGCTCCTTTGACAGCTCGGGCCGGGGATCGTGCGCCACAGCTGACTGCGGCTCTGGCGAAGTCGAGTGCAAGGGAGGCAACGCGGCCCCTCCGGCCACCCTGGCGGAGTTCACTCTAGGAGGGTCAGGGTCTCAAGATTTCTTTGATGTTAGTCTTGTGGATGGTTACAATTTGCCCATGGTCATTGATGGCATTGGTGGTTCAGGTAATGCTAAAAACCAAATGCCCCTGATTCTCTTTTTTTCTTTGAGTTAAGGGTGCATTATTCTTATCTCATTGCTGGCATGACCCAGTGAGAGGACAGTAGTAGATCAATCCTTTATCCCCAGCTTACCTTTATTGTCCACTTCACAAATTTCAAGTTCTGATTCAGCCAAGTCTATTATTTTCGCCAGGTAAATGTGTGTCCACGGGGTGCACGACAGACCTCAACCGCCAGTGCCCAGCGGAGCTGAGGGCCACCGGCGGCATGGCGTGCAAGAGCGCCTGTGAGGCCTTCGGGAGTCCCGAGTACTGTTGCAGTGGGGCATATAACTCGCCTTCCGCTTGCAAGCCATCTCTCTACTCCCAAATCTTCAAGACTGCTTGTCCCAGATCGTATAGCTACGCCTTTGACGACGCCACCAGTACTTTCACCTGTACTGGTGCGGACTATACCATCACATTTTGCCCTAAATCACCAAGGTATATCATCATCTCTCAATAATACTTTGGTTCTCTAGATGACTATTGGATTTACTAATATAGTTATTCACCATAGTGTAATCTATTCAGTTCTGATTTAATACAGGGGCATTATATGGATACATTCAGAACAAAAAAAAAATTACAGATTCTTGTAGACGGCTTATGTTTGGATCTTTTCTGACATCATGCCTGGACTGTAGATGTTCTTTTTCAGTGTCATATGACATGTACAAAAACAAAAGACAGCAAATCCGCTTTGTCACCAGCTCAGCAATTAGAGAACGATTTGCTTCCATAATAGTCTATATCTTCGAAAAGACGGCACACCTTAGCACAAACACCGAATTGATAATTACTAAAATGGAAAAATTCGTGGGCTTGAGATTATTCCCGTGAGATGGCGTCGGTGGTCATGAATAAACTTGTGAGGTCATTACGCATTCTAACTTGGAAATAGGTGATCGTAACGCGCTCTGAGGTTCTCTTTATACGAGCTGAAAAGTCATAGTAGCTTGCGAATGCTATATTCTGCAGAAGTCGTTGCAATTGACAGTTGATTCGAAAACTGTTTCTTCTGCAGCATCAAATCTGCAACGGGCTCCTCTCCCAAAAGCACACAAGCGACAGATAACTCGGTGACAGCCGGGTCCGGACCAGGGTCGGATTCAAATCCAACCCAAGACACAGCATTTACTAATTCATGGCTAGCCAATTTGGCCATAGGCGATTCACCGCGCTGTCTTCCTTCCTCAATTATTGGGATCACACTCACCGGGGCCATCTCTTTCTCCCTCTTGCGGTTTTTGTAGCCAGACAGGAGTCCATAGAAAGAGGCCAAAGTGAGCTGGTTAATTGCCTTTTGATAAAGAGAAAATAGCTGAATCCAGATTGTAAACTACCCACCTCCTAGTTATGCACAACCAATGATTGTAGCTTTACATTTCATCATGTCCTAAAAATATGCAAAGCATTTTGTTTGGATGTAAGAATGAAAAGGAGTACGCTCTTACAAGAATTTCGCATACACTTTGTTATTCCATCTGCCCAACAACTGATTTTCTCTGATCTGTGATCCATGTGCGAATATATTCTCGTGAAGGCTAAACTTCGAATCAAAATCCAATCTTTCAAATTAAAGGTGTACCTACCACGCATCTACTCTGCCCATGAGAATCGAACTCTTTCGCGAACTATGTATAACGTAGAAGTCCATTTGATGAGTCACACCGTGAGGGCCAAAGCCAAGCCGATAGGCAACTCAAAGACGAATTTGATTTTATAGAATTTC
This sequence comes from Eucalyptus cladocalyx, assembly GCA_017140615.1. NCBI lineage: Eukaryota > Viridiplantae > Streptophyta > Magnoliopsida > Myrtales > Myrtaceae > Eucalyptus > Eucalyptus cladocalyx. The sequence goes on along the minus strand of CM029524.1, from coordinate 37,257,272 downwards.
TCATTCCCAACGTAAAATTTTCCAGACATGCTTTCTAGTTTCTGTGGAAACTAAACACTCATTGTACATCAAATAGAGGAGCAAATAGTATATTCCCACCACGACAGAATCACATTCGCTCATCAATTTTCCGAAAGTGATCATCTTTTCGGTAAAAGAACATCGTTACCCTAGAAAAGCAGAAGCTTTACAGAATGATCAAATAAAAATCAAAGATCTTTCTTCCAATCTCATGAAAGGTTTGGGATGCCTAAATGCTATGTACAAGATAAATAGTGATGCTATGATTTAATCAGCCAAACGCATTTAAGAAAATGCAGAGAAGCCATAGCAACTAAGCAATGGATTAATCACAAGACCAATACTTTTGAATCTCTCCACAGATCACTTAATGAACAGTAGTTTCAATGACTTGGTAAAGGCAGGAGGGTGAGAGGACTAGGAATAGGGCTCCTGAGATTCATGCATAATTCTGACAAGTAACGGGTAGCAATGATCTTTCTGATAGCCAGGCCAGGAGTCATCACCATTGACAAAGCCTTGATGACGTTTCCAAATTTCTGAGTCATAGTTCTCTGTGATGCTGAAGCGTAGGCCTTCTTTAGCTATTACATCCAGAAACTTGTCCAGTGAGTCTCCTCTTTTTGGACTGAGAAGTATAGACTCTGATGGCCCAGGTTGCTTCAGTAGGGATTTGATCATCCGAGCAAGGTCAGAGTGAAATTCCTTAAAAAAGGTGCTGCGCCAATGTGATGCCCAACGTCAAAGATTTCAAAAGGAGATAACCTTTGGGGAAAAAAAATGAAAAGAGCAAGCTTCTATACATTATGCACAAGGTAACAGTAACACACATGTAGTTTATTCAGGAAACTGCTCACAAATCCAGACAATGCCAGGTCATCAAGCATTGAAAAATATTGAGAACATCAGCAAGTTTATCAACTCTGATATAGGAGAAGGTAGCAGTAGCAAAAGATGTCAGGATGTGGAGTAACTCAAGCAGGATTCAGACAAGCAACCATCTTTATCCAATATTAAGAAATACAATCACATTTATACGAAGAACTATACTTTTTATAACATTGGAGTAATGGAAGCATATAACAAATACAAAGGTAATTTTTTGTTACATAAATCAGAATTAGAAACTATTGTAACATTTATAACCAACCAAATATACCGTGAAAGATGATAGAAATTACCAGTCACTAGCAACGATAATGTCGTAACTGTTGGAGATTTCAGAAACTCCCGTCTGATTCCAGTGCAACATCATAGGCATTACTTTTGTTCCACCGAACATTTTCAAGTTGGCATCAATGTTGCATTTGATATCTGGATGATAAGGACCAACGCCAACAGTGAAAAAACAGAATGTAAAGATGATAAAAGTCACTTATTGAATTCAGGGAACAAAAAAGATGACAATGATTGATCATAGTAGAGGAGTAATACTTTTGGTCTTGTTTGAATCAACCATATTAGTGGCAACCACACTTTCAAACAAACAAGTAATTGCCATTAGTATAACTCCTCTCATGCAATATAGAGCATCATAAGATTAGATACATTTCCTTTTTCCTTCTACCCTCAGTTAGAAATTCATCAATCCTTGCTATTAATGGTACTGGAAAAACAAACAAGCTTAGGTTGATGCATCATCTCTGTACTACTTCCTGTTCTAAATTGACTTTCATTAAATGATTGAAAATGTTACTATTGGAAGCACTACTGAGATAAAAATGAAGCAAGCAGTTGTAGGTGCCCATCAAGTGCTTCCTATTAGTTTTCGTACAGTGAAGTACAAGAGTCATTGTTCGGTTCTTGATAGACTGAGGAAATTCAAAATACTAATTACATTACTGTTTCATCTTTGAGCACCATCGGCCAAGAAGGATACAATCAACTACTTGAGGGTTTCCATCAGATATTACCACTTCTGATGCTTCAGTGGCTGCTGCAATGACTAACCCAGCTAAGCCATAGCCTGAACCAAGCTCAATTACTTTTTTACACCTAGAGAATTTCATAGGAAGGCACTTCAAAATCAGTTTCCTGATAAATTCACAAGAAGGAAGCAGTTTCAGCAAGTGGTTTGCTAGCACAGAGGATTACCAACCGGAACATGTCTGCATGTGACAGACAAAAATAAGCGAGTACTTCTTCTGATGGCCAAGAACCTAACATCAATGAGGAAATGGAAGTTATCATCAGTATAGCTATAAAATTAGACTGAAAATGCTCAAAAATCATGATTTTGAGGGAGTCTAGCACTCCACGATGACACTCCAGAGTTGCAGTGCTAAATTTATGTCAGAGGAACAGAGTAAGTCTTCAATAAAAAAATGGAAACAAAACATCAGGTTTGTGAAGTTTTGAAATCCATTACTCTTCTCATTTTTATTCAGTTGCTTCATTGAAACTCAACACTTCTACAACTTCGAGCAAAAATGAAGGCGAAAATGATTGCATAAATGAAATCTGACTTGTAAAACCTACTATCAGAAGACTGTTCATCTTCTTTTCCCTGGTCATTAACGACAAGAAACCTTACTTTGGTGCGCAAACCTCAGGCATTATAAATATCCCACTGATCTCATAGAACATGAACTCAAACCTAGGAGGGTAGTTATTGCACTTGACGTTATGGGGAATTGTATATATGCCGTGCACCTAAAACATATGAACAAGTCCATTCCTAGGGGTTGGAAATTACAATATCAAGTGACTGACAGTATGTCTAACAAATTCATACTTTGTATCGAGCCAGATATTGTCACCATGTCCCTCAGACTATGGACCAAGATCTAGGTGCTTCCTAGGCTACCTACCTTAAATGTACCGATCACTCAAATCGTTGCACAAAGCTTTTAATGCAGTCAACACAACATTAATACGTTATAATCCAAAACATTTTGCCTCAGGGCGGCATTCAAACATGATGGATCGCAAACCATTAATCTTTTACCGAGTCTATGATAAGTCATCGATGCATCATAGCTCTTGGGAACAAAACTGAGCTGCAAGTAAAAAAAACCACTCAAGAATCTAGATAAACATTTTAAAGCTAATGGAGTAGAACGAACTCACAAACAAGTCCGGTGTTGTCAACATTATACGTATTGCAGATCTCAAAGTCATGAAGATCAGCTTGATTCTCCAGTCTTTGACTGCATGGAAAACAGAATTTCAGAAACATCAGTTTGCAAAATACTCCTGATCCTCGCTGACAAAGTGATGGCTCCACGGAACTCAATCTTGAGAAGGTTTCACTCTCTAACTAAACCCAACAAGCTACCATCTTCCAATTCATGAGTCAAAGCACGTCATTTCCCATACACTGCATTCTGGAGAAGAACCCAAATAGGTACCAATAGTTCGATGAATTATTACATGACTAGTAGCCAAATCAGGCAAAGAAAAAGTCTTTCTGAAATTTCAGTACTGGGAATGGTCGTTTACATTCATCTGCTAACTACTACTGTTAATGCTGCTGTATGAGATTACTTCATAATAAAAGAACTATTCGGAATAGATTAGTTAAGAGTCCTGAAGTTGCCAAGCAAATTTCACCAGGGCCCTGCGTTGTAATTAGCGCCTTATGGAAGTGTAACTCTTGAGTTTGCAGGAGGATTGCTCCCATGCTTTTGCGCTGCTAAAATCTCTTTACCCGATCGGAAAATCCCCAAGAAACCCAGATGAATATGAAGAGCTCCCAACTCTCAATCAGGGGCGAAACAAATCGAAACCAAGAAGGGAAAAAAAAAATCCAATCTTTAACGTCAACCACGTAGAGACAGCCTCAAGCAACAACTTTTAACACCCCATCAACGGACAAAAAAGAACAAGACGAGGAATTCACAGAACTCACGTAAGCAACAGCCCGGGAGAACCATCGACGGGCAATGTGTAGCGAACCACGGCACGTCCCGCTTCTGCCGTCGACGGAGAACCCGGATCGCCCCGTTGGGTCACCGCCTCGAAGGGTATCAAGTTGAAGCCGCGGCGGCTGTTCTTCCTCGAAATGTGATTCGCGTCGGCTCGCGACTGCTCGTCTGAAAGAAAACGAGGAAAAGGAAATGGGTGGGTCAGTCGTTCGAGCGGGATCGCTCCGGCGAAAATCTGTGGGCAGCGGCGGGGGAGGACGACGGTACCGTCTTGGGGGAGACGACGGTGGGGGAGGAGAGCTCGCCGGAGGATGCTCCATCGCAGGGAAGGAGGAGAAGCCTTTGTAGTTTTCTCCATGGGAGGGGAGGAAGCAGAACCAGCTCTCTCTCTCTCTCTCTCGTCACCTGTCTCTTCGCTTCTTGCCCGGCCGATCTTCTAGAATTTGTTTTCTTTGAAAATGCGTTTTATGGAATCATCATCATCAAGATCGACGTTGACAGTCGTTTGGCAGCTTCCCTGCCCCTCCTCGACAGTCCAGATTTTCGTCTTCTAAAATCTAGAGGACGTCTTATCCGATCGATGGGACAAATATAGGTGGAAAGTTGAGAAATTTTCGAAATTTTTAAGATTAATACCATAAAAACCCTCCATCTAATATATCTACGACGCGTTGGATAACGTTTTGTTTTGAAAATAATTTTTGAATGAAAATAATTTTTTTTTTCTATTCTCATGAAAAATTTCTGAATATAAAAATGCGCTTAGTAATTACAAAAATTTTATATCATAAGAATAAAAATGTGTTTGATAAACTTATATAATTTTATTGTTTCTTTTAATTTTTAAATATTTTTTATTATATTTTTTTCTTTTTTTTTTTTTCCTTCTTCTCTTTGTGGCGATTGCCAGCCACGATGGCGGACGACGATTGGCTAGGCAGCTCGCCAAAGCCTTGTCGATGGCTAGGCCAAGTCGACCTCGCATGGCCTATGTGAGGCCAAGCCTCGCCCAACCACGGCGAGACTTGGCAACCGACGACACTCCGGAGAGATCGCCAGTCACTGGCACTAGCCATGGCTAAGGCTAGAACCGACAAAAGGAAGAAGAAGAAGAAAAAAAAAAAAAAAAAGGAGAGAAAAATTATTTCTTGGAATTGTTCCTAAAACAAGAAATAACTTTTTTTTACTTCTTATTTATGTTATAAATGTTCCCCGAAAACAAAAATGAAAATAGATTTTTTGTTCCCCATAACAAAAGAATACAAATTTTTGTTCAGGAGAATAGAAACAAAAGTAAACAAATAGACCACCGCCGCCTGTGGTGGCTGGATAAATGATAAGAGCGCCATAACATTTACCCAGGATGGAAGGGTTCAAATCCCGCATGACGCACGAGATCTTAAACGCGACATCGGGGTGGTGAATCCTCCGCGGGTTTACTCCATCGGTTGCCGCTTGTGCGGGGTTCCGTGAATATCAAAAATAAATAAATAAACAAGCAGGGCTTTACCCTCCACTAGCTTCATTTAAATTTTACCATTAAATTACTAAGTTAGATAAGACGTTATTAACGAGTGTAATAATTTGGAATTCTACTCTTCATTTATCACGAGTGTAATGATTTGTAATTTTTCGTGCTATTAATTCAATTTAAGAAAATTAACAAGAAGAAAATTTATCACATATATTTGTCATAAATATATCGGTTTGAAAGAAAAAACTTGAATTTAAAATTTTCTTCCGAAGTTTCCATTCCACCCCATTTCATGTATTTAAGGTTGCCAAAGTCCCATCAAGATGCTAGTAGCCAAAAGATTTTTCCATACAAAGATGAAGATATAACACACTTAGGTAACGCGGTCTGAAAAATTCAAAGATTTACTCACGACGTGAATTCAACGTGAATTGAATTCACGACCTTATAAAAGAATCATGATCTCTTTATCACTAAACCAACCATCTTAATAACATCTTAGATGTTAATTGAGCTTAAGTGTATTATTGAATTGGATTCTTAATAATGCATGGCAGTCAGAAAAGAGAAAATGTCCCCAAGGCAATCACCCAATATTGGACCCTGACCCAACTTTAGCTCTTCCACCCCAAGAAAGGCACATGGTCGATCTCACCAGGCGAAGTTAAAACGAAAGCACCCTTATGGGAAGTCATGCAACTGACTATTTAAGTTCAAGTTTCAAAGATCGTTTTATCAAGCATAGAAAAACTCACACCAATTTGCATCATCCCTTGACAAGAAAGACAAAATTTCTGTGCTCTCAGCTCATGGAAACTTCAAATTACTAAGTACAACAATCTGCCGATCCATCGCCACTGCAGTGTTGAGCACTAAGGTCCAGGAATCATAAATAAACTTGAGTCTAATTCCCTCCTAGTCACAAGCCAACTTTGTAAACTTCGCCACAAAAAGTCCACTAGTTTGAGAAGCTGAAGGATCGAAGCGCAAAGTCTTGGGTATCCTACCGCTCTTGCAGGGCCAACTTGCAGCAGCATCAATCTCCTGCAGCACTGCCAATGGAAGAAGAGCTAAACTGTTGAAAGAATAAAGGCTTTCCTTCCAGTTTAATATCATTACTTGAAAGCACTTATCACAAAAAGACCACACGTCATCGATAGTCTTCGATTATTTCCCCTTTTAACTTTTGACTTCCCCATTAACTTTTGACTTCGGTGCAAAAGGGACTCACCAGCAGATGCGTTTTCCTTGAGGAATTGTTCTACCACATCTTCATTTTGAGCAACTGTCAAACTGATAATAACAAAAACAATTAAGAAATTGGACCAAGGCTGCGTTTTCACTAGAGGAAAAAGATTTCTAAATGTGAAAAACCTGCAAGTGCTGTAGACGAGTGTCCCACCAACTTTCAGCAACCTGAAGCCATTGATTAAGAGCTTTAACTGCAAAAGAAGGATCGTGTGCCGATGACGGATCACAACACTTTATAATTGCTTGTAAAATACCAACAAAGCCCAATTCCACAATTGGAACTTACAAAACTCCATAACGATGCATGAAACAACAGCAAGCAACAGAGCACCAGAACTAGTTTTTTCAAGAAGTTACTCTTTCACTCTATCGTATCCTCAGGCATACCATCAGAAGAAAATTCCAAAGATGTTAGTGCTGTTTTGTATCCTATAACTGAAATATGCAATTTTTCTAATCTTTCCAAAAAGAAATATAAATTTTAAGGTGTGAAAAGAGAGAAAAGAAGGAGACACCCAGCCTTGTACCAAACCTAGCAAGAGATTATCAAATTACCTGCAGCAATGTCAGGTTATCGGTTCTCTCCGCATTCAGTACACGTTGTTGAAGAGTTTCCCATCCCCACTGCTCAAACTTCTGAATATGTCTTATCGAACCATCATGAGTGCATTCTGCATCAACAAGAACCTAAAACCAAGTTGAACCAATTAGTTGCATTAACTAACATTTCATTATAGAGATCAAGCGAAAATAAGGAAAGGAAGATGGAATTAGCAGGTTCGAAGAGGAAACAAAGGATGTAGATACGCTTTGAACCTTGTCATAGCCGCAGTTCAGAAGCTCATTGTCAGACACAGTCCGATACAAGTCATCTTTGATGAGGCCAACAACTCCAGAATGCTTCCCGTAGAATATAATCTCAGGATATTGAAATCCCAGGCGAGACTTGGAAGTAGCACTTTGTCGGGCTTTTGCTGCTCTTTTCCTCTCTTTCCATGGCCTCCTAGAAGTCCATTCTTGGAACGTTTGAACCTTTTCATTTGTCGTGGATTCACCTGCATAACACTAGACAGGATAGAACATCAAATATGGAGTCCAACACAGTATGTACTACATGTTCAGGATGTCTTTCAGGTGGATTACATGATTTGTAGGAATGAACCCTAGCAGGAATCACAGAAAACGTCGTTCCATCAGCAACAAACAATCGGCACCGGTCACCTATCGCATACTTCTGCAGCATTGTTCTACAAGCTGCCAAACGGTGTTCAGAAACATCAACACCAGTGACGGACCCCAAATCACCAAGAGCATCCAGCATCATACAAAGTTTAGCACCTGAAAATACAAGGTGAGTCATCGCGTCAGCTACTCAATGGAACTAAGCCCGAAACCCAAAAGCATGAGCACAAGCCAGAGAAAGCTTTGAGCACAGGCAAGTTGCCCATGCACGCTGAATCAGAATAATCATTTTTAACGATAAATAAGACATTTTGACTTGTTTCTCATTCAAACAAGGCCTACAACTGCATTTATTGGGCATACAAATCGACAACGACAACAAACGAGAAAATGCTCACCAGGAGCAGCGCAAAGATCGAGCACGTGATCTCCCTCGGCGATGCTCAAGGCCGAAACAGCAGCTCCAGAGGCAGCATCAATCCCATAAAGCTACATCACCAGATCACACCTAAAACCATCAATCCCTAGAACCCAATCCCCCCATCAAATCATCACCAAAACCATAAGATTAAAACCTGCCAAGCTTCTTACTTTGCCTTCGCGGTACGCTTTTGTGCCGGCGATCTGAACCCGCGGCGGAAGTGAATAGAAACCGGGCAACCAATCGACTCTCTCCGGCTCGCACGCGAGCTCGCCTTCGAGCTCTCGTAGGCACAACTCGCTTCCAGGTTTCACCCTGACTCCCAAAAAATCGAAGAACACACTCATAGCAACGCGCATCGCCCGCAACGGGAACAGCTACCGACGAAGCAAAACGGCGAAGATTCGAAGCGGCGACGGCGGGCCGATTACTTACCTCACGTAACGAGGGACGCGGTCGCCGGCGGCGTAGATCGAAGGGTCGAGGCCGTTCTCGTCGAGGAAGTCGAGGAATTCTCGCGGCAAGGGCGCAGCCGGAGCTCCGTCCATCGGGAATCGCGGCGGCGAGACCAGCTACGAGCGGACGACGCCGCCATCGAAGAGAGGGATTGAAGCTTTTGTATTCGTAAATGGGCCGGGCCGGGCCGGGCCTAGCCCGGCCCAGTGCATTGTACTGACCGTCTAACGCAGCTTGTGCAACGAACTCTCCTATTCTCTTGCCAAGTTATATCCCCATGAATGCAAAACCTGGTCTGATCATCTCACGTTTGAGATCTCAGTTTGTGATATTCAGACATGACCCACCAAAGCAATGCCACCATTCTTGATCTGCCATGATGCAATGACGATCTGTCTTTGCGCAGAGATTCAGTTTCAACTTTGTATTTATCAGTTTGTGTTCTTGAACTTTCAGTCCTTGAGGGTAATCTGTGTGTTTGAATAGAGCTTGAGTATCAGCATGGAGGAATGGGGAGGTGCGTCACTCGCCGAAACGCCGACCTATGCGGTCGCAGCTGTGATCAGTGTCATGGTCGCGCTCGGCACCTTCTTCCAAAATTCCTTGGAATGGTCTGTAAAGGTTGGCAATTATCACCACCTACTTCTTCTGTCATCTTTGTTTTTTTTTTTTCCCTGACTTCTGATCATTTTTCCTGTACATTCAAGGACAGAAGTGTCAGTGTCCTGATTTTTACCCTTAATTTGATGTCAATGTCTATTTGCTTGTGCTCAGAGGTTGGAAAAGAACAAGAGGAAAGCCCAGGTTGCTGCTCTAGAGAAGATCAAGGATGGTATAACCCATCAAAACACTCACTATTTCCCTCATTTCTTTTCCTTTCCTTTTCATTTTTTGGCGGAATGTGTGCTTCTTAAGAGGTTCTTGTGCATGAAACAGAGCTTATGCTTTTCGGGTTTCTCTCACTGCTGATGGGTCACTGGATCGTGTACTTCGCAAAGATTTGTGTCAAATCTTCAACCTCGAGCAGCCGGTTCTATCCTTGTGTGAGAAAAAACGTAATCAAGGCGGTGGAGAATGTCGTCTTCCCGAGTTTGGAGAAGTTAAATGCATCAGGTTATAGCATCGAAGTGGTCATAGGGAGGCGGAATCATTGTCCTAAGGTCACTCATGTCGCCACATCCCTTGGGTTATATAATTCATAATCCGTGCATAACCATGCTGTTTTGTTCAATATGTTTTTGCTCTCTGTATTTCTGATTCTTGAAAGCGATGGTACAGTTAGCGATGCCCTACTCGAAGCAAAATTGCATTTTAAATGTCAGTCCTAAATAGTAAATACCATCTTATTTTGCCTTCTCGAGCCACTGCGCGCTGCAGGTGTCCTAGTCTAAACATCATAGAACTATTTATAACTTAAGAGGTGGTGACAGAGTTTCCCTCGTGTGATGTCTCATGATCTACTTGCTCTTCATGTCAATGTCTATGAGACCTTTTCAGAGAAAAATGTAAATTCTTCTTCAGGGACATGAGCCTTTCATTTCATATGAAAGTCTCCAGCCGCTTCATCGCCTACTGTTCGCCCTTGTCATTATTCATGTATCTTACAGCTTCGCAGCCATTGCCCTGGCAGTTACTAAGGTATACAATGTTGTCAAGAGGATAACTTCTTGTCAAATCCCACAGTTTTTCTCTGTTCTTTATCTAAGAGTTCTTCATTTCTACCTCTTTTTTTTTTCTTTTTGGCCAAATCTATTTTCGCTGAAAAGATATACAGTTGGCGAACATGGGAGATCCACGCTAAGAGAATGACCATTAAGGAAGGTAAAGGTGCTCCAGTTTTCCCTCAGAAGTAGTCAATCTTCTGATATAATGTTTCAGCTAATGGTTACATGCTGAGGCATTTCTTCGTGCAGGTTCTCCAAGCAAGATGAGGATGATGAGAAAATCAACCTTCATTTTCCACCACAACTTGCATCCTTGGAGCAAGGACAGAGTTCTCGTTTGGCTGGTATCAAAATAAATAACCGACTTTTCACACATTCAGCAGCACATATGGCCTGTGAATGTCTGGACAACTTTCATCTGTGATGGCTTTGCTCTGAATACTTTACTTGGACTTGTTGACATTTACCTCGAGAAATTTCAATAAGCCATCATACTTCGCAGCTTTGCTTCAGCCGCCAATTCTGGAGTTCTATTAACCGAGAGGACTACATGGCTTTACGGTTGGTCTTCATTACTGTAAGTGCTTTTATCAACAGAGGTGAAGTTCTCTTGCTAAGCTGACTAGACAGAGTGGTTGAGTGCTTATCTTGTAGCTCTTGTATGGATTGACTCTCAAACCAAAGTTCATCTCTTTCTCTTCTTGGCCTTTGTTATTTTCTGATGGTTTGTCTGAATTTGTTTTGCACAAGTTTGGCTATTTTTGGTAAAGCAAAAGAAAGCATTTTACGGTAGATCATGATAACCTTAAGGATATGCAATTGGGCATCTGCTTTTTTTTTTTTTTTTTTTTTTTTTTTTTGGGAAGAAGAAGAAACTTGCATTTTGACACCAACTTTTCTTGAATTGTAGACTCATAAACTTCCTCTATCTTACGATTTCCATAACTATATGGTCCGGAGCATGGAGGAGGAATTCCGTGATATTGTTGGCATTAGGTAACCTATTTCTCTCTACTTGAGACAGGCTTGTACTGCTATAACTTCAGTCAGTGTTAAACTCTTCGCTTGATTTATTAATTTGACCATCTGCTAGATTCTACTTTGTCTACGGCAGGCTACAAAACATACTTTCATATGCTCAAAATGCTCAACTTTGTTCTCTGATCATCAAGCTAAATGTGGTGTGTCAACAGAAAGTAGTTTTTATTGATCCTTACACTGTTTGGACAAGTAAATTGTGGTTCTTCAGATGCTATTCGAATATCACACCAAGAGATACCAGGATAAAATATTTAAGTCGCCGAATTTTACTCAGCAAAGTTGCTCTATAGCTGCAGCAGTTTGCTGTTCTCGAAAATAACTCTAGACATTATCTACAAGTCTCGAATGAAAATAGATAGAACTCAATTGATTGTGTATAAGGAGTTTAACCAATTAGTAGAACACTGAGAACTGGAGCAGGAAAAAAAAAGTTCTCAGATATGTAATAATACACTTCTAGAGAAGCTTATGCGGAAAAATGTATTGAAACACAGATACGTGGCAGTTAAGGTAGGTACTTGAACTTTACTCTTTCAAGATGAATGTTATGGCGTAGTTTATTCAGGGATCAATGCATTCCGCAATTGTTTCTCTCTTCAGTGCAGCTTTACATCTTGCAGATTTCTTCATTTCTCAGCAATAGCTGCAGCAAGTCTTGTTGCCTGAGCTAATAGGAGCTGTCTTTTGAATTTTTAATGCAGTGTGCCCTTTTGGATATACGCGATATGCTGCATACTCTTAAATATTCATGGTAATGCTCTCCTGATCAGCTCACATATCTTGGGAGGCTTTACAACGTTCGGAGCAATACAACGAATTTGGTCTCACTTTTCAGACTTCGACTTTGCTTTTTCTTTTATTCACCAAAAGCTTTCTGTACCAACAATTATGAAGTATTTATACAAGGAAGACATTTGTTTCTCTGCAAATAAGTCTTTGCCGAACAGAATTTGGTGGCCTTTTCAATTTTTTTCCTTTTTTGATGTTTCATGGGCATAACCTGATTTCACGCAGTTCATTACTCTTGATAAAAGGATATCTATCCTATTAATGAGATAAGGCTCAGTCTAGTGTTGTTGTTGCTTGCTGAGCTTGAATCAGACGTGTTATTTTTGTCTTGATGTACTTTTTCAGGAACCAACTTCTACTTCTGGTTTTCCTTCCTTCCAGCAGTTGTAATGTCCCAAACCTAACACAGTCTTTGCTTTAAATATACCAATCGACCGCATGGAAATTTTTTATGTCGCTAAATCCTTTTCTTATGTGCGCGTGGCACAACAGCTGATCCTTCTAGTTGGCACCAAGCTGCAGCGTGTGGTGGCAAAGTCGGCAGTCGAGATCAGGGACTCCTGCCCAGCCACTGGACATCATTATCTTAATCTGAGGGATGAGCTCTTCTGGTTCGGCAAACCAAAGCTTCTCTTGTGGTTGGTGCATTTCATAACCTTTCAGGTGAACATCATCCAGAGAACTTATCTGTTACCTTAAAACTAAAGACTACTCTTATATGGAAGCTCAAATCCCACTTGTCCTCTTCGACTGACAGAATGCGTTCGAGATGGCGACTTTTGTTTGGTCCCTGGTAAGAACCCAGCAAACTCTCAAGACTCCTATTTGTGAAAGAATTGCTGCTTGTTCTTTTATCGATCGGATGGGGCACGCCTTTTTGACATCTCCAGAAGTCAGTATCATCTTCATTAGCTGTACAGAAATATAATCGGTGCTGTACAGCTTAGGCTTTTGAATTGAATTGTCCCGACCTCAGTTTCGAGCTGGCATCAGAGCCGTATAGAGTTTGATTCCTCAAAACAGTTGGAGTGCTGCCGTCACGTGAGAACATATCGGCTCTAAGGGTTCCTTTACTATGTTTCAGTGGGAAATTCAGGGTGCTTCTTGTTTCATGGACGACAACAGATTCCTGGTGACCCGGTTAATATTCGGGTATATCCATCACTTCTAGCTCATCTTCAGAAACTGCACGCGATAGCATGATAGTTGTTTTTTGTGCTTGATTCAGACTAATCAGATACACTCGTTCTTTGAAACTTGTTGCAGGGTTGTTTCCCAATTCTGGTGCAGCTTCGTTACTTTCCCCCTTTACGTTTTGGTCACTCAGGTTTGCTATCTCTCTGGCCATTGTCATCATTGGTTATTAAAAATTTGAATAAGTGTGCGCAGAAGCATGGTTTTGATATGGATGATAGTTTGTAGTTTGATGACTTGTGTAAGTGTACGTGTCTTCGGTCTAATTGATGTTGAGATGAACAAGGGTAGGATACGTTGAGGAATATAGACAGATTTATGGGACAAAGATATTTTATCTGGCATAACAAAATAGTTTGGTGGAGATGTGGTTTAGGAGCTACATGATATAGAATTTATTTTCATGCTCCTCACACGCTCTTACAAGGATGATTCCCAGCCCTTTTATAGAGAGTCTCCACCGCCATTTCAGCAACAATTGTCTTCTTCACCGCCATAGATAGACTGGACTTCTCTTTACAGCTCATTTCCAGCCATCAGCTCGCAGCCATTCTTTTCTTATTCAGCCACCGCCTAGGACTCTTATAGCTGGTATAGCTGGCTTTCTTTGCATCACACGTACAACCTTCAAGCTGGAGATAAGCTGGAGATTTTGCTGCACGCTCTCTAGGCTTGATATTAACTAGTTTGTTGTTCACATTCTTGACTCTTCTTTCTTCATGATTAAGCAAGTAGTTTTCAGATTTTGTTGAAAATGGATCACAATTTCCAACAGCTTTCAAGTACACACAGGAAACTACTTCCACGACGATTTCATAGACTAAGCCGGACTTCGCATGACCACTGCATAATCATCGGATTGACCCGCATCACGACCCCATCAAGATCAAGATCACTGCAGTTCCAAAATCAAATTAGCAGTTTTCACTAAAAGCTTTACCCCTTGCCAAATCTAGACTGTCCAGCTTGAATCGAAGGGAGAACTGGACCCCATGTAGGGAAGTGTAGTCCAAATATTTAAGCTAATGGATGGAGGGAGATCACGTATATATAAAAATCATATAAACAACCCATGATCAAGTGACCATATTCCAACATCTGAAAATTCTGCAATTCCATGTTGCTGCAGATGGGCTCGAGTTCCAAGCGGGCCCTGATCTCTGAGAACACTAGGAGATCGCTCAGCATGTGGAAGCAGCGGGCCAGGAGGAGTTGCACATCGTCCAGCCAGTCACTGCTCCACGAGACCTCGGCCACGTCGACGGACTGCTCGCTGGCCAAGCGGGCCAGGAGCTCCAGTTTCTCGGGGTGCAGGATGGAAGGAGGCGGCTCTTCGGGGACCAACCTCCCGCGCCATGAGGCTGCTCTATCCGCCAGGGGCAGTCACAATACCCTGGAAGAGCTTATGTCGGGAGATGTGTACTTTGCATTCCAAGTTCCGACGAGTACAGCGGTCGCGACGAGTCGGACTGCGAACGAACCTGAGAGCTTCATTCCGGGGGTAGTCAATTTCAGAAGTTCCTGCTCATCTATCCCTTTGTCGACGTTAGAGAGAATCGAACTAGTTTTGTGAAATCATTTACTTCCAAACTCAATCCATCTTGTACGAACCTTTTCACCATTGACGAGTGGCTCAAGTCCAACCCTTGCGAGCAGGGAAAGTGTAAGAATGCGGCTTCATCACGAGGATGGCGAAGGGACAGGAATGAACCGAATCTCACGTCACTTGGAGACGGTGAGATAATATCTATATAAGGAGTAGGACCAATCTCAACTATCAACAGTGTCACCTGGGTTTACTGCATGGTAATTTGTCGGCCGTTCTCCAGCGCCAAAAAAAAAAAAAAAAAAAACGGCCTCAGACGCAGTTCTGCCCTCCAAAAAAAAAAAAAAAAAAAAAAAAACGGCCTCAGGCTGAGGATTTCTATTGAAGATTTGCAAAGAAGACTGAGAGATATGGCTCCATGATTGTTGGGGCATGCTACTCCTCAAAAAAAATGGAAAAGGATTCAGTGAATTCTTTTGTACGAATGACAGACTCACAAATTTAAGGAAGATGTAAGTGAACGAGGAAAGCAAAATCGATTAATCTTTGCAAGAAAAGAAAGAAAGTAAAATAATAAAGATTCAAAAAAGGAGGAAGATTCAATTGATTCTTTTGCATAAATAACAAACTTACAAATTTAAGAAAGGTGCAAGTGAACGACGAAAGTAAAATCAATGAATCTTTGTAAGAAAAGAAATAAAGTAAAATAAATAAATAATCGAAAAAGGAGGAGGATTCGATGGATTCTTTTGCATAAATGATGAACTTGCAAATTTAAGGAAGGTGTGAGTGAATGAGAAAAGTAAAATCGATGAATTTTTATAGGAAAAGAAAGAAAGTAAAATAATTAAAGAATCAAAAAAAAGGAGGAGGACTCTAGTGGATTCTTTTGCATAAACGATGGACTCACAAATTTAAGGAAGGTGCGAGTGAACGAGGAAAGTAAAATCGATAAATATTTGCAAGAAAAGAAAGAAAGTACAAATATATAAAGAATCGATAAAAGGAGGAGGATTCGGAGGATTCTTTTGCATAAATGACGGACTCAGAAATTCAAGGAAAGTGTAGAAAAGTAAAATAGATAAATATTTGCAGGAAAAGAAAGAAAGTACAATAAATAAAGAATTGAAAAAAGGAGGAGGCTTCGGTAGATTCTTTTGCATAAATGACGGACTAAAAAATTAAAGAAAAGTGCAAGTGATGTGTAGGAAGAGAAAGAAAGTAAAATAAATTAAAAATTGAAAAAAAAAAAGAGAGGAGGATTTAGTAGATTTTTTTGCATAAACTACAGCTCAGAAATTTATGAAAAGTGAGAGTGAACAAGGAAAGTAAAATCAACGAATCTTTGTAGCAAAAGAAAGAAAGTAAAATAAATAAAGCAAGAGACTAAAGAAGTAAGTTGGATATTACTTTTTTAAGAAATAAAAAAATATATAAATTAGTATGGTGTCGAGGCTGGACGGATGATCTCCTGTTCAATTTTGTAAAATTGGGAATTGGACTAATAAAGCCTCTTAAAATTGCCGACGGTTCCGATTCAGACAGCTCTGTATGCTTACGTCGGTACGTCCTATATTCATCACCCGGTCATTTCAGAAAAGGATGCGCCCCCCCATCTCCTTTATTTCGAATGATGCCTTCCTCCTCCTCCTCTCATCTTTTCCATTATCCGTAACGAAAGCATCTTCGCCACCACAAACAAAAAACAAAAAGAAAAAACGGAAGAAAATTACAGAAACGGAAAATTACAGAGGTCAAGGGTCAAGGGTCAAGGGCCTATTGATAGAATATTGGATTCTACTGGCTGTTCTGGGAGCGCCACGTGGGGCGGCCCGCACTTCATCCAATGATCAGCCGCCACGTCTCCAACCTGGGGGGCCCCCACTCTGCAAGATCTTCTCCCAAGAAGAAGAAGAGCCCCTCGCCTTTTCTCAATTAATCCAATTGAATTGATTAAGCAATAAAAGAAATTCACCGGTAAAAGCGCGGGAACCTCCCGAGGACGAGACGGTTGGTCGTACGTAACCACCGCCCCCCACCCCTGTCTCCTCTCTCTCTCTCTCGTACGCGGTCCGCCCACGTTCTCCGACGCTGTCTCCCCACCATCTTCATCTCCATCTTCATCCTCTTCCGCCATCTCTCTCTCTCTCTCTCTCTACAATTTCTCCGTTCGATCCGTCCAATCGCCGCCCGCCGCCGCCCGCCGCCGCCATGTCGTCCCGCGCCTCCAAGCCCTCGCTCTACCCGGAAGTCCCCCGATCCAACCCGGACTCCTCCTCCCCTTCGTCTCCAACCCTAACTACCCCCCGACCCCCGACCCCCTCCTCCTCATCCAACCTCTACCCTTCCCTCGACATGAAGGACCTCCACGAGAACCTCTTCCCCGACCCTACCTACGGCTACGACCCCTCCTCCCACCGTGGCGGCCCCGGCCTAGACGCCGCCGCGGGAGACGACCCGCGGTCCCCGTCCGCGCCCCCCGACTCCTCCGAGGAGGTCCTCCTCCGCGTCCCCGGCGCCATCCTCCACCTCATCGACAAGGAGTACAGCGTCGAGCTCGGGTGCGGGGACTTCTCCCTGATCGCCCTCCGCCAGGGGGAGAACGCCGTCGCCGTGCTCGCGCGCGTCGCGGACGAGGCCCAGTGGCCCCTCACCAAGGACGGGGCCGCGGTGAAGGTCGACGACTCGCATTACTTCTTCTCGCTCCGCGCCCTGGAGAAGGCGAAGTCCGGGTCCGACTCGAGCGACGACGAGGGGAAGAAGGGAGGCGGGGCGTCGGACGATCCGTTGAATTACGGCTTGACCTTCGCGTCCAAGGGGCAGGAGGGGGTGTTGAGGGAGTTGGACGCGATCTTGGAGAAGTACAGTGCGTTCTCGATACAGAAAGTGTCTCGAAAGGCGCCAAAAGGTGAGGCCTTGGATGCTACCGTGGCGAAGGAGACTTCGCCGGCGGAATTGCAATCGGGCGGGAAGAAGAAGGAGATCATGGAGGATAAGTGTAGGGCATATTGGACGACGTTGGCGCCGAACGTTGAGGATTACAGTGGGACCACAGCGAAGTTAATTGCAGCAGGGTCAGGACAGCTGATTAAGGGTATTTTGTGGTGCGGAGATGTGACTGTGGATAGATTGAATTGGGGGAATGAGGTAATGAAAAAGAGGATGACTCCTGCAGAGAAGGCAGAGATCGATAAAAAAACACTGAAGAGATTAAAAAGGTATGAAGTTGCGTTGGCGCTTGAGCAATCATACTTGTCTTTTTGGCTGTATTCTAGATTTGTACATTAAATCTCATTGTCTATTGCTCTTATTGGTGGATTGTAAGTTGGGACCACTTCAATACATACTTACATGTTAGATATTAATGCGGCCATTTCGATTTTCATTTAGAAACAAGTTGATGGAATAGTACTTGCTTTGATGAATACCAATTGATTATTTGTAGTAACGTGGCCTCATTTTCCTTTTAGGGCAAAGAAGATGACAAGGATGACCGAGAAAGTAGCAACAGGTGTTCTATCTGGGGTTGTTAGAGTCTCCGGTTTCATCACAAGTTCAGTTGCAAATTCTTCAGCGGGCAAGAAATTTTTTGGTCTACTGCCAGGGGAATTGGTTCTGGCTTCACTTGATGGATTTAGTAAGTGAATATGTTCAAACTGCTAATGTGATTTGAGCAGATACTCTGCTAGCACCTATTCCTGTCTGTTAGTTCTTTCAGTTTTCATCACCTTTTATAGCCCGTCTTTTCTATTTTTCACTATTCACTCTGACAACTAATCACCTAATCAGTCTCATTGAAGATCCTGTGATAAGGGTTGAATCCATTTGCTGACGTTACAAAATGCTTCAAGCCTTCAAAAGCATTATATTCTTACATACATATTGCTAATTCTCTTTGTTACTAATCTTGAATATTAACATTTTTTATTTTGCTTTGATGCAGACAAGGTGTGTGATGCGGTTGAAGTGGCTGGAAGGAATGTCATGGCTACGTCCTCTACTGTGACAACTGGACTTGTATCCCATAGGTACACTGTAGTTAAATAATTTCTTTTGAAGAATGGTTACTTTGAATATCAAGGGATAGGATTCATAAGCACATAGTTCAGCTATAGAAAGCCAAGTAAGCCACTAGTCAAGGGACAAGTTGTGGAATGTGGTGTAGGTTATGATGACTTTTGTGGTTTACCAGTGTTTTCTAACCTCATTATGGATGGTATACATCATGGTCAATATATCAGAAATTTTGAACCCACTATGTTGTATCTCCAGTTGCCCATCATCGAAATTTTGATGAAGTAAAATCCCATGACGGGAAATATATTGTAAAGTAAAAAGGATAAGTAGTTTCTTGTTACCATGTTTCTTCTGTGGGGTAAAATAATGTCTTGTGACATTTTTTTGGGGGTAAGTGCATCTCATCAATATAAACAACAACACTATGAAGATTAAATTTGCTACAAGCCCAATCACTCTGTATATGTTGCTTTGTTTTAGTAAATTTTGTATGTTAATTTTGTGAGTTGTCCACATTGCAGGTATGGAGAAGAAGCTGGCAAGGCAACACATGAAGGGCTTCATGCGGCAGGGCATGCCATGGGGACAGCATGGGCTGTTTTTAAGATCAGAAAGGCATTTAACCCAAAGAGCGTTATTAAACCTTCTACTATTGCCAAGTCTGCTGCTAAAGCTGCTGCTGCTGAGGCAAAAGCTAAAAGCAAGAAATCGAAGTGATTCCTTTATGGAGAGTTTGAATTGGTGATAGGTTAGCAGGGTTTGTATTGCCTTTTTCATTGCTGAAATCAAAATTGAGATTGAAGCAAATTGTCATATACCTGTGTTTTGTTAGTAGGTAGTGCATGAATGGTTTTGTAGCTAACTTCTATTTTCTCCTTACCAATTCTTAGATTTGATGTGTTTTAGGATAATATCAGAAATTTCTTGATGTTGGTTGGGTTCTCTTATCTGGGATGTTGACATTAATTTATGTTCATGAAATGACTTTCAGGCATTTGATGGTTTTGATCTCTCGAACACAGACAGTGTAGAGTGTGGATTTAGATAAAGCGCTTTCATAGTGCCAACTATAATGTTCAAAAAGAAATAGAGAGCTATAAGTTAAAGCATATTCCTCCAACTGAGTTTTAAGCAAGGAAACTTGTTTTGAACAATTCGATGGGTGAAAAGCTTCCGAAGCTTTAATACTCGCAGGGTTTTGAATCTTTATACCTGTTGGTTGGTCGAAGGAGAGGCTTTCGCAATTTTGTGCTCAATTTTCTTTTCTCAGTCCGTGTGCCCCACTTCACAGCCATCTTAACTTTTACATTCTGAAGATGAGCAAACATGTGCTGGGTATTGTCTCTATTTTGTATATGCCTCATCTGCTTTTATCATGACCAACATATTAGCTGGAGAGATGGACCGCATATACATCAGGGAATTAAGGTCACTCATGCAAAAGCACATTGCTAATGTTGTCGTCTCTGTACATTATATATCAATGCATGGGAGGATGTAGACCATGGACAGTTGACTGGTCAATTTTGCTTGTGTTGTATTGGAAATGCTTTAGAAACAGGCGACTGATTAGAGCGCCAGGTATCGACCAGAGCAGAGATTGCCAAGCTGGTTTTATCTGAAGCCAGGCTAGAGAGTTGAGAGTTCCATTCCTCATTAGTTCCAATAGTAACTTGTGTAGCCCCCATGGTTATGTTTCAGTGTATGGAAGTTTTTGGTTTGCTCAGCCATGGCTGAACTGTCACGGGCAGAAACAAAAACGACAGTGGGGAACATGATCAACCCACATTGCATTTGGAACACAATCATCGTTTTCTGCAATTGTACCTAGCTACAGGCATAAAGGAAGTTTCAAGAACTGATGTTTCTACTGCGCAACCCATCACTGGTCGGCCGACATCACTCGCTTGGCCACCAATCTTCACATCTAAGAATGATTTTGCCCTTCTTGAGCTGGACTTCCATGGCCATCAAGACCACCCACTTGGGGGACAATGCTTAACGTGTCTTCTACTCCAGCTTGACTTCCATCGCCATGAATGGAGCTTCCACTCTCTCTCGCAAACACACACCATCCGCCCCCACCAATGGGAAGCCGCGACCGATCGCATGAAGGGTTTGCATGTGTAAGGTGACTGAGTGGGAGTGGAGTGTCGACTGCTATGGAATGCCTCTATCCTGAAGAAAAGGCCATCGCGTTGCTCCACTTTGAGGAGGTGTGCGTGTGTGCGCCTGCGCACAAAGTCAAGGCCAGCGATGTGGAATCTCGTGGCTCACCTTACTTCTCTTTAAACAATGTAATGAAAATAGGATTCGACTCTTATCTAGATTTCGTTTCAACTCTCCGATCATTACATGAATCGAACCAAAACCAGAGTCAACTGGAATGGATAATGATTTCAGCTCGAATCGTTTCCGTCCATTTCGGAAAATTTAAAAACGTGGTGATGGTTACTCGTTCCCACGGACCTTCGGTCTATTATTCGACACGCTTCGTAATTGATGCTCCAACCACCAACATCGTACGGTACGGAAAATTGTGTGATGTGGGTCTGCCTTGTTCCTTCAATTTGCTCCACTGGCTCTCATTCTCCATGGCCCCAAAAATTTCCTTCTTTTATCTCCTTTTGAGTTTGGTAGCCTTTGCCACAGCGAATCAAATCTTGCTTTTGAGTTGATTTTGTTCAGCACAGCATCTCTAGTCGATCTGATTTGTCTGATCATGATAAGGAAGAGACCTGGAAGATGATATCTTAGAGGGAGTCTTGTTCTTGAATTTGGTAGATTTGACTCAAAGCGAACTGTTTGGAGGTTCTTGTAATCTGATCATATCGAGACAAAAGTGTAGTTGCGAGAATGAAACCAAAAGCACCATGTGAAGGAATCTCTCTCTAATTTACATGATCTCGTGACAAGTCATTACAAAAAGATCCAAAAGCTCTGATTTTGAGTGTCCAAACATTGAATGTATGTGCCCCTTGGTAAAGGTAACTGCTGTCCATGTACCCTTCAAAATACGATGATCTTTTGCCATCGGATTGACACAAGAGTCATGCCAGTCGCTCTATAAGATGCAAGTGGAGATTAGTTGAGTTGAAAAATCGAATACCTAGTTTTATAATATTGAAATTCCTATCGCTAGCAACCTGTTCTTGTTCTCACTATGTCCTATGTTGAAACGCTTATCGTTACGGAGACATGTTCATTCTCTTTTATCTTGCTTACAATCATTAGTAGCTACTGTCTTAAAGAAGCGTTCGGCTCATGTTTCATGTAGTCTATCAAGATTCAATCATAAGAAAGTTGTTCTTCGGGAAAGTCTTATTTACCCACCAACCGAATACTAATTACAGCTCGCCACATCGCTTTTGAAAGCGAATCATACAGCGAGTTCATCTTCATTACCGAACCAGAAGTACATCACCTAAATGGATGCTCTGGATGCTCTTCCTTACTGGGTTTCCACCATTCACTAAAGCCATTGAGAGAGAGCACTAGGGTTTCTACAGCAAATGTGCTTCAAAGGCACAACTAAGACAAACTAAAGTTCCAAGTGTCTTTTCAACAGATACGGTGATGATTGTTAATTCAAGCAATGAGATGAATCACAAATTGGGCCTTGGTTCTGTGGTTTGTGATGTGGAGTCACAAAGCTTGAATCCTAGAGGGTAAACTGTGCCAAGTGATGGCATATTAAAGTACAGAAGGGCCAAACTCTCTCCGAGAGACCCTTAATCAATATTATCAAGCCGCCCTGAGCATTAGTCTTCAGACATTTGGATAGCTATGAACCTAACCACCCACTCACGATCTTTATAAGCCTTATTTTCATGATTTTTTACTATTTTTCCTGGGTTCGCGTCCTGAACTTAGATGCTCTCTTCAGTGAGTAAATGTAATAGATTCAAAAGATTTTGTTTTTTTAATATTAACTTCCAATCATTTTCGCCTTTCACTTTCTAGTACTACGACCAACCCAAGTTGCATCATACGCACATGATAGATTAATCCTTAATGAATTTCACCATCCTTCTGCATGCACTTGATCTTAAAGTTTGTGTTTTTCTCAATTAACAAGAATGATTAGCAAGTTGGCAAGAATTCAAGTGGATGAGGACAGGTGTAGCTGTTTATTAACACTCCATATGGGCCATATCTAGTCACTGGATGAAAAGAACAGTTGTGTCCTCCTCACTGGAAAGTCTTTTCCAGTGACATTGAATTCAAGCAAAATTTAAAAAGAGACATTGATTTTATTCTACTTGCCAATTGCCATCTATTGCGAAAGCATGATACCTGAGACACGTAACGATAAAGCATGCCCTTGAAAATTCATCATCTGACGGAGAATGCCTTTTGACTGTTTTTTTTTTTGGGGACCACAATGAGTCCTGAGTGTGCAGTGGTAAAAGGTTTTCATCAATGGTGAAAAACTGGTTGAACTTCTTCAAAGAATGGTCCAGTTAGATCTCTGACACTTCTCTCTTGTCATTGCTCGATGGGATTAAGTTCACACTCCACATTCCATGCACATGGTCCGGCTTACACATAATGAGGCATGACGATATGTATTTTTTTTTATATCTAATGTATGCACGTCTCTTGCCAGTTTAAACTTTTTCGGAAAATCTACGTTCAACCGTCAAGTTAACAACGCAAAAATGCAGTTTCGGCTTCTTTAACAGAAAAACAAAAGGTTGTTCAAAATTGCATTTGAATGTGACTTGCACTAGTTCAGACTGCTTGAAGGGGCCTGCAAGTGCAAGTTCAATTGAGACCAGATATAATTGGGGACGTTGGTTCTCATTTGGATTCTAGATCAAGATAAAGTTCCAACATTCCATTAGTTTTTTTATTGTTCAGTCCTTGATTTTCTTTATTCATCATTTCTTTCCCTCTTTCTCTGTAGGACATGTAAGTTTCAGACCAAGATTCTCCCTCAGTCTTGTCCATTAATTTTTCAAAAGGAGAAGGGCTTTTGACTTTTGACTTCATGAATCGATTCTGTTCTCGGGAAACAAAAATCTTGATTGACACCCTCTTTTGCGGGGGTAATTTTGATGCTCTCAAACGACTAGACAAAGCCAAAACTGTTGGGGCAAAGCAAGATGGTTCTGCCCAAGACATAGCAGATGACAAACATTCTTTGCTATACATTAGCTTTTAAAGTTCATTGACATTTTCAATTATTTTTGGCAGCTTTTAAGAAGCAGCTTAATGGTAAAGTTGACATGCCCAGGAAGTGTTCTCGTCCGAACATTCTGATGTCAAATTTCAAAACCAGAAAGAAGAGAACTCTAGGCACAACCACTTCCTCTCAGTTGAGTTTTGAGTATTCCCAAAAACAACATGGTAAAATAATTTTAAGCTGTTGGAGCTAGAAGAAACTCGGTACAAGAAGCTTGGCACTACTGTGGTCACCAAGAGGAAGCCCGTTGCCTTGCCTTGTTTGTGTCATGGTCATGAACAATGTTACTGATGAAACTTCTGCTACACTGAACCTCCGGTTCAGCTCCAGCAGTCGAATTTGCCGAACGCGGTATGCGAAAAGACGTGAACCGAAAGAAATTTGCACTAAAGGTTGTTTGTGGGTGGAGGGGGAATATAATATCACACCCCCTCCCTCCACAATTTGAAAAAAAAAATTTGCACCATCGAGATGTGCCTTGTCTTCAAAAAGTGGGAAATGACACAAGCCGCTGTATACTTAACACCACACAACTCTCCATCTCTCCCTCCCTTCCTCTCTCTCTCTCTCTCTCTCTCACACCACGCACGCACGCACAGCCACCCACCCACTCATTTCCACGCACGCATGCACGCATAGACACACAGCAAAAAGCCTTCTCTTTCTCTGGAAAATGCATACTTAATGAGACCCAAGAGCGAGTGAGGCACCATGGCAGAGAGTTTTGGTATTGCAACACCAACGACCATATGCTCTGATTTCTCGACTCCGCCCGTTTCGCCGATGGGGACGCCTTTAAGGAAGGTGTTTGAGAGGATTTCAGGCCTCGCCTATCCTTGGAGAAGGGGGAGGGCGCCGCAGGGCCGCCATCGGGTTTTCCGTAGAGATGTTCAGCAAGATGATTTTCAGTATGCAAGCGCTCGTTGCCTGTCGTCGTACTACAGCGTCTTTGTGGCTCGCTTGGCCATCATGGTCAGTAAAAGTTTTAACTACATGGTCTGTTTAATGGTGTGATGAATTAGTGATCATGTGCTTTGACAAAAAGCGATTGATTTTCGATGAAATGAGCGACTGTCTAATATGATATTACTCATTGTCCGTGTGATATGTGTTGCCATTATAGTGAGTAGATGTAGAATTTATAATAAGCATGATCATTCGGTTGGTAAAATTAACGAGCATAACAAGGAGTTCCAGAAAATGTCCATTTCTCAGCTACCTGAACTGTGTAAGTCCTCTGTTGCCTCGATTCTGTTTTTTGTGCCATGACAAAAGTTCTTCCGAAGCACACGGATCGGTCAAAGTTGGCATTGGTATGCCAAATTCATTAATAGGCATGCTGCTTGTTTTGTATCAACTAGCTGATCATGCGAATGAACCTAGGCCATACACGTTGGGAAATGATGGCTGCATTAAGATCTTTGACCATTTGATTTGAATGAACAGAGAATACAATTGATATTATTATATCATTTACTTCCCGCAACTGAAAAAATGCCTGAGATCTCCAAGTGTTCCACTTTTGCGAGCTTAGAGATAAGGATTCCAAGGTGAAATTGTAGTTGACAATAGTAATTCCTCTGTTCTCAGTCCATTTCTGAGATTCTTTATGTATCGTTTCTTCTGCCTTGATCAGCAGCGACTTTTAGTCTTGTTAGAGAGTCTCATGTTTTGCTTCGAATGTGAACAGAGAGAAAATGCGTGTGTTCAGCTATCAATTAAAGCGGACTGTCACATTCTCGCAGGTTATGCTGGCAATTTTAATTGGGTTGCTCACAATACTAACATGGCATATCACCAAAACCTATACGACAAAGTCTCTGAACAGCTTAGCATACGGACTGCGTCATGAGCTCTTACAGCGTCCCATATTACGGATGTGGAACATCCTTAATTCCACTGTTGAAATAACAACTGCTCAGGTTAAGCTCTCGGAATATGTGATCCGGCGGTACAGTAAACCTGACTCTCAGGCCGAAGAAGTCCAGGTTTGTCTTCAAAGACCTTTGGTTGTTATTAGCAACCACCCAACAAACTTGAGGTTTCCTTAGTGATACGATACCTTTGTCATTAACTAGCCATTCTTTGGCAGCTGTATGAGGCAATGAGAGATGTCACATGGGCGCTGTTTGTGAGCCGTAAAGCGCTCAACGCGATAACAATCAATTACCGAAACGGCTTTGTCCAGGCTTTCCATAGAGATCATAGGAGCAGCAACACGTTCTACATATACTCCGACCTGATGAACTATTCAATCAGCAGCAGCAGGCCTTCCAACCTCAGTATGCTTTCGTCACTCCATGGATGGAACGACCAAACAATCCATGGCAACACATCGGCGACTTGGTACCGTGTATCTCTCGACCCCGTCACAGGCGAGAGGATAGGCAAACCAAGGACAATACTGCCCGATGATCTCATCAACATTGCTGGGCTTTCTCAAGTCCCTGATGGGGTGGCATCTTGGCACGTGGCTGTGAGCAAATACTCAGACTCACCGCTGCTTTCGGCAGCATTGCCCGTGTGGGATCCTTCCAATGAGAGCATAGTGGCGGTCGTGGGTGTGACCACAGCACTTTATAGCGTCGGCCAGCTAATGAAGGAGCTTGTTGAGTTTCATAGTGGGCACATTTATTTGACATCTCAAGAAGGTTACTTGCTTGCCACTTCTAGCAACACTCCTCTCTTGATCAATTCGACAAAAGGGCCGAAGCTTATGATGGCTAACCATTCTCAAGATCAAGTCATACAGTTGGGAGCCGAGTGGCTGCAGAGGACCTATGGAAACAGTTTTCCTGCAAATCATGAAGTTCATGTAGAGAATGCCGAACTTGATCGCCAGCACTATTACATTGATTCCTTCTTTCTGAATTTAAAAAGACTCCCGATGGTAAGCCTAAAGATATATGTACGTGCATAACACACTGTACACTTGACAGAAATAAAGATCAGTGAGACCAAATTGCAGGGAATTTCCAAATATTGCGCTTTCCTTTCCCACAAAATCTGTCCAGATGCACACACATCACTCTGAACATTTCACAAAGGAATGAACTGAGCAACAATTTTTGCAGGTGGGAGTGATCATCATACCAAGAAAATATATACTGGGGAAGGTGGATGAGAGAGCCTTCAAAACATTGGTCATACTCATATCTGCTTCGCTATGTACCTTGGTGATTGGATGCCTCTGCATTTTTTTACTGACAAATGGAGTATCAAAGGAAATGAAACTGAGAGCAGAACTGATAAGCCACCTTGATGCAAGGAGGCGAGCCGAGGCATCAAGCAACTACAAAAGTCAATTTCTGGCAAATATGAGGTGAACCTCAGTCTTAATCTTCAGAAAGTTTTTATCATCATCAATTTGGGCATCAATGGTGATGTTAAAATGGAGAATATATAAACTTAAGTTAACAGATACTAGGCCATTCTATTATTTGGATAAAAGCGGGTGCTGTGGAAATGGATTTCTTAGGTTCTATCAAGTGCCAGCAACAATATGATTGATATATAGGACTATTAAGGTCATGATCACATACATAAATCTACCTTCTGATACATATATCTTGTGTTACAGTCACGAATTGCGGACGCCTATGGCTGCAGTAATTGGATTGCTGGACATTCTTGTTTGTGATGATTGCCTAACGAATGAACAATACTCAACAGTCACCCAAATTCGAAAATGCTCAACCGCACTGCTCAGGCTGCTGAACAATATATTGGATCTTAGCAAGGTCAGATATGATAGAAAAGCTAAATCTTGCCTTTAGTGAGTATCTGCAGCAATACAAAAAAAAAATGTGCACCTATGAGAAAACACGGTAAAGGTTTGTGCGGGAACAAGCAAGCGCACACATATGGAGATAATATTATAAGTTGCAGATGAAGCACATACATTGCACTTCTTTACTCTAAATGTCTTCTGTGTGTCATCAGGTGGAGTCTGGAAAACTAGTGCTGGAGGAGGCAGAGTTCAATTTAGCACGAGAACTGGAAGGACTTGTCGATATGTTCTCGGTGCAGTGCATTAATCACAACGTGGAGACTATCTTAGATCTTTCTGGTATGACCTACAAGCATGAACTCTTCTATCCAGCAGCAGTATGCTGAAAAATCCTCATTTAGCAGGCCTCATCAATTATCTTTTCCTTTGCAGATGATATGCCAAAGTTAGTTCGAGGGGACTCCGCTAGGGTTGTCCAGATATTTGCGAATCTTATCAGCAATTCACTCAAATTTACTCCATGTGAGTATTACTAATCTCACAAGGCCTGATTGCATTCTGGAGTTTACAACATAAAGCAAACAGAAAGTGGTAATTTATAATCAGAATTTCAGGGCAACAGAATTTGAGAATAGTTCAGGACAATACACATGAGTTTGCAAAACAACATAAAGAACACCTTAACTTTCTGTACCAAGAGTAATTTACCGTCTGCGGTGATTGCCAGCTGGTCATATTATTATACGAGGATGGTGCGGAAACTCAAGGACCATGAGTGACTTTGTAAAGCTTCCTCTTGAGCATAAAATATCCATTTCTTCACTTAAGACAAAGTTGAAGCAACATGGTAGTCACGCAAGAAGGGCATCCAAGAAAGACAACAAAGTGACCCTCTGGTTCGAAGTTGAAGACACTGGCTGTGGTAAGGCCTCTAAATTTCTTCATACCATATTGCATAGAATTAGTTCCTGTTGTTTTTTTTTTTTTTGGGGGGAGGGGCGGGCTTGGGACATCCATTGAGCATTTTCTCTTGTTGTAGGAATCGATCCAAGCAAATGGGAATCCGTTTTTGAAAGCTTTGAGCAGGCCGATCCATCAACAACTCGATTGTGAGTCCTTCAAATGTCAAGGATAGTAAATTCAATGAGAGTTCTCATGATAGATGCTCAAGTTAGTTTTTGTAGGGCAGATTAATAAAAAAAAAATCTTATATAGGAGAGATATCATCTAAAATATAGATATTTTGCAAAATCTTACTCTTCTTCTCTGCATATGTTCAGACATGGCGGGACTGGTCTTGGCCTATGCATCGTACGAACCTTGGTGAGTTGATTTCTCGTCAAATCTCTATCATGTGCAGCAAAAAGATGGCAAGGCGTAAAATAGAAAGCTCACATTTACAAGAAAGACCGCAAGAAGAAAAAACCAAAGTCGAAAATCAGAACAAAGGACACTTACTCCACAAACTACACCATAACAGATTCAGCTTTTTAAATAAGCTTTTTTTAGAATCTCTCCTTACAAGCATGTGATTACAGGTCAACAAAATGGGTGGAGAAATCAAAGTCATCAAGAAGAATGGCCCGGGAACTCTCATGAGACTTTACTTACTCCTCAATGCGCCTGTTGATGGCACTGAACATAACTGCTCAGTGGATTATGCCAAGCACAACTTAAGAGTACGTACTGTTCTTTCCAAGATTTTCTAACTCTCAGGTGCTTCAAACTAAGAATTAAAACGTCAATGACCGTAAAAGTACAATTATTTCAGTCTTTCCATCTTAAAATTTGACTTTGACATGGATCAAAGGTGAGAAGACAGATTCATCGCACGCACACAACTTTTTCGTAATGACAATGGTCCATAATTTGGATGCAGGTGCTACTCGCACAACATGGAAGCACAGGTAGATTTATAATGTCTGGATGGCTGCACAGAAATGGAGTTTCCACTCTGGAAGCATCTGGATGGAATGAATTGACCCAGATTCTTCAGGAACTCTACCAAGGCAGAAATTCAGGTGGTCCATACAGGACTGTCGATACAGAACATGCACGTGAACTCCCGAGATCAGAAGTGACAACTTTCGATGATATTCAAAGTGAGATCCTCATCATAGTCGTGGATATAGAGCTACTTGACCTAAACACAGATATATGGAAGGAACAGCTCAATTTCCTAGACAAGTACCACGGGAAGGCGAAGTTCGCGTGGATGCTAAACCATGACACCTTCAATGCCATTAAGGTGGAGCTCCGAAGGAAAGGACACATGCTGATGGTCAACAAGCCACTATACAAGGCCAAGATGATTCAAATTCTGGATGCTGCCATGAAGGAGAGGAACTCTGAACTCCTAAAGAGGGGCTCCAATTCTTCAAAAAGCATGAATAAAGAAGAGGACTTGCACGAGTGTCTAGAAATTGACTCTGAGCACTATGAGGGAGCGAGCTCTGATGAATTGGACACAGTTGAAACATCACGTTCTGGTTGTACCAATACATCTCCTGGTGAACAAAAGCAACAGGAAGGGATCAAAACCCCTCCTTCTCTACAACACAGGACATCGAACTATCACTCATTCAATTCTACTCTGCTGTCTTCCGGCTATAACAATTTAGGGAATGAAGAAGAAGCATGTCCAACTAGTCCCCCTTTGGACCGCCCAGATAATGCCGAAGGCAGATTCAAGTGCATGAGGAGTGTGTTTTCTTCAAAAGAAAAGGAAGATGGAAATTCAGAAGCACAGGAACAACTTCTGATCAGCAAGCGTCCTCCAGCCAAAGTTGATTCGTGTTCCAGTAAAGAATTGGACCAGAAAGGGTCTCTGGAGGGCCTGTGCATACTACTTGCCGAAGACACGCCAGTGCTTCAGAGAGTTGCTACGATCATGCTGGAAAAGTTGGGGGCTAAAGTCATTGCTGTCGGAGATGGCTTGCAGGCGGTGAATGCCCTGAACAGCAGTCTAGATGTAGATGCAGAAGACTTCAGGACAACGTTGCATTTGCAAAACGCGAACAGGATGCCTCAAGCAGGAACACAAAGTTGGCAACCTTACGACCTGATCCTTATGGACTGTCAAGTAAGAAATGAATGCTCTATGACTCTTTCTTTTGGTCACGAACCATACTGCTTAGTGTGTTATCTCCAAACTTGCAAGCTTTCACTGGAGGAACCAATTCAAGCATGACAAAAATGAATTAGTGATCTGTCTCCAAAACGATAGCAAACTTAATCTCCAGAGATTCTTCCTAGAAAAGGGTACTTTTGTTTGTTCATTGTGTCGTCCTGAGACAACACTAATGAATCTGTTTAATTACCTTTGCCTACACATTCTCTCTTCCTTGCCATGCACTGCCCATTGACCGTCTATTGATACTAGATCTGTTTCCTGCAAAAAACACAGATGCCCCAGATGGACGGGTACGAAGCAACGAAAGCAATCAGAAGATCCGAGGCCGGAAGCAGCCTGCACATTCCGATTGTTGCGCTGACCGCGCATGCCATGTCATCAGATGAAGCCAAGTGCTTGGAGGTGGGAATGGACGCGTACTTGACGAAGCCGATCGACTATAAGCTTATGGTGTCCACAATTCTGTCACTGACCAAGGGAGTCAACTGAGAGAGCCTGCTAAAACAACTTAGAGAGAACCAAAGAAAGCCAGATCCTAAAGCTTACACAGTTTTTGCTTTTGAAATGTGAAAGAATCAGTATGATTAACGAACTGGGCAAGTATACCAGTGACCCCATCTGCAATCTGTAAAGACGTCTTGAGTTTCTCTAGCTTATTTCTGAGCATATTCGGAACATGAATCTCCAGGAACGGTGATCATCTGATTCTGTCAAACTTAAACATATCACAGCAACAGAGCAAAGCACTGGAAACACTGCATCAAGATCCTCGAGACTGCTAAACTGTCATTTGCAAACATATCCTGAAGTAGAAGTCAAAGTAGCAATTGGCAAAAGCAATTAAAAGAACGAATCTTCGTTGCTTCAAGCTTCACTCCAAAGAGCTGTCCATCGAGTTTCGACGTTCAGCTTTGATTTTTCGCGACAAAAGACGTCCATAGAAACTCTCGAGATCTTGCAGAAATTATTCACTCAACGGGTCATGAACGATAGACCTTTGATGTATCTTACTGAACTTCATCAAAGGCGCGAACCATGCACACAAGCGACACAACGATACAACACATCCCAATGAAGCTCAGAGACTGGAACATCATGAGTTATGTTACTGTTATAAGAGGAGGATGGGGATTTATTTTTGCCGGCGGAAATAGGGGAAATTGCAATTTCAGTCCTTATACTTCGAGGGAATTTCACTTTTGGTCTTAATACTTCGTTTGGTTATAATTATGGTCCTCGTACTGTTTTCTGGCGATAATTTTAAGTCCTTCCGTCAAATTTCCATTCAAAATATATCAAAAACTATCGAGCCGGCAGCGAAAACCGACACGTGGAGCCTGTGTGGAAGCCGCTAAAACAAATTACAATTTTGATCGCCATTCTTTTTCAAAGTGTTCAAATTTAGCGATTATGTTTTCGCAACGGTATTCGTTCTTGTACCATTGATTGACGAGATTTTAAGTAAGATTTTTCACAATTTGCAACAGTATTTTTTTTCTTTTTTTTGGCCTGGCAACAGTACTAGTTAACGCTAAAAACCGACACGAGATGCCTTTGTGTATAAGCCTCTTAAGCAAACTACAATTTTGACCGTAGCTCTTTTTCAATGTGTTCGAATTTAGCCACTATCCTTTGTTTTCGCGACAGTACTAGTCCCCGTACCATTGATAGACGAGATTTTAAGTAAGATTTTTCAAATTTTGCAACAGTGCTAGTTAATGATGATTGTTATATTAGTAATTAATGAAGAAACTTCTTTTAATACTGTAATAGTGTATTCAAGAGTCAAGATTGAATCATAAATTTTCATAAATATTCTACAATATTTCACCATTAGACATTGATATGATTAAAATATGTAAAAGTTATCTACGTTTTCCTAAAAATAGTCACGGATATGTCTATTTAAATTTGAACTAAAATTGAGGATGTCATTGTTGAATGTGGTGGAATTTATCTAACGGGACTTTCACCAGATTGGACACATTTGTTAACATAGGAATCGCCAATCAATAATTGGTATTGATTTGACATTTTCATAAGATTTTGAATGAAATTGTGATAAAAGAAATTAAGTTGTTCGGTGAAAAATAATATTGTGACTAGTTACTAAAATTAAGCATGGTGAATAAAAGTGCAATTAATTCGTAAGCATGCGTTCATAGGTGCTACACGTCAATGCTCGATGCTGACCGACAATTTCGGTAGAGTTTTGAACGAAAATTTTTATCAAATATGCTTGGTAACCTTTCTATTTTCAAATAAAATTTCTATTCTCAAGAATAAATAAGTAGATTTTTTTATTTTCTTATTTCCATTCCAAATCGAGTCCCTGCTTTTTTAATTGATATTATGAAAAGAATTTTTAATTTTTTAAGCAAGAATCACATGAGGGTTAAAATTGTAATTAAGTAAAGTATGACGACCAAAAGTGAAAACTTCCAAAACTGCAGGGACCAAAAATGCAAAAACAAGAAAAAAGTTCCTGCTGCATATTTCTTGATGCCTAAGCCTAGTCACTCTGTACAAAAGAGGAGAGAGCTCGACGCAGAAGAAAGTCGCAGACGACGAGCACTCCTAGAGAGAGAGAGACAGAGACAGAGAGAGATCGAAGGTCGGAAGGATAAGACGCTCGGAGCGCGAAGGATCGGAAGGTCGCCATGGCGAGGTACGACAGGGCCATCACCGTGTTCTCCCCCGACGGCCACCTCTTCCAGGTGGAGTACGCCCTCGAGGCCGTCCGCAAGGGCAACGCCGCCGTCGGCGTCCGCGGCACCGACACCATCGTCCTCGGCGTCGAGAAGAAGTCCACCGCCAAGCTCCAGGACTCGAGGTGGGTCCCCCTGCCGCGCGGGGGTTCGCGCGTGCGATTGGCTGTTTTGATTTCGGATTGATCTGGTTTTTTTTGGGGGAAATGCGAGTAGCTAGGGTTCTTCGTTCGGTTTGTGTCGATCCCCTGATGGCGTCGATGTGGACCGAGGATTGATTGAGTTGGTGAGTCGATTGGGGGTTTTAGGTCTGGGGAAAGCAGGAATTGTCGGGTTCTTTTTCTTTTTTTTTAGCTGGGATCAGATCGTTTGTGGAAATTATGCCCTGCGAATTCTCCGATTATAACATGATTGAACATGAGATATTATCTTAGAAAGAGAGTTGCTTTCTTCAGTTTCGGAGTGGGAAAGTTTGGCAGAGGAGGAATGGAGTAATAAGGAAATGGAATATTCAGGTTTCAACTGGAAAGTACTGAATTTGCTTTCGAGATTTTGGAGTTGGAGCTTTACTTGGATTGGTGGAACTTTGTGCTATCTTGGGGCTGAAGTGCTGTCTGAAATCTAACTAAACTATGGAAGCTCAAAGTTGTGGTTATATTTTCTTATGCAGGGACAATTCAACTAAGCCTATTATAAAGATTGTAGGATTACTGAGATTAGGTGGTAAAGTGAATTCAGCAATGATATCATGTATCTTTTAAGATTATGACCTAAAAGACTATCCAACAGTTGTCGCTCTCTTTTAGTTGCCTGCAACTGATTTTTTTCGTTTGAACACATGTCAAGACTTTGAGGCTAAAATGTCCATTTCAAATTGAGAGGATTCACATGCTTAGTAATTGGTGGTTAAATATTGGAGGATGTTTATTCATCAAGCTTACAGGTATGGTCATTAGTTGGGTGACGCATCATCATCGGCGAATCCTTTCAATGTTGACACACTAATATGATTTGATTTACTAAGGAAGCTTATGCTAGGTTGATTTATGATGTTCACTGTGACTTGTTGGTATCTCATTGACCTAATGGTAGCATGTAACCATATGGACTGGGGGTGCATGTTAGATAAGGCGACATGAGCCTTTTGCCTGCAAGTGGTAAAAATTGTATTAAGACGACCAAGTGTATGTGTGATGTTTCCACCGAAATCTAAGTGGTATTTTGAAACTTGAATCTTGGTGACACATAAGAATGTAAACTTCTTTACAACTGAAAATTGTTATCAACACTCTCATATCGCTCTTTCTCTTTCTTTTGTTGGTTGAACTATGCTCTTTGACATATATGCTTCCTCTGTATACAGATCAGTGAGGAAGATTGTTAGTCTGGATCAGCACA
The DNA here is from genome assembly GCA_017140615.1 of Eucalyptus cladocalyx. Lineage (NCBI taxonomy): Eukaryota > Viridiplantae > Streptophyta > Magnoliopsida > Myrtales > Myrtaceae > Eucalyptus > Eucalyptus cladocalyx. Next base: position 37,222,193 of record CM029524.1, on the reverse strand, counting down.
TTGCATTGGCCTGTGCTGGCCTTAAAGCAGATGCTCGTGTATTAATAAACAGGGCTCGAATTGAATGCCAAAGTCACAGACTTACAGTTGAAGATCCAGTGACCGTTGAGTATATTACGCGTTACATTGCTGGTCTTCAGCAGAAGTATACACAGAGCGGGGGTGTGAGACCATTTGGTCTTTCAACTCTGATTATTGGTTTTGATCCCTACACTGGCGCACCGTCACTGTATCAGACAGATCCATCTGGGACATTTTCAGCCTGGAAAGCTAATGCCACTGGTAGAAATTCCAATTCCATAAGGGAATTCCTAGAGAAAAACTACAAAGATACTTCAGGGCAGGAAACTGTGAAACTTGCTATACGTGCATTACTTGAGGTAAGTTTCTCTGCGTTATTTCAGTGATGTGTTGACCTGTAGACTGTCTTGTTGATTCATTGGTGTATTCATTTGGATATTAGAGTATTTTAAAAAATTGAGTATTTGGCTGGTGATGGTTGCCTTTTGTCTTTATAGCCCTTTTGCTCTTGGACATGAGTTTTACGTCCCCTAACTTGAACCCACCTGTTTTCCAACTCATGCATACATCCGAATGGATTTAATCCCCTTATCTGTGTCGCTCTTTATCTCTCTGTCAGCCTCAGGCACTTTCCTTGGAGAGTGTTTGCTTAGCTTTCTACTTCCGTGGCAGTTTTTCCATTTGCCTTTTACTTTTCAGCTAGTTTATATCGATGCGACAGTTATGAAGAAATGTTGTCCTTAGCAATCCAGCTGACTGTGGCTTATCAGGTTTTGGATGAATAGATGTTTTATATACATCAACTACGACTTATATAGACAATGCCTAATCATGATTGTTTTGTCTAACAATGCTTCTTAGAGATATCCAAGCCAATGGACAAGTTTTGTGAAAGCTACCTACAGTTGCATGATCAAATAGTTACTTACTGAAAGTCCCGAATTTATTTCCAGGTTGTCGAGAGTGGGGGAAAGAACATAGAGATTGCTGTGATGACAAGAGAGCATGGCCTGCGACAGCTCGAAGAGGCTGAAATTGATGCCATTGTCGCTGAAATCGAGGCTGAGAAAGCAGCTGCGGAGGCTGCGAAGAAGGCCCCTCTTAAGGAGACTTGATTGCCTGCCGTTTCTTCCTGGCCCGTCACATTCTCATAGTTTTTTCCTCTCTTTACTCATCGTCTGTCGCTAGATGCAAACCGAGGATGATGCTTTCGCAGCCTTTTAAGGTCCCGAACATATCTGCTTCTGATTTATAGTTGTGTTAAGGACTCGTGTTCACGTGTGGGGAAGAAGCTTGGCTTTCGCTGCTCCCTGCATTGTAGTTGTTGTTATCTGCATGACGCCGTGAAATTCTATTGGAGAAACAGCATTTTACGTTCCCGGTCAAGGTTTGATTGGGCTAATCGATGACTTTTGCTTCTTTTGGAACGCGTTGCAACGAGGATGCCTTCAAGTTCACTGAGAGTTCTGCCAAATATTTCCCAGAGGAAAACCATTGTCGAATTAAATTTTAATTGAAATCAGTTACGGAAGCAATTAACACGCAGTATCTCTATAACCTGAGCATTTTGACGTGTCTGATGAGATGCACATGGTGACACGTTATCGGTGGATTTTGCCCTTGGTAATTCGTGTGCAAATGTGCTGTTTGGCCATGCGATTACATATTTTTGTGCACGCTTTTACCGTGTGATACATTAGATCAATTTTTTTGTGTTTTTTTTTTTTTCTAAACATTAGATCAATAGAGCCATGAAAGAGGGGAATATATGATGCGGACCAATGGCTCTCACTCTCTCTCCGTCTGGTACAATTTCCAAAAGAAGGGACTCGTACAGAAGTAAAACACTTTAAAAGTGAAGGACGACGGAAAAATCAAAAAGGATGTTTGGCCCATGCAGGTCTCGAACCTGCGACCTTCGCGTTATTAGCACGACGCTCTAACCAACTGAGCTAATAGGCCTTGATGTTCATTGGGGCTAGTCAAATATATAAAATTTAGACCAATTCTTCGATCAACTTACCGTATTTACAGTGCGTTAGCCCGCGCGCTTTTTTTTTTTTTTTTTTTTTTGTGGGTTGATAACTTAGTACGTGCCCTCCTTCAACTATAGCGGTATGAAGCTCGAAAAAGAGCAGCGTACGATATATATGCTGAATGCGCCGGCCTCGTCACAGAAGGCTGCACAGTGATTTTGGCAAGACATTACCAACGATACACCCGAGAGCACGTCCAGAGAGGGGATGGGGCTATCATTGCTCCTTTCGGATGGTTAATAAGACGGTCCCAGGATCGTTCGTTTACAGCTAATCTTGTCTTTCGCAAGTGTTGATTTCCACGTGAAGAATCCACACAATAGTCTGAACATGGGCAACGCATCAGCATCTTTTTCACCGAAGGTTGACCAGGAGATAGTAATTGCAAACTGAACGTGCACGTTTCACATCTTGCTAGTAAACTGCAGTAAGCAGACTTCGCCAGCATTATGCAGCTGTATTAAGTTTAACAGATGGCTCCAGAAAGGATTATAGTTCGCTCATAACTTGTCAAGATCGAGAAAGAGCTACGATTTGATTTTCCCTTTTCATTTTGCTCCGCATACAATCTAACTTTCCTTGAAGAAGTAAAGGACGAAATACACAAAGGAAAACTCCAAAATTTTACTCAACCTAATGCTATACAAGGAACTCTGTTTGGCAAGGCAACATAGCTCAGTTGGTAGAGCTCTGCTCTTCCAATTGGGTCATTGTGATTCCGGGTTGGATGTCTAATGCAAGCAGGAATACACATACAGACCCATAATGAGGATACTGTACATACTAGGGGAAGCAAACCGCGGAGCTCTTGCACATTATCATGAACAGACTAGACTCCAACTCACCACTCCTCAATTTCATCATCAGATGTCTTCACTTCTCGGTCATCTAAATTGATCCCATCTTCAATCTCAGTGCTCAGCATCATCACTTCATGAGCTTGGAGTCTATGCTGAAGCCATTTACACGCAGGCATGTACTCAGTAGCTATTACTGACATATCAATTGAGCTAACTCCATTATAAACCATGAATCTCTGTCTTAACATCTCATCCTGCAGCCAAACCGTGACAAAATTTCAAAGGTATAAATTTTGCATGGCCAGAAAAATAATGGTTAAAAATTCATCCAACATACTTTCTATGCCAACCACAGAGGGTGACATCAGTGGATATTGTAGAGTAATATAAGTGGCTCCGATCCTTATAACAGTTACAGGCTGTTTGGAAAACAACAATAATAAAGCATCGAATGCTTTCAAGGTCCAGGGTTTTTATTTTTTTAATTAAAGCATTTAAGAATTCAGTTATTACACCATGCGAACGGTGGGGATATAATTGCGACTTATTTAAGGAAGTCCAAATGACAAAAGCAGAAAGATCATGTTTGCAAAGTCTAACAACTAGAGGACAAATATCTGCTGTCGCAGCTGGATGAAGGCAGCATGAGTAGACCCAGCAAACTTGGGATTGTTCTCTTGATGATTAAAAATCGAATGCTAAATTTCAATAAGAATTAGAAGGGGCACAATACAAGCTGCAAGCATGCCAATTAGTGTGCCAAAGGAGTTAAAATCTGTGAAGATGACGAGCTTAGTAAATTTAACATTTACTTGAAGGGCACGCATTTGCTTGAAGGTCATTCTTCTACTGACTTTGCAATTTTCAATTTCAGAAATCCTCAAAAAAAAAAAAAATTAAATAAATAAACAGCAATCATGATGAGTAGAGAGTTCCTTGATAAAACGAATGGAAGATGCAAAGCGTTAACGCCAAGCATACCTTATTGTGCAAAGAGAATTTCTCACTCTGCCAGAGTTTCGGCTTACGAATGGAATGCCACCTGCACCTCATAAAGGATTGGCAGGTAGTTCATATAAACATTTGAAATTACTCAAAAAACAAAAAAGAAAGATAAACGTAAATAGCATGCTCAATATGTATAAAGGGAAACCTGGGGGGCAATGGATGAGAGTTTCCAAAAAGCACCCCTCGAACAGCAATTGAAGCAGCAGCTGACTGTACAACACCCTCTGCCTCATAATTTCTAGCTACTGCTCCGTGAAAACTGTGCAAGAGCACATCAGCATCACCCAAATAAGAAAGCACAGCAGAGGCATCATCGACAGCTTCCTCATCAAGAAAGTCTAGAACTGCAACAGGAATTATAGAAAGAGTCCATCAGCAGTAGAATGGTCGTTACTAGCAATCTTATCTCTTTGTTTTTCAAGAAAGCACAGAGCACAGCTATGTTGGAAGGGAAGAAGTACCATTTTCATGCAGAAAATCAGCAATTGGTCTTGCTTGCCCATGTGCCTGAGAAAGGACCTTCTCTGGAGCATCCATCTTAAAGGGTAATCTCATAAATTTCTCTTGCATGGGGTGCGGATCTTTCCCTACAAAACAACAAAAAGCTGGCACATAGGTAATCACACAGAAACATGCTGTGTAGTAACCTTAACCTTGCTTACACCCTACTAAGTCACATGCAGACAGCACAAGCAAATGCCAAGATGTCTCCCATTAATATATCATGATAAGAAGATTGTAAGTGCAGTGACTGGAGAAGACAGTGCCATCATGGGGCTAAAGCTAGATCCATCCAAACGAAATCACAATAAATCTCAAGCCTTCATCAAAACTTACCTGATGGAGAAACACTCTCTCTTTTGTTATGGAGAAACTTTCCCAGGGCATGGAAGAGAGAGATTGTCTCATCTCTGCCAAAATGAAGATCGTATACCGTAGTTGGACTTGATGAAGAAAAGGATGGCCAGTCCACCTTAAGACAGAAAAATTGTAAGGATGTGATTGCATGTCGGATGTCGCCTCCACTTGCCTTCGCTATTAAATCAATCTGTTCAGAAGTCACATTGCGCTTCTCCTGTCTACATATTTTGGAAAGTATCCTCTTAATGGCATTACTGGTGATAGGATTAAATGCAATCTGAGAATTTCAAGGAGATAGGCTACATGTCAGGCACACAAGTAAAATTTGTATATTATCCAAGGATAACTGTAGAATTAGTTCAAGAAGCTGACTTTACGAGCTCCAGCACTTTCAAGGGACAAATGGAGTTCCTCTAAGAATCGTGCTTCCCTGTCAGCTGAATCCACTCGACCATAATCAGTTATTAGAATAGCTGTTGGTATATGAGTAGATTGCACAAGAAGATGTAGACAGTTCTGCAGTCTTCCACGTGCAACATTCCCATGCGTCATGGGTAGATCATCAATGAGGAGTATTGCTGATGATTTTGACTCTCCAGCAGATGATTGAGAAATCAGTCCATACTTTCTTGTTCTCTCAACAAAAGCTTCAAACTCATCCAACTTAGATACATACTGCCCTGACAGTAGATCAAAATAACTCATCAATAAATAAGGAACTTTTACAATCTTAATTGCCAGTTTGACAACAGTGTACACATACTTTTACCCTTACGCTGGAGCAAAATCACTGCCTGTTCAGAAGTATTTATGAGCAGAGACAGTCCAGGCAAAAAAGAGGGAGTGACATGTGTTCACTGACAGAACTTAACCATAAGAGATTCAATAAACCAATTGATGTTTATATACCTGTGTTACTGTTATGGACATATTCCTTCCAGACTGTTGGAGTAGGTGTGTTCCACTCACACAATGTGGCTCCTAGGTGAGATGCAACAACATAAATAGTAGCCTGCACAACAGATCTCTTATTTCAACATTGCAATGCTTGAACTTATAGGTGCCAGCACTAAGTGCAGAAGTCATGAGACAATAGTCCATTCAGGTGACAAATAAAAGAGCATTTTTTCCTTTATCAGATACCAGAAGGTTAGAAGAATCAAATGAAAAACAATATGCAGGCAGGGGCAGACAAAAAGTATCATTATCCACTAAGCCAAATGTTTGGTTGCACGCCCCAAAATACACTTTTCCTCAGATTCAGGGGAATAAAGGAAATTCCAAGATCGTGCATTTATTCAGCAGACGGCCGCAGATCAGTTTAAAAACTCAAAATTAATACACCGCACTATGAACAACAAACTCAGATTTAGAATAAGTTAGTGTCAAGTCCATGTCAATCATATAAAAGATTTTCTACACTTCCCGTCCACACTATCAGGTAGAGATCCAATCATGGGGAGATAATAAGGGCTTGTTCATTTAGTTAAGTTCAAGCGGAAAGTACATTTTGGCTTTCTTGCTAAAATTTAGAAAAAAATTCCAAGTTTCAAAAGATTGTAAAAAAAATAAATGTGAATCTATGTGTCAGTATTTGTATGTCATGAAAGTTTTGGGTGCTTAGTGCCAAAAAAAAGTCAACATGCATCCGCCCCCAGATTTAGATTAAGCAAAAGTAAAAGTCTATACAAACAGACCTTAAAGCTAGGCATGATGAAATAGTCAAAGCAGTTTCTGCATAACCTGCCTGAGAGATTAAATAGAGAATAATTTTCGTGGGCCCATCCAGTTTCAGAAAGCAAAACATTTTCAAGGTTTGGACCAACTTCACATTAGATTAGAAATAAACCACAAACAAACCAGTCAAACCAACAATGTTTGTGGTCTAAACTAGTGTCTCCAAGTCCAACTTCATAACTATGCCGCTTCAGACACAAGAATGCTGAACTGAAAATGCATCAATATATTCACCCAATATAATTACAAGAAGTATGCTTGAACTGGAGAGACGACTAAAGCTCACATCTTCATTAAGATGTTTGTTTAATATAAGAGAAAGGAAGACATACAGATTTTCCTACACCAGCTGGCCCAGTAATAACAAGAACATGATCACCGAGGTTATCCTGCAATTTAAGAATGTGGAGCATTAATTTTCACAAGGAAGGGAAAGGAAAACTAATTTTCCACAGGTCGTCCTTTTAGTGATTATTCTATTATGCAGAAAGGAACTACACTTTCGTTGCCAAAACATCCCTATTTCTTGGAGACTTAAATCTGTCTTTGGAATGGATACCATTATGTAATATTTCATGGAAGACACCAGGACCACATGGACCATAAGAATCATTACAATCACAACCACCATCACCACTATCGTCATCATCATTAAAGAAAGCTTCCGATTTATGTGCGCATGAATTTTGTATCCATGCTGATAGTCAAACATTTGCTGATAATAAGCACAAGGTGAAAAGTCGAAACAGCTTATATTGTATTATACACACTCTTATGACCATCCACCACTTAGTTCAACAGCAGCAGAATCACCCATCAATCCTAAACACACCCACATGCAAAGACAGCACCAGATCACAACGGTTCATAAACCTTTGTCAATAGTATTGCTAAGAAGACTCGTCCTGAACAAGTTTCCAACTAAGTGTGTCCTTATAGAGGGTGAACACCTCATATTGGTAGCCCTCATAATAACGGAAGTACCTTTGAAGTAATCGATCGTTCCTCAAACCATGATTTCACTTCTTCAACCTACAATCAAAGAATAATCAATATCATGACCTTCAGTCTCATACACAAAAATTGAGCAAGCTGGATCAACCTTTTTCTTGTGTACTGCAAGCTCTTCAAAAGTACATGGTTTATACTTATCAACCCATGACTCCTTGGCAGTGCTCCTACCAAAACCTGCTCCACATACCATTCAGAACAACTAAGGGCTACCAGATAAAGGAAACAATAGAAACACACCACAACAAACAAAAGCAGATTTGTGAAACAAAATACAGTCTGAACCTCAAACTTAGAGAATAAAAGGACCAATATCATCTAAACACCACAATGATAATATAACGCACAATTAAAGACTGTGGAGCTTTTGTTTAGTGAATAACCCTTCATGACAGTATTAAATCATCTTTTCTCAGTGTTTTAAAAAAACATCCTTCTAAGATTGCACTTTTGCCCCCCAAGGCTCACCCGGTATCAAGTCTTGTTCGAAAGACCAGCTAAGGATGTAACACCTGGCATACAAAGTTGCATTGCTTTGTATCACATTTGGCTTGGGCAGTTAACAGTCCATTCCAGTTGCTGAACACTAAGACCCTTCCACTATTACTAGATGTCACTGAAATAAAATATGCAAGCGACAACTAATGCTTCCCCAGCAACAACATAGTGCATACTAAAACAAAGGCACGATAAATATTTTTTGAAAAAAGAGGGCATACCCGTTGTTACCTTGGCACCAGTGAACACTTCATTGAAGTCTTCCTCTAAAAACTGAAACTGCAATAGGTTAAACCCAAAATTTCAGAAAGTCCAGTAGCAGGCTCAATTTCAAAATTTTCTTTTATTTTCCCCCTCATGAACTGCTTCTATTGCCGCCATTCCTCATTCAGACTAAAAGTGACATTATCACTCCATTTCTGTCAGCAAAGCAGGCGCGTTGAATGAGCGGTGCTTGAAGCAGGCAATTCTCCAAACAGCTTAAGTCTCACTATCCACCACTGACCCAGTGACCATAAATCTCCACACAAAGATGAAGCACTCATACTAAGTTGAAACGCAGCAAATAAATAGGACGTAAGAGCCTTCTCCTAGTTGGAAAAAACGGACGACCACGCAGAACAGAATGACATCGCAACAACCATACCTCGTCTACGACGGAGGACCGCCTACACGACGTTGATCGGGATCGAGAGCCCGAAAGCCGAGGCTTCTTCGCTCTCCTCGGCTCCGACCGAGCAACGAGCGGCTTCGCCGCCGGCGTCGAACGGCTCCGACTCGAGCTCAGCACGCCTTCGCCTTCGCCTTCGCCTTCGTCGCCTCCGTCGTCCGACGACAAAACGACGACCGCGTCCCTCTTCCCCATCGCGAAGCGCCAAGGTCCGACGATCGCCGCCGAACGGCCCTAGCTCACGGCATCGCCGGCGGACGGCGAGGCTCTCGGATGGGAACAGAGCGAATGGCGATTGCAGAGAATGAAAATGGCGGGATTGGATAGAGAGAGAGGCGCGGGTTTTCGCGAGGCGTGGGTGACAAGCCGAGGGCGGAGGGTTTTGCTCGGGTGTGAGGCGGGAGTACCGTTGAACGCGTGAAACCCGAATGAAACGACACCGTAGCGTAAACAATTATGCCATCATGACATTATAATCAAGTTGACATGAATTGACGTATATGATTATGGAAATTCAATACAGATCACTCCCTCTAGAATTGATTTCGGCTCTCTCTTTTAGATCCGAAATCGAGAGCAACGATGACATGTATGGCTTTCGTCTAGAATTGATTTCGTATGATCTCAACGTAGAAGTACACACGAGAGTTTTTATATGCAGTCTAAAGATCGAAATACAAGTGGTAGACCGCTCGATTCGTACTTAATTAATAGATTTTTTTCTCTTTTTTTTAATTAGTGACGATCTGGTTCGGTGCAAAAAAGTGCATTATTTTTGTCTACGGCAAAACCCACTTGATCAAAAGTCTTATTCACAATTACAACAAAAAGTTTGTAAAGAGCAGTAGGATTTCACGAAAAAATGCCTAAGATGCTTGTTAAAGTGGCTACACCAAGAAAATTTATAATACTTAATCATTCGACAATCGAAATATTTCTTTATAAGGTGATTCGAGGCACTAATTTAAGGATACCCAAATCAATATTTTTGAATTTTATAAAAAGATTCCACAAAAATTGAGATTCCACATGATTTGAAATTGTCAAAATTTGAGATGCCTGACAATATAATCGAACATGAAAAATACATTCGCAAAACAGGAACGGGATAAAATCTCAATGCGGGGGGGGCGTTGGAGCTGAAAAATCAGAAGGCTCGCTCGAACTCTTCTTCCCAAAGGCCGTCGACTGCAACTAGCTCGTTCCTAAAGGTTCCCGCGTCCCTGTCCTGTTCTCACGAATCTCTACCTTCTCCGGCTTTGCTCGGCGCACTCTTCCCGTCGCCGCAACGCACCTGGACGGCCAGCATCTTCAGCACGTCGGGGCACAGACTGCCCGCCTCGTCGAAGTTCTTTCGCTCCACCTTCACGGAACACTTGCTTCTTCCCAGGCAGCGCTGCTCGAGCACACGCAAAATGCGAACGAGCGTTAAGTGCACGACCAGTTTCTCAGCTCGAAAGTTGAACAGACGTTAGGAAGAGAAGCAAGTAGATTTAAAGAGAACGAGAGATGTCGATGTGGGAAATACTTGCGCAGCATTTTATTCGTTGCGACAATGAGGAATGGCCGCGCGCTGCGCGTGTATGTTCGTGCGGGTGTGTGCGTGAGAGAGAGAGGTAAGAAACCTGCTCAACAACTTTCTGGCTCTTGGCTGCCGAACAGTTGCCGACGCCATAACTTCCACAAGCGCCAAACGGGTTGCCGTAGCTCGCGAACTCGACCTTGACGATCTTCTTGTCCTCCGGGCACTGCAAATGAGCCCTTGCCTTCATGTCATCCGCGACAGTTCGAATCAGACCGCCGTTTGTTTTCCACGATTTCACGGTCGCCGGATCGCGCTCATGGATGAAGCTACAGACGACATCTCGGCTCACTGTCAAGATCTTGACACCTTCAGGATTTCCTCCGATTTCCTCCAACAGAACGAGAAGGTTGTCTGTCGGCTTCAGGAACGCTCTCGGAACATGGTATCTGCAAAAAGAAGTCTATCCATTTTCTGTTTTTCTGTTTTTTTATTGCAAATTGTGAAATACTTACACATCCTGGGATGGCCTTTCTAGAGGACTCAGGTAAGACGACCAGTATCTGCCAAAGCTCTTGCCATTGACCCAGGCCATGCCCTTCGACATCGTTCCAAGTTGCATCACCACAGGATCGTTTCCTTCAGGAGCATCGAAATAAGCCTAGGAATCGGCTAAAATCTATCAGAACATTTTCGTACGAATCTTCTTCTTCTTCATTTGGCAATGAATGGGAAATTTTGTCTCTGATGTACCTTGTACCAGGTGAGAGATTGTCCGTGTTTTTTAGCTTTCGTCCACTGTACCCTGTGAGAGCCCCCTTGTCTGTAGACATGGAGTTTTTCACCGTCCAAGCCTACCTGCAGCATCAGGACTGAGCCTGGGTTTGTCTTTGTGTCCCAAGACTTTCGTGTGAAAAAATAGCCATGATTCGATTACCTTATGCGCCCATCCATTGAGCGACAGATCGAGGGTCCCGGTGTTGAGGCCTTTGAGTGTCACTTTGTGGACTCCAGCAAACCGGTGCTCCAAGTAGGCTCCGCTATCCTGAAGCATAATGAAGATTGGGAAGTGACAACACGTCTCTCGCGTCATGTTTGCAATGTAAAGGAGAAAAAGACACCAAGACAGTAGAAGGATTCGACCACGTTATTACCGGTAAACCAACTGTCGCGCCCAGCAGAGATATGTTATTGAGTCCAGGCTTTAGTTCGATTGGTTTCTGTAAGACAAAGCTCTTCTCTATGTTGCTTCCATGACCGGACCCTGTGAAGCAGGTGAAATGTACTCGTGAGAAATTAAGGACTACTGAGTATTTGTCACATCCTCCTTCTCCAGGACTGTACCAGATGGCCAGAGAATGTCTGGACAAGTAGCCCTTTTGCCGAAAATCCTTCAAAACAAGAGACTGAGGATAAAATGCAGTACCTATATACTCTCCGTTGACAAAGGCGTGCATCAAGTGGCCGAGATTTGCCACCTGAAGGACTGGAATGATGTCCTTTCTAAAGGGTAAGTCGGTGGGATACAATTTAATGCTGTCAAACACAAGTAAGGACATATTGAAGTTCTACTAAGTAGTAAGGTAACTTGGGATGCTTTTTAGCTTCCCAGGTTTTACTTCTTGGAGGATTGCTTAATTGCTTACCTGGTAGCATACCACAGATAATCTGTCGTGTCTTTTGTCGTGCTCATCAATTCTAGAGGACTCTTTGACTTAATAGGAGCATCGCTGGTCGTCGGAATATTGTCCCGCCACATTTCCCACCGTAGATTCTTGTTAGCTATCTCTGATTGATGATATTTTCTCGAACTGTGCTGCGAGACAACCTGATAATACATAGACATATTACAACTTGCATAGACCTCACTAGAATTCACTCAAGTGAAAGAAACAAGAGCTGGTCTCCAGTGGTACCATTCCCGTGTTATAGACCACAGTCTTGCAATCGGCGAGGATGCTGATAGATCGCTGAGGTAGGTAATACTCAATGCCCTTGAACATCACTTGTCTAGGAAGCCGAGTATTATTGTTGGATAGAAAGGCAGCACAGATGCTAGTACCTGGTTTCTCGTAGACTTGGGCCTGCAATGTAAAATTCGCTCAGCTTTGTCGCATCTCTGTTCGAGGGTAAGCTGAATCTACTGAATATATCAGGTTTCAGGTTTGGCCCGCGCTTTCGTTTCCTACTTTTATACCTCGAGTCCTTCTCCCAAATTTTGGACCGTGGGAGTCCCCCAAAGCAGGGCTTTCTTACACAACCTCAAAGCCGAATGCAAGTCTCTTAAGTGACCCCATTTCGGCTCCCTCAACAGACCTACATATAGTAAATCACTGCTTCAGTACAAGCTTATCCAATGATTCAACCTAGCCATATCCTAAAGAAAATAAATCACCATAGCTGGTAAGCTTTGTGAATTTTCTAGATGACTATTCATTGGAAAGACCGAATTTTTTTAGGCAGAACCGTGTAGTCCAGAAAATAGGAACGGCATAATGGTAAGTTCAGTTCTTATGGACAAAAAGAGGTTCGATCGAACAAAGAACCAGGGAGACTTACCGTATTCATCGATGGGAGCTTCATCGTAATATCTAGGAGTTACAAAAGAGGATGGTGTTCTGCCGAAATTTGTTCCACCGTAGTACTGCCAGACACAACAATACAAGTAGTCCGCCGTACCAAAAGGGTCTTAAACCATATCGACCTACTACAATTCATGTTAATTCTGTGGAGATGGGCTTAACATACCATGTAATAGTTTGCCAGAGTGCCGTTTTTGGAGAAGAAACGAGCGACAGAGTATGCGAGATCTTCTGCAGATCTTTGGGATGGAGGGTCACCAAACACTCTGTATCTGTTATTTGGCCATTGCCTTGGTTAATGCATATGTAGAGCAAGTCTGAACGGATCTTACTTAGTCGTTACAGAACTTATTCATCGTGAAAGAGTAGCATCTACGATACAACGATTTTGATCTGCTAAGGCCGTGGAACATATACGGAGGAGAAAAATCTGATGTTTTGGAAATACTTACTGAGCAGTCCAGTTCTCGGTCCACAGCCTAGGTTTATTGGGACTGTTTGGACCAGTGAAGGTATCCCCACAGTTTCTGCCGTTGCATGCGTTGATCTGCACTTTATGTTTGTTTCTCGGCATGTTACAAATTGCTTAGGCATTCGCCGTGAACAGATGACATATCAGGAACGAAAAAAAATATTTTACCACAGGATCAGGAGCGTCCTTCTGCAGGCACATAACCCACGGAACTCCTGTTTTGAGCCCCACGGCCATCTTTCCTGCCCACTGGATGTATCGAGTTCCTAGCGTTTTGTAAGCCAGCTGAATGTGGGCGTACTCGTTCTCGATCTGCACTCGTCAACAAGGAAAATTGAATTTTCTTGATCTAGCAAAAGATCTTCTGGATTTCTTTTAAGTGTGACGCTCGACCTGAGATAAGATAATGGGGCCGCCTTGAGAAGCAAACAACTTCTCATCCTTCATCTTCTTTATGATTACTTTGGTGAACTTTTTCATGTGGTACTGCAAATCGGAAGAAACCCCGAAACTTGTTAGGCATGCCCACTCCATCCAAGAGAACTATGAAGAGCATAATTTACCTTGAATGGTTCATTGTAGGTCCGAAACGTGATGTTCGGTACCTCTCTCAACCAATACGGGAAGCCTCTGCACATAACAGGGTCGCGAGACGTGATGGCTGAAAGTCTTAAGAAGAAAGAAAGTGCAGCGGAATCAGATCATACCCGAAATTCCATTCAGCTTCTATGAATGGACCGACCCTTAGCGTTGCATACATTCCTAGCTTGCCGATCATTTTGATGAATTTGACCAAATCATAGTTTCCATTGAAATTGTACTGCAGGATAAGCTCAAACTGCGTAAACATCTCAAATCCTAGAAACAGCTCACAGAATAGGCGAACCAGCGAAGCTGAAGTGCTACCTGACCCTGCACTGGTTCATGAACGTTCCAAAAGACGTAAGTCTGAATCACATTGAGACCGCCCTTTTTCGCCTTGTGTAGAATGTCTCCCCACATCTAGTTCCAAAAACAAGAACAGCATCTGTCGGTTCCGAATTCCAAGTGAAATGACCTCAAATGAATATAAATAGAAACGTGAGATTTACCTCGGGGGTACTACGCGGGTAATGGATGGAACCCGAGAAGAGAAGCTCTCTGCTTCCATTGATGATCAAAGACCTTGCATCATAAGTCACTCCTGGAGCTTTGTCGGCCACTGCAGAGAGCACCGAAATGAAAGCCAGGAGCGCTGCGAGAAACACCTGGCCTAATTTCAACATCTTCTGCTCTTGCATTATATTGCCAAAACTACCAATCTCGCTTAAAAATTTCTGTGGCTTCTTGCTAATGGGAAAGATCGAGACTTCCTGGCAGAACCCGATGAAGATGCGCCGGCATGGATCGACCCAGAAAACCGTCTTGCGAGAAGATTATTCTACTCAGACTATGAGGATGCTGAAGCGTAGGAGATCCGATGACGAAGAAGAAGAGGAAGAAGAAGGTGGTGGGGTGTGAGGCAAGGGTCACTTCACGTCATGTTCAAGTGAATGGTCTTGAATTTCCGTTTATGTCGTTTCTTCTTTGATTCTCTTCCTCTTTCAAGCTACTGTTCTCTCTCTTCTCGCTCGCTAAATTTGGAAGATGATGACCAAGTCGAGAAGCGATCCGAATTTCTGGTTGGTAGCTGATGAACTCCTGAGGATTAGTGGAGGGAAATGCCACACATTGAATGAATTCCCCCAATGACAAACCTTCTCCCAATACTGATCTTTTTTTGTGCTGATTAATGTCGATAAGTGTTGGTATGTGACAAAAAAAAATCGTTAGTAGTAGGGGGAAAAAAAGAAAAGAAGGACCGATGAATTTTTTTAAGGGTTAACTTATTAGCACTTTTATTATATCACCAATTCTTTTTTTTATTATATAATTTGCATATTAGTAACTTCTGTATTGACCTACCAATTTTTATTTGCATAACTTGCCGAGGCTTCGGATTCAGTAACTTTTATATGAATTAGCAACCTCAAATGGCATAGTAGCTTTTATTATGTTAAATTACCTAAAAGCATATTTACATATCTAAATAATATACGAAATCCTAACGATATTTTTGGCTCGGGCAATATTAAATTAAGGTAACATTAGAAGTATAATACCATTATAAATTTAGGATATTACGAATCGGCATAGAAGTGAATTAAGTATGTGATAAGTTTAATCAATATCAATTTATCTTACTGTAAATTATATAAATAGTTTTATATGAATTGGATCAAATATATCATTTAAAAAAATTGAGTCAATTTTAAATATTTTTGTGAAACAATGATGAAAATGGACTATGTCGTTTAAGATTATAGTTGAAGATATCCGAAACGCTAGATTGTTTTTCTTTACTCACAATATGGAAGTGTCTAATATCAAGATTATTTCTCTTTATCAATTAATTATGTTTTCTCAAAATTGTTAGATAAAAGGGAAAAAAACTGTAGTACAACAATAGAAAACTCATTATCTTTCAATATCACCCAAGATCATATAATCGGATAAATTAACAAAATAGTATTCCTTAAACTCTGTAATTTTTAATTTACAAGATGTTATCATTCGTGTAATAAGATATATCTACTTTTAAAATTATACTTAAATTCAACAAAGTAATTAATTTATTTCAAGATTTTTATTTATTCATTAAATTACAATTAATAATAGATAAATTCCAAAGAGAATTGTTTGGAAAGGTAATAGTAATTTATTTCAAGATATTTTGTGTTTATCTTTTTTTTCAATGTTAATCAAATAAGATAAGGTTTCAAGAATAATAAATCAATAATCTACGACTTATTAGTTGATTAGGGTACCATGGTGCGAATTATGTATTTCAAGATATTTTATATTTTAACTTTTGGAATCAATTAAAGAAGAAATTGAAAAGAAATTGGAGAATATATTAAAGATAATATCTTTTTATCCGTATTTTTATATCTAAACCCAATGAAAAACAAAAATTTAAGAATGACAAATCAATTGTTGAATGTGTCGTGTGGCAAGACAATGCCATGCGTGTGCCACATAATAATCGCAAAGGTTGAATGAAATGTTGTGCATTATTTACAAAGGATTGTATTAACAGGCATGTCCTCAAAACTCCATCAAACAATGTCCAACATGAAACTCGTTCAATTTTCAGCACATGCTTTGAAATCCCTCGCGAACTCCAATTCATTCGTTTCTTTTTGTTAAGCAAGAAAGAAATAGTTATCATACTCCGGGCGGGTGCATCTACATTGCTCAAAATAGCCGAAAGAATTTTAATACTCCCAGTGCCATCTACTCTTCTATCAAAGATAATGTTAGAAAAACCAGTTTGGGAAAGTGGTCAACTTCACCTAATATGAAATTGTTCAAAACCTCCAAGACTATAGTAAACCGCAAACATCATTCAATTGGTCATTTAATAAGTGATTTCTGAATCAATATCTAACAAAATATTTTCAAAAAAAAAAGCACAAATAGGATTTTCAAATATATATATAAATAGAGAGAGAGAGAGAGAGAGAGAGAGAGAGAATGACAGACGAAAGACAGAGTAGAAGCAGCGGGTGGATTTGTTGGCGTCGATTGGTTCGCTCAACGAACGCTTCAACTGCATCTTTTCCCGCACAGCTCCAACGAACCTCAAAATCTCATCTTTTCCTCTCTTTTCTCTCTCTCTCTCTCTCTCTCTCTCTTTCTCTCTCTTCCTCCCTCGCCGTGCTTCAGGGCAATTTCGATCTCTCGCCCCGATCGCATTCCGCCTCTCCCTGCTCCGCATTTCGAGAGCTCCCTTCTGGGTCTCCCTAGGGTTCCCTCTTCTTGAGCTCCGCTCGCTCGCATTTCTTGCGTTTCTTGCCTCGTTCGTTTCTTGTGGATGTGGAGGGAGGAGGAGTAGGAGGAGGTGAAGAGGAGGCTGGGCTTTCTCTGCGCGATTCGATCAGGTCTTCGCAGCTCGTCCGGGGAAGAAGATCTGAAGGAGGAGGAGTGGGGTTTTTTGGGTCTCTCTCCCGTCTTGAAAGATGAGCGCGTCGAGGTTCATAAAGTGCGTGACGGTCGGCGACGGGGCGGTGGGCAAGACTTGCTTGCTCATTTCCTACACCAGCAACACCTTCCCCACGGTGGGACCCCACGTTTCCTGTCGATTTTTCCCTCTCTTTTTTTCTTGGACGGGTTGAATCTTGAAAATGTTCTCTCCTTTTTCGATGAATTTTTGTAGTGCTTCTTTTAGGATGATTCTTCGGAATGCAGGTGAGATTTTTCGTTGTTTTCTGCTTTTTCTTTTCTTTTAGCTATGTGGGTAATTGAGGAATTGGATGAACTTGAGGAAAAACGGGACCTTTCTCTCTTTTTGTTGTTTCAAGATTTCGGCTTTTATTTGATGCCCTTTGTCTCTTTTGTCTTCCTTTCTAAATTTGAGCTGTGGATTAGATTGTTTTGTTGATGTTGTCCAATGACACTCTGAAAGTTGTACTTGAAACCGGCAGTGTATGGATCGCGGCAGATTTTTTTTTTCCCTAGCAGCTTCTTTTTGTCTTGGTTGATGGCGGCGTTATCTGAATAGTACCATTTCGTGGGCTGCACCTTCGCCTGATTCGAATGCTTCCATTTCCTGTGACAGTTCTATAAAGAGTAGTGGTGGAAGGTAAAGAAATGTGGTTAGTTTTGGAAGTAGGTTTAGGTTCATTGGTTGGTTCTGCGTTATTGTTATATTCTTGTGGGCCTTCTGTGTGCGCGTGCGCGCGCCAATTGATCAAGTCGTGGACCCATGGTTCTATATGGCTTAATTTGTATTGTGCCATTGGATGATTTTACTGTAGAACGCAATCTTGTTTTTCCTTAAACATGTGACCTTTAGCATCTTCTTACTGGACTTTTTGTTGAAAATAGGATTATGTGCCCACCGTCTTCGACAACTTCAGTGCTAATGTGGTTGTCAACGGAAGCACTGTGAACCTGGGACTGTGGGATACTGCAGGTCATTTTCTTTGATTGACTCCGTGTTTTTGTTAGCTTAGATGTTTTGCTTTTGCCTCCTGGATTAATTCTTCTTTTTGTGTGGAACAGGACAGGAGGATTACAACAGACTAAGACCTTTGAGTTATCGGGGGGCAGATGTTTTCATTCTAGCATTCTCTCTCATCAGCAAGGCCAGCTATGAAAATGTCTCTAAGAAGGTCAGACAAATGAAGCTCTCTCTCTCTCTCTCTCTCTCTCTCTCTCTCTCTCTCTCTCTCTATTGCTGACAATTCTATCTGTATCTTTGGTTTCATTACCAGTGGATTCCGGAGTTGAAGCATTATGCACCTGGTGTCCCAATTGTTCTTGTTGGGACAAAGCTTGGTAAGACCACTTCTCAATACCATACAGGGGCAGCTTTTCTCCTCTTGTGCTGCTCCTTACATGTCTTCACCAGTATCTATACATTGCGGCAATGCTATGTTGCACTTTCTTTACCTTTCTTTCATTTTACTTCATGAAGTGTTTCTGGGGTTAATTGATGTAATAGCACTGAAGTTGTCACGATCCCACAAGCTTTACTCTGGATCAGTTGGCAGTTGAACTAATGGTTCCAGGATCCTTGGCGGTATCTGTCACGAAGTCACTGCTCTTTATTTATGCACATTACTTGGTAGAAAATGTCAAAAGTTGCATAAATTACTTTCCTAATTGTCAATATGACAAAGGCAAGATAGTTTGAGGACTTTCAGAGTCTTGAATAGGTTGGTAGCATGGAATGCTGATGAAGATGAATTACCTGTCTATCATGCAAACCTTATGTTTTTCCATAGTGATTGCTTTGCTCTTGCATCTTTGTATCTTGAATACTGCAAGTAGTCTTTGGTTGCAGGAAGATGACGCCTGTTTTATTTCTGGCAAATGCCATACCTGTCTACCTGTGATAATATTTTTCACTTTGGTGATTGAGGATAAACTTTGAGCTAAGACTCAGCATGCAAATTTCAGCAATTGTTGAAACTCTAATCTGCCTTTTATGGTGGCTCTGTTAATCGTAAATAACTTGGTTGTTTTGGGTTTTGAATGAAATCTTGCCAGATCTTCGAGATGATAAGCAGTTTTTTATAGATCATCCTGGTGCAGTGCCAATTACTACGGCTCAGGTACTTGTAAATGCTGGATTTTTTTTCTCACGAATGACTTCTTTTTCCAACTGTTGTCCCCTTTCTGAGTCCTAATAATTGATTTATCCTTCCTTCAAGGGAGAGGAGTTGAGAAAGCTGATTGGTTCACCTGCTTATATTGAGTGCAGCTCAAAGACACAGCAGGTACTTGTGCATGTAAAGTAGAGCTTAGCATCTTTTTCTAGAATGCCTTTTCAGTCGTGTCTTGACATGGCCACGCTTTGTGACTGCAGAATGTGAAGGCAGTGTTTGATCAAGCCATAAGAGTTGTCCTTCAACCACCCAAACAAAAGAAAAAGAAGAGCAAAGCCCAAAAAGCCTGCTCCATATTGTGATTGATAATAGCTCAAAGATAGAACAGCTGGTTGCTCTGCCTGTATCTCCTCCGTTCTTGCTTTGCTCTTAGAAGAAGATGCTGTTGCTGATTTGTTGTGCCAAGTGACAAGACTTTCTTTGTGAAGCATCGGACCATCCAGTACTGCTCAATTGGCGTCATGGTGATCTAATTCTTGTGTTTGTCCACGTGTCGTCTGCAATTCTTGACTTTGATATTTCTATGTATTAACGAACCGCATTTAATGAGAGAAAAAACCTTTCTTACATGGACCACGTCTATATGCTTTTCTATCAGTACAGCTTGTGATCACTTTATGATTACAAAATTGGTTTATCTTGATAGCCGCATCCGTTGACCGTCCCTTTTCTTTTAGATCGGAAAGTGATTCTCTCTCCCTGTTGGTCTGCTTTTATTCCATGAGATATGAAATGGTTGAATTGTAGGCCTTAGGATAAATTAACGGTGGTCAACACTCTTCCATGGTATGTGAAAGGAGCAGAGTCGATCAGACCAGACGCCTAGAATATCGCCTCAAAACTCATTCCTTTGCCACTCTTTTTTTCTATTCTAGTCCTTCAGGGAAAAATATAAATGTTTTTTTTTGGAGTTTTACATGGTGGTGCTCTTGTATCAAGTATTCAACTCTTTTCCTGTCACAATCTTGCTATGATTTTTATGTTTCAGTTGAGAAACTTGTATCTTGTTTGTGCAGTACTCGCCATGCGAATTTCTGGTATGTCAAATAACTTTCTATCCAGAGACTTTTGTCTGTCAATGAGTTTATGGTAATAATCAGTGCAAGTCATCCATGGTTTGTTCGGTCGTTGGTGTCCTCATGGCTTAGTGCGATCCACCTTCTTTTTGGTCTAATTGGCGATGAACTGGAATCGTTGATGGTGATGGAATGGAATCTGCATGTTGATGAGAGGTCTCTGTGCAAGGATACTCCACTTGAATGTCAACTTCACATGTAAAAGGCACATTGAATGAATCCATTGGCGGGGTAGGAATTCTTCATAAAAATCCACAGGGAATAATTTAAAGTGATTTACCCTTGGCCATTTGCACCCTGTCTGAGCCGAAGCTTCTGCCAAGTAATGGAGTTTCTACTAGTAAAAGACAGTTGGGTTAAAACCTCTTTGCGAGTTTAACGTCAATGGAGATTTCTACCTTTCTTTCGCCAAATATGAACCGTATGAGGCCTTCTGTCTTACCATGTGTAGGACATACATGGTTCATCTCATGACCCCAAGCCAGTGATTCTTCAGAAATCCTACTTATCAATGTCGACCGGTGAAGAAATATACTGTGCAAAGGCAAAAGGTGGTCATCGAGAACGGTGGAGAATTTATCGAAAATCTCTATTTTTTCTTCTTAAAGAAATATGACCATGGAAAGAGAGAAGGAAAAAGCGTCTTTGATTCTTGTGCTGCCGCTCCCTTTGGAATTGATACCTCTCTAGGAATCCCTGCAATTTCTGGGCTCGTTCATTCTTTATAATTCCACAGGACCACAAAGCCACTCACTCTTCATATATAAAGCTATATATCCAGGTTCATTGTGAGCCGCAGGTCTGTCTCCGACGAGAAACATTTGTCATCCGTCCGTCCCATTGAATTAGAGAATCACGTTCCCAGCGTCCACAAAGAAGTTTCTTCGCCATGGCGTCGAAGAGAATCCTCAAAGAGCTCCGGGACTTGCAAAGAGATCCTCCAACTTCATGCAGTGCAGGTGCTCCTAGTTCCTGTCAACATTATCAGATACTCCTCCACCATGTTTTCCTTTTGAGATTTCCTCAATCCTTTAACATGTGCAATCTCTTCATCTTACTTCAAAATAATCCTACTACTCTTAAAACTCGATGATACTAACGCAAGACGGCACGAGAGCCTCTTGTCATTCTCTTTTCCATGAAAGGCTTAGCTCGTGGAATTAGTGGATTGAAAAGGAATCAAAGGGCAAAATGTCATATCAAGATGCATATATAATACCTAAGTTTCTTGAAGACTTTGTTTCTATATTCCGGGACTCACTTCGATGCTGTCGGACTTAGGCCCCATTGCTGAGGACATGTTCCACTGGCAAGCGACCATCATCGGTCCGAATGACAGTCCGTATTCGGGCGGAGTGTTTCTGGTGACAATTCATTTTCCACCAGACTACCCTTTCAAGCCTCCAAAGGTGAATACTTTTTCTTTTGGGCTAACCCGAGTTGTTAAATTTAAATGAGCTTTTTCCCAAACAATATGAATGTGAATTTAATTTTTTTTTCTATCTTTTTGGAAAGTAGGTAGCTTTCAGGACCAAGGTATTCCATCCAAACATTAACAGCAATGGAAACATATGCTTGGACATTCTCAAGGAGCAATGGAGTCCTGCCCTCACTATATCCAAGGTGCTTCCTTCTTCTTGTAGATCCTATTTCGATTACTGAGTCGTCGAAATGCTCTGGGAAAAAGTTCAGAGAACAGACTATTCTGGATTATAGATTCGATGGAAAAAAGCTGCGGATTTAACGATGGGTTCCCGCAAATATGCGATCATACACGAAGGAAATGTTCTAAATTTGCTCGGTATTAGCAACCGAACCCATATACATCGGGCAGTTCAATCGGACGGGTCTTACATGAGTCCGACACGGATGTCCGTTGCCCATATTTCTAGTCCGTGTGCGCATACTTTCTCAGTTCATAAATTACCCAAAATTCTCTACTTCAACATGATAGTAATGCACAATTATTGAACAGCACATCCTTTGCTAATGTGAAATTGATTCCCATTCAACATGCAGGTTTTACTATCCATATGCTCCCTGCTCACGGATCCGAACCCGGACGACCCGCTCGTGCCGGAGATCGCTCACATGTACAAGAGCGACAGACCCAAGTACGAAGCGATGGCCCGGAGCTGGACTCAGAAGTACGCCATGGGCTGAAGCTTAAAATGATCAAACAGAAAATTAAAGAGGGGCAGATGGATAAGAAGTCGCTTTTTACTAGAATAAAAGTCTTTTACTTTTGGATTGGAAGCGGTCCCTTCAAATTCGATTCTTTTTAAGTGTCGTTTCTGGGGTCTTGATTTCGACTTTTTTTGAGCCCAATAAGGTGATGGAATTAAATTCTGTCATTTCCGCTTGAATCGCCTGGATACTTATTAGTTTGTTCCCTTCATTTTTCTTTCGGTGAACCGCAAAAAAAATAAATATTTCACCCGGCAACATCAGGGATTCAAAACTCCGTGACATCAAAAACTCGGCGAAGTCGTAGCTAGAAAGATAGAAAACAGAAGTAGAAAAACAAGAAGAGCAATAAGAAATTGCGGCAAAGATTCGCTAATGCAACCGTCCTCTTTCTCGAGTTCGCCGAGCTTACAACGCAGTCGCCCATTCTACGGGAGTACCACGCCCTGCGAGGAGTTACGGTCAATTGCGCAAACGAGCGACAACCCTTTTGTAGAGAAAGGAAAAGGAACATCTTTTCTGGGCTTGTTAACACCATAATTTGCAGCCATAAACGGACCGTGCAAGATGGAACCTGAAGGACTGGGTTTATGGTATGTTTCAACAGAGAACGCACAGCGCCTTGTCAATGAAAATAAGTGACCAACCTGGGAAAAATAATGTCCAGACGCTAAACACCGAGCGCATGGAATGTACACTAAGGCTTCAGCAATCGGAAAGAGCTAAGAATGTGGAATTCGCTCAGAATTTCAACTATCAAAGAAAAGAAAACTAACATGAGAACAACAAACAGTATTCACAGCGGCGGCAAATACTTGCCACGACCCCTCTTATCTGCCTTG
Organism: Eucalyptus cladocalyx; assembly: GCA_017140615.1. Classification (NCBI taxonomy): domain Eukaryota; kingdom Viridiplantae; phylum Streptophyta; class Magnoliopsida; order Myrtales; family Myrtaceae; genus Eucalyptus; species Eucalyptus cladocalyx. The sequence goes on along the minus strand of CM029524.1, from coordinate 37,198,676 downwards.
TAGAAATGGGGCGACTCTGGCTCACAGACGAAGGTAAGGATTACTCTCTTTTAAGTCCCTGGCTGCACTAAAGGATCAGCTTTGTATTTTCCTATCACAAAATCTATTTACGCGTGGATAAACGGCAAACTGTGCTGTAGCAGACAAGCTCGAGCAGTGTCTCTGGAGAAAAACGTTGACTGTAGCACATTGACTGTAGCGAGCAGATTAACTCATCAGGAATCCGACAACTTGATGGTCCCGTACTTCTCGCTAATGGCACCTCCCTTCTGTTTCTGGAACTGTATGTAACGCAAAGTGCTGGCAAAGAAAGCATCAGCAGCTGGATCTTGGGTGGTAGTGTCACTTTGCATCTCGGTGGTAATCAATTCCATCAGGCTTTGAATTGAAGCAACGGTTATCTGCGGGTTCCCCTTCTCAAAGAAATAAATATACCTGCCAAAAATGACGTATGGCCCAACTCATAGAATTAATATAGATATAAACAAGAAAAGAAAAATACCACGAAATTGTGCAATGACCGTAAATTATTACTTGTTTAGAATCTCAACAAAGAGCATCACTGAACCAGTGCTCCCCCTTGTTGCATTGGACATCTGTTGCGCAGCATTTGCAATTCTCAATGCACGTTTTAGGCACAGCAACACCCTGGAACAAACAAAGCGAATGAAGATAGAATCAGCAACATAAAGCTGATAATGATCTAAATGAAGCCCCTGTATCCCAACTTCTTCCATGATTTAAACAAACAGGAAAGTTGGTCCACTAGGTCTTCTATTTTGGTATTAATCAAAAGAAAACAAATACTTTCAAAAACAAAGAGCACGATGACTAGAACAATCTATGTTATCCTCTTCCCTGTCTTCATCCTTCCCCTTTTGGTAAAAGAGTCCATTGGAAATGCATCACTTATTTTTGTGTTGTAATTTAACATTGTACAACATAGCAGATTTCGTCCTTTGCAAAAAGGACCAACAACTTTGAATGGGCCTCTTTTGTTCTCCCTTTGCAATGAGAGAGGAGGAGCATTTGGTCAAATTGATGGGACACTCAAGAACGCTTTTAGAACACACACAGATTAGCATCATAACAATAAAGAAGATAAAAGGACAAACTTGGCAAGAGAGAACATACAAACTGGTGACTCTTCAACATCAGGATAAGCACATGGCTCCAATTCTTAGTAAAAGTTTCCCGGAAAAAGCACAATAAAAATGCAGAAAGCAAACAATGGCAAACCTTTCTCCATCTTTCAAGTTGTCTTGATCATCCACCCAAAACAGATGAGAGCACGCATATACAGCTCTGCATTGATCAGGCTTCTTCAATAGCTTAGCAGAGTACTGCCCATGAAAAAGAATTATGTTATGATACCACCATACATAAGGTAGGGCTCTTTATAACTTTTAAAGAAAAACTTGCTAACTACCCCTGTAGCTTTGTGTGTCAAAGTATCTCTGTTCTCAACACCGAAAACATGCATCCTCTGAAGAGTTCCTATTATTAGATGCATTGCAGTCACCTGTGCTCTGGAGTCCTATCAAGAAGAGGAAAAGTAAAATAAGTCACGCATCTTCTCAAGTCAGAAGCTTAGGTGGAAAATTATATTTCCCCAAGGGAAAGGAGATCATAATCATTCCAAGGGTTGCTGTCAACTTACAGATATTTCCTCCTCATATATAATATATGCCTGAGTAAAAAATTCATACGCAACCGGCTCCAAGTCACAGTCATTTGCAGCCTGAGAGGATAGGATGCAAATATGTTGTGAGACAGATCTCGATAAAACCCTCATTATTATTACATTTTGATTGGGATACCTCAGCACATTGCAAGTACAACCGCAATGCCAGATCAGGTGCTGGAATGCTGGACAATGCCTCAACAATCTGAGCGAATTAAAGGAAGCTTGGTAAGTATATATAGCTACAAGATGCATGATATCACAAACCTTCACATTACCATCTGTCAAGACTAAGAACGATGAAAAAAAGTGGCACGGGCTGAGGCGGACCTCTGGGAGGACTGCTTATCCAAACAAGTGTACATAATACGTGATTCTTGGATAGTGTGAAACGTCTTTCCAATTCTCATGCATGAACAAGTTGGTGGGGACTTTAAGAAAAATGCAAACATCGTAAATATAGCTGACAGTTACCTGATTCAAGAGCTGAAAAATCTTTTTGGTTGAAGTTGACTCGTCATCTCCAAAAGGGTTTTCTTCTTGGCCTTGCAATCGTCTGACCAACTGGACACCTCAAACAACATAGCATTAATAAGGGTCCTTGTTTGTAACAGATTCTCTTTTTTTATTATTCTAAACAATGCTAATGCTTTGAAAAGATGCTAATTGTCCAGAAACAAACACTCCCATACATAGGCACATAAATGGCAACACATGCACAAACATCTACAAGCAAAACACCCGACCACACACATGTGACTGGGAGTGAGTAGAGGATATACTGACTATGCAATGATAAATATACAACCGTAAGGAAACCAATGTAAAATTTTCAGCTCTTTAAATAGAAAGCTTTCAGCAGAACACAACATAGATACGGAAGAAACAAACCTTAAGAGAGTTAAAAACAAGCGGAGGAACAGTGAAGGATAAGCGTTTTGGCCCTCCAGTCAAGATATGCTTCTTCACAACACATATAATCTGCAATAGGAAGAAGAATATGAATTTTAAAGTAGCATAGTCTTGTCACTGATGAAAAATATTAATTGTAGAAAGTGAAAAGTACTAGCATTACTGCAACGATCTCATGTACAAGGATTAACATGCCAAGATTAAGTACATTAAAAGAAAGTACTATATCGAACGTGGTAACCAAAGTAATACACTTTGAGATCCTCCAAGTCATTCATAGACATGCTGAATAATATGCTGTTAGACAATCTTACAAAAGTTTCAAGTGTGACCACCATATACAGTTTTCTTGCTTGTGGTGAAAGTGGAGTGAGCTACAAATACACAAAAAAATAGGTACTTTTAACAAAATTATGATCTTCTGATTCATTATAAGTCATGGCAACTTTCCTCCCTTTATGGACATTTTATTAATTCTAAGGCTAAACCTCAGCCAACTGAAACAAAAGAAAATCCTAAATCCAAGAACAACATATTAATTATGCACAAAACCCAGCGCCCTTCAACAAATTCCCTTTTTCTTTATTTTGAGTTGCCACAGTTGGCCCATCAAACTATCATAAATTTTGTAACAATTTGTCTGCTGTCGCTAAGGAACCATTGCAAGAAGTACACTTTAAGTTGTAGAAGTCTGAACAAGATTATCGTCTGAATGAGTAGCCAACTGATTTGGACAAGAATTAATTTTTCTCTGTATTCGCTTGGATGTGCAGTGTCAATTCCTTTCCATTAATCTATCTATATATCTTCAGCTTTTATTAATTATGTACGTGTTTTTGTAATGCCAATCAAAATTACTTAGTTGAGCAGAGAATGATTTTTTTCCCAATAACGAGTTTTAGATCTTTATCCAATAAATTTACTTAGGCAGTGTTTCTCACATTAACAGAGTCTTCTTTCATTTCTTTTTTGGCAAAAACTAACCATACCTATCCAAAAATGGATGAAATTGGATCACTATGTTTCAGTAACAGACCAGATAGCAGTAAAGATATCATCGAAGAAACTACTCACATGCTTTGAATAAAAGATTTGATAGAGGTCCTAAAATTGCTTTTTTCTCTTGATATACAACAACCAGAACTAGTCTCATTTACCTCAATGACTTCTTAAAAGTAGCTTGTGAAATTATCATTGACAGGCCATAAGGCAAAAAGAGCAATGGGGTGGCCACAGGTACATCCATTTACATGGCAGAGAAAAATTTGAAGTTGAATACCACTAGAGCTATTAAAGAATAAAACTTCCCTATTTAGAGTAGCTTCAAATTGGCAATAACAAGGGCGAGAAAAGAAAACGGTGCTTAAACTTGTGAGGGTACACTAAGCACGTAAAAATTTAATGGTCGAAAAGAAAAGATAAGAGTACCTTGAACATCTCTTCTGGATCTTCATTATGCAGCATCTGAATAAGACGTGCAACGGAACATTGTTCCTCCTTGAAATCATCTTCATCGACCTAAGAGGTAATATTGCTTTAGCAAGGGTGCATGTTGCCTTAGTTTCAGTAGTTTGGTAAGTCAAAGCATGTATATGATAAGAGAACGGTGCCAAACTACAAATGCAGACAGTGAAGATTTACACTATAAGCTCAAAAGAAGAACATGAGTGCATAACATTCAATCACCTCATCATGAAGAGTTTCATCCAAATCCTTGATAAGTCCCTTTATTAGTTCAAACAATGCCTCAACCTACACAACAAGCAATCCACATTATATCTCATAAAATCCACATAACCAACTATATCAAGTACTCTGACCAGGAGGAAAATAAAAATAAATAAATAAAACCTATACCAAGTACAAAGATACCTTGTCAGCAGTCGAAATATGTGTATTGTTTTTCATAATGTTTTGAATAATAACAGTTGCCATCACTTTATTTGTTTCATTGTCGAGGTACTCCATAACACAGGGATAATTCGAAAGCTTCAACGCAGTAACCACATTATTATATTTCTCAAGTGGAGCACTTAATAGAGCAACAATCTGTTTTGTGGCTTTGCTGTCTTCAATCTTTCCTTTTCCAGACAGCTGCTTGACACATGATCCCTGAAGGAGAAAGTTGAAATGGAACCATATCATTAGTCCCAAATTAGGCCTCTAAAACCTACTAGAAAATTGATTGCACAATCCGATACAGCTTGAAGCAGGTCCATTTTCGAAGCATAAACTAAAACATACATCTGCTTTAATAAAGGTAAAGTATTGAAATACCAACATTTCCAAAACATTAAGACATACAATGCACACTCATTCTCCAGTTTAAAAAGATCAGCACCAGAAAGGTTGAGAAAGAAGAAACAAGTAATCATGGAATCATCCTATGGGGTGCAAGTAATAAATAAGAGCCTCTGTACTACAATATAGTTTAACCAAATAAATACATACATACATATATATATATATATATATATATATATAGTGATGGGAGGAGGGGGGGTTGGGTTCTTTGTCCTGCCCCAACACTTGTGCTTCTTCCTCAAACAATGTAGATAGCATTTCAGCCGGAAAAAAAAAAAGTAGACGGTAGAAAAGGGACAAGAAGGATTTTAACAACCTTACTTAATGAGCAAAAATCACAAAGGGAGGGGGGACAAAGCAAACTGACACATAAAGTTCATTTCGTGGTAAATCATACCAAGACTTGATCTGCATAATCAAGACGATCGGGGTGAACATGGAGAGAAAACTTAAGAAGAGATGAACATAAGGTTACAGCTCCAACAACCGGCATATCAGGCTGTGCTTCTATCACCTGTACAAAAAACAGAAGTACACTTTAAATTGCTTGAAAAATATAGGCGACTGACCAAACTAATCGACAAATGAGATATAGCAGGTACAAAACTAATTCCAGTAAATAAAAAGCACTCTCTTCAGATAAATAAAACCTGATCTACGCAACAGAACACAGACAACTGGCTAAATATATCAGAAGAAATGCAAAATGTGCAAAACAGCTTTTGAGGCAGCTGGGCTAGGTTGCCTTAACTAAGCCACTCCTATGAGTCGCCCGCCCATTCTTTAATAGGCACCCAGTCAGAGCCCCAACAGTCTCCTCCCACTGCTTGGGAGCTGCTCAGTAATACATTGAGTTTTTTATTGTGATTTAAAACGATCTGACTAGTTTGCCTTGAGCCCCATATTTTAGAGCACCAATCAAGCTTCGAAACTTCGATCCCATACTAATCCATATCATTATTGATGTATAACCAAGTGACATCTTAGAGGAACCTTTTCTTTTTTCCACCAAAAGCTGTGTGGAGGGGTGATCCAATTTGACAACTCACCCTAGCCATGACAATGCATTGCCCTTCTAAAACTACTAAAAGTCAAATAGTCTTAAAACACTTCAATTACAGTTTGCACTGCCATAGCTTCACGGAAAGATACATGAACCTGACTAAGCCATAGCAAAGCACAATCTAAGTGCCTAAAAGTATCCAGCCTCATGTGTGAGACAAATAGGAGTTTGCCCACTATTGATCAAATTTCATTGTCCCTACGCTTTGAGCTCCCCTTCAAACTATCAATATCAGGCCCACAGCCATTAGAAGGTACATTGCTTCGGAACTCACAAAACCCTAATTTCTCTTTAACAAGTGATTAATAAAACCTTTGATTAATCACAATAAGGTGCAACTCAATCATCCGTGGGATCATTTAAGTCTTTCTCTACCTATAGCATCCAAGTATCATTATCTTTATTGAATGAGTTTAAAACCTAAAACAGCATGGAGGTGATCATACCCATAATATCATCAAAACTAGAATTTTGTCAATGTTATCGCTATAGGGACAGGCCCACTGATAAGTGGCAACATCTGCTGAAATCTGAGCATAGGAAGACAGTCCTTCCTAATTTCTGAAATGTCCAGTTATCTTATGCTACAAAAATTAGATAGCTTTGATCCTACAAGCCCATTAGAAGAAATTTACCTTCCCAATTGCACTATTCAACTTTGAGAAAGCTTCAACCTGTAAGAACTCAGGCAACACTTCAGAACTTAAAGCAGCATAACTCGCAAGCCTTTCCATTAACTGGGATAAGACCGTCTTGATGTCCACAGATGCCTGAAAAAGAAAACCAAATAAAAGAGAAATGTGAGATAGAATATTCAGAGTGGAGCTCAGGAGGGAATATAAGCACGTGACTACTTTAGTGCAATTAACGATATTGTACATAGTAACCACAATGTGAAAAAAATTAGACATCTAAAAAAATTACACGAAGACAAGGAAAGAGGGAGGGAAGGACGGACAGGGTGTGGTCCTACCAAAGATTTGTTACCTGAAGCTGGGGAAATGCACTCAACAAAACCTCAAGTGTCTGCAAGTGATACTCGTCAGGAAATACTTGAATAATGCAATCCATCAAGTAATACTGAGCAATCTCATCTTTACAGTTGACAACCTGTATTTGTCACAAAAAATAGCACATTGGTAAACAAGTACTATTCACATGTTAGGCATCATAAGAGAAATAAATTTAATAATCAGAGATATACCTGCTCCAGGACTCTAGGAAGCACAGTTTCTTTGTACATGTCAAGGTCGATACCCTCTATCTGACTAAGGACGTGCAAGTTTTTCCCAACCTGGAAAGAGAAGGGGCCAGATAAGCATATTCAATGAGCACATACTCAATTTCAGCTCTCAAAATCACCAATCATAGGTCACTGATTTTACAAGATCACGCAGCTCGCTTCTTTCCTTCTCCCGTCTGTCCTTTTCCCGAGCAGGTCCCTGCAGACGAGAAAGCCCGACACCAAGCCTCAACTCAGGATCACCAAGAGTATGAATCATACATAAGCACTACAACACCTGCATGACCAGAAATCATGCCCTCATGATACCATACTACCTTCCTATCATGCAAACACATTGACTCTAAGCATATCCAAACATGTAACAATCAGCAAGTAGCTCTACCAACCTGATGCTGCATCCGCACCCAAAGTTTGTTCATCTCAGTAAAGTTTTGGATTACAAATTCCACTGCATCCGTAATTGTATCAGCATCACTGCAAGATTCGAGAAAGGCAGTACAGAAAGGCTTAAGTTTTTTAGCATATATTGGCAGATACATCAGAAAGCCGGAAACAGAATAGCATCAAGATGATGCAAATTTGGAAGTCTATAAAATTGGATGCCTAGCTGTGTCTGTGTTCTACATATACATGTACATACGGATATATAGATAAGTACACAGGATGTTTCGACCAAATGGATACATGGCTCTAAGCACTCTGCAAAATTCGTTTTTATAAGACTTTTTAGCACAGTCCATATCCAATGGAAGAAGCTGCATAATTATCCGATTACAAAGTCAGGTTGGCATTGCAACTGGATTTCCCAGAATATGGACACGAAAAGGTGAAATGTCTCTAGACAACCCAGGAACATGCCAGTGAATTCAATGAACTTAGTAAAACAACTTCAAATCTAACAGTAGTACTCCCGTTTAATTTCCTTACCCTTCATACTCGGAACCAATATCGGGTAGTTTATCCCTACTAAGTTGAGAGAGGTAGCTCCTCAAGAAGAGTCCACGTAAAGGATGCTGGATACCTCGGCACATTTCCACAAGATCTTTCAGAATGTCCTTGGCAGGAGCCTCTTTAGATTTAATGTAAACGGATCCTACAGTGCAGAGAAGATACCTGACAAGGCCAGAAATGGGAGATTCATAGCTAAACTAGAAAACAATTACAGATGAGGGTTAAGAAAAGATTTACATTGATCAATGTTTCTTAACAAACCCAAATGGAGACCAAGGATTCTCACAAGGAAATCACAAGGACATATCAGACTAGGCTTGTCAACATGTGCTACCTTCTGTATATTATCGGTGTGCACAAATGCATAGCCATTCACCTCTCAGCTTGTCACACTGTTCAATACAAAACTCGTAACCTAACTCAACAGATCACTAAATCTGCCATCGACTTACAGGAAATAAGTCTCGTACACTCGACATCCTAAAATGACAAAACATGCATTTGATAAGACAAACTAAGAAATCTTTATAATCACAAAAAAGCACCAGGATAAAATATCACCTGATACAATAGTAAACCAGGAAAACACAATTTTCTGCTTAGTGCATATATTTAGAGTTTTTAATAGCACACGGAAAGGCATCTAAAGTTACTCTTCAGGGAATCGTTCAGATCTTTGAGTGCTTGACTTTGTGATCTTCATTTGAGCTGAAGCTCATTTTTCTGTGCGATAAGCATTCATTTGAAGCATTGAAACTATTTTGCTTCTTTCCCCCCTCATTTTTTTTCTTAAGCTCCCAAGGACTTGCACTTACCTTTCAACATGTGAAGTCCATGTCCAGTATTAACAATGAGTAGATCGATTTAAATATCCAAGCAATCCATCTCCATCAACTTGTACAATCTATTAATAATGTACCCAAAATTCCAGCATTCAATACCAAATGCAATTTAATTAATCTGCTAACTCTCACGTCCTGGCTTATTATCCCCAATATCTCCACTTTCTTCCCCTTCACAACAAAAATGCCCTCCCTTTGAGTTGGGGTTTCAAATCTTCCCATGCTTATGTTTGTAGTTCAAACTTAAAGTCACTCCCTCCCTCGAGCAGGGGAAAGAGACGACCCTCCCATCGTTCAGCATCACCTTAACTTCTTCCTTCCCAAGGGTCTGCCCACGGCTGCCACACTCCTTACACCATAATTTCTCTAACAGCACACATTTGCTTGAGCCATTAATATTGCACAGCACAAGCAACCTAATCCTTAACATGCTTCCCCATTTAATCTTTGAAATCACGACCAGAATGCACACGGCAATTTAACGCTCAGTTAACTACAGCCGAGAAAACAAATCACACTTTCCCAAGTCCGGCAAAAGCAGTCATACGAAAAATCCACCATATCACGCAGCTAAACTCTCACTCACAATCTGGGCAAAATATTGCCGGCGTGCTGCACGAGCTCGTAGAGATCCACGATGGAGCAACCCCGCCGCGTCTCCTCCTTGAAGAACATCTCCAGCTTCCTCAACTCGTCGAAAGCCCTCATATCTGGCGCACGATCAATCAATCAATCAATCTAAAAAAAAAAAAAAAATCCAAATAAAACGACGCGCATTTCGGCCTCGATGACCGAAAAGAAGCCGCGAGATCAGGCGCGATGACCCGCCGGATCAGATCGGGGAGGGGGCCGGCGGGCGACTTACAGAGCTCGTAGTACTTGTGGGGGGACAGCTTGGAGGTGCGGAGCTCGGAGAGCATCTGCGCCGAGTACTTGAGGGCGTCCCGGAGGTTGTTCGAGTCCTGAGAGGCAACAGCGAGATCGAGGTTAGGGTTTTCAGCTCAGCCAAGTCGGTCCCGCGCCGGGGGGAACGGTGTTTCGACCGCCGAATCGAAGAGAGGAAATCGGCGAGGGGAGGGAGGGGGCAATTCCCGATGGGGCGGTTTACCATGGCGCGGTGCATGTAGAAGGCGTTCTGCTGGAGGCCGGCGATGCCCGCCGCGAGCCATTTGTCCTCGTCCTCGGCCACTCCGGTCATCATCGTCGCTCCTCCGCCTCCGTCTCCGCCCCTCTCTGTGTCTCGCTCTTCGTGAGATCAAAGTTCGCGTTTTGACTTTGCTTTTTTTTTTTTTTTCCTTTTTTTTATTGATGTTCTCTTGTTCTTGGGGGGGGGTTCGGGTCTGTTTCGCCCCCCTCGAGGCTTCAACGCTGTGTCGCGGCGCGGTGGCTGGGATCGGGAGCCGCGGGGCGCACCTGCTTATGATGGGCCAGCGCCGCGCTCGGCGGGTTCTCCTCGGGTGGTCCGCCTCCTTCCTTTGTTTTCATTGGAAAAATTTTAGCATTCGATCCGGAGCTAAATTCTGTTTTTCTTTTTTTTTGGGCAATACGATTCTCATGATCGTAACCGGTTGAATTAAGTCTTCAAATTTCATATAATATTAGGATAAGTGTGCTACAAGTCATAAACCTTATACTCATAATTAGAGTGCGGTTAAGTTTTAAATTTTTCAAAATGTTCAATAATATCAGACAATTTGTTACACAAGTACGACTAAATTATAAAAAATTTTAAAAGTACAATCAAGTTTTAAAACTTATCAAATTGGTACAGTTATACTCTTCCATTAATTTCATTCAACTTGACAAATAGAAATTAAACTTGATTGGACCAACTTAATAAGTTATAAAACTTGATTGCACAAAAATGAGATCTAATTGCATTTTTTTAAAGTTTTGGGATTTAATTATGCCCTTCCGATCAATTTTAAGACTTTCAATGTATATATCCGTAAAATATTTTTATAGTTCCTAACTCCAAGTCTAATTAATTGAGCAAATCAAAAGTTAAAACAAGCCAAAAATTCAATGCGTAGAAAATTAATCCGTCAAAAAACAGAGCTTTCATGGAAAAAATATGATTAAAGGAACATGCGATTTTTGGACTCCATTGCGCTTTCATCATCAGATTTAGGACTTTCTATACATTCATCTATAAGATATTTTAACAAGTCCCTAGCTCTAATTCTAATTAATTGAATTCGAACTCAGTTGTCAATCAAAAGTCAAAAGAAACCAAATATCGGATGCATAGAAAATCGATCCATCCATCGAAAAAACTTTCGTGTAAAAAAGATGTTTAAAAGAGCACGGGGTTTTTCAATTGAGCGTTTATAAAATCAATCAGCCGATGTGTTAAAACTAACAAAAATTTCTTTCAAACATCTAATTGTTAAGGAAAATTTATCAAAGGAATATAAATGAATTGATCGATATAGGTTTTTCGGACGAATTTCTTGTAACTCTTTGCGGGACAAGAAGTAAAGTTATATATTCTCTTTTCTCTGGCTTTTCATTAATAAGTTGGCGGTTCGATTTATTCAAACGCATATTTCGCCTTGCGCTCATCAGTTTTATAAGCACAATCATAGAAATAAGCCATCTAGATAAAATCCATCATCCAATTTAGGTCACCTATAACCTATATGACATGATTTTGAATATAAACCTGGAAAAGAAACTGGAATCTCTGGAAAAAGCCCGACTATTTAAACCCACAATTCGAAATAATAAAATCAAACAACTACTATAATCAGGAAAACAAAAAGTGGATGACTGAATCTCTTTTAAGCTATAGCTATATCCCACTTCGCTAATTGTAGGATCATGCAGCTCGTGAAGTAATTGCAGCGCATGAAACATGTCGTAACGCATGTCTTTTAAGTGAGGTCACGAGACCAATCAAGCATCTTTTGCAGATGCAGAACAAATGACAGATATACAGCATTCTAGCTAGGGACATCCCAAAGGCATATTCTCAGATTCCCTCGAGCTAATCCAAATCTTCCTTGCTGTATCGACCGGAGAGCTTTACCCGCTTGCCCATTTGCTTTATACTCGAGCGTCGGTTGGCTTTGCCTTCCCCCAAGCCATGAAAGTGGAAGCAGCACCATTGCAGGTAGCAATAAAAGAACAAAGGAGGATATGCACAACACTGTGAAAAGAGTGGGAGCAATAGCTAAAGATCAAACCCCGAATGACTGAGAACCTAAAAGCTATGTGTAATTTCTTTTTTATCATCGTTAATAAGGGGGGAAAACCGATCCGTGTCGCGTCATTACAATTAGGAAAACCCCGCCATCTGATCACAGCCTTTTTCCCACTTTCCTTTCTATCATAAGAAACCCTCATGCAAAATCTACGCCCTCCAAGAAATCCGTATACCATTAGGACTGCTTCAAAGATCAAACAGGTACGATCGCAAGAAACGGTTAACATCCAAAGGAAACATTTCCTCCATTCCTATAAGCTGGGTGAACCCCTGCTGCTCATCTTGCGTGACATGCAATTTCAGTAGGGCACCGTGAACGGCAGAGCATACATATCAACCTCCGGTAAGTAATGCATGCGTGGCCACGGGCTTGGGCTCCCATATGTCGAGCCATCATAATCGGCTTTACAATTTCCAGCATCACAATTGAGCTGCTTTCTCCCGAAAAGCCAGTCCTGATCATCAAGATCAGCACATCCACTGTGGAACGAGGGTGGCACCCAATTTTCGATCAGATTTCTGTATTTTATTTCTGATCGAGAGAGGCCACGGTCATCCGAGCTCGGTAAGGACGAAGTCCCATTCTTTTGGGAAGATGTTTCAGCTACTCCAGAAGAGGGACGCTGCTCCGTCAAGCCAAGCTTAGAGGCAGTACCTTCGCCTGCACTCGAAGAAGTTGAGCAAAGATGCTCTCTTCGGTCTGTGCTAGATCTAGGAGCATGCTCATGCTTCTCGCGATCAACGACATCTGTCCTCACTGGGGCAGAGCAAGGCTGTTCCCCACTGGGTAGCATTTCTGGATCTTTGTGCCTTTGTAGAGGCAACCGGATCCGAATAATGCTTGCTTCACATTAATAAGAAAAATTTGAATTACAAGTATCAATGACCATGTGAAGTGCAGAAACCCAACAAGTGAACAGCCCTGCCCCAGTCAAGGAATAAAAACGAACACACTCACCAGGGTTTTGCCCGCCATCTGGAGGCAAAATTTGCTTTTGCTTTTTGCTGCTGTTCATTGTGCTGTCTGTAGAATTCAGGGAATTAACAGGTTTCCCGTGTTCTTCAGTAAGGTTGCTCTTCTCCAAGTGTTCAGTGTCGTGTTTTCTTTTCTTGCGATGGTCTCCTGCCTTCTGGTCAGCTTGGGTCCTCTTGTCTTCATTCCTTCTCTTATGACTATGCTTTTTGTCTTTAATACCTCCATTTTCCAGGACCACCTTCTTTTCTTTCTTCTCCCGTTTTTTCTCTTTTTTCCTTTCTTCCTTCACCTTCTCTACTTTTTTCTAAACCCACATAGAACCAGGATAGCCATCAGTTTAAGCAACAGCTGAATAGTAAGAACATGCAGACAAGCAAGTACATAGACATAGAGAAACACATGCAAGTCTACAGCTGTGACTATCTCAACAGAAGACTAGCCAAACCAAGACTAAAATTAATAGACTAACAGTACACTGACAGTTACAAATAGAAGGAAAACAAGACAAGCACCGTGATGACAAGCCGATGTCAAAAACAGATTCGGGAGACTGGTGCAAGAATTACAACTCATAATCCTATTTGGAGTCGACCCTTTTCAAGGAGAGTGTTGACTAGATTATTGGATCTCTGAATTTATAGAGGACCATTCATTATTGTATCCCTATAGTTACAGTAGAGTAAGCTCTATCCAAACAAGATACTTCAAAAGAAACAAGTTGCTCATCACCCCTATTTCTCACACCACAACAATACATTGCTCCATGCTTTGATCTCCTAGGCATAACAAAACTCTAAAGGCAAGATAGCAGACGATGGCACTCTATTAGCCAAAACACCATAATCGACCACTTGTTCACAAACTCCTACAGAATCAACTTCCTCACATTAACTAGAAAGTACCGTACTCTGACCCTGGGATGCTTGACCTATTAAAAGAATCTTTATAATGCAAAACCACAAACAATTGTCACAAGACCAGATTCAAGTAAAAGATCTATTTCATCTTGTCAATGACCAAGCCTCACCAATAAACAGCATGAAACTCAAAACTAGACTGTCACTGTGCCTGTCCTCTGCCCAAAATTTCTTACGGTTACCAAGATTTAAATACCATGCAGATTGAGTTCTCAAATTTTAGTAAGAAAGTACTTCATCAGGATGTCATATGGGAAAAGGCAAGCACGAATTCATGAATTCCACTTCCGCTAAAATCATACCACAGCAAAAACCAAATCACTCAAACACTCTATCAGTCATGTCAAATGCTTCTGTTTAGATAATAGCTGGATTCAGTCACCAATCTCTTGCTTTCAGGATGCATGCATCAGAAAAAGTCCTGTACTTTTATTAACCACGAGAACTAGGAAATTCATCCGTCCTATCAAGCATTTAAAAAAAATTCAATAAATTTGACACAGAATTCTTTCCCTCGAGGATTTCACTTTGTGTTCCATACATCACCCCCACATCATTTTATCATGTTCAATGACTTCTGCCAGAATGACATTCCCTGAATTTTTGCAACTCTAAGGTAGGTATCTCAACAAAGTGATGCATATGTGGAAACTAGATAGCTCCAAGCAACCACATCACCACTTAAGCTAGGAACAACTAGACAGCTCCTAGCATCCTCAGAACAAGAACTGATCACACAAGAACTCAACCAAGCAAATGCAACTTCGGCGTCACATATCGCAACCACTACTTGGTGGGTTCAAGAATATTCACAAAAACCCAAAAGAGGCATCATTTCCTCTGGACCAAGTGGCTATTATTTGCTCCAAAAGCATACACATTGTCCACTTTGAACATGAACCCTCTTATTCCACACGTTAGTGCTTCACACAAACCCACACCCACAAACATACACGACATGTTTTGTCCATAGAACATTTCCACAGCATATGTTGCAGCGTTTCATTAATACCCCAGTTTGTGGTTGGCCTCAAAATGGTCCAACATTAGTTTTAAAAAACACAGTTCCATCCGGCCTTTTTTCTTCTTTTTTTTTTTGTTCAATCTACCTCCGTTCACCGACAAAAAGATAACAGTGCATAAAACCAGCCGAGTCTCGGGCTAAGCGGGAACAAAGTCAGTCAGCAGCACAAGGCAGAAAGCTTAACCACCGAATGCCGAACGAACCTTGATCGATTCGATCAGCGCCTCGTCGCGGACCCCATTCCTCGCGTACCCGGGAGGCGGGTACGGGAAGCACCGAGACATCCCTAGAAAAACCACACACACACGCACGCACGCACACGCACAAGCGATTATCAAAGAAACCCCTCCCGATGTAGGGAGAGAGATCGCAACAGGAATCCGGGCGCAAACCCTAGCTCGCCCCCCCGGCCCGAAAGGAAAGGACGCGAGGGATGAATCGACTGGGAATTGCGCTCCGGAACAGGAGGGGAGGCGCGGATCCGTCCCGCGCTATTCCGATTCGAACGAGAGGAACGAAGGTCGCGCAGAGCTCTAGAGCTCTCGAGAGAGGATTCAGAGCTCTCGGGAGGAAGAAGAGAGACCTGAGATCCGAAGCAACCTCTACGGAAACGCTCGAGGGGGGCTTTTATAGCGCGAGATCTGGGCCTGTTTGGAGACGAGGATAGTCGGATCGTCGTGCTCGGACAAGGGTTCCTATTGGCTGTGGGGGCCCGTGGGGTCTCGGAGTGTTTGGGAAGCTCGATTGCGGTGAACCGCATTGCAATTCCTTTTCGGTTCCGTTCGGTCTCGTCAATCGGATTCTCTAATTTCTTCTTTTTCTTGGGGAGAAATTTATAGTATTTTCTTTAATTAATGGCCGTGAGAATTCTGTGATAAACACTACATCATGAGAAGACACAGATAACAAGAAAAAGGAACCTCCTACTACTTCGCGAAATGTTCAAATTTTTTTTTGGCGAAATCTTCTTGATTATATTATTTTCTTTAATTAATGGTTGTGAGAATTATGTGATAAACACTACATCATGAGAAGACACAAATGACGATTTATACTGCAATATAGAGAAAAAGGGACCTCCTACTGCTTCGTGAAATGTTCAATTTTTTTCTTCACAAAATCTTCTTGATTATTTACTTCACAGATATTGTATAATACTATATTATCTAATGAGCGCTTGGCTTAAATTTTGTTCCGTGTCTCGCGTGTTGCAACGTGCGACATGCTTTATGTACAGTTTCTTGCCATCAAATGTTTTTCAAAGAAACTGTGTCAATATCTCTCTCTCCCCCAGAAATCTTCACTCGCACGCTCTCAGTTTAAAGCTGAGAGCATTTGCTCTACTTTTCTTTTCTAGACCTAGATTTCCATTTTTATTTTATTTTCTGATATAATTTGAGAGTCTCTTTTTCATCTCATTTGGCATCTTCTTTCGCTTTTTGTTGCTTTTCTTTGCGTCACGGTGCATTAATTTTCTTGCAGTTGAAAATTTTGTGAGAACGTCTTTGCCAAATCAACCAGCAAAGTGATATGATTTCATGACTTCTCGAAGATTCGGTGGAGACTCGCCTCTCCTGATTTAAGCGTACATGTAAATCCAAGAGTTTTTTTTCTTTAAATTAAAATCTAAATTTAAGAATTTCCTAGAGGCGTTCGATTTGTAGTAATCATTTTTGTATAGAGATAATATTGAGGATGTCGAATCTAGGCATACACTACGAGCCTAGTTTCCAGAGGGGAAATTCTCGACGATGGCATGTGCCCTAACTAACGATTTTGGTGATTGACTAATAATTTTTCTTTAGACTGTGATAAACTTGGTATTTTGGATAAGAGTGTGCTCGTAACTACAAGTTATATACTTTTAGTTTCTAAGATTCCATTCGTTTCGTGGAAAATATAGTGTTTTACGGAAAATATTTTTTGAATAAGTCATTTTCCAGGAAAATGTAATTATTTTTCGGTATTTAGATGAAATCTAAAAATGAAGTGGAAAATATTCTTCAATATTTAATAAGGAAAATATTTTCCTCCATATACTCTTTTCATTTATTTTATTTTTTAAAATGGATTTTTCATATTTTTTAAAAATCAATTTTTAAAAACTATTATTATTTTTTTCTTTTTTATTTTTCTTTTTTTTTTCTTTGTTTTCTATCTCTTTCTTTCTTTGCTAGTTGCCAACCATGATGGTGGCCCCCAACCGACCACTAGCGAGCCTCAAGCTCGCCAACGAGCATGAGGCTTGCCACTCACTAGATTGGTAAGCACGAGCGTCGAGCTCGAGGCTCGCCAGATTAATGAATGCGAGCTTGAGATCAACGAGCTCAAGGTTCACCTAGCGATGGCCAACGATTAGTCAAGAAAAAGAAGATGGGAAACAAATAAAACAAGAAGGAAATTAAAAATAATTCAAATTAAAAAATAAAATTAAAATTAAAAAATAATTCTAATAAAAAAAAAAAGAAGAAGAAGAAATGAGAGGAGAAAGTGAGGATTTATAGAAGTGTGAAATAAGAGAGATCAAGTGAGGAAAATATTTTCGATTTTTCAAAAGTAGAAAATATTTTCCCATAATTTATAAGACTTTTTTCCTTTCATGGAAAACGTTTTCCTTAAGGAATTCATTTTCCGTGAAACAAATGCCAGAAAATCCGGAAAATATTTCCTAAATTATTTTCCGCGAAACGAACGAAGAAAATGGTCCATTTGTTTCGTAGAAAATTGGTCATTTTCGGAAAATATTTTCCCATAAGTCATTTTCTAGGAAAATAACAATATTTTCTAATGTTCAACTAAAACCTTAAAATCTTTTGGAAAATATTTTATGGTGTTCAGTAAGGAAAATATTTTATAAGATTTCACCACTTAGACATGCATCGCTTATCAACCTATAAATCCATCAAATGTGAATTTATCTTTAAATCCAGGCAAACTTGCTTTATATCCCTGTTCCCTCATTATCACTAAATGCTCATCTACTTTAAAAAAATATTTGTATGGATTTTTTAAAAAGAAGCAAAGAAGAAAAGAAGCAAAGCATGTATAGCCATAATGAAAATCTTTCATTTGAGTGGCATGTTCTCCCTCTGCGTCTTTTGTGTTCTAATAAACAAAAGAAAAAAAGAGATAAAGCATGTAGAGCCATTTACTTGAGCAATGTACAGGGTAGAGTAAATAAAGAAAAGGATAAGAGCATGAGCTCGAGGTTCACTTGGCAACGACCGACGACTAGCTAAGAAAGAAGAAGATGAGAAACAAAGAAAAGAAAAAAGAAAAGAAAATAAATAGAAAAGAAAAATAAAATTAAAAATAATTCGAATTAAAAATAACAAATAAAAGAAGAAAGAGAAAGGGAGGAGGAAGTGAAGATTTGTAGAACTGTGAGATAAGAAAGATCAAGAGATGAAAATATTTTCCACTTTTCAAAAGTGGAAAATATTTTCTCATAATTTATAAGACTTTTTTCCTTTCGTGGAAAACATTTTCCTTAATAATTCATTTTTCGTGAAACGAACGCCGAAAAATCCGAAAAACATTTTCTTTGAAATTATTTTTCGCGAAACAAAAGGAGCCTAAGTATGAGAGGGAATAATAAATCATTAAGCTTTTGAGTGAAGATATGTCCAAATAAATATGTTAACGGACTTGGATTTAGCCTTCCTCTTAGCAATCTCCCTAAGTGAAAATAATTTGGTGCAATTTATGAGTTGTGGGCATTATGCTGTATCGATGTGAACTTGATGGCAGACTTTAAGGTTTGGTATATAGAAAAGATCAGGAATGAAGGAGAAGACCTAGAGTAAAAGCACAGACTTCATGGTTCAAACTAGGAAAAAAGACCGAGGATGGAGAAGGATTATAGGGGGAGCGAATCTAATACTAGCTTACAAGTGAGTTGAAGTAACAAAACATTTAACTATAACAACACGCTTTTATCTAACAGTTTAAACTTTTACTTCAATCGGGAGTGATCTTAGAAAACCTGACAATACCGATAAATAAAATCACACACAACTATTGAAAAGTAAAATAATATTATAAATATGGTCGTGAAAAAAAGAAGAAAAAAGCTTATATCTAATATCACTCGAGAGATCAATTCATCATTCTAAAAACACCGTAACCTAGTTCATTTTGCCGTGCCTTTTGCACAAGAGATTAGTTTTACCTTGCAAACGGTTCTAAAAGCTTAAGATTTTGGCTTATGCTTAATGAATGAAAATATTTAATTAGGAAAGCAAATGAAAATCTAAAAAGATTCGAACTAAGTATCTTTTACTCCGTTTCCATGTCAGATTTTATAAGACTATCGTCATTATTTTAACAATCCAAGCTATTTAATGGAGATGTGATGTTATATCTGTATAAACAGTTATTACTTCGCAATCGAAGGATCACCTATCCAGAGAGCACCGTTACTCTGGAGATATGCAGCCGCCGCGTTTCAAAAGTTGGTCTTCGGAATCATGGGATTGCCGTTGCACGTACGGTAACGTAACACATGAAAACGCACACATTCTCTCTCTCTCTCTCTCTCTCTCAGAAGCTTCATCGGACTTCGAGTCGCTTTCCTTCGTCGTTGAAATTTCGTGGCGTGCGTGCGATGCTCGGACCGGACCGCGTCCTCAGGAACTTTCTAGGGAAGCTCCCGTAAGTTCAAAGTTGGGAAGTGATAAGGACCTTTTTTCCGTTTAGACAAAAGTTGTCATAGACTGGAGGATCCTGATGGACCCAAGGGCAATGTGATTTGCATCTTGGGCCCAAAGACTGCCGCACGAAGGTGGAGGAGGCCCAATCCCATCCTCAGTCCCAGCCCAATAAGGTAAGAAGAAGTCCCTAACGTTTTGCTCGTCGGCCAATTAAGCGCTAACCGTGCTTAATTTCGGTTAACACATATTCAAAAGTTAGGCTCAGTCGACCAAATTTAGCTTCATTGACTTTTGGACTAAGCTTTTTTGGACTTTTGTCATTATGGGCCATGCAGTCCATGCCGGGCAACATCGTCTCCTTAAAAGGTTTCTATAAAATGTGATCCATATTTCCTAATAGCCAAAGGGCGCTCTTTAAATCTCATTTAAGGACGCTTTTGCAGACATGACAGGAATAGATGGGTAATGATAAATTCAAATTGAATTTTTAATATTTTTTTTCCGTTTTCGCAAGAGTTCAGTTTTTCTCGTGGGGGTCCTCTTTAAATGTGAATGAGTCAATACACTCCAACCTTTGGATGGTCTGAATTCCAATTAGCCCCCGTTATAGTGATCTCATTTTGTCATGGTACTCCTATGTTTAAATTTGTCACCGTGCAAGCGTGCGTTGGTCGGTCCATCTGCTAGATGCCGACGATAAAAGTTGCCGGCAGCGATGCACGTCCATTCCCCATGTCCAAATTTCTTGGCCGATCAGGGACATGATCACCCGAGATGAAAATTTCATACTAAAAACAAAGACGAGAGGGGACCTAGCCGAAGGGCCGAACTCGAGGCGGCCGATGTCGGGCTAGTAGCACAGAGAGTCTCACTCAGAAAATGAGCCCACTTCAGTTCAGGCCCGTCAGGGAACTACCTCTTCCCCCGTCCTGAAGATTTCAGACGTTCCAGAATAGATAAGATCACCCCTTCTTTGTAACCTAACTTGCGTTCCTTAATCGTAAGATCGGATTCTAGCAAGGATCTAGTTGGATTACGCTTGCGAAAGAGCCATGAACACAACGGAATATATATATATTTCCATTGGATGAAAAATGGAAAAATAGAAAAAAGAAAAAAATCTCAAGATGCGTTTGTTTATGTTTTTTTTCAAAAATTGTTTCGGGGAACAGAAATAGAAAAAACTATTTATGTTCCGGAGAACAATTTTTAACCGTAAACGCGTTTGGCAAACTTATTCCGGAATAAAAAATGAATAGAAACACGTTTGGTAAATTTGTATTCTTTTTTTTGTTTCTTTTTTCTTTTTTTCTTCTTTTAGTTGGTCGCCGGCCTCGGCCATGGCCGGCGACCGGCTGACGAGGGCTGGCGGCCTCGCCCAGATCCGGCAAGGCCGAGCTCGTCTAGCCACCGGCGAGGCTCAACCTCGCCGAATCTGGGCGAGGCCGAGCTCACCGAGCCTCACCTCTCGCCGGCGAGACTCGGCCTAGCTGGATTTGGGCGAGCCCGAGCTCGCTGAGCCTCGCCTCACCAAGGGTTGGCGACACTCGGCCTCGCCGGGGGCCGGCGACCCTCCAGCGAGGTTGCCAGCTCTCAACGGCCGGTCGCTAGCCATGGCCAAGGCCGGCAACCAGCCAAAAAAAGGAAGAAGAAAAGAAGAAGAAAAAAAAGAGAAGAAAAGAAAGGAGAAAGAAAATTTATTCTTCAAAAGTGTTTTTGGAACCAAAAAATAACTTTTTTTTTGTTTCTTATTTTAGTTCCAATTTTGTTCCAGAAACAAAAAAACAAATTTTGAACACAAACACAACGCATTTTTATTCTTTTTTTTGTTCCTAGGAACAAAAAAACAAAAAATCTGTTCTTGAATAGAAAAAAAAGAGTGCAACCATGCACGCCCTAAATAAAGACGCATAAGCATGAAGGGGACCCCATGACTTCTTCATCTAGGAGAGGAGGGGAGGGGGGGAAGGAGACAAGCTTCGTTACTTCCCACAGGGCGAGAGGTGCACCTAACCCACCTATCCACTCATCAATCACGGTGTTTAGCTGACTTACACCGATAGACCCCTATCGTATTGGAATTAGGCGCTTATCTTTTTACAGTTGTCAAAAAATCTCGTAACATATATATATTTTTGGTAAAGGTAAGTAGTGTATTAATTTTAACCCAAAGTGAAGCTATACAGAAGAAAGGAGACTTGACACCAACAGAAGGGACCCGCACCCATGGTGACATTGGGAAATGTCAATAGGAGTGCAAGCCTGCAAGGGTGTCATGGTAACAAACACAAAGAAAAAAGAAGGGAAATACCCTCGGAAAAGGAAAACAAAGCAAAAACAAAGGCATGGCTCAGTTGGAGAAAATAGTCAGGTTGAGGCTCCAACTCTGTTGAAATCTCCTATTAATAGGGTTATCTGGCACCTGATTGAGGGTCAGAGCCTTATCCCTAATAGCCTTGTTAAGGCGTATCTTCATAGCCGGTAAGAAGAGAGTCCAGTCACGGAAGAGGATATCATTCATTGTCTTCCAGATTATATTGCGTAAGGCTCCAAAAGCGAAACAAGTAATGGTGCGGTGGAAGGAATCTCTAGATAAATACTTGGTGGCCCACTAAAGGTTCTCCATCCACGAATTATTACGCTGTGCAAGATTACATCTCGAAGCCCAGAAAATAGCAAGAGCCCCAGTAGTACGACACCCAAAGAAAATGTGATCAACGGAATGCTATTTTGATTACATCTCTAACATATTCGATTCTACTCTATAGAACATTTTTGTGAATGCTCTTATGATCTAAGTGGTCCTATTCTATGTTCCATGCTAGGAAGTATTACTCTTCTTTTTTTTCCAAATTCAAGAATTCGACCAATACAATTGATTGGTTTGTGCACCTCTCTTATTACATTTTTGTATTCCCCTATTCCTTGGATACAATTCGATCCTTCTGCGGCCAAATCTCAATTTGTGGAAAGCTTTCGATGGCTTCCATGGAAACATCAATTTTTATTTGGGTAAATAGACGGTATCTCTTTATTCTTCGTGATATTTGACCGATCCCTATCTGCATTTTAGTGGGAACTATATGTAGTGATATAGACTTCAGACCTACAAAAGGGTTCTTTTTTGGAAGATGTTTTGGGAGTCCGTGTAGCTTCGTCGTCTATTCCCAGGTCAGAGGATTTCGCCTAATCTGCTGCCCTTCAATAAGGTATATTAAAATAGGATAGGATGTTTTATCCGAGTTGGAGGAACCCACCCTATTTCC
This sequence comes from Eucalyptus cladocalyx, assembly GCA_017140615.1. Lineage (NCBI taxonomy): Eukaryota > Viridiplantae > Streptophyta > Magnoliopsida > Myrtales > Myrtaceae > Eucalyptus > Eucalyptus cladocalyx. Next base: position 37,175,631 of record CM029524.1, on the reverse strand, counting down.
ATAGTAGCCTTTCCACTGGGTCTTTCCTAAAATGGAAAGTAAGAAGTCACTTCTGCTATCAAGAGTAAGTCCTAAAAGAAAGAAATTCAATCACACCGCCACTTTCTCTTTTAGTATATTATTGACCAATTACAATAGATAGAGCAGGGACGAGTAGAGCTAAAACTTTGTCGTTCTTTCATTCCAGGAAGATAAGGGATTGATGGTGTCCAGATTTGAATGAAAAATCAAATACGTGGGTTCCTCAATTTCATCTTTCTGGAACAAAAATTTATTAGCGTTTGAATGAACATTTTTGTGGCTTAACTGGCCTTCCTCAAGAAACTTGCTTATGAGGGAACGGGTTATATGTGTCTTAGTTAGTGTAGTCGCTTGCGAAAGAGCCATGAACACAACGGGTTCTTGAAATTCTTGCAAACTTCTTGAACCTGAGAATCGTACATAATAAAACAAACTTCACGCCTCGTTCTGATCCCGTGCCAGCAAAGAGACAAAGACCATGATCCCAGGCCCTTCGTGGGCCGAGCTGTTCCACACCGTCCCTTTCCAGAAGATGAAAATCGTCAAACAATGATTGGCACAATCGGCAGTAGCCGCAAATTCTCTTTCACAATCTAGAATAATCATTTACAAATTTTTCTTTTCTTTAGCAGACCAAGCTTTGACCTCACCAGAGACTTCAGACCCTAGACTCTTCCAAAGGTTAATAATACAGTCCAACCCTAATCCACACCTCAACTTCCAAAATAATCACGCACAAACCCTACATATAACAGCCATATCTATACACAAGAAGCTCCTCCTCCTCCTCCTGCTATCTACATGACCGTGCAGGCGTACGGGTTGTCGTCGCTGAAGGCAGTGGTGTACTTGACCTCGGTGGAGCTGGCGCGGGCGAGGGCTGAGGTCTGCGGGTCCTGGAACACGTTCCGGACGTACCCGGGGGGCGCCTTCTTGTCATAGGCCCCCGGGGCGTAGGGGTGGTCCACGATGTCGTAGGGCACGTAGGGCCAGAAGTCGCAGACCTTGCCGGTGCGGTGCCGGACCCGGCGGAGCACCTTCCCAGGGTCGACGTACCCGATCACGGTCAGCTTGTTCTGCTTGGGCTCGACCTCCACCTGGGTCACCCCCTTCATGCCCTCCACGGACTTCCGCACCCTCCGCACGCACCCCTCGCAGTCCATCTTTATCTTTATCTCCACCGTCTGAACAGAAGAAAGAGAGGGAAAACACCATCTCAGATAACTAGCAACACGAAAGATGCAAAGCCGAAAAAACAGATGGAAACGTTAAGAGTTACCTGGAGCTGCTTGCGCTTCTTGAATTTCTTGCTGTCGCTGCGTGGCGGCACGTAGCAAACGTCGGCGATGTAATCCAAGAACCCCATCACGTCCTAAAATCAACCGGCACAAACACTTCTCGATCACTGTTTTTTTATTACAGAAGAAGGAAGAGGACTGCAGGAAACCAGCTCGAGTTCTTGAGTAGTCAAGCTCGGAGCTGCATCCCGTATAAATAGGGCAGCCCACCAACTGCTGCACCGAGCCACGTGTACCGTCCGGCGCCGCGACACTTGTCAGCTAGACACGCGGACCAGAAGTGGAAGCCCATGTCATAGTAACGAGGGAGAGTGGGAGGTGGGGTCCTCTTGCCAGCCGACTTTTCTCTGTACCGCATGGAGGGGGAACTGGGGATCCGTGGGAGAGTAATGGGGAGTAACTGCAGATAGGAAAATGGCGGTTCGAGCCGGTTGACGGGGTCGAGGGGAGACCGGTCGGTGGAACCGACCGACCACGGAGCCTCTTATCATCTTTCGAGTCGTTTCGCACTTCGCTGTCCGAGGACGCTGACGCTGACGCTTCCTTTATGTCCGGGAATTGTGAAAAACTAGTCTTCGGGACCCATGAATGACCCCATTCGGTCTTTTTCATTTCCGCGTTAACGGATTGCTAGCATCTTGGATTCAGACACAACTTCATAATTTTCTCCAAATTACGTTTGTCTTTAGGTGCGCCTAACGCTCGTTTGGACATGGGATGGTAAAATCACCTGTAACGTCAAAGCCAGTTGCTTCACACCTGTTCGCACATGCCGAAGCCAATGATCTCAAGGCCAAGCGTGTTCTATCTAATGGAAACTCTTAACTTTAGTCGTGCAGATCTCGAAATTAAAGTCGGGCTATGTATTATGCGGAACAATAGTTTTGTCATATAATTGTTTAGTTATATCGGATTTTCATTGATAACTAGTCATAAGCCTGCTAATTTTGTAATGTATTGTATTTTCGTAAGGTCACTTAAATACGGTAGACTGGTAATGTATTGTATTTTCGTAAGCTCACTTAAATACGGTAGACTGGTACAGTGCTTACTTATAGGGTGAAAATCTGTGGTTTGATAAGTAGATGTCCTATATGCGAAGAACATGTTATTTCTAGACGGAAGTAAAAATTTGTTGTTAATATACATCAACGTACTTAATCACTGCACCCTTGACCTCGCGCCCCCCTCCCTACAATTGTAGTATGTGGATATAGTTTGTCTTGAGATCTTCGCTATTCTAAGTAAAAATTAACTCGAGAATATGAAATAATCCATATATGGTGGGAAAAAAGAAAAATAAAGAGATGACTCGTGAGCTTTTTTCCGAGGTTTTGATGAAAGAGAGTGAGAATTCCATGTCTTTTCCATCAACGACCAATAGGAAATGGTTATAGTGCGACCCTCCATGCAATCCCATCAAGAAAATCCGAATAAGTTAGGAATATGCCTATTTTGATCGGTCAACAAATAACTATTTGCAGTCAAATAAAATATACACGCTTGAGATTAGAAAATTGAATTTATTAACCTGAAAAAATGAAAGAATTTTCCTGAAAAAGTGATTTCTTGAAAAGTATTTTTTTTATCACGAAGTTTTCCCAAAATAAACACGTCCAAATGTGACCCTTTAACTATGTGCTTTGGATGCTCTCTGCCGAGAGAGATACATCTTGCAAGAAACTCAGAAAGGCTGACGTGGCGTGAGCACATGTGACTAAAAGCTACTGACATGGATTTTTGAGAAAAATTAGATTTTTTCTTGAGCAGCTCGATTCTTCACTTTTTATATAAAAATATTTTTTCACTCATTCATTTTGGTAAGTGTTCAAACGTTCATTTTTTAGAAAACGTTCATTTTTTAGAAAACATTTTTTAAATCATTCATTTTCCACAAAACCAATAGAACCCAAATTCAAAAATTAACATTTGTTTTTAGCAAGAGAAAGATCGATTCTTTGGCATGATCACTAAATAATAATAGTAAAAGTACACATGCGTAAGTCTACAGATATTCAAGGTATCAGTAAGTAGGAAAAAAGCATTCCGAACAAATAGAATTGCCTCCGGGTCCAATATCGGAGGATGATCCAAAAACCAAGGCCATGATGTGTACTAACACGTTGTGATCTTCAGAGTTCGTTTATTTAAAGGATTTTTTTTTTTTTTTTTTATCTAGTGATGTTTAGATGACGAACTAATCGATTAATTTAGAATTGAAAACGACCCATTTTCCCGAAAATGGTTTTGGTGGTGAAAAATATGTTTCTTTAGGGTGAAGCATTTAGTTAGACAAACACATTTGTTTTGATCCGAGTGTTTAATGATGCTTCCGATGTTGGATCGGCCATGTGGCGGTCGTTATTGTTAAATCCTCAATTGGGTCGGGTGATTTCGCGGTACTCATGATGAGAAGATTTGAAAAAATCCACGAATGATATTCGGATTAGCGAGCCGATTGCGTGAACTATACAAATATTCTTTTGTTCATTCATTTTGGTAAGTGATTCAAACGATTATTTTTTAGAAAGCATTTTCAAAATCATTTATTTTTCACAAAACAAATAGAACCCAAATTCCAAAATTAACCTTTGTTTTTAACATAGATAAAGATCGATTCTTCAGCATGATCCGTAAATAACGATAGCAAAAGTACATATTTGTAAGTCTACAAATATTCAAGGTAACAGTAAATAGGAAATAAGCATTCCGAACAAATAGAATCGCCTCCGAGTCCTATATCGGAGGATGATCCAAAAACCAAGGGCATGATGTGTACTAACACGTTGTGATCTTCAGAGTTCGTTTATTTAAAGGATTTTTTTGTTCTTTTTTTTTTCTGGTGATGTTTAGATGACGAACTAATCGATTTATCTAGAATTGAAAACGACCTTTGTTCAACCAAAAAAAAAAAAAAAAAAAAAAAAAAGAATTGAAAACGACCTATTTTCCCCGAAAATGGTTTTGGTGGTGAAAAATAAGTTTCTTTAGGGTGAAGCATTTAGTTAGACAAACACTTTTGTTTTAATCCGAGTGTTTAATGATGCTTCCGATATCAGATCGGCCACGTGGTGGTCATTATCGTTAAATCCTCAATTGGGTCGGGTGATTTCGGGGTACCCATGATGAGAAAGTTTGAAAAAAGCCACGAATGATCTTCGGACAAGCGGGCCGATTGCGTGTTTATCTCGAGACGAGATTCACGTTTGAGTGTCCGAAGAGGATCAGACGATAGACATTTGCTTTTAGGGGCGGCCAGCGCCGTTCTAGAAGGGCTGGTCCCGGAAGAATGGTAGGTTTTAGGCAATTCGTGTTTGCGGGTGCCTCTGGGCTCTGGCGGCGTTCGCACTGGCCGCGTACGAAAGGCGGCATTCTCGATCGCAATAGTGACTATTGCCTTGTGAGAATGGCTACGGGGTTGACCTGTTACGTAGATCAGTGATTATTATCATAAGATCTTCATTTTTTTCGCGAAAAGTGTTTCATGGTGGGTGATTTGCTTAGGATCATGAATTAAAATAAAATATTTTCCTAATAAAAAAACTTATGCTTAGAGTTTTAAGAAAAATAAAATGATTTTCCTTTTAAGAAATTAAAATTATATTTCAAAATATGATTATGTATTAAAACTTGGGCTCACAACTCTATACTTGGATATGGATATCCCGATGTTATTTCCTGAGTCCCCCACTTTTAGATCAGGTCTCCTATGCTCAGGCCTAAGTCTATCAAGGTTGGACCTATGACTGTGGTGATTGTGCTTGGGACCCAATGCACATGCTCGAATCTTTAGCGCTCGAGCCCAGGACCCCAATGTCCACACTCAAGTCTATCAAGGTCGAGCTTGGGACCTCGGTGTCTGCTGCCTCAATCCTTGGCACCTAAGATTGGGGACCATTGCAATTGGACCCAAGACTTCAATGCCAGTAGCCCAAGTTACTTCAATGCCCCCACTCAAGTCTATCCAGGTCAAGCTTGGGACCTAGCTATCCATGCACAAGTTACTAGCTTCTAGGGATGAGCATAGTCTGGATGGGGGACTCATATCCTAAAATCGGAAATCACTCACTAAAATCGATTCCAAAAAATTGGAATCTGAAACCATCCGTCTGGTTCCATGGACCACCTAAGAATCAGACTCGCAATTCAATTGGGTTCTTGAGTGGCATGGAATCAGTCCCATCAAGTCTTCATGCACTCAATGCAACATTTTTTGACAAATCAAAGTAAAGCAAAAAATAAGGAATTTTTCTTGCAACATCAATAAAAAGATTAGACTCGTATTAAAAGTTAAGAGTTGAGGTTGTGTGTGAGAGATAGAGAGATGACTCATATAAGGTGAGAGCGAAACAAAATGAAAACTCTGTTAATGAGTGTTAATCTTCATATTAGAGGTTTAAGAGTTTTCATTTTTCTTAAATTTTTTTGGAAAATTTTTCTTAAAAATAAATATGTGGGTGGGTGGGCGAGGGTGGTTCTACACTTGGAACTAGGAATCAGACCGATACCCATCTATTCCGAAAAATTGGAACCGAGAACCAATTGGTTCCCTTGGGATCCACCAGTTCAGGTCTAGTCCATTCTAGGCAGTCTGAGTGGTTCCGATTTTTTTGTACGTCTCTACTAGCTCCCAAATAATGTATGTGTATTAAGGAAAATTAAATCAGATTTTCTAAATACTAAAAAATATTTTCATCTTTTTGGAAAATGACTTTATGAAATGTCACATTTTCTTCAAAACAGACGGAGTTTAAAGTTGATATGGGTTGTGACCCCCAAACCCCAAAAGACAGATTGGTTAATCACTTGTAAACCTCTCTGATAGATGGAGGCATTCCACTTTGTTCCTAACAGAAGACCCGGTCCATTGAGCTCGATGGGCTGCCGTCGTAGATGGTCTAATTGGACATGGTCCATTGAAGTTTGCTTCGATGGATTTCTCATTTTAGACCCGTCCGTCCGATTATACTTAATCCTTTCTCTTTTGGCCAGAAATTATACTTGAATCTTCTGTACTTTAACCCAACAATACTAATCTTTTGATTAGTCACTTTAATTTACTAGATTACGTACTACTTACTAGTGATTTTTACTTTACTAGATTACTTACTACTTACTAGTGATTTTCATAATAGATTATTCCATGAACAAATTTATCATGAATGTTATTGCCAAAAGAGGACAAGATATGCAACTTCCGAAAAATGGGAAGATGTGTCTTTTCATTACGTACATAATCAATTGGTTAATCTCAAAGAGTTATGGCTCTTACGTTTGCAAAATCACTCAAAAAGCATGACCTTTTTAGGTGAAAAACTATAACTTTGGAGGTATACTGAGGTAGAGAAAGTTATGCTTGGAAAAGATTCCAAAAGACAGTGTTTATTTTGAATCATAAAGTACATATTACAATATTTTAGACACCTATTTATAATGAGGTCATCATCTAGAAAATAACATAATAACTGAAATATAATAACAAAATTAAGGAAAATTTATTGATAAAAATGAAAGTTATCAAATATAAAATAATTAAAAATTAGCAAATTGTCAAACAAATAGGTCAGAATGGCTAAATTGATAAAATTTCAAAAGGTTTAGGATTGTATTGATCAAATTAAAAAGTTAAAGACTTAATTAGTATTCATACGATATGTTTAAGGCTCTATTGTTAATTATCCCACAGCTAATCCATACATTTCATTTAAGATTATCAAAAAACATTAGTTTAACCTATTTAACCTACGGTCTCTCTCTCTCTCTCTCTCTCTGTGCGTGCTTAGAAGTACTAATCGAAAGTCAAAGTAAAACAACCCAAAAGGTCCTTCACTAACCATCCCCACCCACTCACATGATTGATCTCTGATTATAATATATACATGATTCACCTACAGCCGCAATGCACGCCCACACACACGACATGATCCACGTCCCCCGGCCACGACCCATCCCCCCTCATAAATTCTCTCCTCAGATTCCCAAACATAAATAAATAAAAAACCCCTCCTCTTCTTCCCTCGAGTTCACTCCCTTCCGCCTCCTCTTCTTCAATGAGCTCGATCCAGTTCGGTTCTCCGCGACCGCCGCTCGATTCCAGGCTCTTGCTCGCCGCCATCTGGGCAGCAGTACTCGTCTCCCCGCACTGCGGAGCCGCCGCCGCCTCGGTAGCGCCGCCTCGCAATGTGACGGTGCCGGCGGTCTTCGCATTCGGGGACTCGATTGTGGACCCGGGGAACAACAACGGCCTGGCGACCGTGGCCAAGTGCGACTTCCCGCCCTACGGCCGGGATCTCGACCCGGACGTGCCAATCGGGAGGTTCAGCAACGGCCGAGTCCCTTCGGACATGCTGGGTACGTGCGCGTCTCTCTCCTCCGTCTCTACTCTTTCTCTCTCTCTCTCGCTCTCGCTCGCTCGCTCGTTTTTTTCTTCGTTGCGTATGGCGGCGGGAACGCGAGAGAGACCAGACAAGACAAGGTTAGCTGTTTCTTTTTTTTGGGTCTGAAAGGTTAGCTGTTAACCGACCCCACTGCAAGCATGATTGGTTCACGTGGATCGCCGACCCGATCCGGTTCGCTCATTCTCGAGTTGCCTAGGATTCACGAGTCGATTGTCCCGACGTGTCTTCGTGCAAGGTATTTTCCTTTGCTTTCGGTGCTCCGGTCTCCCCCTCCCCATCTCGTCTCGAAATTAAAATGCATCAAGAAATGCCATAACGATCGTTTTCATGAAATAAGCCTCAAGATATCTGCCCAATTCGATGGAAAATAGAACGTTGGAATGTCGAGGGGTAGAGTTCCCGGGTTTCTGCTTGGAAGACGTAAGTGCGAATTTCGTATTTTCGAATTTAAACGAGGAAATTAAGAGCACCCTTAATTCTCTTCTTCGTTGCGCTTCCAGTCATCGGATTCGAAGAAGATAAGGTACGGTTTGCATCCACAATTTCGCACGGTGCATCTCGTGGCTTTCGAAACCATAACGTGTAATAGGTATAAACTTGCTCATGCTGGGTTTCAGCAATTATACATTTCATTCCACTGGCAGACTTTGGTACACTTTAGTTCTACTTTTTTTCTCCCGATAATTTAGCACGTAAGGTATGGTTTCAATTACCCTCCAATGTTTATCTTTTTTGTAGCTGAGAAACTGGGAATTAAGAAGTTCTTGCCTGCTTATCTGGATCCAAATTTGGAGCTCCAGGACCTCCTCACCGGCGTGAGCTTCGCCTCCGGAGCTAATGGATATGATCCTCTCTCCGCCAAATTAGCCGTAATCTCTCTCTCTCTCTCTCTCTCTCTCAATACACGATTAAAATTATGATTCGGATAAGACGTGAGTCGAAACCCGGATGGTTGACCAGATATTAGCATCGCATACATTTGATTGCCTAGATGGTCAAACATGTGCAATTTAACTTAATAATCCCGTGCGTGTTTTAATTTGTCGACAGTTGGTACTATCCTTGTCAGACCAATTGGATCTCTACTCCGAGTACATGGAAACCATACGTTCGGCGATTGGGGAGGAGAGAGCATCGGCCATCGCCTCCGAGAGCGTTTACATGGTGTGCACAGGCGCTAACGACATAACCAACACTTACTTCGCGACGCCGCTAAGAAGATTCAAGTACGACGTCTCGTCCTACGCCGATCTCCTGGTCAGCTCGGCTTCGAGTTTCCTTCGGGTAATAATGTGCACAGATGATTTCTGGAAAGTTTCGTTAGGTCTATAATCGTCATTTGATTTCGCAACTTATCGTCGTGTCTATATTCACGACTTATGTGCGCGGGCAGGAGCTGTACGGACTAGGAGCTAGGAGAATCGGGGTGCTCAGCCTGCCGCCGGTCGGGTGCCTCCCGTCGCAGAGGACTCTGCATGGAGGCCTCAAGAGGGGCTGCTTCGACCCCGCCAACGAAGCGGCCGTCCTATTCAACTCCAAACTCTGCGCCGAGATGGACTCCCTCCGGGAGGAGCTCCCCGGCGCTAGGCTTGTTTACATGGACATATACTACCCTTTGCTTGCCATCATGCAAGGCCCTGCTCAATTCGGTAATTAATTCGCTTCCATCCTACATCCGTTAGTCCTACGTTCGCTTTGCCCGTCTTCGTCTTCGTTTCGTCTCCGGCGAGGGAAGACCCGCTTCCGTTTCCGTTGATGGTGTCCGGGTGTTGGGTTGCTCCAGGGTACTAATTCGGCAGCGTTCTTCCCTAAAATTTGTGCTGTATCAGGATTTGAGGTCTCGACGAAAGGGTGCTGCGGCACGGGAATCATAGAAGTGAGCTACCTCTGCAGCCGTCTCGACAACCCCGTGATGTGCGACGACGACACCAAGTACGTGTTCTGGGACAGCTTCCATCCCACCGAGGCCACCTACCGGATGCTCACCGATCAGATTTACAGCAAGTACGCTCGCGAGCTGTTCTGAAATCATCGACGCCGGTCATGTCAGTTTCGCCCCCAAGGGAAGGAGAGACATTCGGCCTCTTGTTTTTTTTTTTTTTTTGGCTCGACAATGTGTTCCAATTTTTTTTTACCCACACGAGTTGGAAGTTGCTTTCTGAAGCCGAAATTACGTGGTTTTCAACTCAATTTTAATCTGGCAAGAATCATCTGAACCGGAGGACAATGGCTGATTTCGGATTGCTGGGTACCAGACGATCAGCTAGTACTTGGATCAACCATGGGTCAGACCATTGTGGCCCATGGCAAGCCATTTGTTCTTTTACACTTGTCACTGGGAAACTAACGGTTCGATTCCAGTACGGTTTTCTGAAAACCTGATCCGAATAAATGTCAGCAATGTATGTACATTTACTCTGAACCGAACCAAATGTCACCCAATTTGAAAATCCGGTTCGGGGTCGGGTTTTTGGTAAAGTTTGGCAAAGCATCCAGGGGCTTATCATTTATATGGTCTGCTATCACATATTGTAGAGGTAATTCTCTCACTAACATGATGTTTTTTCAACTTTACAGGATATGGACATTCCCAGAATTTTGGGCATGTCCACCTCTTGTAAAGTTGATAAACATATAGTAGAAGTCCATGCCTGGCTGCAAATTGATCGGTCGAGATCGGATACTTCCCTCCTTTGGGTCGAAAAAGATACATTTGTCTTACCTCAGCACTGCACAGGTTTCCCTAGCAATCAATCGTACTGGGGTACATGACAAAATGTAAAACGGGAAAAGTACTATAAAAAGTAATAAACCTATTATACTGTATTACATAAAATTTTCAATTGAATCAATTTAGTCTTAAACATTCTATATTTATGCTAATTGAATTTATCTAATCAATTTTGATTGGAAATCACTTATGTGATTTTTAGTCATTTTACATGATTTGATTTTAATTGATATTGACGTTTTAATGATTTTTTTTCTTTTTTTTTCTTCTCTTTATTATTTTTTTGGGCTAAAGGTCCCGGCCACAATGTGCTAGCACAGACTATGATAGTGCAAGGAAAAAAAGAAGAAAAAGACTATGGGCCTATTTGGTAACCGGCCAATCTCAGCTTTTATTCCTCATAACAAAAAAAAGAATAGAAATCCATTTTGTAATAACATTAAATTTTCTATGTTTGGACTACAAAATTTAATAATAGATAATTATAAATTGTCGTGAGGTTTACTCCTTCAAAAAATTGGTTACTCACAACAATATGCTATTTTCAAGATGGCTTAAAAATTGTTATGCTAGCAAGTTCTTGAAGGAGTGAATCCCATAACAATTTATAATTATTTGATTTTTTTGTAATGCAAAACAGGCACATCCAACGTGACCCACGGTTACGGCTGTAAATGGTTTGGTTTGGTTCGTTTTTATTTATACCGAACCAAACTGAATCGATAAGAACATTTATTTAACCGAATCAAAATCTAATTCAAATCGAACCAAATTCCAATTCGATTATGTTTGGTTTGGTACAATTTTTACTTTTGTTTTTGTTTTTGTTTTTTTTTTTTTTTTTTTGCTGTTATATATCATAAGATTAATTTTTCAATCAAATTGTCTTTTGCCCAGTAAGATAAAAACTTCATTGGTTTTCATAAGAATTTCCAATAAATGAATTGATTAGCAAAAAGATGAATAAATTTTATATTATCTTAATTTACTAATTGTAAACTGGACAAATTATGAAATGATGGAGTGGTCTAAAACAAGTGAAACAAATGTTAGAGCCCAAGCAAATTAGCATTTTATTAAGCTTGTTCGTTTCGCAAAAAATACGGCTTTTTTAGAAAAAAAAATTTCAAGAAGTCATTTTCCAATAATATAACTGTATTTTTTGTTGTTCGATTGAAACTTGAAAATGAATAAAAAATATTTTTTTGTTGGTAAGTATGAGTAAAAAATATTTTTCATTGTTTGGTAAAAAAAATCTTTTATTTCATGCACCCTTTTCAACAATTTTTTTATTTTAAATTTATTTTTATTCATTTTTTTCTTCTTCATTAGTTGGTTGTAGGCCACGTCGATGGCTAGCAACTGACTAGAGGCAACCTGGAGTCTCGAACCTCACCAAATTCGTTGAGCTAGGGGAGGCTTGAGCCTAGCCAGAGGTTGCCAAAGCCTCATCAACGTTTGGTGACCTTCGACAAGGCTTAATCCTCGCTTAGGTGGTTGGATCTAGTGAGGCTCGAGTTCACAGCCAGGCTTGAGCTCGTTGGCGTCGGGCAAGCTTGAGCCTCATCGGCCTATGGCGAGGCTCCAACTCACCTTTGGCTAGTCGCGCCGCCACTAGTGTTGTCGATGACCGGTCAATGAAGAAGAATAAGAAAAATAAAGAAAATAAAAAACATTAAAAATGGTTTTTAAAAAAATAAAATGAAAAATATTTAGATTTTATCGGTTTGGTTCGGTTAACTAAACTGGTTAAAAATATTTCAGTTTTTAATATTATCCAAACTGAATGAGAACTAAACCGAAAAAAATCAAACTTTTCTGGTTTGATTCAGTTTGGTTTTCGGTTTGACCCTACCCATGGCCAGGACCACCGTCATGCCCCTCTTATCCTCGTTTCCAAACCCAGAAACAGCTATAGAGCCACTCTTCTCACTCCAAGTTCAGTCCCTTCCTCCTCCTCTTCTTGCAATGAGCTCGATCCAGTTTGGTTCTCCGCAACCGCCGTTCGATCCCAAGCTCTGGCTCACTGCCGTCTGGGCAGTAGCACATGTCTCCCTGCGTCAGGGGGCTGCTGCCTCGGTAGCATGGCCTCGCAACGTGACGGTGCCGGCAGCCTTCGCATTCGGGGACTCGGTCATGGACCCCGGGAACAACAATGGCCTGGCGACCGTGGCCAAGTGCAACTTCCCGCCCTACGGGCGGGATCTTGACCCGAGTGTGCCGCTCGGGCGGTGCAGCAACGGCCGAGTCCCTTCGGACATGTTGGGTACGTACCTATACCCACCTCTCTCTGGCTCTCTCGCTCGTTTTTTCTTCTTTGCGAATGGCGGCGGGAATGCGGAGAGCCAGACGAGACGAGATTAGCTGTGAACCGACACCACGGCAAGAATGTTTGGTTGACGTGCATCGTCAGCCCGATCCGGGTTTGCTTGTTCTCAACTCGGCATAGAATTCAATTCACGAATCGATTTGCCTGATCACTTTGCCTGTTCTTCTCTACGTGTCCCGGTGTGCCTTCGTGCATGGTATTTTCCCTTGCTTTCGGTGCTCTTGTCTCCCTTCCTTCTCATTCTCGTCTGAGGACATCTTCTGTCTCTGTGCACCAAGAAATGCCATAATGATCATTTATCATTGGATCCGAGTATGTACTTTAAATGCTTTGTCCGAACTCGGGAATGTAAAATTCGGGAGTATTCCTTCCTTTGCAAGGGAGATAAAGATACATAAGGAATTAAAGTGCTTTCTCAATTGAGGAGGGTAGACTCTACTGCAACTTCTTCGAAAGTTGTTTGAAGAATTGGTAGGTCGATATAATAGTCGCTTGTGCTGGTGAAGGTGGGAGAGGGATGCAAAAGCCCTCCTGCTCGGCTAACCTGTGACCGATTTGTCAGCCTAGTACTTCTTTTAAAAGGCATTGTGCAAAATTAAATGCACCCACTAGAAAGAGTTGGTTCATTATTTAAGAAATCATGTGATTGGCATTGTATGTCACGTCTTTTGTATGAAATAAGACAGAAGATATCTACCCAATTCGTGATAAAAAGAAAATTGAAATGTCGATGCTGAGTTTGCCAATTTCTTCTCCAAAAATGTAAATGGGAAATTGCTTTTTTGAATTTAAACGAGGAAATTAAAAGCACCCTTAATTCTCTCTTTCATTGCACTTCGAGTCATCTGATTTGAAAAACATAACGTACACTTTGCATCCTTAATTTCACAGTCTTCTCGGATTATAGCTCGAGGATACATCATAATGTGTAAAATGTATACTTTGACTGATCTTGATGGTGCTGTGTTTCGGCAATTGTAAATGTTATTCCCTTGGTAGACTTTGGTAAACTTTAGTTCTGCCTTCTTTATTTTCGATAATTTAGCGCATAAGCTATAGTTTCAATTACCCTTTGATGAATTTTACTTGAGGATTCAGTTTGAAGAGGCCTGTTAATTTTTTTTTTTTTTTGTAGCTGAGACATTGGGAGTTAAGAAGTTCTTGCCTGCTTATTTGGATCCGAATCTGGAGCTCCAAGACCTCCTCACCGGCGTGAGCTTTGCCTCGGGAGCTAACGGATACCATCCCCTATCCACCAAATTAGCTGTAATGTCTCTCTCAAAATGCACGACTAAAGTTACGAATCAGATAAGACATGAGTCAAAACCCAAATGATACACTAAATTTTGATATTACATACATTTGATTGGCTAGAGAATCAAAGACATGCAATGCTATAAATCTATCACGGGAATTCAGTCCTCAATCACTTAATCTTGTATGTGTTTAATTTGTCGATAGTTGGTACTATCCTTGTCGGATCAATTGGATCTCTACTCCGAGTACATGGAAACCATATGCTTGGAGGTTGGGGTTGAGAGAGCATCAGCCATCGCATCCGGGAGTGTCTACATATTGTGCACCGGCACTAACGACATAACCAACACTTACTTCGCGACGCTATTGAGAAGGTCCGAGTACGATGTCTCATCCTACACTGACCTCCTAGTCAGCTGGGCCTCCAGTTTCCTTTGGGTAATAATGCGCACGGATGATTTAGTTCCACTAGGTCTATAATCGTGATCTCATTTCGCAACTTATCGTCGTGTCTATATTCACGACTTGTGTGCGTGGACAGGAGCTGTACGGACTATGAGCAAGGAAAATCGGGGTGCTCAGTCTGCCGCCGGTAGGATGCCTCCCGTCGCAGAGGACTCTGCACGGAGGCCCCGAGAGGGATTGCTTCGACTCCGCCAACAAAGCGGCTGTCCTCTTCAACTCCAAACTCCGTGCCGAGATCGACTCCCTCCGGGAGGACCTCCCCGGCGCTAGGCTTGTTTACATGGACATTTACTACCCTTTGCTTGCCATCATCCAAGACCCTGCTCGATTCGGTAATCAATTGTCTTCCATCCTGCGTCGATTAGTCCTATGTTTGCTTTGCCCGTCTGGACGAGCGAAACCCGTTTCTGTTGACGGTGTCCGGATTTTGGCTTGCACTAGAGTACTAATTTGGCAATGTCCGTCCTTAAATTTGTGCCATATAGGATTTGAGGTGTCAACGAAAGGGTGCTGCGGCACGGGGGACATAGAAGTGAGCTATCTCTGCAACCGTCTCGACCATCCCGTGACGTGCGACGACGACACCAAGTACGTGTTCTGGGACAGCTTCCATCCCACCGAGGCCACCTACCAGACTCTCGCCAATCAGATTTACGGCAAGTACGCTCGCGAGATGTTCTGAGATTCTGAAGCGGAAATCACGTGGTTTTTTTGACTCGATTTCAACCTGGCAAAGAATGATCTGAACCAGAAAACTAGGACTGATTGCAGATAGCTGTGTGCCAGACAGATGTACTCTAGGATAAACCAATAAGGCCCAAAGCAAGCCCTTTGTTCTTTTACACTTGTCACACTAAAGTGTCAACTATTCGGTTCTCGAGCTGAGTTTTCTGAAAACCCAACGACCTGAACCAAAACCGAACATTAAGGATGTACAATCGCTTTGAACTGAACCAAATATCACCATACTTAAAAATCTGATTTGTGGCCGGGTCGTGTCATTTCGATTTTTTCCCCACTCCTCACAAGATAAATTTCAGCAAACCAACCCTGGGCTCGTGATTGCTATGGCCTGCTAATCACATGTTCTAGGAACAAGTCTCCCATCAACATGGTATCTTTTAATTTTACGAGAGATGGACGTGCCCGAAATTCTGCAGAAGCTTGCAGCTGCTGGTTTAACACAAACCATCTTTTTTGAACTTTCAGTGAAACAAAATACCAAGTAAATTGATAAAGATATAGTAGAACTGATGCCCGATTGTAAAGTAGATCAGGTACTCCTCTCCTTCGGATCACAAAAGATACATTTGTCTTACCTGAACATCATGCAAGTTTTCCTAGCAATCAATCATACGTAGGGGCACGTGACAAAGTCGCTAATATACGATAAATTAAATTTTATCTACAGGCAATTATTTCGAACCTCGGCTTTTCCCTCGGCGGTTCTTCGGGCTAAAAAGTTTGAGCTTATGCATCTTGTTTCTTATTCAACTCTTAACTCCTCGAGAAGACCTCGGGAATTAGACAAGGATATTATCAAAATTGAATAGTGACTTCAGTTCAAGTTCCTATGCGCCTCCAAGACAAGACCAGTGAGGACTTTTTTGCTCGTTCCAAATCCATAAGTTTTCTCATTGTTGTTTTGGAAGTGAAGTATCGAAATTTGCAAAGCTCTTCATTTTTGCCTTCAAAATGTAAAACGGGAAAAGTATAAAAAAAATAAAATTAAACCTATTAAATTGATATCAATTAAGTTCTAATATTTCAATCGAACTAATTTAATTTTAAACATTTTGTATTTGTCTTGGAATTGAGTCCATTCAGTCAACTTTAGTTGGAAATCGTAACATGAATATTGGCTATCTTAAGTGGCGAACCGGCACTAATTTAAATAATTTTAATAATATTTTCATTTTTTTAATTATGATTTTCTCGTAGACAATGGTCGTTGGCTGGCCCTCGCCGGCCGCAATTAGCAAAAATGACTACGACAATGTGAGAAAAAAATTACCCTACAAGAATTTCCTCTTTTTCCTCTCCATCCTACAATGTGCTAGCATGGACTATGGAAAATCATCAAATGGAGATACCGACTAAGTATCCCTCTGGTGCACTTTCGTGTACCGTGGCCGCGCGCCTAAACGACAAGCGAGACGGCTTCCTAAAAGATGCCACCTGCTGCTGCAGCTCTTCCACGAGAAGTTTGCCGTAACACCTTATGAAAATCGCACGGTCTGCGAAAAGGAGAGTTATACCAAATAGGCTCGTCTTTCGTTTTGCCCGATCTGTTTCGCTCTTTCCTTTCTTTACCATATGACGGATGCACGTTCTTGCAAGAAAGTTTGACCTTTATAAAAATGGGACCGAACCAAGTTCATGGTCCCGGCTTTTTCCATCGCGCGTGGCTAGGCTTTTTGGCCCTTGCCCCTATTAATCCAATCTATAGAACCCTTCTCCACGCGTGGTGGCGCACTTAGAGGTCAAACTTTACCAAAAAATCGTTGACCCATCCAATGAATCACTTTGACAAAATGGAGAAATTTACGGTGGGTTATTGAGTGAATTTCGAATTTTGGAAATATCTTATCACACCGCTTACAAATAATATTTCAAGTGAAAAAGAAATGTCGAATATATTTTATAACAAAAAAATTAATATCAATAGAAAATTAGGCTTAATATCCTAAAAAACCCCTAACTTTTGGTTTAGTCCCTATTCTAGTCTATACTTTTTTTGTCTCATAAAAAACCGTCAACTTTTACTTGAGACCTAAATCTGTTCCCATTAACCGACTGTTCAAAATTTCTCTTGACAAACCTAGAGATGGGAAACTCCCGAGCAAGTTGTTCAAGCGCCCCAAGCTAAGTGTCCCGAGCACAAGAGGAGCATGAGATTGAAGACTGAGCATATAATCAAAGATCCTCGAGCGAGATGGAAGAAAGACTCTCTGGAGAGTAAGAGCAATTGAAGAAAGCCAACCTAATTGCTCTAGTTTTTATTCAAATTTCAGATCCAATAAGACGTCGTTTGGGCCAGCATCGAAGTTCATCTTCAAAAGACATCTTTTTGAATATGAAATTTAGGAAAACTAGAGCAATTGCATGGGAAAAGGGCAATTTGAGATAGAGACTTAACGAAGGCACGTATGAGACTCAAGTAAAAGTTTGTGCTTTTTTTATATGATAAAAAGAGTTTAAGGTAGAAAAGGAACTAAACCTAAAGTTAGTGGCTTTTTATGATATAAACTATGGTTTATGATAGAATTGAAACTAGACAAAAAAAACTATATGAGTTTTTTTATAAAACATAATTTTTTAAAAAATAGAATTAAAGTTAAAATTGAAGTTTTAAAAAAAAATATTAAGCTATTGAAATTATTTGAAAAAGAGAAAGAGAAAAGAAAAAAAAAGACAAAAAGGTGGGTCAGTGGTCGCTAAATGGGATGTGATATGATAATTGCTGGTTTCACAAAAGCCACTTTTGGAGGTCATATCTTGCTTGCCGGTGAGACTAAAGAATGATTGAATCAACTCCCCCTAATGTGCGCAACACGAGACCAATGACGTGGACCTCTAGCGAGCGACAGCGCTAGTGAAGACAAGTCCCTATTAAAAGGCTCGAAAAATTGACAATCTTTCAACTTTTGTTGTGGAGTGATTAGGGCAAAGACTTCGTAGATGTTGATTTAGCATTGCAGAATCGGAAGTGTTCTTGGCCGTTGCTCGTGATCTTAATCCTCTTGGCTAATTTCAATTGATATGTCGGGAGCCCCCTGTTTCATTTTAATTTCGAGGGATTAAATGGAGTTTGGAAGGTCAAGGCATTGTGCGTCGTTGGCACGGCCTCAAATTTAATTCGACTTCTCAACTCTGAGATCCCAGAGGGGAGTCACGCCTTTTGGATAATGTGTGATTTTTTAATGAGAAAAGAGCTCACTTAAGCATCATTTGTTTCGTGAAAAAAAAAAATGATATTTCTTGAAAATATTTTCTTGGAAGTCTTTTTTTTAAGGAAATGTATTTTCCATTGTTTGGCTGAAAATTCAAGATGGAATGAAATATATTTTCCATCATTTGATATGAAAAATTCGATTTAATTTTCCTAAATAAGCATATAATATTCTTGTGCTAATAATTTGCGTATGGGTAGCCAGTTATAGGCATTAGAGTCTAAAGTCTGGCCCGATGGACTCTGACTCGATCATCGAGGATCGAAGCATGGGCGCCCAAGTCCTGTGCCTGTTGTTGATGGACCTAAGCACGGGCATTAGTTCTTGGGCCTAGCTTTGATAGATTTGGGCACAACCTTTGTGGACTTGGGCTCACATATATTGCGCTAGTCACTTGGCCTTTTTGGACCTTAGCCAGAGTGTCGAGGCTTCATGCCCAGTTTCTATGGACCCAAGCACAGGCGTAAGGGGTCTAAGCACGAGCATTTGGGACCCGGGCTTGAGCTTTGAAGACCTCGTCCCAAACATTAGGGTCCCGGAACCAACATTGGAAATTTCATGTCCAAGTATAGAGTTTCAAGCTAAATGTGATACTTAATCATATTTTGAAAAATAATTTTCGATTTTTTAGGGTCCGTTCATTTCGTAGAAAATTGGTTATTTCCGAAAAATATTTTCCCGAAAAATGATAATATTTTCTAGTGTTCGGCTAAAACCTGAAAATGTTTCGATAAAGAAAGCGAGCGCAAGTGTCAAACTTGAGGTTCGCCAAATCAACAAGCTTAAGGTTCACCTAGTCCGATGACTAGCCAAGAATGAAGAAGATGGGAAACAAAGAAAAGAAAAAAAGAAAGAAAGAAGAAAAAGGAAATTAAAATAATTCGAATTAAAAAAAAAAAATTAAAAATAATTCGAATAAGAAAAGAAGAAAGGGGAAGAAGAAATGAGGATTTGTAGAGGTGCAAGATAAGAGAGAATCATCGAGTAAGAAAATGTTTTCCATTTTTCAAAAGTGGAAAACATTTTTCCGCTTTAAAGTGAGTTTTTCCTAATTTAAGCATGTATTTTCTATTTATTAAAAAACATTTTTCATCGACTCACTTTCTCAAATAAACCAATCGCTACTTTCCATGAAACAAACAAAGTCTCAATCCAGTGCATTCGACTCATACGACCGTTCCAATAAACTAAACCACAATCTATAACTCAATTTTAAAATTAGGTCGCTAATGTAGACAATCGGAACATCATATAAAAAAGAACATTATCATGCATAATTGTACCCTTTCTGTACACAAAATTTCATGTGGATCTTCAAGGGGAGTTTAAATAGCTCAAAGGTAAGTGCTCTTTTTGTATCTTAGCGAGCACTACTAGTCCCCTTCCCTTAATTTTCACATTAAGGGTGGGTCCAAAATTGGGTGGGATTCCAAAGTGATCCATCCACTTTCTAGTGGGAGTGGCCCCCCCCACTTTATTTTTCAGTCCCTATCTCTTTTGCTTAGCGGAATTTAGCTGTCGTGGTCGTCGTGGTCGTGGTCGTTGGCACTTATCGCCCGACCCACATGGGTCACATTAGTTACTGACTCGAAAGGGAGATGTCTTTATATCTTATTATCTGTAGGATTTGATTAATGCGAGTGGCCCGTCCTCTATTGGCTTTAACGGGGTTCGTTCGCATACCGAACAATCTCGTACTTGACCCCGTGAGGGCCTGTGGACGCTAGCAAGTCGTTCACGTCATCGCGAAATAATTATGTTATGTATACTTAAGAGTTTCCACGACAGAATCGCGACATGGGTAGCTTTTAATTGGTCTTTTCACCAGTCGTGCTGAAACGTTGTCCTACATTACTTCACAATGATCTTATATTCCTGTGGTCTCTTCCATTATTAAATTTCATTTGCTGCTCCTAATATGATTTTACACGTAAGAGAAAGTGTTTAAAGATTGTTATATATTGCTTGACGAGGATCCTATATGCTATTCATCTTAATCTGGTCTTCCTCTACCTATAGGTAGATAGGTCAAAAAAGGTCATAAACCCATGCTCATTAGATGGGTTTCTTCAACATAATATAAATATTAAATTGGCCATAAATGGGACGTAAATAGGTTTGCATATGGGTTTGGGTAGCACCTCTATGATACTTTTCCCATTCTCTCTCCTTAGCACTCTGTCTTACGTTTACTTATTTCATACTCTCACCTCAATTTGGTACATTGGATTGAATATGTACTCAATTTGGTACATTGGATTGAATATGTAAATGTTTTAGCGATACAGGTTGGATCGGTATTTAATGGATTTATTTGAGCATATTCAATTCAACTCAACCGTTCAATGGATCTATTGATAGAAGTGTTAAAAATATCATTCCATATTGCTTGATGGCTTTCACGTGATCTCCATCCCGGCACGTTGAAATGCTTGGGTCGTAACGAGGGAGGGCTCTTTTTTAACCAACGAAGCGGACGCTTCATCTTCGAGAATGATGGGAATAGTTTATGTTGGACAAATGCATAAAAGCACGTTCCGTCCATCACGATGTAATCCCCCGACAAATTGGTACGACGCCATTAAAGGCCCGACCCGCGTATCCATCCTCGGACTTAACGATTATCGACCATTCCCCTAAAAAATACCCCTAATTTCAAGTCTAATTTCAAATTTGCCCCGAACGTTTCCATTAAAAATATTTCCAAACTTTCAAGCTAATCTCAATCTGCCCTATTTTTTTTTTTATCTAGAAAAAGTTACCAACTTTTAACTTTAATTCCAAATCCGTCCCCTCCGTCGAAAAATCGTTATTAACCGTTTCTAATTTCCCTAATTTTTGTACTATAGAGTTGTTTAACGTCACTTTGCTAATGTTGATTTGTTATTGATATGGAAATGGAATGATCACATCAAATCACTAATGGTGATTTTTGGATAGGGGATTTAATGAGATAGATTTGACACTAGATTGAAAATTTGTTATTATTTTAAGACAAAAAAAAAAACCTTCCTCAATTTCCCTAATTTTCATAGCAAAGAACGTTTTTGTTTTAGATATAATTTTTAAAGTCACTTTACAAATGCGGCTTTGTTACTGACATGAAAATGCTGCGACAAATAACTAATAACGATTTTTTACTAATATTAACGTGGGTAGATTTGAGACTAAGTTTAAAGTTGGTAGTTATTTTAGACAAAAAAAAAATGGGGTTGGTTTAAGATTGGACCTAAAATCATAGGATTTTTTTCCTTTCGGAATTAGGCCCAAAATTATAAGTCCAGCTTTTGTTCTTCGATCCTCACCCACGGTACTCCAAGTTAATAAAAGAAATATGAACATTTTTATTTTATAATATATATGTGTGTGAGTATATTTTAATATTGCATGCGTACGAGAAGATGTGGAATCTAGAGTCACAGGGTCTCTTAGATACACGATCGATTGTCGCCCCCGTGACGTTAATCATTGACCCTCTTTTCCCTTTTTTCTTCATTTTTTTTTTCAAATTTTAGAGCTCCACGGGACTCTGATTATGATACTTAACCTCGAAATTAATTATCATTAGTCGAATGAAAAATGACCTGGCAAGTGCAAGACAACAAACGAAGGACGAGGACACGGACTGAGGAACATCCGCCTGGTGGAAGATCGGTTCCGGCAGCAGGGATCGTGCCTCGAGACAGAAGGTCGTGACGACGACGGCGCCAAAGCGCCAGGCGATCACGATACTTCAAAAAATGAAGTGTAATTATGATAAAAGATAAGGATAGTTTGATTGAGAACAGAAGGTATTCTTGAAGTTGCAGTCGAAAGGGACTGAAATTCTGAAGCAGAAAGGCATGTGGAAACAACCACCTGATGGCAACTCCCATGGTTAATAAACACTGATGATTTCAAGGAAAAGAACAAGTAGATCAAATCGAAAAGCATTGCTAGTAATTAGTAACGTAGAAAATGACATAAAGAGTTGCGAATCCCGAATTCGGATCTTGGAGATGGTGGTTTCTTGGGTAATGATATTGTCATTCAATGGCTCGGATTTATCAATTTATCAATTAGTTGATGTTTTTATGGACCGGTGTCATCCCGACAACCAAGTTTGATGGTGTACAGTCCAATGTTGTATTATAAAAGTATAAATTTTCCAGAGTAACGTAGTATACACTTATTATTTGCGATTGCCAAAATAGTTTATTTTCATAAGTAGTCCAGCTGTGATTTTTATTATGGGGAGAGTAGAATGAAAAATATGGCTTTTAGATTAGTGCAATCACTCAAAAGATGTGACTTTTAGTTGAACAGTTATAACTCCTGGAACTTGATGAATATAACAAGAGTAACAAGAATATGAAACAGAAAATCATGAGTAGCATGGTGTGAGAAATTATTGGCAATTTTTGGAGCAGTTTATTTTCTAAAAATTTTATTATTACTACGACTTTTTTTTAAATATGTATAACATTATATAAACATACATATATTTTCTGGAAAATGAAAAGACATGACTTTTCATTATGAAAAAATAATTATTGAGTTTGATCACTTGTGACTTTTAGATTATACCACTTGCCGAAAAGTTGCGACTTAAGTATTGAAAAATTACAACTCCAAAAGCCATCTACAGGAGAAATTTACTTTTTGATACAAAAATGTGGTGACTCTTATTTTGGAATCCTAATTGTTATATTTGACAAGGATTATAATCCGATAGCGGAATATGAGTGGAGCTTGTAGGGGAAAGCGAAATTTTTTTCACTTTTTATCACGTGCTCAAGTCCCGCTAAAATAGGTCAGCAACGACTTGAGTCCTTGACCCATAAGGGCGTTAATATCAAAGAGAGATCGCAACCTGACCGTGGGGCTAGACGCACCTTAGACCCCAATCTCAAAGGCTTAAAGATTGACTAAGTCACCGCTCAATGCATGTGACATGCTGAGTCCACCCGTGAGGGGCACTTTGACCCTGAAAGGACACCCAACGAGGGTATTAAAGAGTGAATTTTTTGCACAAAAGGTAAGTGAAAGTAGTACATATCTGTTTGATAATGTTTTTGTTACTCTATTTCTATTCTTTTGATCTTCGAAATAGAATAAAAATATTAATCCGTTTAGTAATATCCGCTATTTTTTCTATTTCCTGAAATAGATAAGTGATTGGGAATCATTTTGAAATATAACAAAAAATATAAAAAATTATATATTTTTTATTCTTAGGAACAATTTCTTAAACAAGTCTTCTTCTTCTTCTTCTTTTTTTTTTTCATTTTATTATTCTTCCTCTTCTAGCCAATTGTTGAGGCTAAGTCAGGCTACCTTGCCTAACCATTGTGAGGTTGCCTTGGCCCAACCATGGTGAGGCTAACCTCACTTACCTAGCCACAGCAAGGTCGTTGGCCATCATCAAAGCCCGATGACTAGCTAAAGAAGGAAGTAGAATGGAGGGAAAGAAAAAGAAAAAAAAAAGAAAAAAAAAAGAAATCTTAAAATTTGAAAGAAATTACAAATCATTAAAAAATTGAGGATTGTACTTGTACTTTTTTCTATTTTGAAAATAAAATTATGTGCAGTTACCAAGTGCATTTAAATACTCAAAAACCCGTCCATGGAATAAAAATGAAAAAAATTATTTCTTAACATAAATTGTTCATAAATTGTTACTAAACATATCCAAAATAAAAAAAGAAACAAAAAAAGAATAAAATTACTAAACATATCCAAGCAGGTATATTTCTCCCCTAGTCTCTTTCTCTTTCGCCTACCTCTCCATCCCTCCCTCGTTTACCGACTCGGGCACCGGAGGGTCTTCTCGAGACAAATTCCAATACACTTCGTTTGCTTCGCGATTTACAGCTAAGCTCGTTCCTTCGAGAGTTCGAACATATCCGACGAAACTCAAGAAGACAGCGCATTTACAGGGTTCCGTGATTAAGAATCATGAGAAATCCTGCATAAACCCTTCTCGTGAGAGATGGATCAAAGACGACGTAAGTTCTTTTTCCTTAGCATAATTACTTTTATAATCTAATCTAACGAAAGACAAAGTGGATCTTTGTCACATTGAAGACTCCCATCGCATGAAACCAAAATAAAAATAAAAAATTAACATGATTAACCTGATGGAAGTGAAATAAAAATAGAAAAGAAACCATGTAGTTGTTGGAGAAACAAACGACGCCCGTGTCAGAAAAAGGACACGCGCAGTTAAATGGTAATATTAAGGTCGATAGGGAAATCAGGAATCGCATTGAAAACTCCCAAACATAGTATAAAACCGACCATTTGTGTGATTTCCAACATACGTAAACTGACCATCTGTATTTTTTTAAACTTGGAAACTGTAATTGGGATTTGGTCCCTCCTTGTTCTTTTCCTCCCCCAAGGAAATGAGGAAAAAAAAATCATCAATAATTTATAAATAATCTGGCGGTTCTCGAATATTTTCATTCACGACAAGTGTGGAAAAAAAAATTAGGATGGAAAGAAGATCTGTAGAAGGTGGTATCTGGGGCAGGTCGGAAGTGAAGGATCATTCTTATTCCCTTTTTCCTAAGTCGAGGTAATATTATATTATCATCTATTTATTTAATTATTTTTTACCGTGGGAATTCCCATTTATTTATTATTTTTGGGGTTTCATTTTTGAATTGCTAATTATCATTGGCCAGCTCCGTCATATCGTTTGTAGGGCAGTGGCTCGTGAGGATTTTTTCTGGGTTGAATCATTAGATCGAGTCACATCCCTCCGTTTTCTTTTTTATATTGAAAAAATTGATTATCAGCTAAAATCTAATTTAATGATTATTTTAATTGTAGAAATCTTCTGATAACAACCAATTGTTTCGTTTCTATTTTATTTTATTATATTTATTTCTTAATCTACAACAGTCATTTTCATCGTATCAAACACAGTGTCGTGTATTTCGCTATGTCATTTTCTCCCTCCTTTAACTATCCATCTTTTTTCTTCTAAATAATAAGCATTATCCCCCATGGATTGATACCCAAAAACACTTACATATTTACATAACTGTACAAAAAAATTTCATTGATTCATTTTTCCTCTTTATTAAATTTTTCATTCTTTCCTTTTGTATTTTAAAACTCTGAATGGTCTTGCTTACTCTCATTTAACTCTACAGAAATTAAAAAAAATGTGTTTATTATATAATAAGATTAATTTATTCAGCCACGTATTTTCCACAATCCTGAAACTTTCTGCCCGTGCGACGGAATCTAGTTGGTCCGGCTAAGGTCGTTTGATTATCGAATCTCATTTTGGCTTATGTTATTGTAAAAGACGGATTGATTTGATTGAGACTGAGGGACTGCAAGGCTGGATGGACAACGCAAGACGCTGGACACGTGGCGTGTGATCGGCACGCTATCCCCACCCGTCCCATGCTGCTCTGCAAATTGACATATATGCCCCCTGCTTCTGTTATTAATTCTATGATAACCTTAAAAATCAAGCTCGTTACGTCGTTCTCATTTAACAGTAAAAATAGTGATTTATGATTTAACAAAAAAAGATTTATGGTGTATTTATCTTGCGAAAAATGTAGTTTTAAAAATATTTTTTGAAAAATGCTCGTCCATATCCCTTGCGTAAATAAATGAATGGAAAATATTTGTATTGTCCACGGAAAAACCCTAACTTGAATTGTTATTGACAATATAATTACTTTTTATTCAATAATATTACTTTGAGCTATCATAATTAGAAAATCATTTTTAAATCGTCATTTTTGTCAAACAAATATAACCTTAATGATACCATTTACAATAATATTCTTCTATTTAATTTTGGGTAGAATTGGTATCGCTAACCTGCTATGCTAAGCAAATGATAAGGTGGTGAAAATGAATTAAATTTCATGTTCAAAAGATGTTAAGATTATTATTATTATTATTTTTTTTAATTCTTACGCAATTCAATCTTCCACGGTTACATCACAAGAATAATAAATGCCATGCACATCTCTAATTTTAGGAAGTAATTGACGAGAAAGATAAAAGAAATAAATAACGGTATATGTAAATGCAATCGAATTGAATTTATTCTACAAAGCTTTATATCATCTCCGCATGATGAACGAGGGAGTTAACCATCAAAGAACTTATTGCACATGCTAGTCGATGATGGATCTGACTTTTCGCACGCCATGATTTCCTCAAGATGGTGTCTTTTTTTAATCTTTCTCTTTTTTCTAATCAGAGGACTCTGGCATTGCAACGTCCACCCCAAGGCAAAGAAATCATTTCGCGATCCACGTTGAATTTGTGGGACTAATCATGCTTCTCGAACGACCGTCGTTACAGGAATCTTGACATTAGCTCCCCTTCTTTTAGGCACGAACCCCGAGACTCAATTACCTAACAGCCTCGTGAAAAAAATCTTACTGGCCCCATGTCCCGTTTGATTTAGACCCTTAGACATTGATACGCAAGAATATGAATTTTCTTTTTTAAAATGTTTTATAACATCGTTTGTTACGTTTGAAGTGATTACAAAGTGCATTGGATCATGGAATCAAATGAAATGTCAACTATTCGAAGCAACATTTTAAACTTCTAACGTTTGGTTTGATTCGGGTTTAATCGAGAGTCAATAAATTATAGAATATCGAGAAATCGATTTTCATAATTCATTTGGATCGATCTTGACCGGTGATGATGAGCAAGTATTTTTGAAACTCGGATTGTTCATCTAATTCCGGCGACTTGCTCATCACCATAATCCATAGTGGGCGACAAGAGAAAAAGATTTTTCCAAAGCCTGGCAGACGGATTTCGCTTTGATGCCGGGGGGGATCACGTGACCGGCTACCCACCACACGCCCTCGATAAGAAAAGGCGGGCGGGGCACGTGCGGTCCTCCCTCGCCGCCTTCTGGCGAGTCCACTCGCCAGCTGTCTGTGCCCCTCTCACAATTAAATTTTAAACGCATCTATTCTTCTTTTTCTTTTACCTCTTTTTATTTACGGCCCGTAAATTAAATTAAAATCCAGTCCTTTTTTATTTTCTCTCTTTTATAGTCAACGCCCGCATTCATCGCCTCCCCAAAGCTGTTCCGTCCCGACCAAAAAAAAAAAAAGATAAAAAAGCTGTTCCGCCTTTTTCCATCGCCCCACCCGTGGCAATCTCGTAATAACGGCGACCTACCGGGGGCACGGGGGTAAAACCGCGGGGACCCACCAGGCGAGGCAACTGAAAACCAAGCGTCTCCGTCTTCGCCTTCCGCTTTGTCTCGAGCGGGCGGTGGTGGTGCATGTGGGAGTGCGGATCGGCACTTGCACTTGGCGCTATGCATTTGCAGCCATTAAAGATGGACGGCGCTTCTCAAGGTCTCCTTCTCTCTCTCTTCTTTCTCTCTCTTCTCGCATGCTCCAAAATGATGCAGAGCAGGCGGACGCGCGTCATCGACAGGTGAAGAAAGAAGGAGAAGAAGAATCGCCCGGCAGAACGAGGAAGGTCTCTTCTTTCGCGCAAAGCAATGCGAGTCGCTCTCGCACTCCGATGCTCTGCTCTGCTCTGCCCTGCCCTCGTCTTCTTTTTCTTTCTTTCGTTTTTTTTACTTGCATGGAGGTGGTCTCTGCTTTTTTACCCTGAAAATCCAACCTGAAAAGCTCGGAGAAAAAAGCCGTTTTTTTCTTTTCAAATGGAAAAGGCGAGAAATTTTCTCGGAACCCGCGAAGCTTTTTCTGTACGAGAGTGAGAAAGAGGGTAGCCTTCCATGTGCGTTTCGCCGGAGCTGAGCTTCACTTCCACTAGCTCAGAGCGGTGGATGAGCGACGACTTCGTGTGCATTTCTATCTCGCGAGTGATTTTCACGAGCGCAATTCCCTGTTGCAGGTCCCCGAGCTCTGGGCTGAAGAGCGAGGTTGCGGCTGCGGCGAGTGAGGAAGTGCCCGTTCGTGACAATTCACGGGTCCGTTTCTCTGCGACAATGTCGCTTCGCAAATTCATTGCTTTCTGAGTAGAAACGCTTTGGCTGTCCTTTCGCTTTTCGCCGCTGAAAAGCTGGTCAACAACGAGCGTAACGGATAGTCATGTTCTGTTGGACGAAGCTTTTTCCTCAGTTCGCTCGATTTCTCTGCTGCAGGTGAACTTCCGGAGCAACCGGCGGGTTCGTATCCAGAAAAAATCGTGCATTTTGCGACGCCTTTCGTCTGAAGATCTCGCAGAGTAGTGGCGTTCGAATCCGACTCCGTAATATTTTGGCTGGACAGAACGACGTGACTTCCGAAGACCTCTGAAAATTTTCGCGGCGTTGACGGGACGAAGAGGTCGCCTGAAGCTTCAATTCGGCTTTGCATGTGGGTGAATTGGGACCGGAATTACTGTCTTTGAGCGTGGACTTCGATCTAGCCGCACGACCCATCAGCACTTTCTCGACTGTCTTTCAGTGGAGAGCTTAGCGAGCGACATTGCATCGGAGATCCAATGGCGGGCTTCTAGAATTCCGGGTTCGTGTTCGGCTGAGTCAAAATTCCTCGTGCCGAGCGGTCCTCGTCGACATGTCTACTTGGGATGCTTTCGGAGAGGTCGCGAATGTGGCCCAGCTCACCGGCCTCGACGCCACGCGGCTGATCGGGATGATCGTGCAGGCCGCCAACACGGCGCGGATGCACAAGCGGAATTGCCGGCAGTTCGCTCAGCATCTGAAGCTGATCGGCAACTTGCTGGAGCAGCTCAAGATCTCGGAGCTCAAGAGGTACCCGGAGACGCGGGAGCCCATCGAGCAGCTCGAGGACGCGCTGCGGAGGTCGTACATCTTGGTCAACAGCTGCCAGGACCGGAGTTACCTCTACCTGCTGGCCATGGGGTGGAACATCGTGTACCAGTTCAGGAGGGCGCAGAACGAGATCGACCGGTACTTGAAGCTCGTCCCGCTCATTACTCTCGTGGACAATGCTCGAGTTCGGGTGAGGATTTCGTTTGGCTCTTGTCGTTGCTGCGTATGATTATCGTGATCGTGAGACTGTGTCGTGGAGTCGATAATGATGACGTATCTGAGATCAGGATTGCATGTGTTTATAAAAAATTCCCTACCTTTAATCAAAGGGTCATGTCCATGGATGCTGATGATGCGTGTTATCGGCAAGGTTACAGAATTTTCTCAATAGCATTCTGAGTGATGACTTGATTGCAATGAAGTTTAAATCAGGTCAACTGATGATAAATCTCAGACAAACAAAATTTTCTTTAGGTTTGGTTAGCTTACCAGGTAGGACTCCAGTGGAGTAGAGGTCATATCACTTCAATTTTCCGTAGACATCAAAAATGCATTGCTGGTCAAAATCTTGTGCATGGTTTCCGTCATGTTGTAGTTGGAAAAAGACCTGTAAATAGACGGAAGTTGATTTTGAATCCTTGAATGAGTTTTTTCTGGAATAAAAGCTAGAGAGATGTCATTGCAATTTGCAATCAGTCCGGGAGGGAAGAATGGTAATTGGAAGGAAAACCTGCGTGGTTCATCTGAAAATTTGTATGTTGAGTCTTGTCTGTACGTTCTCCAAGGATCTTGCTTTATCTCGGAGTCCTCATTGGGAAAGGATCAATTTGCTTGACATAGGGGACTTTTCCTACTATACTGAAAAGCGTGTTCAAGTTGCTAGTGTTGAGGGCTTTGCTTATTTTTGTTATTAATTTACAGGAAAGGTTGGAAGTTATTGAGAGGGATCAACGAGAATACACATTGGACGATGAGGACCAGAAGGTGCAAACTGTAATCTTAACGCACGAACCTTCGAAAAATGATGCCGTGATGTTGAAGAAAACTCTGTCCTGTTCCTATCCAAACCTCTGTTTCAATGAGGCTCTGAAGAAGGAGAATGAGAAGCTTCGAATGGAACTTCAACGGTCACAAACAAATATGGATATGAACCAGTGTGAAGTTATTCAGCGCTTGCTTGAAGTCACAGAAACTGTTGCCTCAAATTCACTCCTTGATTACAGTTCACCTGTCAAAGGATCCAAGAAAAAGGAGAAATATACCTCTGATGCTGATAGTGATAGAGAACAATCCACGGGAGAAACATATCCTAAGAAAAGTTCTACCAGCAAAACTTCAAGGTCAGTCTTCTTTGAAGTTGAACTCCTTTATGTATCACCATCACCACTGCTGCCTTCAGTAATTGGCTTCTTCCCAATCTTTTGTGGACTCCTGTCTGGCTAATGTAGTTTTAGTCCGTTAAGATTAAGAGGGATCACTTGCAAACATCAAAGTGACATTGCTTTGGATAATTTTGTTTCCTCCTCATGTCACTTCATCGACTTAAACTGATAAATGACCCAGTTTTGATCCTGTTTAACCTCTTTTATCATCGAAGCATCTGAGTGCTTGAGGTGTTTCTACAAATATGCTTCATGTACTTCATTGCACTGGTTCCAGCTTGAGGAGTTGAAAGGATTTTGAAAAATTTGCTTCTTCCTTTGGTGGACAGAAGTACATCAGTCTCCTTGGACAATGATCTGCTCCCATCTAAAGGTTCATATGGACATTATGAATGGCACACTGATTTACTGGGCTGTTGCTCAGAACCACTTCTATGTAAGTTCCCTCATACAAAATTTAATAACCTGCTATGCAAGTTCTTTTGAGACAACCATAAAGTTCTACATCTCTACTTTTTCCTGTGAGAAATTAGTAAACCTCTGTGAGTTCAACCCAATGATTCAATATCTCCCTGTCATTGGACTTGCCAAAGCAGTTTATCTTAATTCCTTACTGCCCAGTGGCCCTTTATACCACAAAATCCTATTACTCCTGTGTTTATGACATTACCTCCATTATCACCACCTTTTACATAGTAATGATGGCATAAGAGGCTCACTACCTCTATCTGTAGTAGTGCTTCCCTTTTCCCTTAGTGAAGTGTTAAGCAGGGGTTATCAGAGGAACTATTGAGTTCCCCTCCCTTGGAGTGGTTTATTGTTCTTCACAGTGGTGCTTTACTGTGAATGACCTCAGACATGCAGACAACATTTTTCTATTTAAGGGGCAATGGTTAGCCATCTATATCAATACTGATTGTGTTACTGTCAAGTGTGTGTTCTTGATTTATGTGCAATATACCCTGCATTCTAACAGCTTATCTTGATGTGCAGGCATTAAAACGTTCTTCTGCCCTTGTGATACATTTTCAAAAATTGCTACTGTGGCAACTAATAGGCATATGAGTAAGCAAATCTCATGTCATATTCTTGTTTAGATTCCATTATAAATTATAACTTTAATTATATGGCTGATTGGATGTTTAATGTATGTATTGTCTATGAATTACCATGCAATCATTTAGCATTAGATGCACAGACTCTTGCCCCCCGACTCCCCACTAAATAAAGAAGCAGAAAAAGGGAAGAAGAGTTGGAAAAAGAGAAATTGAGAAATGCAGAAGTAGCTGGGTTAAGTAGCCCATATTTCAACTCATTGATGAGATGATATATGATCTGTCTACAAGAAGATTGCCTATCATATGATGCAAATGTACATGACTTAAGCTCATGCCCAAGAATTTTCAAAGGAAGTTGGTGGAAGAAAAGATTTCAATTAGTTGTAGCCATATCTGTACAGGAATAGCCATATGATTTGAAGTGTAGAATTCTATAGAGATTCATTTTTCAATAGTGTTTCGCTTCTGCTTGAAAAGGAAAAATAACATGCAAAATCTAAGCATTTGGAGGCTGCATTTGAGGAATTAATTTCAAGACGCACTCTTGCTCTTGGCTTAGTTTTTTAGCTCATAGTCGTTGACCGTCTCCAACCAAAACAATAATATATATATATATATATATATACCATCAACTGAGTTGGCTCTCTAATTGCCATCAATTAGTCCTAGTGCGGCTTTATGTGGATACCTTATTGGTGAGTGCTTCCAAGGAGCTCTAAGTTTGTTCCTCTATTCAGACTGTCAACTTGAAAATGCAGAATCACTTCTGCATGTGCTAAGTGGAACAACTTTTAGTTCAAGATTTGCCAGTGCCTATGCCCTTTCCACTTTACAAGACCTTGAATGTTCTCTTACATACTCCAAAGATACTTTCTCATTTCACAATTATAGCTTCTTCTAACTTCATTTTAGTAAACACTCTAATTTGAATAATGTTGGACACATCCGTATCGTGAGAACATAGGAAAAATCTCCTAGCAAGACTGTAGTCCTACGCTTGTGCTTCCAAAGTTGAGCATCCTTCCTTGCTCCCATCATTTGTTGTCGATTTTTGCTCGATTGGTCTACATTTATTTTTGTAAGTTGATTATTCTGCTGCAGTTGTGAGTTAACTACAAAATTGCAGCTTTACCTGTTCTCTGGTTTTCATAAATTAATTGGCAATTTTTCGTGATTTCCTGAGCTTGACCAACAGTGAACTATAAAAGGCACGCCTCATTTTTCATATTTGCATGATGAATTTTCTGAAGATACACTTGTTTATGAACGTGTAGCATTGATGCATGTAAAAAAGCCTCTACGATGTTGAAACTTTGAATTTGGAGGATGTCTTTTCATGCGCTTGCAGAGTTCTCAAAGTTGCGGATCCATGCATAGTAATACATGAGCGAATGCTCTGTGCCGGTTATATGTCTGAATGTGAAAATGGGGAATCACGTGATTTTAATTAAGCATGTGGATACATGACATTGCCTTCCTCTTCAAATGTAACTTTGACAACTTTGCAGAATCTTAAGAACTCTGTGCTTCCTTATATTCCACGAAAGCTAACTGAGATATTTTCACATATTCACCAGGTCCAGGAGAAGCATGCAATGATTTGTTGGCATATTCATTGATACTGTCATGCTGTTGCTACACGTGCTGCGTCCGAAGGAAACTACGCAAGATGCTGAACATAACGGTAATTCTCTTATCAAACATGAAAATGTGTCATATTTACCAAACCAAGCGATGACAAAACCAAATGGATTATCTGTCCACTTGATCCTCTTCTTCTCCATGAAAATGATCTTGAAATCTCTTGGAAATTTTCAAACTGTCTCTGCAGATAGTGGGTGTAGCTCCAAAAGACCTCCACCCCGATTTTATAGGATTTCAAGCTTACTAAATTTGAAGTTCAATACTTTCATTTTGAGAAATTGATGTGCTAATTTTCATGGAGCATAGGCTTACAGTATTATGTGCTTTGGATGGCGGAATGGATCTGAAGAAAGAAAAGGAGAAGAGAATTACTCACTTTTGTTCGTCTAATTTTGGCAGGGAGGTTGGTTTGATGATTTCCTCTCGCATTTTATGTGCTGCTGCTGCGCTCTTGTCCAAGAATATAGAGAAGTGGAGATCCGAGGGCTCAGTGGTAAGTCGCTCGACTTCTTTTGTCAGCATGATCTCGTACGTCGTGCAAACAGCGACAGTAGTCAAAGTGATAACTGAAGTAATCTCTGAAAGGATCTTATGTAGCAATGCGCTTTCCCTTCACTCTGTTGTTGTTTCATTCCGAATCTTTCCGGGTTCTTGAAACTGAAAACGAGACATGCGTAATGAGTTTAATATACTGACTCGCAGGTCATGAGAAGACGAAGACAAGCCCTCCTCCCTCACAATACATGGAATCGTGAGCGGCCGCTCGCGAGGAACCCCGGAAAGGATCGGATGCCTTGGGAACATTGACATAGAGGTGATACCTAGTCACCTCCAGGAACTCCTCCGGTGTAACATATACGACATTGT
Organism: Eucalyptus cladocalyx; assembly: GCA_017140615.1. Classification (NCBI taxonomy): domain Eukaryota; kingdom Viridiplantae; phylum Streptophyta; class Magnoliopsida; order Myrtales; family Myrtaceae; genus Eucalyptus; species Eucalyptus cladocalyx. The sequence continues at coordinate 37,141,490 of CM029524.1, read as the reverse complement.
AAAGCAGTTCGTTCTTTATATCTTGAACTCCGATAGCCGGTGTACCACATAGAATGATCCGCAGTCAGTGTCCGTGTCGTTCTCTTGATTAGCTTTCTGCACTGTTCATACCAAAAGTTTGTGACCATAGGGTGAATGAGATAATTCAATTATGTTCTGGTGTTCTTCTGGGTCAAAATGACCTTTCTTACCTGCAAACTACGTGACGGCTCTGCAGGATGAATTTTTAAATTTTTGATACGATCCTTTCTTTTTTTGGAGTCGAAGATGCGATCCTAATTAATGTAATGGCAAATAGTTGCTTGTATAGGTAGATCTGTCAAATGAATAAATCAAGTCGAAAATGGTCAAAACTCAAAATGATCAATTTAATTTGTTTTGATATATTTGATGCAATATGAATCTTGCTACTAATATCTGACACAATCTATTTCCAACACATACACATACTTGACTTGATTTATGCTGTTAAATCATTTTTTTTTTATATATATATTAAAAAATTGATATCAAAATTTGAGGTGAGCATGGAATAAGGAAGGGGAGTTAAATATTAAAAAATTGATATCAAAATTGATGTGTGCACGGAATGAGGGAGGGGAGTGAAGAAAGAGAATCATATAAATGGTTTCTTTTTTCGGTGATCAAACATTGGATCTCTCGTTAAAGGAGCAAGTGCCCAACCAACGACACTGCCGCCGTGGGTGGTATCATATAAATAGGTTGGTGTTTAAATAAGTTATGAATATTCTCAATGATGTTGTGGGCTTTACTATTTTAAATTCATTGACAATCAATTTACTAAACTCAACTTATCAAGTACAGGTTAAGAAATAGGTCTATGATCAATTTTGACTATCTATCGATTGGTCGATTTGGGCATAGACGAGCGGGGCTAGATACGCGCATCATGCGTGGCATGATGCGCGGGATGGAAGGAAAATCCATCAAAACTCATAATGGGAAATTAAATAAAATCTAAAAAAGATGGCACATATATTCTTTATCAAAGCTTTGAGTTCTAAGCGTGAGATTTAGATTTGATTTGGATTTGATTTTTCAAAATCTGGAAACCCCAAAAAGAAAAGAAAGCTACACTCTCCATTTATTTCATGGAAAATGTGGCGTTTCTGGAAAATATTTTCCAGGATAATGTAATTATTTTTCGGTGTTCGGATGAAACATGAAAATGAAGTGGAAAATATTTTTCGTTGTTTGGTAAGGAAAATCTTTTCCTTGATATCTCTTATTTATTTATTTTATTTTTAAAAATGGAATTTTCATATTTTTAAAATTTTGATTTTTAATTATTTTAAAATTTTAAAATCTATTATTAATTTTTTTCTTTGTTTTCCATCTCCTTCTTTCTTGGTTGGTCGTTGGCCACGGCGATAGCCGTGATCGGCCACCAGTATGCCTCGAGCTTGTTGATGAGCATGAAGCTTGCCTCTCACTAGATTGGTGAGTGAGTGCAAGCGTTGAGCTCAAGGCTTACCAGATTGGCAAGCGCAAGCTTGAGATCGACGAGCTTGAGATTCGCCTGAACGGCAAGGCAACTAGCCAAGAAAGAAAAAAGATGAGAAACAAAAGAAAATTAAAAGAAAAAAAGAAAAGAAATAGAAAAGAAAAAGGAAATTAAAAATAATTTGAACTAAAAAATAAAATTAAAATTAAAAAATAATTCGAATAAAAAAAGAAAAGAAAAAGAAGAAAGAAGAGGAGAAAGTGAGGATTTGTAGATGTGTGAAATAAGAGAAAATTTTTTCAAAATTAGAAAACATTTTCCTTAAAATCAGAAGACTTTTTTTCATTTCATGAAAAACATTTTTTTAAGAAATTCATTTTTTGTGAAATGAATGCCGGAAAATTCGAAAAACGTTTTTCCAGAAATTATTTTTTTGCGAAACAAACGAAGCCTAAATCTCTAAAAAAAAATAATAATAAAAGAACTGCGCAAGAGATTATCAGTAAATAAAAACGCATTGAAAAATCTAAATTAGCAAAAGGTCTAACTTCCTAACTCCAAGCCCGAATGGAATTGAATTTCCGGATCTGTTATATACGCCCTTTCGCCTCAGCGACGTACGGCCCCCGATAAACTTCCCGACACGTTTCGACCCCTCATTGGTCCCATCCAGGGCGCTACCCCGACCCCGTGCAGCACTCGATCAGGGGCCCTTTCTCCCCCTTCGATCTTAAAGCCCTGCCCACACTTGTCTGAGTCATCTCTACCCTTCTACAGCACTCGATTTTTCGATTTCGAAGAGAGAGAGAGAGAGAGAGAGAGCGACAGGGCCTAGAGCGAAATCCGGTCGCCGATTCTTGGCGCGGGGAGGGGAGGGAGGAAGATCTTCTGCCGGTGCCGGCGAGGAATCCGTTTGGGAAGCAGGGCGAGAGATGGCGACGTCGAGGAAGGTAACGCTGTTGAGCTCCGACGGGGAGTCGTTCGAGGTGGAGCAGTCGTTGGCGGTGGAGTCGATAACGATCAAGGACAGTATCGAGGAAGGCGGCGCCGGCAACGCGATCCCGGTGCCCAACGTGAACAGCAAGATCCTGGCCAAGGTGATCGAGTACTGCAAGAAGCACGTCGAGTCCGCCAAGGCCGAGGATCGCGTCGACGACGAGGACCTCGTGGCCTGGGACGCCGATTTCGTCGAGGTCGACCGGGCCACCCTGTTTGACCTCATCCTGGTCGGTTGATTCCCTCCCCCATCTTTCCCTTGTTGCTTTTTTTTGGCTTCATTTTGTTTTCGGGGGCCTTCGGTCGGCCGGAGAATCTGCGATTCGTTGCTTTTTTCAAGTGGGGAAACTCTCTGTGAGAAGCACTTTCAAAGATCCTCTGTTTTTATTTTCCTTATGGGAACACTTCGACCTTTGAAGTTGTAATATTATTACATTTCACTGAGCTTATTAGGAGCACTACCATCTCTGTTTAAGTGCTTTTCACAGTGCATTTGAGTCATGTATCATCTTTGAAATGGCACAATGCACCTTTAAACGACATGTTGAAGTCTTCTAGTAGCATCGTCAACATGAAGTGCCTTTCTAGGGTGTACGTTTGTTAATGTTTTCTCACATTGAATTTAGCGATTGTGTAATTATCCATGGAACTAGCTTCAGTTGGTGGAGATGCATTTGATATGCCTTTGAGGCTGGCGTATGAATATTTCTGTGCTATTAAACATCATGTAGTTTGACGTTCGAGCTAGTTAAGTGGCATGTGCTGTGCCCTGCATCATCTAGGATTATATTATTGAATCATTGATCATTAAAGATAATTGGAAAAGGGGAACCATATGTTCGATCTTTTTGTTGATGAGGAATTAATGCGGAAATTTCGCATTTAGCATAGAAATAGGAAACTTGTTCTTGTCCTGCACCCACGCTACTGCTCAACTTTGTGTGGGAGGGACTAGACACAGTGGTGGGGCTTCCGGTAATTGTGGATTCCCCGCCTGGGCAGGGTCTTTGACTTTGGAGAAACCTAAGTGTTGTCCATTTAATATGCCAAGGTCTTGATTGTAAGGGTTTTCTGTTTTTACGAATGGTGAACGTGATGCGGCATGGCCAACTTTTTGGTAATAAGCTGTTTCAATTAGTTGTTACTCAGTCTGACGCATGTATGATTTTGTGTCTAATCAGGCTGCAAACTTTCTGAACATCAAGAGCTTGTTGGACCTGACATGCCAGACAGTGGCTGACGTGATCAAACGCATGACCCCTGAGGAGCAACGCAAGGCCTTCAGCATCAGGAATGACTTCACCCCAGAGGAGGAGGAAGAGGTGCGGCGGGAGAACCAGTGGGCATTCGAATGATGTCTTTTAAGTCTCCTCCTGAACCTATGGAGTTGATTTGTGTTTTATTTTGCTGTGTCATTCTTTTAGTCGTTGAAACACCTAGTATGACTTTGCTTGGCTCACGAATGTAGATAGCGGTTCGTTATGGTGGCATTGTTGGTTGGCTGGATCCTGCATTTGGACTTCAGTTCCCTTTTGATGTTAGTAAGATTATCCTGTTTGATGATGGCCCTATTGATTTGATTATTATAATTTGTATGTATTTGAACCTTGAATCGGTCGATTGGGGTTGGCTGTGTTGCTTGTGTGTCGAATGAGTCACCGGATGGAACATAATCAAACGATTGGGGATACGGATCCTATACCATCCATGAAGGTGGTTCAGGGATTGGGATGAACCGGCCGCGTCATGTGCTGTCGCCGGGGTCAGGAACAGTGAACGCTGTCTATCTATTGTCTAAACAGGCATTTCATTTTCAGGTCGATGCAATACATGAGTTATGAGTATTGTAGATTAAGCAGTTGAATTTTTTTTAGTCAAAAGAAATTTTCATTCATTACTAAAATAATCACTAAAATAATATATGTAAGGATCTATGGGAAATCTCAAAAGTTATCATAACAAGATAAATTCATTGAACTTCAAAATAAACAAGAGTATCCATAACAAGTCAAATTCCTAGAACTTCAAAATAAACCAAAAATCAGTAATTATATGCTCGTTTTTAATGAATAGATTTATAACTTTATCAATTACTAAATCACATATTATTATTAATGATGAGCACATGTAACTATAGGTGTGACTTTGCATTTCGGCGATATGGTTCATGTCTCTAATACTATTACTGTATGGAGGGAAGTAGAAGAGACAAAAAAAAAATATAAAATAAAAAGGCTAAACTCAGAGAGGGGGAGAGAGGGATTGAGTTGTCGAAGATATTGACTAAAATGAGAAATAGGACCTCAAATGTATGAGAGAGTTTTCACTTTTCAGATGGAAAAGTTTCGTCTTTCTTGCCATGAAGGTTGACACATAAAAAAATTATGTTGCGGGGAATCGAATCCGGGCCTCCTGGGTAAAAGCCAGATATCTTAACCGCTGGACGTCAACAGATTTGTGAGCAAATGGTGTGCCACGGATTCTTTGGCATCGTTTAATTTTCTTCAAAAAAGATAAAAAACTAAAAAGGAGATACGTCATTGTGTGGATTTGTCACTTCCATACTGTGCCAATCAGCCAGAAGTTGTTTCTATTGTTTATAAAACGATATTTAGTCACCTCTAGCAGCTTCTCTGGCCTAACATATACAACATTGTGTGGATTTGTCACTTTTTATATTTAATTTAATATTAAAAATTCATGTCAAAATTGAGGCGAGAACACGGAATGAGTAAAAAGAGTAAAGAAAGAGAATCATAAAAATGGGCTGTTATTTAAATAAGTTATGAATATTCTTGATAATAAGTGGAACGACTTTTAGTTCAAGATTTGCTGGTGCCTATGCCCTTTCCACTTTACAAGACCTTGAACGTTCTCTTACATACTCCAAAGATACTTTCTCATTTCACAATTATAGCTTCTTCTAACTTCATTTTAGTAAACACTCTAATTTGAATAATGTTGGACACATCTGTATCGTGAGAACATAGGAAAAATCTCCTAGCAAGACTGTAGTCTTATGCTTGTGCTTCCAAAGTTGAGCATCCTTCCTTGCTCCCATCATTTGTTGTCGATTTTTACTCGATCGGTCTACATTTATTTTTGTAAGTTCATTATTCTGCCGCAGTTGTAAGTTAACTACAAAATTGCAGCTTTATCTGTTGTCTGGTTGTCATAAAGTAATTGGGAATTTTTCATGATTTCCTGAGCTTGACTAACAGCGAACTATAAAAGGTGCGCCTCATTTTTCATATTTGCTTGATGAATTTTCTGAAGATACACTTGTTTATGTACATGTAGCATTGATGCATGTAAAAAAGCCTCTACGATGTTGAAACTTTGAATTTGGAGCATGTCTTTTCATGAGCTTGCGGAGTTCTCAGAGTTGCAGATCCACGCATAGTAATACATGAGCGTATGCTCTGTGCTGGTTATATGTCTGAATGTGAAAATGGGGAATCACGTGATTTTAATTAAGCATTTGGATACATGACATTGCCTTCCTCTTCTAATGTAACTTTGTTGACTTTGCAGAATCTTAAAAACTTCACGAAAGCTAACTGAAGATATTTTCACATATTCACCAGGTCCAGGAGAAGCATGCAATGATTTGTTGGCATATTCATTAATACTGTCATGCTGTTGCTACACGTGCTGCGTCCGAAGGAAACTCCGCAAGATGATGAACATAACGGTAATTCTCTTATCAAACATGAAAATGTGTCATATTTACCGAACCGAGCGATGACAAAACCGAATGGATTGTCTCTCCACTTGATCCTCTTCTTCTCCATGAAAATGATCTCGAAATGTCTTGGAAATTTTCAAACTGTCCTGCAGATAGTGGGGGTAGCTCCAAAAGACCTCCACCCTGATGTTATAGGACCTCAAGCTTACTAAGTTGGAAGTTCAATACTTTCATTTTGTGAAATTGATGCGCTAATTTTCATGGAGCATAGGCTTACAGTATTATGTGCTTGGATGGCGGAATGGATCCCAAGAAAGAAAAGGAGAAGAGAATTTCTGACTCTTGCCGTATTCCTCACTTTTCTTCGTCTAATTTTGGCAGGGAGGTTGGTTTGATGATTTCCTCTCACATTTTATGTCCTGCTGCTGCGCTCTCGTCCAAGAATGGAGAGAAGTGGAGATCCGAGGGCCCAGTGGTAAGTCGCTCGACTTCTTTTGTCAGCATGATCTCGTCCGTCGTGCAAACAGCGACGGTAGTCAAAGTGATAACTGAAGTAATCTCTGAAAGGATCTTATGTAGCAATGCGCTTTCCCTTCACTCTGTTGTTGTTTCATTCCAAATCTTTCCGGGTTCTTGAAACTGAAAACGAGACATGCGTAATGAGTTTAATATACTGACTCGCAGGTCATGAGAAGACGAAGACAAGCCCTCCTCCCTCACAATACATGGAATCATGAGCGGCCGCTCACGAGGAACCCGGAAAGGATCCTATGCCTAGGGAAAGTTGACATAGAGGTGATACCTAGTCACCTCCAGGAACTTCTCCGGTGTAACATATACGACATTGTAAAGCAGTTCGTTCTTTGTCGCTTGAACTCCAATAGCCGGTTTACCACATAGAACGATCCGCAGTCAGTGTCTGTGTCGCTCTCTTGATTAGCTTTCTGCACTGTTCATACCAAAAGTTTGTGACCACACAGCAGGGTGAATGAGATAATTCAATTATGTTCTTGTGTTCTTCTAGGTCGAAATGACCTTTCTTACCTGCAAACCACACGACAGCTCTGCAGGATGAAATTTTAAATTTTTGATGCGATCCTAATTTTTTTTTTTGGGGAGTCGGAGATGCGATCCTAATTCATGTGATGGCAAATAACTGCATGTATAGGTAGATCTATCAAATGAATAGATCAAGTTAAAAAGAATTCAAATTGATCAATTTTTTTTTTTGATATATTCAATACAATATGAATGTTGCTACTAATATCTGACATCTATATCCAACATATACTTGACTTGATTTATGTTGTTAAATCATTGTTTATATTTAACTAATATTAAAAAATTAATATCAAATTGAGGTGAGCATGGAATGAGTGAGGGAGTAAAGAAAAAGAATCATATAAATGAATTGGTGTTTAAATAAGTTATGAATCTTCTCGATGATGTTGTGGGCTTTACTACTTTAAACTCATTGATAATCGATTTACTAAACTCAACTTATCGAGTATAGGTTAAGAAATAGGTCTATGATCCATTTTGACTATCCATCGATTGGTCGATTTGGGCACGGACGGGCAGGGCCATATATGTGCATTATGCGTATAGCATGATGTGTGTATGGAAGGAAAATCCATCAAAACTCATAATGGAAAACTAAATAAAATCTAAAAAGATGGCGCCAGATATCCTTTATCAAAACTTTGAGTTCTCAGCGTAAGGTTTAGATTTGATTTGGATTTTCTTTTTCAAAATCCGGAAACCCCAAAAAGAAAAGAAAGCTACACTAAATCTCTTAAAAAAGAAAAAAGAAAAAAGAACTGCACAAAAGATTATCAGTAAATAAAAACGCATCGAAAAATCTATATAAAAAAGGAAATAAAATTTAGCAAAAGGTCTAACTTCATTTTTCGAAACTTCAAGCCTGAATCGAATTGAATTTCCGGATCGGATATATGCCTTTTCGCGTCACCGACATATGGCCCCAATAAACTTCCCGACACGTTTCGACTCCACAATGGTTTGATCCAGGCCTCACATAAAATGATCCTCCTCCCTCACAATAATCGGATGCCTAGGGAACATTGACATTAGACTCATCAAACGGGTGAGTTGAGTTGGGTTTGGATTGGATCAAAAATGGGTTGACCCATATTTGACCCATTTAACCCTGTTTGACTCATATTTATGTAATATAAATTTAATAATCTATACCCGATCCGACCCATACCCAACCCATACTCGACTCGACCTGTGTTAATAAAAGCTATTAATATTCTAGAAAAACCCACACCTACTATATGCTAATTGGATTAAACCTTCAAATTAAATTAAAAATAGTAAATAAAATAAAAAAAGTTAAAAAAAACCTATAAATTGAAATGTTTATAAAAAATTAGACCATGCATATGCTTCTCTTGTTTAAAGTGTATATACTATTGAGTAACTAAAAACTATAACATGAAAAATCTTTAACTAAACTTAAGAAAGCTTATTATTATAATTTTTTTATAAAAAAATATTGCTAAAACACTCTTATGCAATACAAATTTAATGAAATTTTTTTATAATTCTTTTTAAAATATTTTTTTTAAAATCGAATTTTTAATTATGTTTATTTTTAAAAATATATTTTAAAATATAATTATTTTATTTTTATTTTTTAAAATATAATTTTTAATTATTATTTTCTCTTTTTCTTTTTTATTTTTTCTTCTTCTTCGACCGGCCACCGGCCACGATGATGGTTGAAACCGGCCACAAAGGCGAGCTTGCCATTTGAGCCTCGCTCGATGCTAGCGGGCTTTAAGCCCCGCTAGATTAGTGAGATTGAGCCTCGCCGGATCCGACAAAGCTCGAGCCTTGCTAGTCGTCGGTGAAGCCGATGCCTTGCCGGCGTCGAGCGAGGCCCGATCTTGCTAGATCGCCCGATCTTGCCGATCTAGCAAGGCCAAGGCCTCGCCGGACACCGGCAAGCTCGAGTCTCGCCAATCATTGGCGACCACGAGCTTGTGTGCCGATGAGCTTGAGCGTGTCCTAGCTTGGCCTATCGTCGGCCGGTGGCCGGTTGTCGCCGTGCCACCACCGGCTAAGGAAGGAGGAAAAAGAAAAAAAAAAAGAAAAGGAAAAAAAGAAAAGAAAATTGAAATATGAAAAATAATTATAATTTTGATTTTTTATTAAAAAAAATATTTTTAGAAAGTTAAAAAGAAAAAGATTGTGTAGAGCTTGGGTTGGAAATTTAGAAATGAGTTCCAAGGCTCTAACCCACTTGATATTTAAAATGGGTCAAAAATTGGGTATAAGTTTTGACCTATTTAAATTAGACTCACTTTTTCAGTCTATTTTTAGGAGGGTTGTTAAAAGTCTCTAACCCATATAAGTAAAATACGAGTAACACCTCTAATTGACGTAAAGGTGAACCTAGTCACCGCCAGGAACTTCTCCGGTGTAACATATACGACATTGCAAAGCAGTTCGTTCTTCGTCGCTCGAACTCCAATAGCCGGTGTAGTACATAGATCCGTGTCCGTGTCGTTCTGGCCCTACATATTTTCATTTCTAAAAAGTGTTCCCGGAACACTTTTTTTGTTTTTTTGTTCTCGGGAACAAAAAAAAGAACAGAAACACGTTTGGTTGCGTTTCTATTCTTTTTTCATTTTTTTGTTTTCGGAACACAAAAAGAACAGAAATGAGAAACAAAAAAAAAGTTGTTTCTTGTTCTAGAAACGATTTTAGAGAAACGTTTCTTCTTCTCTCTCTTCTTCTTCTCTTCTTCTTTTTTTCTTCTTTTTTCTTTCGCCGGTTGCTAGCGAGGCCGAGTGTTGCCGGGGGCCGGCGAGGTCGAGCATCGCCAGGGGCCGACGAGCCTCGCCGTGGCTGGGTGAGGTCGCCCGCCGGCCGGCCGATCGCGGAGGCCGGCGACTAGCCAAAAGAAGAAAAAATAAAAAAGAAAGGAAGAAATGTAAAATAAAATTAAAATATTAAAATATTAAAAGAAACAAAAAAAGAATAAAATTTACCAAACGTATTTTTGTTCATTTTTTATTCCCTGGAACAAGTTTACAAAACGCGTTTTTTTATTCAAAAATTATTCCCCGGAACAGAAACACTTTTTTTTTCTTTTTTTATTTCTGTTCCCTAGAACAAAAAATGAATAGAGTAATCGACAGTAAGAAAAAGAGAGGAGAGACAGATCCTCTCTAGACTGCCGATTCTTGCACTGTTCCTGCGATGCTAGTCTCTGCTGAATCCAAATGGCTTGACCGATGGTTGGAGCCGGTTTTGAGCGATAAGAGGCGTCTTCTATCAGCCTTCAAACCCCCTAAAGGTTAGCTTGTTTGCATCTCTTCTTCGGGCTGTTCTTGCTTCCGATGGATTAGGGTTCCGCGATCTGCGATCTTTTTCTGGGATGGAGCCCGATTCTATTCGAACTCGCCTAAATGATGAGGGAATGCGCTCGTCTGGCCCTTTCTCCCCTAGGAATGATTGTCCTTTGACGAATGCTTCTGTGTTGAATGTGGGTAACCGAATGAACCCCCCCTTCTGCTGGAGTCGGGGCTTTGAACCCCCCAACGACATCTATAAGAAGTTGTCCTGTTAATAGAGAGCGTTCTAAGTCGAAAAGACCTTAGTCTAGGGGTCGATCGAAGAAGCCCAAGACTTGTTCCTGGGCTGCTGTCGCAAGTGGCGCGAATAAGGGATATGACCTTGAGTTTACCCCCCTGATAATTGTGAATAACAAGCCAGTTATCCAAATGGACGATTTTGATATTGATGTTGCGGACCCTAAGTTGTATGACTGCCTTGTGGGACACTTCATTGGGAGGCAACTTCCGTTTAAGCTGGTTGAGGAGTCCCTGAGGAGAGCTTGGAAACCGAATTTGTTAGAAGTAATGTCCAATGGGCGTGGCGTGTTTCTTCTGCGCATTGTAGATCGCGAGTTCAAAAGGCATATCCTTGAGGGCGATCCCATTACCATTGCAAGAATTCCTCTAATCCTTCAACAATGGAAACCGGGTGTCGAGTTGAACAAAGATACCCATAGGTCTGTTCCAGTTTGGATAAGACTAAGGAACCTTCCATTTGCCTTTTGATCTACTCAGGCTATCGGGAAGGTGGCTAGTGCCTTGGGTAAGCTGCTTTATGTTGATCAGAAAACTGAGCAGATGTCCATGTTGACTTTTGCCCGTGTATGTGTGGAAATGACAATTCAGCAACCTCGGTATGAGACCCTTGATTTAACTACCAATGGATCAAAGGTCATGGTGGAAGTCGAGTACGAATGGAAACCGATGGTTTGTTCAAAATGTGAAATGTTTGGTCACACCTGTAAAAATGTTACTCCTGGTCCTTCTTCTGGACGATCTGAGGGAGCTATAGAAAGTATCCAGAAGGTTAATCCGGTAGTTGAGGCCCGCTCCTCTAAAGGAAAGGAGGTGGCCATGTAGCAACCTTCTGCGGAAGATGTAGATATTCAAGTCATCCATCGTTCTAAAGTGGGTGCTGCAGAACCCGCATCTGGTGTGGCTGTTAACAGGCCTTCCTATGTCGGTGAATCAAGCTTGGTAAAGGCGGCTCCTCAAGGACCGGATGTTCCAAAGGTTCCATGTCCTATCCTCTCTACTCTAGCTGACCCGCAATTAGTTGCTGAGGAGGTAGGGTGGAAGCAAGTTAATCGGAAAAATAAGAAAAAGAAGATGAAGCAGGCAGCAAGGAAGGCTGCTGCTGCAAATGCTGTAGTAGCTACTGATATTGTTCAAGCGGAAGTTGCAGATATGTCTATGTTGAATCCAAACGACCATTCAAAATCTCTTGATCCAGTGATTCATACCCTGGCAAGATCAGTTCCTCCTTCTGTAGCGGACCCTCCTGCTCAGGATGATCCCCTGGCTTTAATCGATAGCTCTGACGAAATCAGTAATTCTAGTGTCCAAGAGGACTTGATTGGAGAAGATTCTCAAGTTAGGGATATTCCTGATCCCAAAAGGCTCACCTCGCCGTTAATGGCAAACTTCCAAGAAAAGCTTAGAATGCTTCTATCTGATGGTTCAAAAGATTTGAAGAAGGAAGTTGACGCTTCAAGGACCTCTAAAAAGAGGTAATTTTGGTCCTTTTTGCTCCTTGTTTTTTGATGATTGTTGGTTTTTGAAATATTAGAGGTATCTTAAATCCTCTTAGGCGTGCCGAAATAAGACGTTTTACCGCGGTAAATAAGCTTTGTCTTATTGGCTTGCTTGAAACTAAAGTTCCTTTAGAGCTTTTTGATTCTATCTTGGCCACCCTCATTAGGGGGTGGAATTGGTGTGCTAACTATGATTATGCTCCGCGTGGGAGGATTTTGGTTGGATGGAACCCGGATCTCGTCGCCTTTTCTACCATCTCTATTAACGACCAAGTGTTGCATGGCAATTTAAAATGTAATCTGTTTGGAAGGAGTTTCTGTATATCGGCCGTCTATGGGGAACATTCGTTTGTCCGTCGTAGACCGTTATGGGAAAATCTCTAGCTCTGCAGTGAACTCTTCCTCGATTCACCATGGCTAGTTGCTGGTGATTTCAATTCTATCAGGGATCCATCGAACCAAGTTGGGGGCTCCACCAATTGGATTCCGTATTTTGATGAATTCCACCAGTGCTTGGAGCAAACGCATCTTACGGACCTCAGATTTGTCGGGCTCCGTTACACGTGGTCCACTTCATCTGGGACCGGGAGGAAAATGAGAAAGATAGATCGTGTATTGGTTAACAGCAAGTGGAACCTTGATTTCCCGTATTCGGAGGTGTCTTTTTTGAACCCTGGCATATCTGACCACACGCCGATGGTTGTAAGAGTTGTCCATCCAGCCCCGAGGAGGAAACCCTTCAAATACTTTGATTTTTGGACAGATCATCTAGAGTTTAAGGCGATCGTGCGGCGTGTTTGGAATACTCCGGTTAGAGGTGTCCCTATGTTTAAACTGGTTTCTAGATTGAAGATTTTGAAAGCTTAGCTCAATACCCTCAACCAGGATGCTTTTTCTAACATTTCGGCTAGAATTGCTGAGGCAAGAGAAGCTCTCAACGTCACTCAAGTTTAACTTCAATCAAACTCGTCCAACCTTGCTCTTGCTGATCAAGAAAGGAGCCAACGCCGGCTGTTTGTTGAATTGAGGAATCAAGAGGAATCTTATTATAGGCAGAAGTCCAGAATTAGATGGCTAAAGCAAGGTGATCGGAATACGAATTTCTTCCACCAATCTGTGAAGAGGAGACAGCTAATTAACAAAATCCTTTCGGTGGAGGATCCCGTCGGTTCGCTGATTACTGACCCGGGGCTGATTCCGCAGGTGTTCATTAGCTACTTCTCTTCGTTGTACTCCCCCCATGATGCATTAAATAGGCTGTCAATCCAAGATGTGGAGTGGGTTATTCGACAACCTTTAGTTGCTGATCAGATGTGCTTTCTCTCTAATTCGGTTTCTGATGCGGAGATCAAGTCTACGTTGTTCTCCTTAGCCAAAGGTAAGGCCCCTGGACCTGACGGATTCTCGGCTGAATTCTTTAAGTCCAATTGGGAGATCGTTGGTCCATTGGTATTGGAGGCGGTTCACGACTTCTTCCACATTGGCCAGCTGTTGAGAGAAGTAAATGCAACCATCCTTGCTCTCATCCCTAAAGTTCCTAATGCCAGTGATGTTTCGGATTTTAGGCCGATTGCTTGTTGTAATACTATATATAAGGTGATTACCAAGATGTTGGCCAATTGTATAGCGGCGGTTTTAAATGATTTGATAAGTCCGTCTCAGAATGCGTTTGTTAAAGGAATGAGAATTATGGATAACATCCTCTTGGCTCAGGAATTGTTTGCGGGGGGTTTCATCTCCATCCATACTTGCCTAAATGTGTGGTTAAGGTTGATTTCTATAAGGCATATGAGACGGTAGATTGGGAGTTCCTTAAACTTGTTCTTGTAGCATTCCACTTCCCAGAGAATTTCATTAAGTTAGTGATGGCTTGTGTTCGGACTCCTAAATACTCCATTTCTATAAATGGCGATCTCCATGGTTTTTTTTCGGGAGGACGTGGTTTGAGGCAGGGGGATCCTATGTCACCTTACCTCTTCACTCTAGTTATGGAAGTGTTTTCCGATTTATTGGTGTCTCGAACTTCAAATCATGAATTCAGGTATTATTGGAGGTGTAAGCCGGTCCAACTAACGCATCTTTTCTTTGCTGATGATGTTTTCCTATTCTGTCAAGCTAACTAGCCGTCAGTATCCATGCTGAAAAGAGGCTTAGATATTTTTTCATCCTGGAGTGGATTAGTTCCTAACAAAAACAAGAGCGAGATTTTTATTGCAGGTGGTGACCCTTCTATTCGAAATAGAATCCGGTGGGCATTTGGTTTTAAGGAAGGGAAACTCCCTGTTCGTTACCTTGGGGTACCTATCATATCTTCCAGATTGAATAAGAGGGATTGTATTGCATTGACGGAGCGTATTATGGCTAGGATTCAATCCTGGGCGCATCGTTTCATGTCTTTTGCAGGGAGATTGCAGCTGATTCGATCGGTTCTTCATTCGATTCAATCATTCTAGGCAAGTGTCTTTATGCTTCCCGCTTCGGTTTTGTCGGACATCGAGCGAATTATGAGGCAATTTTTATGGAAGGGAACGGCTCTTGGCCGTGGAGGAGCAAAAGTAGCGTAGGAGGATGTATGTCTTCCGAAACTTGAAGGGGTCTTGGCATTAGGAATTTGAGAGATTGCAACAAAGCCTCTATGCTCAAATTCATATGGATCCTCTTCTCAAATAAGGAATCGATGTGGTGCTGGTGGATTCATTCCATTTTCTTGACAAAGAAGAATTTTTGGATTTCATCTCAACCTGGGACTTGTTCCTGGGCGTGGAAGAAAATCCTCCAGCTTAGAAAGCACTTCAAAACTTCGTTTAGGTGGAAAATTGGAAATGGGCTGTCGGTATCTTTATGGCATGATTACTAGCTTCCATGTGGCCCTCTTGATGGATTCGTCCCGCCCTCGTTTAGTGACAATATGCGGCTCCCCGATTATGCAGTAATTGTTGACTTATACACCCCGTTAGGCGACTCATTCTTTCGGATATAAATCAGATGGGGCATAGCTTTACCGACTCTGGAGTCTTATAATGACAAGTTTATTTGGTGTGGCGATTCATCAGCCTCCTTCTCGGTCGCATCCGCATGGAATGCCATTAGAGCCAAGAGAGATCGGGTGGACTGGGCTCCTTTGATTTGGGATATCGATATAGTCCTTCACCATCAGTTTATTCTGTGGCTTATATCTAAAAACCGTCTTCCCACTCAGGTGATGTTGTTAAATCAGGGCCGAATTGATTTTAGTCTATGTGCCTTTTGTAGTGACGTACCGGACTCAATCGAACACCTATTCTTCCGATGTCGCATCTCGGCCTCGCTAGCCTTCTTTTGGGCTGCCAAATGTAACTTGCCATGGATAAATAGATGTTGGAGAGAGGTGCTCACTTGGGCTAGGAAATTCCTTATGGGGAAGGATTTTTACCACAGGATAGTTCGATTCTCTTTCGGTATTTTGTGCCATCTCATTTGGAAGAAGATGAATGCGATTATCTTTAGGGGTGAATCCTTGGTGGTCCCTGCCCTTAAAAATCACCTAATCAAGGTGGTTAAGGACAAAGCGCTCACATTTACGAAAGTTCTTCCTTCTCCGAGGAATAGAAGACTGCAAAGGGGGTGGGGATTCAACCCCATGATCTTCTCCTCTGTAACTGATTCTCCTTAGCTTGCTCTTGTTCTTGTAGTTGCGGGTTCCTTCCATCTCCGTTCTTCGCCTTCAGCTTTTGAGGGCTAGAGGGTTGGGGAGGGTAGGGGTTCCTGTTGTTATGTTTTGTTTGTTGGCTTTCTAGCTTTTGTGTTTCTTGTTGGTGCCCTTGGGCTTTTATATTGGATCCCCGTCACTCTTGCTCCTTTGTTAAGAGTGCTTGCTTGGATCCGATCTTTTGTTCTTTTGTCATTCTCATTAATATTATTACCTACAAAAAAAAAAAAAAAAACATAAGTGTTTCCATGCAGCCGCTCTCTTTATTAGCTTTCGGCACTGTTCATACCAAAAGTTTTGTGACCACAGAAATGATTATCAGTACTCGATCCCAAGGACCTCCTTCTATATTAAGCCCCGCCCCAACTTCTCTCGATCAGAGGGGGAAGGGAGGACGATCTTCTGCCCGTGCCGGCGAGGAATCCTTGGGAAGCAGGGCGAGAGATGGTGTCGTCGGGGAAGATAACGCTGCGGAGCTCCGACGGGGTGTCATTCGAGGTGGAGCGGTCGGTGGCGGTGGAGTCCAAGAAGATCAAGCACATGATCGAGGACGGCGGCGCCGAGAACGGGATCCCGCTCCCCGAGGTGACTGGCCAGATCCTGGCCAAGGTGATCGAGTACTGCAAGAAGCACGTCGACTCCGCCAAGGCCGAGGATCGCGTCAACGACGAGGACCTCAAGGCCTGGGACGCCGAGTTCGTGAAGGTCAACCAGGCCACCCTGTGTGACCTCCTCAATGTCGGTCGATTCTCTCCCCCATCTTGGCCTTGTTTTTTTTTTTAGGGTTCCCTTTTCTTTTTTCTTTTTCGGGGGCCTTTGTTTGGCAGGAGATTGGCGTGTTGTTCTCGAATTAGGTTTTGTAGGCTTTTTATTTTTGGGGGGTTGGTCGAGGGGCTAGGTTTTGCGAATCAGCGATTAGGATTTCGCTTGTTCTGTTTGATCGACTTTTGGTTTTTTTTTTTTTTTTTTTTGGTAAGGTAAGAATATATTGACTTTAACAACTGATCGACTTTTGTTTGTGCTGAAAGATCACATTTTATTTTCATGAGATTGGGAAGTTAGTGGGTGGTCTTGATGAGGGATTAGGGGATCTCCGTTGAATTTGTCGAATGTGGGTGGCTGAAGAGAAGGACTGGGGATGCAATTCCGATTTGAACTAGTCCGGTGCGAGGCCTGTGTTCGTGCGAAGTTTGATGTTTTGATAGATGTGCGTGTTCTCTTTTGCTTTCCCTTTTTTCACCCTTTTGTGCTTGGCAAATAGGATTCTGTTGGCTACAGGACGTCACGCTAGAGGGATGGGACGGTACACGAGGAGTGGAATTGGATGCTTTCTTTTCAATTCACATGCATATTGGTGTGTGCACCCATGGTAGCCTTTGTAAATCAAATCACGCAGGCCGGCCTTTATACAATAGGAAACCCTTTTGAGTTTTCGGGAGATGATTTGAATTGACTAAAAAGTTAAGACTCCTTGCTTTTTTTAACTGGGGAAACTCTCTGTGAGAAGCACTTCCAAAGATTCCTCGTTTTTTTTTTTCTCCTTATGGAAAACACGTCTACCTTAGAAGTTGCAATATTATTACATTTCAATGAGCTATTAGGAGCACTACCATCTCTGTTTAGTGCTTTTCACAGTGCATTTGAGTCATGTATCATCTTTGAAATGGCACAATGCTCCTTTAAACGACATGTCGAAGTCTTCCAGTAGCATCGTCAACATGAAGTGCCTTTCAAGGGTGTACATTTGTTAATGTTTTCTCAAATTGAATTTAGCGATTGTGTAGTTATCCATGGAACTAGCTTCAGTTGGTGGAGATGCATTTGATATGCCTTACTTGCACCATGTGCTAAGCTTTCTTAAATTTTTTTTCCCTAATTGTTGTTTTAGCCTTTGAGGCTGGCGTATGAATATTTCTGTGCTATTAAACATCATGTAGTTTGACGTTCAAGCTAGTTAAGTAGCATGTGCTGTGCCCTGCATCATCTAGGATTATATTATTGAGTCATTGATCATTTGAGATAATTGGAGAAGGGGAACCGTGTGCAATCTTTTTGTTGGTGAGGAATTAATGAGGAAATTTCGCATTTAGCATAGAAATAGGAAACTTGTGCTTGTCCTGCACCCACGCTACTGCTCAACTTTGTGTAGGAGGGACTAACACAGTGGTGGGGCTTCCAATATGAAGGTAATTGTGGATTCCCAGCCTGGGCAGTGTCTTGACTTTAGAGAAACCTAAGTGTTCATTTAATATGCCAAGGTCTTGATTGTAAGGGTTTTCTGTTTTTACAAATGGTGAACATAATGCGGCATGGCCAACTTTTTTTGTTAATAAGCTGTTCCAATTAGTTGTTACACAGTCTGATGCATGTATGAATTTGTGTCTAATTAGGCCGCTAAGTATCTGAACATCAAGAGCTTGTTGGACCTGACAAGCCAGACAGTGGCTGACATCATCTCTGGCATGATCAAAGGCAAGACCCCTAAGGAGATAGGCAGGATCCTCGGCGTCAAGAATGACTTTACCCCAGAGGAGGAGGAAGAGGTGCGGCGGGAGAACCCGTGGGCGTTCGAATGATATGTCTTTTAAGTCTCCTCCTGAACCTCTTGAGATGATTTGTGTTTCATTTTGCTGTGTCAGTCTTTTAGTCGTTGAAACATCTAGCATATGACTTTGCTTGGCTCACGAATGTAGATAGCGGTTCGCTGTGGTGGCATTTTTGGTTGGCTGGATCCTGGTTTTGGACTTCAGTTCCCTTTTAATGTTTCTAAGATTATCCTGTCTGATTATGGCCCTATTGATTTGATTATTATAATTTGCATGCATTTGAATCTTGAATCGGTCGATTGGGGTTGGCTGTGTTGGCCCTGTGTCGAATGAGCCACTGGATGGAACATAATCAAACGATTGGGGATACGGATCCTATACCATCCATGAAGGTGGTTCGGGGATTGGGATGAACTTGCAGCGTCATGTGCTGTCGCCAAGGTCAGGAACATTGAACGTTGTCCGTCTATTATCTAAACAGGCATTTCATTTTTAGGTCAATTTAATGCATGACTTATGAGTATTGCAGATTAAAATTTGGTAACTTCAACTCCATTAGCAACCACTTATAGTTGAATTTTTTTTAGTCAAAATAAATTTCCAGTCATTACTAAAATAATCACTAAAATAATACATGCAAGGGTCTATGGGAAATCTCAAAAGTTATCATAACAAGATAAATTCATAGAACTTCAAAATAAACAAGAGTATCCATAGCAAGTCAAATTCATAGATCTTCAAAATAAACCAAAAATCAGCAATTATATGCTTGTTTTTAATGAATAGATTTATAACTGCATCTAGGCAAAAAGATCAACAATCAATTTCTAAATCACATTTTATCATTAATGATGAGCACACGTTGAGATCTCCAACTATAGGCATGACTTTGCATTTTGGTGGTGTGTCCTTAGGATTTGGTCTCTAATACTATCATTGTACGGAGGCAACATAAACACATTGAAGAAACTTAGATTTCAAACCTCTGAGAGCGAGCCTTTTAGCAAGTGCGAGATGCCAAAGTTTTCAAACAAAAACACTTTAAAATATAGAGTTAATATCAAAGGTGCTGTGAACACCATTAAAGCTCACAGATATAAAATCATGAGAGTAAGGAAAGGAAGTAAGTAAAAATAAAGGAATAGCAACTAGAAAGGAGGGGGAGATTTAGGTCAAATACCTCCCTCGAAATTGAAGAGACAAAAAATAAAAAGGCTAAACTCAAAAAAAAAGAGGGGGAGAGTGGGATTGAGTTGTTGAAGATATTGACTAAAATGAGAAATAGGACCTCAAACGAATGAGATAGAGTTTTCAGATGGAAAAGTTTCTTATTTCTTGCCATGAAGGTTGACAAATAAAAAAATTCCGTTGCCGGGAATCGAACCCGGGTCTCCTGGGTGAAAGCCAGATATTCTAAAAGCTGGACGGCAGTGGATTGGCGGGATGATGGCATGCCATATTTAATCCGATGGATTCTTTGGCATGCTTTAATTTTCTTCAAAAAAGATAAAAACTAAAAAAGTAGATACGACATTGTGTGGATTTGTCGCTGCCACACTGTGCCAATTAGCCATAAGTTGTTTCTATTGTTTATAAAACGATATTTAGTCACATGACATTGTGTGGATTTGTCACTTTTTAAATCTAACTTAATATTAAAAAATTCATACCAAAATTGTGGTGAGAACGTGGAGTGAGAAAAAAGAGTGTAGAAAGTGAATCATAAAAATGTGCTTTTGTTTAAATAAGTTATGAATATTCTTGATAATATTTTGGGTTAACCCATTGATGATCGACTTACTAAATCCAACCTATTAGGTATGGATTAAGAGATGGGTCTATGATCCATTTCGACCATTTATCGATTGGTCGATTTGGGTATGGACCAGTGGGGCCATATACGTGCATCCTACGCATGGCATGATGCGTGGGACCTCTGCATCCTATATCGAAGGAAAATCCATCAAAACTCATAATGGGAAACTAATTTTCCATTCATTTTATGGAAAATTGACCATTTTTAGAAAATATTTTCTCATAAGTCATTTTTCCAGGAAAATGACAATATTTTTTGGTGTTTGGCTAAAATCTGAAAATGTTTTGGTAAATATTTTCCAGTGTTCGGTAAATAAAATATTTTCTAAGACTTCACCACTTAGATATGCTTCACTTACCGACTTATAAATCTATCAAATATGAATTTGCAGCAAACTTACTTCATATTTTTATTCCTTCATTGTCGCCAAACACTCATCTACTTTAAAAAATGTTCGTATGAATTTTAAAAAGAAGCAAAAGAGAAAAGAATCAAAGTATGTATAGCCTTAATGAGAATCTTCCAATTGAGTGGCCTATTCTTCCCCTGCGTCTTTTTTTTGATGACCTAGGGAAGCCTCGTACGCCGCGAGTGGCTGGAGTAAACCCTGGAGCCCCACGAGAGGACCCACCACCCCCGTGGAACGGGTAAGACGCCAAGCGTCTCCGCGGTGAGTCGAACCCTCACCCTCCAAGAAGGGGTCAGTGGGTCCCCCCATGATGGGAAAGACTTTGCCAACGGAGCCACCGCGGCCGGTAGTTCCCCCCGCATTTTTTTTTTGGTACTGGAGGAACCGGCTTGCAGCTGACAGCCGCGCTGTAAACCCTTAGGTGACACTTAAGCAGGATGACCCACCACCCCTGAGTCACACTTAATACACATAGCGCCTCCTCGGGTTTTGAACCATTCACCTCTTCGTTGAGTATCAGCCTTATCCAGTGGAGTTATTACGGCCGGTGGTTCCCCCGCATCTTTTGTGTTCTAATAAATAAAAGAAAGAAAAAGCAAAGCATATAGAGTTATTTGCTTGAGTAATGTACAACTGCATGGTAGAGTAAATAAAAAAAAATGATAAGGAAGAGTGCAGATCGCGAACTCGAGGTTTGCCTAGAATAACCGAACGACTAGTCAAGAAAAGAAGAAAATGGGAAACAAAGAAAAGAAAAAAAAAAGAAAAAGAAATAGAAAAGAAAAAGGAAATTAAAAATAATTTGAATTAAAAAAGAAAAAGAAAATTAAAAAATAATTTGAATAAAAAAGAAAAGAAGAATAATAAAGGGGAGGAGGAAGTGGGGATTTGTAAAGGTGTGAGATAAGAGATACCAAATGAGAAAAATGTCTTTCCCCTAATTTAGAAAATTTTTTTCTTTCATGAAAAATATTTTCCCTAAGGAATTTATTTTCCTTAAAACAAATGCTTTAAAAATTCGAAAAACGCTTTTCTAAATTATTTTTTGTGAAATGAACGTAATTTAAATAAAATGTAAAAAAAATGGCAGTAGATATCTTTTATCAAAGCTATGAGTTTTGAACGCGAGGTTTAGATTTGATTTGGATTTTCTTTTTCAAAATCCGGAAACCCAAAAAAGAAAACAAAGCTACGCTAAATCTCAAAAAAGAAAAGAGAAGAAACTGCACAAAAGATTATCAGCAAATAAAAACGCATCGAAAAATCTAAATAAAAAAGGAAATAAAATTTAGCAAACGGATCTGTTATAGGCCTTTTCGCGTCAGATACGTACGGCCCCGATGAACTTCCCGACACGTTTCGACCCCTCATTGGTCCGATCCAGGCCGCTACCCCGACCCCGTGCAGCACCAGATCAGGGGCCCTTTCTCCTTCTATATTAAGCCCTGCCCCCACTTATCTCGAAAGTTCTTCCGCACTCGATTTTTTTATTTTTCGATTTCGAAGAGAGAGAGAGAGAAAGCGACAGGGCCGAGAGCGAAATCCGCTCGCAGATTTTTGGCGCAGAGAGGGGAAGGGAGGACGATCTTCTGCCGGTGCCGGCGTGGAATCCGTTTGGGAAGCAGGGCGAGAGATGGCGTCGTCGAGGAAGATAACGCTGCGGAGCTCCGACGGGGAGTCGTTCGATGTGGAGCAGTCGGTGGCGGTGGAGTCGCAGACGATCAAGCACATGATCGAGGACGGCTGCGCTGACAACGCGATCCTGCTGCCCAACGTGAACAGCGAGATCCTGGCCAAGGTGATCGAGTACTGCAAGATGCACGTCGAGTCCGCCAAGGCCGAGGATCGCGTCAACGACGAGAACCTCAAGACCTGGGACGTCGATTTCGTCAAGGTCGACCAGGCCACCCTATTTGACCTCATCCTGGTCTGTTGATTCCCTCCCCCATCTTTCCCTTGTTCCTTTTTTAGGGTTCCTTCTTCTTTTTTCTTTTTCGGGGGCCTTCGTTTGGCAGGAGATTGGCGTGTTGTTCTCGAATTAGGTTTTGTTGGCTTTTGGGGGTTTGGTCGAGGGGCTAGGTTTTGCGAATCGGCGATTGGGGTTTCGCTTGTTCTGTTTGATCGACTTTTGTTTGTGCTGAAAGATCGGATTTTATTTTCATGAGATTGGGAAGTTAGTGGGTGGTCTTGATGAGGGATTAGGGGATCTCCGTTGGATTTGTCGAATGTGGGTGGCGAAGAGGACTGGGCATGCAATTCCGATTTGAACATAGGAAAAATCTCCTAGCAAGACTGTAGTCCTATGCTTGTGCTTCCAAAGTTGAGCAGCCTTCCTTGCTCCCATCATTTGTTGTCGATTTTTGCTCGATCGGTCTACATTTATTTTCGTAGGTTGATTATTCTGCTGCAGTTCTAAGTTAACCACAAAATGGCAGCTTTACCTGTTCTCTGGTTTTCATAAATTAATTGGCAATTTTTCGTGATTTCCTGAGCTTGACCAACAGTGAACTATAAAAGGCGCGCCTCATTTTTCATATATGCATGATGAATTTTCTGAAGATACACTTGTTTATGAACGTAGCATTGATGCATGTAAAAAAAGCCTCTACGATGTTGAAACTTTGAATTTGGAGCACGTCTTTTCATGCGCTTGCGGAGTTCTCAGAGTTGCGGATCCACGCATAGTAGTAATACATGAGCGTATGCTCTGTGCTGGTTATATGTCTGAATGTGAAAATGGGGAATCGCGTGATTATAATTAAGCATGTGGATACATGACATTGCCTTCCTCTTCAAATGAAACTTTGACAACTTTGCAGAATCTTAAAAACTCCATGAAAGCTAACTGAAGATATTTTCACATATTCACCAGGTCCAGGAGAAGCATGCAATGATTTCTTGGCATATTCATTAATACTGTCATGCTGTTGCTACACGTGCTGCGTCCGAAGGAAACTCCGCAAGATGATGAACATAACGGTAATTCTCTTATCAAACATGAAAATGTGTCATATTTACCGAACCAAGCGATGACAAAACCGAATGGATTATCTTTCCACTTGATCCTCTTCTTCTCCGTGAAAATGATCTCCAAATGTCTTGGAAATTTTCAAACTGTCCGGCAGATAGTGGGGGTAGCTCCAAAAGACCTCCACCCTGATGTTATAGGACCTCAAGCTTACTAAGTTGGAAGTTCAATACTTTCATTTTGTGAAATTGATGCGCTAATTTTCATGGAGCATTAGAGTATTATGTGCTTGGATGGCGGAATGGATCCCAAGAAAGAAAAGCAGAAGAGAATTTCTTATTCTTGCCGTATTCCTCACTTTTCTTCGTCCAATTTCGGCAGGGAGGTTGGTTTGATGATTTCCTCTCGCATTTTATGTGCTGCTGCTGCGCTCTTGTCCAAGAATGGAGAGAAGTGGAGATCCGAGGGCTCAGTGGTAAGTCACTCGACTTCTTTTGTCAGCATGATCTCTCGTACGTCGTGCAAACAGCGACAGTAGTCAAAGTGATAATGAAGTAATCTCTGAAAGGATCTTATGTAGCAATGCGCTTTCCCTTCACTCTGTTGTTGTTTCATTCCGAATCTTTCCGGGTTCTTGAAACTGAAAATGAGACATGCGTAATGAGTTTAATGTACTGACTCGCAGGTCATGAGAAGATGAAGACAAGCCCTCCTCCCTCACAATACATGGAATCGTGAGCGGCCGCTCGCGAGGACTCTGGAAAGGATCAGATGCCTTGGGAACGTTGACATAGAGGTGATACCTAGTCACCTCCAGGAGCTTCTCCGGTGTGACATATCCGACATTGTAAAGCAGTTCGTTCTTTATCTCTTGAACTCCGATAGTCGGTGTATACCACATAGAATGATCCGCAGTCAGCGTCCGTGTCGTTCTCTTGATTAGCTTTCTGCACTGTTCATACCAAAAGTTTGTGACCACACAGCAGGGTGAATGAGATAATTCAATTATGTTCTTGTGTTCGTCTAGGTCAAAATGACCTTTCTTACCTATGAATTTTTAAATTTTTGATGCGATCCTAATTAATGTGATGGCAAATAGCTGCATGTATAGGTAGATCCGTCAAATGAATAGATCAAGTCATGGTCCAAACTCAAATTGATTAATTTAATTTTTTTTTTATATTCGATGCAATATGAATCTTGCTACTAATATCTGACACAATCTATATCCAACACATACTTGATTTATGTTGTTAAATCATTTTTTATATTTAACTAATATTAAAAAATTGATATCAAAATTGAGGTGAGCACGGAATGAGCGAGGGGAGTGAAGAAAGAGAATCATATAAATGGATTGGTGTTTAAATAAGTTATGAATATTCTCAATAATGTTGTGGGCTTTACTATTTTACATTGATAATCAATTTACTAAACTCAACTTATCAAGTATGAGTTAAGAAATACGTCTATGATCCATTTTGATTATCCATTGATTGGTGGATTTGGGCACGGATGGGCGGGGCCATATATGTGCATCATGGGTATAGCATGATGTGTTTATTGAAGGAAAATCCATCAAAACTCATAATGGAAAACTAAATAAAATCTAAAAAGATGGCGCCAGAAACTTCCAGCGGAATGCTATGCATGGACCGCTGGTTGTCATCGCGACCGTCAGGCCTGGGGTCCCTTCTCCCTAAGGAGTTTGGCCGGGTACCCCACTGGGGGAGCTTATTTCTCGAGCTCTCCACCTAGCTCTACCAAGTCTTTCCTTGGTGTCACCCTTTCCCACTGCTCTTGAAGGGTTATACCCCCCGAGCCTGCTCTCAGGGTAGCAGAAACAGTTTAAGGTCATGTTTAGGACCCCATCAAAACTCATAATGGAAAACTAAATAAAATCTAAAAAGATGGCGCCAGATATCCTTTATCAAAACTTTGAGTTCTGAGCGTGAGGTTTAGATTTGATTTGGATTTTCTTTTTCAAAATCCGGAAACCCCAAAAAGAAAAGAAAGCTACAGTAAATCTCTTTTAAAAAAAAAGAAAAAAGAACTGCACAAAAGATTATTAATATATAAAAACACATAGAAAAATCTATATAAAAAGGAAATAAAATTTAGCAAAAGGTCTAACTTCCTTTTTCGAAACTTCAAGCGCGAATCGAATTGAATTTCTAGATCAAATATACGCCTTTTCACATCACCAACGTATGGCCCCGATAAACTTGCCGACAAGTTTCGACCCCACAATGGTTTTATCTAGGCCTCACATAGAATGATCCTCCTCCCTCACAATAATCGGATGCCTAGGGAACATTGACATTAGATGGTTGGGTTGGGTTTGGATCGGATGCCTAGGGAACATTGACATTAGATGGTTGGGTTGAGTTTGGATTGGGTCAAAAATGAGTTGATCCATATTTGACCATTTAACTTGGTTTAACTCATATTCATGTAGTGTAAATTTAATAATCTATACCCGACTTGAACTATACCCAACTTATATCCGACTCGACCCATATGCTAATTACACCTACTATATGCTAATTAAAAAAGTTTCAAATTAAATTAAAAATAGTAAATAAAATAAAATAAAAGTTAAAAAAACCTATAAATTGAAATATTTATAAAAAATTAGATCATGCATATGCTTCTCTTGTTTGAAGTGAACATATTATTGAATAACTGAAAACTATAACATGAAAAATCTTTAACTAAACTTAAGAAAGCTCATTTTTATGATTTTTTTATAAAAAAAAAAAAAATTGCAAAAGACTTTTATGCAATATAAATTTAATATAAAATTTTATAATTATTTTTCAAATAATTTTTTTAAAAAAATCGAATTTTTAAATATAGATTTTTTTATTTTTAAAAATATAATTTTTAATTATTATTTTTTTTTTTTTTTTTTTCTTCTTTGGTTAACTGTTGGCCACGACAACGATAAGTGATCGGCCACAGGTGAGCTCGCCCAACGTCGGTGAGCTCAAGCTTGCTGTTTGAGCCTCTCTTGACGCCGGTGGGGCTTCGACCTTGCCAGATTAGCGAGATCGAGCCTCGCCAGTCGTCCGGCGAGCTCGGCCTCGCTGGATCTTGCAAGATCGGAGCTTGCCCAATGCTAATGAGTTGGAGTGTTAGTGTGGCTAAGGCCCCACTGGCGTCGAGCGAGGCCTGATCTCGCTGATCTTGCTAGGTTGAGGCCCCTCCTGGCGCTGGCGAGCTCAAGTCTCGCAAGATCCGGTGAGCTCGAGTCTTGCAAGATTCGACGAGGCTCGAGCCTCCTAGTCATCGGCGAGGTCGAGGCTCGATCTCACCGATCTGGTGAGGCCAAGGCTCCGCTTGACGTTGATGAGCTCAAGTCTCATTAGATCCGGCGAGGCTCGAGCCTTGCTAATCGTTTGCGAGGCCTTGGTTTGCCAGATCGGCGAGATTGAGCCTCACCGAATGTTGTGTGAGGCCGAGGCCCTACTCGACGCCGATGAGCTCGAGTCTCGCTAGTCATCGGCAACCACGAACTTGCGTGTCGACAAGCTTGAGTTTGGGCTAAGGATGGAGGAAAAAGAAAAAAAAAAAAAAAAAGAAAATTGAAATATGAAAAATAATTATAATTTAGATTTTTTATAATTTTTTTTATAAAGTTAAAGAGGGAAAGATTGTGTAGAGCTTGGATTGGAAATTTAGAAATGAGTTATATAGTTCAAACCCACTTGATATTTTAAATTAGTCGAAAATGGATTACAAGTTCCAACCCATTTTGGATCCATTTAAATCAGATTCTATCCATTTTTGGTTAGGTTTTTAAAAGTCTTCAACTCATATAAGTAAAATATAAGTCCAAAAATAGATTTATGACCCATTTTAACACCTCTAATCAATACAAAGATGATGCAGAGTTACCTCCAGAGACTTCTCCGGCATAACATATACGACATTATAAAGCAGTTCGTTCTTTATCGCTCGAACTCCGATAGCCGGTGTAGCTGACATAGAATGATCCTCAGTCAGCGTCCGTGTCGTTCTGTTGATTTAGCTTTCTGCACTGTTCATACCAAAAGTTTGTGACCACAGAAATGATTATCAGTACTCGATCCCAAGGACCTCCTTCTATATTAAGCCCTGCCCCCAACTTCTCTCGATCCTTCTACCACACTCGATTTTTCGATTTCCTCGCGAGATTCGATTTCGAGAAGAGAGAGAGGAAGCGACAGAGCCGAGAGCGAAATCCGCTCGCCGATTCTTCGCGCAGAGGGGGAAGGGAGGACGATCTTCTGCCGGTGCCGGCGAGGAATCCGTTTGGGAAGCAGGGCGAGAGATGGCGTCGTCGAGGAAGATAACGCTGCGGAGCTCCGACGGGGAGTCGTTCGAGGTGGAGCAGTCGGTGGCGGAGGAGTCGCAGGTGATCAAGCACGCGATCGAGGACTGCTGCACTGACGACGCGATCCCGCTGCCCAACGTGAACAGCAAGAAGATCCTGGCCATGGTGATCGAGTACTGCAAGAAGCACACGTCGAGTCCGCCACGGCCGAGGATCGCGTCAACGACGAGGACCTCAAGGCCTGGGACGCCGAGTTCGTCGAGGTCGACCAGGCCACCCTGTGTGACCTCATCAAAACTCATAATGGGAAAACTCAATAAAATCTAAAAAGACGGCAGCAGATGTCCTTTGTCGAAGCTTTGAGTTTTTTGACCGTGAGGTTTGGATTTGATTTGGGTTTTCTTTTTCAAAATCCGAAAACCCAAAAAGGAAAAGAAAGAAAGCTACGCTTAATCCCAAAAAGAAAAAAAAGAAACTGCACAAAATATTATCAGCAAATAAAAACGCATCGAAAAATCTAAATAAATTAGGAAATAAAATTTAGCGAACGAATCTGTTATACGCCTTTTCGCGTCAGATACGTACGGCCCCGATGAACTTTTTCCTGACACGTTGCGACCCCTCAATGGTCCGATCCAGGACGCTACCCCGACCCCGCGGCAGCACCCGATCATGAGGACGACCTCCTTCTATATTAAGCCCTGCCCCCACTTATCTCGACCCTTCTACCGCACTCGATTTTTCGTTTTCCTCGCGAGATTCGATTTCGAAGAGAGAGAGAGAGAGAGCGAGAGCGACAGGGCCTAGAGCAAAATCTGGTCGCCGATTCTTGGTGCAGAGAGGCAAGGGAGGACGATCTTCCGCCGGTGCCGGCGAGGAATCCGTTTGGGGAAGCAGGGCGAGAGATGGCGACGTCGAGGAAGATAACGCTGCGGAGCTCCGACGGGGAGTCGTTCGATGTGGAGCAGTCGGTGGCGGTGGAGTCGCAGACGATCAAGCATATGATCGAGGACGGCTGCGCCGACAACGCGATCCCGCTGCCCAACGTGAACAGTAAGATCCTGGCCAAGGTGATCGAGTACTGCAAGATGCACGTCGAGTCCGCCAAGGCCGAGGATCGCGTCAACGACGAGGAACTCAAGACCTGGGATATCGATTTCGTCAAGGTCGACCAGGCCACCCTGTTTGACCTCATCCTGGTCGGTCGATTCCCTCCCCCATCTTTCCCTTGTTGCTTTTTTTAGGGTTCCTTCTTCTTTTTTCAAGGCCTGGGACGCCGAGTTCGTCAAGGTCGACGGGGACACCCTGTGTGACCTCATCAATGTCGGTTGATTCTCTCCCCCATCTTTCCCTTGTTTCTTTTTTAGGGTTTTTTTTTTTTTTTATTCGGGGGCCTTCGTTTGGCAGGAAATTGGCGTGTTGTTCTCGAATTAGGTTTTGTAGGCTTTTTATTTTTGAGGGTTTGGTCGAGGGGCTAGGTTTTGCGAATCGGCGATTAGGGTTTCGCTTATTCTGTTTGACCGATTTTTTTTTTTTTTTTTTTTGGTAAGGAAAAGGAAAGTTTAACCGATTTTTTGTTTGTGCTGAAAGATCGGATTTTTTTTCCATGAGATTGGGAAGTTAGTGGGTGGTCTTGATGAGGGATTAGGGGATCTCCGTTGAATTTGTCGAATGTGAGTGGCTGAAGAGAGGGACTGGGGATGGAATTCCGATTTGAACTAGTCCGGTGCGAGGCCTGTGTTCGTGCGAAGTTTGAATGTGTTGATAGATGTGCGTGTTCTCTTTTGCTTTCCCCTTTTTTTCCCCCTTTTGTGCTTGGCAAATAGGATTCTGTTGGCTAGAGGACCTCACGCTAGAGGGATTGGACGGTACACGAGGAGTAGAATTGGATGCTTTCTTTTCAATTCACATGCATATTGGTGTGTGCACCCATGGTAGCCTTTGTAAATCAAATCACGCAGGCCGGCCTATATACAACAGGAAACCCTTTTGAGTTTTCGGGAGATGATTTGAATTGACTAAAATGTTAGATTCCTTGCTTTTTTCAAGTGGGGAAACTCTCTGTGAGAAGCACTTCCGAAGATCCTCGTTTTTTTTCTTTATGGGAACACTTCTACCTTTGAAGTTGCAATATTATTACATTCCAATGAGCTATAAGGAGCACTGCCGTCTCTATTAAGTGCTTTTCACAGTGCATTTGGGTCATATATCATCTTTGAAATGGCACAATGCTCCTTTAAACGACATGTTGAAGTCTTCTAGTAGCATTGTTTGCTCGTCTGCCGGTCTTTCGTACCGCTTGTGGTGCCCGCATCTTTCTCTTTCTCAAGGTCGTTTCATGTCTCTCCGTAGCTTTCCTCATGTTGCTGTCATGTTGCTGTTGTTCCGAGGACTCTCCTTTTTTCTTCTCTATTTGCCGTTGTCGGTAATGCTCTTTCCAGCTTACTTATGGAGTCTTATTCAGAAGCTTAAGCAAAAGATATGTTTGGCCGCTGAGGAGGAGTTCTTTTGCCTTCGCACGGTTGGCGATACACGTGGATTTGTAGTACCAGTCGGTGTTTAACTAGTCAATGAATTTAGTAAAAAAAAATTCGTCAATCGTCTGCAGTCTTTTGTACTGCACATGGTGCCCGCATCTTTCTCTTTCTCAAGGTCTTTTCCTGTCTCTCCATAGCTTTCCTCACATTGCTGTTGTTTCGAGGACTCTCCTTTTTTTTCCTCTATTTGCTGTTGTCGGTAATGCTCTTTCCAGCTTACTTATGGAGTCTTATTCAGAAGCTTGAGCAAAAGATGTTAGTTGTCGCAGTCCGTATGTTCGGCCGCCGAGGAGGAGCTTTTTTGCCTCATACAGTTGGCGATACACATGGATTCGTAGTACCAGTCGGTGTTTAACTAGTCAATGAATTTAAGTCAAAAAAAAAAATTAGTCACTCGTCTGTGGTCTTTTGTACCGCTTGTGGTGCCCGCATCTTTGTTTTTCTCAGGATCTTTTCCTGTCTCTCCGAACATGAAGTGCCTTTCTAGGGTGTACATTTGTTAATGTCCTCAAATTGAATTTAGCGATTGTGTAGTTATCCATGGAACTAGCTTCAGTTGGTGGGGATGCATTTCATATGCCTTACTTGCACCATGTGCTAAGCTTTCTTATTTTTTTTTTCCCTAATTGTTGTTTTAGCCTTTGAGGCTGGCGTATGAATATTTTTGTGCTACTAAACATCATGTAGTTTGACGTTCAAGCTAGTTAAGTGGCATGTGCTGTGCCCTGCATCATCTAGGATTATATTATTGAATCATTGATCATTAAAGATAATTGGAGAAGGGGAACCACGTGCAATCTTTTTGTTGGTGCGGAATTAATGTGTAAATTTCGCTTTTAGCATAGAAATATGGAACTTTTGCTTGTCCTGCACCCATGCTACTGCTCAACTTTGTGTGGGAGGGACTAACACGGTGGTGGGGTTTCCAATATGAAGGTAATTGTGGATTCCCAGCCTGGGCAGGGTCTTTGACTTTGGAGAAACCTAAGTGTTCGTTTAATATGCCGAGGTCTTGATTGTAAGGGTTTTCTGTTTTACAAATAGTGAACATAATGCGGCATGGCCAACTTTTTTTTGTTAATAAGCTGTTCCAATTAGTTGTCACTCGGTCTGACGCATGTATGAATTTGTGTCTAATTAGGCCGCAAACTATCTGAACATCAAGAGCTTGTTGGACCTGACATGCCAGACAGTGGCTGACATGATCAAAGGCAAGACCCCTGAGGAGATACGCAAGACCTTCAGCATCAGGAATGACTTCACCCCAGAGGAGGAGGAAGAGGTGCGGCGGGAGAACCAGTGGGCATTTGAATGATATGTCTTTTAAGTCCCTCCTGAACCCCTGAGGAGATACGCAAGACCTTCAGCATCAGGAATGACTTCACCCCAGAAGAGGAGGAAGAGGTGCGGCGGGAGAACCAGTGTGCTTTTGAATGATGTCGTTTAAGTCTCCTCCTGAACCTATGTAGATGATTTGTGTTTTATTTTGCTGTGTCAGTCTTTTAGTCGTGTCAGTCTTTTAGTCGTTGAAACATCTAGAATGACTTTGCTTGGCTCACCAATGTTGATAGCGGTTCGTTATGGTGGCATTATTGGTTGGCTGGAGCCTTGTTTTGGACTTCAGTTCCCTTTTAATGTTTACTAAGATTATCCTGTCTGATGATGGCCCTATTGATTTGATTGTTATAATTCGTATGCATTTGAACCTTGAATCGGTCGATTGGGGTTGGCTGTGTTGCTTGTGTCGAATGAGCCAACCAGATGGAACATAATCAAACGATTGGGGATACAGATCCTATACCATCCATGAAAGATGGAACACATCGACCTTGAATCCATGTGCTATCGCCAGGGTCGGGAACATTGAATGCTGTCCGTCTATTATCTAAACAGGCATTTCAATTTCAGGTCGATATAAGGCATGAGTTATGAGTATTGCAGATTAAGCAGTCAATTTTTTTTAGTCAAAAGAAATTTCTATTCATTACTAAAATAATTATTAAAATAATAAATGTTAGGATCCATGGGAAATTTCAAAAGTTACCATAACAAGATAAATTCATAGAACTTCAAAATAAATAAATAAAAAATCAGTAATTATATGCTCATCTTTAATGAATAGAATTATAATTGTATCCTAGTAAAGGATCAATAATAAATTGCTCAATCACATATTATCATTAATGATAATCACATGTCGAGATCTCCAACTATAGGTGTGACTTCGCATTTTTGTGATGTGCCCTTAGGATTTGCGTCTCTAATACTATCACCATGTGGAGGTAACATAAACATATTGAATAAGCTTATGGAGGTAACATAAACATATTGAATAAGCTTAGATTTGAAATCTACGAGAGCAAACTTTTAGCAAGTACGAAACGCCAAAGTTTTTAACAAAAGCACGTTAAAACATAGAGTTAATATCAAATTTGCTATGAACACTGTTAAAGCCCATAGATATAAAATCAGGAGAATAAAGAAAGAAAATAAGTAAAAATAAATGGGAGTCGAATCCCACTCCTGAAACTTATACGTCCCCACTCCATCCCTTGAGAAGGTGGGGATTTAAACCCCTGGACCTCCCCCTTCCAAGGTGATCACTGGAGCGAATCCCAGTGATTCTTCCTAGAAGTTGAAGAGACAAGAAAAAAGAGAGGCTAAACTCAGGGAAGGGGAGAGAGGGATTGAGTTGTTAAAGATATTTGACTAAAATGAGAAGTAGGATCTCAAACGTAT
Source organism: Eucalyptus cladocalyx (assembly GCA_017140615.1). Classification (NCBI taxonomy): domain Eukaryota; kingdom Viridiplantae; phylum Streptophyta; class Magnoliopsida; order Myrtales; family Myrtaceae; genus Eucalyptus; species Eucalyptus cladocalyx. The sequence goes on along the minus strand of CM029524.1, from coordinate 37,108,196 downwards.
GAGGGCTCAATTTCATAAGATAACATTAATTTTAGGTGTTATCTTAAATCTGATTCACATTATATCTTTTATTTTTTGGTAAAATGACTCACATTTTATTTTATCTCAAGGAAAAGCACAAATTTTAACTTTATCCCAAATCTGGCCCATTGACTTTCCTTCCACGGTCACCGTTATCATATGAGGCATTTCCACGTCACCCAGAAAATCTGTTCCTATTATTTTCCATTTTCTCGCAGATTTTCCGTTCGTTTTTGTTTGGAATCGAGCCGAGAAATCCCCGGATTCTCGTCCCGGCGAGCGCGAGGTCATGATTGCGACGATGAATTCCGAGGAGGAGGAGGAGGAGATCGAGTTCGAAGGGGACGAGAAAGTTAGGGTTGTGAAGGAGGCCGGCGTCCCTGCCGCCGTCGACAAGGACGGCGAGGAGACGACGAGGAAGAAGAGGAGGAAGACGGCATGCAAAGCCAGGAGGAAGTGAACAGCGAAGGAGATGGGCGCGGCGGCGTGGACGACGAGGATGACGGCGACGAAGAGGACGACGACGAGGACGACGGTGGGTTATCGACCCACCCAAGTCTTTTTCTTTTTCTTTTTCTGTCTCTTCCTCCTACTTCGACCTCGCTTGTCGCGGCCATGGACGGGGCTTTGTTTCAGATCTGGAGTTGGCCGTTGGGAAGATGAAGACAAAGACGAATAGAGGGAATCGCGAGCAGATTGTGAATTTCTGAATCAACTTTAGCATTCAAGCATGGGTTTCTCTCCTTTCTTTTCTTTTCTTCTTTTCCTATTCCAGCGATGAGCTGCAATGATTAAAAAAGGAAACCTTTATTCGAGTTTCTGGGTTTCCTTTTTTTCTTCCCCCCAGATTCCACAAATTTCCCATAACCCAGCTTCCACAGATTCCGCGTAACTCGAGTTGTTTGCGGCCATGTCTTCTATGTTTGGCCAAAAGGACAAAAACCAAGAGACCCACTGATTTTTGACCCATGTTGCTCTGTAAACTCCTCTATGATCTTTTGGCTAAAAAGACAAGCCAAGACACCCATTGCCCCTTTCCTTATCTCAAAAGATTTTTCCCACATTCTTTTTTTCTGGAGACTTCTATTTTTTTTTCAGATTTTTGGCCATTTGCTCAGGCCAAAAACGGGCAAAGATGACCACAAAGACGATGGAGATGGAGGACTCCTTCCGGCGAAGACGAAGCTAACAACAAGGACGACAGAGGGGTGGTCTGGTTTGGACGTGCCGTGTTGGTTGGAACGGTGTGACTATGGAAGGATAAACTTTTATTTCAAACAAAATATAGTTCGGATCAGATTAATAAAAAAATTCCGTTGCCGGGAATCGAACCCGGGTCTCCTGGGTGAAAGCCAGATATCCTAACCGCTGGACGACAACGGATTTGTGAAATGATGACATTGTCATATTTTATTTGACGGATTCTTCGGCGTGCTTTAATTTTCTTCAAAAAAGATAAAAACTGAAAAGGAAGATACGACATTGTGTGGACTTGTCTCTCCCATGCTGTGCCAATCGGCCAGAAGTTGTTTCTATTGTTTATAAAGCGATCTTCTTAGGATAATTGCTTTAGCTCAAAATTCAAATTACAGAGGGGACAGAGATATTTAGATGATGTTATGATGCCGCACGGCAATTTAACCAACGAATCACAAAATATCAATTAATCCCCATACTTTTGTATTGAACTCAATTCAAGATTGTTGTTCATGTATTTTCATTTATTCGAAAAAACAAGATCATGAACATTTTAAATAGATGTGTTAAAATACGCTTCTTCTTTTTATTTTTTTTACTCTTCCTTTCTTTTAAATCGCGATTTTTCCTGATTTTTCAAATTCGAAATATCAATCTTGATAGTTGCATGTATCAAGCCTTTCCAGATATAATATCTTCTTTCTGCGTTTTGTTGAATTTGGCATGTTCGATGTCAGACAAATAAGAAAAAAAAAAAAAAAAGAAGCTTTCTCATTTAGACTTAGGGAAGAATCAAGCATCTCGATTTACTTGGTAGATAGACTGAAATTTTCTGACCCTTAGTCTAGAAGAAGAGCTGTCTAACATATAACTAAAAGTTAATAAACTACTAGAGAAAAGGAGAATAATTAGCTATAAAATGCTCAAAAAATAGCATGTTTGTACTTGATTAATTTATTAAGCCTACCATGTTTTTCTTAGTAGTATCAGCCCAACAAGGCAACCATCCAGCAACCAAAAGTCATAAATTTTAAGGAAAATTAGTTCAACGTGATTCATAAATTGTAGCTCAATGTATAATGCCGTCTCTAAATTTTTAATTTGTTCAATACGATTCTTAAATTTTTTGTACATATGCAATTTATAATACATAGATAAGATAATCAAGAGATTAGATTGAATCTGAGATATGATAATCTAGAGATTAGATTGAACATTTACCATAAGTTCAAGAATCGTATTAAATAAATTAAAAGTATAGTAACGACATTGCATTTTTTACTAAAGTTTAAAAATCACATTGCACATTTAACTTATTTAGAGGAATCATTTGTGTAATTTAACCTAACTCTTGATGATAGAAATGCAACATGTTGTATGAAGTTCTAAGAGCAAGTTCACGATTCCGATCCAAAAATTCACTGCACAACTAGAGAGCCAACTGATTTGCAATCCAATTTGCCGATGATTTTCTCTCTCTCTCTCTTTTGCATGTTTTATTTAGGGAAAAGACCACCAAAAATCCCAAATTTGGCCTAAAATGACAAATTTACCCCAAATTTTTTTTTTTTTATATGAAAAACCCCAAACTTTACTAACCAAGACATATTTACTCTACCAATAGCATTTTTGCCTTATTTTTCCTATTTCTTTTCTTTTTTCTTCTTCTCTCTTCCCTCCGTCGGCCATGGCGGAGGGAAGTCGGACTCAAGCAAGGGCAGCCCTTTCATGAGTCCAATGAGGGGTGCCCTTGCTAGATTTGGCGAGGGAGGCCCTCACCCCATGCAACAGAGGGCTGCCCTCGCCCGATGCCGCGTCGTCAGCAACCCTAGCCAGCCCAACCGAGAGCGACCCTAAGTTCGGCTAGCGGAGGGAAAAGAGAAGAAGAAAAAAAGAAAAAAATTTAAAAAGTAAAATGCGAAAATGCCCTATAGTTTATGATAAATGTATCACACGGGATACAAGTTCAAGGATTATTGTGTCATGAAAAAAAGTTTGAAATAAATATGTCATAGTTAAAAAGTTTGAAGTTTTTTATATCATAAAAAAAAAAAAATTGGTATAAATTTGTTACTTTGGACAAAATTTGAGATTTTTGGTAATTTTTTCCTTTTTATTTAACATTTAAGCGGTCGAACCCTACAGACAAGAACACGATTCAAGAATCAGGAACGACCTCAATACCACAGGCTATAACTAGGGCCACTTCCCAATGGATCGGCAAATTCACTACCGCTGGTATTTTGAAAACGGATGTACACGAAGCAGGTACAAGAAAGAGCTTCCCAATAAAATTTTCCATCCCCATTCTCTTCAGCACAAGGGGAAACACCACCTGGTGCCCTACTCGGAATTTCATGTTGAACAGAAAAGGCCATGCAGCTTCATACGTAAATAAATGCGCAAATACCAGGAAAGAAAAAGGTCCATGTCTCTTCTTTGGTAATGAAACAAAGGTCCCCTGTCAGTTGCTTCCACAATGTAGAGTACAAAAACAATAACATTCACAAATGGTTACAGGAAAAAAAGAATAGTTTCTAGAGTTTCCGATCCCTCTGATCCAAATACCACCGAAAGCATCGGATCGAATCAGATCAGACCAGCAACTTTCAGGAATATCACATCCCACACCATGGTCCAGAAGTAGTTCATGCAAAAAAAAAAAAAAAAATCTTCGAGGTCCTGAAGAAAGTGCAATTAGAAAGAAAAAAAAAAAAACATTTTCGTATTTAACAAATGAGATGAGCGCTACAACTTTGAGAGTCGCGCATGAGTAAAGACCAGGACTTTCGCCGCACTTTCCACAACCGGTATGCCAACCCCCTCCGTTGTCGCCGCACGCAATGTGTCGTCCACCATCGGTATCTTCCTGCCGTTCAGAATCATCCTTCACTGAAAGAAAATGTAATCTGACCCCAAAGATTGAAAAAATGAACTAAGGGGCAGTAAAGGGACAAGCAACAAAAATCCCCTCATGATGTCATCAGCACATAGACCATAAATATCTATAGAAAATTTCCACAAAACCACATGAATCAACCAGTATACTCATGCAATCAGCTCGACTCAAGTACTTCAACCGCACGCTCTTCTACCCTTTCACGATATTGTATCTTCTGCTCCTTTTTCTTTCTTTTATACTGGATTTGTAAGCCACGGTAAGACTACTAAGCAAGCATTATATTAGTCATAACAAATCCTCCATGATCCCTTCTTGGTAAAACATGTGAAAGCATGTACTTCATGTGCTTGTTCCTGTAGCTGCAGTGCTAGTCTGGCCTGTTTCGCCCATACGGTCGGGCTCCTCTAACCTCCTTGATGTAACCACATGAGCATCAGCCTGACTGACCATATTGTCAAATCTCGTATCCCTGACATTGAGAGAGCCCGATTCGGTTCCAGATGCAAGAGTGTCGTGATTCAGAGAGGTGGGGACCCGAGGGCTTGTGGTGCCCGAAGAATGAGCAGAAGTAGGCAAGACAAATTTCATCCAATCAGTGCGCTTCCTGACTTTGTCACCCTGTGGCTCACAACAGAAGGCACGAGAATGATCATAAGTCAGAAAAGAAGAGAATCAAATCCAGTTATGCAAATTATACAGAACATTCTGTAGCACCACACTAGCAGACGAGTGGATCTGGCGCCCGGAAAAGATACCTGCACTTCCACAACAGCTGAAGTTCGCACAGCATCCAATATGAGCTGTACATCATTAGTCAACTCCTTGACCTGGATCCAAAACAACATTTGCAGTAAACACAAAGGTTTGAAATAAATAAGTGATGAATCGCATCCAATATAAGCAGCAATATGTTTGCCTTGCATGGTATACGTAATCCTGGCAAAAAGCCAGGGTCTGTGTGGAAGACCTGAACTAACAAAGGAGGACCAGGACAAATAGTATAATTTCCTAATTGACTAGTTTTTCTCACCCCAAAAAAATAGTGCAATATCTATAATCAAAGTTTGGGGTGTCCTAAATACCAAAAGATGCCAACAATAATAAATCATTATAGGTGAAGTCATCAGCCACCGGTACAGAAAATATCAAAAAGAGTTCCACAAAGAAGGCACATGCAAAGCTATCAAATTGGAAAAAAAAAAAGTAACAAAGAAAGTAAGAAAATCTTTTGACTAACTTTGTTCAGTCAAGCAGCCAACACACAGTCAAAGGCAGAGTCTGCATATATTCCCTCAGAAAAGGGTTTTAGGGGAAGGGGAGTGGCACTTTTTGGCCAAAACTTATATAATAGCAGATAACTATACGGACCAGCCAACGTTGTAGAAATTGTCCGATTCATGGTCCAAATCATATGATTCATTTCAATTCATCTTTCAAAAGATTCAACCAGTTGTCCATGCCTCCAACTCCAGCTGTTGCGCCTCTGAGGACTGATGAATTCGAGGTGCATGCCCTCTGAGAAGGCACAGCTTCTCAACACCTCTGAATTTGGTCTACAGTCCTCTGACCCTCCTCTTTTCTGCACCTTTGACCAACCTCTTTAGCTTGTTTAAATCGCAAGCATAGACAAAGTCGCAGCTTGCATGTGTAGGAATAAATAGACTCGTCTCTTTTGCATGCTTCATGAGAAAGCAATACAAATATAGTCAAAATAGAGATTTTGCTTGTAGAATAGTGACGAGACAAATCATGAATATTGAGTTAACTTGCTGCAAAATCTTGTACCGAGTGAAGTCGGAGTAAAATCAAGAGTTGACTCAGCAAAATTGCCAAAATTGCGAGTCAACTAGGTGAGAATCATGGGACTGACTTTATTAGCCCAAGTCCACTTTCTTGGGAAATCTGGGCTTCGTTTCAGCCAAATAGCAAATGAAACAATGCAGGCCATATCGACCTTTCAGTGAAATGGTTTGTTTCAACAGCACAAATTGAAAAAGGAAAGAAAAGAACTAAATAACATAAAGAAAAATAATTTCCTCATGCCCAATTCACAACAGTGCAGTGGGCCCTCTCGATTCCAAGAAGCAGCCATAAAAATCCACTTTAACCATCAAAAACCTCCATTACCACCCCCATCATCTTTTGCCATTCAGTAACAGAACATAATGAAGCTTCAAAGTCTTTTGTCATACGCGAATTTTTCCTAAATAATCCAAAATTGTACCAATATTTCTATATTTCGTCCGGTCAGTATAATGTATTTGATCAATTTGCTCAATACTATCATTTGACATGCTCCAATTTCTTCCTTAATGGTATGGAAGTTTTTGTTATAGTATGTATCAAACTCATTATGTTCTTTGGGTTATTTTATAAGCTTTGCGAAACCTTTCTATATAATGATTTGATCTTACGATTTAGTTTTGTGGAGGCCCCTCCAATTTCCTAGTTAAAAAAGTGATTTTAACTACCTTGGCAAATAGTTTCCATTGTTTTTGTGTATTTAAGGTTCTTGTTGAAGTGTCATGAAGTTTCTTTTACAAGTTTGAGGCCTTTGGGTATGGAACAAATAGAGTAGTATGTCAATCTGTTACAAGTCTGTGACTTCCTCTTTGCATACAGTTTCCCACAATGCGAATTGAAATTTATACTATGTTAATCAGGTCCCAAAACGAAAGAGTTAAATTTTCTCAACAATATTTACCATAATATGCTTTTTAAGTGCTTTCGCAACTAATAGCATGTTCTAGTAAGTAATGCCAATCCTTTCTACCAAATCTTCCCAAAAAATGAGATTTACAATTCAGGATTTGGACCTCAATTCAACAACACTTCAGTCACCTACAATCCATTGTGAATATATCTAAGTGTCCAACTAGTAAGTAATAAGTTGACACGAGTCAAATTCTAGTTGCCACATGCAAGTTGTCCATTTGAAATTAAACAGATCAAGGCAAAGCAACAAAGCCACCAAGATAATGGATACAACCATGATAATTCAAATCATTGCTGATACCAGTTAATCATTAATCATGACATTAAGACAAGATAGGTAGATAATGTATTGAAACTATGAGAATGAATATTGGCAAAGCAATTTGAAACTATAAGGCCTACCAGAGCGCTTTCATCAGAATTAAAAATTAAGATGGTGAATTTCATCATTGGTTACTGAACTTTGGTGCACTTTGTAATCAGATTAGTGAACTTTCATTTGATCACCATATAAACCTCTGTATCTTTGCAGTTAATGAATTTTAACCAAAATCCAAAAAATTGTAAGCTTGGTGCTAACATACCCTTGCCACTTGCCAATAAAACATGGAGTTCAGTTGCACGCTTATGTCAGCAGGAAGTGAAATAGTTTAAATATCATAAAAAAAATTGAAATAAAAAAGCAATGAAGCGACTAACCCTCTGCCCCTCTTTGGAGGGTCGTTGACCATCAATTGTCAGAAAGGACAGTGCAGCACTCTACCACAATCAAAGAGGGTCATTTCACTCCATCACCGCTGGCAGAAGGCCTGCAACACTCACTGGGGATGCAGGAGGGTCACAGGCCCTCAAGCCTTTATTCCCTTTTTCTTCTTGTTCTCTTCTTAAATTCTTTGTATTTTCAGGAAAAAAAAAAACTCAAAGATGACATTGTCCACCGACTCCATAGAGCCACACCACTATGTTAGTACTTCGCCAAAAACTTGTTCAAATTCTTATTGAAGTATGACAATTTCAATGAAATGAATGTTTGACCCATTTGGTGATTTAAATCATAGCTCGTTAATCTATTGAAAATAGCACCAAAATTTAGCGATACCAATGAAGTATACCCAGTTAAAGTAATATGCAATAAACAAGATTTGGGGAAAAACGATATTACTTGCAAAGTCTCACCATCTTCAAAACTACACGTGTGGAAGTTAAAAGATTGGAGGAGCCAATATTTGCCATAATAGAAAATCCATCCAGAAATGAAAGAGGACTTCCATCTCCAGTGAATTTGCAAGCAAATTCATTTAGGCTGAAAACACATAACTCATCAAAAGCAATGTTGGTTGGTTGACTTCCAAACCTCAAAGTGCATTGCCTTCACAGGTGGTATATTATAATTATATACAAATCGAGTAATCCGGTACTGCACTTTTTTACAAATACACCAACTTCATTCAAAATAATAACATCCAAGTGCATAGCAAAAGTCACAGGAGATCCCTGATAGTTAAAGACACCTTTCTATAATTAGCTCAAGACAAAAGGGATTATCAATATCAAAGCCAAATAAGAGCTAAATCAATCACGAAACTTGAATGCATTCCCTATAACACAATCAATTAAGGTAGCTAGACGTAAATGCTACAATGGAACTCGCCAAAAAGACGACAAGAAAGCAATTAGCCACGGAACCAGGAACCCAACACTTTTGAGGCCAAATAATTGGCTGCTAAGGGATCCCAAGTACATTTTAAGAAGTAATACATCAAAAGAAGAAAATAATGAATGGAGTTCAGTTGTCGGCAAGTATAGTATAAATTAACACCCCAGACGTCTTCTTCTGGAATTATCGTACTATAGAATTAATGTCATTTTGAATCCACGTGAAATTATATCTTTAATCAATAAGCCAACAAAACATGACTTGATACTAGATGGAACTAAAAGGTACAATTAAGTTCAAGAGTGCAAACTTCTGATATATTCAAGAAAACTTACTTTTTTAAACCCTGCAATAACAGCTATAGAAACCCAGCCCTGTCTATCCATTTGCTTCCGCAAATATAGATCCTTCACAAGATTCTCGTTACTGCACCAGCCAAATATAGAGGATGATTTCAGTTGACTTATGAAAACTTGCAATATGTTTTGAGAAACAAAGAGTACTTATTTTGAGGGGGGGAAACAGTAAAATTACCTGAAATAATAGTCTATCTGACTAACTATTTGAGCACGCAAGAGGTGATTAGGAGGTGGAATATAAACCATAGGAGGCTGCATTGGCGGATAATAAGGAACATTCCGAATATCCAACGGAATTGGGAAATAATACACTGGAGTCTCTGGAAAAAATAAAGGACATCAAAGAAAATCTTTCGGATGGTAAGTTTCGACAGTTAACATAATCTGCCTTACCAGGAAAAACTACAGGGCCGCCAAGAGGCCGAACTGAAGCAGGTCCAATATATGGAGCAGTAGAAGGTGAGACAGGCGGCGGTGGTGCGGGCCTGCCAATCCTTGGCATACCTCTTTGATGTGGCATGTGAGAATCTCTGTTATTGTTAAAATTTCGGTGACCACTTAGTTCTTGATTACCACGTTCATGATCACGCCTAACCCCATAGCTGTGGTGGTAAGAACCATCCCCACGTGAATAATTACCCCCACCTCGCCTGAAGGAGCTGCGCTGCTGTTGAGGGTGCTCATTGCCATTTTGTGAATGCGAAACAGGCCCACTCCTGTGGTTATGGTCCCTGGCAGAAGGATTATTTGATCTCAGGTCAACTGAAGGGGCTACAGCTGCTGATGTCTGAGCAACTCCGCCACCAGAAGATGTAGATCCACTTTGCCTCTTTAATCTCGGACGTGCAGGCATGGGGGAGCTTGTTGCTATAATTGCATCCTTATTATCAGTGGGTTGCTTCTGTGAAACAGACAAGGCATTTCCATTTCCCTTCAACATGAACAATTTCTAAAGGGTCAGAGCATTCTGTATGCAATGGAAGAATGAAATGACACAGACACAGCTCGATGCAAAGTCCCCAAGTTACGGAATGATAAAAGACTCTTTCATTTGCAACACCTAGCAAAACGTATTTGCCCAACAGAAAAACCAAAAGATGGGGCAGGAAGAAAAATCCCATTTCTTTTTGGTCATTGTTCCATTGTTCCTTTCAGAAAAAGCACAGAAACAGCCAGAGGAGTAAAGTGTGCAAAGAAGGAAAAACTGTATATGTGAGAATACAGAGTTAGCCGTCTATTTTCTGTACATCATAAACACCCAAATCAATTAAATCTGAGTCTTTGGGTTTCACAGGCCATTTAATTATTTCAAGGTCTCCAATTATCAACAAGGGACCAATGACTGCACCATCCCATGTCTCAAGTAGAAGCAACTTAAAAGCACCAACTATTCTACCCAAAAAGCCACTCATCTTGTTTATAAGAAAGAAAGGGAACTGTCCAGCTCTACTTGCAACTGAGTATCACGTGTGAAGTGCTCATATTTGTTATAGGCGTAGTTTTTTTTTTTTGTTCATTTCAAGTCCATCACAATATCAAAAGGAAAACCCACATTAAGGAGCTATATATGTTCTTGACATCAGGCAACGTTCATTCCTTCAGATTTAATTTCCATAGACAAGCTAGCTGGTAAGAGATAAAAAATTACACGAAGTAATAAGCTAGAAGGCTTAATTCTCATGCTCTCTTAGCTTGACTGAGGCCACATCCTAGGAAGCACTGAATTAGACCCCTTAGGGAAAGACCTAAAGGCAGAAGGGGCCCTTGCTTTTGTATATATTTTCAGCTAATGAAGCCTGGGAAACATGATAATGTCACGTATAAGGATATTTTCCCAAAGGGGGTAAAAAACCTCTTAATCGACCTGGCTATTGCACCATTTTTTTGAACGTGTTTTTTTAAGATGTAGTAGAGCATTTAGATGATATTTCTCGAATCTAAAGCCTTTTAGTTCATCAAACATTTAAAAAAGGAGTTCAAAAATTGAACTCCCCTCTAAAAGCTAACGGAGCTACTTCAGATGTGCTCCAGCACTCCAATTCTAAAAACTCGCTAGTAAATGTAACTTTCTTGTGCATTCCAAAATCTTCAGAAATTCCATCACACAAAACAAGTAACGGCCTGAAAGCATAATAACTTATCTTAAGTTCCAACATCTCTTCTCGTATGACCAAATAAGCAAAAATCCAATAGCACAAACTGTTTTTTCCCCACGCTCTACACTTAATCCACAGCCAAACCGAGCCAAACCACGAGAAAATTATATAATCCCATTCTTACAAAAGCAACATCCAGAAAGCAAAAGCTATACCTCTGTCACAGGCACGGGTGGTGATCCATCAGATAAACCTTTCACAGGCACCGAAGTCGATTTCGTTGATGACCTAGTCGACTCCGACAAAGCAGGCCACGATTCAGCCCCCATGACTGGGCCAAACTCGGCAGCAGGGGGCCCGGGGCTCTCCGAGGGCAGCTTCCATGGAGTCTTCTTGCCCACATTGCCGTTCTCGGAGCCCCCCTCCTCCGCGATCGAAGACAGAGACGAAGAGGATGAAGACGGAACAACCTCCGGAGCGACTGCAATGTTGATCTTGCTCAACAAATCAACAGACTCGGTCACATCCGATTCCCCCCCACGGACGATCTCAGTCCACTGCTGCGGCGAGGCCATCGTCCTGGCCTGTCTGCCGACTCGAGGACTATTAAAACACCAGCAGAATTGCGAGGAGAGTGATTGTTAGCTTCTATGGAGTTAGCGTTAGTCGTGTCCGTGACGATAGCCATGAGAGAGAGAGAGAGAGAGAGAGAGAGATAGGCAGAGGAGATTGTGGTTATCTTCTCAGGTAAAACAGCGTTCGCCGACGAGGATAGACGAGGAAAAAGGAGAGAAATCGGAGAAAAGATGCCGGAAAAAATAGATGAAACAGAGTGCCGATCGATTGAAAAATGAACTAGGGTTTGATTCCGGACACTCCTTAAAATCGGCTCATCGACGAGGAATCGAAGCGAAGGAAAAAAAAAAAATCCAACGGAGGATGAGGCAAAATTTGCGGATAACAGAGAGCGCTTGCTCGATCGATAGATTAGGGTTTCGAACCTGCCTCCGAAGTGCGCGTGCTTCTCAGGGGACCAAAAAAAAAAGAATTTCGCCGATCGGCTGATCAACGACGAAGCGAAATCGAAAGGAGAATCGACGGACGGCGATAATCGGCGGCGGACGCGAGGAGCGATCGGCCGACGCGACTTAGGGGCTCGATCCTTCCCCTCCGGCAGTGCGCGCGCGCGCCTCTCTCGGGGAAAAATTCGTCGAACGGATGGTATCGACGGGGAAGCGAGGAGGGGGTGCGACTGATCGGGAGAGACCCGGGACGATTGGGGGATTCTCGGGGAGTTCCGATCGCCGGCGGCGGCAGGAATCCGGGCGGGGCGGGGCGGGCGGGGCGGGGCTGGAATCGAGCTCCACTCGTCGGCGACTCACTGAGTCCGAGGGTGTGGCGAGTCTCGGTGTGTTTTTGTGTGTTTCCGCCCTCTTCCTGCTCTCTCTCTCTCTCTGCTCTGGCTTGGGGAGCTTCTCTCGCTTTTTGCTAATAAGAAATTCTTCGGCGAGAAGGTTTTGTTGACGGGGACAGTGTGTGTTTACAGAAATGCCCTCCCCCGGTGGAGCCCCCTTGATGTGATTCCATTCGGATATATACATTATTAGGATATAATTATCTCTCTATTATCTATTTCTCATATAGTCTCTGTTTATTTCACGAAAATTTAAAAACATATATTTATATCACTTAAAATTATTAACTAATGAATAATATTTTTACTATAAATGATCATTTATATCTAAATAATTTTGTGGATAAAGAAAATATTTTCCATTTATTTATTTTATAAGTGATTAAAGTGATTTCACTCACCCGCCGTGATGCGTTGGTTCAAGCGTTTCCTATCTTCTGGTAGGAGGAGGTTTAAGCCACCGTGGTTGCATTTGCGCACTTAAGTGCGCCATCGTGGGAGGTGGGTCCCCGCACTAACGTCGCCTCAGGTTTTATGTCGTTGGTTCTTACTGCATTTATACTGCGGATTCCCAAATCATAAAAAAAAAAAAGTGATTTCTTTTTGGAAATAATATAATTCATTCGTTTTTCATGGTTAAAGGGTAATTTTAGAATGATTAATACATTAATAATCTAATTCCTATGACAGAGAAAGCAAAACTAATTAGGATTTTAAGTATGGATTTTAGTCCAAAATTTTGATGAAATTTATTGTGACAACGGTAGGAAAAGAGCATGAGCAATTACGTGCAAGGAAAATACTATAGAAAGTAAGAGATTTATTGATTATTTGCTGATCATTTGATTATAAAAACGATGGCAAACGTTATTTTGATACGACATGAATATTTCAATGAAATATTCTCATAATTTCTTAATATTAAAATAACTGTCAATTCATTTAGTTAATAGCATAGATTGAAACGATGCAACACACGAATGAAAATTCATAATTTAAAAAGTCAAGATAATCTCTAATTAGTCTAGTAAGGATATCACCTTCCAAAATTGAACGCAAATCTCAACATCTTTAAAATTATTCGAATTTCTTCCAAACAAATTCAAGTGTAATATACTGATAAAAAAAAAAAAAAACTCTTTAAGTGTAATAGAAGAGAGTCGACATAATTATGAACTGTTTTCATAAGCACCTTTCCTTTGGGAAAATTGATGCAAATCTCTCTTCTTCCAATTATTTAAGTTTTCTTCCTAAATAGAGAATGAATTTTGCAAGGCAATTTAAATAAAGTCCTAAAATGACGCAAACTACGCATTTCCTTCCCATTTTGATTTTTTTTTTTCACGTTCTTTGCACACGTATATGTACGCGTGCGTCTCATCTGTTGTCGGTACTATGTTGGAACTCCTAAGGAAAAAATAAATAGTAATTTTGTCAATTAACTACAGGAAAATAAACAAATAAACATTTTGTACGGTCGCTTATACAAATGCTCCTCTCTTGTTAGCACTGAACTATCTAGGGACGCTAGTCTGGCATAGCTACAAAATAAAAGCTCTTAAATTTGGTGACGTGCTATAAAGATACTATACCGTCCTATCGAATTATCAGAAGAAATCCAAGAAACACTATATCTTCCGTGGGGACCAATCTGAACAGGGAATCTATTTGCTCATGTACCATGCGACATTTGGTAGAATTATTGTCAAATTTTCTCAATTTTCAAGCCATTGAATGAAAGCACGGTTCAATATCACATGTTCCAATGGCCGGCTTTCAAATTCACATGTCTATATCCATCCATACACTGATATTTTGAGATTCTATATTCATCCTTGAATATACTTACATATAAAATTACTCACGATTTAAAAGAAAAAATAATTGTAACATCCATGCACTTCATACACATGCCCCGTTCTTCTCACCTTAGTGCCTCCTTTCGAAATCATGGTATAATCAACAAAGTCACTATTCATTTACCCAGTTCACTTAGCCAAAATCTCGATTCGATACGTTCGAATTCATGGTTCGATCAAGAGTCAACACGGTGCTTACAAGGCTATTTTAGAAAGATAGTCGCGTGCGAAATCCGTGTTCTAGAGCGAATCATGTAAATTTTATCTCTCTCTCGGGGATGGGTCACGACAGAGCTAGAAAACTACAAAAAGGTATCTTGCCCACGGCCTCTTTTATCATAACTCAGTCGCCGCCGCGTATCCATGTGTCAATTTTGACTAGCACAGGCATAGGCGACTTGATTTGACAAATTTCTGACGATAAATCGAGTCGTTGACGTAGAACCCACGCTCCCCAAGAACAACAAAGTCCGAGTCCTGGCGGAGAAACAAAAGGTACAAGCCTTGGAATCTTCAGCCCAAAAGCGGGCGTTCATCGTAGAGAAACGGAGGGCCCGCTGCTCCTCGCGTGTTTCCAACTCCAATCGGAACGCTTTGCCTGGAAAAACTCAACCGGTCAACACGAATCTATGGGCATGTAGTGTCTGTAATAGAAGGGAAGTGTCAATGGCACGACAGAGCTGGTTTTCAGGTATCATCAAAACATGGGAACCGCGCGCGGACAGCGAGGACGTGCGATGTCGGAAGCGCGAGAAGCCGTCTGCTCGGAAGTGGGTGGGTGGGACGCCCCTATGTTTCCCCCCATCTCAATATCATGGACCACCTCGTACTTCACGAATAAAGCCAAGAAATGGTCCTCCTGTATTCAATCTAAACACAAGGGCTTCGCAAAACTCCCTATCTTAGCGACGTTAGCATGCGGACAGGGACACTAGCATGCTATGCCATGCTTTAGAAAGCCCGATGAGCGACCCCGGACCCCATCGTCTGTCCCCAAGTCCTCCAATTTACTTGACAAAATCTAAGCTACCCCCAACCACCATCACAAGGCTTGACAAGCTAAACAAACTAGCAACCCGAAATTCCCAATCCAACCGAAAATACTAGCCGCCTCTGGGAAAAAGGGCGTAATACTGACCTTAGAACAATTGGTTATACTCTCAGGAAAACTCACAGTGAAAAGGGCTCCGGTGGAGAAAAGGCAATAAACCTGTAACGATATAAAGAGTAGAAGGACAATTATCGAGACACCCCTCGTCCGATCAAAAGTGTCATACGAGGATTAAGTTACACTACTATCTCACTGTTATTTGCAAAGTGACATTTACAATGGTAGAAGAATGACAGGACATGGAATGAACTCAGCTAACAAGTTTGCATCCACGTGCTTAGAATGGATGGCTTCCATGCTGAGAATGACCAAATCCAAGTTTAGATCATCGGCGACCTCACCAATTATAGCAGTTGGTTTGTTGCCTTCTCCAAGACGTTCTAGCAACTTATATTCTTGGAACCCACCTGTAAAAGCTCGTGGATGATCAGGAACAGTTATCACAAACTGAAAACAAGACATTTTTAATTGGTGCATGTGGAATTTAAAAATGGTAAAAACTGCCAGAATTCCAATATATTGAACTTTCTTTGGCTTGGATTGTAATTGAAGGGTCCATGAACTTCTAACCCCTCACTCGGTCTTCTTAACGAACGAGAGACCAAGCAAAAGTCAATTCGTCATTCCAAGCTTGACCATTCATATCTTCAATCTCCTCTCATCTTCCTAAGCTACTTCCTTTCATGGTACCAAGTTGACAAAAATTTTCTTAGTCTTATAGCCATGTAATGTAATGATCTAAGCAGACAAAAGAGCACAAATTTTTCATCACAAAATCCTCAAATAAAACTTGTTGCATCTTCAATTCCTTCCACGTTCATTCGAAACCTAGAGAAGGCCTAACATTCTACAAGTCCCATTTTTTGTATTTCTTTCCAAGATGTCATAATATCAATGCCGAATTACTAATATTCAGGAAATAGATTGATGCAGGAACAAACTGAATCTGTACAAAATCTAAGTTGAGAAAAGTAGGCAGACGCAGCAGACCTTCTGACAGATGCCAGCGGATGCTAGATAGTTGGGTCTCATGCTCTGGCAATGTTTCCTTCTGCTTTTTGTCAATAACTGCACAATAAAGTCTAAATTTCTTCAATCTTGCATTAGAAGCTCACATGTTAAGAACCAAAATCCATTGGTACGGTGCTAAAAGAAGAAAAAAGAGCAAGTCTCCGCACCCACAACAGTGATATCAGCTCCATACTTCTTTGCCAAAGCTGCAGTAGTTGCTACAGCCTGTGAATACAGAACAAGAGTGAATATTCACATGAAACGGAATGGGATGCACAGTGACTGCAGGTCATAAGGACAATTAAAAAGGAGTCAACAGAACATCACTGAAGATCCTTCCCTTCATAAAAATTCAAAATCTTGGGCTGCCCACATGGATTAATGCTTCATACATCATGGAAATTTCAGAAAACATGAAACAAGACACTACGAGCAGGTCCAGGATGCATTGACTTTGATTCTCATGGATGCCGAATGAATCATGTATTCCAGTTGTATAGAAATTTATCAACTCCATAAATAACATGGCTTGAACAGGAGCAATACTTATCTTGATTGATGCTCAACAGGAAAACACCCATATAAAAGAATTATCTAAGTACAGTCTTGCAATAAGTAGGCGAAGTATGGTCACCTGTCTTGTTCCTTCAGAAAGGTAAGGATTTCGATCCGTGATTGGCAGAAGTAGGTGCTTGAAATTGTTGAAGGCTTCTGCAGCGGTATTAACTTCAGATTGTTGAGGCGCTGCCTTAACTGATATCAATGCAAAATGCAAATGAGGTTACTTCACACTCATCAGTCAATGCATCGAAGCAACCTAAACAATGCCTGAAATGCGAAAAAGCAATGTGTTCGTAAAATTCTAAACGCAAGTGCACGTATCGAACAAGTAATATAATGATGAGATAAAGTATCGTCCCACGGAGATCGATGATTAATAAACCAATTAAATACTAAAATAGACTAATTCTAAAATTTATCTAACAAATCAAAATATAATTAAGAATGAATTAAAAACGAAATTTGTAGACTAAATGTAGTAAAATCAATCAGAAAAATATGTTAGAGCATCCGATTTCACAATAACCACTAGATATGAATTTCATATTGTTATAAATACAAGAACGATATCAAACACGTGATAGCGAATTTCCTAATCTATTTACTATCCTATCTCTAGGTATAGCAAACCTACTCAGCTTATTAATCCACTATATCTCTATGTGAATTAAAATAAACATGAGTGCATTAAAAACTATGAATATTCCTAGGTTTACAATGAGTCTTTTGGATCACCTTATCACCGAAAGCTACACAAATAACGCAGATATTTCTATCCACGTTTAATTCATGGTTATATATTATAATGAGCAATTGCATATTATCACCTCTCGCCTCAAACATGCACATCAGATCATTCAAGTGGTGGCAAATCACTCAAAAGCATTAAACGCAATAATAAATAACTCACATGAATGAAATCAATTGTAGAACATAAAAATCATGAAATTCACATCATCATGGTTAGGCTACATCGTAGCTCTAACAAAAGAAAATTAGAACATAGTAGAATAAGAAATATAAATATAAATATAAATCAAACCCAAGATCTTGAATCAAAGAACAAGAATTCTGTCACCACTTTTGTCTTCTCTTCAAAATACTTCAAAAGACTCTCAGAACAATGGAAAACGATCTGGCTAAAAAAACCTAGCTGCTCTCTCTTCCTATTTATAGGAAATCTAAAATATCTATCTCTCAATGCTTGCAGATAACATCGGGAACAAAATCAAGAATTTCCTGATTTGATATCCATCTTCCACCGCTTTTTTATTTGAATTCGATAATTGCCATTCTTTTCCTTATCTTCTCCATATCTCATTATTCTGCATAAACAAGGAAAATTTAAATAATCAGAAGGAAATTCAAATATTTTCTCATAGATAATGCATTAATTACTGCCTAAAATAGATAAAATAACTCTATTTTTTATAGAGTTATCAAACCCCCAAACTTAACATTTTGCTAGTCCTCGAGCAAAATCAAGACATAACACATACTCAAGCTAACAACCTCCTCCATGACATCTTTCCATAATTGCTCAAATTCACAATTCAAAGAAAAACATAAATTCCATCCAAACATTGAAATCAATTTATAAGTTAAGACCAATTCTAACTATATGATCCAAGTGTGTGTGTGAGAGTCCTCATCTTTTTCGAATTATATGCAATCCAAATAAATTCACATTAACATGCAACCTCTAAAATTCTCAATAATTATGACCAAAT
This sequence comes from Eucalyptus cladocalyx, assembly GCA_017140615.1. NCBI lineage: Eukaryota > Viridiplantae > Streptophyta > Magnoliopsida > Myrtales > Myrtaceae > Eucalyptus > Eucalyptus cladocalyx. The sequence continues at coordinate 37,089,563 of CM029524.1, read as the reverse complement.
CTCATAGGTTTGCTTTTCATTCCTCTCTCCACTAATGTAAGCTAATTATCCAACCAAAAATCAATAGGACTTTTCTCGGGTTGTAATGTAAGGCTGGGCTAAAGGTGAGATAAAGGGAATTTTTAAGCTCAAATAACCCATCAACACGTTGATTTCGAGGATCTAATTAGAGCCAATGTCACTGTCCAATTTCACTCCTTCAAGATAATTTTTCTGCCGCCATATATCAGCATTCTTTTTTTTTTCTTTCCTTTACTCTTTCTCTTTTCTCTTTTCTCTTTTTTTTTTTTTGAATTGCTTTATGGTGGAGTTTCTCCCAAAGTCCCTCCAAATATAACATAAAAATTTCCAACCCATTGAGTATCCAAAAGGCTCACTCAATTGAAAGTTGGATAGGGAACCATAAGAGCAATTTTTTTTTTGACAATACACCCCAAACAACCACTGCAATCACTTTTTTTTTTTCTTCTTTTTACTCCATCATTCCTCCCAAATTTCTATCAAGCTCAAATAATTTTTTTTTTATCCCAAAAGAAAATCAACGTGTTCATAGGGCATGGGATAAGGATATAATTTGATCACGGCTAGGCTAAACATATATGGGTGCCAATAAAAGATTGGGTAATAATTAAGGCTCAACGGGGTGACTAGGGATAAATAAATAGGGTTGGCTTGAAAGGCTCAATCGATCCAAAAACTGCCTATATCATTTTCTCAATTAGATTTAGCTTAGGATTTCGCCTCAAGAGAAAATCAAACAAATTCTAAGATTTGGGTGAAATCTAAGAAAATCACATATTTCACATGAATGTTCTCTAGATTTACACATAATTCAAAAAGTAAGGACTTTTAGTGCTCAATAAGTGGATCAACATAATTAAAATTAAGATTAACTCACACCTCAACTGCAAGTTTAAATAAAATTTAAATTTTCCTAAGAATCGCAAAAATTCACAACCAGGAAAGCAATAATGATAAAAAAAAAAAATTATCTAAAAATTTGTCTTCCCCCAAACTTGAATGAAGCAGTGTCCTCAATGCGAAAAATAGAATAGGAAGAAGAAAACTTCCCTGGTTGTAGGATAAGTCCATAGATGATCTTGATGATTAAACTCTTGAAAGGTGCTCCCTAAAAATTAACCCGAATAAAATAGAGAAAAGTTAATCTTTTTTTTTTTGTTTTTTTTTCTTTTTGCAAAACATAAACTTAAAAATAAATAAAAACATAATTAAAATGCTTGGGTTGCCTCCCAAGAAGCGCTTGCTTTATAGTTTTCAGCCAAACTATCTCAGATGTCGCTAATCTGGAGGATGAAGTTCAATGGTGGTCTTCTGCTTGTTGTAACCACCTTCAAAATAGGGCTTCAAACGTTGACCATTCACTACTTCTTGCATCTTTAGGTTCAAACGTCTCTGAGGTTGGATAGTGGATTTATATTGTTCCTCCATCAAATCTGTCAAAGAAGAAGATATAATTACTGGTAAACAAGAAACTCCATCTAAATAAGCATATTTCAAATGAGAAGGTAAGGGTTTGAATTCAAGAATTGGAGGCTCTTCAATTGATGGTTTAGGCTTTGTAATGTGTTGTCCCAACTCCTCAAATTTAATTGCCTTTTTCCTTGAATATGGTGGAATTGCCTCCATGAAATTTGCGTACTCCTTTATCTCCTCGTTATGAATATCTTTGTCCATTGGTTGAATCGACATGCTTCAAGTGGATCTTCAAAAATATTTTCCCGAAAAACCTTATTCACCAACTTGTCAACTGTCTCAACTCTAAAACAAGAATTATCATCAGATGGATATTTCATTGCTTTAAAAACATTAAATGAAACAAGATCATCTTGAACTCTAAGGATCAACTTCCCCTGTTGTACATCAATAAGAGCTCTTCCTGTTGCTAGAAAAGGTCGACCTAAAATAAGTGGTACCTCAAAATCTTCCTCCATGTCAAGAACTATGAAATCTGCAGGAAAGATAAATTTGTCAACTTTTACCAAAACATCTTCCACAATACCTCTCGGATATTTAATTGATCGATCAGCCAGTTGAAGTGACACTGTGGTTGTTTTTACCTCGCCCAATCCTAATTTCTTGAAAATAGAATAAGGCATCGATTAATACTTGCACCTAAATCACATAATGCTTTTTCAAAGTAAGAATCCCCAATAGTGCAAGGAATAGTAAAACTCCCTAGATCTTTTAATTTTGGAGGCAATTTGTTTTGTAGGATGGCTGAACACTCCTCGTTTAACTTCACAGTCTCATAATCCTCCAGTTTCCTTTTGTTTGCCAAAATCTCCTTCAAAATTTTTGCATAACTAGGCATTTGTGCTAAAGCATCTGCAAAAGGAATGTTAATGTGCAATTTTTTAAATACATCAAGAAATTTAGAAAATTGCTTATCCATTTTGTGCTGCTTGAGTCGCTTGAGGAATGGAATTGGCGGCACATATGGCTTTGGATTATCTGGAAAAAGTTTACTCTTACTTGTCTCCTTCGATTGTTTATTGATCACCTCTTCTTTGTCTCTGATAATCTCTTCTTCTCCCACTTGTTTACCACTTCTCGGGTAATAGCCTTTATGTTTTCAATTGGATTTTTCTCCGTGTTGCTTGGCAAAGAACCCTGTTGCCTTCCCGACATCATACTTGCTAACCGACCCACTTGCATCTCCAGATTTCTGATTGAAGCCTCTTGGTTTTGAAATCTCACATCCGTGCTTTTGATGAAGTTATGAGTTGTGTTAGCAAGTTTGGTGACTATGTCTTCCAAATTTGACTTTGTTTCTTCTGATTGTTTGAATCCTTGTGGTCTCGTCACATTCTGATTGTTCCATGAAAAATTTGGATGATTGCGCCATCCCGGATTGTATGTGTTGGAGTAGGGATTATTTTGCAACCTGTTAAAATTCCCAACAAAGTTAGAATTTTCACTAGGTTGTTTGAAAGTATTACCTACCTGACACTCTGTGCTAACATGTCCTCCACCACAAAAATCACATGTCAAATTGTGAATTTTCATGGCTGAAACACTCATATTATCAAGCTTTTTGTTGATTGTTTCAAATTGTGCAGCAATTGCAGCAAAAGCATCCACTTCATGAACTCCGCTAACTTTTCGCATTGGTAATCTCTCAGTAGGCCACTGATAACTATTGGACGCCATCTCTTCTAATAAATTGTAGGCTTCTTCGGGTGTTTTATTATTTAAAGTCCCCCCTGCAGCTGCATCAATCATAGAACGAAGATTTGCACTAGAGCCATTATAAAAAGTTTGTACCTGCATCCATACGGGTAGTCCGTGATGTGGGCATCTCCTAAGAAATTCTTTGAATCTTTCCCATGCTTCATATAATGATTCATTATCCATCTGCATAAAATTAGTAATATCGTTACGCATCTTTGCGAGACTTTGCGAGGTGGAAAGAACTTACCAAGAAATTTCTGAGCCATATCATTCCATGTAGTAATTGATCCTGCAGAAGAGAAGAAAGCCAACTCTTAGCTTTATCTCTAAGAGAGAATGGAAATAATCTTAATTTAATAGCATCATCTGTAACTCCATTATATTTAATGGTGTCACAGATTTCAAGAAAAGCATCGATATGAGCGTTTGGATCATCGCTTGGTAGCCCACTAAATTGCACCGATTGTTGAAGCATCTGAATAAGTGACGGCTTAATCTCAAAGTTGTTTGCTTGAATTGCAGGTCTTCGATACTTGATGTGGTGCCTTGAACTGTTGGCGCAGCATAATCTCTTAAAAGTCTACGTGGATTTTCATTATCACCGTCTGCCATCTTAGCGTGATTCTTCTGTTCTCTTAGTCGCCTTTTGAATGTACGCTCGATTTCTGGATCAAGCTCAACAAGTTCCCCTTGTTGGCTACGTGTCATAAACCGATGTACACCCTGAAAAATAAAAACAAAACGAAAGCTAGATTAAATTTAGAATTATCTGGTATCAATATTAATTAGTATTAAACAAACGATCCCCGGCAACGGCGCCAAAAACTTGTTCGTAAAATTCTAAACGCAAGTGCACGTATCGAACAAGTAATATAATGATGAGATAAAGTATCGTCCCACGGAGATCGATGATTAATAAACCAATTAAATACTAAAATAGACTAATTCTAAAATTTATCTAACAAATCAAAATATAATTAAGAATGAATTAAAAACGAAATTTGTAGACTAAATGTAGTAAAATCAATCAGAAAAATATGTTAGAGCATCCGATTTCACAATAACCACTAGATATGAATTTCATATTGTTATAAATACAAGAACGATATCAAACACGTGATAGCGGAATTTCCTAATCTATTTACTATCCTATCTCTAGGTATAGCAAACCTACTCAGCTTATTAATCCACTATATCTCTATGTGAATTAAAATAAACATGAGTGCATTAAAAACTATGAATATTCCCGGTTTACAATAAGTCTTTTGGATCACCTTATCACCGAAAAGCTACACAAATAACGCAGATATTTCTATCCACGTTTAATTCATGGTTATATATTATAATGAGCAATTGCATATTATCACCTCTCAGTCTCAAACATGCACATCAGATCATTCAAGTGGTGGCGGTCACTCAAAAGCATTAAACGCAATAATAAATAACTCACATGAATGAAATCAATTGTAGAACATAAAAATCATGAAATTCACATCATCATGGTTAGCTACATCGTAGCTCTAACAAAAGAAAATTAGAACATAGTAGAATAAGAAATATAAATATAAATATAAATCAAACCCAGCATCTTGAATCAAAGAACAAGACTTCGTCACCACTTTTGTCTTCTCTTCAAAATACTTCAAAAGACTCTCAGAACAATGGAAAACGATCTTAAACTTAAAAAAACCTAATGCTCTCTCTTCCTATTTATAGGAAATCTAAAATATCTATCTCTCAATCTTTGCAGATAACATCGTGAACAAAATCAAGAATTTCAATTTGATATCCATCTTCCACTGCTGCTTTTATTTGAATTCCGATAATTGCCATTCTTTTCCTTATCTTCTCCATATCTCATTATTCTGCATAAACAAGGAAAATTTAAATAATCGTAAAGGAAATTCAAATATTTTCTCATAGATAATGCATTAATTACTGCCTAAAATAGATAAAATAACTCTATTTTTTATAGAGTTATCACAATGAGAACTAGTTTGCAATGTAAGATATCAAAGATGACTCGATTCATAACGCAGCATGTTATGGCTTGTACAAATTGGACCCGAATACAATACTCCTCTAGTCAGCTAAGTGGGTTATGAATGGCACACTTAGCTGGTTCCACAATTTCAGATGCAGTACTATCCGAAGCATTTATTTGTATCATTAACCATGTATAACTATCATATGGGTCAATGCTAATTCTCATTTTGCTAATCATGAGTTGTGTTATATATCTAGAGGAGATATAATGGCCACAGTACATCATGCTGCATTAACCATACACAAGTCGTATCAACTATCAAGTGACGATTCAACTCATTCATCTCAATCGCGAGAACAAGAAGAAGAGCCGCTGCCGTCCCGTCCGTGGAGAAAACAGCATGAATTCAACCAGAACTTGATTGCCACCGCAGACAACGCGAATGCCGATAACAAACAACTCAGGCAGGCACTTCACAAAACACCCCCAACCCATGATCCTACGTCTTGCGGAACGCAATGTCGCTGCATCATCAACTCGCGAACGAAGGACTCGAGAGAACTACTGCCGAGGCGGCGGAAAATTCTACCGTAACATGCCCAATTCATCACTCCACGACAACAATAGTAACAACAGACGAATAGAAAGAAAGGCAGGATTTTTCAGGGCGAACGAACCCTGCGGCATACCTGTGTGTTCAAGTCTGCGAGGGCCGGAGCTCCGACGCAGAGAAATCCGCCGATTCATCGGGGACGAGCGAGCCGACGAATCGCGAGCCGACGACGGAGAATCCGCGCCGGAGCACGAAGGAGGCTGCGAGGGCGCCGAGACCCTGGGGAAGAACGAGGTCTCGGCCGGAGCTGCGAGGAAGTGGCTGGCGAGGGCCATGGGGAAGGCGCGACCGATCGAAGTCGACGGCGAGATTGAGCTTGAGCTGCGATGGAGGAGGCGCTCGTCTCGAGAGAGTTCAAGAGAAACAGAGAGAGAGAGAGAGAGAGAGACAGAGAGAGAGAACCGAACGATGAACCGGTGGGCCCCGGACAAAGGTGAAGTGAAGGGATGATGATCGCATGCGCTCGGTCCAGGCGTGGGGCCTGCTGGGTTCCGCACCGTGGACCGTTGATCGATGTCTGGTGGGAGCTGGGCGTCTCTTGATCGTACACGTGCCAGATGAGGACAAGCGGTGCGTCGATTATTATTTGGTCCCTTATCTATCCGATGGTCAGAGAGGGGGCAAGCGGCAAAAGAAAAGATAAACAGCGTTGGATTCGGAATTTTGAAGTTTTTAATAAATCCTTTTCCTTTCGGTTTATCGAAAGGATACTGTCTACACGTGTCCCGAAAAACATTTGTTAAATATATTTAATAAAAGCTTGCATTCAGCTTTTGAAAATCTATTGTATGGATTATGAGACAAATTAATGCATTAGAAGTTGTATCATTCTCTCGTCTTGTTGCTTTGCTTAAAAAATATTCCGAAATATTTCTGCACAAAAGCCTTAATCAAAAGATTTTGATTTGTCAAATATTAGCACGATGAGTCATTTAATTTTCCAGTGAGATCATTTTAAAAATTAGAACTTAAAAAAAATTGCTGTCTTTCGAGTTTAGCACAAATGAATTCCTACAACATTTTAAAACATTTTTTGCATTATTTCATTGTTTTGTAATGAAAACAGTTAACTTCATAATCTTGCTCTATGTTGAATTCACATTTTACTCTTTCTATTGAACGTTTATTATGTTTTTAGATTACATGTTTTCTGAGCTAACTTCATCAAATCAATCAACCACAGAACCGTATTGCAAGTAATTAAAAAAAAATCAAAGAAAAATAGGGTTGCTATTTGACCTCACGTTATGCATTTAATTGGTGATAATAAGTGCACCCAACACAAATGGAGTTAGGTGGAGAAAGTGATGTGATCATTGAGACAAGAAAATAGGTAATTATAACATTAAATGAAAAGGCAAAAGAAATGGGAACTTATAAAAATATCTGCTAGTTATATTTTTTTAAAATTTTAATAATTTTATCTGGACTTTATTCTAAAAAGTTCGAAGAATAAGATCAAATTTAATTTTTCCAGTTATATATTAGATTAGGCGTTGGACACAAACATAATTTCCACCTCTCAAACACATTTGTAAATAAAAGCAGAAAAAGTAACCCAAAAAAAAAAAAAAATCGACGAGCTCTCTTCATTGGTCGGGTTCGGGTCGGATTGAACCCGTGGATCAAGCCCGACCTTCCCAGCAGGGAAAATCTGCGCGCTTCATCGGTTCGCTCGCAAACGAATCTTCAGACTCGCCGAATCGACATGGCGGAGGGCGACGGCGAGCCGGTGGGCAGAACCGCGTCCATGACGACCGTGTCGCGGCACTTCTTCGGCGACGGGCCCGACGGACCGGCCTTCTGCATCTCGATTATCGAGGTTCCTCCGCTCTCCTCACCCGTTCAACGGAGAACTGTAAGGGGCATGAACACTCACTCAGGCCGATCACTGACGTTCTTCTTCTTCTTCTTTGCTGATTGTATTAGAACATGAAAGAGGAGTACGGACTGTTCGTATGGCCGTGCAGCGTCGTCCTCGCCGAGTACGTCTGGCAACAGAGATCGCGATTCGCTGGAGCAAACGTTCTCGAAGTACGCCTCCATAGTCTTTTTTTTTTTTTTGTATTTGCCTGTGTTTGTGTAGAAGAAGCTCGATTGGGTAATGCGGGATGCGGATTGATTGCTACGTGCACGTCGCCTTGTCTTTGCGATTCCTGTTTTTTAGCTTGGTGCCGGAACTTCTCTCCCTGGGTTGGTTGCTGCGAGATTGGGTTGCGATGTCACGCTTACAGATGATGCCAGCAGATTGGAGGTAACATGCATGATTAGCTACTGTTTTTGTTGTTTCCTTGTGTTTATTTTGTGGTTTGATTTTTATTTCTCCCCGGTACAGTTCAATAGCTGTTTTATGTAAATACCAGACCAAAGCAATCGCGTGTCTAGGTGAAATTGTGACTGTACCCACAGATGTTTGTAAGGAAGAGGAATTTCCTCCGTTGAGAATAATTAGAACTCGTCAAAGCTACTCTTCTTTTGGATGAGATAGAAGCAACTAGTTGTGAATTAGTGGGACTTGGGAGAGATTCTCAAACAAGGTGAAACACCCAAATCAGTTGGAAGATTGAGGGAGGGCTGTTGAGGTGAAAATGTCATTCAGATACCCCGAGTTCTGCCAGATAATAGATGGACCTGCGTTTTTTTAATAGTGTGTTCAATTTCATACGTCCTGTGCTCTTCAGATTTGTCTATAAGATTGTTAAAACTCCCCCTTTGCTCTCACCCATGCACACACCAACACACGCTCGCATGCACGCGGGCGGCATTGTTCTGAAGGAGGATGGTGGTCCTTACAGGGAATACTCTCAACCAAAGTCTTGGTGATATATCAAAGCAAACAAAATTAGAAAATGCTAATTGATAGCTTCATCTTCTAAAATCGGGTCCCCTCAAGATGCTGATTTGAAAAGGGAATGTTAAATTTGCAAACTTTGTTGCCAAACACAGGAGAATATGTTCATGAATTGGTATTCTGTGAGGTATAAGTTGAATTAGGATACCTCACGAATTGTGGGTTTGTCCCAATTGAAATTGAGTTTCATCTTATCTTTCCTTCAAGCATTCTAGTCGGCTGACTTGCTTTGCAAGATAGCTCACTGTTGGTCTCAATAAGAGTTCAGTGGCTTATCATCTGTTGTCCTCTTCTTTAAACTTTCAGGTGTTGGACAACATGAAACAAGTATCTCAATTGAATAACTTAAGTTGTAAGGTGAGTTCCTGCTATTCTATACTGCTGTTCAAGAAGAAACTAGAACTTGGTCTATGGTTGGCTTGAATGATTAGTTGTGATTATGAGTAGCCTTTTCGGTGCAGCTCTTGTGAGTATAAAGTTCGAGTCCTGCAACAATTTATCTCTTGGTTCCGTCTCAATTAGTTTTAAGTAGTTTCCATATCTCTGCAGGTGCTAGGGCTCAGTTGGGGAGTTTGGGATGAATCCATCTTCAGTTTATTCCCTCAGTTTATACTTGGAGCAGATGTTTTGTATGAGACAAGTGGTAGGTACTGGTGCTTTGATCATCTTTCATCTTGTTTCCTTTCTAAATAGAATAGACAAGTCAATTAACACTTTTGTTATCTGCTTTTTGTTTTTTGCCTGTGTATTATTTTTGCCCAAGCTTTCGATGATCTCTTTGCTACGGTGTCGTTCCTTCTCCAAAATTCTCCTGGATCGGTCTTCATTACTACTTACCATAATCGAAGGTACTAATCTTTTCAATCATGCTCTATTATCCAGTTCCATTCACTTTTAAACCCCCCTCCCCCCAAATAAATAAATTAAATAAATAAAAAGGAAAAAAGGAAGGATAATGATGAAAAGTAATTTTTGTGTTTCCATGGTCTTCAGTGGGCATCATCTCATTGAGTTCTTGATGGTAAAGTGGGGGTTGAAGTGCAGAAAACTTCTTGAGGCTTTTCAATCATGCCATCCAACAAGGCATCCAAAATAAGTGGCAACATTCAGTTGGCGGAGATAGTATTGAATGTTGATAAGGCTTAGGCAACGTGATACTTGGAAGAGACAGGAGAATAAGCAGAATGAGTTTCCTGACGGCATCTCATGTGTTTCTGGATTTATTTACATAGAGCTGCTCTGACTTCCATCCTCTCTTCCAACATGACCATGGCAGGAGCTATTGGTCTCTTGATACGGTTGACTTCTTGCCACAAGAAATCGCTTCTCATTCATTTCCCCAGAAAGTTCCTGTAAGCCTTTGATTTTAGCAAAGAACTTTAGTAGGCTTATGATTGGAGTGTGTTAAGTAGCCTTGTGAAATTCTTTCCTTGATGTCACCTCTCTCTAATGGATGAAAAGAGTAAGTAAGAACATATGGAGCTTGATGTGGTATCTAAGAGTAGAGATTTAGAATGCAACTTCCAAGAAAATGCGTCCAGCTGTAAAAAAAGATAAAAAAAGTCCCAAACAGCTGTTCTATTGGTCCAATGTGCTATCAAGGTGGAGAGATTAAATGCTGCAGTGGAGACCGGCCTGCCACTTTAGCAAAATTGGCTGCACGGTCGCCAAAAGGACTTGATTGCACCAATTGCAAATCAATTAGGACATAATTGCACATTGGTCTAAATGTTTAGTAGGCCACTTGGTGCAATTTTCCCTAGTTTTTAGAAACCTTTTCCTGGAGTCATCTCTTAAGCATTATTTTCTCTTATGTTGTCTTTAAGATATGTTTTGTCCCCTCTCCCGCAACTGGTTTGAGGCTCATTTGCAGTGAGTTTCTATTCTCATAATGTAAGCCAACCCCAGTCTGTGCTGGGCTCTTGGTTTATTTAATGGTCTAGACCATGGCTTATATTGTATCTACGGCAGACTGATTTCTTTTTGTTGAGACTTGATTACTGCTTCTTCGTAAAACCATTTGACAGTTAAACTGCATTGTTCTTCAGACACAGCTGTTAATACCGTTATTGCAGGGAGCCTCCATTGACATCAGATGCCGCAGAAAGTGCTGGCATGAACTTCAATATAGCCGGGATTCCAGGGCACCATCTTGTTCTGATGACAAGTCAAGTGACTATTACTAGGTTGTGTGAAGCTCCAATAGACCAAAAATCATCTCAGGTGGCTTCTTCAGCGTGATCTCCTGCAACGATTGACGTGAATTTGCCTTGCACGGCAGAACGAGGTTGAAGGCCGAAACATGGGATTAACCCTGTATGTTCTCTGCTGGGCGGATTAATTTGTACTTGACTCTGTAGAGCTGACGTGCTTCTTTAGCTTCTAATGCTTTGTCGAGAGGCTACCACTCTGGATTTTCTTGTCCTATCTGCTGCTCGTGCAGCATATGATGCCGTGTTTCCTTATGATTTTTTACTGTATTGGACAGTGTGATACGTCAACTTTGCAATATGAAATATGAGGAGGATAAACAAATCACAAGTAACTTTAGTATGACCTTCTAACGCTCTTTTTGACAATTGTGGATGTGAAACTAGCTCTAGCATTCTATTAGAGTATTATTTCGTGAAATGCATAGGTATGTGTCACTGTCACGAGACCACATGATCGAGGAAGACCTCCCAAGATTGCTTAAGGTTCTCACAAGAGCTTTTGGAACGTTTTTTGGAACGTTTTCAGGGACGGGTGAGATGTTAATTACATCAAGAATTTAGAACTCTCTCAACATAAATGTCGGTAGGTGGTAGGTTAGAAACACAATGTTGTTTGTCGGATTGAATTCAAGGGCCTCAAGTGTAAGAAATGATGCCCTCCTCCTCATTGTATCAATCCAACCATTTCATAATCAAAATTGCATTTTCTCGTTCAAAGCTTTTCTCTCTAGATCCCGATTAGCAAGCGAGTGATCGATTCGGGTTAGCAAGTGAGCGAGTGATCGATTGATTCTAGTGAGCAAGCGAGTTAGAGATTAATCCGAGTTAGCGAGCGACTGAGCAATGAGCGATCGATCCCAGCAAGCGAGTTAGCGATCAATCCGAGTTAGGAAGCGAGTGAGCAATCGGTCCCATAAAAGCTTGGTTATGCTCTCTAACGATCCCAAAAGCCGAAGTCACTGTATGATTTTGATCCTAAACGATCTGTCCATGACATATGCATCGGGTGTATAAGAAAGTGTAAAAACCAAATGTCTATGTAATAGCACTTCTATATAGTAACTTTTACATTTTAGTTTTGTCAAAAGAAAGTGTGCATAAAACTCAACCAGAACAATTTTGTACTTATTATTATTTGGGAAAAAGTCACAAAAAAACTCTAAATTTACCAACTGTAATGCATTTTTTAATGGCATCAACAATTTCAAATTTGTATTCTTGTGACATATTTACTTTAAATTTTTTTATAACACAAAAAAACTCAAACTTATACTTTTGTGACATTAAAAATTCTAAATTTTTGTTTTGTAACACCATAAACCTAAGACTTATATTTACGTGACACATTTATCTTGAAAATTGGTGGTATAGAAAAAGTTTAGGGTTTTTTTTTTTTTTTTTTTTTTTTTTTTTTTGTGTCACAAAGGAAAAGTTAGAGATTTTTGGTGTCATAAAATAAAAACTTGGGGTAAATATAAATATTTCACACTATACAAATTTGGGATAAATATGTAACATAGGTAAAAGTTTATGGTTTTTGATATTATAAAAATATTTGTGGTAAATGTATGTGACATCCGGATTTCGCCGGACCTCGAGTATGTAACGATCCGTGATGGGTCAACGAATTTGTTGTTGGACCACGTCGTTGGCGCCACTTGTGGCCACCATTTCATCATCACTCTCGTCGGATTGAGATGTTATGTTTCATGATAACTTGATGACGTACCTTCATAATTACGCTTTTGTTGCGTTGTGACGATCCAATCATCGTATAACTTATCGTCTCATCGAATATTTCCTTATGCAACGCCACCAATGAGACCCACATCCACTAGCATTTGTACCCTGCCAACCGAATCCTTCATGCAAGACATCTTCGACCCTATGCGTACGTGAAGATTGACAACGAAAAATGTCGAAGACTCCCCCATTTCCCTCACATCGACTCTCAACCGCCCCCAGCCAAAGACCGCCGACTATCACAGCTCCATGCACGCTTTCTTCTTCATTGAATGGCCATGCAGCCACGTCCATTTGATGGTCAATTAAAGAGGAACAATTGACCAAGAAGTGGCCGCGCCACAGCCACGTCTTCCTTCCCTTCGACGGGTCAACCAAGGAAGGAGTGTTCACCCATGCAGCCCTCACGAACCGGTCCTTCTTCACGCAGAAACGAGGACACGCACGCCCTGCGTTGTCCCTCCCGTTTGCTGCCAACGTGACACCACTTAGTTGACTCAAGTAGTCAACTAAGTGAATCCCACGCCCATGCATGCATGGGAGAAGGTGGCGGTCACCGAAGCCTTGTGAAGGCCGCGTCCTTCCAGCTGGCTTCTTCTCGCTGCCAGCCTCTCCACGAGCAGCCACCGGGGTCTTCTCGTGTCGACAACAAAAGTCAACAACGGAAGCGAGGGACGGAACTCACAAGGAAGGAAGCGGCGAGCGAAAGAGAGAGAGAGAGAGAGGGAGAGAGAGAGGAAGAGGTCGTGATTTCCTCTTCACCACCGTCGGCCTCTCGTCCTCCGCGCACGCACGCCACCAGCTGTGTCCCGGCTCTGCCGTTGCACCATCCCGCAGCTCTCCTCAGCCGTGCTTGTAGCCACCACCCACGGTCGACACCACCAAATCGAAGGCAAGTCAATATCCACTAACTTAGATTATGTAGATGCTAGTGTAGCTTGGTGAGACGTTCTCCGTCGAAACTTTATAAACTAACATTATGTCCGTGATATTCGCGTGAATTAGTGAGTTCGGGAATTGTCGGACTAATCATAAGCCTTAGTAGCGTAATTCCATGTTTTCGGGAAAAGTGCCAAAAAAGTCCTAAACCTTTTGTCTTTGTGCCGATTTAGTCCTAAACCTTTTTTTGGTGCCGATTTAGTCCTAAACCTTTGTACGTTGTGCCGATTCAATCCTTTTCGGCCAATTTTGGCCGGATTTTGCTGACCGAACGCCGACCGGCGACGTGGCATAATCGGCGACGTGGTCATAATTTAATAATAATTTAATAATTTTAAATTTTTTTTTCTTGAATTTTTTTTTTTTTTTTTGATTTTTCTCCTCTTCTTCCTCCAGGCCGGTTCTTGGGACCTCGGCGACCGGCCCGGGCCTCCGCGACCCGGCCGGGCGAGGCCGCCCTCGCCGGCCACCTCGCGGCGAGGTCGAGCCTCGAGCCTCGCCGGCCATGGGCGAGGCTCGCCCTCGCCCGATCTGGCGAGTCGAGCCTCGCCGGATCCGGCAAGGTGGGAGGCCGAGAGCGAGATCGGGCGTGAGAGAAAAAAAAGCCCTAGGGGAGGGCGGATCCGAAGAGAGAGGAGACCCCGGCCCGCGTGAGGCCTCCGCCGCCCGACGCCTCCTGTCGCTGCGGCGGCCTCACTGTTGCCTCCCCATCGACCCGGCCCGCGAGCCTGCCGTGCTTGAGCTCGCTCCGCCGTTACCCCGTGCGGATCTGCCGCCGTTCTTACGCCGGAGCCCGACGCAAGCTGCCGTTGTTCCTCCCCTCGACGTCGGGTGCGCCGTCTGCCCCGCCCGATTTTGGCGCGAGGCTCGACCCTCGCTCGCAAGGTGGCCGGCCGGCAGTCGCCTCTGGCCGGTCGCCGAGGTCCGGCGAGTCAGGTTGCTCGGAGGATCATGATGGCGAAGCCTCTGGATGCCTGGGGATTGGTGAGCCCCAAAGGTTCCTCGGGAGTGTTGAGATGCCCAGGAGTGTGACGTAATGCGTATCGGATGCCTAGGGACATCATTCACATGGTGAGCCTCGGAGGTTCTTCGTGACGCCAAGTAGGGTGCGGGATGCCTGGGGGTGTAACATGACACGGTCCAAACGCCCGGTGACTAAGATATGGAACCGGAAGTCCTCATGATACTAGGTAGGATGCGAGAGCCTGGAAGGGATACAAACACTGGTCCTTCGGAAGATGGTGGTAGGGATTTGAGATAAAATGAGTTCTAAATTCTCATTGATTTTGGATATGCTGTTTTATTAAAAATAATATTCTAATCTGATGCATATCTTTTACTCCATTTACGTGTTTGGTTTTGGATTGCGTGAGATTGGGTAGCGGTAGACATACTTAATATAGTTTAGTAGAACTTTGACAGCTGATTAGTCGTACTCACCCCTCGTGGGGCTAACATATTACAGAGTGATAAGGATGCTGCTGCTGCTTGCGTCTTCCGGTACCTTCTATGGCATTCCTGTCGATCTATGATGAGAACAATCGGAGCATCCCAACCTTGATCTGATAGGACTTGCTTTCATCCGGATACGGGTAATACTGACGATTGACACTAGCCTCCCCTCGGGTCCCGTGTATCAAGAGTTTGTGGTCCTATATGGCCTCGCCGGCTGGCGTGAGGTCAACCTCGCCGGTGGCTGGGTGAGCTTGTGGCTGGGTGAGCTTGGCCTTGCCAGATCTGGGCTAGCTTGAGCTCACCCAGCCAAGGTGAGGCCGACCTAAAAAAAAAAAATGAAAATGGAAAAAAAGGAAAGAAAGGAAAGAGAATTGGACCTAAAAAGAAGTGAAAAGATCGGGTGACAAGAAAGGAACATTGGGCCAAACCAAGGGCTTAACTGGCCCAAAACTCGCTGAAAATGGACTAGCTAAAACTAGGCCTCATCTCTATATATATATTGTCTAAATTTCTTGTTTATTATTATTATTATTAGTATTATTATTATTTTATGTTTTTACCTTTTTATTAATTTTTTTTCTTACAAAATAAACGGATGCCTAAATTGATGTGGCTAGGAGGGATCTCGTGTCAACAAATCCAATTGACATAAGTAATAATAAGTCATAAAGCATTTTTTATTAAATTGAGGTTTGGCCTTATGTTGGTATTTCCCCCACAACCCGAGACAGGGCAATCTATGCGTGTCACGTTATTATCAAGTTTTGAAACTACGTACTTAGCAACGCAATAGATGCAGTACGCGTGACTAAAACACTTAATATGCAATAGGTTGTCACTCGTTCTCGTGTGGAATCAAATTTTACATATAAATCGGTTGGGCTTAGAATTAGAAGTATGACCTGTTTCACCGTAGGCCTTTTGCTTTCGTGAGGATGACCAAGCTCCGGCTGGAATTGATTCATTGCCGTCGTTGTCCTCCTCATTGAGGCTCTGGGACATAGTTTGGAGAAGCCGCTATTGCCTTATGGATGTCCCCGTCCTCGGTGGTGTTAGACTTGGTGCTATCCCCGATAGCATCTCGTACGTCGTTCTGGTAGGACAATTACAATTGCAAAAAAGTTATTTTTTTATCTATGTCCTAATAATATTACTCCAAAATATTTCCAAGCTAAGAAAACACAATATCAATGTAGAAGAGCCAAATAATGGCAATAAAATCTATGTTAGTCATATTTGATATTCACCTAGGGTTTGGGAGAAAGTTCTCCAGGAGAACCATCTTCTTTGGCTTTAGGAGAAGCTTCCATTTTGCTTCACAAGTCATCAATCTTTATCTCTTTACAGGATTTTGGTGCTGGTTCTAATTCCTCATCTCCCAAAAAACTTGAGTTGGAGAGGCACTTCCATCCGTAGCTCAGTCATGCTTGGTGTTTTCCATGCAACTTCCTTCCCAGTAGCATCACTCATCTTTGTTATCTCTAATTTTATGAGCAAGATGACGGCAATGCTTACCTCTAAATTTATGAGCAACACAACGGCAACGCTTACGTTCTTTGTTTATCTTTCTCTCTTCTTGAATCTCATCATTCTTCTCTTCTTCTTCAAGAATCCGAAAAGTCTCATCGTTGTCCATCATAATAATAAGAATGGGAAGGGGGTGAAAAATGAAGAGAGGAGTCACGCATACAAAATAGAGAGGTAAAATAGAGGGAACGGCTTCTACTCTATAAATACTATTTTTTTAAGCGTTTATTGCCTTTTTATAAGTATGATTTTGTTAAAAAGTGATCCATTTTTGGAAGCTCTAGACTACACCAGACTACACATGCTTAAGAATTAAGCATACTTAATAGAGAAAGAAAAAGTGGCTGCAACAATTTGTCCGAGTCAAAGTTGAAGATTCTCATATGTTGGAGAAATTTCTAGTACTATGTGGGCAGCAAGTGTACGTGTGAAGGAAGAAAAACCAGCTAGAAGTTGGCTGAATTAAGTCAAAAAGAGTGGCTGCTTGTACAATGTCAAAGTCGGTTGAAGCTTAGGCGGTGAAGAGTCAAATAAGCTATCCAAGTCGGTCAATAAGCTCTATAAAAGGAGGGTGTGTTTGTTCATTTGGACAAATGACCACTAGAACAA
Organism: Eucalyptus cladocalyx; assembly: GCA_017140615.1. Lineage (NCBI taxonomy): Eukaryota > Viridiplantae > Streptophyta > Magnoliopsida > Myrtales > Myrtaceae > Eucalyptus > Eucalyptus cladocalyx. The sequence goes on along the minus strand of CM029524.1, from coordinate 37,072,434 downwards.
ATATGAGAGAGAACATGAGCTGAGAGAACCATAAACTAGAAACTAAGAGACATCCACTATTATCTTTTGTACCACACAAATCCTTGAATAAAATTTAGTTTGTCCTTTCATTTATTTCTCACTCCCTTACCATAGTTCATACACACTCACACACACGCACACACACGCTTCCGCAAAATCCAACAATGGTACCAAAGCTACATTTTTGTTGGTATTGGGCGTTTGTCCTAACCACCTGTTCTCAAAATTATCCATCCAAATTTCCAACAACTAAACTATGGCCAACTCTACCTCATCCTCATTTCCCATTCCTATCTTTGATGGGAATAACTATGATTACTAGAGCATCAAAATGACCACATTCTTGATAGCCCAAGACTTAAGGGACATCGTCGAAAGTGGTTATGAGGCTTCGCAAGAAGGTGCAAGTGTTCCAAAGGATCAACTACAAAAGGATGCAAGGGCATTATACTTTATTCAGCAAGCACTCTCAGAAACGGTATTTCCGAGAATAATTGGAGTGAAGACTGCAAAGAAGGCTTGGGAGACATTACAAGAAGAATTTCAAGGCACTGAACAGGTATGAACTATTCAACTTTAGACTTTGAGAAGGGAATTTGAGAATTCTAAGATGAAAAATTATAAGACTATTCAAGAATATTGTGGTAGATTGAAACAATTAGTAAATCAGATGAGATCTTATGGAGATGATATTACTGATCAGAGAGTTGTTGAAAAAATATTGGTGACTCACTAGAAAATACAATTCTATTGTTACTACTATAGAATCATCTAAGGATTTAAAAACCCTATCGAGTGAGTGAGCTAAGGACGTGCGTGACAACCATTACATTAGAAATAGTTTACGGAACAAAAATATATTTTTCTATTTCTATTTCTAGAAGAGTTTCTAAGCAAAAATAACCGTTTGATAACGAAATAAAATTTCTACTCTAAAAATAGAAATTCGTTTGATAACGACACAAAATTTCTTCATTTCGGATGGCGGCGGCAATGACCGAAGACCTTTAATATAAAAAATAAAAATGATTTAGTAACAAAAAAATAAAGAATAAAATAAAATAAATCATAAAAATATAAAAATATCATTTTATTTTAAAATTAAAATACTCTAAAAAATAAATTTATTTTATTTATTCTATTTTATTTTATTTTATTTTACGAATAAATTAATTTTAAAATCAATAAAAATAAAAATAAATTATTTTTATTTATATTTATCATAAATAAACTATTTTAAATAAATTTAATAAATTTATTTTTAATAAACTAAAAATAAAATGATAAATAAAAATAATTTATTTATTTTTAAATGAATAAAATGAATATTTTTATTTTTATTTTTTAATAAAATGAGGAGAGGCGGAGGAGGAGGAGGAGGCAGAGACATAAAGGAGATGAGGGAGGACTCATCGAAATTAGGGTTTAGTGGGAGAAATTATTTCTGATTTTTTTCTTCCGTAAATCGAAGTAGAAAATTTATACTTCTGATTTCTCTTCCAAATCAATTTCTGAAATATAAATCTATTCCAGAAATAGAAAAACTAAGTAGGTTTATCGAACATGTTTCTATTCTAGAAACAAGTCTGGAATAGAAAAATTATTTCTGCAACAGAAATTTTGGTTATCATGCACCCCCTAATTGGCTCTTTAGAAGCATATGAAAAAAGATTGCAAGTACAAGATGAAGACACAGTTGAAAGTGCTTTTCAGTCAAAAATAAACATACGGTCTCATAATTCTAATATTAGTGGAAGAAGCTCATGGAAAAATAGAAGAGGAGGAGAAACTACGTGGAAGGAAAAATATCCAGGTTGTGGTATTAGCAAGAGAAATAATCATTTGGAGAAGGATTGTTGGTTTAAAAATAAACCACAATGCCGCTCTTGTAAAAGATATAGCCACATAGAAAAATTTTGTCGCTCTAAAATAGATTATAGAGCGAATTATGTTGAAGAAGAAAAAGGAAAAGAAAAGGAAGAAGAAGATTTAGATAATTTATTCTATATAGGCCAAGTGGAAAAAAGATGAGAAGAATGATCCATGGTATATTGATAGTGGGTGTAGCAATCACATGACGGGAGATGAATCTATATTCACCGGTATCGATACATCGGTAAAAACACAAGTGAGATTGGGTAATGGTGAATCGGTTGATGCGAAAGGAAAAAGGGAATATAGCTGTTGACTAAGAAAGGCCCAAAATACATTCATGAAGTATATCCGGTTCCCAGTCTTGCACAAAATCTACTCAGTGTGGGCCAAATGATTCAGAATGGTTATTCTTTATACTTTAAAGGAGACACCTGCACTAACTATCTAAGATAATATAGGAATCATGTTATTGCCTCTTGAAAATGGAGAACAAGAATTTTCCTATTCGATGGAAATATGTCAAAGATATAGTTATGAAAACTCAACTTGATGATTCATGGCTATGGCATCAGAGATTTGGCCACCTCAACTTTTATGGACTAAAATCCATCAGAAAAATATGATGAGAGATTTTCTAGCTATTAAAGGAATTTCAGATGTTTGTGAAGGTTGTCTTCTTGGAAAGCAGTAGAGGAAGTCCTTCCCATCTAGAGGCACATGGAGAGCTAATAAGTCATTGGAACTTTTCCATACGGATGTGTGAGGTCCGATGAGGACACCCACACCCAGCCAAAATAAATATTTCATATTATTCATTGATGACTACACTAGAATGACATGGGTCTACTTTCTTCGAGAAAGATCGGAGGTTTTCTCTATTTTCAAAAAATTCAAAAACCGCGTTGAGAATCAAAGTGGCCACAGAATCAAAGTCCTAAGGAGCGATAGAGGCACAAAATATAATTCAAGGGAGTTCAATAAATTCTATGAAAATGAAGGAGTCCATCATCAACTGACTGTTGGCTATGCTCCAAAGCAAAATGGAGTAGCAGAAAGGAAGAATAGAACCGTCATGGAGATGACAAGGTCCATGCTAAAGGAGAAAAACCTTCCCAACACTTTCTGGGCAGAAGTAGTCTATATTGCAATATACCTGTTAAACAGGTGTCCAACTAAAGCTGTTCAAAATAAAACACTAGTCAAAGTATGGAGTGGACGGAAGCCTTCAGCAAAGCATCTCAAAGTGTTTGACTGTATTTGCTACGTTCACATCCCTGATCAAAAAAGGAGCAAGCTCAATGAGAAGACGGAAAAAGGAATATTCCTCGGCTATAGTGATCAATCAAAAGGCTATCGGTTTTACAACCTAAAAACTAATAAGCTCATGATCAGTCGAGATGTTGAGTTCGACGAGAATGCTGCTTGGAATTGGGATGAAGAGAAGATTGAGAAGAAGTATGTCAAGTTACCAGACATACCTCCTGCACGTGAAGAATCAACATCTCAAGAAGAAGGTGGAACATCGGATTCCTCCACTCAAGAAGTAACACCACCATCCTCTCCAAGGCCAGCACAAGAGGAATCTACTTTCGAGTCTCCTATACTAAGGGTAAAGTCTCTAAGGAAAGTCTATGAAACATGCAATTTTATATCCCTAGAACTAGAAAACTATGAAGATGCTGAAGTTTGGATTAGAGCCATGGAGGAAGAAATTAAAATGATCGAGAAAAATGAAACTTGGGAGCTCGTCAATCGTCCCGAAGACAAAGAAATCATAGGTGTAAAGTGGGTCTACAAGACAAAGCTTAATGCAGATGGATCAATTCAGAAGCACAAGGCAAGACTCCTAGCAAAAGGATACTTGCAACAACCTGGTATTGACTATACTGAAACTTTCGCTCCTGTTGCTCGCCTTGATACTATTCGGGCACTCATAGCTCTAGCAGCACGAAAAGAATGGAAGATCCATCAACTAGATGTAAAGTCAGCATTCCTAAATGGATATCTTCAAGAAGAAATTTATGTAGCTCAACCAGAAGGCTTTACTATCAAAGACAATGAAGAAAAGGTCTTAAAGCTTAAGAAGGCCCTATACGGGTTAAAACAAGCACCATGAGCATGGTATAGTAGAATTGATGAATACTTTACCAAGCAAGGATTCGAGAGGAGCATGAGTGAGCCAACACCCTACATCAAGAACCAAGGTAATTCTGACACACTTATTGTCTCTCTATATGTGGATGATCTCATATATATAGGGAACGATGAGACAATGATTCGAGAATTTAAAGAAGAAATGATGAAGACATTCAAGATGACAGACTTGGGCTGGATGAACTATTTCCTCGGTATTGAAGTCAATCAAAATGAACGAATTTTCATTTCGCAAAAGAAATATGCAAAAAAGCTACTTGAAAAATTCAAGATGAATAATTGCAAAATAGTGGCAACACCACTTGTGATGAATGAGAAACTATTAAAAGAAGATGGAGCAAAAAAAGCAGACGCTTCACTCTACAAAAGCCTAATTAGGAGTCTACTATATCTTACTGCTACACGACCAGATATTATGTATGCGACAAGTTTACTATCACAGTTCATGCAGAGTCCAAGTCCAATTCATTTTGGAGCAGCCAAGAGAATTCTAAGATACTTACGAGAAACCACTAATTATGGTATTTGGTACCAACCTAGTGCCTATGTAGCACCGACACGTGACACGACACGAGTGTCCGACATGACACGACACGTCGACACGTCATTTCTAAAAAATAGAGAATTCCGACACGTTATGACACGTTGTATATTAAATGAATATTTTTATTTTTAATTAATTTGATTCAAATTCATAAATAAATAAATAATTAAAAAAGAGTATAATAAATTTACACTAATAATATTAACAAATTAATTCATTTGAAATTCGAAAGATATACTCATAGTTAATGCGAAATATTTTTTAAATTTTAACAAAAGTTATCGATGAAACTAATAATTAATAAGAAAATAAAATCAATTTATTTAAATAAATCCATTATTTCCTACAATGACCAAAATTTATCATTATTCAAAATTCAATACTTGTAATTTTCGAAATTATTTTTTAAACTTCATTTATTTAATTTTCCGGTAAAACAAACAACCCCAAAATCCACCATTCTTTCATTCGTCCTTTTCCCTCCACCCAAGTTTATTTTACTTTTTTCCCTCCCCCCACCACTTGACAGTGATAGTAAGGCGCGTTTGGTAACGTTTACGTTTAAAAATTGTTCCGAGGAACGAAATAAAAAAAAGTATTTACGTTCCTGGGAACAATTTCTGAACAAAAAAGCGTGTTTGGTAAACTTGTTCAGAACAAAAAATAAATAGAAACATGTTTGGTAAATTTGGATAATTTTTTTATTTCTTTTATTTTTTATATTTTTTTTGCTTATTTTTCTTATTTTTCTTATTTATTTTTTTTTTTCTTCTTTTGGCCGGTCGCCGGCCAAGGCCTTGGCCGGCGACCGGCCGGCGAGGCCGAGCTCGCCCGCCGGCCGGCGGGCGCGGCCTCGCCGGCCACCGCCCGCGAGGCCGAGGCTCGCCGACGGCGGCGGCTCGGCCTCGCCGGATCCCAGGCGAGATCGAGCTCGCCCGGCCGGCGCGAGGTCGGCCTCGCCTTGATCCGGCGAGGCCGAGCCGCCAGCCCGGCGGGCGGCGCGGCCTCGCCGGCCACCGCCCGAGCGAGGCCGAGGCTCGCCGGGCCACCGCCCGAGCGAGGCCGAGGCTCGCCGGCCGGCGGGCGGCTCGGCCTCGCCGGATCCGGGCGAGATCGAGCTCGCCCGGCCGGCGCGAGTCGGCCTCGCCGGATCTGGGGCGAGATCGAGCTCGCCCGGGCCGGCGCGAGGTCGGCCTCGCCGGATCTGGGCGAGCTCGAGATCGCCCAACCATGGCGAGCCGACCCTCGCCCGGCTACGCGAGCCTCGGCCTCGCCGGGGGCGGCAGCGGCGTCGGCCTCGCCGGGGCCGCCGGGCCTCGCCGTGGCCGGGCGAGGCCGCCGGCCCTCGTCGGCCGGTCGCCGGCCATGGCCGAGGCCGGCGACCGGCCAAAAGAAAGAAGAACAAGAAAATAAAAGAAAAAAGAAAAAAAAAGTGTTTCGATTTGTGTTCCGAAAC